>OZ038395.1:46039672-47239672 GCA_964036045.1 Eutreptiella sp. 'Long Island Sound 2002'
CAGGGCGTAGCTTTTACAGGGGGGGGGGGGGGGTACACAATAAGAATCGGTACATTGTGAATGTGTGCTAACTACCAATTGCACCACACCTTGTGGGTGTTTTTTGTCTCACTCACTCTGCACAATTTTGCCCATGGCAGCCATTTGTCACCCCTAGCAACTCCCATTGCTTGCTCATGGGTGCAGTTTCGCCTTGAGGGGCCTCTTTCCCCTGCCCCTCCCCTTTGGGGACGCCTCCACGGCATTGACATCCACCCACCCTTACTTGTGCCCCTAATGTGTGCGACGGCGCACAGTGGACAGTGGACCCGCCAACATGGCTACACAACAACAATGTGTCCAGTGGGTTGACACCTCAACAACAACCAAACACCCTCTCAAGAATCCCTGTCCGCACAAATTCTTCTCATGTGGATCCAACTAGTAGAATGAAACTCACTTTCCACCCAAAACACCCCATAGATGCACCTTGTCGAAAAGGCCTAAAACTCGGGTTCATGTTGTTGTGGACGTAGGGAACTTTGCATTGTGTGCGGACTGTGTGCGAAGTCATCCCCCCATTTGGACTGCTTTCTTTCTAAAGCCCAATCTATGTGTTGGCTCTACCAACTCCGTGTCTGTATGTACATAGGTACATCTTTGGACAGTACATCAGACTGTGTTGCTTTGCAGTCCCTCTTCAACGCTCTGCCTAGAGACTAGCCCCTGCAGCAGCCATCATCGCTTACCTCTGAAAGAGTGCGGGCAGAGATTCTGCGACATGCACCAAAACCAACACTCCAATTGATTCTTGGGCTGACAGTGCATGAACAAAAGAAAGCACTTGCAACCACACACCAGCATCGAATGCATAGGCATGGCAGAAAAGCATGCAAATCTTTGCTACCCCACAGATACTCACCTAAATACTGCGGAACCCACCCAAACTGCACTGATTGGCATGATCATTCATTGAAGCTTTTTGTTCTCAGCTTTGCAAGGCGCCACAAGTGGGTCACAAAACAGACAGGCACATAGACGCAAGGCTGCCATTGACTGTGTGAGCAGCAAATGTCCACACATTGAAGGCGAACGCACTCTCATGTCACGGGGTGTTCATGGGCGACTGATCGGGGCGCTGGCAGAAAAGAGACAGCAAAGGAGACATTGCAAGATATAGACAAGCAGAAATCCACGCTAAAACATACAAAAAACTCTGGCATGGAGTCGCTTTCACGTGGTTATCACATTCGCCTGGATTCACTTATCGCGGAAATGTCTTGAATGGCACCATCAGCACCGTCAGAAACTGCTAACAAGGGATATAAAGCAGGGAAGAGGGCGGGTCTGCACAGCAAGTGCATCGCAGGCAGTTTCCAACGGGGTATTAGGAAAATGAAGGAAAACTTCGGGTGTTTGAAAGCATTTCTCGTCCCTTTTCATCAAAATGCACCCCAACAAAGAAGTAAAGTATGGTAAAACTGAGATACCACCCCATCCCAGACCAATGCATCGATAGAGTATCCATTGCCTTCTTTGTTTGAGTTGGATCCATTGGAGGATCTGTGTGGGCGGGGGGCTGCAGCAAAAGGCGTGGGGACCCCATCTGAGGTGGAGCGCCACCAATGCTGACACAGTACAACACACTACGATATAACACACTACGGTATGGCACGCTAAAAATACCAAACACTATAACATATCACACTATGATACAACGCACTGTGACACGACACACTGTGACACAATACACTGTAACACAACGCACCATGATATTACACAATGATGCAACACAATGCGTTCTTTCGTGTGAATATTTACATGTTTGCAGAATATTCTGAACACCCCTCGCCGCACCTTCCCAAGGCACTGCAAAGTACGCCCCCTGCCCTTGTCCTGCCCCACCCCAGGGAAGACAGTCCCCCGCCACCCCCTGGGGGACGGTTGCCAAGTGACGGTCACTGTTCACCCTGTGAGGGTGTTTGTGCACAACGCGGGCACAGCGCGGGCACAGCACGCACAGCGCGTGCACAGCGCGCACATTACAAGGAGAAATTGGGGATTTTTGCTACCATTGACAATATTCTTGCCTCTGTGGACCATACTACACCCCCACAATGTTGCACAACCTGATATTTTACCCCGACCCACAGTCACGGGCGGAACCCATCCAAATGACTCGAATGACCTTCCAATGCCATAGACGGGCAAATCGGTTGAACGATAGTGTTGAGCTCCTTCTCGTTCTGACGGGAGTGTGCCGTAGTCTTTGGAGCGCGCGCTCTTTTGGGCCTCTGATGTTGAGCGTGAAGGTGATCTGCCCTGTGAGCGTGAATGTCCGGACCCCGATGCCAACCGCGAATGTGACGTCCGCTGCGCCGGTAGAGATGGACTACTAGCGGTCAAAGCAGAGGGGGACCGTGCCGGCCGGATGCCGCGCGTGGTTGTGACACCGACATAGACGGTGTATTCGACCGCCGCGATGGCGGGGGAGCGCGCCGCTTAGCCTCTAGCAATGCAAGGAGACTACAACCGGGCAGACTGGGAGAGGGTGGCGGTGATGGTGACCGCACTCGGTACTCCCTGGGCTCACTGTTATTGATACTAGGCACTACTATGCAGTTTGCATATGGTACTGTACAAACTTTGTGCACAGCGCGCAATACGCCCCCCAACCTACCCTGGCCACCTGCAGAGAATCCAAGTCGAAGGCACATTTCGGGGTTGGCGAGAGTCCAGCAAGGGCAAAGGCCAAATGGGGTGGGTGGGTGGGTGGGTGCAAGAACCCAGAACTCAAAGAGCTCTGGAGACGACATACACCGGTCAACAGTTGCATTAAATATTTTTGATTGCATTAACAAAGGGTAAACATGGTTGTGCTGTCAAGTTCCATTTCAGCAGAAGTGGGCAAAATGTCCTACCAAGACTACAAGGGATACAAGTGGCAGTGCCTCACAACACAGTCACCCACACAGCAACACAGTAAGCCATAACCAAAATTTTTGTGTTGACCAAGTGACGCCCCCCAAGGACAAGGGGTTGGCACAAAGCCTCGGTATTTGATGACAAGGGGGCGGGGGGGGGGGGGATACCATCCATACAAGGCTGTACCACACGCATGCAAAAATAAATAGGATGGAACATATGGACGTTGCTCTGCATCACCCTTTCCCCAGCCCACTCAGCATGACTTTCTTCCAAACTGGACTTCACAGCACCATTGATGGATCTCTGCCCTTGATTGCCCATCAGTAGCAGCTCACACACCGCAAGCAAATGGGCCACTGTTTGCAAAGTGTCGATCACCAATCCTCTAGCCACAAGAAATACAATTGGATCCCAGAGCAATGCGGTCCGTCCGCCAACTGCCTTGCATAGCGCTGTGGCAATAAAAGGCCCCTGCGTCAGGGGGCGAGGAAACGTCTGTGAAACGCGGATGAGTTTCAAGGCCGGGGACTGGGAACCGGAGCATGATGGGCCATATTGAGCACCCCCAGTGAGTGCTGCACTGTCAATTATCACATGACATGACCCCCGCTGGCCCAGAGCACAGGGACGGGCGAAGTTTGTCTTCTGCCCGAGATTGCTCGTCGAAGTCACATAGTTCAGCCGTCACAGGTTATGGCACCTTACCAGGGGGAGCAGGAGATTGCAGGATCGAGCAGCTACTGGACTGCAACCAACCAAAAGCACATAACTTCAAAAAGGAGTGGGAACAAATGACGATGCAAATTGGTGTGAGAAGACGAAACGCACTGTGCGAGAACCGACTGCATTTGTGCTTTTTGGAGCGTTGTCTGCATACAGCACGGCGTCAAGAAAGTGGTGCAGGCGACCAAGCCGCCCAACGTCCTTGATGCTTAGACAAGACCGTGCTGGCACAGGGCTGGGACGCGGGAGGAGGAGTAGCCACGGGCATCGCACCCCCGATGGCCTCCACCGCATGTCTGGGACCTGGGCTTTGGCCAGCCCCCATGTTTCCACCTCAGACTGGGATGCTCTCACAGGGGGTGCCCCCTCCCTCTGGCGTCAGACGTCAGCTTGCCGGTCTCCATTACCAGGGTCCCTAGCCAGACGAAGAGAACACTGTCCACCCCGCGTTCGGTGCAGTTAGTTGTCCGCGCAGTGCACGCGCTCTCTTTGCCGTCTCTCCCGAACTTGCGCCGCCCGCACGAGCAGGGATAAAGTAGATAAGCCGCTTTGGACGAGGCCGCAATAGGTCAGGTGTGGACCCGCCACTTATGCTCCAGCAGCGCCTGCCGTCCATGGCCTTCATCGCCTTGCTTTGGACGGTGACAACCCAGGGGGGATCAATGTCCCAAAAGAAGAACCCCACATCGGCAGACTGAAAACCAGTGAATGGAGATGGCCAATCGGGCCCTATGTACAAACCATCAGTATTTTACAGCAAGGCACTTGGGGATAGGGCCTTCTCCGAGACTCTACATCAGCAGCGTTCCTTTCAACACTCTCTGTGGATGGTAGATTCGTTGGCACAGAACACCTCTAGCCAATGGGAGGAGATGGGATTGCAGCAACGAGCTGCCACGCCGAGGCGCAATCAGGAAGAACGTACAATTGGCACATTTGCAAGATGGCATTCGCACGGCTGATGTTGGGCAGCACAGCACGTGGGCTGGCCGCTGTGCATCGGGCCTGGGTCATTTTCCCGCTCTTTTGGGCAGCTTCTGTGCTGACGAGGACATGTGGGCAGACACGTTGTTGGCGGGGTCAGGCCAGAGGTGCCGAAGGCGCAACCTCGGTCAAAGGACAGCAGAACGAACCAATGCTACGGCAGCCCCACAGGAATTGTCGTGGACAACGCACATGGGAAGGTTAAAGCTGTTGTCTGTAGGTGCATAAACCCAAAAGCCCGCAAAAAGTCCATGTCGTTGGTGCATTTCTTTTAGCACCTGCCGCTCCCCCCTTTCCCCAATACTTTTCTCTACGGTGCCAAGCCCCTGAGACCGAGACCTTGTCCGAGAGGTAACGTTTGCGCCACGCGCACCCCACAGTAATTGTTCCCAGAACCAGCCCCACAGAATGCTCCCACAGTGGAAAACAAATGGCGCACCTTGCCTAAAGAATGCACCCTGCAAGACACGGTCATAAACCTGATGCCGTGTCATGGTCTGAGACAACAACACCTCGCATATAGTTGATGTGCTGGAACTCATCACCATGTGGCGAAGGCCCAACAATGCTTGCTGCAACAAAGTCACCAGTGGAGCACACGTACTGCACAAGTGTGTTTGGAGAAAACAAGAGTGCTCTGGAATAGGCGGCACACAAACTGTGCAGTCAAATGCAGCAGAATGCGGTTCCCTGCTGTCCCTGTTTGCAACGCAGCAACATACCCTGCATTACAATAAGCGCCCACAAGATGCCCCACGCGCACCCCTAGCGCGCCCCGTGCAGCAGGATACCCTCTGAGCACGTCGACCCCGTCTTACTAGCCGAGCCCGTGGGCAACCCAAAGCCAAAGCCAAAGCCTTGGGACTGAAGGCTGACAAAGACTTGTGGGCAGCCATTCCAGTGCGCCACCGTCGTTGTGTGTCAGATGATCGGTACAATGCCTCCTCAGAAGAGGGCCTGGAGGCATCTAATCCCCCCTTGGCCTTCAGACAGCAGTTCCCGCGCATGGCATTCTCCTCACACCCCAAGCGAACACAGTGAAAGCAACGGTGCCCTTACCGCCTCAAGAGGGTCAAGAGCACACGCAACACAGTGGGACATGAAGGCGTAGCATGCCCAAGTGGTATGTTTAACAACGGTCCCCTGGCGCTGGAAAGTGCACCCCAGTACCCATACGGTACATGTCACTGTGACCAACACCTACTGCTGAATTCACGGAAACCCAGGTAACATGGCACATGCAGAAGTGCAGTGCCATGGATGCAAGGATGGCATTAGTGGCACCACGCACCAATAATACTCGCAGGAAAAACCACGAGAAATATGAAACACCTTGAAATCCCACCCTCTTATTCCCAACAAATAAAATCAGACTTGAACCCCCGGGGTACTCAGCCTTTTGGCAACCCACAGGTTCGAGCGCGACTCCCATGGGGGAGGGCAAGCATATGGGCTTGTCACTCCAAACTTGTGTCCCTTGATTTCGGATGGGGGGAGGGGGCTGTATTTATTGGATGGATGATGACAAGGCCCGATGCTTAGGGCACACCTCTCTTACCGTTTTGGAGTCTCAAATCAGTCCCACACCACTGCGGTCCCTTATGCCTGGTCCGACAGTAGCAATAGCGGCGGTGGTGGCATTAATGGTTTGGACAATTCGAAAGGCACAAAGGCACGGAAAGCCCCCCGCTTTAGGCCTCCAGGGAGGGATTCACTTGAAGGGGACGGGGGCTTTGGGGGCCATTCCAGGGCCGCTACAGGGAGGATACAGGGGACCCCAAAAGAGGTTAGGGGGCGGGTACTGGCGGTTGGAAATGCGGTTGCGGCTGGTGCTGGGGTACGGGAATGCCTTTGGCGTAGAGTCAGGGCTGGAGTCTTGGGGGCGGAGGGGGGCAACCCCCCTTCCAGCGATTTCCTGGCCTCCAGCCAATGTTCATCACAGTTCAACACACATTCTGCTGAGCTCTAAGCACAGAGCAAAGTCAGGCAGGTCAGGCCGGTCCCTGGCCGGTGGATGGGGTACACACAGTCTCGCAGGATGCGGACACTGAGAGCCAGTCAAGTGCCATTGCCCAAGACCTCCTCAGCTGCAGCCAAACGCAGGGCCGGCAAACACAGGCCAAGTTGTCACATCAGACCACTGAATGAGAGAGTACTTGCGCCGCAGACGCGCGGCGCACGCCCTTTGCGGTGGGTATCCCGGGTTGCCTCCCAGCATTCTTGTTCTCCCTCGCAGACTTTCCACTGTGCTCCACTTCCGCCGGGTGCCCTCCTCGCGCTCCTCCTGGCGCACCCGCGCCGCCGCGCGCTGACGAAGGCTGACCAGCAGGTGCTCTAGCTCCGCTACCGCCGGCGCCCGCCCCGCCCCTGAGGCCAGCCCGCGCGGGAGCTGCAGGTTCGGCAGCGCCAGCTCCGAGACGGGGGTCCAGCGGGCGCTGCAGGAACTCCACACCCGCTGGTCCTGCACCGGCGGTACTGCCGGGCCCCAACAATGTGGGGGCCAGGGGGTGTCATTGAATCCCTCGTGCGGCTTCTTCGTGGCCAACTTTAAAAAAGGAAGGGCCCTCCACGGGCCCTGCTCTCGGCCCTGACCTCTCCCCGAGTGGAAGGCTGTGTCATGGCAGTGCGAGAGCACGCGCACGGCAGCACATGAGACAGACGCTCGTCAGTGGCCAACAACCGACCAGAGGTATCTCTCTGCCAACAAGAAATTGGCGGATCTGTGCCCGGGTTGCAGGCCACTGGAAAGAATACCTGGAGTTGGGACCCGGGACCCCCGCCATGGGTTAGGGGGTCCATATACAAGAAGAAAGTTCTTCAGGACCCAGGTCCAAATACACACACACAGCAGCCACAATACGCAAAGAAGTTTTGACCCCCCCACACCCCCCCCCCCCAAAAGAGGTACCCGGGTGCGGGGGGGTACGGGGGTCAAAATCCAAAAAATCATTGGGGGATCATTTTTGGTAACGCACCGTCCGGCAGCGGTATGCACAGAAGGCTGACGCTATCCAAGTGCATTTACACCGAGTCAACAGAAAAGTGTGTGACCCCCCAGCCCCCCACCCGACGGACCTCCCCCACCGACCCCAGCGTTGGCAAGTGCCACTGACCGGGATACGGCGGTGGATCACGCCGGGACGTCTCGTGCAGAGAGGCTCTGCAGTCCGTTCAGCCTGGGACCGCCGTGTGGACTGGAATGCGTCAGGTGGCCTTGGGCCACGTGCAGGCGGCCCTCCGCAGACCCCCGGAGCGAGGGGCTCTTGGTCAGGGCCCCGTGCGCGGCGCCCGCCTCCCGGTCGCCGCCGCAGATCCCGCCGGGGCCCGCGAGGTCGGCCGGGGTGAGGGCCTTCAGCGCCTTCCCGGAGGAGGAGGTCGGGGTGGCGGCGGCGGCGGAGAGCTGCGTGTCGAGGCTGTCGTTGGACAGCGAGGCCCCGAGGGGGTTCGCGAGGGCGGTGAGGTCCACCCGCCCGGCCGCGCCCCGGAGGCCCTTGACGGAGCCGCAGTGGAGGAGCGAGCCCCCGAGGAACGGGCACTCCGCGTCCGACGGCAGGAGGGCCTGGGCGCAGGCGAGCGGGTCGAGGGGCAGGTGGAGGGCGGAGGAGCGGCGGGGGCTGGGCTGGAGGCACTGGGCACTGGGATGGAGGGAGTCGCCGCCGGGGGGCGCGGCGAGGGGGTCCAGCCGCGGAATGTGCGTGCCAGAGCCGTGGGGGGCGGGCCTGGACTGCGGGTCGGGGGGGCGGAGGTGGTGGCCGGGCGGAAGGGAGTGGTCAGTCGCGGGCTCGGCGGCGGCGTCGGGGAGGTCGGCGAGGGGGGCCCGGGCCCGGGGGGAGCGCCGGCACAGCGCGTCGCCGGGGGTCGTCAGGTGGATGGCCCCGTCGGTGACGCCGGTGGGCGTGGCGCTGCGCTGCCGCCCCCGGTCGCACGGCGAGCGGCGGATCTTGCCGGGGCTCGCCACGTCGGCGTGGGGGTGCAGGACGCTCTCCAGCGGCGCGGCCGCGAGGGCGCCCTTCGGGCTGAGGACGCGGCTGCTGCTCCGGCGGCCGATGCCGGTGGACAGGGAGTGGCCGAGGGACTCAAGGTGCGCGGGGGAGCCCGCGGAGCTCTTGTGGGTCGGGGGGCAAGTGGGGCTGGCCGCCCGGGCCGCGTCCTCCGCGGGGGCCCCGTGGCCCGCGGGGGACGGGGAGCGGGCCCGGGGGGACTTGGCGTGGGCCGGGCCCTCGAGGGGCTCCACGAGGGGCGGGGGCTTCGTCACTTTGGATGGCGTGCGCTTGGCGCGCCGGTGGGGCGAGTCGGGCCCGCGCGCCGCACGTGGCGAGTCGTCGCGCGCGGGCGACGTACGAGGCGAGCCCTCGCGCGCGGGCGACGTGCGGGGCGATCCTTCACGCGCGGGCGACGTGCGGGGCGAGTCGTCGCGCGCGGGCGACGTGCGGTGCGGGTCGTTCCGGGCGTGGGGCGCCGCCCCCTTGTCTTTTCTGCGGCGGCGGCGCGGCGAGTCGGGAAGCGGGTCGGGCCCCGCCGCCGCAGCAGCACCGCGGCCGTCGGCCGGGTGGGTTGCGTGGGGCCCATGATGGGCTCTGCGGTGGCGCGGCGACACCGAGGAGTCGCGCGGCGAGCCGCAATCCCGGCCCGGGGACCCGCCGGCCCGGTTGTGCGGCGTCGGGGGCGCGCTCGAGTGCGCGTGCGCGTGCGCACCCTTGTGACCGACAACGGGCGACAGCTCATGCGCGCGATCCCCGGCGTGGCCCTCGGCGCGCGACGGATGGCGGCGGCTCTTTGGGGACACCGGGCGGTCGTGGAGCGACTCCAGGTGCCCCGGCGCACGGCCGGCGGGCTCGGGCTTGCCATGGCCCACGGACTCCCCCAGCCCCGGGCCGCAGTGCAGGCCCCCGGGGGAGGGAGGGCGGTCCGGGAGCGGCGCCGCGCCCGCGGGCCCCCGGTGCTTCGGGGACCGCAGGGGCGACCGGTGGGCCTTCGGCGAGGGCACGGGCGATGCGGCGTCGCAGCCGGGGCTGAGGAGCGGCGGCGCGTAGCCCTGCAGGCCCACGAGGTGCTTCTTGCTGCAGGGCGGCACGAGCTTGCCCGCCGCCGAGGGGCTTTTCGGGGAGGGCAGGCACGGGGCGTTCAGGACCCCCCAGTGCCCCGGGGGCGGCGCCTGGTGGGCCTTGGGGGACTTGGCCGGGCGCTTGTGCGGCTTGCCCGGGGGGGCAGCGGGGTCCCCCGCGGGGGACGGCGGCAGGTCGTCCCATGCGCTGCCGTCGACGCTGACGGCGAGGTTGAGGGAGGGGGCGGACGGGCTGAGGGGGGGCTCGTCGGGGGGCTCGGTGGTGATGGTGAGGCCGTGGGGCCAGTACTTGGAGGACACCAGCCGCAGCTGCGGGAGGAGCAAAGGGCATACTGGAGGGGCGTGGGGTCGGGGGAGGGGGCGCGGCGGGGGGGGGGGGGTTCTACAGCACCTTATTCGAACGCGACAAATTCTGTGCCACTTCTTACGCAAAGCGAGCCAATTGACCCAGTACATGGCCGGCCGGGCACCTGTGGCTGACTGTGAACAAGTGTCGTCCTTTTTCTTCTTCCGTTCAAAAACGTCGAACCGCCTTCGGTTACCCTACCACTGCCGTCGTTCCCCCTCCCCAGCGATGCATTGGAAGGGGGGGAGGTACCCCCCCCCCCCCTCCCGGGCGCCCAGCCCATGCCCAGCCACTGTCCCCCTGACAGCAAGTGCCCGCTTCAATGCCATTTGTAACCGAAAGTAACCGCCCCCAACCGCTTCGGCAACGTCCTCCAACCGCCTGCCCAACCGCCTCTGGGGCTGCCTCTGAAGCCCCTTCCCTTCTAATGCATCGCTGCCCCTCCCCCTCCCACCGCTGTTGGTTGCCCTTCAAGTGCCATCCAATGGTGTGCCTAGATGCTGAGCTGCCCACTGGACGGCCCGATTTTTTTTTTTTGAATCTTTGTTCAGAACGTCTCAATGCAGGGGCTTTGGGCTTTGGGCTACTCTTCCCGCTTCAAAGAGGGCGTAATGAGCCAACGGATTGCCTCTCATTGGGGACTGTGCATGATTTGTTCACCAGACTCACTTCGCCCGGTCTGCAAACCAAACCGTGTGATTGGGTGAGGCATCGCTGTATGGGACCGCTTCAGTGCCAAACGGGGCGGTCCCCCAAAGACATGCTGGGGACCTGGTGACTGATCAATGGCCCTGGCAAGTGGTGATCAAATGGTGGTCAAGTGGTGAACAAGTGGTGGTCAAGTGGTGGTCAACTGGTGGTCAACTGGTGGTCACGTGGTGGTCAAGATGGCCACTGACAAGCCTCTCCCTATCCCTGAATTCTGGGCTGAAGAATACCCCACTGTGGTGGTGTTGTGGCGAGCCGTACAAAAACAACAGGTTCTCGCGGATATCTGGTGCCAATGGGCTATGGTACAGCGCCTACACACGTGGACTGATGTGATTGAAATCACAGTTTTTTCCTTCTTCCAGGATCTACAGGTACTTTTGTCTGGGATGATTGCGTCCATGCATGGAGCCCTTCCGCTATCGCTGTCCTTATGGACAACATTGAATAGAGTCTTTGGCTGCACCGTTTGCTGGGAGGGATCTCCCCTCGGTCCACATGCAAATGCATCGGTAATGCCCACTGAAGACCTGAAGCCTTTTATGGTACCTACCCCAGCCGAGCCCCAAACGTACTGTGTATACCCAAGATTAACACAGGTTAGACAAGGGAGTTTCCCTGCTCTCTGTTTTATGTATGCTGACATCTGCAGACGCCTGCGCGCAACTTGCATTGAACATTCTTCTTTTCAGGGGGATGGGGGGGCGGGGGCTGCGGGGACAAATTCTTGTTGGGCACGACTCCCCACCCTCTGCACCCTCTACACCCGCAAAACTCTCTACGCCCTCTACATCCTTGACACCTTCCACACCCTCTACACCCTGGACACCCTCGACACTCTCGATACACCCTCAACAGCTTCTACACCCTCTACACCCTCTGGGCCTGGACAACCCGGACCAGGAGCGCCTTCTCCACACCATGGCCGAGACCCAACTGGAGGTGCATGTCCTTCTGGCAGCAGCAGCACAGCCGGCGGCCGTGGATGTCCGGGTGTACCGGCCGTACGAGTCAGGGGGGTCCTCCTGGCCGCGGATGGGGTGATGGAGGTCAAGCCTGAAGGAGACACCCTGGGCTGGGGCGCACTAGTGGCAGACATCGCCGGGGTCCTCGCGACCGTCGCCTCGGGGATCCAGACGCGGGCTGCCAGCCCGTGGGCCGCCGAGTGGGCGGGCAAATTGGAAGCGTGGCACCTGGCCGAGACGCTGGGTGTTGCCCCCGCGGCAGTCCAGTATGTGGGGGCGGACTGCACCTCCGCCACCCTCGGCAGTGACGGGGGCATCCCCTCCCAGTCCCCCTGGGTGGACAGAGTCCGAGTGGCTTTCGCCGAGGCCCTGGGGCGAAGCCGGCCCGACCTGTATGTGCCAGCACAGCACAACACCCAGTGGTCGGGCCTCCTGTCCAACCTCTAGGCACGCGCCCACGGCTTGGCGGCAGAGGGACGGGGCATGGCGCACAAGGGCACGTACCCGCTCCCAAGCGCCCTGGACGAGACGGCTCAGCTATTCTCGTCGCGCCGCCTGGTGACGGCAGTCCCACGGGAACTGGACCGCCTCTACGCCCAGATGGCATCGCCGACCGTGACCTTCGTCCGGGGCCCGCCGGGGGACGACCAGGCCTTGCTGGCCTGGACCCAACTTATGGCCGACGGAGGTGTACCGACGGGGGGCCTTCGGTTTGCGGCCTGGGTGCGCATGGCGCCTTCGACCCACACCTCTGCGCACGCGGAAGTCCACTGTGTGTACTGCTCGCAGCCCTGCAAGGGGTGGGGGGACCACATGGTCCGCTCCTGCCCGGTGGTGCTAGCAACGGCCCTGGCCGGCTTCCGGGCCGCGTGCGCCCTGCTGCGGTCCTAGGGCTATGCCGTGTGCTGGCGTGACACCCTGGGAGCCACGGTCTGCGACCATGCGGAACGTACCACGCATTGGAGGTTGGCGCGCGACAAGGAGGTGGTCGTGCAGTCGGAGAGCGCCGCGTGGGACGTGGCGATCACATGGTCAGGCCTGGTGTGGGCAAGGGCCCCGCAGCCCTAGCTAGCCCGCGCCCGGGCGGACCTTATGGCACGGTACCTGCGGGCGGTGGCCGACTGGGTAGTGCTCCCGCCATCCGCCATGTGGTCTCGCCTGATGCGCGCCGGCGGGGGCAGGTGGCTAGTGGGCCTGTCCCGCCCCCTCGCAGACGCGGGCACCCTGCTGCGCTACACCATGGGCGAGTCCGCGTGCGCGGTCGCCGGGCTGCGCCCCGAACTGGTGGGCCAAGCGGTCCCCGTGGCGGTGCTGGACCGAGCGGAGCGCAGAGCGTGTCCGGACGTGGTCCTTAGAGTCGGCACTCCGCTGTCCCCGCTTGGGACAGCCCCAGAGGTAGTCCTGGCCCCGCCCGCCACCTCCCGGGAACTATTCCCGGGCTTTACCATTCAGCCGCTCGGGGACGGGGCCCTGCTGGCGTTCCCGGCGGGCGCGGCGCCGCCCGGCCTCCTCGCGGCCTTGAAAGCCCTCTTTCCCGTGGAGGAGGCAGCCTCAAGGGACCAGCTCGACGAGGGCGACGGAGCCGAGCCCCTGGCCGATTACCAAGACCCGGGCCTGGAGCTGGACGTCGACGAGGAAGACGGGTACCTCCTCAGTTAGTCACCCCCCTCCCGCTATGGGAAACATATGCGTGTGCACGACTGGCACTCCTCAAAGCAAAGCAGAAGTGCAAAGCAAAAGTCGAAGAATAAAGCTCTTCAGCGACATGTCATAGGCGCCTTTCACTGTAGTGAACAAGACAGCAGGGGAATGTTGTTTTGCCCACCACTCCTGTGGTCCTACAAACTATCATCTGGTTGGTACGGGGCAGCAGCAAGATGGTGCCACTAGGCACCTGGTATGAACTCATAACGTCAAACTATATCATCAGCACCACCCCCCCCCCCCTGCCCTCGGTGGACGCCCCAGTCCACCCGTGGATGAGAGGAGAGGAGGGACTGCAAACCCTGGAGGACAAGCAGGTCTGCCGACCAGTCGGCACAGAAATCAGTACAGCGACACGTGTGGGAGATGTGCCACGAAGCATACAGGGCACCCTGCCAGGCAGCAGACTTGTGAACCCCTGCTTAATAGGTCGGAAATTGTATCGTACAGAGATTGCGGCAAGCGTGAAGATATAAACGTAATCCACTGCACAGACATGGGAACGTCCCACTACGTCCTCGCCAAAACTCGATGCACGGCTACAATGGCAGAGGCGCGCACCGCGAGGGTTGGGTATCCTGAAAGGAACACTAGTTGCATCCAAGCTGTCACGGATAGTAGAAAAGAACCCCAAGAATGAAGAAGCGGTAAAACATTCAAAAGGGCCGACAAACATACGTTGGTGGTACGCCGTGCTGTGGTGGCCCAGCAGCTCTGCAAGGGGGCACTGAACTTCAGTTGCCAAGCCGCATTCAGCGCGTTGGGATGGGCATGTGTGAGGGTACAGGAAAGAGAGACATAGATGGAGACCCCCATACAGCGGACGGTGGAACCCATGCAGTCACCATGGCATACCAGGTCAAGGTTCTTATCCCGACAGGGACACAAGACATGCAATCCCCAGATGGACTCCATGGTTTGACATACCGTGTACATAGCGGTTTTCGCTGTGGGACCCTTTGCTGCAACCATCAGGTTGTCCCGGAACTGTTGTAAAGCTACTATATCACCAGTTTGCAACGTCCACTGCAGGAACCCTGAGTCGGTTACCATCATGTCACCCACAGCCCGCAGGAGGGAAACAGATTTTTTACACATCCAGATGCAATGCAGATCCGCCGATTGGGCACTGAACAGGCCACCCATTGGGATGGCGCCGCCTTGTCGCCAGGGTTCACCCGCTAACACAACATTATCACAGGTCAAGAAAAATCAACTAGAGAAATCAACTGTTCCATTGTAATGAAATGAAATGTGGACTTTTTTGCTTGGCCTGCTCGATCCAAGCGGCGGTTTTCTTTGTGGATGCTCCAGCCCAGCGTGGTTGCTCGCCAGCGGTGACGAGCTTTCAACCAAGCGGCAGCTTCGCGCATGTGGCTGACAACTTTTGCTGGAGGGACATGGTTGAATTGTTCCTTACAGTCAACCTCCCCCATGCATTGTGGCACCCATGAACCCAGTTTCTGGGCCCAGTGGCCCATATCGTTGAGGCATAAGACAAGGAACGCAGCAGGCAATTCACTGAGTAGTGTGCGGAGAAAACATGTGTACCCCCCCCCACACCTCCCCCCGATCCCAGCCCGGCATCAGGGGGGCAGCCGTCGGCTCTGCCCGCGGCCGGACACCCCCCCGCCCAGGGCTGGGATCCCCGGCGCTGCGCGCAGCCCTGGGGCAACCCAGCCATCAGGGCGCTGCAAACCGCGTCGCCTCAGTGGGCCAAAACCTCGCCCCCTTGGGCCACTGCGCGCCACCGCACGCCGCACCTCCCTTCTCCCAGCACATGACCAGCGTACCGCGCGTCACCGCAACCTCCGGCCGTGCGCCAGCGCCCCGGGCTGGGGATGCCGGCGCCACGACCGGCCCTGGCGCAACCCCGCGGCACAGGCGGGCCTTGGCGGGCCATGACCTCGCCCCCCGGAGCCGACGGGGCGCCCGGCGAACACGGGCGCCCTGCGCACAGCACCACCAGGCCCCCTTGACCTCAACAAAACTCAGGGCTGGCTGAGTCTGAGTGGGCAACCGCGCGCGCCGTTGGCCCCACCGCGGGCCTGCGGTGGCGCCCAAGCCAACACATGTTGGCCGATACTGGGAAACAACGCCTTCTGGCCCGTCCCATGCGCGCTCTGCCCTGCTCTCATCTGCGCGCGTCCGCCCGTGCAACCATGAGGCGTGACCCGGGTGGTAGGGTAAGTAGGGCGGCCTGGCAGCCCGGGCAGCCAACAGGGGCGGGCGGGGGCCACTCAGGGGAGAGGGACCGAGGAGCAGGCGAGGTCCGGGACCATGGCCAGGGCGAGACGGGTGACCGCCATGGTCGGCGGGGAAGTACAACAGCCGAACCCCGACCCCCTCTAAAGGGACACCCCCCCCTCCATTTTCTGCGAGCCGTCGCGGGCCCCGCCAAATGCAGCCCACCACAAGGCCTAGGGGCACGGCCACCCCGGAGAGATGTTCGAGCAGGGCGCCACCTCGGTCGTGGACCCGGTCATGCGTGAACGACACCCCCCCCTCCCGCGGAGGCGCTAGGGCGCCTGGCATGCTCCGCGCTGTGGGTACAGCTTTGCACCATGCCGCGGCGCAATGTCACGTACCCACCATACCACGCCCTCCCGCCGCCGTCCCCATTCCGGATGGGCCATCGCGGGCTGCAGCCGGTTCCCCGCAGCCACCAGCGCACCTGGGGGCAGCAGATGCGCCACTGGATGGCACAGTGCGATCCGGCCCTGCCCTCCGCCTCTAGCTCACCCATGTGAGCCAGGCGCTACCCGCCCGCCTCCCGCGCTCCTAGCAAACCCTGGCGAGCGTCACCTGCGCGTTGCACGCCCTCGGGGGCGGACATCCTCATGGGGTGCTTCCTCCACTGGACGGCTACGGGGGCAGACCCCCAGTGGGGGCTGTTGGCGCTGCAACGAGTCCCCCAGGGCCTGGTAGTATCCACGCCCATGCTCCACGGGGCCCTTAGCTCGAGGTATGGCGCGGCAGCCCCGCTCTGGCGGTCCTCCCGCCTCCACTGGAGCGAGGGCACGCTGCCCACTAATGTGGCCCCTCTGCCGGCACCCCTCTGGGACCTAGGCCCCCTTCCCGTCCGCCGCAGCGGGGCCTCCACCCCACAAGCCTGGGCCAGCGCCCCACAGCGCCGGGCGCTCCTGGTCGAGGGGTGGGACGACGAGGCGGAGGAGTCCGGTGGCCACTGGGTGGGTGTCACCCACGACGGCACCATCCGGTGCCTCTCCCGGGGCAACAGGCCCATCGCCACGCCCCCAGACCAGTATGCCGCGGCCGGCGCAGTGCTGGCCTCGACCCCCAGGGTATACGCTGTGTGGTATGCAGTGTTGCCTGCCCCAGGGGCGCCCCCGCTGCCCCCGCAGCACCAGTACCCCCGCTTGGGGGACGATGCCACCGCGCGAGCGTGGCTCGCAGTCCGCGAGCTCGTGCGGGCGTGGTGGCAGCGCCGCAGGGTGCAGGTCGTCTTTCACGCACCCTGACCCAGGCGTGCGGGCCCCGGATGGGCATCCGCCGAGGCCTCCGTGCCCCCGAATGGTGACGTGTGCCCCCCCCCCTCCCCTCCCCCCCCTGCCCGGGCCCCCCTAGCAGGATGTGCATGTCTCCCTCCCCCCCCCCTCAGCCCGCGGCATGGCGACAGGCCTGCCCCCCCCCCCCCCCCGCGCGGACGCGGATGGGCACTGCATGCATGGCCAGCCGCTCTGCAGTCGTCGGGACAGCCATCGAGCGCCCCCCAGGCGGCCTGTGAGCCTCAAGATCGGTCCTCAAATCAAATCAAATCAAATCCTCTACACCCTCTGTATCCTCGACACCCTATACACCCTCTACATCCAGTGTGCAGCAGGAATGGGTCCCGAATGTTGTTGCTGTTGTTGTACCCTCTACAGCCCTCTACAAGCCCGGTATGCATGTACCTCAAATGAATGAAGTCATCCCCACGAGACAGAGGGCCAATAATAGTGGCAGGCACATGCTCACCGGTGAACCGCATGTACGACGCGGCTATGCCAGGAATAGCAACAGTAGCCATGGCTAAAAATCACATCAATACAAAGAGCACTGGGTGGCAATGTCAAGCAGAATTACACGAACGCAAACGAGTGTCACAGGCATGCCCCAACCCCTCTTTCCCTCTGCAATTGGCACACAACCGTCACATGACATTCTTGACCGCAAATGGTGGTCAGAAAAACAACCGTATAATAGGGTCACTGCACTGTAGACAAGGCTGTAGCCACGCAAGGGGGTTGGGGGGTCACAACCCTCTACAGCCATTTGCAACAATCCACAAGCCGCCGAAAACCTCCACGACCCCCTACACCCCTCTACAGACCTCTGCAACCCCCTCCACCTCCACACATACGTGCAACCATCCACAACTCTCACCCACTAGGCGCATGCAGCGAGACTCGAACGCACACATCACATCATGGGCTACAGCAGGGATAGCAGAGACAGGGGTGCACAGGACGGTGAGGGCGGACAGTGCGGCACCGGGGCACGGCAGGACACGAGGAAGCACCTCTTCGACTTTGGGCCGGAAGACGAAGCGCTGAATGCGGCGCTCCACGAGGGCGCAGTAAAAGTGCAAGATGCGCTGCTGCCTCCGGAAGTGGCGCTGCTGGTCCGGCAGCAGCATGTGCATGCCCCTTGTGAGCCTCACGACGTTGTACTGCTGCTGCGCGCTCAGCAGGTGGGCGATGAAGGGGCGTTCCGTCTGTTGGTGCTTCCGGTACTTGGAATGGTAGAGCTCGTTCACAATGGACTCCCGCTGGCAATCGCTCAGGTTGCGGGAGGAGGGGAATGTGCGGCTGTCCCGATCCTCTGCCTGCACGTTGCTAAGATGGCTGAGCCGGGCCTGTGACACGATGTGCCCCAGGGGTCAGAGCACGTGACACGGAGATGAAACGTATGCGACACAAGGGACACCGGTGTAACAAGGCCGTTCACATGAGTCATGAGGTACGCTTGAAGGCGGGGGGGGGGGGGGCTGGCATGACACCTGTCTGCAGCTGGCGGCGCCTATTGGCCTCTCGCCACTTACCCCTGCCCCTCCCTTGAACCCTTTCCCTCATAGGCAGCGGTGCCCATGGGCCTCTCACCACCTTGTGCCCTCCCTCTCCCTGCCTTGCATATCCCTACCCCCCTACTAACCCTTCCTTTCCCTTCGTAAACCCCCCCCCCACCTATAGCCCTCCCGGGGGATATAGTATTCTTGATGAATGCCCGAGCCAAAGGGGGGGGTTATAGGTGGGGTGGGGGGGGGGGGGGTATAGGTCAGCCCTTTGTGCAATTTTGCTTCGCGCCATCTGTTGTTTGTTCTGTGTTTTCAGTTTCTACTCATTTTCCCCCCACGGATATTGATTTAGATATGCCCCATGTTGTGCCTGATGACAGTGATGACAATGAGGGTGATGACACTGTTGATGAGCTTCACGATCTTGGCGATGGGGATGAGGAGGAGGTTGAGGATGAGGACATCGCCACCCTCGAGTAGGCCATCGCTGCTGTTGCGGCTTTGCAGTCCAACGCTGCAGAGCCAACACCAAATATGGCCGTGCCTGCTGCTGATGTGGTTGTGCCTGCTGTTGATGTGGCTGTGCCTGCTGTTGATGTGGTTGTGGCTATGCCTGCCGTTGATGTGACTGTGCATGGTGCTGAGGCCGCTATGCAGCCCCAACTGCCCAACGCACGCGGAGATCGAATGAGTTGTTGTTTAAACTGCAGTGTTTGGATGCTTTGGACAAGGGGGGTCAGCAAACACAAAATTCTGCAGGGCAACACCCTTGACAAGAAAACATTGAGAGGTTGGATATCCCAGAAGGAGGAGTTGTTGCAAGTTGCCCGCGATGCCATCAAATTTGGGAGGAGGATCAAAGGAAAATGTCGGCTGGCAGCAGATTGCAGCCACATTCAGCTGCCGGAGCTCCCAAATTATAAATATGATGTCCCCTCAGCTTTGATTTGGTTCAGAGCTAAGCGTCTCCCTGAGGCGGACAATGCTGCTAACCAGCCTCCCGCAAAAACGAAAAGGGCATAGCCCTCTTTGATGCAGATGTGGAAGAAGTAACTGGTAGCAAAGTATCCTGAAGTTGTGGCCCCCATGCTTTGCTGCTCCGTCTCTTTACACAGCTCTGTCTTTGAAGTTGGATGAGAAGGGGAGGCTATAGGTCCCAGGATGACTGAAAACAACGGAGGGGGGGGTTATAGGTGGCCGGGGGGGGTACAGGTTGGGGGGGGGGGTTATAGGTGGAGGGGGGGGGGTTAGGTTGTGCCAACAGAGCCCCCGGACTGTCCCGGTTTAACTGCTCTGTGTGGGTCCACAGGAGGAGGGCTACTGCCCTTGCCGTTGGCCAGGTGCGTTCAAGTGTACCCATAACGGCGGTGGAGGACCCCTCCCCAACACCCGGGGGGGGGGGGGGGGGACCCACCCACCCACCCCCCAGGGGGGGCGGGGCAAATCACACCGAGACGCCATCAAAAGTGCTCCAAACCTGGCCCTTTCAGGGGCCAATGGGCAACACTAGGGGTGACCTAGTGGCTGCTATATGCTCCTGATGGGTCTACATGTGCTCCCATTGTCACCAAAATGGTGCCTCAGGCCTGCCCCAAGGCCCTCCAGGCCGGCCATTGCTGAGGGACCCCCGGGGTGGGTGGGTGGTGGTGGTGGTGGTGGTGGTGGTGGTGGTGGTGGTGGTGGTGGTGGTGGTGGTGGTGAGTCTGCAGAACTTGCTACTGCACTGATGTGGCCTGGAGCTTTCGGAGGAGCTTCCCTGCAGCGCCTACGGCACCTGCGGCGCGCCTCTGGAATAAATCAGCCAGTGGAACAGATGTGCCAGGCCGCAGATGGCAGATGCTTTGGCGGTGCAGTGTTTCCGCTGCTCGAGTTGGACATTGGGTTTGGGGTGAAGTGCGCAGGGGAAAGGCTGCTCAAACTGCGAACGTTGAAACGGACGGTGCCTTGTACCAAAAAAAAATCACACGTATATTCATATAAAAATGACCCGTTCATATCGTGTTGGATCACACCGAAGAAAATGCGACTGTTGTAGGGGAGCACATGCCCCCAGCGCAATCCTTTTTGCTAATCGCCCCAGCTCAGCCCCCGGATCCCCAACCGGGGCAAGAAACCAGACCCCAGAATCAGTGACACGGCCGCCTTGTCAATGCGACCAAGCCCTGACGCAACCACCTGTGGCCGATCATAGGCGAGACCAATCGCCTGCGACAAATCGCGACCGACCACAGCTGCCACCAGTCGCGTCCGGGCATGTTATTGCGACACGACACGACCAGCCACAGTTGCCCGATTGCGACCGAACAAAGGCCCATTTAGGATTCAGATTTCAGCGATGGGCAAGGTCAAGCGAGGGCGAACGGTGGGGAAGTTGCTCTGACTGCTATATGCAGTACGGGGGGTTCGCCCGGGGAGTATTTCGCCACGAAAAATGTCGCTCGGCGAAATGGCGCTGCGCCTGAAAATACTGAAGCTTGACAACCCCAGCAGTCGCCTGCTCTTCTTGTTCTCTTGTGTTGCTTTTCTGTCCTCTGTCAAATGGCCAACGCCGGCAGGACTGAAGGTGGTGCACAGGCGATGCTTACAGGGGCGTTCAACCATGTTGTCCTTTCAGGTCGCATGCATTCATCCACCTGGCAATCCATCGCCATGATACTCCAAGGAACACACAGATGCTCGAAAAGTTTCTGCTGTCATGCCCGGAGAGCCTTGCGCAGAACGTCGTCGTGCGTGAGTCGAACTGCCTGTCCAACGCTGCAAGCAGTCACGGTGAAGCACGTAAACCATGGCAACCTGCCATCACCAGGGCATGCGATACACATGCGATAGGCATGTTATGGCACGCGGCAAACGGATGCGACTTGACACAGGCACCTGGACGTTGCGGTGATCCTTCTCGTCCACAAACTTCCAGTGCTGCGCGACCTTCGAGATCTGCTTCTTGCGGAGATCGAAATGCTGCTTCAGAAACCTGCGCACGATGTGCATCCTGCGAACGGTGAGATGTACAGCTAAGAAGGGCGAGTGCTTCTTGGTATGCTGCAAGGCTCCCCTGATGACGTCAACAACATCGTCCGGATCGAAAGCCTCTTCACTCTCCTTCAAATTGTGAAGTCCCGCAAACTTTTGGACGAAATGCTCCTTTGAGTGATGTATCCTGGTCTTTGGCAAGTCAAGGGCCTCAAGGATCCTGTCCTCCGCGGACATCTCAGCGACTTCAGATGATCACAGCAGCTGCTGAGACGCCACTTCGCATACGATCCACAACCGTTGCGCCAATGTGCAGAATGCAGTGTTTTACTGAGGAAACAGGCAGAACAATACAGCCAGTTGCCGCAGGGTTTGTGGTGTGCTTGGCACCCACCCCTGTCCTCCTAGTTCTGTTCCCCTGGCGGGCCTTGCTTACAAGAGGGCCTCAATGCGTCACTTCAACGTCCACATTAGGCTCCAGCCACGCCTGCTCCCTGCAGCTTTCATCACCTACTGTTGTTTCTTGGAAGGGGGTGTGGGGCTCTATTGGCTGTACGGCCCACCCACCCAAAATGAAATCCTTGCCCGAAATTTGGTGTTGGGAAAATCTGAAAAATTGAATAAATGGCCTGTTGTGGGACCCATCCGCACACACACACACACCCTATTCGTTTCATGCCTTGTATTCCAGGGGCCGCCACACCCATCCGCACAAGAGGCAGGCGCCGCAGGTCTGCACTACTTAGCTGCCGCATAGCCGAACCACCCCTGCTCCCTACGTCTTGATGCACCCAAATTGCCTGTCATGTACTGCAACGGGGGGTTGCCTGACACGTTTTGCCATGAAGGTTACAGCATGACTTTGCACCTCGGATGACACACAGTCAGCGGCAGGTGTGGGCCCTGCAGAATTCTCATAGCCCGTTTTGAGTCTGTGGTGACCCGCTTTGGCCCCCCAAAAGTCCCAAAAAGCCTTGAAAATGGGCAATTTGAGACCAAAACAGGGTCCAAAAATGGGTCAAAGGCGGATTTTTCCAAAAGTGATTTGAGACCCTCTGGGGTGTTCAAACAAGTGTTTTTCGCTGGTTTGAGCCTATGGTGATCCAGCTAGGCTCTCCAAAGGTCCCAAAAAGCCTTGAAAATGGGACCAACACCATGTCCAAAGACGGTCAAAATCGCACTTGTCCAAAAGCGATTCTCGACCCTCGGTTGACAACCAAGTGATCTTAGCCCATTTTGAGCCCATGGTGATGTGTTGTGCCACATCTCCCCAAAAAAAGATTGACAATTGGTCTTATAGCCTGCCTTCTGGGGCCGGAGTTATGCCAGGATCCCATTGTTATTTGTTTTGCTACTTTGAGGAGCATGTGCATTTTATGTTTGGCCGACTATCACCCTCTGAAGCTCACATGAAAAGGAAAAAGTTGATCCAACAGGAAACACAGGAACATTTAGGGGGAGATCCCGCACTCCACGCGCAGCGCATGCGCGCCATGGGTGCACAGTGTCAGGTGGTTGAACAAGTGCTCTATCAAATGGTCTACCTCTGAAGCCCTTGTAAATACTGTCCCTTGGTGGAGGTTGCTAGGGGAAGAGTTATGGCAGGGTGTGAGGGGCCCCTTGGGCAAACTCACATGCAAACAGTGCGGCAACAGGCTGAAAGAAGACAAATTACAGGCCTGCCAACAAGGGAACATTAAAGGACGTGGCATAAGCAACAAAAAGCGCGCGTGCATATTGTGATCCTAATTGGACGCAGTAGCCTCTAAACTAGCTGAAACGGTCTACAAGACGACACCAGCATACGCACCGTGCGCGCACCGAATCTGCGACCCCTCCAATGCACACACCGTGTTTCCAACATGAAAAGCCCAGATTCCCATGATTCGAGTCACTCCTGTTGGACAGACACTCTTTCTAACCAAAAAGCAACGTATTCGGCCCCCATCTGACGAGGTTTGGTTTGCTGTGTGTCAAGTGTGCATATCAGCTTTGTGTTTTGTGTTTCAACTATCCTTCCCACACAAAACACATTCCTAAAGTACAGGCCTGCCAAAAGGAGACGAAACATATTTGTTCATCCATTGGCTTGATTGCATTCAAGGCCCACCACAAGTATCTTGGACATCCAAACTGGTCAAAGATGGCATTTTGGGGGCCACTTTTCACACACATTTTGGAACCCGCTCTCTCAAGTTGCCACATCCATGGCCAATGGTCACCATTGAGCTGTGTGGAGAAACTGTTGTGGAATTCCTGATGGACTGTTGGATGTGTCAGTTTCCACAATCATAATCTTTCAACTTACCCATGCTGGCCTGATCCCTGCCATCGGGTAGGGGGTCGAAAAACACAAAGTTGGCGAGACCTCGTGAGTATCGACGCACGGTGACAACAATTGGCAAATCAGACTGCGCCCAACTTTGGACACTTTGCGGAAACTTTACGGCACAATCACAGTTGGTATCATAGCCCGAAAGTCCCCGCCAACAAACAATTTCAACCAGGGCGCCAATCTGCACATTGAATGCAGCACATAAACAACACGCAGTTTCCAGGATAGAACCGATGAAAGTTAAGAAAATCTAGGAATTTTGTCAACTTTCTTGTGCATCCATGAACTAGTGCACCCCCCCCCACAATGGCAGGGTACCCTAAATTGGACGCAGCACCCTTGATCCCATTGCCACCCTGCTCAGGCACCCTTTTGGCGACATTTCCAGTGCTTTCAGGTAGCACTACAGCAAAACTCATGTGCTCCCCAAAATGATCCCCCACCACTCAGCATCGTCTCTCAAATGCCAATTACAGATGGGTTATGTTGCCCAAAATCAGCACCTACTCCACAAATTTGTTCCCTTATTTCAAAAGTAAATTGAGCATAAGGCAGAATGTGCTTCCAAATTCCAAATCATACGAACAAAGGGGTAGCCATCCGGTGCACAGAGACCATGGATAGCGGCAGCACATTGCAGACTGCCTTCATACATGCATTTTCTGCACCTTAGTGGAAGCTAGCTTAGCTAGCATTCATTCAGCCTTTCTTCCATGGTTGGAAAGATGCCTGGTCATGTGGTATCGTGTGTGTTGGCAAGTGGTTCCCAACCACCCACTCCAAAGTTGTGGCGGCCATCAGCATTAAACCCTGGTTGCAAACGACCTGCAGCCCAGAGGGTCTTTACGAGTGTTCACAGGCCGCGCTTTACTTTCACAGCATCTGGGGACTCGAACATAAACCATGGGTGCAGGAGCCACGTGATCTAAACTCTCGATCGATTGGAATCTCCTGGGGACGGGAGTGGGGGGGGGCTATCGCCCAAAGACGAGAAAACGTCGCCTTGGACCTGGGCAGATCGACACCAAGTTTCGCCTGCCCTTGCACACAAATGGCTCGTCACTGCTACGCAAGAACACGCTCAGTGAAAGGAGACAGCTTCAGAGACTGCACAGAAAAGTGCTCGGAGTGAGCGCATTTGTACATGAATTCCGTGCCTCCTCATCGATACCCACGCACAAAATCTCCAAGCCCAAATGCTGAGAGGATCAAGCCATATTAAAGACAGCGACACGTTTGGAATCGTTGGCGTGAGACCTCACGCCTACATAAGCAACATTAAAACCCCGCAGGCTGTGATATGCAATCGACTACAACTCTTGCAAGCAGTATCAGGGCTAACTGATGCTGCGATTGTCCCACAGGAACCTGTGGCAGCAGGCTCAGCACGTGACTGGGCTACATCTGATCCTGCCCGTTGCAGTCGTGTCCGTTGCCGGCTTCCACATCTTCATCGCAAATGGCCATGAAGTCCTCGTTGTCTCACATACAATTTAAACATGCGGCAGAAGCCCGCCTCACATACCAATCGTGGTCCCCCCCAGTGCACCGCCACTCGAAACTCATCGCGATGTCTCGGCACTGGCTCGCGAGAGGAGCCTCAGCTGAACGACCAACATGCCTTGCGCTCAACACAATAAAAGACCAGGTGCACATTCTGATGTGCATCCACCGCTGAGCCCTGCGGCACTGCCACTTCTGGTGCTGGCACGTGAACTGACGCACCGCTCGTGCCCCTCAGGGTCGGCAGGTCAAGGGCAATGCGACGAAGCTCAAAGGACAAGAGTCGTGCTCAGGTTGCTGCTACCTTCTGGCAGAACGTTGCGTATCAGCGGTCCTCCGGTGTAGGGCCGGGGGTCAAGGTCAGCACCGATGCGACGGCGGAGATGAGTGTCAGTGCTCCGTCACGGAATTGCATGGCATCTTTGGGCCAAGGGGAGCGGCAGCTTTTCTGACCGTGACGAACTCCAGCCCCTCCGCGCCCCCCCCCCCCCGTCATGGCAATGGGTGAAAGGTGATAGGGTCAGAGGAGTCAACACAAGACTCCATACCGCAGTGTGGTATGGCATCAATGGTGTCAACAAATGGATCATGGGTCACAAAACACACACCCAACACACATACCAGGGACACTGACCGCTGCACCAGCGGGACCCTTGAGCTCAAACTGCGAGTTGCACCATCCGTGGGGACCTTGGAAATTAATGCCGCAAAGGGTTATGAGAAGATCGTCTTGAACAGGACCGTCGGGGGGCCATACGAGGCCCTTTTTGGGGGTTTGAAATTGACACGAAACATCAGACGCATGCGGAGTTGCGACACCGGAACGGGTACATGTCACAAACTTCTTTGTAAAATCCGGCAAGTGAAATGGAGTTGGTGCCCACTTCTGTAAGCACCAAGTACCATGCAAGGGCCAAAACAAAATCCGCAATCGCACACGCGTTCAGGACAAAGCCCAACAACAAATAAAAGAGAAGACGTCGGCCCGTACTGTCTTCGTTCCCCAAAACAGGCTCTGTCCCGTGCCTTACGCCGAGCCATCGGCGGGCGGGTGGGCACAATGATCACCAGCGCTGGGTGGCCAGTGGCAGCCACTGCAGCATCCCTCGGGCGTGGTACAACTGCAGGTCGACCGTGCGGAGGACTGCCAGCCGCCCACACTGAGAGCTGCCGGGGGTCGGGGCCGAGGGCGAAGGCACCAACGAGCCCACCGCAAGAGAGTGAAGATTGCTGGGCCGGCGACTGCAAAGGGAAATGGGCAGGCAACGAGGTCAGGAGCGCAGGGCTGCAAAACACGTCCCGCGGGCCCGTGGGGCTGCGACGCTGCTAAATGGCACACACGCAAAACCCTCCTCTCAGCCACCTCCACCACCGAGACCAGCTCATCTGCGTCCTCCAACTCCTTGTCAAAGCAGCCCGGCCCCCCCATCCCCGTGACCCCAAACCCTGTGGCAGTGGGGGTGGGTTGGTTGGTTGGTTGATACCGAGTCCCTGTACCGAGTACTCGGCGAGCACCGCCACTTGTCTCACTGTACTGCGGTAGCCTCTTCGGACTTGTGAGGCCTCTGGGGACCGCCACCGCCGTAGCCGTGCACTCTCACAGCGTCTGTGAGGTTTCAGGAGCTGCTGGACCTCGGAAATGTCTCTCGCTTGGCTGAGTCACCGCTGATACACACCGAACCCCGCGCCCAAGGCAGTGCACCACCTGATGCTGGGGGCACGTTTGGCCTCCAGTGGCTGGTCACGGGGCTTCTGGGAGATCTTCCATCGGGACGTGTGCGTCTGGGACAAGGGGACGCGGATGTTGGGCACGTGGTACAGCTGCTGCGTCGGGGACCGCAGAGAGGCGTTCATGCCAGGGGAATCCATTTCCAAGACACTCGAGGTCTGGTGCGGCGCAGCCGCTCTAGGAGTGGCGTCCTGCGTGAATGGGGTTGAGAGAGAGGCTGGCATTGAGGGCCAGCCCGCAGCGCAGGCGCAGGCGTTATGTGTGCTCGCATCGCTTGCGCGTGCAGCAGGTGCGCCTTGCGTACATAGCGCATGGCACAACCGGTGCACAACACATAGTCATTACTTGGGCATGTAAACGTGCATATAAGCGCACCTTCCTCCACACAAATTCTGCAAGAGGAATTAAGCAACAAGCAAAGCAAAAATACTCAACTGATCCACTGTTGTTCATTGCCATGGTTAGGCCGCTTTGGTGCATTGTTTCCAGCAAGGGACCGCCATGCCTAAAAAAGGGCCTACAGGCCGGTGGGTCCAGGTCCCCCTGAGGGCGGCGGGGGGGGGGGGGGGCGGGGCTCCGATGGGGGAGGGGGGGGGAGGTTAGGGTGGGAGGGGTATTGTGTGTGGCCAATACATGAGGCTAAGAGTCATAAGAGTCATTAAAAGAGGTGAAAATATCATCATGCATGTGTGATATCATTGTGGGGTGTGGTGATTGGGGAGAGACGGGATTTATTCGAGCCCCTCGAAATCTCAGACCTGCCCATCTGGCGGATGCATGGGCATACCATCAAGCAGCCAATCTCAGCGACTAGGGAAGGAGGGATATTGCACGCAACACATCACTGAAGCACAATGCTTTCCCGCCTTTTCAAACAGCAACGGCTCGACATCACGTGGCACGTAATGCTCTACAGCAGGTGGTGTTCCCTGATGAGGGATGTTGGTCGAGCGCAACACTGTTTGTGCACTACATGCCCTGCCCGGCGCCCTCGCGCAAGCACGGCCAAAGAAAGGGAAGAGGACGGTCCGACGGATAACCTATGCTTCGAAAGGGCGGTGCTGACGCGCAACACGTACTGGGACTTGCGGGGGGGAGGGAAAATCTGGGGCCCTGACACACACGTCAGCAAACGTTTGAGCGCGCGACAAACAGAATTTACTGCAGAGGTCGGCTCTTTGACCCACCCACCCACCCAGAGGCCCTCAAACCCCCCCCCTCCCCCCTCTACTCCCCGTCCCGTGGGTCCCACCTGAAACAAAGGTCTGAGGTAGACCAGGATTTCCTATGTCAAAAACACGGGGGATCGCCCCCACTCCCCCCGACATCCACACACACACGCGCGCGCCCCCACCCCCCCCCGACATCCACACACACACACACACACACACACACACACACACACACACACACACACAGTGCGGGAAAACCAGTGGGGACCAAACGCGGGGCACAACGTCAGTGAAGACGAAAGCAAGCGAAGGCAGAGCACTGGTCACCGAGACAATTTCATTAACCATTAACAAAAAGGTAGGCAAGGTCCTTTCTGCGACAGGAGTGACGGTGAAGAGGAGTCGTTCTATCACAGTGCAATGTGTACTGATCACCAAAAGACCCTGCCCACTGTCCGGCCCTGTCTAGTCTAGTCCACACACACACACACACACACACACACACACACACACACACACACACACACACACGAGCAAAAGCAGCACTTGCGAGCAGAGCAACAACTGACCCACTAAAATACGTTTCCCCAGTTGCTTGGGACAAGCGATGTAGACAATTTCTTTGTCAAAACCAGTGCGTACACCCGGGAGTACCACCCGGCACATGGACCTGGCCTTTATGGCGAATGGAGCCCCCTATAAACACAGATCTGGTCCGCTGGGTCCACTACTTCTGGCCGTGGTGCTACCCTCAAGTCCTGGCAACATTGACCACCACCCGACACCGTTAGAGGCCAGACCATTGACAGATGCACGAGACCTTGGCCTGAGATGTACTCAGATGCGCTGCTTCAGCCGCCTGGTTGTCCGGCGGGCGAGGCAATGTGATGGGCCCTAAGATCGTCTTCACCGGATACAGGAACCGCGGCTGCGGGTACACATGCACCTCCACCTGGACAAGGATGGGACACTGTGCAGCAGCCGACAGGTCTGAAGGGCACGAGCTGGACCGCACTTCGAAGCGCATCGCGCATGATTAAACACCTGACGGCCATCGTCCGTGATCAACACCAGTGGGTATGTCTGGCAGGTAACCAACAAACAAAGAAACAGGCGCCAAAGGCGCTGCGAAAAGGTCAGACAAGGAGGGGTGCTCCAGCCGGCAGGCTTCACCTGCAGTCACCCCAATGGCCATGAACTTTGGGAGAAGGGGGGGCGGGGGCAAAGGGTGGCGCAACAGGCACCATGGGAAACCGGGATATACAGGGGGTACAACCACAAGCGCATTTGCAGGTCAGGTTGGACATGTGCAGACAGCACCGACAGCTGCTCCGGGAAACTGACCTTGTTTCAGAAAGCCGCACATCAAGAGCTGCAGAAACCGGTTCCCTTGGGCGGGGGCACTAATTCTGGTCCAGGGTGCCCTCGCGCAAGGTGTCCCGCAATGTTCTTCAAGATATGCCACACGACAGGCTGATCAGTTGGAAGCACGGGTGAAGGGGAAGAGCATCCTTTCACGAAAGGTTTCGAGCCTAGGCCACTTTGAGCCCCTTTTGCAAGCCATCCATGCTTCGGGGATGTATGGGTCTTTCAGAGGACTCGCATGAGCCCCCGGCAAATGCAGCCTGCCAGCAGCAGCCGGGGCATGGGAGTAGACGACAGGGGGACAGTGATGCTGCCATGGGGAGCAGCAGGAGTAACATCCGACCCCCATCCGCAAACTGCACTTTTCCTCCCCCATTCTCCAGAGACAAAAACGACCTCCATTGACAAAAGGCATGTCATACACAAGACATGGCAATAAACACCGGTTGTACCCCCCATGCCCAGGCATCCCAGATCGGCCCCCCTCCATGACCCCCACAGCGAATGCAGAACGAAGGCGCGTTCGGGCCATGCATGGGCTTTGAGCGGGGCCTAGTGAGAAGGGCAATGCAAGAATGATTTCACCACCTTCTGGTTGCCAGTTGGTGAAGTGGAAAATCACTCTGACCACTGTCATCTACAACCCGTTATGTGTACACTGTCATCGAAGCCAGAAGATCCCATTCCCATTCAAATTTTGGCCCCAACTTGGTTGCAGGGGAGGGCAGCAGTTGATTTGCAGCGGGGACGGTTCATACACTTCAGTTTCCATGTTCCTAGGATGCGCTCATGTTGCCAGCAAGTGGTCACCCGCACATTATCCTAGGCCTCCTGGAGGGTCGGCATGGGTCACCCCCAAATCGCGACGTTTCAGCCCACGCGTGCCGGCTTGAAGCCGGCCAGTTGCACAGGATTCACTTCGGCAGCCATCTGGACACCAGCATGCAGCAGTGCAGCACAGGCACTACCTCACATGGCGCGCCTGTTTGCCAATCGTGGCTGTAGGGAGGCTTTTTGCATATCACCACGTTCTTGTCCTGTCTGGGCTCACGAACTTCAAAAACCGCCGAATGCAGAAACAGACTCAAGGCCTCTGCGCAAAAAGGAGGCACTGCGTGTGTCTTGTGAGAAAGGCAATGTGGGTCAGCAATACGTTGTCAGCGATATGCCTGCAACGTAGGCCTCTCTGAGCAGTCCCTCTGGGGGGCCCCTCTCGGCGGCGTCCGCACGCATGCAGTTGCAGAGAGGCCATGCCACAAGGGTCCTGCAGGCAAAGCCGGTTTCGACGGGTCGTTGGTGTGCGTTGTCGGTTCAAGGAGCTTGTGGCAGGTACAGTGGATTGTGGTTGTGAGGGTGCACGTTGTGGCACTCTTAGGCGGCCCGTTTGGGGGTACCCACAAGTGGCCGTTTTGGCGTCTGTTGGTAGTGTGCACACCGCCCCCCCGCCCGCCCTTCTGTTACCACGTGTGAGCGAGTGCAACTGGGGTGATGCCCTACCCCAGTAATGCCCAGTCCGTCACACCCAGAGCTCAGCACAGATCCATCGCACAACTTGGCAGGACCAACTGTCGGATTATGCGACCTGGTGGGCACTAGTGGTAAGTCTGTTGCACAGTGAACGGGCTTTTGGGGTACATGACGCGCGCCACCCTGCGTTCGAGCACAGGTCTGCGACACGATCAGACCCCAAGAAACCGACACCGCAAGGCCACGGCGAAAGGCGGATGGAGGGAGACGACCTCGAACTTCGCCGAGCTCCTGTGGGCATCGATCTCAGCGAACGCGCCACCTTTCCTGCCTCTGCCCCTGCCACGCAGCCACAAAGCACTGCAGACGCCGCAGCCTTAGGCGGGCCCATTTGGGGGTAGTCCCCCGGAAACGTCACTGTCAGAATTCTGACAGTGCCTAATACGACTGCCTCCACAACCCTATGTCTGCCACTCACCCCAGTTGCACTCGCTCACACCTGGTAACAGAAGGGCGGGGGGGGGGGGGGGGTGCGCACACTACCAACAGGGCGGGAAGAAAATTGCTCTGCGGGGGGGGGGGGGGGTGACACGGAGGCCCATTTTCCCAACCCCCCCCTCCCCTCCTTGGCCGCCGTGACGGGAGGGGGGGTTCAGGGCGGGGGTGCCCGACCTGCCGTGCCGGGGGGGGGGGGGGGGTCAACCCAACATCTATGGCTCAAAATGATACCCACGTCGCGCTGATCATTTTGACTACTCAAATGTGGGGAGGGGAATTGTTGGTGGAAAAAACTTTTTCGGGCCAAAATTTGTGTTCCTGCGCCTTCGGCGCCAACATCCGTTCTTACACAAAACAAAGGGCCCGACACGGAACCCCATTTCTCCAACCCCCCCCCCCTCCTTCGGCGGGCGTCCATGTCACCCCCCCCCCCCCCCCCCCCGCAGAGCAATTTTCAGGTCGCCCAGACGCCAAGACGGCCACTTGTGGGTACCCCCAAACGGGCCGCCTACGAGTGCCACAACGTGCACCCTCACAGCCACAGTCCACTGTACCTGCCACAAGCTCCTTGAACCGACAACGCACACCAACGACCCGTCGCTTTCTATGAACCGCAACCGCCGGCAATTCACTCCGCCGCCCCGCCCTACCGCATGTCCAATGTGCGCCAACAGACTGTTTGGCGTACACTAATGTGGGGAACAATGAGTGGGTGGTGGCATTGAGCGGGCGACTCGTCCATGGAATAGGGCCAACGATCACACGCCCACCCGCCACAAATTGAAGGCGCACCTGGTGGCATGACATCATCATCGGCACAAAAGGGAACCACGGATAAACATATCTTGTTCTTCGGGACTTTTTTGCCGGACTTCGTTTCCAGATATGGAGTATCCTGCGGAGCGCGGTCAGATGTGCGTTTACCCTACTGCAATTCCGGATCGCGTACTGAGTGCCACTGCAGTGCCAGGACTCGTACTGAACCCCACTGCAGTACCAGGACGTGCACGGGGGCCCTGCTGCGGTGCCGCGACGTGTACTCAGTCAATCGTGTGCGCTGTTGGGCACTGGACATGCTGCTTGGTTCGTTTTAGTCAAGCCCTTTCGGAGACCCGACCGGAGGGGTGTGAGCCATGTTGGCTACATTGGTACCAGCAGGTGCCTCCGGGTGTACGCATGTGTAGCTGAGGGTCTGGGCAACCTACCCACGCCGTATGGGTGCACAATCCCAACGTATCTGCAGACCGTATATGCGAAAGAATTTTTCAACCTACAACCAGTCCTTGCCCGCACTTGGCATAGGGTAGGACCCTAAGCCTCCCAAACTCGTGATTTTTGTATCCTTGTGCAGTTGGATGATGTGCAATTGCTTTTTTTTGTTTGGGGGGGGGGGGTCACTGCGGTGAGGGGGTCCCTGGCTTCTGGCTTGCCAAATGGCAGTGGTTGACTGATCAACCGAAGGCAGTTGCAAATTGACCGACCGATGGTGAGTGATGGTTCACTAATGCTGCTTTGGTGGTTAACGGTTGGTGGTTAACGGTTGGTGGTTAACGGTTGGCAGCAACTGCGGGGCTGCTTCCGAGGGCTGCCCTTAGAACAGCGAAATTCGCTTCCCTCAAACAATGCAGAACGAGGGCGATCGCAAAGAATTCGGGGATGTGAAGCAAAGACGCGGACGTCCAAGTCATGGCCCCCCGGATACAGCACGACCATGCAGCCCAAGCACCCCCCCAAAGGCTGGCCCGCAATTGTGAAGATACCGACTCCTAGACCCAGATCTCAAGATCATTTCCGACCGCATCCCCTTCCACCCTTGCACACAGTCAGCGGCAGACCTCGATCACCAACTTGAGTCGGTGCACCGTGTCCGGGACAGCATAACAAGAAGTCCACACGATCGGTTGCAACGCCGGATCTGGATAGGATTCGCCCGATGGCCCGGGGCCTGCCTCGGGGGTAGGGCGCGGGGCAGTGAGGGCCGCGAACGTCGTCGCCTTTCTTTCGTACGCTATGACCCGTAAATCGCCCTTCTTCAACACGCAGAACCCTGCACAAGTCAAGCGTAAGGCCAAGTCGCAGTAACGCCCAGCTGTTCAAAGGCCCCGTTGTTATACCAGACCCCCCCCCTCTTCCCTTGCACAAGCGGCCGAAGGCAGGGAAATCAACGGATGGACGCGGATCCCGTGCTTGAGGGCCTGCCTGCCCTGCGTGCGCCCCGTGGCATGCGGTGCCTGAGGGGTCTGGGAGCAGACGGGTTGCAGTTGCAAGCGCAGTGTTGTTGTGAGCACAGACACAACTCGTCACAGGCATGGCCCCGCCTCCTCTTTCCCACTACAACTGGTTCAGAACCATGTCGACTTGCGTTCTGAACCGGAAAGACTGTGGGCAGAACGAACGACCGTCAGACGGGTTCGACGTGCACACACAACGCCGTGCTAGTGCAAGGTTCTGGTTCTGGTTCTGGCTCACCAGGCCCTTCTCCTGGCTAGTGCTTGCAGGGGGAGGGGGGGGTGAGGGGACGGGAGGGAGGGCAGGGCTTTGCTTGAGAACGGGGGGGGGTCTGAGGGTGTGGAGTTTGGGTACCAAAAATGGCCCAAAAATGTTTGTCAAATTTCAGTCTTCTCCATCGCAAGAAATTTTGGACAGGGAGGGGGGGAGGGGGGGGGGTCTTGAGGTGGGGAGAGGAGACGGGGTTGATGGCGGATTGGAGGTGGAGTGGCAGTGGTTGCCAGTGACACCCCCTCTTCCCGTGTGCCCATCAACATGAATGCAGTGCAAATGTGCACCGATTCCTCACCCTGCGCCCGCGGGCGACAGCTGCAGGACTCCTCCGGGTCAGAGTTCAGGGGTTAGTCCCGCGTCGCGATACGAAGTGGAGGTCTGAAATGCGCGCTTTGGGGCCAGTGGGCGTTTCGCTTTGCACGTGCTATCGTTCGCCCGCGCAGAGGACGCAGCGCAGGGCGGACACTCCATCGTTGACAGGGCCGTGCTCCTGCACGACCCACCCATCCAATCCCTCCTCCCGTCCACCTCCCATTCCACCGCCAGTCCTACATCCGTGTCATACGGTGGCGCAATTGAGTAGTTTGCGGCGGCACTGCTGCTCCTCTGTGGCAACTGTTGGTATGCAGCGGGTGTATGTGGGGTGACGCTGGTCTACTTGGTCTGCGGTGCGCTGGAGGACGGGATCCCGTAGGCGGGCCGTGGTTTTCTGCGCTGCTGCAGTAGAGCAGGGTCGTTGTGGGTGGTAGAGTTTGATGAGGTTGTGGGGTGTTGCAAAAGGGTTGTGGGATCGATGCAGAGGGCTGTTGACCTAAGCCCCCGGCAATTAAGTTAAAGGCCGTGCGCTGCGGACACATTCTTCACCGGGAGACGAGGGCATACCTCGGAAATAACAATGAGCAGGGGCCTCTACACCTGCAGAAATACCGGAATAGCGATGGGGGGGTGGGGACAAGAGCAGTACGCACCACCCACCACAGCCACAAAACGCCCTCTTTGTTGGTGGGCCGAATGATGGACAGACGTCGTGTATGGGCAGGCGGACGGTACAGTGCAGCAGGCCAGCCCCCCCCCAAAAAAATCGGCGAAGAAATGCCAACAAATCGGCGGAACAAATCGGCGGACCCATTGTTGACCAAAAAAGCCTGCCACTGACCACACGCCACCTGGACCTCACTTCCAGGCCCCAAAAATGCCTTCCCCTTTGGGTGTTGTGCACTTGGAGCCATTTGGAAACCAAAATATTGCAGAATCTTAAAAAAAAAAACCGATTCAGTCCCCGGGCTCCATGCCATTCCTGCTGCAGGAGGAGACACGAGGGAGGGGGCAGTGCGGCGGTGGGCGGGTAGCCGTTGGCGGTGAAGATGGCCCGATTACCGGAATCACATGATTGTCTTCGTGTTGGACCGCTATTGTCTGACGGCACTTTGGATGGGCAGGACTGCAGAATGACATGTGTTGTGACCCGCCTTAGGCCAGCAACAGGGGGTTGGCCATTGCCTGTGACGAGCTGTTGGTGCTCCCATCAGCATTCTGCTTCAGGCCCCACGGCACTGCGCGCTGCCGTGACAGCGCGTCAGAGCACGCTCCCCGGGACAATCTGATGAATGACGGGGTGGCGGAGGTGATCTTCATCCGATGCGCCTTTTCAACGGCGACGAGACAAATGCGCTTGTTCACTTTGTTACGCTTCCGCTGTACTTTGTTGCACCCCCGTTGCACTTCGGTGCACCCCCGTTGCACTTTGTGGGGCTGCTGCCAAAGCGCCACCCACCCACAACACCCCGGCAAACTCGTGCACAGGTCACGCCGAGGGACGCGCCCCCCTTCCCCCTGGGAAACGCACGGCACAGTCCCCGAAGCCGTTCGGCGACGGGCACGCAGAGCGACGCAGTCAGACAGGACCTGCAACGGGCACAGGCTCGACAACGTAGACAAACTGTACACAGTAGTAAGCGGCGGTCGCCTGCACGAAGATGATCCCGATGGCCTGCAGTGTGCCCCGTGCGTTGTGCTCCTGCAAAACCGGGGCGACATCGTGGGACGCACGCGGCGACGGGCCGTCGTGGCAGTTGCGATGGCCGCGTGCGCTTCGCGGACTGGAGGTCTGGAATGCGCGCTTTGGAGCCAATGGGCGCTTTGCTGTGCGCGTGCGATCTTCCGCCATCGCGCGCGCACAGGGCGCAGCGCAGGGCGGACACTCCATCGTTGACCGGGCCGTGCTTCTGCATGCCACGGACATCTACTTCTCACGTTGTGGCAGTGATAAGCTGCCAAGGCGGCCAGCTGCAGAGTCGTCGTGGAATCTGACTTTGTAGTCCCACGTCCGTGTGGGACATCCGCTTCCACATTCCTCTGTCCCGGTGCACTGCCATGCCTTGCCCTTTGGGCCATCCTCTGACTGTCTCTACACCTGCTCTGATGCCATCCCATGAAACCCTGCAATGCCGGATATCGTCCCTGCCTCAACTTCCTCCGTCCTCTGGCACTGGCAAAGGGACACAGCGGGGCCAACCCGTTGCTGATGATGAGAAACACGGGCGACGTTTCAGCGGAGTTCTGCCCCGCAAACACCCGCGGCGTGGGAGGGGGGAGGGGGGGACCGGATGGGGGGGCGGGGGGGGGGGGGGGGCATCAACTGCCGGAGGTTGGCGATGAACCGTCGGCGTTGGGTAGTGGGGGTTTTCTGCCGGCGGTTGGCAATGCACCGCCGGTTGACGGCCGGCCGGCCGACCGGGACGTTGCTGGAGTAAGAACCGCATCCCGGTCCCTGACCGAAGCCCCGACCAGACCCCACACATACCGCAACGTACTCCGCAAGGCTGAATGCGTTCGCGGGCCTGCGACTCGCCGCTCTCTTTGAGGAGGGCTTCGGTTTGGGCGCCTGGGGGGCCACCGCAGGGGCCTTGGGCTGCAACGAGACGCGGAAGGATTCCATGAGCGCGGCCGCTGCCTCTGCAAAAGCGCGGCCGCTGCCTCTGCAAAGCGCGGGCCCCCACTCCCCCGCACCCAAGCCCCAGGCCTCGTCCGTGGGAGAGGGAGATCCCGGACGACCTCTGAACAAAGGGGTAAGCGGCGAAAGCGGGCCCCCTCCTCCGGCAGCCGAAGGGCCCACCCACCGAACAAACCCACGGCGGCCGGTGTGTGCAAATCAATGTGAACACACGTTTCGCGCTCAGACATCGAACCAATCAATCTCCGCTCCCGGTGGCCCAAAGATGCCGTGCTATTCCGTGACAGACCACGGACAGTCTTCTCCGCCGTCGCACCCGTGCTGACCTTGACCCCCTGCCCTGCGCCGGAGGATCGCCGATGCATAACGCTCTGCAAGAGGGCCACCGTGGCCTCAGCACTCATCTTGTGACCCTCCCTTTGAGCTGGGAGACGCTACTCGTGGCCACAAGGCCCAAGCGGCCAATCAGCGGCCGGCCATTGGTTTCGGGATCACAACTCAAGCCCATGCACCCGATCATTGACGGAGCTACTGAGAGACACTGCCATGGTTCCGGCCGATTACAGACCCGCACAAGGTGTCCCGCGTCTTCCTCACCCCCTAATACCCCCCCGTTCCCCCGGAACATGTCCTGTATTCCCCGTTTGAGTAACCCGCCACCGGATTCACCATGGGCTTGAGATGTGATCCATTGTCGGCCGCTGATTGGTCGCTGATGGGCCGCTTGGGCCTTGTGGCCACGGGTAGCGTCATCCCACGGCTCACATTGATTGGTTGGATCTTTGGATGCGAAACGTGCGTGTACATTGACTTGTACAGGCGGTACAGCCGTGGGGTTTGTTCGCTGGGTTTGTTGCCCATCGGCTGCGGGGGGTGGGGGGGGGGGGTTCAAGGGAGACCTGAAAGCAGGGTTGCAAAAGGAAGAGATAACCCAAATAAACGGATGCATGATCATAGCAGTACTCCTGCAATGGGACTCCTTTTCCCATCGTACCACTGCATCATGGCTGTTTCTGATAATTGCTAATGGCGCGAGGCAGCACGCAATCTACTGGAGCCGCTGGTCCTGGCCTCCCCCCTGTATCCCGTCCAGCTCCTTCGTTTTTGCGGAATGCGTGGACCAAGAGTTGTGTCAAGAGCATCAAACACGAAGAAGGAAGTCGGGAAAGATCGGGGAAGGCGTACGAAAGGGAAAAAACCAACGCGGGAACGCAGCGGAACGCGGCGGGGGGGGGGGGGGGGCAGAAGGGTATCGGGGGCAAAGGTGGTGCATCATGATTTTTTTCTGCCAAAATCAAATCTCTGTTTGACCTTTTCGCCATAATCGAAATTATTTTTGAAAATATTAGACTTCAATCTTGGTGAAAAGATTTGATTTTGGTAAAGATAATTTTACTGGAAATTTTTTATTTAGGTCACAGAGAAATGCAGTAGAATGAAGAACACTGGAAAATTTTCCAAATTTTCACCAGTTTGTTTCCCATTTTCCCTGTTTTTTCTGGATGGTGTGGCAGCAAATGGGCACTTCCCACTATCTCCTGACAAAAAGATTGTCCGCAGTGGAAAAATGGAGGAAATACAAGAGGTCCGGAGGTGTCCGGTGGACCGGGTACGTATGAAGCTTTCTCAAGGAGAAGTGGGACACCTTTGGTGGGTCAGACGCTGATTCATATGGCAACTGTAAATAGCGATCGTGCTCAATGATGAGACCTCGAAGAAGGTGCAGCAGCGGTGGATCGGCGTCTGGGCTTAGGTCTTCACTCTGTAGAGATCAGAGAGCGCGAGAGAGCGCGAGAGTGAAAGCGAGAGAAAAGGGAGAGGGGGGGGGGGGTGGAGAGCGAGAGCGAGAGCGAGAGAGAGAGAGAGAGAGAGAGAGAGAGAGAGTGTGTGTGTGTGTGTGTGTGTGTGTTGCGGGGGGGGCGGAGTGTGTTGGAGGCCGTACTGCAGGTGTTGTCAAGGGTTGTAGGGGCCTGCAGAGGGTTGTGTTGTAGGAGGCTCGTAGATTGTAAGGGGGATTGCAGCGGATTGCAGGAGTGTCGTAGAGGGTTGTAGGGGCTTGCAGAGGGTTAAAGCTGTGCTGTAAGGGGGAGACAGGGAGGGGGTGGGCAGAGAAAGACAGAGAAAGAGAGACAGAGAGGGACAATGGCAGGCAGAGATAGAAGGGGGGGGGGCGGGGCGTTGACAGAGAGACACAGAGAACATGGGGGGGGGGGATTGACGGAAGCATGCCTTCACTTCATGCCACGGAATCTCGAGAGTCCCCTCAGTGAAGTCATTTTGCCCATTCCAGAAGATGCGAAGGCTGCGGGGTATGCGCTTGGTCATCCCTGTGGGGTACATGCGGCAGCGAAGGGATCGGACAAGAAATGCAATCAGATGGGGGCCTCAGGAGCCGACTGTCCCCCCCATAAAATTCTGGCGAAAACTGGGCAAGGGTGGGGTCTGGAGGGAGAACCAGGAAGCGGTACCTTTGTCCAGCGCATGGCCGGTAGCTGACGCCCATGGGAGGTGAGGGGGTGAGCCACAAAGGCAGTGTGTAGAGGGGAAGGGGGGGCAAAAACTAATTGTAGGTGGAGCCTTTGATAGACAAACCCTGTACAACACAGCCATCTCCAGTACCACAGCTGTTGCCATGGGATCCTTCCCTGGGGAGGCATTGTGATAAAACAGCCAAGCAAAACCCCTGAAGTATCAGAAGACAGAACATACAGACCAAACAGTAACACTGGTGTCATTGTCACCGTCACTGTAAACTGTGACTGTCACTGTCACCCTCAAAAAAGCCAAGTTTCATTTTCCTTTGTGTCACTGAGTGACACAAAGCCAGAGCCCCACCGCCGAACAGAAATTTGACGCTCTTCTTATGGCTATCCCTGGCGACCATTCAAAGGCACATAACTTCAAAAAAGGAGCGGGAATGAAACACGATGCAAATTGGTGTGAGAAAAGGAAACGCACTCTACTGCATTTGCACAGCAGAGTGTATGGAGTGAGGGGGGGCGGGTGCCATAAAGGCTGAACGAGTATGCCGGTTATACCTCCAAGTGGTGGGGAAATGGGGGGGGGGCGTTGCTTGAGCGAAGGGGGGAGGGGGTCGAGGAGAGGGGGGGAGGGGGTCCAGGGGGAAGGGGAAACCCCCCCCTGCCGAAATGAACCATATCCACCAGGAATTGCAAAAATGCACCACACTGACCCATTCAGCATACACACTTGTCATAATGTCTGAAGACAGGTATTCAAGTCATCTTTTTGGATCCATACATTGTGCCCTCACCTAAACACCACCAGGGAACACAAACAGGAAACGCGGAGGAATGCTCATTGTTATCCAATTGTTTGCCGAAGATCAATCAGAGTTCGACTCACCTGAGCTGGACTCACCAATGTCATCCTCTTCTGAACTGCGGTCTTGTCGTGCCATTATGGCTGCTTGTCTTATAAACTCGCACAGAGTTGCCCTTGGAGTGTTCAGAAAAAGTGTGGAACATGCTTTCTGTCCAAGATTGTATGCCTCTTGCCTTTTCTTCCCAGTCCATCTATCTTGGAAGCGAAAATAGAGGGTCGCGTTTATAACGTTGTCGCGTTTTGCGCGGGGACACGGTAGGACCGGGGTGCTACAGAACGCATTTATGGGACGCTGGGACATGGTGTCTGCAACAGGGGGACGAAATGATACAAGTGGAGTGACCAAAGAACCCTGCAATAGGTGCACTGAAGGCGCGGGAGGGAAAAATTGGCCCAAACGAAAAAAGGTTCCCAGAACCCTGATTCTCAGGTGAATTAGAGCGGAGGGGGGGGAGTCCAGGGGGGAAGGGTCCCCCCCCTGCCGGAATGAAAATTAAAGCAACGCCCTGGGGGGGCACATAGCGTCACTCCACAGCTCAACCATTGGCATTGTGACCCTCCGTATCGGGTTCCCCACGGCAGGGGGCAAAATGGCTCAGCCTCAAAGTGGAGTGGAGTAGAGTGCAGTGAGGACCCCATTCCTGCTGCACCAGGCTGTCGGTACGCCTTGGGCCGTGGGACAGTGCATGACCGGTCGCGGCGGGGCGGCACGCTGTATGTCACCTGCACCGCCGTTTGTTGCTGGACCGGGTTGCGTGTTCACTCTGTGTGTGTGTCCCGCTCTTGCCGTCGCCGTACTCCGTGTCTTGTATGCGGCCCTCTGCTCTGGAGGGCACGTCCGAACCCCGCCTCACGGGCGGGGCAGACTTCCCCGCCCCCTGTCCCGCTCTATGGCACCGCGTGCCCTGCAGTCCCCCAGTCCCGCGGCCAGGCCTTGGGTACTGAGCTTGGCTGAGACTGGATTCCCGTGTGTTGACAAGACTACGGCCCGGCACCAACACCAAACACCAAACCCCATCACCGCCTCCGAGTATTTGCGCCATGGATTTCATGAAATCCTCATCAGGGCCCGGGATGAGCCCCATGTGCACCGCAGGGCTGTACCTGGAAAATGGCATCCTGACTCCCCTGGGCGTCTGGTCCGGCGCCCGCCGTGGAGGATGCCTGAATGCATGACATGCCTCTGCATGTGATGCCATTGCAAGAATCGTTCGAACAAGGAACCTGCACCTCCTCCTTCGGCGCTCAACACCTCGCACTCCCCTCCTGCCCCACCACAGCACGAGTACTGGAGAAACATTCCGCTCTCCCCCACGTACCTGGATTCACAATACGCCGTCTTATTACTAGACATAACACCGTGTTATCCCGTCTTCTTCCCAGACATGGTCCGATGCGTTTGGCTGCTGAAACTCATTGCTCTCGCACCTCCCGCAAAATGCGCCCCACCTCCTCCTCCTCCTCCTCTGCGCTCAATCGAGCTTCCTGGCTATGCCTCCCATGCATCCGATTCTAGATGTTGCAATGCCGTGTACATACAACACTCTGCCTCAACCAGGCCTCTTTCCGGCATCACAGGCACATACCTACAGTGATGGCGTTGCTGTTGATGTCAAGCTCCTGAAGAGCACGAGCACGGAGACTGCATGGGACAGACCCGGCACAAACAGTTAACATCACACTTCGCCAACGCATCATTCCAGTGCAGACCCCCCTGCTTGTGTCCCATACCAGCACAAGCTCTCAGAGAAATTGAATGATGGGGCGAGAGACCACCCCCAGCCTCTGCCACGTGTGCCCTTGGGGAGGTATGCATTCTGACACTATAAAGGCTGTAGGGAATTTATGCGGGGCTTGCACGCGGGGCCTGACGCCGCTGAGCGCCGAACTCAAACCGGTGACCGAATTCGGTTGTAGCCACACACGAGCACGCGTGCGGAGGGCGGACAAACAGAGCAAGCGCTTCGGATAGGGTAGAGGCAGAATAATGCAGAACATGTGAATGGAACCTTCGGCAGACCTCCCCTGTCAAACAGAGCCATCCACCCAGTGCTGACTGGAATCGACTCACTTGGAGGCGCATAATGAAAAAACACAGCAAAGTCCTGTCCACTGCCTGCCATGGGCCAGACTTGGAGCCAGTGCGACTCCTAGATTTGCGGGATCCACACTTTTATTTCTTGGGATGCGCACAGTATACACACTTTGAAGAGCAGGAAGACACATGGCATCCACAAGGCAGCCACTACAAACATTCATGCCTGTGAGAAACGAAATACCCACTGAAAGAAGGGCTGGGAGGCTAGGGAGCGCACATGTGTGCTTTCAATGATGTTTGCTTCATGTGTGTCCGCAGGAGGCAGTAGGTAGTGCAGGACACGACTTCTTGTGAATGTGGCCTTAGGCAAGTGGGCCAAGCGGGCACATCCATACATTAGACACCATTTCCAGAATGAGCAGGGGAAAGAGTCTGAACTGTAAACAAAATGCCAAAACGCACACAAACTGCATTACAAAGGCCAAAACCCAAAACTGTCATCAAAAAATGCAGAAATATCAAAATAAACACCGATAAACAGCAATAAACACTGATAAACAACGGCGATTACCAAAAAACGTAGATGTTTGAAAAATTGAATGCATAGACGCGTCTTTTTTCCAATCTAGCCACTGGCCTGGCCAGCATTTAATACAACCTTGCGGGATCAAATGTAGAAACAACTCGCCGAGCCACTGAGCACGGAGTGTAGAACAAATGCACCGGCTTGGCACCCTGAGTGTCAAAATAACCCTGTGTTGCACAACAAGCTATCCGCTGCGTGCCCACACGGTCATCGCTCACAACAAAAGAGAATGGATTGCAGTGCCTGACAGTCTTCACGCACGTCTCACCCGCTTGGTTTCGGCTACCCGTAGTCGGGCGACTACACACGCGGGCGTGCACACACACTCTCATGTACAGCAACGCAATCCCAAACCAGCAAACCAGTGCAGTTTTAGCGACACACGTGCGTGTGCACGTGTGTCGCCTAAACCGGGCGGACCAACAAAGCGGTTGTTTGAGTGCATTTGCCTCGTCCGGGCGCAAACAACAAAAACATTGCACAACCAGGCGACTTTCTGTGGCAGTCAGAGCGTGGCAGTGCCTTTTCGGTCCGGGAAGAATGGAACCGTCCAACTGTGCATGCTTTGTGCACCTATGATCAGGTCGTACTACAGATCAGAACTTGGATACGCCCGGGTTAGACGGCTTATTGGGAGCACACTGCCAGGGACCGCCTGCCAGCACCCTGCATGTCGCATGTAACCACACAACCACACACACACACTCTCTCTCCCTCCCTCCCCCCCATCTCTCTCAGATACAACAGCCTCCCGGGAATTCCCAGCATACAACCCAGATACCAAAAGGTGTGTGTAGACAAGGAGTGGGTGCGCTGCATCCACGGCAAGTCCGCCACACCTCCAGGTACTGAAGGGTGTCCAATGCCCCTGTAAAGGGCACCTGCGTCAGGCGGTTGCAATGCAGTGACAGCCTTCGTAGGTGCTGCAGGGCCCGGATCTGTGGAACAGGTCGCGGGGGGCGCACATGACCCTTAGTTCTGCACGGCACAACAATTCCGTGCGCCATATATGCCATCAATGCACACTCGGCATAAAGCGAACCATTTCGTACATGCGCAGTAAACACTGGAAATACAACGAGTGCGCTACGGGGGGTTCGGGGGGTTCCATGAAGACAAAAACCCTACGGCACAACTTTAACCCTATGCCAGCCCCCTACACCCCTCTGCCAGTCCCCTACAACCCTCTGTGATACTCCTATCCGCTGCAATACCCCTTACACTCTACAAACCCCCTACAACACAACCCTCTGCGAGGCCCCAACAACCCTCGACATTATCTGCAGTAAGCCCTCCCACTCACGCAACTTCAGCACCAACCTCTCGGGTTTCAGTGTATAACGTTTGGCACCGAATTCAATGAGGTGCCTATTTAATACCATAAGGGGGGGATTCTCAAAAATCGTGTGTCGTCATTGGAGGAGGGGGGGGGGGTTGAGGAGATGTTGAATTGCACCAGGGGATCATGGGCCAGCAGAGCATGGAAACGTTTGCGTGACGGCGCACTCCCGGGCTTTTGGAAAACGGAAATACGCGCAACTCATTGCAGAGCAAAGATTCCCGCCGGTTTCCGGACAGGGGGAGGAAAGGGGCTGCGGCCAAAAGCATGCTAAAAAAACCCCTTCCACTGACACCAACCATTCTTTGTAAAAGCGACAGTTCCTCGGTCCCCTCAGGATACCCAACATTCCACAGACCCCCCTTTTCTAGGTGGTCACATGATGCCTGCGGTACCTTGGACAATGGCATGTCTTCAAGGGGAGCAGAGGTGGGGTCCACCAAAGCATTGGAGGAACCCGGCACATACACCCGGCACCACCACATGCCCCATCTTCACGTCATGTCCGACATGCCGGGCTGGCAGCAGGAGCTTCCGGGGGGGGGGGGGGGGCTAATTTGCTTGTTCGGAAGAACAAAGAGACGACAAGCAGGGAAAGTGAGAAGCAGTGATCGCAAAAATTGCAAACGAGGCATTGCTCTCCAACGCAGACCGGGTTTGACCTCAAAAAGTACCAATGGAACGAAACAACACCAGACTCAGACATCAACTGCCGAACCACACTGCCTTGCAGGTACAGACGACTGGATTCAAAACAATGCAGGCCCACAAGCAGGCCGAAATGGTGCGCTGCGACCCCGTAGGGCGGCGTTCAGACAAATGAAATAGGGATGAAACGCACAAACGAAATAGAACGGTGCAATCACGACAACTATGCAATGTATGTCTGGGGAGCTCTGGCGCGGACAGGGGTTCCGGGGGGGAGGGGGCTGTATACGGCTGCAGACGTCGGGTGAAGCTCGCAAACCTCGGGAGAAAGCGCCTCAAGTGCATTGTGGGACAGGTCCAATGCGGTCAAAGCTGGCAACGCCCGGAACACAGAGGCGTGCACACTGGACATGCCCTGCCTCCTCAGCGCCAGCGACGTCAAATGCCGCAGGGGTTTGGGCACGGCGTCCTTCACGAGGGCCACCGCCGTGGGGAAGGGCGTCTGGACGCAGGGCACCGGAGGGCCGCCCAACAGCAGCGATGGCGGGCAGGACTGCAGGGCGGGCGGAGCTGCAAAAAGCGCGAGAACGGGGACGTTCTTGTGGGGGGGGGGCATGTCGCACATGACCCGCGGTGCCCTGTCCAGACCCACTCGTGTACCTAATGGCGTTGCTGTGATGTGGACTTGTGGAGGGGACGTTGTTTGTCGGTTGAGCTGCAGCATGCAGCTACAACTACCCGCTTCCGCTGTCCTTCCCAAACTGTCTGCCATAATCCGACGATGGCCGTCACCTCCGGTATCCCAGCGGCAGGAAATCACTGTTCTCCGACTCAGTAAATGCGGCAGAACCGCGGCCACCAATTGTCCAAACGCGGCAGAGCCACGCCCACAAGTCCAGCAAGGCGGCGGAGCCGCTTACATGTGTGCGTGCACCTCCTGTGCATCTGCTTCCCTGCCCTGTTGGGTAGGTCAATGCGCCTTTAGGCGTTCGGGTCTCTTGATTACCTCACCCTCAAGCGCTTTTTGCATTCCCTCTGTCGCTCACTTACGTCCGTGCTAAACCCTGAGTCCTCTTCAGCCAATGCTTCACGCGAGCTCCCGGATGAGGACGTGGTGACCGAGGAGTGGGCGACGGAGGTCAGGCTCCCCTCCACACTGGCCCGTGAGCTTAACTCAATGGGACTGTCCCCCGAGTCTTCGGAGGAAGAAACATCTGTGCGCATCGGGAATAGGCCCGCATCGTGCCACAACCGTGGCACGCACTCGGAGTCCTCTCTCCTCTTTTTGTTATTCGGGTGCATCTCTCTGCCTGACTCTGCCAACTCATCTGCCTTGTCATTCCCCCCACCCGCATGTGGGACGGCGTCCATACAAATTTCAACAGGACCCCTGCGTCCTGCCGCAATTGAAAAATGGCTTCCCGATTCGGGGCATGAGCCCTGTTTGCAACGACCAGTGGCTGGGACCGTGGCGCATGGCTACACATGAACCCCCCCCCCCCCCAGACCACCGCTGTTAAACCTCGGGTTCGAACTTGAGACTCAGGGTCATTACAAGTGTTCAAAGGCCGCAGCTTTACCCCCGACGTCGATTACCTGGGGCGAAGCCAGGGCCTTGGAACGCTGGACCGCAGGGGCGAGAGTCATACCTTTAGACCGACCCGGGTCTCTGAGGCGGAGGTGACCGGCAGAGCCCACTCTGATCGGCGGAGGAAATCGAGTCAGGGGTGTCTCTCTTTGAAGAGCGCCATCCCCCAACCCCCAATCCCCACCCCGTCCCTGCCACGGGCCTGAAACCGCCCGGCCACACGAGTTCGCGCCCCCAGACTTTGGCCTTCTGGTGCCCTTGTGTGCGTCCAGGGGGGGATGGGCAGCAGGTGGCAGTGGTGGGGGAGACATGGCACTCGTCCGATGCCGCACCCTGTGAAGCAGACCACTGTACTGCAGGCAGCACGACCCCGCAGGCAAATTGAAAGTGGGGGCAGGGGTGCCATCAATGCGGAGTGAGAATGCCTAGTACTTCCAGGTGTACGTACATCTTCACTACGTGGATGGGTCCCGTGGGTTTGGTTGGGAATGACATTGCGAGAGGTGGGGAGCCCGTGTGGGGGGGGCAAGCAGAGGTCACGCAGCACGGCATACGCGGTTCTGCAGTCGGGGCTCCCTCCACCGATTTTCCCGTCGCGTTGCCGTGCGCCGGGTTGCCCTCTCCTTCCCCTCGCTGCTTCGGGCTGCTTCTGGGGGCACCGCTGTTTGGGCGTCGCGCTTGTTCAGCCTCCGCCTCAGCTTCCTCCTTCTCCTCCTTCTCCTCCTCCTCCTCCTCCTCCTCCTCCTCCTCCTCCCCCTCCCCCTCTGCCTCCTCCTCATCGTCCTCGTCCTCACAATCCCCGCCCCCCCCCTCCCTCCCACCGGCTTCTTTGCTCTGCGTCGGGCCGCTTCCCTCTCCAACCCGCCCCTTTTCTTGCCCCACGTCTTCGGACGTTTTGGCATCCGCAGCTGCGCTGTCGGCATCCGGGGGCTCGGGCACATGCAGAGGCCGCGCGGCATCTGACAGGCAGAGCGATTCCAAAGACGTGATCCGGAATACATCCCCTGTTCAAGAAGGCAGTCGATGTTGCATGTATGCGGTCCCGACCTCGACCCAACAATCGCAAATCGCAAATCGCAAATCAAAGCATGCCACAGCAAAAAGCGGGGGGGGCTTTCAGTTCGCTTCTGGGCTCCAGCAGCTGCCGCGTGAACAAGGGGGTTTTGGAGGGGGAGGGGGGGAGCACAAAGGCTGAGTGGGGGTGTATGTGCTTGTTCACCTTTTGAGGAGGGTGGGGAAGGGGGAGACCAAATTAAGGTGAGCTCAGCTAAGATGTAGGTGCAACCTTTGGTAGGCTTACCCTGTTTTCCACAGCCACCGACCAACATCTACTGGAATGCAACCACTCAAAGGCACATAACTTCAAAGAGGAGTGGGAAGGAGGGACGATGCAAATGGGTGTGTGAAGAAAGCACCGCAAAAACGCACGGTCAGAGCGGAAGCTACTGCGTACCGGATTTTCGGCCTGTTGTCTGCGTGCACACAGCATCAAGAGAGTATTGCAGGTGACCAAGCCGCTCAACACCCTTGATGAGGTAAATCATTACCGGCATTAAAGCATTACCGGCATGGAACAAAGAGCTTCCCACCCCATACCGCCTGAGAGAGACTCCTGGGGTGTAAGGGGGAGCTAGCGAAGGTACAGGTAGGTCCGGACATGCGGGGTGGGGGGGCACTTTTGAATTCTCCGTTTCATTGTGACCAAGTTGAATAGACAAAAAGAGGAGGGGCAAAATTGTTCCTCATTCAGCGTGCACCATAGACGCAAAACAAGCAAAGCCGATAGGCACACACTCGGCACAAAAAATCTTTAGTACATCGAAAGTACACACTGAAAAATACATAGTCCAAGTGGATAGAGCCTCTGCCAGGCTGCCCAACAGGAGCTTCTGGAGCTGGTTCGCTTGGAGGCACATAGAAAAAAATAAAAATAAAAAGGTGATATCAGAACGGGGGGGAGGGGGGGTTGCCATCAAGGCTGAGTGAGCATGCAGGTTGGTGCTTCCGGGTGTACTTACTTGTTCACCTTTTGGAGAAGGAATCCTCCGCGTGGCCAACCCCAACAGCTGGGAAATTATTTTTACTGGATGTAGCCCACTCGCTGTGCCGTCAGCGAAGTAAGCCACTGAGTTATGGTGTTTGTGACCGAGTCGCAATCCAATACGCACGGCCACACCATTTTACACAACTCTAAACCACATCACCAGCGAAGTCGTGAGATCAGCGGGGCCGTGAGAAAGCGCCTATGGCTCGTGGCCAAACTGTGCTCCAGCGCCTTCGCCCCCAAACGCACTTCTTTCCGGAGGATGAAGGGTCCCGCGCAAATTCAGGCCGGACCACATAAACGGTCTTTGCCCCCGGCAGAGGCAGTATGTTTTGCGCCCGGGTAACCCTCTCCCCCCGCTATGATTTGGCTCAAGCAACTTTGCAGGGGGGCGTGACACTGCAGGGACATACACGCAGAACACCAGAACACCTGGAATTGGCAATGCCGTGCCACTCACATCCAAATGCCGCAGCTGCGGAAGATCTGCCGGCAGCTGAGCCAGCGCGCGCTGGCGATCAAGGACGAGGGTGTGCAGGGATTGCAAAGCTCCGAATACGCCTTGAGGGATCTCTGTCAGCCCGCCACATCCTGCACACAACCACAGGAAAAGCAGCAACGCACACCAAACTGTCGAATTTCAATGCATTAGTATGTTTGGCACCGAATTCAGTCAGGTGCCAGGGGGAAGGGGGGGGGGTCTCAAACATCGGATACCATTGACTGGACGGGGGGGCCGTGCATTGCATGGGTGGAATGGGCAGGCAGCGCCCCCCCCCCCGGCAGCGTGCCTCCAACACGTGTGTTGCTTCTAATCTGGAACACACTGAAACTGGACAATCGGAGGCTATGACAGACATGGCACGAGTACCGCGGGCTGACGCTGGCGCTGTCGGGTCGGCCGTGCGCAGCCGGATGCCCCGGGTGCCGCGCAGTGCCACCGGGCCCACCACCAGCACCACGAGCACGCGCACTAGGCCCACTGTCCCTGTCAGACGAGCTCTGGGGTTGGAAGGGGGTCCTCAGTCCCACCTTGACCCGGACGCGGACCCTGACCCTGACCGTCACCCTCACCGTCCCCGTCCTCTTTCTTCTTCCTGGCCATCGCCCTGGCCGTACTGCCAGAAGGTGCCGCTGGGTGCGGGTGCCACCGGGTGCCGCCAGATCTGCACTCCGTTGCAGTGTGTCGAGCCTGGACAAACACTACAATGATGTGGAGCGCCCATGCCCCGTGTCCGCGGGAGCAGCACATCGCCGCATCCACAGACCACAGCGAGAGGCCACGTGCTGTCATGAGGTGGTCAGGCCCCGCTGAACGGCAGCCACTGGGGACAGGCCACTTCCCCGCGCTTGACACCGGGCTTTTGTGGACGCATTCCAGTCGTCGGTGCTGAGCTGGTGACCGCGCCTCCCATTTCGTTGTTTCGTTGGAACACCTGCCGGTGGCCAACCCGTGCGCTGGGACACGTGACACTGCCCCCACACATGGCACGAGGACGGCAACATCGGTGATGCAGCAGCCTCGGGATCAGACACTTGAGTGAAGGGACGCCGCAGTACACGGGCCAACAGGAGACTTTTTGGGGCCCCGCGTGTCACGAGGACAGGACAGAGTCATCTCTGAAATGGGTCCGCACGTGACATGGGCTTTGACGGCCGTTGGGAGCCAAACGACCGCAGGTTTGGGTTGAGGGACGGGGGTCGGAATTGACGTTCCACAACCGCGCGCACGCGGTGAGACGCGCAATACTGTTTCCGTTTCGACCCGGAATCAGTTTGGGTGGTAAGCGTATGACAGAAGGGCATCGAAATTATCGGTCTGACCGGGTGCACACGGTGGCACTCGTGTGGGGCTGAAGAGACCCGAGGCTGGCCAAGTGGCAGGACCTGATTCTGCCACAACGCGCATGCGCGGGGCTTGTGGCTCAGGTCAAAAACTGTCCATGAACACCCGCCCTGCAAACACTGGGGCGGCCCACACCTACATCCAGGCGCTGCAACGCCGTGAAATGTCGCAGTGACTGCAGGCCACGAGCCCCGGGCAGTACCGAGTCGTGTGTGGGATAATTGCGGAGGGTGAGGTCGGTAAGCGCAGGTCCAGCGCAGGCCAAGTGGTCCAACACGACCCCCAACGAGGGGCAGTGCTCTGTGCTGGACGACGCTGTGGTGTCCTGGGGACAGGCAGCAGAAAGAGTGATGATCCTGTCTGCTCCATGGGAGGGCATGGGAGGGCATTGCTCTTCCACGGGTGCGGGGGTTTGGAGGCTATTGGGGCCCTGGCACCGGCCGACCTGCCTAGATCAAGAATTCTTCCCTGACTCAAAAGGCAATCATGTCTTACAGGGTCAAAACTCTAGATTTGATTGTTTAAAAACTTTTTCAAATCTTATTCCACGAGACCCGCCTCTGTTGAAGAAGCTGGACTTTGATGCCAAGTTTAGGTGTACAGATTTTGTTGTTTGGGCCTCTAACAGAACCACTCGCCTACCAGGGATGCTTCAGTACGGAGGAGGGGGGATGGTGGGGGGAGGGGGGATGGTGGGCCCACTGGAAATGGATCTCTGTCATTCAAAATCACCTGCCAGCAACATAGCTTCAACACACACACACACACACACACACACACGGCGTGAGGAGACCAAAGACCCGAGCACAAACCCACTGTGGATCGACAGGCAGGCAGGGCAGGGCACTGGTCGTTAACAACTCGTCAGGCCAATCAAAACAAAGCAGTCATGGTTGTTTGAAGGCTCGGCGCCTTTCTGATGTGACAGGGAACACAGAAGTGCAGTGTGCGTCGACGGTGGTATCATGTCAGAGCCAACTGCGCGCACTGTCCGCATCGTTTCAGGAGAGGAGTTAGGCTTGTCCCTATAGTTACTACTGCATGGTCGTTGAGGATGGGGCAGGGTGGGAGGGAACATTGGTGTTTTTTCTACTATTGGAGCACCGCGCCAGCGCAGCGTCACACACACACATGCCCTACTGGCACAGTGTCCGCCCAATGTTGGAAGAGGGTGGTGTGGTCGGTGCACTAGTCTGCTATGGCACCATCAACGGATACATGGTGGGGGAGGCGCCATGAGGCATAGGAGTGGTGCGCCCACACTCCGTGGCGTTTAACACATTGCAGCGCTTGATGGAGGTGGCAACAGCGGGGTTGGGGAACTCTGAGCACTACTTGGTGCATGTAAGCCACTGTCCTCGTGTAATCATGATCTGAGGTTGCATAGCTACGAACTATGGCGCTGTGCATGGCTCGCCTGGTATCTCGCTGCGAGTAACCACTGAGGACTGCCACTTGGCACCACGCTGCTACGCTGAGAAGTTGTGCTAGGTGACTTTTAGCCCAGGGTTGTGAGTTTGAGAGCACTCCAGTGAAAATTCCATGGAGGTATTTGGGATGCGCACTGCGAGGGGAAACAAGCGGTGGACCCAATTTTAGTTCCCAGTGTGGAGTGAGAGAGCTTGGTTGTATATATGCGGTCGCCGACCCTTCTGCGGACATCACCAGACTGTAACCCATTGCCACTGTCGACGTGCTGAGGCATGTAGCACGACACATGTCATCACATGGACACAACACCCTCAAGCTCCTACCAATGGTTGGGTGGTCTAGGAACGAGGTTGCCATCAGAATATTGTCCCTGAATTGGCACAGGGTCACATTCCCCCCACTGTGTTTCCCAGTAGACAAATCCAGAATCACTAACGCGAAGCTGGCCCAGGTCTCGGAACTTGCCTCTGTGCTTATAAACCTGCCACTGGCAGTGGAGATCTGCCGATTGGGCGGAAACCCCCCCCCCATTGGGATACAACCGGGACGGCGCCATATAGACCCCGTTGACTGGACGTAATTGTTGTGTTGGAGCTCGAATTTCACTTTCTTTATTACACACACACACACACACATGTTTATCATCGTTCATCACTGGAAGGGTACTGGAGGCGGTGATTGACTATCAAAGCGGCAACGACATTCAAAACCATTTTGTGTCAATTTGTGTCCAGAACGACACACACGCATACACACTGCCACACACACCATCCCTCGCGCTGGTGATGTTTCTTTGGGGCTTTCCCTTTTCAGAACGCGGCCCGCGATGTGCGGTATGTGGAGGGCCATTTGCGGTCAACTGCTTCCTCGGTTGATTGTGGACTAACGGCCGTTGGACGGCAGTTGATGGGCTGTTGCTCGACAGCAATTGCTGGTGGAATGAATGCTGTCCTGAGTTCCGGGTGTCGCCTAGTGCTAGCACCTTTTTTCCGAATTGCAAACTGCTTTAGTGAATCCCGACGCCACTCAAAACATGCACTTGAAACCCGGCAGCAGCGGATCCAGAAGAAGGCGACGTGTAGGGGATTGCTTGTTGCATGAGTGCCCACATTGCGCCTCGCGTGTGCTTCATGGATCCTACCTCTTGTCGGTCGATCCCTGGAAGTGGTTTTCGGAGGCGCGCTGAGGCTCGCGGTCCGCGGTCCTGGCTCGGTGCTCTGGGAACCGAGGGAAGGAAGGTGGTATAAGGCTGTGGATGTGGGGCAGTGCGGGGCTCCTGCAAGATTGAGGGGCTGTGGGTGGGCCAACTGCCCAAGCGTGAGGGTGCGTGGTGCCGGGTGGGGTCTGATGGCACGGACAGCAGGTGGAGGGGATGGCCGAGGTAGAGGCACAGAGGAGTGGCATGTGACAGTGACCGGAGTCAGAGGAAAGCGTAGGTCACATACGGGAAAAAGGGGCAAGTTGCATGCACTTTTTTTTAAAAAAAAAAAAAGTCGCGTACGGAAAACGCAACAGAAAAAGTACATTTTTTTGGATGCAATTCGCATACACTTTCTTTTTGTTTGATGTAAAATCCCGCCAAGGGAAAAGCGGAAGTCGCGTACTTTCTTTTGGTTGAACTCGCGCGTACACAATACCTCACTTACATCATTTTCACCTTTTTCCCCCGTACGCGACTTAAGTAAAAAAAAAGTGCACGCGACTTTCAGAAATGAAAAAATACGCAACTGACGCGAGACACCAGGAGTCAAGGGGGCACAAAAATGCACGGCAAGGGGTTGAACCCTGGAGTGAGGGTTTGGCATGTGGGATGTGGCAACCGTGCGTGTGGCATCTGCGGGGCGGGCCGAACAGCGGGAAATGGCATCGATCCGCTGTATCATGACGAAGCATCTGGAAGAGATCGACTCCAAAGAAACTAAAAGGGCCTCGTGCACTAGTGAGCTACAGGGTATTTAGGGTGCCTGGAGGGGCGGTGTGCGCGCGCGCGTGTGTGTATGTATGTGTGTGGGTGGGTGTGGGTGGGTGTGTGTGGGTGTATGTGTGTGCGTACATGTGTGTGTACATGTGTGGGATGGCTCGCTCGGTCTCCTCACGCAGTGTGTTTGTGTGTGCAGTTCTGTGGTCCATCACGATCGGGGTGTATTGTGGTGCATTGTGGATCGCGCTGCAGGTGAGACCATGTTTTTTCACTACGAGCTGCAAATCAGCCCCGCTGTCTATCATTTAGTCTGCTCGCATCCTGCCTCCCAAACGTCCAGTCCCTCCTCCACTGGCACTACAGGGCTATTCAGCTCCTTGACTGACCCCGGGGAGCCGGCCGCGGGATCTTACACAAAAGGCTCTGGGTCTCACAGTGAAGGCGCTGGGGCCCCTGGCGAGGAATGCATGCAGAAGGGCCGCCGTGACATGCACCGCGCACCAAATACCCTCTGGCGGAAACAATGGTGCACGGTCATTGTGCAGCGCCAGCACACCGTTGGGCACGCAGAGCACTTGGTGTGGACCATCTGTGCCCTGCGGCTGTGTATGGCTGTGTATGACTGTGTTTGCCTGTGTCGGCGGAGGGGCGAAGCTGGTCACCTGTGTATTTGCCAGCGACAGATCCAATGCCACCAAACCCGTGCTCGATGCTGCCAAATGACACAGGAACTCCTTCTTCGTCGCAATGGTAGCCACACTCGGGAGCAGCCCGTGGAGACTCAGCACCCGCAGGCCCTCAAAATTTTGCAGGCGCTGCAGACCGGCTGCCGTCACACGGCAAGTGCTGCAAAGGTGTGGGCAGGGCGCGCTCGTCGGCAAAAAAACACTCGTGTAGTATTGAAGGCCATCATCATCATCATCATCATCATCATCATCATCATCATCATCATCATCATCATCATCATCATCATCATCATCATCATCATCATCATCATCATCATCATCCAAGGCCCGGCGATTGGAGGGCGACCGACGGGGAGTGAAATGCCAACAACGGTGGTTGGAGGACCGGCGCCGAGCTGGTGGATGGGCGGGACCTGTGCTGCAGAGCTGCCAGTTGTGGCTGACGAGATTAGGAATTTGGCCCATCATTTCAAGGGTGAAGATGGTGGACATATTCTGAAAATTGCAGAAAGTACGGACACTCCAAAAGTTGCAAATAATGATGATCGCGTTCAACACAAACCCCGGCATTAGCGGGTGTGAGTTGTGAGAACCATGCTGAATGTTGATCAAAATTAGCACCAACAAGTCCGTTGGCCGGGATGATACCCATAAATGACATTATGGCAGAAGGGAGTAGGAGGCTCAGTGCACCCTGAGCGGTAGAGCCCAGGTGTAGGACGAATGCCTAGCAGGCACGCTGCAACAAAATACTGCGACGCAGTGCCATGCAGGCAGGAGGGATGGAGACCCTCAACCGCTGTGTTTTGAATACTTCCCAAACACTGCCGTTAAACACCGCAACAGGATTGACAACTGTCGTCGGTGGATCTCCCCTCCAACCTCCTCGTTGCCCTGTCATGCGCCGTTGGTTGCCCAGCTCGCGTTTCTCCCTCAGCCCTCTGCTCACGGATATCAAATGCTTCCCGGTGCTTCACCTTCCCTCGCCTTGCTGCCGAGCTCTTCCCCCTGAAACCCGAAGCCTGTGCAGTTTACAACATACACCTTTGCGCCCTCTCTCCCCCACTGCAATACTACACAGACCCTCTCATATTCCTGCATGCGAACGGAAGGTGGGCGGAGAGGCTTCTGACACATAACGTACTCAAGCATTAGCCTGGCCTCTGGGTAGTGCACCAACATACCCATCGATGGAAGGCCCAAGCTGCAGAACCCGGAGGCCTTTTTGGTTGACTTGCTGCTGCCCCAGATGATTCAGTAGCTGTCACGCAGAGAGGCGATGCTGGTAAAGCCAGGGACAGGGGCATGAAGGGGGCTGATCAGAAAGGTTGGGGTGGTCATACGTGGTGGGAAACAGGCAAGTGAGCATGGACCGGAACTGGTCCGTACGTGTCGGACATTTTCGCCGTTTGGGGGCCGCCCAAGTGGGTGGCATGTCTGGACTGGGGCGTGGAGAATCTATGAAAAAAACCGACTGGCCTTTGCTAGTTTGCTAGCAGCGACGAAGAACAGGCTTCCTTTCCAGACTGGTTTCCAAACAAAAATCCCGAGTCAGCTTTTAAAAAGAAGCAGAACAGGAGTGGGCTATTGGTCGGCTCTGCCACGATTGAAACGCATCAATATTTGACCCAGACCCCTGCCACTAGTATCCCCTGGATGCCACAATGTGATTCAGCCTCAAAAAATCTGATCGTGAGGTTTGCTCTGCTGTATCAGACAGGGGACTGGGGGCTAATTTGAATGAGAGTGGGGTCACTGTTGCTGAGTTGCGAATGCCCCCTCCATGATGTGATGAGGTCCAAAAATCGGAAAAACGAGTCGTGTGACATCTGTTGCTTTCCAGACGGACACAAGAATCTTCCCTCGTCTGGTCCTGAAGCCACTGCACTGCTGCCTGTCACCGTGTGACATCCTCTGCAATGATACAGGACAGCCTTAGAAGAGGAGGGTAGGGGAAATTCCAGAGGGTCTCCTGAGACAAACCGTCGGAACCGTCGGAAGACTGACCTTCCAAGCTTCAGGGATCGGCTCGCCCCAGGGGGCAGGTGCCTTTGGAGCGCTGAGAGGGGACAGGTCCTCCTGCGGGGTATGGCTGTTCGATCGCTTCTGCCCCATTATGGCTGCATGACTTCGACCCGTGCTTCATCCACAGGGCCGCATGCTTTCGACATGGGACACGCAGTTGCACCGCAGTCTGCAACTCTGCCCGGGCCGAAGCCTTTTTGAGCCGAAACCTCAGCTTGATGCTCACCCACGGAGGCAACACCCACTGTGGCAGACTGCGGAGCGACTATGGCACAAATGCAACCCTCCATGTTAGGGATGCGGGGGGGAGGGGGGGGCTAAATTTAATTCAATGACAAACAAACATGTGAAGCATCAGAAGCAATGAGGCAATACAGTCTAAATTGATTGCATCTTTATTCTGCAAAACAGACCTGGTGGCCCCGAAGAAGCGGTGTAGTCCATGGTGTAGAACATCTGGATGCACAGGGACCACTTTCATTTCGAACCACTGTCTAGAATTGCATTGCTTCTGGGCTATCAAACTCATTTCTTCCGAGTACTGTCTCATAGCTCTTCAGCTGTGGGTGATTGGTTCTGAACATTGTTAGAACGTCAACCTCTCTGCAGCTTGATCCAGATTCAGGCTTGTCTGCCTCTGGCTCACACATCTCTCCCATCTCTTCCTGAGGAATCACACTTCCAGTGGTGCCCTCCAAATCACACTTACTGCTGCATGCATACACATCAAACACCGCAGCAGGCAACCACAACTATCAAGGAAAACTTTCGGCAGGTGTCGACAAAAGTCAAGAAAATTCTTGGCAGGTGGCGGCAGGTGTCACGAAAATTAGGTGTCTCGAAACGTTCCGGCACGTGTTAGCAGCATGTATGCTTCAACACACATACAGTCAGACAAAGTGCAAACGCAAATAAGTTAAATATGGTTCTCCGGGAGAATGTAGTGTCCGGACACTGTGCGGTCGTGTGGACGACCTCCACAACCCCCAAAGGTCCCTGTCCTGTCCCCTGTCTTGACACACATACAGTCAGACAAACTGCAACACTTAATCAAATTGGGTCTGTGGAGGGGGGGCGGCCCTGGTTGACATTCTGCGGTACAATGCAAGGGGCTGAACAACACGACCTGATCAATGCTGATGGATGTCCGTCGCAGATCCAGTTCTTCAATTCGGTCGCAATATAAACTGATGTACTGGTGCGTTTTATCAGTCACCCTCACAGCTCCGCTCAATCCCAGCACCCGCAACCGAGTGCTTAAGGATCGGACCTGGCACAGAGCATCAGTGATGCACGGGTCCAGCACTCCCTCGCAATGCCTCCGAGCAATCTTTCAACCATTGCGGAATCCATTACAGCTCCCCGTGCGGTCCATTCGGCACCTCACAGTGCTCCTATCCGAACCCTGGCATCCACCTGGTACCCTCGGAACCTTGGGGGTGTTTCCCGGCGGGACCTTAAACCCCGCCCGTGCCCCTCCTTGTTTGGTGAGGGAAGGGGGCAGCCCAGCTGCTGCCTGGAGGCTCTCGCCCGGGGGCAGCGGGGGCAAGGTGTGCACATCCGTGGTGTGCTGCATGTGCAGGCATTTTGCCTGTGGCGTCGCTTTGCCAAGCTTGCCGGCCCCTCCCGGCTCCTCCCAGGGCCCCTCCCATCGCCCTGCGCCTCCCAGGGAACTCCCAGGCTTCGTCCGGGTCTTCCCAAGCTCCCCAGGATCCGCCCATTTCCCCTTAGCTGCGCCTGGTGCGCCCCGGGCTCCTCCCGGTTTCTCCCATGCTTCCGCCAGCCCCTCCCTGCAACTCCCGGGTTCCTCGGCTCCTCTTGAAAGACTGTTGCGTACATGCCCCTCCTTCTGTGCCTGGCTCTGTTCTGCACGCCCACACCCAAACGGATGCAAACCGCATGTCGGGCATTCCGACGTACCAACTGGCCACTTTCAGCAGATTGCCGAAAGCAGTCGACGCTACACCACGGAGCAGGTCCCCCCGTCTCCGAACACGGGGAATAGCAACAGCCACAAAGGTGCAAGGCTGACGTGGGGAAAAACGGGGGCGCAAACGTCCGCAGGAGATGCCGACAGAGGTTCAGGGAACCAGCAGATTACAATCTTGTTGCGTGTGCATGCCTGCAACTGCAGCCGCACCTGCAACTGCGAGTGATCGCAAGGGCGGGCCAATCACATATCAACCGCCAACCCTCGCCAACCCTCAAAGCACAACGTCCAAACAACTCCAAACTGGTATGATTTAGTGGCACTTCCGATGCACTGCCAACCTTCAACAATGCAAAATGCCAACGAGGCATTGGGAAAAAATGCCAAATGATCCATACAGCCAAAAAAAAAACAAACAGTTGCAATCAACGATGTATGCGTTCGGTTGTGTGCCAAAACCCGACGTGACCTCAAGCCCCCCCCCCCCAAACCCAACCCAATGACCTCAACCACAGCCGTAATCGTCGGGAAGCCAGCCCACTGCAATTGAACAGATGTCTCACCACATTGACATGCGATATTTGTCTGCCGGAGACGTAGACCGGAGATGCTTTTGCACACACATACCACAGCATGCACGTCCTCGTCCCCGTAATGGCTGTCGTCAAGGAGCACAGCCTCAGGAGCTTCGGCCGGGAAGTTCAGGAGCCGTAGCAGCGACAGCCGGGTGTACAGGTGCGGGTGCGTGCTAGGGTGAGTGTTCGCGAGCAGCAAACGCGTCCAAAGACTGGGGGTGCGCGTCAACCAATTGTACTTGGTAGCGACTCGGCAGACGCTTCGGATCAAAGCCACTGCAAAGTCAATCCAAACGCCAGAGAGACAAAATAGCGGAGTGCATTGGTGGAGACAGACTTCACGTCGCGAAAAACTTTTTCAATGCTCCCCGGTAGGGCTCTTTTGAACGTTTCGGGTTCAGGGAACCTCCCCGGCACAACAGGATGCAACGAAACCCCATCGCCCGCTTCTCAGCACCCGAGCCAACCAATAATGAGCACCGAAACTAGACATTTCTCAACATCCCTCAACAACAGCGCACATAGAAGGCGTTCAGTTTAGAGGGTCAAGCGGAGAACGATTCTCACAACGAACGAGTCACACTCAACAACAGTGCGTCGGATACTTTGCTCGAGGAATCCAAAAATGCAAATGAAGCACTTATCCTCGACCCCGTAGAACGACCCGTGTCTTCGCCGTTGGCGTTGTATGTCGGCCTCCTTTGCCTACAATGCATGGCGGCGTGTCAGACTGAACCTTAGAGTAAACGGCGGGGGCACATTTACCGCGGAGGTATCTCATACGAATGTGAATCTCGATTAGCTATGCCTAGAGTGCACACCTCGACCTCAGGGATACACTTTGGCAACCGCTCTCCAATAGATCTCGGAAATCAAGCTTTCCCATGTTGCTCCCCAACCCTCCTTCGCATATTGCACATCATTGCCTACGGTCTAGCGGGGGCTACCCGGGAACCGAGGTACGGGGTGCATTTGGGGTATAGTACGGGGCTCAAACACGAATGAGGTACATGCATGCAAATTGCGTGGTCCAGCGATACCTCTTGCAACCTCCGCTGAGCCTCTGCCTCCTCGGCTGCTATTGTCGAATTCCGGTGGTTCCATTCCTTGATGACACGCAATCCTCCATCCCACACGTGGGCATCCGGATTCAACGCACAATAATCCCCGCCCCCACCCAATGATTTGCTAGGGTTCAGCCCTCGGGCCTCCTGAAGGCTTCCTGCAAGTAAGCAAGCAACAAAAACGACATTGAACGAATTAGCATCACTGGCAAACAACAAACTTGTACCAACAACCATCCCATATGCTAAGATGCCACAAAACTATGACTAGCGTGTGCGCGGTTGAGCACGAATTGACAACCGGTGGTACACGATACACAAAAGGAGAAAGAAATTACTTGGAGGTTTCTTCGGCCCAAAATGACTCATAGTTAGCGTGGATATCCACGCATCGCTAATGAATTCCTCGAAATTAAGGCCCCCGGACTCATCAACATCGGATCTCTAAGGGTTGAACAAGGTTACAAGTCTCAAGAAAGCGTCACTAACAACGTCCCCAGATCCTCCGACGGTCCAAACCACCACTAATTTTGAATAGCAATTCGAGTCTCGGCCACTTCCAACCCTTCTATCAGTTGGCGCCTAACACATTCCCCATCCATTTGTTGAGGTTAACTAGCCTTGAGTCCCAAGAGACGCTCGGAACGCATTTGCATCAAAGCAACCAAGGGTCTTGCATGTGTGTTCTGACGTCTACTTGTAGATAGCAACCTGCAGAATTTGCTCCGCGTAATCATCATGAGTTTGGGAGGGGTCATCTCCAAGAAATCGCGCCTCTTCCAATATATCCTTGATCTGGGCGTGACGTAGCTCACCTTGGCCTAATGAAATGTTGCAGCCGGCATACCATCCGATATCACCGGGTTAGTGAGTACGTCCCAACCGCCAATCTACACCTTTGGACGGATGCACAACTACCCGAATCATGCAGTCGCGTGGGATTACCTCTTTCATCAAATAAATCAAATATTTGCTTCAGCTCTTTACACCGCAAGTCCGTTTCCCAAATGGGCGGCGTTTTAGGCTTCGGCGGTCGGTAGAATATTTGTTGCACGTATAGCCGATCGGTCGGTTGGAGAGACTGTGCATGCGATCATATTATGCGGCCGGTATCCGTGGTATATGCCACAGAATACAACGCAAACATCCCTAACATAGGCACAAATATTAACCAATATGGTGGGGCATTATTGAGACATGCGTAGTTTGCCATCCAAAACGCACACACAAGAAGATGGTGCTTTACCACCGGGTACGAGCGCAATGCATACCAAAGTGCGGATATCCACCTCGGGCTCGGGCGCGGTGCCAAAGAGCAGGTCATTCTCCATGCGCACCAATTCACCATCATCATCCTGCAAAGTCATTTACCATGTGTAGGTTGCTACCCACCTCACTTTTGTGCCTTTGGGTTCTTACCTTTGGCTGTGAAAAAAAGACATTGTATTCACTTGCGCGTGGTGCACCAACACAGTCCGCCATGGAGTTTCTTTTGTGCCGAACAGCGGTTGTGCAAGACTGGTCTATTGAGGCTTTGCGGGAGAACCCCAAGAGCATAGGGCCAAAAGGCGAATGGCAATGATGCCCCCCCCCCCGACAGTAGACCCGGATCTCTCAATTTTCCCCCCCGGAGCCAAAGGCCCGGGTCTCTTAAAGTGTACTTTTCCAAGTGGGTCTCTTATGTCGTAGACCCAAGCCCTGTTGTGACCTGTCGTCAAGGTCACGAAAACAAGCCGCATCCAAAGAGCCCACATTCATTGATTTTCATTCTTTAACCGAAAAAAACTGATTTTTTGGTCATTTGGTGGCGAAGTGTTGGCCTTGGGCTCAAGCACTAATGTCATTGTTGGGCCCATTTCTTCTTAAAGTGGTTGCTACAGTACTTGAACTATCACATGCAGGGGACAGTTTTTGCTGTCCCATGACATTTTCACTAAGGCTATGTCATTTGAAGGCCTATTTCTTGTAGTTGTGTAGCATAATACCCTAACCATTCAATGTGGAGCATCTGGTTAGATATGTTTTGTCACACTAGGGCTGGGGCGTGGGTTAAGGTTCGCCTTTGTCTCCTTTTGCAAGTGGGTCTCTTAAAGTGTACTTTTCCAAGTGGGTCTATAATCGCTTTGGTCGGGCTGGACTCAGAATTGGGGGTGGGTCTCTTAAATGGTCATTTGTTGGTGGGTCTACTGACGGGGGGGGGAGGAGTAGCCCCAATACACCCATGTAGGCGTGGCATGCAGTGACCTTCAAATACACCTTCAAATGAAACTAGAAGGCACAGATTGCGATCTTAGGGCGTTTTAATCCGAGATTTTTGCGTCTTCTTGTTCTCGAATCCCCCGGATGCCCGAATTCCACGGATTTTACGAAAAAATGGAAAGGATGGAACGGGCCACCCGAGGCCACCGCTCTACCAACCGGGCCAACCGCCAACCTCCCCCCGCCCCTTTCCCCGCAATCAAGAAATCCAAAAATGCACACCGTGCCTTCTTCCTCATCGAACGAACGGTCGCGGCACAAGTCGAGAACTCTAGCGGAAGCCGAATCAGCTCGGGCTTTGAGTTCCGTCATGCACGTCTTGTCATCCTGCACAACATACTCAACGGCCAATGCACATGCTTTAATTGGTTCTGAAATCGCAATGTGATGGGACAGTGGTGCAGATTGTTGCACCTTCCATTGAGGAACGAGGCCTCCAAGAAATGAAATCACAAATGTTGTGGCTGTCGATAGGTGACTCTTAGGCTTTGCTGCATCACATGGCATATGCAACACGTGCATAATTGAACAACATGAGCAATTGAATGCCCATAGGTTCATACCATGGTACGCGGAGCATTTGAATGGGGAGAGAATATGCGACAATGTGAGAATTTTCGGTTGAGAATAGGAATGGCCGGACCCCCCCCCCTCCCCCCCCCCCTCCCTCCCTCCCTCCAACACAGGTCGGTGGCCCCACACTCCGTCCTGCACCCGTGTACCCGTGTAGCAAAAGATACAAGCTAAATCCCAGCATCCTCAACACACTGCGTCTCCTGTCCAAAATCTGTAACCTTCTTGTCATTCCTACTCAAACACCAATACATTTCCAAGTTGTCCTCAATTTTACGAGCTGTGTCATACATTTCCTGTGACGCAATGAGGTCACACTTTGGAACCTTACAACGAGTCAGCCAACTAGATTTACGGATTGCAGCAGTTTTATTGTGGCTACCATGTCCAACTTGGTCTTCATAGTTTGAAAATTGGCGCCATATTGGCGCTACGCAAAAAAAATACGAAAACACGACTTTTTCCAAAACGGGCCAAAACAGGTCGGAAATGCAAGGCAATACAACACTGTCGACGGGCCGCTTAAATCACAATTATGCTGATCTATTGATTCGTCGTCTTACAAGCAAACACGCAGCAGAAAAGAACAAGGGTTCAGCCACAGAGGGTCGTTTTTGGTTTCCCGGCAGTCCCGATGACGGACTTGAGAATAGGAATCGCCGGAGCCCCCCCCCCCCCCCCCACCCCAAAAGTTCTCAGATTGTCGCTCATTGTCGCCCCCCAATCACAACCACAGTCCTCGCTCAGTTGTGACATCCTACCATGTTGTCACGTATTACAGTCCCAGCATTTGTCTGCACAAAGGTGTTGTAGTGTTTGCTGCAAGTCCTCTGCCTTGATTAACATACCTGGTTGGGCAGTGGTTGTGATCAGATAGGCAATCCTGCTACTGGGCTGCCACAACTTGCACTTCTTGCGGCGGCTGAGTAGTGCTGGTCCCCAATGGGGGCCAGTACACAGCTGAATTTTTGGTAGTGGTGGGAAGATGCGCTTGCGCGTCAACCCACCATCCGCGCCTCATGCAATAGTCAACCTCCCATTGCTACCTTCCGTACCCAACGCCCACCCCCCCCAAGTGACGACGGTCCCCCCCAAGTGACGACGGTCCCCCCCACCCCGCCCACCTCCCCCAAGTGACGACGGTCCCCCCACCCCGGGTACATGGGTACATACCATACATACCATACACCAAGTGACGGTGTATGGTCCCCCCCTGGGGGGGGGGGGAACCGTACACCACTCCCGACCAGCCAATTCTAGTATAACCCAACTAAAAATTTTCTTCAGCGCCTGTGATTTCCTATTGATTTCTTATTGTTCATGGGCCAAGTGACGGTTCCCCCCCTGGGGGGGGGGATGGACACGGGGGGGGATGGACATGGGGGGGGGGGGGTACTTCATGTGACAGATACCAAGGAAGTACTTGACTGTGATTTCCTATTGATTTCTTATTGTTCATGGGCCAAGTGACGGTTCCCCCCCTGGGGGGGGGGGATGGACACGGGGGGGGGGATGGACATGGGGGGGGGGGGGGTACTTCATGTGACAGATACCACGGAAGTACTTGACACCACACAACCATCTTTCCGGCGGCTGACCCTGAGATTTCTCACCCTGACCGGTGTTTCCGGTGTTTCAGATTTCTTACCCTGACACAGCCTGGATAATGCCTTGTAGCAGGAGTTCAATGTCGTCATCACACATATAAAGCCTCAGGAAGAAGAAGATTACCAAAAAGTGATGTATACACATCGTGCTCTGTAGCCAACGGCTATCTTTAGTAAAAGGCGAAAGATAGATGCGGTATAAGCACAGAGCTGTGTTATCCGTAGCCGGTTGTGGTGCGGGATTCCGCAAATTTTCATGTTGCACAAAGTATGTGGTTTATGAGTACGTTACGACAGATCCCCAAACCGTGGCGCGGTCGAGCTCCGGCCAAGCGCTGTGGCTCGCGCATTTCGCGTGGAGTAATTTTACATGGCTTTCTGGAACTGTCTTGATATTCCTGTCATATTCTTAGTGCGTGGCTCCTTCATTCTGAGATCGCTCCATTTGCTCTCCTTGTTGAGGTGGAGAGTGTCCGGAGATAACGTACCGCTATAGCGATCCGCAAAGCGACCCACACATCGGTCCACAGCGACTCGACAGCAATCCACACGGCGATCCAAAGCGATCCACATAGCAATCCACAGCCACTCAACGGCGATCCACACAGCGATCCACATGAGATCAAGCAATATTTAGGGACTTTTTTTATGGCGAAGTTCGCGCAATGCACCGGTGGCGGTCTTTTATTTGTACTATTCCACCTTGGTTGGGTGGCAAAGACGTCGTTTTTGGGACGGTGCCCGAAGGGATAGATAAAAGGAACATCGTAAAATTGAACCACATCGTACAATTGAAGCGCCACGCATACAAGGCCGTGTAGACTGCCGCCATGAGCACTCACACATGGGCTACAACTTGGGGGTGAGGGAATACTATTCCCAATGGAACACATAGCTCAGAACACATGACCTATGGATAGTACAACCCGAGATGGACCCAGCCACACAGCCATTTCGCAAGCGCTACAAGCCACGAGCCAAGGAGACACAAGCAAGGTCTCCTGAACGACGCACGAAACACACCGCACCGGACGCACACTAGACAGCTACTAAGCCTCTTCAACAAGGCATCCAAAGGACCCGCACGTATGACTCGCTAAACACGCCATGCTACCTTGGTGGGTGTTGGGCCACACCACCCCGATGCCTCCAAGCAGTGCGGCACGTGTTTGAGTCAATGTAAGAGAAGGCATTGTACCATGGCCTATGTGCACGCATACTAATATAGCTTGAACTTCGTTCCGCAGTTGGTGACCATGGAAGGACTAACTAGAGAGCAAGTCGAGATATGTGCCCGTGGGGTAAGGCAAATTAGCCTTGCATGCAACCCCCAAAGTCATGAAGTTAGCGGTTGGGGCTTCGTCACGGTGACTTCATGAACGGGCTCCCCAACTCTCACACCCGGTCCGTGTCGTTCATTTGAGTAAACCTCTACTAACGTCTTTGTTCCCGAGCCGCAAAAGGAACATCGTAAAATTGAACCACATCGTACAATTGAAGCGCCACGCATACAAGGCCGTGTAGACTGCCGCCATGAGCACTCACACATGGGCTACAACTTGGGGGTGAGGGAATACTATTCCCAATGGAACACATAGCTCAGAACACATGACCTATGGATAGTACAACCCGAGATGGACCCAGCCACACAGCCATTTCGCAAGCGCTACAAGCCACGAGCCAAGGAGACACAAGCAAGGTCTCCTGAACGACGCACGAAACACACCGCACCGGACGCACACTAGACAGCTACTAAGCCTCTTCAACAAGGCATCCAAAGGACCCGCACGTATGACTCGCTAAACACGCCATGCTACCTTGGTGGGTGTTGGGCCACACCACCCCGATGCCTCCAAGCAGTGCGGCACGTGTTTGAGTCAATGTAAGAGAAGGCATTGTACCATGGCCTATGTGCACGCATACTAATATAGCTTGAACTTCGTTCCGCAGTTGGTGACCATGGAAGGACTAACTAGAGAGCAAGTCGAGATATGTGCCCGTGGGGTAAGGCAAATTAGCCTTGCATGCAACCCCCAAAGTCATGAAGTTAGCGGTTGGGGCTTCGTCACGGTGACTTCATGAACGGGCTCCCCAACTCTCACACCCGGTCCGTGTCGTTCATTTGAGTAAACCTCTACTAACGTCTTTGTTCCCGAGCCGCAAAAGGAACATCGTAAAATTGAACCACATCGTACAATTGAAGCGCCACGCATACAAGGCCGTGTAGACTGCCGCCATGAGCACTCACACATGGGCTACAACTTGGGGGTGAGGGAATACTATTCCCAATGGAACACATAGCTCAGAACACATGACCTATGGATAGTACAACCCGAGATGGACCCAGCCACACAGCCATTTCGCAAGCGCTACAAGCCACGAGCCAAGGAGACACAAGCAAGGTCTCCTGAACGACGCACGAAACACACCGCACCGGACGCACACTAGACAGCTACTAAGCCTCTTCAACAAGGCATCCAAAGGACCCGCACGTATGACTCGCTAAACACGCCATGCTACCTTGGTGGGTGTTGGGCCACACCACCCCGATGCCTCCAAGCAGTGCGGCACGTGTTTGAGTCAATGTAAGAGAAGGCATTGTACCATGGCCTATGTGCACGCATACTAATATAGCTTGAACTTCGTTCCGCAGTTGGTGACCATGGAAGGACTAACTAGAGAGCAAGTCGAGATATGTGCCCGTGGGGTAAGGCAAATTAGCCTTGCATGCAACCCCCAAAGTCATGAAGTTAGCGGTTGGGGCTTCGTCACGGTGACTTCATGAACGGGCTCCCCAACTCTCACACCCGGTCCGTGTCGTTCATTTGAGTAAACCTCTAGATGTGGTGAGGAAGGTCGAGGCTTCGAACGCCAATCCGCTAGAAGGTCACGCTCGTTGACGTTGGAATTTGGTGGAATAGGAATGATCATGATGAGACTGGGTGAGTAGAGTACGGTACATATGCATTGCAACGACAACAGGCACGCATCACGAAAATAAAAGTGCGGTGTAACACATGTTGTCTTTGCTCACACCAGCAAACCGTGCCTTTGCACTCTACAGCATTTATGGAATTCCATGGCAAGACCATTCCGATAGGCTGAGAAGTTTCGCGCCCTTGCAACTAGTCAGTAGGGTTAGGGTAGCAAAGGTGACATGGGGTTTGAGAAGGATTCAATTTTGTCAAGAAAAGTTTCACGATACAAGGCGGTGGTTTTACTAGGGGTGATGGCGAGCAGGCAAGTCCATGTATGGTGATATATTTATTGAGGCATGTAGCGCATAGTGCTAAAGTAGTAGAGTCTTGTTTCGTTTCCGGTGCTAGATCCTAGTTCTGTTGTTCCTTTGTTATGACAGTTCTATCCTTGAACCTTTTGTTCGTACACGTTTATTGTGCCAAAGTAGGGGAAGGGCTGCAAGAAACTTCTGTGCTCGGTCGGGTGATTTTCAAACGTTGGCAATGTTCCAGTTTGACGTCATGATCATAATGACATATGCTGACTTGAGGAATGGGCGTTGACAACGTGCGATTGTGCGTACTAGCAAACGGACAAAACCATGTTGTTTTATGATGCATGATCACTTCATGCACGATCACTTCTGCTCTGCAATCATCACCTACTTGCCGAGGTGGACCTTGTATTGTGTCGAAGGGCATGAGATTTTGTACCAAAGATGGAAACCTCATTCCTCTTGTGGGCGGTCACTCTCGCGGTAGTCATGTGCTTGCCGCACTCCAAAGCGGAGCAAACCACACCGGAGACTGGATCCTTGGGGGTACGCCACAACCATAGCTTTGAAATCTTGGGAACTGGAGGATCGTTTCCGGCGAGCTTATACCGCGAGGCCACAAGTGCGTACCAACTCGTGTACCCAATGTGGAACGTGATGTATAAACCCATGGGCTCGGGGCGAGGTAAGTGTCGCATCAAAAACCACCACGAAGAGTGTGCACCCAGCGACACGACACCGCCGTTAAACATTGATTTTGCGGGATCGGATTCCCTGTTGACGGACTCCGACTACAAAAGGTGGTTGCCCGTCCTCAACCTAACCACACCCACAAACGGAACGCCGTCTTTTTTCGTCGGATTTCCCGTGCTCGTTTGATGTCCCCTCAGCTCGTGTGTTGCCTTTGTGTGCTCGATCTGCAAGTGTTCCTTGGTCATGTTTAGTTTTTACATACCACCCCCCCTTTGTCCAAACAACATGACACGTTGTTTTGGAAAGGGTACATGTGGAGCAAGTGAAATGCTAAGCCATCCTGGGCCTTTTATTCGGGACGCTTGCATCGCACTTTGCATGTTTTTGTTGTGGGTGAACCTGGTTGTCCGTGATTTTTGGGCCACGGGTGGTATCTTTTCACAATGCTGTTTGTGTGTCATGAAAGTTCGCTCCATCAAAATTGCATTGAATCTGACTTCCTGCACCTATGCGAGGAAGTTGAAGGTGTGTGGTGCCCCCCCCCTCCCCCCACAAAGGGCGAAATTATCTTTATCCAATATAAACTAAGATCATAATGCTGAATTGGACCGCATTTTTTGTGTCCACGGGCCTCCATGGACATGACATCCCTCCACCATACATTTTACAAGTAGTGTTAGCACCACCATTTGGATTTCGCATGGTGGCAATCCTCCTGACCACCCATCTCCCTTTGTTCGAGTGCAATAGTTTCGCATCGAACTGTTCCGATAATGAGGTCGCTTGGGCGTTTGCAAACAAAACTCATGGTACCCTTTCAGCCACCTGAGATTCATGAGATTAGAAGTCATGTCCGGGGTGCCAGAGGGCGGGGGGGGGGGGGGGGTAAATGGCCTGTGCCGTGCCGTGCCATGCCATGCCGTGCCGCCTATAGGGAGGGGGGGGGGGCGTAAATGGTCTGTGCCGCACCGTGCCGTGGTGTTCGTACCAATTAAAGGAAGGCCAGTCATGGAAGTTGCTTCTTGTATACTCGACTGCATGGGGTGGGGCGGCCTTAGGTAGAACTGAGGCTATTTTGCGGTACTTATTTCAACAACAGTGGCATTGCATGCACCCTAGTGGCCTAGATTAAATCCAATTTTTTTAATATCCAGGGGGAAAATTAAAAGGTTAACTCACTTTCCCGCGTTTATACAAGGGGTAGGGGGGATACCAAGGACAAATTTGCACCCTTGTGGGGTGCATTGCGCGTTTGGTGGCATTTTCCACGTGGGGTTTGGGCGGGAGGTTCTACCGGTGTAAATCTACAAAAATGTTAAAAATGGTACTGGCTCGTATGGATGGTGATGTGGGTGATGTGGGACATGGTGGTGCCCCCGGATGGGCTGTCTAACCCACAGGCACCGAACCCTGACACACGTCGTGCCCCTTGACATATGTGCTGCTGTTTGCCTGATCATCCAAGCCCAATCTGACAGGGGGCTGGTGGACAGGGACACTAGTGCGTAGCTCAACACAACTGTTTGTGCTCAACAGCTGCACCAAGGGGATATCCCGAGCTGGGGATGGTTACCATCATGCACGTTTGTACAGAAAGGCGCCAAGTGCCTGTCATGAGTACTTCTTCTTTTTGTTCTCTTTGAGTCGTACGTAACGAGTCGCTGAACATTCAGGCTGCTTTCGCCTAGTGTCAGTTTGTCATGTGTATTGTGTGTGCCTCCATGGGACACGTTCCTACAAACATTACCGTGGACCCTGCCATGTCCCCCAAAATACTGCATGTTCGATGTGGCCGATCCTGCAGTACAAATTTCTCTGATGCAGACTCCATCCTTTGATACAATACAGTCATGTCTACATCCTTTGATCCCTATCTCAGTGGTTGAAACCATGATTGCTAAAACAGCCATCGCTTCTTTTGTTCCTGCACACCTTGGTTCTGGACCCACACACATGCAATAGAGTGTGGGACACCCACGAATGCAAGCAAGCTCCTCACAGCCATCCGCCCCCGAAACAAATCTTTCTGTGTTCCGTCTCTCAGATATCCCGACCTGCAGATGTACCCAACCGTCGCTGGTGCCGTAGTGCCAATCTACAACCTTGGGCCTGTCAATGACACAGGCACTGACGGCCTTATGCTAACTCCGTTGGTGCTCACACGGATCTTCCGCGGTAACATCACCACATGGGACGACCCGCAGATTGTGGAACTGCAGCTGCAGGGGAAGTGGGCTTCGTACCGCATCCCCCCTGGCCAGCCCATTGAGGTGGTGGTGCGTGCGGACAAGAGCGGCACTACGGAGGTGCGCTGGACGCTGGGTGAATGAGACACAGCTTGCCACAGTGTGTGTCGCCATGTGCCAGAGTGGGTGTCAGCGCATGTCATAGTGGATGTGGACGTGTGCATTAATGGGTGTCAATTTGTTTTGGCATTGGTGGTAACCTGTGTCAACTGGTGGTGTCTACATGACAAGCCGAACCATTTGCGACAGCTCCCTCCTCCCCATAGAAATCAGTCGCCCTTGGTTTTCCCTCGGGCGGGGGGCGGGGGGCTTTGCCAAGCATCCTCCAAAGGTGCTGCAAAGCCTCGTGCGAAACCCTGTGCCAAAGCGGCCGGTGAGCCCGTTCCGGCAACCCTGTCGAGCACGTTCAGCTCTTCAACGTATTCGCACCCAAAAAAGTGTTACCCACTGAGGTGCATTACAACTCCCATGGAAGTAGAGAATGACGATTCCATTGCATCCCCGAAGGAAAATCAATGAACACGTGGCCCACAGCAGCATGTCATGTTGTCGGCGCTAAACAAAGCAATATCGTCATTGTAAGCCAATCAGGATTCCCTCATTTCATCAACACACAACAAACACAAGAAAGCGAGACATTGCACATTACTAGCCATTGCCAGCTCTTTTTTTGTTTGTACAAACAGTGGACTGCATTGCATGAAATTCATGTGGCATACAACGTATTTCGCGGTCCCGCGCTGCCATTTCCCACGCCACAGTGACAAACTCGCACAGCGCTGCGATTGGTATGTGGGACATGCTTTTTGCACGTTGTGGTGTGCTGCTTGTCTCTTCCATCTGGTGAGCCGATGTTCAAAACTGAAATAAAGCAGCATGTCAATTACATCTTTACGTTTTACATGGGACAGCAGTTGGACCGCGGAACGGAAATACGCAGACAACAAGCACTGGGTCACGGTAATCTGCAAGACAATGAACATAGAGTACACATGGAATAATATCTAAACGCTCTTTGATACCCGCCAAAGGCGTGGAGAAAATTTTCTCTAGTCACTGAAAAAAGTTCCCAAAACCCAGGCTTTTTAGCTGATTTAGAGCGGACGGGGAAGGGGGACCCCCCCCCCGAACCAGCCCCCACCCCACCCTCCCACCCCTTGAATGCTGAACTTTAGACCCTACAAGGCAAAAGGCTGCAGAAGAACAATTCAGAACAAAAAGCTCTTCAGTGACATTGTCATAGGCGCCTTTCGCAAAAAAAAAGACTCAGAAAGCCCCCCCCCCCCGCCTCCTGGGCTCTAAAAGTTGAGCAAGTACATACATATGGCAGTACCAACTCAACGCATACTCACTCAGCCTTTATGGCACCCCCCCTGGCTCCGCATATAAGAACCCCCCCCCCCCCGGGGCTTTAGCGGGGGGGGGGGGGGCGGAAGGGGACCTTCCCCCCGCCCTGCTGGAGTGTACCAGCAAATAGGAAAATTGTTGGACAATAACCCATGCAGTCCAAGGAATAGAGCATTTGATGTCGTGCCATGCACATGGCGGACCGTCAGACTGCAGCCGAATCCAAAACATGCTGGTCTCCAAAACGCAATACGAGTGGCTGCCCGACTCATCGGAGGCGGGGGGTGTGTCGTGCACCGTAGTGCACGCATGCCATCTGTAGGTTGCTGGACCATCTGTACCGAGTGCCAGAAAGTGCAGCAATACAGAAAGTGGCCTATGCCACCGCGTTTTTGCGATTGTAGTTGAACATCTGGTACTGACGAGAGTACGCAGACCCCGTAGCAAGCTCTGATTCGTGGATTTCAGCATCCGTTCCGCTGATCAGTGCTCGTGGCCTACGGGCCTTTGCATTCGCGCCTGTGCCTGTGTGTCTGGCGTGCATGCGCGCGAATGTGGGGCGGCAAGCAACAGCAAGCAGCAGCAAGCAACAGCCTCAAAAGGGGCGTTGGATCTTGAGCAGGTGCCACAAAACAGGAAAAATGGATTTAACGGGCATTGATGAGTCTTGTCAGCCATCCCAGTCATCAATGAGAAACCATCAATGAGAAACGTGGTCCTCACGTCTTCTTGTCAACCCCCTTATGTGCATTTGCCCCTTATGACCAGACTTGCCAATAGTATTTGGCAGAGCTGCTGAGCTTCGCTCGGAATCTGCCCTGGCCATTTGCCAGTAATACCTGCTCCAGTCACATGCAGAACTCAGGAAGAAACAGCTGCCTGCAGCGCACAACTCAGTAGGACCCGGCTCTCTCTGATGTTGTCTGGTGGATGTCTGCTCACGGCAGCCCAGCCCCTTTCATGTTTGGGGCCGGTACCTCCTCAAACCCCCTCAAATTTCCCCAACCCCTTTCAACCCCCTCCCGCAACTGCATGGCACAGATCTTCAAGAAATCTCTCAGCAGCTTTGAGCCGGATTTCAACGAACAAATTGGCCCAAATTCGCTGCCATCGTGGCCCGGAGTGCAAACCATCAAAAAATCGGGGACCCCAGCCCTTTGCTCGTACGTAAGTGTGCAGCCGTATTCCATTGGCTACGCCGTGCTGGGCGAGGCGCTTGAGAGGCTGTTGCCAATGGTCCGCCTGCAGAGGGGTGGCATCGTGCTGACTGCTAGCGCTCGTGCAGTCGAGTACGCTGTTATGGACTTGGGGCATCAATTCAGCGACCCCGAGCGGCTCACGGGCGAGATTCATAATGCAAAAGTCTGTGCCCCATTCCCCATTCCCCAGTGCCCCCCCTATGGTTGAATATGGGGCGTGCACTGCGCAACATTCATGGCCCTGCTCCCCTGGTCTGTACCCGGCTCCATATTGCCTCTTGTCCTGCAGTGCACCTGCAGTGTGCCTTTGGAACAAGTCAGCGAATGGAATCGGTGTGGCAGGTTGCACATTGAGCTGGAGCCGTAGTCTCTCCCTTGTAGACAGTGATGGTGTCAACAAATCAATGCGCCAACCCCCTTGGGTACGGCATCTACTGTAGCAGGCGGTGTCTGCCGACCACGGATTGGTGTCCCCATATGCGTCCCATCCGTGCCTCCCCTGGTACGCGCCAACCTCCCACCCCCCCCCACCCGAGTGCGCCAAATCCCCCCTGTGCGCCCGGTGGGCACCACACCCCTGTCCGCCTGGTGCGGCCCCCTGGGTGCAACTGCAGTGGAACTGTGGATATCCCTGCCGCAGTCAGTGCATTTTCGGCCAAAGGGGCCTGCTGCAGTCCCCCGGTGAGGGTAGGGTATGGGAATCAGTACCAGCCCAGTATGCACTGACCTTTCAGCAAGCGCTTGCCAGCACACGGTCGCCAATCTTCAACCGAGAGGAGGGCACGACTCAGGGCCCACCTCAAAGGCCACCCTGATAGACTCAGCCTGCGGCGTGTCCACGAACCATGGACAGCACATACCCCTTCCCCCCCCCGCCCTTCCTATCAGCCCCCCAACACCCGCACCATGTGTGAGGTGCAAAGCGCCGTATCGTGTGTGAGGCGCGAAGCGGCAGGGGGAGGGGAGGCATTGCGTGGAGGTTTCTGAGTGTCTAATTTTTTTCGGCGCCTTGTGCACGTCATGAACTGCTCTGCTCTTCTGTCTGTTCTCCTGACAAGGCCAAGTGCACTCGAGCTGCCTTGGCGCAGTGCCTGTTTGTCGCGTATACAGTGTTTGTGTGTGGGGGGGAGGGGGGGTAGGTGGGCGCTGGGCTGTCCTTGAGGAACGAGAGTCTCCTTTTTTTTCCCCCACGAAGGACGGCCTGAGGGCATCACTGGAAGGATTCGGTTAACCGACGACGGTTGACACTCAACCGACGGAGGTTGGCGCTTAATCGACGGCGTCTGATGGCCACCGACGCCGGTTGGCCCATGACCGACTGCAGTCACTCGTGGGCTGGCGCTCTGCGGAGATCCGAGCGTATCGGAGGCCGGCAGCTGGTTTTTGGAGGGGGGGTTACGGACAGCCCTGGGGTGGCGACTTCGTGCACACTATCTGTGGGCACGCTGCATGAATGGGTTCGTTGCCTTGCGCCTGCAGGTCAACACTGCCTGGCCAATCGTGGGCTACACCTATCTTGTGATCCGCAAAGAGACGCTGCGCCAGGGGGCGACCTGCAAGAATGTCCAGGGAACCTACGCGTTCTGGAAGTGGTTCTTGACGGAGCCGATAGTGCGTGCCATGGCGCAGAGGCTGGGGTTTGGGGTGCTGCCACCGACGCTGCGAGACCTCGTCTTAGAACGCATGCACAGCGACCTGAAGTGCGAAGGGAATCAGGTCTGAGACGGCATGGGGTCGGATACGTGCAGCGCATTTGAGGGCATGCCATCCAGTTCAGGCCATCCTTCAGTGAGGATTCTGCCCGATGGTGGGTCGGCTGGGGTTTGCGAGGTGCATGAACCCTTAGTCACTATGCTATGGCCTGCTCCTAACAGGTCAATGACGGCGTGATGTTCCAATACGTACATGGCTCGGGCCTGAATTCGCTGCAGCCACTGATGCAGAAGCTCTCCGACGCCTACCGATATCTGCAACCGACGCTGATCGTCAGGTACAACAGCAATGACGAGAAAGAGGAGCCCCTCGGGGGGGAGAGCTTTGTGGTTTCTACCCTCCTGCCCCCTACGGACCCCCAGAAGGCTGAACCCGATGTCGCGGTGTTGCCGTTCATGGCCGTTGGGATCAGTGTCCTCAGTATGGTCAAGGTGGTGCTGGATGGCCCAACTCTTGCCCGCATCCTTGAAGGCCATATCACGAAGTGGCTTGACCCGGAAATCGTAGCCCTCAACCCAGACGGACTCTGGGATGCATACCACAAGGCGCCCATGATGGACAGGGACCAGGACATCGTATTGCTCCAGGGCCCCACCGCCAGGTCACCGGAGTTTGCAGCCATCATGAAGCAGTTCGGGCATGAGGGCCAGTTCACTGGAAAAGCGATCTACGGTGGGTCTCGGTATGATAATGAGAAGACACTGCTGATGATGGTGGCAGAGAGTCCCAGGTCAGCCGCCACACCAGCCAAGTAGACATGCGGATTCAGGTCGTACCCCCATTGTTTGTTAGTGAGCGAAGCACCTGGCCATGTGTCTCTTACGTGCGCATGTGTCATCCAAGATTGTGTGTACAGGGGCCGGTGGTCTTTGGGCACTTTTGGGAAACGGAATTCTCTTCGACATTGGCGATGGGAAAACGGGGCACGCACTCCCCTCTTCCGTCCCCCACAACCACACACAGGCCCCCGGCCCGCCTCCACAAAAAAAAAGTCCCAGTGAATCCCACACACAATTCCCCTGAATCCCACCGAGTCCCAAGAAAACGGGATCCCATACTTTTGCGGTTGAGCTGGGGCCATAGTCTGTGTCTAGCAACACAACAATGGTGTCTAAAGATCAACAGCACAGCCAAACCAACAAATGTCTGTATCTACACATACAATGTGTCTTTGTGAATCCTTGTCAATCCCCAAAAGATTTCCCATGAATACCATCAAATCCCAAAAAATGTGTGACTCCTGCACTAACGAGAGTCACACTTGCCGAAAGTCTGGGTTGTGTCCGCAGGGGATTGGGAAAATTGCCTTGCACCCGGGCGGGGGGTGGGGGTGGGGGGTTACGGACGTCGTTGGGGGGAGGCAGGTTGGGGGGGTTTGGGAAATGGACATCTGTGACAGGACCCATGTTAGGTCCCAACTGACTGCTTGTTTCTGTTGACCGGTGACCCCTAAAGTGCCGGCTGTGTCCGGCGGTGGAGTCTATTGGTACACCTCCGCAAGGTCGGGGCTTTTTGTGAGTGAACTCAATGTCCGGTGGGTGTTGCACCCTTTTTGGACGATCCGAGGAGGGGAGAGGGAAAAGGAAAAAACTGAGGACTAGGGGTGCTTGGAGCTCCTCCTCAAGAGTCGCAATGCCCAACCCCTTACAACTTGCGCTAAGCTAAATACGCACTCAGGCCCCCCCATCCCATAGGGGCTAAAATGATGGATGCAAACTCTCTTTTCTTGGCTCCCCCCAGTCAGGAAGGGGGGGGGTAATCTTTTTGCAGACAGCACCTCAAGCTCTGACAATGATAGCACAAGTTCTGATTCCGATTCAACGGAGTCATCTGATGCATCTGCTTTGACATCTCATCAGACTCATTGCCAACAGGAGACCATGGTGGGGCGTTGCACCCCTCTTTGTGCTATGGGATGCAACTGGAATTGACCAGACACAAACACCACCCCGGTTGGGCTCAAGCTCGCTGCTTGCCCGAGCCAAGTGGGCACCGGTACGGGGGTCTTGGCGTCCGTTGGCACATATTTGAGCTACTGAGGGTGGAAACCACACAACAGGAATTAGGTGCCCTAAGAATCTGGTTTTGAGCTGCGTAGTGCGGGATACAGCCCGCTCTTGGGTTGGGGCTGTTTGCAGCCAAACTGCACAGATTTCGGGCCTTTTTTTTGTGGATGTTTCTGAGACATATCGTGGGGTTAGAGGGCACTGAACGGCTTTTTGACACAAGGAAGTGAAGCCAGTTTCCTTTCTTTTAGCTGTATTGAATGTGTTCTAGGGCTGTTTTTTGCCAAAACTGGCAGTTTTTGGCCCAAAAACGTCCTAGATTTTGGAGGGCACCACCTGACGTGGTGCCCTCGGCCCAGAGCGTCATCGTTGAGTGTTTGGCTCAAAACTTGGATTTGGCAAGGACACCACCTAGGCTCTGGGATGGCTGGACTAGAGTAGAGTCGGAAGTGTTGGGACGAAATGAAGGCAGTTCAGAACCCCCTGCATTGCTGTTGCGGCGTCACTGTTGGATTCTGTGCTCTTGTCTGAGGGTCCGCTCATTGCCTGCAAAGCCCTGGAGTGGAGATCAATTTTGGATCATTGACCGCATTGACCATATCTGAGAAGCACTGGAATGCCGTGATGTATTCCATCGGCAAGGAACAGGGGGGGGTTCGTACAGATGGGGCCAGCCATGTCAAGGGAGAAGCAAACGCACCGGTTTTCCTGCCAACAATGTCTGTTTCTTTGCAGGTCGTTGGTATGAAGAACTCGGCCGGATGCGAAGTGACTGCGAGTCGTGAGTCGATCAACGCCTGCAGTGACACACTGCTTGGTCTACCACCCCACAGCACCGAGGAGGTAATGGGCTGCTACCCGCTGACATATGCATCCACTATCACTGTGGCGACCCATGATTGTCAGCAAATTGGGGATCATCCGGTTCATTTGCGGATCGCTGAGTTTCTGGAGTGGATCTACACCACCAAGTTGGACCAAGTCCTTGATGATTTTGGTTTTGTCAGTTTGTGGACACATGCCCCAGAAATCTATGAACAAAACAGGTGTGGCTTCATACTCACTTCGCTCATACAATATCACCCATACCCAGCTGCACTGGTTGGTTGGGAGGGAAATTGTCGCTATTTGGACAAGGAGTAGTTTGGTCAAGAAAGGCCATTGAGCAATTCAATGATAGCAGAAACAGCGAGGTTCAACGGAAGTACAACAAACTGAAGCCGAAAATAATGGTTGTGTATGAATATGTAGCAATGGCAACGCGGGAAGCTTGGACAAGGGGGCGGGGGCGAAAGGAGTTTGCCTGATCCGATGCCCATTGCTTCAATGGTGGGGCGGATAAGGTGATGTGCTATTCTATCCAAAGCCCGCATCCAATCCCCTCAAGTCAACTGTTAGTGTGAATTTTCCGCTGTTTTCCAAGGCTTGTCTTTGGGAGTCTGCTCAGGAGGGGCGTAATGAATGTGTTGCGATCATCCAAAAGGCCCCTTGTATCGTTGTCCAGAAAAAACAAAACGCTCCGGTGGTGGTTTGCCGAAGTCTGCGGTGGCCATGCGGAAGGACTGCAGAGTCAGAGAGGACGGGAGTTCTCGCAGCACTTTTGCCCATCACCTGCGGTGCGAATGTCCTGCAGCATTACGTTCATCATGGCGGGCGTCTTGTGTTCCTCCCACTGCGCAACCATCGGCCAACCTGTACATCCTGCTGACCATAGTGCGCCCCTTAAAAACTCCTGCAAGACACCATCTGGGCTGTAGTGCCCAGGTGGCTGGTGTTGAGGCCGGGCACTGGACCCTGTGGATCATGAAAATTAGGCCCTCCGCATGCGGGAACGCATTCACATCCCTCTTACACGGCTCATTCTGACTTCGGAACCGGGATTGCTCCGAGAACACACTTGGACACAGGGTGCGCCAGGTCTCAAAGAATAGAGTGCAAGGCGACATCACCAACCCGCCACCACCCACCAGCCACCAGCGCAGCCATCAACCAAGCCACTATGCACGGCCACCAACCCAGCAGCAGGCCGAGCAAACGGCCCAGCCCCCCAACCACCCACACCGCCACCAGCACACCACCATTTGGTCGCCAACACAGCCACCAGCCCAGCCACCGTCCCAGACCAGCCCCCAACCCAGCAGCAAAATTCCACACAAACAAATGTATGCATCTGCCATGTACATCCCCCGAGGCATGAGAAGGTATGAAACGGGCCATCCGGCTATGAGTATCCGACCCAAGTGACCATAAGGAGACGTGGAAGCGGCGGCGGTTTCTCAATTTTTTGACACCGTGCCGATGTTTGGGAGCAGCCCCGTTTTTTTTAAGAAATGTTCCCTTGGGGGTTTTAACACCCTTGCCCCCCCCCCCCCCCCGCTTGGTGAGAAGTCTGCAAGAAGAGGGTTTTAACCGTGGTATCGGATTGTTGAGAAACTGAGTCCCCCTGACAGCAGCATGACATTGTGCAGGTGTAGTCAAAAGGATTGGGACGCGTCAGAGCACGGGATCGCAGTAAACAAATGTCCTTATCGTCATCTTTTCGCTCTCAAGGCCGGAGACGCCAGCCCTTCATACCGAAGAGAGCCTTTTTGCGCATGCAAACTGCTGAATGCTGCCAATTGGTGCTTTCCCTAAAGTGATCAGTAATCTCGGTTTGCGCGAAGCTTGGTACAGTCAACGGCTGGTGGGCCGCCCGCGATTGACCGACAACTGTTGGGCCATTGTTCGATGAGCCGCTGGTGGTGGTTGCTTGCCAAAGGCCATTTGTGACCAGCCACCGGCCATCGGTTAATAGCTGTCCAGTATTTTTGCTTTCAGGTGTCCTTATGTATTAGACAGCCATGTTGGTTGGTTTTTGTTTGCTTGCAAAGGATCTGGGTCCCCAGATTTCTCATACACATTGTTTCAACACAAATGCAAAGTATGCATCTGACTCACCAGTTTCGCGACATTGTGTCATTTAGCAAGGTCTCTAGAGGGAATGGTGGGAATTGTGTTGGTCATGCGATTTTCCCTTGTCAGACGCTTTCAGTCAAAGTCAAGGAGGAGGGGGCTCAACGTCTAAATCCTCTTCCCCCTTCCCGCCCCACTCCGCTCGAAATTCCCTTCCCTGTGCCACACTATTTTCTCGAGTCAATCCATTGCATTCTGTGCATTCTCAGGGCACTGTTGGCTTCACTCACGTGCAAGCCCAATTTGAATCATGGCAAGCTGGTTGCCATTATTCTGCCCATTGTGTGCAGCATGGTTGCGCTTATGGTCATAGTGCTGATCGTGAAGCACTTCGTGCACCAGCACCGGGTCCAGTACGCACAAAAGCAGCGCAAGAAGCAAGCTGATGAATGGAAAGCCCGGCTCAAAGAGGTTGGCGTTTAGTTCGGCTCTGTGCCAATTCGATTGTGCATGCGTTCACCTTTCTGCGGGCCTGGAGGTCACATGAATTAGACCATCCTCTTGAAGCAAATGTTGTGAGAGGGAAATGGCAGTACCTCGGCCTTGCGTGTCAGTAGAATCGCACGTTGTGGAAAGGTTGTGATGAGCAACCCCAGCTTCCCTCCAAGGGAAAAACCGTTGTTCCATTAATCCCCACCTGTTGCTTGATGGCTGCCTGCTATGAGGTGATGCGCAGCCCCCTTTGCACGTCGCGGTGGGAAACACCACTTGGCCGTTTTGGGGGGCTTACAGTTTAGTCTCAAGTTGGTGGTCATCTGTTTGGTGTGTGTGTTGTGTGTGTGTGTGTGCGTATACTACTGTGAACACTGTGAAAATTGGTGACCTCAGCCTGCCTATATTGGTGTGTTCAAGAGGTGTGCTCCTCTCAGTCTCTCCGACTAAATGTGTGTGTGATCCGGATCTGGATGCTGCGAGGTGTGATCCGGATCTGGATGCTGCGAGAATTGATGACTCTGGGCCTAGTTTTTTTGCACCCCCTGGAATGACGATGCATCACGCAGATTTCCGTCCCGCAGAACATGTGTGGTCGTTTATTGTACGGAACGACAACAACAACAACAACAACATCTGTGGACACCCGCATGAGTGGGAGGTTTCAGGATCGCAGCAAAGCACTCGGATCCTTTTCCCGAATCCATTGCATCGCAGAAATGGGGAGAAAGCATGGGCAAATTGGGCATGCCTCTCTCGGGGGCGCGCTGTGCGCTGTGCATTTGCTATGCATGCGCTGTGCGCAGGCCACGTGCGCACATTCAGCCGTTTTGCGCAGTGCCTTGCCTGGATGCGGGCGCTGTGCGCCCGCTGTGGGTACGTGCCTGTCTATACGCTCGGATTTTGCTGAGTGCTGGTCCCAGGAACGGCCCACAGGCTCGGCCACGGTCTGGCTGGTTTCGGGGCATCCGCCCAACCATCCCACCTGTGGTGACGCCAACGCCCGGGCTTGGCTCACGATTGTGCAACCTTTGGTTTGTATGCAGACGATCCACGTGCGGCTGCCATCGGCAGAGGATGTCGTGACTATGGTGGAGACAGATGTCGAGAATTCCACACAACTGTGGGAATGGGACCCTCAAGTCATGTCTGTGAGCCTTCTGCAGCATGACGAAGTGCTGCGGCACGAGTTGCAGAATTATGACGGAATCGAACTGCTGACCGAAGGGGATTCGTTTGTCGTGTGCTTTACCGAGGTGTTCGTGTGTTTTCTTCGTGCGCACACAGATCGTGTGGCGTCCCAGTGTTTTAAATGCGCATCTCTGCCTTTCGAAGCCTCACTCTGCTGTCGCCAATTGTTTTTCCCGTTGGGGGCAGTGAGTAAAGCAGTGTAGCATAGCCTGAGGCTTGAACCCTTCCCCCAAATAGAAGCCAGGCTCCAGCATAAGCAATGTCGGTGACAAACGCCCGTGGCGAGCGGTTGGGAAAAGGGAGTAGGTGTGTGTCAGGCTCGGCCCATGGGAACAGGGCCGAGGCGTCCTTCCTCCGTGCCCCCACCCCCCCCCCCCCCCCCGCCCCATTCGTGGGGGCCAAGACGTTTTGGGGGGAAGGTCCCGTTGGGCGTTCCCTCACACTTTTGGATTACCATCTGCAGGGATAGGGGCTTGGGGGGACTAAGCGCCATTGAGACCTCAAGTTGCGGGGCGGATCAGGCCTATGTCATACCAAGTGGTCCAGTGTGAACAACCCGCTGCAGTATTGCAACAGGTCTCTGTCAAAGAGGCAATCTTGTGTGTGTTCGGGGGGGGGGGGCGGGATTAGTCGACCCTGTCACCATTTTAGATTTCCCACAGCGAGGTCCCTGCCACAGTCCAGGGGTGCTTCACATGGCTGACATTGGGGTCGCGCCGGGGTATGCTCGCGCGGCCAAAGTGGGGCGGGTGCGTGCACATGGTCAGGTGGACATTCGGGGCAACAACGCGGTAGATGAGCTCGCGTCTCTGGGCACAGAACTCCCAAGACAACCACCAGGAGAGAAAACAGCCTCGGATATTGTGTACCACGAACTGTGCATGCTCACACCACTTACGTGTCTTGGCTGCTCAGCAACTTGTTTCACTAGAAACCACTGCATTGCCGCGCCAATACTCCAGTTACAATCGATGGCCTAAAAAGAGCGCCAGAAGCTGAAGGTGCCTAGGATTAGGAGCCACTGGGCTTCGTGTAAACCCCAAGCTGCCCTGTACTAGAATGCACCAGACGCCACCACTGTACGCAAGAAACTCCATAAAGCCCTGCAACAAGAGCACAAAACTAACCAAAGGATGCGACTGGGAGCCACCAGCGTCCAAGATTTGGTCCGTAATGAACAAATGCAATCCATTGGATTGGGGGCCATATGTGACCCAAACCGTCTTCGGTGAGAGGGGGGTGCGGGAGGACAGATAGCGGAGGACCTGGCCCATCGCAATGTAGGGCTACTTCAGGGACGAGCATATCCGGAGCATGGTTCTGCGTGCTTCCCCTGATCTGATCTGAACCGCAACACGAGTTTACAGTTCTGTACTGTTGCAAAATGCGACATGGATTGCGGCCGCAGCACAATAGACTCACGACCCTTTGTGCGAGCGCTTCAGTGGGCATTGCAGAGGGTGGGTAACGGAAAAAGTAAGAAGGAATGACGGAGAACTGTAAGGATTTTGTGATGAACGGGTTTGACACCGTGGTGTGTACAAGAGGGATGGAACGGAAGAGGGACGTGTGGGTAGGGTAGGGAGGTGGGGAGGAGGAGGAGGAGGAGGAGGAGCAAGAGCTGAAGCTAAGTCTCGTGGCATCTCATGGGACACTTACCCTTACAAGGGACACGGCCGAAGCTGTCTTGTGTCTTCACCACATGCTCCTTGTTGCACACTCGGCCTTGACTTGCAGGCTGCCAATGCAGTGCATTGGTGTATGGCAGTGCAGGAATCGCTGATGACTGTGCCGTGGCCTGAGACGCTGCTTGGAGGCCTTCACGACTCTGCCAGACGCTTCAGCATCAATGGCCACCCCATTTTCAACGGGCTCCGAGTCCGTATGGCCGCGCACATTGGGCAGTTTGGCTGCGAGTCTGTGAACGAGGTGCAGCATTCGCAGCTGATGAAGGACACGCAGTTGATCTCCCAAGTCAGCCAAGGAGGCCAGATCTTGGTGTCCCATGACCTGTTTGTGGCCCTCCAGAGAGATGACCAGCTTGATGATATGGATAGTGCCCCGGTGGGGTGCATAGCTAGGCCCAAGGTGCTTTGTCCTGTACCTGCTGACTCCCCGTCCTCAAGGGTGGGAGTGGGGGGGTTTGGTAGTGGATCGAAAGCAGAGCGGCCTGGAGGATGATGACTTGTGTACCTCAAAAGGATCAGGGCACACTAGGGGGCATTCGAGGACGCAGACAGGGATGCGCAGCGATGCGCTTGAGAGGAGACGGGCCCGTGGAGGAGTGGGTCCCCGAATGCGGTGGGACGCATCAACCAATGATCTTTGGGGAGAGTGCAGGGTGGGGAGGATTGGCTTTCGACACCTACTGCGCAGGCCGCAGGAAACCGGCCAGCCGCTTGAGCGTTAGGTGGAAGACGTCCTGATTCTTTTTACCGAATCAAGCTAATCTTTTGATTGCTCTTACCGAACCAGGGAAGGCTGCTGACGTGCCTTGACAAGTGGTTGCAAAGGCGGTTACCGGCGGTGGAAAAAGCGGTTGGGAGGCAATGTCTGGCGGGTACAAACCGGTTGAAGGGCCGTTGGGGGTGGGCAGAAACGACCGGCAGGGCTGACCGTTACGCGTCCAGCGCAAGCCTGGATGGGGTTGCACCCCGGGATGGGTGGGGTCGACTCTGAACGCGAGCCCTCCCTCCTTGACCGAGAAGTCGCTTCGTGGCAACCGTACCTTGGCTTGGGGGAGGGAATATTTTTGTACTATACCCTCACCCAACAACATATGTACTGAATGACCAGTGCGACGTGCATCCTTTTCGATCGGTAGTCGGGGGCCGGGTCGCAGCGGAACCGGCCCGGCAAATCCTCCAAGGCCTCCCCCAAAAAGATTTCCTCACACCTGAGCACAACTGTGGCTGTGGTGCAATGGAGGGGGGGGTGTCGAAGTGTGTTCCTTTTTCTTGGGTTATGGACAGGGCTCAGACGAAACCCAAAGCCCACCCACAGAAAAAAGGGGAGGATACGCCTGCTTGTATTGATAGGTTATCGGGTTGGTGGGGGTGGGTGGGCCAGACCCTCCTGGGGACCCCGAACCCCCCCCCCTCCCCCTTGGCGCCTGCTTGTTACTTGGTACAGCCATCTGCTGTACCTTATCCATCAAGACAAGATGGTTGTCACCCCGGCGCCTTGAACCTCGACAGATGTGTCACTACCTGTCCAGCACAGGTCCAGATTCAGTGCCTCCAAGCCCCTCTCCCCGAAGCGTTGTTTGTAGAGCCCACACGGTGCCGTCAGGACGCATGGAGGGCTCGCGTTCAGAGTCGACCCCACCCATCCCGGGGTGCAACCCCATCCAGGCTTGCGCTGGACGCGTAACGGTCAGCCCTGCCGGTCGTTTCTGCCCACCCCCAACGGCCCTTCAACCGATTTGTACCCGCCAGACATTGCCTCCCAACCGCTTTTTCCACCGCCGGTAACCGCCTTTGCAACCACTTGTCAAGGCACGTCAGCAGCCTTCCCTTGCTGTCGCACTCTCGCCCACCAAAATATGTCCCCCACCGTCTACTGAAAAACACGGTCTGCAAGTCCCTTCAAACTTGAACAACTGCGCAACCGACCGGCGCACTTACTAAACCTTGGTCCCCGTCTTGTGTAAGCTCGGCGTGTTAGAGGTGTGATCGTCACACTGGCATGTTGCACCATAAAAACTCCGATAAGACTCACTAAACACGATGGATTGCCACTGACTAGTACAAGGTTACAGTTAGACCTCTCCCTTCACCGTGCCCGAACCTCCCTTCTTTCCATGTCCCTCTTCCTGTTTTCCTCTTGCCCTCGGTTTTCCCGTTCTCTTTTCCTCCTCTGCTCCTCCTCGGCCGCTTCCACCCGTTTCTCCCTTGCCAAGAGATCCTCCTTTTGTCTCAGGAGCTGTCCCCTTTTCCGCAGGTCCCAGCTCGTCCTCTCCGGCTCCGCCTTCAGCTGCTTGCCTTCTGGCGGCTCCGCTGTTGCGCGCGCACACGCGCTCGACTACACACACAACTCCCGTCTACCCACGGCATGCAAGGGTTGCCGTTGTTTCCCCTGACCTGCGCCGTGCTTCCGCGAGGGGGGCCTGTGGACAGAGGTGTGTGGACAGCAAAAACAGTCAAACGACCCCGGCAACAACCAGCACATCCTCAATACGCCAATTATTGGGCGCCGCTGACACGCAAACGGCACACCATGCCACATTCAGCGCAGCCCCAACACACCAACTACTGGGCTCCGCGAACGCGGAAACGACACCAGCAAGAGCACCGGCCGCAGCGGCCGACAGAAAGTAGCGACCCGACGCAACATGCGAAGGGAAGAACGGGTGACCGTCCAGGGCCCCGTAAAGGAGCAACAACCAGACGGAATGTCACACAGGGGGACAGGAGGGGGCAGGCCTGCGCTGAAGGAGTCGGAGGGCCACAGGGTAATGCCTCAAACGACTGTAAAAGCGGTTGACCACCCTTGGGGAAGCGGTTGGGGAGGAGGAGGCAGCGTTGCAAAACCGTTGCAGCCGCGGTTGGGGTTGGAAGGATACGATGGGGGGTTACTGACAGTTACTATTGCACCCCCACCCCCCACCCCCTCAAGCGCAGGCCTTGCAGGGTTTGCCATGAAGGTGCAGGCATGGGGGGGGGGGGGCATTGCTGATGCTCCTGTCCCTCGGTGTAGCTTTTGCCACTTCCTCTGCTCCCTCCGATGTGTTCTTCACTGCTGCAGGGCACGCCAGGACCCACCACGCCATTGGTCTCCATCCTGCCCAGCATTCTTGCGGCCCGCGTCCCTGAGTTCACCCCCATGTATTCCCCCGGCAGCCCCCGGCCTCCCGCCGGGTGCGTGACCTGTGTTTTCACCAATTGCCCCGGGCATCTGAGTCTGCGTGAGTTCGACTTGGGGCTGGCCAAGGAGGAGATCTGGAAGGTGGACAGGAGCATCCGCAGCCTCCTCGGAGGCTATCAAGGGTATGAGTCCAAGGGGCATGCCGGGAAGTTCATGCTGATGTTCCAGGACGCGGACAGTGCGGTGGCGTTCAGCATGCAGCTGCAGCGGAAACTGCTGGACGAGCAATGGGACCAGAAGACCCTTCAGCAGCCTGCCTTGACGGAGCAAAAGGATGAGGCCGGCAATGTGTACAATCGTGGACTGTCAGTGTCCGTTGGGATGTGCACGGGCGTGCCGGTCATGTTCTACTTCAGCCCAGTATGCCCTCGCCATGATACCTGGTGCACTTTCTCTCTCCCCTTCCCCACAGGTCCTCTGACGCACCATATGCACGCCCAGCCAGTGGGGTGTTTTGGGGTAAGATATTCCTTCTTATTTTCCAATAAGGACAGTCTGAGATCTGAGACCTTGGGTGGCAGGATTGCGGTTAAGTCATGGCGGTTGGAGCTCAACTGACGGCGGTTGATCCGACGGCTTATGGTCAACTCACGCCGGTTGGCTTAGTATTCGACAGCGGATACCCACTATTGAGCACCCGGTGTACTGGAGTCCGGCAATTTTTTTTTCCTTTTGGCACAAAGGACAGTGCTGCACCACCGCTGGAGAATACCCCCCCCCCAAAAAAAAATGTGGCACAAACATGCAAAACGGGATGTGATTGATTGGGGATTGGGCATGCCACAGAGCATGGACAGGCCTGTGTGTCGGAGACACAGCGCCTGAAGGCAAGAGGGAGATGAGTGCGGCGGGAGGGGGAAATTAGAGCAAGAGGAACGCAAGGGTGGGCTGAGCGAAAGTGTAGGGCTGGGATGTGCCCTGATCAGGCATGTCTCCCGGCACATCATAGCCGAGTGGGAAAATGTGGGAAAATGGCGGAAAATGGGGAAGGAACAATGGGGTTTCACGACAAAATGTGGGAAAAGTAGGGGGGAAGATGGGGGGAAATGGGGAAGGAAAAATGGGATTTAACCAGAACAAGTGGGGAAAAGCAAGGGAATTGGTGTAAATTTGGGATGGGTGTGGAATTTGCCGCATGCTGTGTTGTTTTGCAGTCACCATGGAACATTTCGTTTGATCAAAGTCATCACAGATCCTGCAAGGAAGTGGGTCACACACAGCCAGTGATTTTCAATGCTGTTGAGCAGGGCAATCAATATGGAGAAAATTACGAGAAAGAATGCCTTTGATTTGAGTGTTCATGGCAAAGATGAAGACAAGTGATGCCCGGGGGATTTTCTAGTGTTGGCCACTTCGTCCCCAAAAGGAATCTCGGGCGGTCTTTAGTTTACCACCGTTGGACATGCAAAACCCGCAAACAATAACACAACCCGCCCATGCGGACCATGATGAAGCAGTCCCCCCGAGTCTGCTACCGACAGCAGCTGAGATCCGTACTCCATAGGTGGGGGGGCCTGTATGGGAAAGGGGGCACCCGAACTCTGATCGGCCCCCTCTCCCCGCCTTAGGCGGCTCTAAGCGAGTCACAAATGGTTGCCGGAAATGAGCCGGAGGGTCCATTTTCAAAACTAACTACACACCCCCTTTTTTTCACACTGTTTGGGTGCCGTGTGGAATCAAGTGTGTCAAGTGTGTCATGAGGTTCCTACCCACCGCAGCCCACAACACCCCCGCCCCCCCAGCCCGATCCCTCTACCCCCGTTTCCATTTCCAACTCCATCGCTAGTTTTTGTGGACAACACGATGGTTGAGTGGATATTAGGCACCCCGGGCCCCTACCAACACCATTCCCACACGCCAGGGACCAGTTGCACCCCCATTCCCCCCCATGTCCCCCCAGTTTTCCAGTTATCCCATTTTTCCTCCGGGCACATCACGGAACATCACCCGGCACACCATCATAAATCTCGCCGATTGCGTCCCAGCAGTGAAAGCGACAGAGACAGCAGGACTGGAAGGCGGAGCATTCGCCCAACCCCAGTAGTCCTAGACCAACGACCTATGGTGGCAGATGGGGTGAAAAGGCGAGTCGTCCCGGTGACGGTGGAACGCGTGTCCAGACATTGACCACGTTCGACTTCCCCCGTGTGTCAGGGGCCCCTTGCCGCATCTCATTGCATGTTGGAACTGATTGCGTCGGAAACACGTTCTCTGGATGCAGGGCACATGAGGACTCTTCTGCAGGGCGCTCCTTGACCCCCCGCCTCTTTTTCTGGCGCTAAGCTGCCCCCTTTAGGGAGTGCCCAAAACAACTGCTCAACCGCCGTTGATTGCCCTGCAACCGCCGTTGATGGCCACGCAACCGCCGTTGATTGCCCTGCAACCGCCGTCGGTTGCACCCAACCGCCCGTCGGTTACCTCCCGAATATGACTGAGTGTGTGGTCACCCACATTTCTGGATTTTTTTTGAATTAGGCAGCCCTCTGCTGCGTCGCGTTTTCCGCTGGTGTTCGGGCTGTAGCAAAAAACAAATCTTCGTGTCACGACTGGTTTTTTTGTGCTCGTGGACACACCGTTCACCATTTCAGGGGTTGACGTCGCACGGGGCGTCGCACGTGCCAGCCCCTGCCAACGGCCCTCGACTGCTGCCCTGTGCTCCGCAGGTCAATGGCCAGATGGACTACTTCGGACCTGTGGTGAACCGTGCGGCCCGGATCGCGGGCAAGGCCGTACCGGGCCAGATCTGCCTCAGCATGTCCACACTGGATGCCCTGAGTGACGAGATGCGCGACACCCACTGCGCGCACAGCCTCGGGAGCTTCACGCTGAAAGGCATCGATGAGACCCACGAAGTGTTTCAGGTCCTGCCGTTTGACCTGACTGCACGCTTCCAATGGTGTGAGCGCATGCGCTCGGGGACATGGACGACGCTCGACGAGACGCTCTCACAGATCCCTGGGGTCATGACCAGTGAGCACCAGTATTCGGACCGGATGCCGTGGTCGCCCACGACAGATCTGTCGGTCTGCAGTGATGGCAGTCAAGGGAGCTGATGCATGGCATCGGTGTCGACTGGCCACCGGGGCCCGACTTGGTCAGATGGATCATTTGCAATCACGCCCACATTTACTGAGCCTTTGTGGCAACTCCCCGCCGGCAACCCAACAAAGGCCCCAACCCCCCTGGAGGGGGCTCCAAGGGCCGGCTCTGTTTGCAGCCCCATGTTTGCCCCCCCTCCCCCACGGTGGAGGGTTCTGCCCCTTTCCCACCCCCTCTTCTGGGGGGTCTTTAAAGACAAGAAACACACACCCTCACCCTCACCCTTGTTCCTATTCTGCTGCGACCCAACAAAGGCTCTGACGGATGCTCAGTCTATCCTGGTCTGTAAGGCAGTGAACACATGGATGGAGGATGGAGGAGCGGCGGTATTCTGCACACTGCAAGTTTGCAACCTGCCCCGCGCCCACCCGCTCATCGTCTGCAATGCGGTTGCACATGCAATTTAGTGTACTTTGTTGCAGGCCTTTAGTTAAAGGGAGGGTGGGTGGGGAGGTATGGCTGAAATTATGTTCTGTGCTGGACCCTGCCTGGACTCTTCACCCCATCCCCGGATCGCGAATGTGGGTGTACCCGGTGCAGATCGCCCCCCCCCCCCCCAAAGAGAAATACAGTAGACACATGCCCTGGTGCACTGTGTGCACCCTGCCTTCGCAGCGGGGGCCCTGTGTTGGTGACGGCTCGCGCCGTGTGGCCCATTCGCAGTCCCCCCCTGTAGGGGTGCTGGTTGTAGGGTCCGGGTTCAACCCGGGAAGAGAAGAGGTTGGCATCGGTTGCTTGTGAGATTGTGGTACCAAGATATTTGCCAGGGCTGATGAAGAATTGAATATGGGGTGACGGGGGCCCTGTAGCACCCCCAAATTTGGGGGGCTGGAACAAGGGGTTCCACGGGCCTCCACTGCACTTCCTCAGTCTGGGTGCCATGCTAGGACTCCAACGGCCCCCCTTGCGAACTGGAGGCGCGGAATTCGCCATTTGGGGGCTACACATCGAAAACTGAGGGACGAAGCCTCAACTGCTGCCACCAGGCCGGGTGCATGCCGGCAGAGAGCCCCTCTATTCGGCCTGTGCCATATACATTCGTGTTCAGTGCTGGCCACCCCCTGCCTCCCACCTGTTGTCCAAAGACGGGGCTGTCCAAAGCCGCACGCCCCATCTCACCACACTTTTTTATGGAACGTGGAATCTGTTGCGCCAGAATGAAGGCAACAGCAAGTGGTACGTGGAAGCGACTCGCGCTTCTTTGTGCCCCTTGTTTGGGCTTCAGCCAATTTACAGGGGTTTTACAGGGTTTTTGCCTTGGGACCTCTGCCTGTGATCTGCCATGACCTATGCATCCTCCGTGTATCCCTGTGTGCGTGCCGCGCGCACGGGACTGTCGAAAAACCGGTACCCCGTGTGATCAGGCTTTTCCTGTACTCTGCCTGTCTTTGGACAAGGGGCGGAGCATATGTTATTTCGTGACTCCAGTCGATTCGCTTTTCGGTTTCGCTTGCTTCCTTTGCCCATCTTCCATCCCCTTCTCAATCCCTTCTCAGCCCCCGTTCCCCTTCCGAAACCGTGCTATTTCATGAAAGATAAGTCTCCGAAGGATGGAGAAAACCATCCACGACGCAAGTGTGGCCCCACAGAAATACCCCCCGGGATTGGGGTGTTCGTCGTTTGAACACTGAAGTGCACGAGGAACACTTGCGAATTGCATGAAGGTAGCATTGGGATTCAGTGCATGTCTGTACGAAGTGACGTGGACTAGACGACGCTGGTTGTCTGAGTTCCCTTCTGAGCAACCCCACCAAGCAACGCAAGCCAGTGAAAAGGCATCACTGCCGAGAACAGCAGCCAAACGGGCTGCTCAGTTTTCAGATGTTATGGAGTGCACAACAATGCTGCTGGAAGGTGGTGCGAACGTTGTGGTGCACCCGAGCCGTATATTGTGATGACAAGACGTTTGCCATCGACCACATCAAAGGCAGTGCGCACCAGGGGCTGGAAGTGCAGTGCAGTGTTCGCTTCAGAGTGGCACAGGTATACACAGCGAGAGAGACATACCGTGCAGGAGCACTCCGGCAGTGACAGTTTTGGCAAGCCCACGGATCCCTGATATGCAGTAGCACCGTGTGTATGGATCCCAATTACTGCAGCTCTTGTGGAGCACATGGAGAACGGTGGATTTTTGGCACTTGGAGCCGTGCCCGTGCTCCCATCTCCCCTTCTCAGGCCCTTCCCAGCCCCCCCCCCCCCCCCCCGGCACCGCTCTACCCCTTCCGAGGCCATGCCATTTCCTGTTCGTCGTTTGAACACTGAAGTGCACGAACTTGCAAATTGCATGAAGGTAGAATAGGGATTCAGTGCAGGTTGGTACATGTTGAAGTGACACATGTGGATTAGGAACGCCCCTGGTTGGCTGTCAATAGGCAATGGCTGACTGATGTGCTGTGATGATGCCTGGTGCCTGAAAGCTGTCTTTGAAGGTGATGAAAGGGCAGCAGTGCCAAGTAAACCGGTGGTTGTATCATCAACAGTTCACACAGAAATTACGTCACAGAGGGTGTAGTATGTGGCGTCTGTGGTGCTGTGCTATTTGGTATGCTTCGAGGGGTGTGCCTCACGCTACCAGCCACGCAGTCCCTGACATTCAAAGGATTCTGGTTTGCAGCTTTTGAGGTCAACACAAGAATTGTCTTGTAGTTGCTGCTGTTGCCTTTTTTGTTGTGCAGTGCTTGGGTCCCAGGCTGGCCTTCGAAATTCATGGTTTTGGTGAACGGTGGTCAGTCATGTTAGGCATCGGATGTGCGAATGTGCCCATGTTGCAGTATGGTCATCGACTATTTAGTCTGGTCTGCATGTTGATCCATCAGTGCTCTTGTGTGTGCCCATGCGTTCCTGCGTGGGTCTGTTGGTGGGTAGGTGGCTGAATGTGTTGACTAACCCTACAATCTGGCGCGTTGGGCACTGGGTGGGTGGGTGGATCTAAGAAAAGGGGTGGGTGGCTCCAGGACATCCATGGGCCTGCTGCCAGCTTTACAAAAGCTATTTTGGGGGCCAGCAGCCGCAGTGCACAAGCAGTGCAAGGATACTACGTCGGTGTGGTCTGACAGACCCACCCCCCTCTCGAATGGAAGTATACCCTGATGTTCCAAAGGACGTGGGTCTGCATGTGCAAAATCCAGTTGTGTCCGCCTCTTGTTTTGCATGAATGCATGAAGGACCGCCCCTAAGGATCGCCTGAATGAGGGCGCCTGAATTGCCCTCCAACAACCCTCCGTTACCCTCCAACCGCCACTGGTTACCCTGGGCTGGCGTTGATGGACGCCAGCAATTTTTTTCTTTGTTTGCTGTTCGGGACAACCTTGATGGTTGGAGCCCCTGTGAGAACGAAGCCCTGATCAGAACAACAGTTGCTGTTGTTTCCGCGACTTTTGGAACTATGTGGAACCATGTCCCACTTTGTCCTTAAAAAATACCCCCCCCCCCCTTGTCAGAACAACCCTCGGTTTTGTTGCCATCAAATTTTGGCATTTTTGTGTTGTTCTTGCAAAGGGGGTACCCTTGCATGGCTTGTCCCATGCAGACGCGAATGCTTCTGAATATTTCCAAATATTGCTACATGGACGGAGCATTGGTACTTCTGAACATTCCAGATAATTCCGAGTATTTCCAAATAGCAGAAGTCTGTGTTTCGGGGTTTCGGTCTGGTCTGTGCCTTTTCTTTTTTGATTTGCTGTTGTCAAGTTTTCCCAAATTCTGTAGCCCCTTTGCATACATCCATATTTGGTACCACTGATGAGTTCCCTTCTCAGCAACCCCACTAAGCAACGCAAGTGGGGAAAAAGGCGTCACTGCCGAGAAAGCGAGGAAATTATACGACAGCAGCCAAACGGGCTGCTCATTTTTCAGATGTTATGGAGTGCACAACAATGCTGCTGGAATGTGGTGCGAACGTTGTGGTGTACCCGAACCGTATATGATGTCAAGACGTTTGCCATCGACCACATCCAAGGCAGTGCGCACCAGGGGCTGGAAGTGCAGTGCAGTGTTCGCTTCAGAGTGGCACAGGTATACACAGCGAGAGAGACATACCGTGCAGGAGCACTCCGGCAGTGACAGTTTTGGCAAGCCCATGGAACCCATTTTGCGATTCCGTTTTGTCACGACGAGCTGCGCCCAAAGGCGCCAAGTTCAGGCGTGGTACGCATTGGCAGCCATTTTTCATAGCCAGCGATTTGGGCCTGTGCGTTGGAACTTTTGCAGAATCCGAAATTGTCATTTATATATGTCAAGACAACCCCATGTTCCGTGGAGGTAATGCTGTGTGGTTCTCTGCCCAGACTCGCCGCCCCTGTCCGGCCTGGAAACCGACGCTTGCTTGGAGTCACCTCCGTGTTATGCACTGCTGAACAATACAAGGCATTACTCAGCACCCATCCCCCCGCCCCCACCCATAGGCCCGCCCCCATCCAATGTATCCCTCAGTCGCCATTAGCCCTCCCCAAGCATGCGTCGGTCTCCACACACTAGCGGCAAGTCGGGTTTGCCCACTTGGTTCCAGGATGAGCTGTCACACGAAATGCCAGTACCATGCATCGTTAGCAGTTGGTTGATTGCATCTTCGGTTGTAGTCCTGGCCTCACTCGCCCAAGGGCTCCTGGTGTCCGCCTGCCTCCGCTGCCATTTTCTGGTGCACTCTTTGCTCACTGTTTCGAGTTGTGGTGTTTTGCATTCTGCCATCTTGATCCTGCCCCCCCCTTCCGCCCGCAGCAAGGGCTTGAGGCCTTCGTCAGATTGCCCTGTTTTGCAGGGCTGTTGCAGCATCAGTGGCAGGGTTCGGCTGTTGATGCTCAACCGACGGTTTAATGAACGGGTGGTCGTTGGGTAGTGTTTCAAAAAAAAGGTGACAAAACGCTGTTTGACCAGGGCCTGGTCGTTGGACAAGCCAATGCGCACTTCTGCAATTTGCCGTTGAATGTGCCAAGCCCTACTACCGGATGCGGAATCACAATCAGACTCAGAACAGACAACTGCGACAGTGATCTATGAACAGTGAGCTGGAGCCCGGGCGAGTTACCCAAAGATATAGGGGCTCATAGCGCACCGTGTGCGCGGTGCATGCAGTGTACAAAAGAGAGGCGCAGGGAAAAGCAATACCATTGGAGTTTGCGATTGTTCCAGACCCGTTTTTGCAGGACCGTCGTAGCATCGGTCAGCTCTGCTGAATTCTGATCGAGTGTGACCTTTCTGGAGCTGAGACAGTGGACAATGCGGACTGCCGTATGCAGCCCCTCCCCCCCCTTTTGCGAGAACATAGCTCTTGTCAGAACAACAGTAGGTGTTGCTGCCACAATTTTTGGAACCATGTCCTACTCAGCCCCCCTGTCAGAGCAACACTCCATGTTGTTTCCGTCAAATTTTGGTATTTTAGTGTTGTTCTCACAAGACGGCGGCGCGAGGGGGGGGGGGGGCTCCAGGAAACGAAACAAGAGGTAGCATGACTTTCTGTGTGGTGTATTCACACTCTCCCTGACGGATCTCTTGTCCGATTTATGCAGTGATGGCATCATTTCCCTACACCCAGATATGCATTCCTGCTTGCTTGCTTACCTTTGTAATGCGACGTCTGAAATACACTTCAACTTAGCCATATACTCACTGAGAAGGGCTCCACTCCTGATGTCCGCCTGCCTCCGCTGCCATTTTCGGGTGCACTCTTTGCTCACTGTTTCGAGTTGTGGTGTTTTGCATTCTGCCATCTTGATCCTGCCCCCCCCTTCCGCCCGCAGCAAGGGCTTGAGGCCCTCGTCAGATTGCCCTGTTTTGCAGGGCTGTTGCAGCATCAGTGGCAGGGTTCTGCTGTTGATGCTCAACCGTGGACGCCCCCAGATGCGTCCATGCGTTGCAGATGTGTGGCAGCCAGAGAAGCCATCGGCACATTATTTCCCACTCGTGGTCTGTGCCGAATGAGATTGGGTGATTCCTGTTTAAGAGGTTCAGAGATGGGCAAGATTGTGGGACCGCGGGGGGGCACCACAAACAAAACGGGTGCCTCTGCATGTGGACACAGGTCATTGTTGAGACCTTGGTCTGGCAATTGTCCTGGTATATCTTGCCAAATGACCATCGAACCAAGGTTGTGTCTAAGGTGGCACACATGGTTTCGCCCCTTCTTGTCCTCCCATGACCATGACCATGTGTAAATGCAGAGTGATGGGTGCATAGGCCATTCTAAGTGCATTTTGGTACATAAATCTCCATCTTTCTTCAATGAACTTGTTCAGAAGCATAAACGACCAGGATATTACTTAGGGTATTTAGGATCAATATCGGGACACATTGCATTGCACATGTGGCACCCTTGTCTGGACTATGTGTGCTGCTCTTTCATCCGGGCTGTCCCCAGAGAGCTCACTTTGAGTTTGGTGTGCTGGAAAAAAAGATAAGTGAACAAAGTCATGTATTCTTCATGACAGCTTCTATGCGGATCTGTACCCCCTGCTGTCTGGTTACTGTGCAGTGGCACAACGAGCATCAGATTGAACGTCGAAGGACATGGCATTACCATGACAACCGTGTTCCGCAGCTGCAGTCAACCTGTAAACGTGCTTGCAATAAAGCTGAGGAAAACAAACTAAAGTTACGCAAGTGAATTTAGTTTTAACCTGATTCAGTCACCGTACATCTTTTTTTTTGCGTGGAGGTACTCCCTCCTGAGTTCAAACGTGGTGTAATGAAATTGAATGGCTGTGACCCAGCGACATAAGTCCTGAGCTAATCAGCCATCAGGGAAATGAGACACAACATACATACACTGAGCAGAGTGGGATTAAATGAAGTCGAGATGGGTGGGGTGGTGGGCCAGGCACAAGGGGCGTGAAGGGGGTGGCTGGGAAAGGTGTGGGGGTGGGGATGTGAACTGAGAAGTGTAGGGCGTGGAAGACTAAGGGGGGTGGGTGAGCAAAGTAATTTTGGGGGATGCGTGTAGCTGTTGCACTGAGAGTGCACAGGCGGGGAGAAAACGACAGAAAATAAAAGAGGGAGATGACCTGTGGGAGTCGGTTGGGTAGAAGGGGGGGGTCACAGTACATCAGCTTGTTCAAACTAAATTTGTCCTGAGCTTGCCTTGTACTGAGAAGCAAAAAAGTAGTTTTCCATGGTTCCCAAGGGCAAAATTACATTTCCAGATGTTGTTGAATCAACCCGGACATGAGAAAGCACCTGCGGCATCTTGGGGCCCTGTTTTTCAGACATGCACCAAGTTTGTGCGATGAAGGTACTCTGGTGAGTGTGGTGCAATAAGCATGCACATTGCCACTCATTCTAGTACAGCATGAGCTGCCACGCCTGACGGCCAATTGGAATGGGGAATGAAACAGTATGGGACCCCAGCTTTGTAGACCAGGTTACACAAAGCTACCAAGAGGTCATAAATGCAAAGGGGCACTGGGATGTAGACCCACCTGGAAATCAAACTCAGCTTCAGCCAAACACCAAAGAATCCAGTCGCTTTTGTGCATGTGTTGTTTTCCCCGTTCCCCAGGCGGCATTCGCTTACATGTTGGTGTTGGCAGCAGAGGGGATGGCACTGATGTACATTCATGTGGCTGTGGTCGGTGGGGCTCTGGATCACACAGGCCATGTCAACAAATGACAAAACAAGCACCCAGTGTGAAAATTTGTTAGGATTGAAAGATGGATACAAACAGGAATAGAACATTGCAGGCACATTTGGTGTCTATCCCACCACGTGGAATTCAGGTGACTAATTTATCTCGGGGGCAGGGGGTGGGGTGGGGCTGGGGCAAAGCCGTGATAGGAGTTGCAAGTTGGAGAATTAGTGGGAGGTCTAGCAAGATACAATGGCACGTTAAAGAATTCACGGGCAATGTATGACGGTGCCTAGTGGCGCTTTGCTAAAAAACTGATAGAGCGGTTACTTTGACAAGGGGAGCAAGTGGCCTCTAGCACACCTAAGCGATGCTCTGGTGCATGTGGCGCGGTGGAATGAAGAGAGGAAAAAATGTGATGTTGAGGATGAACTGAACGGACAAAAGAAGAAGCAAAAGGCAGATGCATCAGCATCCAACGACAAAAGAACCATAGCTTGGTCCCCACGGGAAACAAACATCCGTTGTGCAGAAAACATTTCGGGAGGCAATTATTGGGCAGGGTAAAAAGGATTACTATTTGTCCACCGAAGAAGCTGGACGGGACATTGTGCGGACAAGCAATATGCAGGAGAGGAGGTGGTACAAGAAACTAGTGTTCTCACTTGCATGGATCCTACAAAGATTGAGTGCTGCAATAGAACCAAAACAAGTACTAAGGTGGTGTACAGACGGCACACATTGGAAGCAACCAATGATGGCGTTCTGTATTATCCTATTGTACACAACAGTGAAATGGACAAAACAAAAGTGGCATAGGGTGTGCACACCGCTAGCATGGCGAATTACAAAAAGAAAACCGCTTCCGAGTCTAATGAACAACGAGTTTTTCAAAAAGTTGCGCTCTGAGGTCTCTTCTAAGAAGTTTGAGTCTTATTGCCTGCAAACAAGTACAAAGCATACATGTCTGCGGTAAGTTTACACAAAACACCGTATGGGGAGCGCTGCTGCAGCGTGATTGCGTTGTTGAGCAGCTTATTATCAAATTTTAGCATACCATTTTCACGGTACACATTACAAATTCTTAGGATGAAATTACACGACTGAAATTTTTTCATGGCATTTTCGCATTACTAGTGAACTAGACACTCTCGCTCCCACAAGGGATACAACACCCCCCCCCCCCCCGAACCCCCCAAAAAATCAGCAAATGCACACCGCATGACAAGTGATTCCACCACCACATCAAAAGATGATTGAACTTTAGGCGGAAGGGGGAGGGCACTCTAAAGTGCAAAACACCAAGAGACGTTTGCACCACGAGAATTACATGGGTCACAAAATGAGCATGTGCAACATGAATTGAGCAAATGGATGGTGTTAAAAAACTGCGTTTTTGCAAAATAAATTCCGTACATGCCCGGTCATGTGCTTCCAACTTTTCATACAACATACAAAATCCCTCCACCGTTTGCTTTTTGCATTCTACACCAATTAATGTATTTCATCTTGAGTAATTGGCAACTTAAATGGGAAAACGTGGCCCGCAGCCAAAGAATGCCAAACTGTAGGCACCCATTTGCCTACCTCCTCATGGCAAAAAAGATAGTAATTTGCGGACACAGAAACACACTGCAGACCTAGCAGGTGGCAAGGACGTGTGCAAAGTCCAAGACATCTTCGCAGAGCGTTGCCACCATGGCCAACTTCAGTACCTAGTGTGTTGGTACAGGTGCACTGAAGGTGACGACAACACATGGGAACATAGGATTTCCCAAATGCCACACAATAGAGTGGTAGACAAAATACGTCTACCGCAACAGTAAGACTATTAAGGCTGGAACATTCCATACTGTTACAGAAGACGCGAGAGTTGTTCCAGAAGACGTGATACGTCTGCCGGAACAGTAAGACAAAAAGTTAGACGTAGGATCCACCTCTACCAACCAACTCCAGCCCAGACCCACCCACTATGTTATATTATGTTATCATATGTTATGTTATGTGTAACCATGTGCAAGAGACATGTGTAATGTGTGTTGTTTCGACGTATGTATGTGTTTTCATGTGATCCATTCAACAAACCAGAAGCTGCAAGAACTCTGGCAGAATATTTTCTCACTGCTTCTGCCACCTGCTGACCGTCGGCATTGCTCTCCTGTGATCCGTCATCCATGATCCATCCCACAGTGTTTCAGACAATTTCGTTTGGTGGTCATCTGTTGAATTTTTTAGCGAAATATTGTTTTGCTGCAAGAAATCTACTTGGAGTTGGTACGACTACTGAATTACTAAATCAAGGCACTGATTGTTGTTCACGCCGAATGGTCCCATTTTTGTTTTCAGTAGTTCATGATGCTTTAGCATGTTTTAAAGTGCATTTTTTCCATGCTGAGCTGAGTTACACACAGAGTAGCTCCCTCCAAAGCCAGTAGATCTTGGGAGAAGGTGCATCGATGTTTTGGAAAGTGGCATGAGGTAGTCCCAATATGCTACGGATTGCACAACACGACTGATCCACGTATTTCTTCTACATGCCACAATAATAGGAGCCGAGACCAAATCAAAAATGGACACCAAGATGGAGGTTGAGGACAAGAACAATCACAATCCCGGCAATCGAATTTGGTGAGGGGTCCATAGGACTTGAGATCCGGAGAGGACTCAATTTTCTACAGACGCAACGTGACGACGAGTTCAAGTAGGACAACGGTGTGGCCATCCTCTTTGCGCAGTGGTAAGCTGCACAACGACATACAGCGTGAGTTCCAAGAACTGCAAATAAAATGGTAACTTGATGCGGATATTTTGGATGTTCGGAGGGGGCTATGGCAAGGACTTGCTGAGCTAGAAGGTGCACCGCAACTTGAATATCGAGCACGTCGCTAAGGAACGGCTGCATGCTATGCATAGTAGACAATAGTGCAGCTCAACAAGGCTCACGAGCTTACGGTGTTGAAGGAGACAGAAATTTTGGCAAGGAAGGAGCTGTAAGTACTGCCGTGGCAGCACTGCAGCAAAGACCCCACAGACCCCACAACCACAGCAGGCAAAGACCCCACAGACCCCACAACCACAGCAGAGCCGCAGAATGTTCACTTGATCCCTTTTCTCACCCGCATATACCGACATTTTTTCGCACATTCTTTCTGTCCTCCAGCCATGTATCTGTGTGCCAGCTTCAGGCGCCACTGTCGCTTATGGTTGCACGACGTGTCGCACGCGCATGCAGTATATTGACTTGGGTTGCACGATACACTGAAATTATGAGATGAACCATTGCTTTGACGCAGTGATATGCATACATGCCTGCATGCTTGGGTATTACGCTTAGCATCCCTACCCTTTGCCCCTCAGGGGTGTTGTAGGCCCATGTAGTGCCTGATGGCGACTACGGAGTTCTAAGAATTACTTGGAGGCCGGGACTTGTTCACACATTCGAGCTATTGCTTTGTGCCTTGTCTGTTTGTATTTTCGTGGACTTCATTTTAAACATTGGGTTACTCATAATCTCTTATCATGTTCCTGAGGTGGAAATATCAACCGCCACTACTCAAGTCCTCAAAACAGCAATATCTCAACAAAACAGAACTCCCCACATCCGCGCCAATTGTCTCTACATGCGCCGCCATAGAGCCTTCTCCAGAAACACCCCATAACCGAGTGCGGTTACAAGGCAATACATGCCTCAATGATGGAGAACAACCAGCTGAACATCAGTTGAGTGACTCTGAAGAACCTACTGTTTGCGCTGGTCCGAACTGCATTGATCCAGACTGTGGTACAGATTGTGATGACCCTCACTGTGCCATGTGCTATGAACACCCTGCGGATGTTTGTGGCGATAGGCGCTGTACTATGTGTTATGGGTCTCCCGAGGTTTCAGAAGAGGACACTGAAGAGGAGCCAGCGACACCGCCGTTTTGCTCCAGTAGGGAAGAAGCAGTTGAATATTTGCTGAACTCATTCTGGGAGCGCTTGCTAGAACCTACCTACGAGTACACTGAAGACCTCAATGAAGTTACAGGGACGCGACTAGAGGACATGTTTGGTCCTGTAGATTCTGTTTCGGAAGCCTTGCTATTGCCACACCAAGTGAGAAACTGGGCCCACCGGTGTTCTGAAATTTACTGTGCTGTTGGGTGCAATTGGCAGAACCGTGAGGCAGTCCGTGAGTTTGCAGACTTGATATTGTACAACTGTGGGCAAGAGAATGAAGGCAAGCCTCTAGTACTGAGACGCCTCGATGGCGAAGACGGCACGGAATATTGGCTAGAACCACAGGATGTATTTGACTGTTCCGTAGGAGAAACCGAACACCAAGTCTGGTGGGAGTTAACCCACTGTAGAAACTACTCGGAGAGTGATTCAGAACTTGAACATGAAGGAACTGGTTACTCAGAATGTGAACTTGAAGAAGATTTTTCTGAAGAAATTTACGACAACTCGGAGAACAAGGAGAGCTCAGAACACGAGCCTGAAGAGTCTTTTTCTGGAGGAGCTGACGACCATGCAGAGAGCAAGGAAAATCGGTCCTATGGGTCTGAACTGTCCTCTCCTTTGCAGGATGTAGGACCTCTAGAGAGCCCTGATGCGTTTTCGTTTACAGCACCAGTCCCTGTGACAGCTCATTCTCTGTCTGTCACCGCTCACTCTCAAAGTCGGTGGTGCAGGTACGGCACACGGTGCTGGCGTCACAAGAAAGGACAGTGTCATTTCCGCCACAAGTAGAGTTTGTTGACTTCTGTACAGTGCATTATTGCTTCGACGACCCTTTGTACCCCTTCGCCACGACAGCTGCTCACTTCCTCCGCTCGCCATTGGACCCCTGTGCGAGCGAGGGGCAGTGCTTGCTAGTGCTGGGCCAAGCGTTCGAAGGCCGTCCAACTCTTACTAAAACTCACGGAGTGGGAAGTATTGCTGTTGACGGATGCTTCCCCCTTCCTTTTTGTTTTTCCTCTTCAACTAGTGGTGCTGGGCTTGCCACGGCGCTGTCCAGGTACCAGCTCAATGGCCTGGGGTTGCGACCAGATAGCCTTGGTTGAGTTGAACTTGAGTCCACAATTTTTTAGGGTTAATTCTTGAGAGCAGGTTGTGGTAACCTGATGTCTGTTTGCTTGTCTGAAGTTTTGATAACCTGCAGTGAACGCTTGAGGTCCTGAAGTTTCAAGGCTGGAAATTTCAGAGCATTCCTAAGTGTCATCATTGAACAACGCTGGGTGTCAGGGCTGAACATTTCGTTTCTCTCCACTCATCCTTTCCTCAAGCCATGCCATGTCGGTTCAAAATGCCTTCGTCCTGGAAAGAGGTGGTGCTGCAGTGCGTCGACAGCAATACAGGTGTACGACCTTGTATCCAGCTCCCTTGTACAAACCAGCCCTGAAGTGCCTGAAGTGCTGTTCCTCCCTTTCCTTATGCTTATTCAGTCTTGTCTCACATTGTGTGAAGTCTGAAGGTTGAAGGTTAACCTGTGATACTCTCCGAAGGTTGAGCCTCCATGTGGATGTAATGGTTTATAACATGCCATGCTTTGTAAAAAAAGGAGTCACCTTTGGCTGCCCTGATTCGCATTGCGCAAGCTTCTTGTTGGGTATAACAATCTGGAACCTTTCTTTTGGACTTACGAGAAGTTTGAACCATTGGGTTGGTGCCACAGGGCAGAGATAGGATGCGAAGCTCAAGTTATTTTTCCTTTGAGTTGGCTTTCAATTAATTTGCTTTGGAGCTATTTGCAAAGTGCTGCTGTCCCTTTACTCCCTTCCTGAGCATCTTCCTGCTTGCTAGGTTGGACAGTTTTTAACTTGGTCCCTCCTTCCTGTATAAAAGAAATAACGCTCCACACACCATGATTTTCTAGGTCCTTGAGGGAACAAGCTTCACTTGAAATTTTGACTCCAGTGCCTGACTGACTGTAAATTTATTCAAGCTTCGACTAGTTTTGAGTTATATATAAATGCCTCACCCTCGACTGTCAGATGTGGCCGTTTTTGAACTGTCCTGATGTCCCATATGTTGTACTTCACATGTTTGATTTGTCCAGGTCTTGGTCTGTTTGTTGGTTTGTTTTATTGTTCCTACAAGGTCAACTGTCCATCGTCGTTCTGTTTGCCCTTCCAGTGGAGACATCGTATTCAAATGAACGAAGTCCTGGTTTGTTACCTTTTGTTGGAATTTGGGGAGTACAGTACAGGTCCACAAGGTGTTTGTTTCTCTCATTTTGGTGTTCTTGAAGCAATTTTGAAGTTTGAAGTTGGATTTTGATATTTTGTTGCGAATCAGAGTCCCTGTTCCCTGGCGACGCGCTCGGACAGGGTTACGGCGCTCACAACGTGACGCTCTACGCTGCGCTGACAGCGTTTGACTGTCCTGCGCCACCTATAGCAGCTAATTCTGTTTCAATTCTTCAATTTTGCAAATTTTCAAATTTTGCTCTCTTTTTCTGTCGGCGACGCTTGTCGTCGCTTTTCGACGCGCGAGTGCGTTCGTGGCACTCGTCGACACTGGTATTGTGTGTCGACGGCTCTCTTCCAGCGTCTTGCCCAGTTTCAGGGCTTCATCCTGGCCCATTTTGGGTTTTTAGACCTTTTTGGCCTGTTTCTGGCCAAATGTGCCATTTTTGGCAGGATCGGTCGCAAGCGACAGCTGCGACGCGTGGCGACGCCCTCCGTCGTTCGCCACGGCGCTGCTGGGGCACTCCGAGTGCGCCTGGGTGTTTTCGAGGTGAGTTTTGGGTCGATTTTGGTCATTTTTCACTCTTTGAGAGAATTTCATCTTTGTGATCATCCATCACCATTTCAAGTCAATCAGCCTATTTTGGCTGCTCATGTGCAGTCAACTCCTTCGCCAGAGCGAACCTGAAGGACACACTTCCACACTTGCACTCATACACTTACAGAATACACCATGTACGACCCCTATATATACCCATTTGAGTGAAGCCCATGTATCAGAGCGCCCCGAGTCAACTTAGTGAGAGTCTATAGAGCACTCACAGTGGACGCCTATTAACCTAGTTGTATGTTTGCTCCATCTTTGTATGTGACTTCAAAGTGTATGAGCCACGAGTTCCCAGGTCTCTAAAGTAAGTACGAATTTGTCAGGAATTGAGCGCAGAAACGCGCCCACCCAAGCGACGAAATTAGGCACTAGGCCCATGGCCTTGCCATACTCATCTCAAACACCAGAAGTGTTGCAGAAGCACTCACTGTTTCATTTGCGTGTAAGTGAGTTACGAATGGTCAGAACTTGGTAACAACCTTTCACATCTTTCACCATCCACGCTCAGTGCATCAAGAATGACAGTTCACATGACACATGACACATGACTTGAAGAAGTGACCATGATGGTAGTTGAGCAGAGGATTAACCCACTCAATTGCTGTATATCGGCGACCCATACAATCCAGTTTTCTTCCGACAAGTCTACTTCTGTTTGGCGACTCAGATCACAGACACTGATAGGTTGTGCCACAGTGTCCACTTTGTTCTTGTCTGGGGACTCATAGGTATTACCAGGGTCTCGCGCTGATAGGTACTACCACAGCGGACACCACTCCACGCCACTTTAGCTCTGCACACTACCTGCGTCTGAATTAGCCATTGCATTATGGACACAAGCCGGTTGACGTGCGGCAACACGCAACTAGTTACTCTTGCCGGAGTAGGGCTGACTTGTACTCGTTCGGAGAGACAAGAGATCCACGTGTTTGTTTGGTGGGTCTTAGCTGCCGGGTATCAGGCTGAACCCTGAGTCCACCCTTAGCAGGGGGGTGTAAGTACTGCCGTGGCAGCACTGCAGCAAAGACCCCACAGACCCCACAACCACAGCAGGCAAAGACCCCACAGACCCCACAACCACAGCAGAGCCGCAGAATGTTCACTTGATCCCTTTTCTCACCCGCATATACCGACATTTTTTCGCACATTCTTTCTGTCCTCCAGCCATGTATCTGTGTGCCAGCTTCAGGCGCCACTGTCGCTTATGGTTGCACGACGTGTCGCACGCGCATGCAGTATATTGACTTGGGTTGCACGATACACTGAAATTATGAGATGAACCATTGCTTTGACGCAGTGATATGCATACATGCCTGCATGCTTGGGTATTACGCTTAGCATCCCTACCCTTTGCCCCTCAGGGGTGTTGTAGGCCCATGTATTGCCTGATGGCGACTACGGAGTTCTAAGAATTACTTGGAGGCCGGGACTTGTTCACACATTCGAGCTATTGCTTTGTGCCTTGTCTGTTTGTATTTTCGTGGCCTTCATTTTAAACATTGGGTTACTCATAATCTCTTATCATGTTCCTGAGGTGGAAATATCAACCGCCACTACTCAAGTCCTCAAAACAGCAATATCTCAACAAAACAGAACTCCCCACATCCACGCCAATTGTCTCTACATGCGCCGCCATAGAGCCTTGTCCAGAAACACCCCATAACCGAGTGCGGTTACAGGAGCGCCTTTAGTAAGAAAAAGTGCTTTTCCATTGCTTTGAGGCATACTCTAGTTGTATTAGAGATGCACTGAGCATCCATGCATTTTTATCTTAGTATTGGTCCAACCAAAAGTGGTGATAACACATTTTGACCTATGTAACCAAACACCCAATCAGGATATGGAGTGGACCCCTTAATCCCCTTTCGATGTGAAGTAAAACATCTTTTCCTGAGTTGACTGAGAACTGACATATCTAAAGTAGAGCCTATGAATTTATCTATGTTTTTCCATAAATACTTATCTGCCCTAGTGGTATACACCCTAGGGGGCTAGGCACCTCTTTTTGAGAGGTCCTGGGTTCAATTCCTGGTCAGCCTAGCTAAGTAGGAAGATCCCATGTGACATGGCAGTGACCTCATCGCCACATACCATGCCACCTCAGCACATATGGGACCCAAAACAAAGAGTGCACATCTCCTGAGATGGCACTATGGAGAGAGAGTGACCTTGGGGCAGTTTTCTAACTCTTTTCCCAAAACATTTCAGCTATCTTTGTGAATATGCATTCATTTGTAACCTGAGTTGCAGTTTCTGTGAATATCCAATCATCTTTCACTGTTTACACTGCAGCCCTTCATGCTTTGATCCTGATCTTCTCCTCTTTGCACACTTCTGGCTTGGGTTATCCTGGATTGACTCTATCTCTGCAAAACAAAGGTTTTCATCTTCCAAAACAAGCAGCAGGAAACCCTACACCTACAGCAAGCAGCAGGAGAAGCAAAAACACAGTGCTGAAAACACTATAAACTTTTCTGGTAGCAAGAGGCAGCCTGTCTCTGCGCACCGGCAGCAACCCCGTGCCGTACATCCAGTGCGCCGAGTACGGGCAAAAATAAGCAGAAGGGTGAAAGAAGATGGATCCAGGAAAGGAGGACGCCGACGTGAAGACGGCGCCAGCGCCTGAGGCACCAGCAAGGCCGGCACCTGGCGCTGTACCTTAGGCGGAGCCCTTACAAGGGCCAGTGGACGCGGCTGAGGACTCCCTGGATGGGCTTCAGACGGCCTTCGGGGCCCTGTCTGTCGAAGAAGTGGTCTCTCAGCCTCAGCCTGTGAAGAGGAAGAGAGAGAACGAGAGCGAGAAGGATGCTGGAGGAGGAGCAGACGAAGGAGAGGAGCAAGGGCAAGACCCGACGGATGTCCCTACCTTCGAAGGCGCACCAAGCGCTTCTGGCCTCCACGCATCACCCTCTCCTATAACCACCACACCCCCAGCCGCTGCAACATCCACTTCCACAACCAACCCGCCTATGGCAGAGGGCACAGGCTTTACTGGCATGCCTCCCTACCCCGCCTATGGTATGGGCCCACCTACCACTGCGCTCCATGAGGCAACTACTGCCAGTGAGCCGGTGGCTTCCAGCTCTGCGCCGCGATGGCATGCGGCTGACTATCCCCATCCACTACACGCCACTGGAACCTATGTGGATGTTCCTGGGTATGCTCCTGGGTATGCACCTGGGTATGCACCCTTGAGTGGGTTGAGGAGAGGTCCAGAGTCTCTGGGAGGCAGGAGTAGAGGATCGGGAAGATCCTCCAACAGGTCCCTGACGCGGTCGGAAATCAACGAGGTGCTCCGAGGAGTCACTTCAAAAATTGTGGGCGACCTCACTCAAGAGATCCGTGAGAAGCTGGAGCCCCTGATGATCCCTCCCCAAACGTCACCTATCTCGGTGGGAATGTCACCCCAACGAGTACAGGCTAACCACCTGACGGCAGGGTTGACAAATACCCTGGGGAGCCTGAGGAGCAGACCGATGCCGACGCCTGCTGCTATTCCGAGAAGTCCCTTCTTGCTGAGAACGGCCCAGCCGCCCTACAGCCACGTGACGAACTCGACGAGGGCCGAGCTGGACCGGCTGGGGCTGACAGCCTTAAGGGCTATGGTGGACGTGGAGCCTTATGGCTCCAGTGATCTAGGCGGAGACCCCTCCGACGACGAGCCGCCGTCGATGGATTCTTCTTCGCCCTCAGATGACGATGACCCCGAGGACCCCGAGGACCCCAAGGGTAAGAAGAAGAAGAAGAAGAAGAAGAAGACCCGACGCCCTGAAGGACGCCGAGCTCAGGAGGCGAAGGCTATTGCCACCTCGAAGATAGTGGTGAACCTGCCTGAGTTCACAGGCAAGGACCTCAGCGAGTTCGCTGAGAACTTTGGCCGGTTCCTACGACTGACCGGCCAAACCCACGCGAGTGGGCGAGTGAAGTGCGATCTGCTCCTGCAGTGCTGCAAGACCAAGTACCTAGAGAAGCAGGTCAGGCAGATCGTGACTAACTCCGCCACCTTTGCCGATGTGTTGGTTGCCCTGGAGAGGCAGTACCCAACCTACGAAACCGACCTCTCCATCAGGGTCGAGATCCAGAACCTACCCGTGCTGCCCAACAACCCCAAGCCTGGCAGGGTATCTGAGCTGTTGGCTGATCTGGATCACTGGGCTGGACGACTGACGCCCGGCTCCTACAGCAGCGACGACCTGCTATTCTGGTTGGTGGCCAAGCTCCCCCGAGAGCTATGGGACGAGTGCCGTTTGACGGCTGAGCGCAAGGCTAGATCCCTCCAGTACGAGGATCTATGCGTGCTGCTCCTGGAGATGGCGCTGGAGAAGGAGAGCGACCAGCACTTGAACAAGGTAGGTAGGTAGGTATCTTCGGGAGCTCGGGATGCCTCCTTTGACATTGCAGGAAGAAGGTCTTACCAAGGGGACGTCCTGTCCCTCCCACTGCCCTATGTCAGGTGCCTCTTGAGCCGCTCCCGCATGTGCTTGGGAAGGCATTGTCGCGGCCACCCGGTCCATGTGTCCCAGGTGGGAGGGTGTCCCCACATGTGTCCATGGGTAGGGCCACATGCCCCCTCCTTTGGGCGGCAGCTCTGGGGGGCTGCCCAGCCGTGTGGAGTATCTCTCACCACAAGGGGTATTGCTCCCGCTTGTCTACGGTACGACCGCCTCACCCTTGTGGCTTGAGTTGCGGGGCCACTCTGCTTGGCAGGTGACCCCCTCCTGGACTGTGTACCGGCTAGCCTGTCACCGGTTGCTTCCATGGCTCCGGGTAACGTTTGCCATGGTCTCCGGTGCAGCCTGGCCGGGCTCGGACCAGTGGCCTTGGAGTACCGCTCCTGCCACTGGCCCGGTGGGTCGGCTGGGTCGCCCCAGTGCGTCCGACCCATGGGGTATTGTTTCTTTCCTGTCCCTCGGCCGCCCTACGTGTGTGCAGTGTCCTGGGCCGCTGGGCTCCTGTTCACCGGTGTGCCCGCGCGGTTTGCTGTGGTGCGTCTGCGGTGTCCTGGGCCAGCTGGCTCCTGTTCACCGGTGTGCTCGCTCGGTGTGTTGTGTTGCATGTGCGGTCCCCTGGGCCACTGGGCTCCTGTTCACCGGTGTGCGTGCTGTTTGCGGTGCGCGTGTGCCATGGGTGGTTGTGTCCCTCTTCCCCCCCCCCTAATTTTTCGTTTTTTTTTTCTTGTGTTTTTTTTTCTTTTTTTTTTTTTTTTTGGAAAAAAAACAAAGAAAAACAAAAAAGGGAAAAACAGGGGGGCGCGTACACTGCAGGCACAGGCACGGGCAGCTGGTGTGGCGGTGCAATAGCGTTGTGTCCTGTGGCGTGTGTCGTCGGTGCTGTGGCGGCGGTCGCGCCCCAGGGGTGCGGCTCGTGCGTCCTGATGTACACGGGCTTGGGTCAGGGTGGGTTTGGTGAGGTGTCTCTTTGCTTCTGGAGCTGGCTGGTTAGGCGGCTGTGTGGGCTGTGGGTGTGGGCTGTGGTTACGTTGTTCCTTCGGCGGGTTTGGTTAGGAGTCAAGGGTTAGCGGTTTCGGGGTGTGGCTCGGGTTTGATTTGTGCTTGAGTTCTGGCTCGGTTAGGCGGTTGCGCGGGGCCGGGCGTGTGGGTAGCGGCATCCACGGGGTCGTGCGCCCGAGGCGAGTGCGGGGTGGTGCGTGCGGGCCGGCCGTTGGCCGGTGGCCTCACTGGGAGTCCCACACGGAGGGGTCGACGGGCGTGCCGGGGGCGTACGCAGCGTGCAGGTTGGGCAGCAGCGGGCGCACGTGCAGGGCGTCGGCGTGCCCGATGGGGACCTCACTGAGGACCGAGGGGTTGGCGGCAAGCAGTATGCGATGCCCGGGAGGGGTGGCGGCGAGGAGCGGGAGGATGTCCGCGGTCCGCGACGTGGGGGCTAACACGACGTGGGCTGGGTGCGGCCCCGGGAGCGGTGCTGGGGGGAGCGGGACCACAGGACGGCGGTCTACTGTGAGGTGCCAAGTGGCGCGATGGTGGAGGAGCCGGACTAGGGCGGTGCTGTGGCGCAGTGTGTGGGGCTGGGTGCTGGGCGGCGTGGGGACGTGCGGCGGGAGGGGGGGGGGGGCGGGGCGGTGGCGTGGGAGGGGGCACGGCGGAGGAGTGACGTCAGTGACGTGTGTGTCGTGCTGAGGGTGGAGAGGAGCCCACGGTATCGGGACTGGGTTCGGCGCCTTTGGGCGTAGTGGTGCTCGTTGTCGTGTGCGTTGGCTTCCTTCGGCGTCCGGTTCGTTTGGTGACTTCTGGGCGGGGCCTGGCGTGGCGCCCCGTGGTGGTGGTGTGCTGGGTAACGGGGTTAGATGGCGGCGCCGCTGGCCGGGGGGTCAGGCGCGTCGTGTTGTGTGGCGCGCAGGGCTCCTGGGGTGCTGTGGGTGTCGCCGGTGTCGGTGCGCCGACGCTTGTGGGGTGGTGAGGGGGTGTGTGCGTGCGGGGCTGGGCTTTGGGTGATGTCCCACAGGCGGATGCCGTCTCGCCGCGTTTCCTGGATGGTCTCCCGCAGGCGCCTGAGGACATACGGGTGGTCCTGGGGCGCGGGGAGGCTGCGGGGGTGGACTCCCAGGGGGTGGAGCGCATCGGCCAGCATGGCTTCCCATGCGGCCTGCGGCATCCACCCCCCCGCCGGCCGGAGGCGGCAGTTCTCCACCGACCCCTTGCGGGGCCGATGGACCAGGCCCTCGAGGGAGGGCTCTCCCCGGGCCCGTTTCCGCAGCTCCCAGAGCTGCGTGTGGGTCCAGCGCTGCCACCACTGTTCCTGGGCGGGCCTGCGGTCTTGGGTGGAGGAGTGGGCGTGGGTGGGTGTGACGGGGTCGTGGGGACCGCCGGCGGTGGCGGGCCTGGGGGATTCTTCGTAGTCCTGTTCCGTGGGGGTGCGTGGGGAGTGGGGGTGCACGCGGATGTGGACCCGCGGGTGTGCGCGTACGGTCTCCGCCTCGGGGTTGGGCGGGGATTCGCGGCGGCGGCGGTAGTGGGGCATGCGTTGCATGTGGGCTGTCATCGGGGGCCGGTAGGGGGGCGGGGACGCTGCTGGTGGACCCTGGCGTTGTTCTGGCTTGGTCGGGAGCGGTCCCTGGGCCTGGGGTGCGGGCTTTGAGAGGTGGCGGGACGAGGCGCGTCGCGCTTCGGCCGCGGCGCGCTCCGCCATGAAGGTGGTGGCGGTGGCGTCGGTGACGGTGGGGGGGCGCCGCGCTGGGCGCTGCTGCCTTCGGGCCTGGGACGGCTGGGGCCGGATGTCGTAGAGGACATCCTCGGGGGGCCGGGCTCGCGCTACCGTCGTGGCGCCGGGTTTGGGCTTGGGTTTGGGCTTGGCTGCGGGTTGCCGTTTGGCGGCGGTCTTGGGCCTCGGCTGGGTCGTGGGCGTGGGCTTCGTCGGGGCGTGGGCCTTGGCGGCGGCGGGGCTGCTCGCGGTGGGGGCGGGTTTGGAGGCCCGTTTGGGAGGTGTCCCCCGCGGCCTGGGGGGTGGAGTGCTGGATGAGGACGTGGTGGTGGTGGTGGATGAGGTGGTCGTGGTGGTGGAGGTTGTGGAGTCGGAGGCGGAGGAGAGGGCTGCGGGAGACGGCGGAGGGTCCCGGGCCTCGGGGGCGGGCGTATGATGCTGGGTCCTGTAAGTAGCGGGAACGAGGGTGCAGGTTCGGGCATCGGGCGTGTGCGCGCGTTTTCCCTGGTGATCCGTGCGTGCTGGTGCTGGCGTGGCGGCGTTGTCTCGGCTGCGCGGGCACGTGGGTTGGCCGGGGGGTGGCCATATCTGCTCCAGGACGTGGGGGTGTGTTTGCTGGAGGTAGTCGAGGGTCCGGAAGAAGCACCGCTGGATGCCGGGCATGTCCTCCTCTGTGAGGTGGGGGTAGTTTTGGGTGGGGGTGTGGGGGCCCGGCCATAGCAGCGCCATGAGGCGGGCTGCCACCATGTACGGGCATAGTTGTACGGTGGTGGGGCGTGGGGGGGTGGGTCCCCTGCGGTTTGGGGGGGCTTCCCTCTGCTGGGGGCGCAGCGTGACCACCCACACCCATCGGTCCGTGGGGATCCCCCAGGTCCGTTGGGTCCACTTGGCGAGGCCGCAACTTGAATATCGAGCACGTCGCTAAGGAACGGCTGCATGCTATGCATAGTAGACAATAGTGCAGCTCAACAAGGCTCACGAGCTTACGGTGCTGAAGGAGACAGAAATTTTGGCAAGGAAGGAGTGCCTTTAGTAAGAAAAAGTGCTTTTCCATTGCTTTGAGGCATACTCTAGTTGTATTAGAGATGCACTGAGCAACCATGCATTTTTATCTTAGTATTGGTCCAACCAAAAGTGGTGATAACACATTTTGACCTATGTAACCAAACACCCAATCAGGATATGGAGTGGACCCCTTAATCCCCTTTCAATATGAAGTAAAACATCTTTTCCTGAGTTGACTGAGAACTGACATATCTGAAGTAGAGCCTATGAATTTATCTATGTTTTTCCATAAATACTTATCTGCCCTAGTGGTATACACCCTAGGGGGCTAGGCACCTCTTTTTGAGAGGTCCTGGGTTCAATTCCTGGTCAGCCTAGCTAAGTAGGAAGATCCCATGTGACATGGCAGTGACCTCATCGCCACATACCATGCCACCTCAGCATATATGGGACCCAAAACAAAGACTGCACATCTCCTGAGATGGCACTATGGAGAGAGAGTGACCTTGGGGCAGTTTTCTAACTCTTTTCCCAAAACATTTCAGCTATCTTTGTGAATATGCATTCATTTGTAACCTGAGTTGCAGTTTCTGTGAATGTCCAATCATCTTTCACTGTTTACACTGCAGCCCTTCATGCTTTGATCCTGATCTTCTCCTCTTTGCACACTTCTGGCTTGGGTTATCCTTGATTGACTCTATCTCTGCAAAACAAAGGTTTTCATCTTCCAAAACAAGCAGCAGGAAACCCTACACCTACAGCAAGCAGCAGGAGAAGCAAAAACACAGTGCTGAAAACACTATAAACTTTTCTGGTAGCAAGAGGCAGCCTGTCTCTGCGCACCGGCAGCAACCCCGTGCCGTACATCCAGTGCGCCGAGTACGGGCAAAAATAAGCAGAAGGGTGAAAGAAGATGGATCCAGGAAAGGAGGACGCCGACGTGAAGACGGCGCCAGCGCCTGAGGCACCAGCAAGGCCGGCACCTGGCGCTGTACCTTAGGCGGAGCCCTTACAAGGGCCAGTGGACGCGGCTGAGGACTCCCTGGATGGGCTTCAGACGGCCTTCGGGGCCCTGTCTGTCGAAGAAGTGGTCTCTCAGCCTCAGCCTGTGAAGAGGAAGAGAGAGAACGAGAGCGAGAAGGATGCTGGAGGAGGAGCAGACGAAGGAGAGGAGCAAGGGCAAGACCCGACGGATGTCCCTACCTTCGAAGGCGCACCAAGCGCTTCTGGCCTCCACGCATCACCCTCTCCTATAACCACCACACCCCCAGCCGCTGCAACATCCACTTCCACAACCAACCCGCCTATGGCAGAGGGCACAGGCTTTACTGGCATGCCTCCCTACCCCGCCTATGGTATGGGCCCACCTACCACTGCGCTCCATGAGGCAACTACTGCCAGTGAGCCGGTGGCTTCCAGCTCTGCGCCGCGATGGTATGCGGCTGACTATCCCCATCCACTACACGCTACTGGAACCTATGTGGATGTTCCTGGGTATGCTCCTGGGTATGCACCTGGGTATGCACCCTTGAGTGGGTTGAGGAGAGGTCCAGAGTCTCTGGGAGGCAGGAGTAGAGGATCGGGAAGATCCTCCAACAGGTCCCTGACGCGGTCGGAGATCAACGAGGTGCTCCGAGGAGCCACTTCAAAAATCGTGGGCGACCTCACTCAAGAGATCCGTGAGAAGCTGGAGCACCTGATGATCCCTCCCCAAACGCCACCTATCTCGGTGGGAATGTCACCCCACCGAGTACAGGCTAACCACCTGACGGCAGGGTTGACAAATACCCTGGGGAGCCTGAGGAGCAGACCGATGCCGACGCCTGCTGCTATTCCGAGAAGTCCCTTCGTGCCGAGAACGGCCCAGCCGCCCTACAGCCACGTGACGAAATCGACGAGGGCCGATCTGGACCGGCTGGGGCTGACAGCCTTAAGGGCTATGGTGGACGTGGAGCCTTATGGCTCCAGTGATCTAGGCGGAGACCCCTCCGACGATGAGCCGCCGTCGATGGATTCTTCTTCGCCCTCAGATGACGATGACCCCGAGGACCCCGAGGACCCCAAGGGTAAGAAGAAGAAGAAGAAGAAGAAGAAGACCCGACGCCCTGAAGGACGCCGAGCTCAAAAGGCGAAGGCTATTGCCACCTCGAAGATAGTGGTGAACCTGCCTGAGTTCACAGGCAAGGACCTCAGCGAGTTCGCTGAGAACTTTGGCCGGTTCCTACGGCTGACCGGCCAAACCCACGCGAGTGGGCGAGTGAAGTGCGAACTGCTCCTGCAGTGCTGCAAGACCAAGTACCTGGAGAAGCAGGTCAGGCAGATCGTGACTAACTCCGCCACCTTTGCCGATGTGTTGGTTGCCCTGGAGAGGCAGTACCCAACCTACGAAACCGACCTCTCCATCAGGCTCGAGATCCAGAACCTACCCGTGCTGCCCAACAACCCCAAGCCTGGCAGGGTATCTGAGCTGTTGGCTGATCTGGATCACTGGGCTGGACGACTGACGCCCGGCTCCTACAGCAGCGACGACCTGCTATTCTGGTTGGTGGCCAAGCTCCCCCGAGAGCTATGGGACGAGTGCCGTTTGACGGCTGAGCGCAAGGCTAGATCCCTCCAGTACGAGGATCTATGCGTGCTGCTCCTGGAGATGGCGCTGGAGAAGGAGAGCGACCAGCACTTGAACAACTACCGTCCTGGTGGTGGAGGTTCTGGAGGCAAAGGGTACCAAGGGTCCCGACCTCGGCAGGGGACTACCCCCAAACACGCCCACGCCCGCATGATGGAGAACGTGCAGGAGCTTTTCTGGTGTGATGCCAGGGACGAGCAGGGCCACCTGCAGCACGCCCCTGACTGCGAGCAGCGAGACTGCTTCGTAGTCCAGGGGAAGCAGCAGGAAAAGAACACCGGCGCCAAAGCGAAGCTGCCGGATCATTACCGGTGCACCATCACGTGTGCATTCTGCGGTAAGCGGAAGCACTACGAGGATGAGTGCTACCATAAGCAACGCCTATCGGCGAAGCTTAAGGGTGAGAATCCTGGCAAAGGCTCAGGCAAAGGTGGAGGCAAGGCCAAAGGCAACGACTCCGGCAAGGGCAAGTCGAAAGGACGTGGTCAAGGGCAAGACAAGGGTCAAGGTGGACGAGGAGGAGGCGCTAACCGCCAGCCCGACAACAAGAACAAGGACAAGAACGGAGGCAACCCCAACCCTAATCCAGGGGGGAACTCCGAGCCCTCTCTGGAGGGCAGTCTGGTCCTACCACACGCTCACAGACGCAGGCCCAGCAAGAACAAGGAGCCAAGCGTGAGCATGAAGGTGGTGACGACGGCAACGCTAAGAAGAGGAGCCGTTTCATGAGGATGGCCCGCAAGTTGCGGAACAAGGGGTTCGAGGTGACCTGTCCCGCGGAGTTCTGACGGGGACGCTCTGATGGCACCCAAGACCTGGTGTTTTGGGTACGTATCCGACTAGGGGGACGTGAATACCTGGGGGTACTGGATACTCGCGCCACAATATCTATAGTGGCCAAGAAGATTTTACCTTGTGGGAGCCTGAAGAACACCATGACCACCGCCGCTATACGCATGGGGGATGGACATGTGGTGCACAGCTGCGGGGACTGTGAAGTGGAGGTACCTATGGGCTCCAGGACTATCGCCCATCGGTTCTATGTGATGGACACTGCTGCCTTCGACTTTGTACTGGGGACTGACTTCTTCGTGCAGCACTCCCAGATACGATCCCTGACGCTGCAAGCGCCCTACCTCCTCTACGTGGACCACGGCAGTGGCAGAGAGTCTGTGCCACTGGAGCAGTCGGAACATACCTCGAGTTACCTGAGGCTATCGAAGGAGGAGCCCTCTAACATGATGGCGGCCTCCAAAACTGAGGACTATCAACTATTGGGAGAAGTCCTAGACCAAGGTCTGAAGGAGTTGGGTTACTCTCGAGAAGACCTGAGTGTGGAGTTGTTCGCCAGCGACAAGCAACATGTACTGGACCTTTACTGCAGCAAGGGGAAGAACTGCAGCTACAAATTTTACTGGCCCTCTTTCGGGATGGCCTACGGGAACCCCAGATTCAGTGAACTGGGGAAGGTGCTGACCAAGGTGGCCTTGGAACGTTCCCGTATGGTCCTGTGTTCCCCCGATTGGGAAGCCCATGGGGGCAACGAGTACTGGCGAAACCTCCTGGACAGGCTGACTATCAGCTCTGTTCGTTTGCCTGATGAGGCCATCTACGTGCCTCTGGGGCGCAAGACGCCTATTGGGAAGCCTGGATGGGGGAGTATGCTCAGCGTGGTGGACGGAAGTCTTACCTCCATTCCCTGGGAGGATTTGGACCCGACCCTAATCCAGGCTATACAACGAGAAAGCGACGGACTCGCCTTGGGTGACTTGAAGGATCGACTACGACCTCAAGATGCTGTTGAAACTACACCCGGGGGAGATGAGTACGTCGTGACTGACACCAACGCCCCCAACTCTCCCTGCCGTGTACCTGTTCCTGATGGAGTCTCTGAGTGTGGACTATCTGAGCTACCTAGCTCTATCCACTCAGAAGACAAAACTGAGCACGACGCCTTCTTCGTGCAGACCTGTGTGGAGGAAGTGGAGAACGCCGAGTACGTCGCCCCACTAAAACCCGCTCTCCATGAGGGTGGAAGACCCCGTGGACGAGGAGCTGGACCCTCGATCCAGGCTCAGGGAGTATGTGGATTCCAAGAGGAAGTTGGTGGCGAAAAAGCTATGCTACGCGAAGCCTACCCGCAGCTCATGGCCACTGAAGCAAGGACGTATGGGAGACGTATCCCAATTGAAGGAGGACCTCGAACAGAAGATCACCACCTGGCAAAGGGAGGTAGATCTCAAGCTCATGAAGAGCGTGTGGGGTGCCCATGTGAGGACCCCAGAGGACGACAACCTCTCGGAGGAATGTGTATGTGAACCCCCTCGAGCGTGCCTATGTTGCCATCGTCCACCGGAGATGGTTGAACAAGACCTTCTATATGCCTACCAAGGGCTGAAGGATACTACCGCGGGCGAAGAGTCGGTGGAGGACCACCTCCCAACGTCTATTCAAGGGGCAAGCAACTTACACTCCGACGAGGACATGGAGGACAAGATCAAGGTCTTGGACCCGCGGGTACAGAAGCTTATAAGGACCTATCTGGAGGTGTTCGGAGAACTACCCCCTCCAGCCTCATGTGACAAGCTGGTACAGATGGACCTCAAGCTGAAACCCGAGTACGTGGGTCACAAGATCCGGAGGAGACCCTATCCAGCTCCTAAAGAGCAGGCCGACGAGATCGAGCGACAGATACAAGAATGTATCGACGCTGGCCTAGTCCTGGAGTACAAGGATGGGGACTACCCCCTACACTGCAGCCCCTGTTTCCTGGTGGCTAAACCTGGGTCTACAGCCAAACGGCTGGTAGTGGACTACGGAGAGCTGAACAAGAAGACGTTGAACCACTCAGGGTCCATTCCCAATATGGAGTCTACCCTGGAGAAGATAGCCTCCTGCCGCTACAAGACCAAGATGGACAAGCGAAGCGGATTCTGGCAAGTGGACCTGACGCCCAACGCACAGGAACTACTGGCCTTCATCACCCCTCAGGGGAGGGTATTCAAGTGGAAGGTCATGCCGTTTGGCGTGGCTAACGCACCCGCTCTATTCCAGGAGCTGATGAACAAGATCTTGTCCATCCTACGAAGGAGACCTAAGGTGCAGGGGCTCATATCCCGTGGTGCCCAGATGGAGGCTCACATCGACGATGTATGCCTCGGGACCAATACCCAGGAGGATCACCTAATCCTCTTGGGTGAGTTCTTTGCGGTCTGCCAGGAGAACCACACACGACTCAAGCTGGAGAAGTGTGAGTTCATGCACGAGACCATGCAGTACCTGGGGTTTGACGTTGGCTATGGGTGGTGGACCTCAGCGGCCTCTAAGGCCAAACCCCTGATGGATGCCAAGGTACGACACGAAGACTCCAAGAAAGGACTTCATGATGTACGCAGTTTCATTGGGGCGTGCAACTTCTATCGCCGCCACATCAAGAACTTCACCTATACCAGCGCCGTTCTGACGGACTTGATCAAGAAGAGTACTACTTGGCGCTGGGGCCCACAAGAGCAACAAGCGTTTGACGAGCTCAAAGAGAAGGTAGCCAACGCTCAGTGCTTGGGCGTGCCTAGGGCACAAGGGGAGATTTTCCTGGTGACCGACGCCAGCAATGTGGGCGGTGGTGGAACGTTGTTCCAATGGCAAGCACTAGAGAAGGAGGAGTTCGACTCGGCCATTTCCCAATGGGGGACGGAAGGTCTCAAGCGAGATGGAACCCTCAAGCACAGCTACCCTGACGACAAGTGGGTCCTAGTACGTCTGGGCCACTGGAACTGGAAGTGGAACCAGGCCAGGGGGAACTACTCCACCTATGAGCAGGAATTGCTCGCGGGTATGCTGGTGCTATCCTCACAAGCACGACTGTTGGGGAGTAACCCTGTGGTCTGGCTATGCGACCAAGAACCGGTCCGCAGTTTCCAGAAGGGTCCCCCACCTGAGAAGGCCAAGCTACGGCGCTGGTGGACCTACCTCAGTCAACTACGGCTGACGGTACACCATATCCAGGGAGTGAAGAACGAATGTGCCGACTACATCAGCCGCAACAACTTCGACACCCTGATCGGTACCCGGTCTGAAGCGCTGGCTAAGGAGGCGTTCAGCCGCATGGACGTCCACTTGGACCTCAACATGACGATGATACGCCCCCTGGATGGACTCCAACAATCGGAGTACCTGAAGGAGTTTGGGGATATCTACAAGCGCCTGGAGAAACGCCTTGAACCCCTCCTGGTCAACCAAGACCAGTGGAAGAGGGACAAGAGCTACCTATGGCACGAGCACCGTATTGTGGTGCCTAGTGACCGAGTCCCAGCGCTGCTGAAGTGGACCCATGAGTCCAGTGGTCATGTGGGTGCTGACCGCACCCTGAGGTTGTTCAAGCAGTGGTTCCACACTACGTGGACGGACGACCAACTGCGGAAAACCCTGCAGCCTATCGTGGACAAGTGCCCGTGCAGGTCCTGTAAACCAGGGGATATCAGGGACAGAGGTCTCTACTCGACCCTTCCCATCCCTCACTGTGCTAACAGTGTTCTATACGTGGACTACACGGAGATGCCGAAGTTCGGGGGCTATGACTTCGCCCTCGTGGTAACCTGTGGGTTGACCAGGTTTACCAGGGTGTTCCCATGTACCAAGCACATTACCGGGGAGGAGACCATCAAAATACTCCTGGAGGAGTGGTTTTGTGTCTATGGGGCGCCCAAGGAGATCAACTCCGATGAGGACGTGCGAGTACGCTCAGATACTGGCTGGTACAAGAGGGTCCTGAGATCCCTCAATGTCCAGGTGTCTACGGGGATTCCCTACTCTCACACGAGCAACCCCCTATGTGAGCGACAGATCCGTGTCCTGAAGGAGAACGTACGGATATGGTGCAAAACTGAACGCACCAGAGACTGGGTGAGACTACTCCCCGTCATATCCTTGATGATGAACTCCCAAGAGAGTTCGGCGACTGGGTACTCGCCTCATGAGCTATTCCTGGGGCGCCCGGCATGGTTCCTACATGCCCCCTATCCAGAGGACACCCATTCTTCTGTGGGTGAATGGGTCCAAGAGCAACAAGCGAAGGTGGACAAGGCCAAGGCTATGCTCCAGAGAGTGAGGGAGCGTCAGTGGCACAAGAAGAACAAGCACCGAGTTCCGGCCACCTACCAAGAGGGGGACTGGGTGCTGGTGCACCACAGTCGACTACCCGCCTGGCCACGCTGTACCAGCGATGACCCATACTTCGGGCCGTACAAGATTCTATCCGTGGATGGACACCGTATCACCGTGAGGTGTTCTCCCCGTCTAGGGGGGACCCTGGTGTGCGCTGCTCAACACCTGAAGCGCTACTACGATCCTGAAGACCTCTGTGGGGAGGAGTGGGAGCTGAACGACGAGGAGATCGCCGCTCTGGACCTACAAGGGGCAGCCAGCCCTATGGAAGTTGAAGGTGAACTCCCCGACATGAACGCCGAGGAGATGGCTAAGGAGGGCTTCTACCTGGTGAAGTCTGTCCTACGCCACCGCTATCGCCAGGGTTGGCGCTTCCTCACCCTCTGGGAAGGGTTTGGAGTCGAAGAGGCCACCTGGGAGCCTTTCTCTGCATTTGTTCTACCTGAGGGACGCCTAAACTCAGTTCTGGTTGACTACTTGTCCCAGAACAACCTTGGAGAGTTGCTGAGGCTCGCTGAGACGCTTGCCTCCAAGACCAAAGCTAGGGACTGAACCTTACCCTTACCTGCCAAAGCGTATGTGTGAGTGTGCTATTCCTAAGGTCCTGAGAGCAAGCCGCAGAAGTGGTGTCCTAATTATACCCAAGTCTGCGCCCTTGCTAAACCTGGAGGGTTGGCTTATTGATGCCACGGGGTACGCCCCGGGTCTCCCCTCCTGAAGCCGGTTCGGACCCCCGTGGCCATCTTGGGGTCACTTGGGGTGTGTATCTATGTGCCGGCAAGCCGCCATTGGCTGATATCATACTCTCCCATCCACCTGATCTAACCCGGTGTGATAGTGTGATAGGTTTGGCCATTCCGGCTATGAGCGGCCATATTCAGAACCGAGGCGCCGCCAGCGGAGATTTATATATCAGAATATCAGGAATCAATAGGGTTCTATTATCATAATGTTTCCGTAATTTTTCAGCCTTTCGTTCCGATGGTCAATGTATCGGCGACTGTCAGTTGGCTCGCGATTTTGCGTTAACCGATTGGTTAACTGTTATTTCCAGATATTTTGGCGGATATTCCGTTGAAGGGTCAGATTTCATCAGCAAAGGGTTCGTTGCATCCGCAATTCTCTAAATAAGCACTCGAAATTTTAATCAGAATTTTTCGCGATGTCGAAATCGGATTTTCGACTTCGACATCGCCGCACTTGATTTGGACTTCTTCGAATGGTCATACTCCTTTCCCTATGCCCGAATCAGGTTTCCCTTATACTTGCCACCCATTTGACTTGGAGATATAAGGGAAACAAAAGTGAATCGTGGGACCACTTTGAAGGACCATATCTACGCGCGAGTGTGAGGAAAGAGAATAAGGAAGGTTGGGTTGCAAACGCCTTGGTCTCAACTTAATTTAGGAAGCATCAAACGCCTTTGGTGTGTACACATGCCCGATATAGCAAGGGATAATGGTCAAGAGGGTATAAAGTGATATATAACTCTTGGACCTTGCAACCGAACATTTTATTGCGACTTTCGAGTGTACCGCATGAGTGTTGGGGTTGCATAGCAACTTTCCTTGGGTTCCTACGTATTTTTAACGTGAAGTTATGTCAATGGAGGGACATGGCATATCATGGTGGGAGCCATTTTTTGAGGGTATGTGTTGTATGCATGGTATATGTTTGATATGCTCACGCCCATGTTACATATCTTCGTGTGGCCGAAGAGATGGGGAGCCATACGTGACAAGGGCTTTGCCCATGTCCCAATTGTGGAATTCAAAGCGCTAGACCAAGTCTACCGCCCATGTATTGCTCATGGTATGTTTGACAAAGAGATCCATGGGTGCACTCCCATTTTCATGGGGCATGTAGATATTAGTGGCGAAGGTATCTCCATGCGCCCGATTGGGGATCCAAGTGGGGGAATTGTTCGCAAATGGTTCCAATCATTTGTGTATTGAATCATGAGCGGATAGCATGGGTGAGCATAGAGATATACTATCATGACAACTTTGTATTTGGTCATATTTTCATGTTTTTGACCTGAATTTTTGCTCATTTTTGCGTTTTGTGTACTCACCTGGTCAGCTAACAGCAAGAAGCCTATGGAGAGTCGAACCATGGTATGTTGTTCATATGTTGGCATATGCTTTGGAGTTGAACACCACCATATGCCGGATCGTGTACTCCATTTGGCTTGGCGCACGAAGGATCACAAGAATTGGTCTCAAGATCATGGGCTGACTTGGGCAGTGCGTGGCGCCCATATCCGAAGGGGTTTCGAGGGTAAAGTGGGGATGTGCATGGGCATTGGCCTTTGGTCTCTATCCTCCATGAATACTAGACTTCGATTCCATGCATGCTTTGAGCCTTCGGATACGTAGTAACTTCAATTTTGAGCATAATTTTGATATATGGCCAATATGGTGTGAATTGGCAGTTTTTTGGCATGTTATGAGTTCAAACTCATAGGTCATTTCTCTAAGCCCATTCCACCCCAAGTCCAACCAAGGTTATGTCAGGGTAGGGCATGGTCCTAAGTGCCACTCTAGGCCATGACACGCCACCTCCCCTATTGGGCTAGGATTTAGAGGCTTGGGAGTGAACACATTTTTGGGGTTTGTGTATTGACTTGTGACACATGGCATTCAGCCATCTCATTTGACCTGGTTCAGGGCAATATGTTGGTGAGTCAAGGGAAGGTCTTGAGTCCAGGGAATGAGGGGTTTATGGCTGTGATTGTGTACGTTTCCATCTTTCCCCAACTTTGCCTTATTTGTGTTCATATGCCAATTTCAGGACTTTCTTCCTTGGTGCAATTCTTGTACATGCCCGCCATCGTGAGACAATCGATGTGCTGAACGAAAGCCCGCAGCCTGATTTGGATTGTGAATTGGGTTATTGCTGTACTTGTGGGATCTGGTTGCTATTCAGGGTTGAAGGAGGATTTTATTTTCTATATTCTTGGATTTGGACCCTGGAAATTGAGGAATGCAATCGTTGATCCGGAGTAAATCAGCAGGGGTTACAGGCGGAAGGGGCACAGCGAGAAAGATGTCCTTGAATTATGCCCTAGGTCTTTTGATGTATTCCTGCAAGTTGGTTTTGTAGTGGAAAACCCCAAACCAAAGCAGCAAGTAGAGCAAGGACTGAATATGGATCGTATCAATGAAATCAATGATTGGTTTTGGAATCCAGTGTAACAAAGAAGGGCTGCAGATAGACAAAGCAGGTTTATGTACATAGATTCAATCACAAATGAATAATGCAAAAGGTTTTATATGAAAATTGGTCAGACTCTAGCCTCAGAGGTTGTAATAGGCACTTCATGTGCACTCTTTTGGGTGAAATGGTGCTGGTTAGGACTGAGGGGCATAGATGTCAGGACCACACAGAAAATGACTTGGCCAAGCAACTAAATTCAGAAACAGTTACAAAGTAGGACCACAATAAGTGGTAGAATCAATTGAGTATAGGGGTCTTGGGGTGGGAGACCACTTAGGCTTAACCTCCAAGGCCCACAAGCATGGAATGCCTGATTTATTTTGGTATGACCTCCATGAAGGAAGGTACCTCCGCTCAGTTGAGTGGTAGGGGTGAAGTTCATGGGGGGGGCTAGGGTCACAACCCTAGTTACCTTGAGAAAGTGTACTTTAGGCCACAAAAGAGAGATAAAAACACTTAAGTTTGTCTCAGCATCAACAAAGGGTTTTAAGGGGGGCTTAGCCTGGATCAAGCCCTCCAAGAAAGACATGGCAGTGACTTTTTCTTACTCCCCCCTGGAGTACTAGTTGATCAAGCTAGTAGGACCAAGGAAAAAGGCTCAAATATTTCCAAAATTACCCCAAAAAATGCATTAAACTTACCAAAAACATTCTCATCACTTCATAGAAGCCTATCACACTGTATGGACCCTTGAAAAACAGTGTAATGTACCGTGAATGATGTCCCTTCGAAGGGGCATTCCTCAAAAGTCGTCGGCGTGAGGCGAAAACTTTCGGAAAGAGTGTGGGGGCAGTGGGAATGGAACCCAGGACTCCCTGTCCAGAGCACATGTGTCTGTCCACTAGGGTACAGTCGAACGCTCTAATGCGGACGGTTATCGCCGTATAAACAGCGTTTTAGTAAACGTCCTGACCAAGGGCCAGGGCGGAGCAATACTCCCAATGGAGGACACAAACCCCCAGGAGCTGAAAAAAATAGAAAATGGAACCAGCAGGGAGTGATTCCTGCGGTTTTGCGGAAGGGGCTGCGATTTAGCAAGTGAAATCGTTGAAAATCGACGAAACCACGCGGGAAATCGTCATTTTTACACATAACTTAAAGTCGCAGACAAGCGCAAACGAAGCGGACGCCAAGAAAAGGGTTGCGCAAGCGAAAACGGCTTTTGGAAAAGAAGGTATGAGCCGTAGTTTTTAAAGTTTTAAAGAAAATTTTTGCACAGTTGCATCAAAATTTTTATAAACTTCAGAGTAAAGTATTCAAAATCAGCCCGCACCACAGAGCAATTCAACAACCCGTCTCTCAGGTATGTCTGTGTCACTTCACACTCACGCATTGCGTTCGTGTTGGTTGTTCCGTCAAAACGTTAGGGTTGTCAACGCTGTGCTCGTTGGGGGGTCGGGTGTTCATCTCTCGTGCTCTGCACAGGCGAAAGCAGGAATGAAAGGTATGTGATGCGGATGGAGCGCGCAGCGCGCACGTAGGGTTAGTATATGCGCTGTGCTCGCGATGCATGTGCCTAATCTAGGCATCCACACGCTGTATCGCTTCACCTGTATCCCTAATCCACCCTTGTTTCCTTCTTCACAGGTAAGCGTTTGTATGTGTGCGGCCGTAGCGTTCAAGTTGAGTTGCTTAAAACGCTTAGGTTTGTTTTGTGTTCGTTTCAATGCGGCATTCGCACGATGCATGGTGAGTAAGGTAGGTTAGCCCAGGAGGAGCTCACCTCCTGGTTGAGTCTGTGGTTACGCCTCCCTTCCCTGCGTGCACATGATGCATTAAAGGGTAGGCCACGCGAATTGCGCACGGTAAACCTTGTTTAGGTTACTCAGAGGCTCCTCGGTACGTTCTTTAAGAGAACCCGAGGAGTTTCTTAAAGCTTGCTTGCTTGACAGGGGTAGCTGCACCTGCAGCGTGTTTGCAAACAGCGTATTATAGGTCACACTGAGAAGGGTATAATACCTGGAGTGTGGCTTGGTTCCACAGTCGCAAACGCCCCTTCATCTGCCTCTTTTGTACAGGTGGGAGAGGTTAGGGTGATTGGTGCACGCAGCAGCTGCCTTCGGCGGCTACCATTTTTCTGCCCCAGCAAAACAGGGGCGCTGATCACAAATCAAATCACTGTGCCTCAGCCAGGAGTGGCGAGGACAGTCCGACTTCAACGACATCTGCGCTGTGCACGCAACGAGAGCACCCCTTCCCTCCAAGCCCTAGCAGGGGAAACGCGTTGTGGCGTCCCCTGTTAGGCCACAGCTGCTTAGGAGCGCTGTGTTCTCTTGTCCTTTTCACAGGAGGGTCGTTAGGACCCATGAGAACTTCACCTCCGCAACGCCAAGTAGAGTGTGCGTGTAGGAGTGGTAGTCCTGAGTGGGGGCTAGAGCCAGTTGCCCAGTGCTCGCCCACCAGGATGGTGCCACTGTAGGGTGTGTAGGACCTGTAGGGGGCGTGTCACTGTCCCACCCTTTTCCTGCAATTTTAGCTGGGCTGGTGGGCTGTGACAGTGGTTAGGTTAGTGTTTTTGGCCACATAGCAAACAGGCGTTTTGCATGCCTTCATAGCTTTTGGCCACCCCTCCCTGTAGTAGTCAGGTAGGTAGGGAAAACAATACCTGGACTAACACTCTGGGTATTCCCCCAAGGTTTTGCGCCAGCACAGAAATTGGGCGCATAGGGGAGGGGAGACCCGGGGCGTACCCCGTGGCATCAATAAGCCAACCCTCCGGGTTTAGCAAGGGCGCAGACTTGGGTATAATTAGGACACCACTTCTGCGGCTTGCTCTCAGGACCTTAGGACTAGCACACTCACACATACGTTATGGCAGGTAAGGGTAAGGTAAACCCTGTAAGGAAGGGTAGAACCCCATGGGTCTGGAGCAGTCAGGGGTCCTAACTGTGGGCTCGCTTGTCCCCAAGGAGGGAAGACACACCTTGTCTCATAACACCTTGCTTGTCATTCCCCCCTGGTGTAGAAAGCCACCGTTCTTCGTTGGCTCACCAAGGTCATTACATTAGGGCAGTACCCATGCAACACATGGTCAACAAGGCAAACACTCGCTGGGTGACTGCCATCTTGATAAGCGGTCACCTGGCTCACGCTGGAAACCATAGGCATGGGTCTGCAGGGCACAGACAGGGTCAGTAGACTGACACAGGGTAGTTAGTTTCGCTTCTTACGCTGGGACATAGTCTCAGCACGGGTCAGGAGCTGCCCCTCGTTGTTCTCAACGAGATAAGTGCGGAAGATGGGGTTGATACTCCCATCTGGTTGTATGAAGGCTGACATAGGTTCCCAGGTCGCCTCGGACAACCCATAGCCATCCCACAGGGTAAGGAATTTCCAGCCCTGTTTATACTCGTGGCGAGCAATACCTGCAACCACGTGGTAACCATCGACTGCCATCTCATCGGCAGTCATCTCTTCGAGTTCGTCTGCCTCCTCTGGACTGGCAGCGTTCTCTAGGTCTATACGTTCAATCTCACTGTCGCTGAGGCGCCACTCATCCCAAGACAAGTCGTCAGGGGAGTGATAGTGCCTCAGCTGCTTAGGAGCACATAGCAGTTCACCACCTAGACGTGGACTGCACCTGACGTGGATCCTGGATCCATCTATCCTGATGATACGATAGGGTCCAAAGTAAGGGTCCTGTAGGCAGTTACGTGGCCAGGAGGGTAGGCGTGAATGGTGTACCAAAACAAGGTCACCAACCTTGAAGCTGGCAGGTCGCCGTAGGCGGTTCCGTCGGCTCTGTTCACGGTCACGAATGTGCCTCAGGTTAGTACCAGCCTGGTTAGCCAGAGACTGCTTGTGTTCTAGCCAATCTCCCACAGGGCTCTTGAAGTCCTCAGGAAAGGGGGTTTTGAAGAACCAAGCAGGTCGTCCTCCATGGATCAGTTCGTGGGGGGTGAAACCCGTAGAAGAGCTCCGCTGTGAGTTCATGGACAGAACTGCCCAGGGCACTAGGCGTACCCAGTCCTTGGTGCGCTCCTGTTTCATCAGGATTCTTAAGTTTTGCTCCACCACACGGTTTTGTCTCTCACAGAGAGGGTTAGACGTGTGAGTGTAGGGCACACCTGTGGTTACTTCCACGTTGAGGGCATTTAGCACTCGTTTGTACCACCCAGTGTCACTGCGGATGCGTATATCTTCATCAGAGTGCACCTGTTTAGGTGCTCCATAGGGTTCGAGCCATTGTTCGACCAACATTTTTACAGTCTGCTCACCTGTGATTTTCTTATTGCAAGGGAACACACGGGTGAAGCGAGATAGACCACAGGTGACCACGAGGCAACTATCATAGCCGCCAAAGCGTGGTAAGCCGTGGATATAATCCACGTAGAGAAGAGAGTTAGCACAATAGGGTATGGGTAAGCTGGAGATCAGACCCCTATCCCTACTGTCACTTTGCTTGCTGGCATGACAGCCACAAGCATCCACAATGGTCTGCATACGCGACCTCAGTTCAGTCAGGGTTAGACTAGAGTAGAAACACTCACGGAAGAAGTCCACTGAGCGATTAGCGCCAGTGTGACCAGAACTGAGATGGGACCACTGTAGGCACCCATCCAGTCGTGCCTCAGGCACCACAATTCGGTCCTCGTAGAAGAGGTACTGATTGTTTTTATACCACTGGTGCCCGTCAATGACACGGGGTTCGAGACCAGTGTTGAGGGTTTGGAGAATTTCTTCATACTCTGACTGATAGTCGGTTAGACTCCAACCCTCCAGGATTCCAGCAGTGCGCATGGACAGGTCAAGCTGGACATCCATACGCTGGAAAGCCTCTTTGGCGAGTGCCTCAGAGCTCTCACCAATAAGCGCATCGAAGTTGTTGCGCGATATATAGTCAGACAGTTCATTCTTAATCCCGGGGATATGATGCACTGTCAGCCTGAACTGGCTCAGGTAAGTCCACCACCGTTTTAGCTTCGCTTTTTCTGGTGGTGGCCCCTTCTGAAAAGACTTCACAGGCTCCTGGTCACACAGCCAGACAATAGGGTTAGACCCCAGGAGTCGGGATTGTGAAGATAGCACCAACATACCGGCCAGGAGTTCCTGGTCATAGGTGCTGTAGTTGGAACGCGCTTGGTTCCACTTCCAATTCCAGTGTCCCAGTGGCACCAGTCGCCACTCACTGGTAGGATAGTCATGTTTCAACGAACCATCACGGTTCAGTCCAGTAGTACGATAATGGCAGTGGGTTAGCTCAGCGGGGTTAAGCTCCTGCCATTGGTAGATCGTACCTCCCCCCCCTACATCACTGGCATCAGTGATCAGGACTATCTCGCCCTCAGGGCGGGGAACTCCCAGGCAGTTGGAGGAGGCAATCTTCCTCTTCAACTCCTGGAAACACTCTTCCTCTCTGGAGGTCCACCTCCAGGAAGTAGTTTTCTTGATTAGGTCAGTGAGGGGTGCAGAGGAGTAAGTAAAATTGTGGATGTGACGCCGATAGAAATTACAGGCGCCCACAAAACTCCTCACATCGTGTAGACCCTTCTTAGGGTCATCGCGAATCTGCATGTCCTGTAGGGGCTGCATCTTAGACGCGGCTGGTTTCCACCAGCCATACCCCACATCGAAACCCAAATACTCCATCTCCTCTTTCATAAACTCGCATTTTTCGAGTTTGATTCGGAGATGGTTTTCTTGACAGACAGTGAAGAATTCACGGAGGAGAAGGACATGGTCCTCTTTGGTATTAGTACCCAAACTCACGTCGTCGATGTGAGCCTCCATTTCTGCACCCCGAGAAATCAACTCTTGTACTAGAGCCCTGCGCCTCAGTATGTACAAAATTTTGTTCATAAGCTCCTGGAAGAGCGCTGGGGCGTTAGCCACCCCGAAAGGCATAACCTTCCACTTGAAAACACGACCCTTAGGGGTTATAAAGGCAAGCAGCTCCTGAGCTGCGGCGGTTAGGTCAACCTGCCAGAAACCAGAGCGTTTGTCCATTTTGGTCTTATACCTGCATTTGGCAATACGCTCCAGGGTGTTTTCCATGTTAGGAATACTCCCTGAGTGGTTCTGGGTTTTCTTGTTGACCTCACCATAGTCTACAACAAGACGTAGAGCAGTCGACCCTGGTTTAGCAACAAGGAAACAGGGGCTGCAGTGATGGGGATAGTCCCCATGTTTGTACTCTTCAACGAGGCCAGCATCAATGCATTCTTGGATCTGGCGCTCGATTTCTTCAACCTGTTCCTGTGGAGCGGGATACGGACGACACCTCACTCGTGTCTTTTCAAATTCTGGTTTCAATTTCAGGTCCATCTGGACCAGTTTTTTGCAAGATAGAGGAGGCGGCAAGGCGCCGAACACCTCCTCATAGGTTATAAGCAGTTTCTTCAGGCGGGGGTCAAGGTTAAGACTCTCGACTTTCTGAAGGAAGTCCTCCTCAGCATGGAGGTTGCTTTTTCCATGTTCTTTCTTTTTATGCCGATCAGCAGTTTCGGCGGGTACAGTACCATCGTCCCACTCAGGGGGACATTGCTGCCCATAGTGTAGAGAGTACACTAGAGGTATCTCAGGATCAGGCAGCGTATAGGACTCATCGTCCTCCTCAGACCAGATGGAGTATTTCCAGGTCTGTCTGAGGTATTGCAGCCGCTCTTGGCGCTCAATACCTTCGGCCTTCAGGTACAGCAGCCGTCGGAGTTCTTGCGTGTCATGCTCAGACAAGGGCATGTTATTAGCAGCAGGCCGTGCCAGAGCATCAGTACTCCGGGCCACGGGTTCACCTGTGTCCACAGGCTGCATGTGTAGCACTGGTTTCCCAACAGAGGAAGCGGGTTCAGAGGTTGACTCTAGATCTACCTCCTCTAGCAACAGCTGGGCCAGGAAAGCACTATGTTTTAGGTCAACACAGCTGGGATCAACAGAGGGAATAGTGCTGGCGATCTCAGACAGTTGGTCGTCTGCATCCTCTTTTACAGCTGCAGGTTCCAGATAGTCATCAGGAGACTCACACCCTGTAAGTGTGGCAGATAGGTGCTCAGGAGATCGATTTTTGAGATCATAAAGGGTCAGGCCACGATTTTCGGCCATGACCTCTTTTAGTAGCACCTGGTCCAGGTCACACAGGGGTACAGGATTGAGAGATCCATCGATGATGGACAGGAAACTGGCCCACTCAGGGGCCTGCATAGCTGTGTCTGAGTCCTCAGGCACATAGATGGGGCCGTCGGGGAGTTGCACTCTTCCCACGGTCATTCGGTCAAGCATACGGCGCCAGTAAGCATGTTCACCAGAGCAACCCCAGTCAGGGGTGCACATAACAACCCTTCCTCCCTCATAAGCGATCTTGGTTAGAACCTTCGCGAGCAGGGAGAAGGGAGGGTTAGCATACGCTAGGCCCATTGCTTTCCAGAAGAATCGGAAAGCATTGTTCATTTGTTTCGAGCAGTACAACTGCATGATGTGCTGTTGTTGGCTCGCAAACAATTCCACCTGGATCTCATCCAGGTTTACCTGAAGGGCCGCCAGTCCATTTTCGAGAACATGACGGGCCAGTTGGTAGTTTTCAGTACGATAGTTCGTCTTGGTCGCGTAGCGCAGCCCAGACTCTTTTCGTCCTGACAGCTCCAAAGGAACGGAGAATAGCCCACTGCCAAAGTCGCAGTGCAAAGAGTAAGGACGCTGTAGGGACAGCATTTTAACCTGGGGGTTTCTTCTTAGAAAGTCAGTGCCAATGACAATGTCAAAGGCGTCAGTGTCCAACACTCTGCAGTGTTGGGTCACGGTTTCGTCGCCCAGACATATGGTCACATCGACCCCCCCCAAGGAATGGATGGTACGCCCATCCCCTACTCTTATGGCCACAGTCTTGGTCTTCCTGAAAGTTTTAAGCAGGCGCCGGGCCACTATGGAAAGTGTTGCACCGGTATCAAGCACTGCTCGAAAAACCTGATCCCCGATTTTCACGAGGATCCAGAAAACCAAGTCCTCCTCTTCGGAGCCGCCCCCCTATTCCTCATCAGGGAATTTCACATCCACTCCTGTAGCCATGAGGGCCTTGGCCATCCAGGCCAAGCGCCTCTTCTTAGAATTAATCCCCTCAGGGGTAGCGTTATCCCCTTGGGGGCGCTTCTGGGGGACACCTGCGGCAGGAGCGGGTGTAGCAGCAGGAGTAGGCGTAGCAACGGGCGCTGATGAGCGCCTCTGGGGGTTAGGGGGTCCAGTCTTACCACCCCCCTTGCCACCTCCTTTACCTTTATCCCCATTCGGGGGATTTCTGGTGGGCGTCGGGTTCTTCTGGCGCTCCGCCTCCTGACGCTTGAGTTTGTCACTCTCGCGTTTCTTGATGTGGCATTCGTCCTCATAGTGACGACGCTTGCCACAGTAACCACAGGTGATGGTACACCTGAAGTGGTCCTGATGGATCACAGTTTTCCCATCTTTAGTATGCTGCTGACGTTTCATCTGCAGCATACAGCCACTGCGGAGATCGCAGTCAGAGGCATGACAAGGTCCCCCCTTGTCATTGACAGGTCGGCAGTAAAACAGGGGGGGGGTGCCTGCATCAGTTGGAACCTCGTTCATGGCACGTAGGTTGCCCCTCCCTTTACCGCCTCCCTGGTTGGTGTTAGTGGGATTTTTATGCCCCTTCCCTTCGCCACGTTCAGGGGTAGGGGTACCACCTCGTCCCAAATGCTTCTTGAGGAACTTCTCCATGTGGGAGTCGTTCTCTCTCTCAAGAGCTAGCTCAATCAAGAGATCCACCAGTGTATCATACGAGTGGGTCCTGCTCTTCCTCTCAGAGGTTGAGCGGCAATCATCCCACGTACGCTGGGGGATCTTACTCATGAGCCACAGGTGGGGCTCAGTGGCTCCGTAGGAGCCCACATTCATCCTCGAAAATAAGTACTCCATGTCGCACACATACTCAGAAATTCGCGCAGCGGATGGAAACTCCGGGAGCATAGGTAGCTCCTCGATTTGTGTGCGTACGCTGAGGTCAGTCTCATAGACTGGGAATGTTTTCTCTAACCTCAGGAGTACCTCCGCCCAAGTAGAACAGGTTTTCACAATCTGTTTGACCTGTTTTTGCAAAAATTTCTTTTTGCAGGAGCGTTTTAGCAGTGAACATTTGGTGGCCACATCCACATGGGATTGGCCAGTCAACAAAAGGAACTCCGCAAATTCTTCTGCCCATTCAGGCAGGTTTTTAGGGTCGAACTCCGGCAGTTCCAGCTGGATGTTCGCCTGGGCAATTGGTCTGCCCATCTTCCCACCCCCTGGAGTTAGGCCTGAAGGCGACACGCCGGCAAGTGGGGCCAGGGCTGACAGCCCTCTTCTCTCACTCTCTGTGACAGGCACGTCCTGTAGGTCCGCCATAGGCACAGTCCTGGCACGGGGGTGAAAGGGGCTGGGGCAGGTAACCTTAGGCAACAGCCTTGAGACCCTCGATCTCTTGAGATCTTCGGCCAGGGTACTCAGCCCTGGAGAGAGAGAGAGGAACTCAGGCTTGGGTAAGGGTTCTGCAATACCCAGTTTAGCCTTAATGGCCTCTGATAAGGCCGTCACATCTGGATCTTCTGATCCAGACAGGAATTTGGCCAGCAGCTCGGCCGTTTGATCCAGGGCACCGTAGGTTGGCCTTGGATGATGTTCTTCGACTGGTGTTGGGCCCACTTCGGGAGCCCTTGGGGTTGGGTACTCAGGTCGTAGTCGTCTTGGCAGGGATGCAGTAGACGGAGGGCCTGAGTGTGAGTAGGACCCTAGATCCGTACGTGGTCTGGACCCATGTACAGCCAGTGGTTCCTCTCCATCTTCCCCACGGATGGATTTGTAGTACTCATCGTGCATGATGTACTCATCCATCTTCATCTTCAGCTTCTCATATTCCTCAGGTCCTTCAATGGCAGTTGAGGATGAAGCTGGGCAATTGGATCGTGATACTGAAGCAGCCACACGTCTGTGGAGGTGACTGAAGCTGTCTCCACCGTGTGCTGCTAAGGCCTCGGTGGTAAGGCCTTTATTCTTCTCCGCCCTTCTGCGTTCTGGATCTCCTTGGGACCCAGATGCGCCACTGAGGTGATGTGGTGCTCGGTGTGGTGGTTCACTCATTGGGTGGACCACACTGCCCATTTGTACTTGGACAGTTCGGATAGGCCAGGTCCTTACACTTGGTGTGGACATTATGGACTTTTTGTTGAGCTTTTGTTCTGCACTTCTCAGGGTCGGTTCAAAAGGTCTCAAGGGACTGTCTCTGCTACCGGAAAGATGTCCTTGAATTATGCCCTAGGTCTTTTGATGTATTCCTGCAAGTTGGTTTTGTAGTGGAAAACCCCAAACCAAAGCAGCAAGTAGAGCAAGGACTGAATATGGATCGTATCAATGAAATCAATGATTGGTTTTGGAATCCAGTGTAACACAGAAGGGCTGCAGATAGACAAAGCAGGTTTATGTACATAGATTCAATCACAAATGAATAATGCAAAAGGTTTTATATGAAAATTGGTCAGACTCTAGCCTCAGAGGTTGTAATAGGCACTTCATGTGCACTCTTTTGGGTGAAATGGTGCTGGTTAGGACTGAGGGGCATAGATGTCAGGACCACACAGAAAATGACTTGGCCAAGCAACTGAATTCAGAAACAGTTACAAAGTAGGACCACAATAAGTGGTAGAATCAATTGAGTATAGGGGTCTTGGGGTGGGAGACCACTTAGGCTTAACCTCCAAGGCCCACAAGCATGGAATGCCTGATTTATTTTGGTATGACCTCCATGAAGGAAGGTACCTCCGCTCAGTTGAGTGGTAGGGGTGAACTTCATGGGGGGGGCTAGGGTCACAACCCTAGTTACCTTGAGAAAGTGTACTTTAGGCCACAAAAGAGAGATAAAAACACTTAAGTTTGTCTCAGCATCAACAAAGGGTTTTAAGGGGGGCTTAGCCTGGATCAAGCCCTCCAAGAAAGACATGGCAGTGACTTTTTCTTACTCAGCGGGGGCCGGTCCTGGTAGGGACCTTCTTTATGGTAGCAGAGGCTTACCTGCTGCCCCTACCAACCGCCGACCCGGGGACTTGGGCCCTTATGAGCCCTGCCCAAGTACGCCCCGGGTGCGTATTGTGGACTCGGTGGAGACCACGCCGGAGATTGGAGCCATAGAAGAACCGAGACGTTCAAGAGCATGGCGAACTCCGGAAGTTGAAGCCCGACGAGAAGTACGACATTCGGGAAGAGGAGGACGTGACATGGAGGACCTGGTCTCCATGTGTGAGCGTCGCTGCCGAAAGGCATGCAACCTCCGCTCCGCCGCGGAGGACTCTGATGAGGCTTGCCATTCAGGCAGCAGTGGAGGACGGGCCCGGCGCTACCGGAAGCGCGGGTCACCCAAGTCCGCGGCAAGGGACGCCGGGGCTATGGATACGAACCCCAGCCCGATCAGGCTGTGGGAATCCGAGGGGCACTCCGAGGGATATCGGACAGCCTACGAGCCACCTTCGGAGCCGGAGATGTCCGCGCCGATCGCCAGGGCGCATACGGCCCCCGAGCCCGCCCTGAAGCACGACGCCGAGGGCTTGGAGAGGCCGGCAAGGGCCCGGACGGCACCTGTGCCCCGGCACACGGGATCAGAGACGGACGCCATAGGCGATACGCCCATGGGCGATGAGTCTGAGGTGCCGGGAACCGCGGGATGTGCTGAATCTGGCGGAAAGCACGCTGCGTGCCACTGCGAGCACGTGTCCTTCCTCATGGGCAAGTACCCGAAGATGGGGATGGACGCCATCGTGCATCATCTGGACCGCCTGGACAACGCCAAGGATGCCCTAGAGGAGGACGTCGCGGGGATCCTGGACGATCAGTCGGCCGCGGAGAACCACATGGAGGAGCTGCGAGCGGATCAGGCCCGGTACCGGGAGAATCTGGAGCTGGCCCTGCAGAAGCAGCAGCAAGTGGTGGACAGCCTCCTCCACTTAGTGGAGGACATGTCGGGACGCCTGAGAAGGCTAGAGGAGCGACAGCCCCTCGCCTCGGGTCCGGAGCTCCCGGCAAAGCCGGCCGCGGTGGAGCTGGTGGAGCGGGTTAAGACCCTCAGGAGCGCCATGGAGAAACCCATGGGCGGCCCTGCAGAGGCACCATACGCGCCTCCGCGTGTTGACCCGGGTGCGCTGCCGTATGTTCCCCTGTTCAGCGAATCCACAATGCTCGGGGAACACACGGCACCGGCTGGGTCCATGCGGGAAGGGCACGTGACCACGGACCCGAGGAGCCTGACGGTACAGATGTCCCATGCCGCCCAGGATGTACCGCTCACGACGAATATGGCAGTCTATGCGGAAGAGAAGATCGAGATCCAGAACCAGACCATGCAGGGGCGAACCATGGGAAGCGCCGACGGACATGGTCGAGGCCATCCAAGCGGAAACCTGTGGGCGAAGGATCCCAATACGGGGATATGGACGGCCGATGGGGCAAATCCTTCCCGCATTCCAAACCCCATGGGTTCAGGCCCAACTGGACCGCACTCCATGGAGGAGAGGGATGTACGGGGAGTGTACTCACACCCGCCGGCCACAGGTGGTATCCGTCTCGGTGGAGTGGTGGCTGGAGACGTCGGAGACGCCATCAGGATCGACGACCTCAGGGGAATCAAAATCCCCTATTACGACGGGAACCCGTCCAACCTGGATGACTTCATCCTGGACTGGGAGGACTTCGCCGAGGAGGTCATCGGCGAGATGCGGGGAGCGCCGCGGGACAAGTGGGTATGCCGGACATTCCCACACCGGCTGGCGCAGGACCTCAAGGAGGAGCTGCGGGATCAGATCCGGGAAGGATTGATCCGCACGGAGCAGGCCTGCCTCCAGTGGTTGGAGGATGAGGAGCGGGTGGACGCTCCGAATCAGAAGCTGGAGGACCTGTGGTCCATTCCACTGCCGCTGGACCGCGGTGAGTTGCGGGTCCGGGAGTGGAACCGGTATCTGCGGAAGTACCGCAGATGCCTCAAGCTGGTGGAAGACTGGAACGAGGCCAGTGAAATCCGCCACTTGCTGAAGGACGTCCTCCCCAGCAACTGGAAGAGGCGAGTAGAGGACGAGGAGAAGAAGCGCGCCAAGAAGCGGGTGGCGGTGCGGATCATGGCGGCGGAGGATACCCATTCGGGTATCATGGAGTTCTTCAGGAGGAACCTGGGCGAACCCAACCGGATGTTGGGCCTGAAGAACGCCGTGTACGTGGAGGTATTTGGGGACTCCATGGGGCAAAGGTTGCTGCGCCTCAACAACGTAGAGTGGAGGCGCGGGGAGCTGCTGAGGATGCAAGTCATCTTCGCCCGCATGAGCCTGGACGAGATCGTGAAGTACATCACGGTGGAGTTGAAGCTCAATGCGAAGAACGAGGCCCACGTGCAGGATCGGCATGGTCATGGACAACGAGGACACCGAGAAGACCGCCATCATCGGGAGATCCAGGAGGACACGGCCAACTCCGCGGAGGATGGAAGTGCAAGTGGCCAAGACCACTGGTCCCGGGAGGATCACGAGGAAGCCCATTTCTTCGCGTTCGTGGCGCACAACGTGAAGAACCATGGGCACGATCGGTCCAGATGGAGCCAAGTGGGACCCAAGAAGGGCAAAGAGCCAAGGAGGATCGGGAACCCACCGCTCTCGTTCCGGGAGTACAGGTCTCAGCACGACGGGTGCTGGGTCTGTTATGGCAAGGGAAATAACCATGCACACGACCACCGTCAGTGCAAGGTGTATGAGGCGGACAAGAAGGCCTACTTCGCAGCCCACCCCGAGAAGAAGCCCAAGGAGCAGCGGATTTCCGACTGGAAGGCGAAGGGCGGAGATGGGGGAAAAGGCCAAGGCAAAGGCCAAGGAAAAGGCGGAGGAAGAGGCTATGGTGGTGGACCTGGCCAAGACCGACGAGTGAGGTCGATCGAGGAGGTTGCTGAGGACATGTTGAGGACGTTGGAGGAACTCAAAGCCCAGCAACGTGGTGGACAAAGTCCTGGCGGATCGCAGCCGGAAGGGGCTGCGGGAAGTCAAGTCTAGAGGAGCCCCCACGGGAGTGGGACCTCGGAGGTCTCTCCTCCGAAAATCAGTGGAATCCCAGGGAAAGCAAAGGCACATCGGGTGCCGCAGAAGGCTCCGGAAGAGCCAAAACCACTGAGTTTCGCCACTCCCAACCCCTGGAGCGCCCTACCAAGGGATGTACATGTGGGTACGGGACATGGCAAGAAGGAAGGAGCGACCACGGAGAGCCCCGTGGACGGGCAGGACCAACCCAAGATCTACACCATCCGTGACCATACCCTTGAAGTCCTGATGCACCCGGACGTGCTAGAGTTGCATGCCGTGAGAGTCGTCCATACACCTCATGGCGACGAGCGGCAGTTGCACTTGAAAGTGCGAGTACGGTGCGGACGAGAGGAGAAGGTGGTGGATGTGTTGGTGGATACGGGTGCCCAGGTGAGCCTGGTCCGGAGAGGGTTGTTCAAGGAGGAATTCCTGCAGCCCAGCCGGAGACCGGTCCGCCTGAAGGTCGCCAACGGAGAGATTATGGGTGGAGGCACCCATGAGGCCAATATCAGTATGGAATTCTGGGAGCATGAGCGCTTGAACCGCCCTGATCAGGCGAAGAGAAGCACTCTATCCGGGAACTTCTATGTGGCCGACATTACTGATTGGGACATGATCATGGGGTACGACTTCATGGTGGCCAACGCCATTGGAGCCCTTCCCCATCGCGCAACGCTGGTCCGGGAGGACGATGAATGCCTCACATGGCTGTCCACGGATTATGCGTGCGGGTCATCCCAATGGAATGCCGAGGAAGAGGATCGGATCGTCCGAGCGGTGCAAGCTGTGGGTGCCAAGTCCATAGGAGACCGTGGAGTTCAGCTCACGGAGTATGGAATGGCGCCGCAAGTGTACGCCAGGATGATTCAGACGCTGGGAGCTGAAGTGCCTGAGACGGACGTCTTCGCTTCCCCGGATGCCCCACTTCTGCGGAAGTGTAGGAGGCATTGGCATCGAGGAGACTCAGCCTGGCACAGGCATTGGGGTTTGAAGGAGTGGGGACCCATGTATTGGCATGGCTCCCTGGACAACACCAGACGTACGGTGGAGAAGATCATCGCGGATAGGGCGAAGGGGATCCTGGTCATAACCGGCATAGGATCCACCCCATGTCCGCTGGAGGGTCTCAAGTCGACGCTGGACTCCATCACCCTGAACGAGATGTCATTCGGGCCAGAAGAGGAGCTGTTCATCGATGCCAAGGGTGTATCAATGCCCTCCCCGGGTCAAGCGTGGGGTACCAAGGCTTTCCTGGTGGATGGGGCGCAAGCCCAGCCCGCGGGTGATGAAGCATTCATCCGTAGGGTGGAGGCGGTGCCCATGAAAGTCATGTTTGAGCCCAAGGAGGGGACAGATCAGCCAATTGATGGCATTGACGTCCTGTCCCACGCCGAGATCGACGACGTCGTCAACTACATGCGGATGGGGATGCACGACCGTGTGGCAGCCAAGAAGAGGCGGGCCATGGTCACATCTCCGCATTGGTGGGATGACAAGATGTTGGTCACCGGCAAGTACGAGAAGGATGAGTTCGTGGCGAGGGTCATGGATCACATCGCGGACCAATACGATGGTCCGGTTGGGTCGGACCCACCAACGTGGGGTTTTCCAAGAGTGGGAACCGGTAGCGAAGAGCACCAGCCCGAGGCCGCAAATTTTCGAAGATTATCGGTGGGAATCGCGACCCACGACGATGAAGACGGCATATCGGACGAGGAGAAGTCGGACTCGGACCCAGAAGAGGCCTATACCGCAGTGCGGTCGGTTGTATCGATACCGAAGCAAGCGGCTGAAGAGGCTCAGGAGAACCCTAAGGTCGCCGAGCTGAAGGAGAGGCTGATCAAGGCCTATCCGCGGCTATTCAGTGGTGTCGCCAACAAGAACCCTCCAGATCGTGGGAGGTTTGGCACAGCGAAGATCAAACTGAAGCCGAACCCCAAGATCTATCGTCATCGGGAGTACCAACTTCAGGGCGATCGGGCCGAGTGTAACCGCTGCATAGTGGTTGATCTTTGTTTTAACTGCGAAGCCTGTAGCCTTGATGCCCCAGGGGTCGTAACGCCCGACACTGCCCCTGATATCTCCGAACCCACATAACCCTCTTCGGACCCATATCCAGCCTCTGGGAGCGACATATGCGAAGCACTTGTAAGTCCAGTGAACTCCATGGTGGAATGTGAAGAGTACGAAAACCCGGTCTACAAAAATGGAGCAGACATAGAATCTCAATGCGCATTCATCGCAACTAATGACACGACGTGAGATCATTCGAAATAATTTAAATAAATCCGATTGGGAAATCACGAAAGACAAATGCGACTCGACGCGCGCTCACAGGCGACATCTGGCGGCGAACGGAAAACATGAAACTGAACGGAAAATTTACTGCACTAATGTACATCTGAGAATCATTGGAATTCTGATCACATCAGTGTATAATTGAGTGCTGTCACTGCTGCCGTTACACTCCCCCTCTGAAAACATACGCCAGTATGTCAGGCTGGGTCAAGTGAAGTGAACGAAACGGCGAAAGTGACCAAAAACTGACAAATCTATGCCAAAATGTGTGAAATTGAGCTGAATTGAGCAAAATTGTGCTGAGATCTGTGCTTCGCGATGGCCATCGACTTGCATGAAACGTATAGGTACCTCAGGGCACACAGAAAAAGCTTCGTTCAAGCTCGAAAATTCGAAAATTGAAAGTCTGAGTGAAGAATGTACATGATGATCTATGATCCATGATTCATGATGAGATCAGGATCTGACATCTCACTGTCAGAAAACAGAAAACGAGCGTCGCCATGTCGTCGAGCGTCAAAAAAATAGGGTATCCCTTCATGGAGTCCAAGGTATGTGAAACTGACTGGTGTCATTTGTAGGAATGAGACCAGATGCCAGATTATGGTACAAAATGTGCCTGAATTGGGACCAAAATCAGCGAATCGCACACGGATTCAGGGTGGCGAAACTCACCGCAAACCAAAATAGGTCCAACTCAATGTCGATAGACACTGTGTGTAGTGTTGAACGGAAATCCAGTTCTCATTCATAGTCAATCCAGGTCAAATCCTCATGATGATGATGAATCCCATAATGGAAATCCAATCATTGAAAGTAATGATAGCCAAGAAAACCCAGTGGGGTATCCCCACACTGTCAGTATTGTTCCCAGGGCTTCATGTTTAATCCAGTATGAGCCAGAATGGGTAATTGACTCGTTATGGTCCCAGAATGTATAAGCATCCAATGCTTGGTACTGGGAATTTGCCAAAATTGAGCTGATCCTGAGGGGGATTCCAACACAATCCACAGATGAACAGCGAGTCGACACAACTAAGAACACCATCGTCGTCACTTGGTCTATATAAGCCCTTTGACAGTGGTCGTTTGGAAGAGAAACCAACTGTCTCAATGTAAGAGCTGATGGTAATCACATTCTGAGCAGATCCGTCAAACACATGAAATGGATCAGACTCAGTCATGTGCCAGAATCTCTGTAATGAGCACGAACTCGAACGAGTCCTTCCCAAGGTGAGTAGAGGGGTCCAGTCGACAGCTGAACACGAGAGTGTCGTCGTGGTTGAGGATAATGGCCTTTCGGATCTTCGAATTGGAATCATCTGAGATGAAGCACATGATTCACATGATGACCATGATGGGAATGATGGATGGAATGACCAGGATGACCCCAGAATGTCCCATCATCTGTTCGTCGAACCACATAGACGATGCGTCTGGACTGGTATGTCCCCATGCCAAGGGTATATGTCGACCGTAAACTTCTTCGAAAGTTTCGGCGACCCAAATGCTGATCAGATCTTGTCTGGAATGGATGATGCCACAATTGGAGCTTCCTCTTGTGCTTGTAAGTCTTCCTTGGTGACACAATCCTTGATCAGCGAGAGCTCTTTGTCAATCTCAGGGTGTTTCTTCAGGAACTTGATGAAAGTATCCGTATACCCATGGATAAAACTTGAAGCTGGCTCCCATTTGTCTTCTTCTGGACCGAATCCTTTCCATCTGCACAGAAAGTACCACTTGCCTCGAGCATTCTTCTTGTACTCAAGAATCTTCTCCAACTCGAAACTGCTTGTGACCATCTTCCTGTCGCTCAGGTACTTTGAAGTCCAATAGAGAGGCTTGAACCTTCCTTTGGGGCAGGGTACTTCGGCCTTCAAACGATCTCGATGTACTTCTTGATGCCTGCCTGGCTCAATCTCAATGTTGAATGTAGTCTCACTTAGTTGACTTTTGACTTGGAATGGGCCATCCCACAAAGGTAACAATTTGTTGTCGTCCTTCAGGGTGTCGTCTGACTTACGAAGCCAAACTTGCTGGCCTTTCTCGAAGGGTTTTCTTTGCATTCTTGACTTATTTTTGAAATTCAACCAATCTGCTTGACTTTCCACTTTGGCTTTGATCCACTTGGACTCTAGATCCTTGATCTTCTCAAACCATTGCGAGGCGTCGTAGCACTGCCTTGGATGATACATCACTGGTCCTGGACCCATCTTCTCACGACCAAAAACCAGCTCATTCGGACTTAATCCAGTGTAATTCTTGGTGCGATGGTATCTTCTCAAGACACAGTAAATTGTCTCCAACCAATTGTAGTCTTTTTCAGTCGCCAGGAATTTTCTCAGAATGGAGATAAGAATCCTTCCAGCGCGTTCAGCAGGGAGAGCTCGATGGTCGTAGACTCGGGCACGAAGGTGATGAACTCCCAATAGGGCACACATGTTCTCCCACCAAGTCCCAATGAACTCTTTCCCACTGTCCGTCAGAATTTCACTGGGCACATCCCAGTTACTCATCCACTGACTTGCAGTCCACTTGGTAGCCATTTCAGAGGTGAGATGCTTCGTGTTGCAAGGGAGGACTTGGATGTAGCCACTGTGGCGGTCTTGAATTAACAAAACCCCATCGATAGGCTTCCTCGTGTAGAGACATTCCTCTTGGATTTGTCCCAACTCGAAGACATCCGCCGTCACCTTGTCGAACAGCCTCTCAGGAATTGGTGATCCCTTCAGTAGTCCTTCTGCCTTTTGATTCTTGGGGACGGTCGCCTGACATTGCTTGCATCCTTTGGCAACTCGTTCACAGGCACCCTTGAGGTCCCTTGTGTAAACTCTGTGGCGTAGCTCCTGCTCCAGCACACGAGAATGTGTGTGGGCTGTCTCATTCCGATGCCAATGTTTGACATATCGGTCAATCAGACAATCAGGAACACAAATCCGTCCTTGCCAAAATAACGTGTCGCCTTGGATTTTGAAATCAGACGTCTCTTCAGAGTCGTAAGGCTTGTCCCCTTTCAACTTGTGGTATACAGACCCAAAGAACCTGTCCTCCTTGTACATCTTCGTCCAATCCACATAGAGGAAGGAAGTTTCCTTGTCCTTTTGCTGTGGAGGGAGCGTGGATTTCGCTTTGGATCTCGTCAGAGGAAACACACTCAGGAGTGGCAGCGACGACTCAGAGTCAGAGTTAACTCCTGCAGTCTGATCTGCCTTGGTAATCTCCTTGCATCTGACCAAATCCACCTTCATCCGATTTTTAATCGAACATTGGAGACAATGTTTCTTGATCAGTGCTTGTTCCTCCTTGTCGAACTCGATCACTTCAGCTTTATCCGTCGCTGTCCCATGAAAACTCACTTCAGAGTAAGCCTCTGAGGCTGGGTAGGCCCAGCGACTCAGGGCGTCCGCCACTGTATTGTAGCGACCCGGAATGTAAGTCACATGGAGGTCAAATCTGCTAAGAGTTTCATGCCAACGGCCTCTTCTCCCAGCTGGTCCACCAGGGGTATCCACATGTTCTGTCCTCCAGCTCTCCAGTGACTTGTGGTCAGTCAAAACCTCAACGCGATGGCCCAAGATCCAACCTTCATAACGCCGTAAGGCACAAAGGATTGCGTAGGCTTCTTGTTCCCTTGGACTCCAATTTCGCTGTCTTGTTGTAAGCTTGCGAGACCAGAAAGCCAGAGGGTGATGGTGACCTTCGTCATCGACTTGTTCGATCGTAGCACCAATGGCGTAACGACTGGCGTCTCTACGAATATAAAAAGGTCTTCCATCCAACCACGGAGTCTTTAATGTAACCACATTTGCCAGTGCTTCCTTGAGACCAGTAAAGGCTTCTTCACATTCTGGCGTCCACTTGAGCTTGACTTGAGATCCCTTCTTTCCTTCTATTTTGCCAACCTTCAGTAACTCTGTCAATGGACCAGAGAAATTGGCGTAGAGAGGAAGGAACTCGTGGTAGGAATTGCAGCAGCCTAAAAAGGCACGAAGCTGCGTGATGGTTTTAGGCCTTTCCCAGAGCTGCAGGGCAGCCATTTTTCCTGGGGCTGGTCTTCTTGTCCCATCTTCCAAGACAGAGCCACAAAATTCCACCGATTGGAGGAACATCTTGCCCTTCTTGGGTCCACACACGAGCTTCTCTTGTCGAAGGACTTCGAGAACTTTTCGAACTTGTTCTTCGTGCAACTTCAGGCACTCATCAAAGTTGTTTCCCAACGGCGTGGCAATCAGAAGGTCGTCGATGTAGATGCTGCAGAATTCTTGTAAATCCAGATCTTTGTGCTTCTGAAATAAAATAGTTTCCATCATCTTCTGGAACATCGACGGCGCATTCTTCAGACCCATCGGCAGTACAGTCCACTGGACAGTGCCACAGGGCGTGCACATTGCCGTCAAATGCCTATCCTCCTTTCGAAGGGGCATCTGATGAAAGCCATGGCGCAAATCCAACACAGTAAAGAGCTTGCCTTTGGCTCTCGCGGCGATCTCCTTCTCGATTAAAGGAAGAGGATGCGCGTCTGGTACTGTGGCGGCATTCAGGGCTCTGTAATCCACCACTAGACGCCAAGCATCTATGCTGGATTGGTCAGCAGGTGGGGGTTTTGGCACAGTAAATGGTGCTGAACACCACTCAGAACTCATGCAGCCCTCCAACCAACCGAACTCATAGAGATTGCGCTCAATAATCTTTCGCAGGGCATCTGCTTTGGTGCCGTGGAGATAGAATGGACGTTGTTTGTGAACCTTGGAGCCTTCGATTATGTCAATCTTGGCTTCCCCATTTTCACATCGAATTGGGGGGTTTTTCCACAACTTCCCACTCAGCACGTCATCTTGATAATCTTCGAACACTGCGTCCCTTCTTGCAGATATCTTGTCTCCGTCGACCTGATTCCCACATTTAATCACCGACATTATGTCCACCAATTTGCGAATTGTTGGTCGTGGTCTCATATTTTTGGCCACTTCATTCCAAACTTCTTCGTCGCATTGCTGGCGGATGAAGCTCACCTGAGCTCGCTCCTCCGTGGGATCCCACCAATGAAAGGGGTCCACGAATGTCTTGAAGGGATGGTCGGACGAATTCAGCTTCATTCCTGTCAATTCAGGCGAGATTCTTGGAGATTTGTCTTCATTCTTGCTTGAAATCTTGACTTTTTTGGCTTGATTCTTGTCTGATGGGGACGAATTGTAATGGATGGAGGCGTTCTCTTGAGGGACGCCGATTGTCCTTCCCTCCTTCCGCGACGATACGTCGGGATTCTGCTCTCGATCGTCTTCATCCACCCCAATTTCGTCGATTCTTGAGGAATTTGAGATAACCTCTTCTGTTCCCATTTCACTGCCATCTTGCCAATAATCTCCCAGATTCCCGTCAACTAAGCACGCCAACGTGCTCCACGAACGCTGTGGCAAAGGCTTGCCATTGTCTTCGCAATACAGCTTCACTCCCTTGTGAGGTAGCTCGACAATGTCGATTGAAATGTCCATAATGTCTTTGAACCACTCTTGTCTTGGCCAATTGGGGACAATTAAAATCGCCTTTGCGCCGGATTGCTTCAGCTTCTGCACTACACGAGAAAAAACGTCGAAGGGCGGATTGATCCAAAGAGGTTCAGACCAGTCCTCACTCCAGGCATCGTCGTAGAACTTCGGAAATCTTTTATTCTTTTTGTTTGCAAAGGCATCAACTTCAGGACGAAATTTGTGGTTCTTTTCGAAATAATCCACCAGAATGTCCCGCCATTTGTCGACTACACGATAGCAAACTGACTTCCACTTCTTGCTGTTCAACGAATCCACCTTGCCTTCGTCGAAATCTTCTTGATTCCTTGTCCATTCCTGCCCATCTTGCTGAAAATGCAGCTTATTTCTCTCCTTGAACTGGTGGATACTCTTGGTATATGGGTGCAGATAATACAGTTCGGACGGGTCGTTGGTCGACGGATCCTGGAGGAAGCACATCCTGTGTCCCATGGGCGACACACGATGAGCGTGAAGCCATGGTTGACCCAAGAAAAAATTGTACTTTATGCTGGCTTCATAGAATTTTCCAGCAAACCACTCCTCAGTGACCGTCTCTTCCACACTCCAGACTGATTGTTTCACCAATCTGACCGCCAATTCTGCTTCTCTGTCGCCACCGTCAAGGCGATGTCCGCTGACTCCCTCCAGCTGTACAGGGGTGGAGGACATCTTCGTCTCATCCTCCTGCAGAAAGCCTTTCCTCACCAGATTGACCTCTGAACCATTGTCAATCAGACATCTGGCAAGTTTAACCTTACCATCCGTCGATCTGACCTGGATCCAGCAGACAAACTGGCGCTGCTTGCCTCGCCGGACAGCGCTGAGGACCCAGGCAGGGTACAGGAGGCCGGAGGACCGCGCCAGTCGATCCCAGCAGCGTCCATCCACCGCCCCAACTACCCTGATGGGTTTTTCCTCCTGCCACTCAACCCCAGTGTTGGGATTTGGGTTAAGTTGGCTTCCCTATTGCCATTCTTCTTCTTCGTTCGGCTGTACGTCCTGTACTTGTCCTTCGTCAACCCATTCTTCTCCTGCTTCGACAGCATTCACTCCTTTTCCACGTCCACGACCTCCAAATGATTTCCCCTTACCACCTTTCTTACCTCCTTGGCCTTTGTTGTTGGAGGTGTTGGAATTGGGGTTGGATTCGTTGGATCCGCCCTTGCCTCGACCTCCAGTGTCCTTGTTGTTGCCGAAGGTCTTGTTCGCTGGCGTCTCCGCGTACAGGGGGTTGCCATTCACCTTGGAATCATCTTGATTCCCGGACTTTCCCTTGCCATTTCCACCTTTTTGGCCATTTTTTCCACCATTTTTTCCACCAGCATCGGTCCATCTTGAGTCGCTTGGATCTCCGCCTTGCTGCGAGTAATCTTTTGGTGTCCAGTCTCTGTTCTTTCCCTTGGACTGCCCTTTACCCTTTCCCCGTCCATGCTGGTCAGCATCTCGTGCTCCATCCTGCTGGGGATTTTTGGGAGAATTTCCCTTTCCATCCATTTTGGACTGAATTGTCTTGAGATCTGAGGGCGTCCATCTGTGATCTGCGGTCGTGTGAGTCGCCGCTCGACCTTCTTTTCCAAGGGCAATGCACACAGAGCATCCCTTCTCACCAACGGGGTTGACCTTGCCTCCGAAGCCATGTGCATCCTGGGACTTCTGGCATTCTAAGTTTGCATACTTTTCGAGTTGGTCCCAGATCTGCTCGACTCCATAACTGAAGATCCACGGTCGTACCTTCAAAACTGTTCCCTTATACTTCACTTTTCCATCCACCATGCTGCAGAAAAACTCCGACTGTTCAGAATCGTGGAAACCAACTCTCCATCTGCCCTCACGAATAGTGATATCCTTCAATCCAGTAGCACTGATAGAGTGTAGTAACTCACGAACAGCCATTTTTCCCATAGTTTCTGGTAATCCTCGGACTTCAACCCAGTTGCCCAGGACTTTTTGGTCCGCCTGAGAGTCCCTGATCTTCTGCTTGGTCTCCGGCGTGAGCTTGCTCAGGAGGATCTTCTTCATTTCGCCTTCAGAAAGTCCTTCTCCAGAGTTCTCCGCCTCTTGCACCAAAAACTCCCAATCTTGCCTTGCAATTTGGATCTCTTCCAGAAATAATTTCTTGATCGCCCTGAAGTTTTCCAAACGGTTCCTGTAATGATCTTCAGGTAGTCGAGACCCTTTCTTCTTCAGACTGCGGTACAGCTCCTCATACGTCAGGGGATTCCCCTGATTTTGCCTCTCCACATACAGATTGTATGTGCTTTCTCGGAGCTTGCCCGTCAGACAATCCATCAACCCAAGGATCCAGAGTTCCTTGTCCAGCTTCTCCGTCTGCAGCCACACCATGAACTGCCTCTCGAAGGACGCCCAGTAATTTGGGTGCCCTGAGAACTTCGGCTGCTTCATCACGGAGCCCCGGAGCCTCATGTGCAACGGGTTGAGCAGGTGGTTGAGGTTGAAGTTTGTGGCTGTGCCGACCGGATTGACGAACACAGGGTTGACTGCGGCGCCTCCCATGGCCTGTGCCTGCGCAATTGCGGCCGCCAGCAACGCCTGGTCCACAGTAGGCTGCACGAACGGCGTCTGCGGTGCTTGATGCAGCCTCATCTCCTTCAATTTCTTCTGCTTTTCTTTGATCTTGGCCTCATTTTCTTTTTGCTGCCGGTCCTTCTTCTTCAAGGCCATGGATCGCTCCTTCACAGTGGTCCTTGCTTCTCCATCAATGTCTCCGACAGTACCAACAGACAGTACAGACTTCCCTGACGAAGATTCTCCTCCTTCGGTACCCAGATTGAACCCAATAGGACTTCCAAATCCAGTAGGGGGGATACCAGAAATTCCAGTTCCAATTCCAGTAAAAGCTGGATGGTGGCCAGTAAAAGCTGGGGGTGCCGGAGAATGTGGAACGCCGTAAGGCGTGGATGTCGGTGCAGCTGAGGAGGTAGGTGCTGGGTGGCTTGCCATTGTAGGCGCTGGTCCAGAGAGCCCAGTAGTGCTCAGATTTTGTACCAGATTTGCAAGCTTCTCCAGCTTCTGTTCCATATCCTTCCACTTGCTGTCATCATCCCTCTTTTTGTCCTTGGCGGCCTTCTTCAGCTCCTTCACCCTGTTCTCCAGCGACGAAATCTGGCGTTGACAGGAGCAGTCCTTGGCGCACTCGCCACAGGAAGGGCATCTCGTCCCTTTTCCTTTGCTTCTGACTTCATCAACCCAGCTGTCAACACTGGAGTTGGAGTCAGGAAGCTTGGACAGTTGCTCCCTGGAGAGGTGAGAATGCGTCGAATCACACCTCATTTCGTCGACCTCGTCGTCGTTCCGACTCCAGGCGCCTGACGGACCAGGCTGCTGACGCAGATTCTGGCGTCTCTCCTCGGCGATGATGGCCATCTGCACCATCACGGCGGCCTGGTGGTCGAACTGGTCCATCAGCTCCTCCCAGTCCTCTTGCTCCTGCAGCTGGGCGTCGAATCTCGACCGGCCGCTGTCCCTGAGGAACTGGCACGACGCCCTGAACCAGTCCCTCAGGCGGCTACGATAGCCCGCCTCCGCCAGCAGCCAGTTCTGCCGGTGCAGGAATTCCTCATTCCAGATCTGCTGGAAGTGGTTTTCCCAGTAATCACCACTAATGCCAGTACCAGACTGCTCTCCTTCGCTGCTGCTGTCTTCTAGATCAGGCAAAGCTTGAGAGGAGGAACCAGATTCACTCGAGGAGGGAGATTCTCGACCGGGTTTAAGGTTGGGTGGGGCGTTCATGCAACACTCAGCACAAGTGTGAACACCAGGCCAATGTTTATGGCCACAGTAAGGGCACTCTGACAGATGATCTTCAGTTCGCTGGGGAGATGCTACGAATGTAACCTCAGGGGGAACACGCAGTGACTCTCTACGAGTGATAGCCCCGCTAAAGTTCGAAGATCTCAGAGTATCCGTGGAGATTCCAGAAGCAGAGTCATGATTTCCTCTGCTACCATGTAACCGCTGCATAGTGGTTGATCTTTGTTTTAACTGCGAAGCCTGTAGCCTTGATGCCCCAGGGGTCGTAACGCCCGACACTGCCCCTGATATCTCCGAACCCACATAACCCTCTTCGGACCCATATCCAGCCTCTGGGAGCGACATATGCGAAGCACTTGTAAGTCCAGTGAACTCCATGGTGGAATGTGAAGACTACGAAAACCCGGTCTACAAAAATGGAGCAGACATAGAATCTCAATGCGCATTCATCGCAACTAATGACACGACGTGAAATCATTCGAAATAATTCAAATAAATCCGATTGGGAAATCACGAAAGACAAATGCGACTCGACGCGCGCTCACAGGCGACATCTGGCGGCGAACGGAAAACATGAAACTGAACGGAAAATTTACTGCACTAATGTACATCTGAGAATCATTGGAATTCTGATCACATCAGTGTATAATTGAGTGCTGTCACTGCTGCCGTTACACCGAGGCCATGAAGAAGTTGTTGGCCGAGTTCATTGAGCGGGGATGGATCGAACCCTCCGACAGTGAATGGGCCAGCCCAGCCTTCATCGTGCCCAAGAAGGAGAAGGGCGAGTGGAGGTTGGTGGTTGATTACAGAGGTTTGAACGAGCAGACCGAGCACGACTCGTACTCGCTTCCCCTGATCGACTCCATCCTCCAAAAGCAACAGAAAAAGCGGATTTTCACGGTGTTGGACCTGAAACACGGTTACCACCAGATGCCGCTACACCCGGACTCCAGGCCCTGCACAGCGATGTCGACGCCGCTGGGGCCCATGCAGTGGAAAGTGGTGCCAATGGGTGCCAAGAATGGCAACGCCGCCTTCCAGCGCATGATGGAGGACCTACTCGGTCCTGTCCGGGACTGTGCCCATCCCTTCGTTGATGACATCATCATCGGGTCCGGCACGGAGAACATGACTGAGGACGAGCTCATCGACGCGCATGAGAAGGATCTGCGCCGAGTGCTCAGCGAGTTGGACAAGCACAACATGGGTTTGAGGTTTGAGGTTTGATTTTGCGGGTACTAGACGCCTTTCGGCCCCGGGGGGCCACCTGGTCGGGCCAGGTGATATCCTCCCCACCGGGTCCTAGTGGGGGGCCCTCCAAGACGCACCTCCTGCCTGGTGGCGGAGTCCCCCGGGTTCACAGAGCTCGGAGCCCCGTCCTTCCCCGGCGTCCCCGTTTCGCCACTCCCCGGTCAGTGCATCAATTCGCAGCCGTGGCCGTGGGCGCTTACCCACTGCGTCGCCCCCCTAATGCGTGGTCGCCCGGGGCACCGGCGCCGCCGGGCCCGTGCTACTGGCTTGTCGCCAGTGGGACCCCCTTGGGCTGGCGCGGTGGCTGCCTAGCCTAGGGGTTGGGGCGTGGCGCTGTGCGCCACTACTGCCTTGGCGGGTGCAGTGTCCCGTCTGTGTGTGCGCGGCGCTCGCGGCCGGTTCGGGGGGGTTCGGGCCGGTACCTGGTGTTGTGTGTCCCCTTCTTCCCCCTTCCCGCCCCGCGTATCCCGCGTTGCGTGTGGCGGGCCGTCCCGTCCGGGTGTCCCTTATCCTCGCTCGCTGGTACGCCATTCCATGTGGTCTGTGCGTTCCGCGCGCTCGGTCCGGTTGCCCTTCTGGTGGTCCCCGCGTGTCCTTTTCGTGTGTGTTCGCTCGCGCTCTCGCGGTGTCCGCTCCCCGCTGGGTGGTGTGGCGCGCGCATCTCGCGTGGTCCCGGCACTGGGCGCTGGTAGGGCCGTTCCATGTGGTCCGTGCCCCTCCGCGTGTCCTGCCCCGGTCCCGTGCTCCGTCTGGCGTGCTTGGGGGGGGGGCGGTCTGGTCCCGGTTCCCCCCTACTTGGCTTAGGGTTGCGGGGGCGGCGGCTGGGCGTCCCCGGGGGGGTGCCTTCGTCCATTGCGTGGGGCGTGGGGCGTCCCCCTTCCCTCCTCTGCCTGTCCACTAGGTGGGCTGTCGTGGTCTGCGCTGCGGGTGTGCGGTTGTGGGGGCCCCGCTCCGTTCTCGCGGGGGGGGAGAGAGGTGTCGTCTTGGTGTCCAGGCGCCGGCCCGCCGGATTCTCATGACGTGCCTGATGCGCACGGAGCTTCGCCCTGCGGGATGCGTGGGGGTTGGGGTGACCGTGGCTGGAGTGGCGCTCCAATGTCCCGGTTCATGGCCCAGCTGGGCAGCCCTACCGCGGGCTTACTCTTGGTACAGGGGGAGGGGGTTGCGGGCGCGTTTGTTCTGTGACCCGGGTGCCGGTGTATCTCAGAAGGCAGCCACCCCGGAGGTAGCGCACCAGGCGCACGCCGTGAAGGAGCAGGTTCGAACCCCGGGATCGGTGGTCTCCCACCGATCCCTTCGAATACCGGGCGAGGCCTCCCATCGACCTGTTTGAGTACAGGTGACGGTGCGCACTGCTGCAGGGGTGGGTGGTTCCCATGTCTTTTGTTTTTCGTGGGTGGGGGGTAAAACGAACGAGACCTCCACCCGATCCACCGGTATCGGTGGTGGCGCGAGTTGCTGGAGGGGGGGGTGGTTCCCACGTCGCCAATAGAGAGCTCTACGTGCAGGGATCCCAGGAGCACCAACGCCCGGGATCGAACCCCCGCACTGGACGATTGAAGACCGACGCTCTCACTACTGGGCCGTGGGAGTCTCTTACGCCACTGAGGGGTGTCGTCGGCTATGGATCCTGTCCTGTGGGTGGGGCTGTGCGCCGTGAAGCGTGTTGCGCGTGCCGGGAGGCCTCAGTCCACGCGCACGGGGTCGGGACAGGGGAGGGGGCTGGGTGGGGTGCGTTGGATCGCCGACTGACGTGCACAGGGGTAAGAGGCGGGCAGTAGCACCACCGGGTCGCCGACTGTCTGTAGGGCGGGGGGTCGCTCTGCCTCTTTCCGTCCCTCTGCCTTCCCTGGGCAGGCAACAAAGCGGGCGTCACTGGCGTTGCGCTGTCCATGGGGGGCGTGGCCCCCCATACCACTCCGGTTCGTGTTCACCCAGCCTCTCCGGGTACGATCTGTGCGGCGTCCCGGTGCGCAGGCGTGGGCCCGCTTGTTCCTCGCGGCCCCCGCGTGGGCCGTCGGCCGGAGCGGTGGGGCGGGTCGCACTCCGGCCCCCCTCTCGGGTGGGGGGGGTCCATTCCCCTTGCCTCGGGGGGGGTGTCGCGCTGCGGCCTCCCTGCTCTCGTTCCGGGCGGCGGCCTGCGGTACTCCTTTTTGGCCCTCCCCTCCGGCGCGCGCGTGCGGTCGGGGCTGGAGTGCCGCCCCGGGGCGGGGGGGGGTGAGGGGCGGCCCGTGTACCGCTCCCCTGGGGGCCCCGGCTGACCTGCAAACCCCCCCTCTGTCCCCTCGGAGTGGGCTGTGGTCACGGGAGGGTCATGTGGGGCGCGGCCTCCTTCGTGTTCCGTTGTGCGCGTTGCTCCGGCACGCCGGTGTGGGTTCGTGGGGGCAGGTCCAGCCGCCGCTGCCCTTACCGTGTCGCCGTTCCTCCTGTGGGTGGGGGCGCCCCCCCGGCCCTGGGGGGGCGGAGGGCCGCGCCTGTGGCTCCCCAGCTGGGGTGGGTGCGGGGGGGGGGGGGGGGGGGGGGGGGCGCCACCCCGCTCGCTCTCGGGCCTGTGTGGGAGGGGGGGGGGGGGGAGTGGGGGGGGTCCTTCGGTTCCCTGGCGATGCCCCCTGTCGGCCAGAAAGGGGGGGGGGGAGGGCGGCTTGGCGGTCCCAGCCCCGGGGGCCAGCCATCGGCCAGGGGGGTCGCGCCCTTCCCCCGCCCCCCTCTACCGAGTGCCGGATCCCCACGCAGTCCCTCCCTGGGGCCCCTCATCTCCCGGCCGTTGCCGCGCGGCGCTGGCTGGCCGGGGGTGGTCGTGAGGGTTAGCGGTCAGTGGTTAGCGGGTTGCGGGGCCGCTTTCCCCGGGTAGGCAACAAAGCGGGCGCCCCTTGGCGTCGTGCTGTCCATGGGGGGCGTGGCCACCCATACCATTCCGGTTCGCGCCCACCCGGCTTCTCTGGGCACGATCTGCGCGGCGTCCGGGTGCGCAGGCGTGGGCCCACATGCTCTTCGCGGCCCTCATTGGAGCCGGCGGCTGGGGCGTCGGGGCGGGTCACTCCCCGGCTCCCCTCCCGGGCGGGGGGGTCCGTCCCTTCAGCCTCGGGGGGTGGGGGCCGGGGCCCCTGCGGCCGGCGGGCCGGTGGGGGGGCGGGGGGGGGGGGGGTGTCGCGCCGCGGCCTCCCTGCTCTCGTTCCAGGCGGCGGCCTGTGGTACTCCTTCCTGGCTCTCTCCGCGTCGCCGGTGCGCTCCCTTCCGGCGCGCGCTTGCGGTCGGGGCTGAAGTGCCGCCCCGTGGTGGGGGGGGTGAGGGGCGGCCCGTGGACCGCCCCCCTGGGGGCCCCATCTGACTTGACACCCTCCCTCCGTCACCTCGGGGCGGGCTGTGGTTACGGGAGGGTCATGTGGGGTGCGGCCTCCTTCCTGCTCCGTCGTGCGCGTTGCCCCGGCACGCCGGTGTGGGTTCGCGGGAGCAGGCCCAGCCGCCGTTCCCCCTGAGGGGGGGGCGCCCCCCCGGCCCTGGGGGGGCGGAGGGCCGCGCCTGTGGCGCCCCTGCTGCGGTGGGTGCGGGGGGGGGGGGGGGGGGCGCCCCCCGCCCGCCCCCGGGTCTGTGCGGGGGGGGGGGGGGGGGGGGTGGGTTGGGGGGGGCCCTTTGGCCCCCTGGTGATGCCTCTCGTCGGCCGTTGGGGGGGGGGGGGCGGGGGCGGCATGGCGGCCCTGGTCCCGGGGGCCAGCCATCGGCCAGGGGGTCGCGCCCGTCACCCGCCCCCCCTATCGAGAGCTGGATGCCCGCGCAGGCCCTCGCCGGGGCCCTCACCTCCCCGGCCGTTGCCGCGCGGCGCCGGCCGGCCGGGGGTGGTTGATGGTTAGCGGTCAGTGGTTAGCAGGTTGCGGGGCAGCCGGTTCCTCCCCGCGCTTGGCGCCCCCGCACTCCCTTCCGTGGGTGGCGGCGCGTCCCCGCACGTCGTGCCATACCGTGGGGGGGGCGTGGGTCAGGGGGCCCATCCCCCCCTCCCGCGCCCGCCGTCTGGGCCTTCACTTGCGCCGCCGCTTGTGTGGGGGCTGGGGCTGCGGCGGCGGCGGGTTGTGCCGGCGGTAGCGCCAGTGGGCGAGGGCGCTACGCAAAGCCCGGGGGAGCCAGTTGTTGGCGTCCGCATCCGTGATGCGGAGCACCGCTCCCCCCTCCAGGAAGGCCGGCCACGTCGGCTCCCTGTCGGGCCACGCCGCCCGGATCACTGACCTGAGGACCCTCTCGTGGTCCTCTTGGGCCGCCCACCCCCCCGGGGGTGCCTCTCGGTTTCCTCCGTCCCTCCGGAGGAGCACGTCATCGAAGGGCCGGTTCCGCGACCTCCTGGAGGTCCCCTGGTTGGCCCAGCACAACCACCCGTACACTTCCCCCACCAGGGGGAGGGTCTCCCCCCCCAGCGGTTCCGGGACTGCGCCCCAGTCCACGTTCCACGGCCGGCTCTCCTCCGCCCCCTGTGCCGGCCCCCCTCGCTGCTCCTGCACCTGCGGCGCCGATGCCACGCCCCGTCCCCCCTCCGCCGAGGCCATCCGCGCCGGCTCCGCCCTCGGCGCGGGGGGGGCTTGCTGGTGCTGGTGTCGTGGGGGTTGGGGGGGGATGAGCTCGCCGGCGTCAGGGTCGATGTTGTAGAGGTGGTGGTGGTGGTGGTGGTGGTGGTGGTAGGTGTGGTGCGCCGGCATCTGTTGGATCCCGGGGGGGATGCACCTCACCGGCTGCACTTCCGGCTGCGGGGGTGCTCCGCCCTCTGCCCCCCTCCTCTCGCCCCGCCCTCCCCCCTGGGCTCCCGTGCCCCGTCCCTCCTGTCCCTTGGGGCCCTTGCCCTTGCCCTTGCCCTTGCCCTTGGGCCCCTTTCCCGTCCCGTGCCCGTGTCGCGGGTCCCGCCTCTCGTCCCCCACACCCCGGCCTACTCGCTCTCCCATCCCCCCTTGTCCAGCCCCCTGCGCCTGGGTGCCCTTCCCGTGCCCCTGACCACCCTTCCCGTGCCCTGGCCCCTCCCTGACCCCCTGCCCGAGTCGCGGGTCCCGCCTCTCGTCCACCACGCCCCGGCCCGCTCGCTCTCCCACCACCCCTCGCTCCGTCCCCTGCACCTGGGCCTCCTGCCCGCGCTCCCGCGCGCCCTTCCCGTGCCCCGACCCCTCCCCTGCCCCCTGCCTGCCACGCCGTCCGCCGCTCCCCTCCCCCTCGCCGCTGCGCCCTTCCTGGACCACTCGCCGGGCGTCCCGCTGCCTTTGCAGTTGCGGCAGCGTGACGCCCGGCGGCGAGCGCTCGCGCTTCGGGGGGCGGTCGTGCCGCTCCCGCCCCGGGGGGAAGGGCTTGGGGGGGTACGGCTTGGGGGGGCTGGTGTGGGTGTGGGCGGGGTTGGCGTGGGCGCGGTACTTCGCGCTCTCCCTGCCCACTGCTGCTGCTGCGGCGGCCGCCGGCGAGGCGTCCGCGGCCCGTGCGGGGTTCTTCCCCCGCTTGCGCGGCGTGCCAGGGGCCGCAGCCCCTCTCGCGCCCTCCGCACTCTCCTTCGCTGCCGTGGCGGCCGCCGACGAGGCGCCCGTGGCCGCGGTCGCAGACTCTCGCACATCCTCCTCGGTCTTCTCTGCTGCCGCGGCGGCCGCCTGCGAGGCGCCCACGGCCCGTGCGGGGTCCGTCGCAACCCCTCTTGCGCCCTGCTTGCTCTCCTGCGCGGCTGCGGCAGCCCTCGGCGACGCGTCCGGCTCCTGCGCCGGGGCTGCCCCCCTTGCCGGCGGCGTGCCGGGGGCCGCGGCCGGGGCCGCGGCGTGGCTCGCCGCGGTCTCCGCCTCCTGCGCGTCAGGGCGGGGCGGGGCGGCGGGGCTGGCCGCTTGGGCGGCGGGGGCGGCCGTCTCGGCTGGCCCAGGTTCCCGGGCCGGCGGCGGCGGTCCGACCACCGCCGCCTCCGCCAGCCTCCGCTCCTCGCGCTCCGCGAGGGTCTCCCCCGTCCACTCTGGGGAGGAGACGGGGGAGCGGGAGCGGGACCGGCGGTGGTGGCGGTCGTCCCGCCCGAGGGACCCATCGGAGTCTGCCATTACTGTTACTCTGGTAGGCATGCGTGGTGGCAGGCGCGCCCTTCCCACTACCTCCTGGTGCATCAGTGCCGTGCCGTGGGCAGTGCCGTGTGGTGCTCTGCGGGGGGGGGGGGGGAGGGGGTGGGGGGCCGGCTGTGGCGTCAGTCCCGCACGGCCGGGGGTCCGCGGCCATCCACCGGCATTGGGAGGGGGGCGGGGGAGCCACGCGGCCCACGCGTCGCGCCACAGCTCCCAGTCTGGGGCGGGGCTCAGGGCCCTGGGCCCCCGGGGGTCGTCGAGCGGTGCCGGGGGCAGCCGCACCAGATGGACCCCCGTAACGGCGGTGACCTCCTGTGTGCGCAGGAAGGTGTGTACTCCGTCCCGCGCCGCGGGCGCCGGGAGGGGGGGGCGGGGTACGGGTGTGGCCCCATAGAGGTGGGTGGGGGTGATCCCCAGGATCCGCCCCGGGTCCCCGCGGGTCGCGACGACGAGGAGGAGCAGGGGGGTGCCAGGGCACTCTTGCCAGAGGACCTGCCCCCTGTGGTGGGCACCCCTGGTCCTGGAGAGGGGGGGGGACAGGTCTGGGTTAGCCCAGCCGCGGGGCGCGTGCGTCGCCGGTGGGAGGGCGGGGCACCAAGTGGGCTCCCTGGGGAACGCCTCGTAGACGACGGCGTACGGGGGGGTAGGCCCGGTGCCGTCATACACCGGGTTGGTCGGCCGGGGGCGGGCGGACGCCTCGTCCGCGCCTTCCACGAACACCGTGACCTCGCCCACCTCCAGGTCCTCGTCCGGCGGGTGTAGAAGGTGGAGCGCCGCATCCAGCTCGGACACTCCCCCCGGGTACGTGGCCCGCGCCTGGTTCAGGTACGGGGCCGCGTCCCCGGGGTAGCGCGTCCTGAGGGCGTGCAGCAGGGCTGGGGCGCTACTGTGGAGGGACATGGCAGACCCCGCTCCCGTCATCCGGAGGGCGTCCCCCATGGACAGGGGCCGGCCCGACCGATTGGACTCGCGCCACTCCATCCAGTGCCCGTAGAGGGCCGCCTCTGGGCTGATGAGCCCTGGCCGGACGGCGTTCACGATCCGGTGCATTGCCGGGAGCAACGTAGGGGCCCCCGCTCCGTTCAGGGCGCGGACGGCCGGGAGGGCGGTCTCGTTGAGGAAGGCCCTCGCACTGCCCTCCAGGTCGCACCGTGCGGCAGCGTGCGCTCCTTTTGCCTCCGCCACCGCGTCCGCCACCAGACCCCGGACGGCCGCCTCCTGCGCTCTGCGGCGGGCCCTGGTGTGCCCCGGCCCATCCCCCCGTCGGCGTGGCATGGTGCTGCGGGCTCTGCAAAGGGCGGCGGCGGGTGGGGGTTAGGGGGCGAACACGTGCGACAGGTGCGCAACGGATGTGGGGTCCCGCAGGTGCACGTGGATCCACAGAAGGGCAGCGCCCGCGGGGCCCGCCTGTTCGTGTGAGGGGGTGTGTGCCCCCTCGATGCGCCGGCGCAAGGCCTCCTCCTCCGTGCGCCTGCGCGGATCTGCGGGAGGTTCGGGCCAGGGGCACGCGGCTACCTGGGTGCACCGCTCGCACCTGTTGGCGCCTGTCGCTGCTGCGGAGGACACCGTGTCACACTCTCCGCAGAGTCGGCAGGTGTGCGGGAGGTGGGAGGGCGGCGACCAAGGGTCGAGATGGCGGAGCCAGAGGTCGTCCCACCTCTGTCGGAGGGGGTCCCGGATCTCCAGCAAGCGGGCGCGGACGCGGCGCCGGTAGTCCTTGCCAAGTGTCTTCCGCTGGACCTCCTGCCACGTGTCGCCGGGGAGGATCCCGTGGTCGTGGAAGGCGGCGATGAGGTCGTCCCACGCCGGGCGGGGGTGCCCCTGGGGGGGGCTCGCCATGTACACGTGGCGCCCGGTGAGGTGGGGCGTCAGCGCGTCCCATTGGCACCCGTTTGCTGTGTCCCTGTGGAGGAGGGCCAGTAGGGTGCCGTCCGCGACCGCCTCCCACCCCACTCGCAGCCCTTCGCAGCCGTCCAGCTCCCGGTGCAGCGCGGCTGCGATACCGGTGGGGAGCATGAGGAGTAAGGGCCCCTGGGTGTCGCCCAGCCGGGACAGGGCGTCGTCGTATACCGGCCCCCCCGCTTTGAAGTGCGCCACGGTGAGTTGGGTGGCCCCGTCCTCTGGGGGTTGCCACCGGACGGTGGCCGCAGCTTGTCCCCACGTGCGTATCTCCGTGGCCCGGAGCACGTTGGCGGTGTGAAGGACGATGCGGGGCGGGACGGGCGTCCTGACGAGTGAGGATACGTCCCCAGTCCATCCCGTTTGCGGCCCCGGGGCCGCCTGCAGCCATTCCCCCGTCGCCGCGTCCCACGGGTGGTCAGGTCCCGCCCCGCGGACCATGGTGGGTCTCGGCCGGGTGTCCGGCCCCCACCCCCGGAGCGGGATGGCGGCGTATCGTTGCGCAGGGGTCTCCGGGGCGCGCGCGGCGGCGCACCACCGGCCCCACTCCCGCGCCCACTCCTCCCCCACGATGCGCGCCTCCCATGCGGTCATGGAGCCGCGCCCGATGATCCACGGTGGGAAAAGGGCGTCTTGCAGGTGCCTCGAGAACCCCCCCGGCAGGTCCTGATACGGGTGGGGGCCCTCTTGGAGCGGGCACTCCAGAGTGCCATTCACAACACGGAGGGAGGCTACGAAGTCCTTGTCAGGGCGCGGGGGAGGGGGAGGGTGGTCGCCCTCCGCCGCAGTGAGCCACCGGTGCGCCCGGGCCGCCGCGCTTAGGGGGTCGTGGAGGAGTTGCTCCAGCCGGTGGTTGCGAAGCTCCCACGCGAAGTCCCCTAGCCGGAGCATGTGGTGGAGGAAGTCGTCCACCGAGGTCCCTCCCGGCGGGTCGTATCGGGTTATGGCGCGGAGCTGCGCGTCCGCGTCCTCGGGCACCAGTCCGGAGCAGAACACCTCCGTCCACGTGGCGCCTGCGGAGCGCCACGAGGCCACCCACAGGGCCTTGTCCCCAGGTGGGAGGTGGCGGGCCGCCTCGTGCACCGCCTGGCGGTAGTGGGGCCAGAGGAGCCGCGAGTGGGTGCAGCCCACGTGCATGTGCACCGGGGTCTCTTCCGGGCCGCCGCAGAAAAGGCACGGCTGCGGGACGATGGCGACGCCGGAGAGCCGCTCCTTCCGGACGCGGAGCCTGCGCTGCACCGGCGTGTGGCCGTCTCGGGCCCGCAGCGCCCGGCGGTTGGTGGCCGCCGCGGTGAGGTCCCGGGCGTGGACGTAGGCCGTGGCGTGGGCCGCGCCTAGGGGTGTGTGTCCCCGGTGCGTCAGCGCATGGTCCGTCTGCGCCCGTTGTGCGACCTCGCCGAGCACCCGCATCGTGGGGGGCCGTAGATCGAGATGGCCGTCACGGCCGGCGACGATGAGTTGGGCGTGGCCGGGGTCCGGGGGCGTGTTCTGCAAGACGGTGTCCTGGGACGCCGCCCAGTCCGCCTTGTGCAGTAGGGCGTCACTGTGGTGCGAGGTGGCTCGGACGTACCAGAACGGGTGCCCGGCGTGTTGCCCCCGCGCGCACAGGCCGTCCCGGAGCCACCTCAGGGGCATCTGGTTGACCACCTTTGCTGCGCCCGCGGGGACCCCCGTGGTTCGCTCGCGATCTGCGTGCCGCAGGAGGTGGAGGATGACTTCGGCGTCCACCGTGTGGACCCATGGTCTGTGTGCACCGTAATGTAGGGGGAGGGAGGCGGCCACCCCCTCTCCGTCAGGCACCGTGCCCGAGATGGCCACCGCCCACGTGCGGGTGAGGTCGGCGGCGAGAGCGACGCTGGTGGCGTGTTTGCAGGGTCCGCCCCCGGACGCGTCCGAGGAGGTGTGTCCCCAGGCCTCCGGGATCCAGTAGTATCCGGTGGGGCTGAGCCACCCCGCGTTGAGGTCGGTGGAGTGCCACCGGACGTCGGGGTGGCTGTGGGTCAGTTGGTCCATGCTCAGCGCCCTGGTGTCGCCTGGGCTGATCGCCGGGTGGTCGTGCAGCCGGATCTCCGCTCCGGCGACCGTGCTTGCCCAGGACCGTAGCGCCGTCACATGTTCCTTGAGCCACGCCGGGCCCCCGCGCTGGTGTACCACCAAGTGTCCCGTGTCCTCCGGCTGGTCCTCCAGCGCGTGCACCGCCATGTGTGGGTCGTGCGGCACCCCCGTAGCCACCAGTAGGGCGGTGCCGCGGGGGAGTCCACGGGGTTCGGGCTGGCCTGCCCCCACTTGCACTATCACCCACTCGGCCCGGAGCTGCGCTTGTCCCGCCGCTTGGGTGCATTGGTCGTCTGTGGTCACCAGCCACAACGGCATCGGCGCGTGGGGCCGGGGGCGTAAGGGTTCTGGCCACGCCACGTCCGCGTTGGGCTCTTGGTGCTCGCTTTCCGCGAGTACGTCGCGGAGGATGTACATGAGGGCCGCTGGCGGGTGGTACGCCGCCCCCCGCGTGGGGGGGGACAGGCCGTTCCGGCGGCGGTAGCCCCCGACGTGGAGGTGCAGGCCGTCTGGGGTCACCCGCGGGCCGGTGTGGGCGTCCTGCTTAGCCCTCGTGGGGTGGACGAGTCTCAGGCGGGGGTCCCGCGTGCCGGTGGTGTGGAAGAGGTGGGCCAGGGCATCGCGCCACCCGGGGTGGTTGGTGGGCCCTTGCTCATGGCGGCAATAATGGAGGTGTTCATCGGCGCATTGGTCGAGGCACTCCCGCACCGCCGTTGGCCACGGATCGTCGTTGTCGGGGAAGGGGTGGCGTGGCCCGTGGTGCCCATGCCACGGCGTTGCGTGTGGCACCGTCAGGCGGCACGTGTCGCGCTGTCGCAGCTTGGCGGTGCGCAGCGTGACGATTTTGCCCGGCGGGGACTGTAGTTGGACGTGAGCCGCCCTGGGGCACGCGATGGGGTTGTACATCCCCACTCCCAGGGCGGCCAGGGCCCGGGGTATGCGCTGGACCCAGTCGCCTCCCGCCAGAGTTGCGAACTCCGGGACGGGGTAGTGCACCTCAGGGCATATTCCGTGCGCGCCGGCTATCTCCCAGAACATCTTGGTGACCTCCGCGCGCACGGAGGTTGCGCGGTGGTGGACGAGTGTACCCACGAGGGCCACCGCTGCCTGCTGGCACCGCGTGGGCACCCGTGTGAGCCCCAGGGTCCGGTCATCCTGCAGGCTGTCCCGCGAGGCGTCGAAGGCGTATCGTGCCCTGTCCTTCGCGACCTGGACCGTGATGTGGTCCAGGTGGCGTGCAGTGTCGGAGTCGTCGGCGATGAAAGGGGCGACGTACTGCGTCACCCCTCCGAGGATCGCCAGGATGACGTCCTGCACCACTTTCGGTGGCGCGAGGGTGTTAAGGCACCAGTGGTGTACTGCCGCCAGGCGTAGCCGGTGCTTGCGCTGCAGGGAGAACTCCCCGTCCGGCTGCAGCTGGAGTCCCAGGTAGGGGACGGAGTCCGCCGCTGGTACCCAGTACCACGGGTTTTCCAGGTGGGGGCAGAGGCGTAGCTGCAGGCCCGGGACCCCCTCCGTGGTGGCCATGGCGCACTTGCGGGGGTTGAGCTCCATGCCCATCATCCCCAGGTACGCGGCCACCGCCTCCACGCCCTCGACGAAGTGCTGCAGCGTGTGGGCCACCACCAGCAGGTCGTCGATGTAGGCCTGGATGAGGCCGTGCTCAGCTCCTCCCGGCGGGCGCAGGCGGTGCCCCTGTGCCCTGAGCAGAGGCTCCAGGAGGAGCGCGTACAGCAGGGGGCTCTCGGGGTTGCCCTGCCGGACGCCGCGTAGCATGTAGACGGGCTGCGTTAGCCCGTGTGCTGTGACGATGCGCAGCCTGGCGCACGTGTGGAGGAAGAGCAGGAGGTCAATGACGTCCGGCGGCACGGAGAGGTGGCGCAGGATGAGGTGGAGGGCGCCGTGCGGGGCGGTGTCGAAGGCCTTGCGGGCGTCGAAGGAGAAGACGTAGTTTGGCCTTCCCCGCTGGAGCTGCCGCTGCGCCATGAACAGTGGGGGGCCTGTGTTGGAGCCAGGGAGGGCCCCCTGCTGGCAGTCGCTGACCACCCCGTGCCGTGTGAGCACCTCCGTGATGCGCTGGGTGAGGGGGCCCGTGAGCAGCTTCATGTCCAGCTGGCCCAGGGCTATGGGCCTGTAGTCATCCAGTCTGGCAGAGCCCGGTACCTTGGGGCTGAGCCAGATGTGCGCGTCCCTCCAGTGCATCGGTGGCGGGGCGCCGCGGAGGATGGCCCGGTAGGAGTGGACCAGGAGCCACTGGACGGGTGCCGGGAGGGCCTTGATGAAGCGGGCCTCCACGTGGTTAGGACCCGGGGCCTTGCCATCGGCCTTGTCCAGGGCGGACTTCAGGTCCTGCATGGAGTACTGCTGGACCTGTGTCCAGGCTCCCTCAGGGACCCGTGGGACGTGGCGGCCGAGGACCGCCTGGAAACCCGGGAGGTCCACCGGGCGTTTGTCATACAGTTCTCGCCAGAAGGCGCGAACTGCGAACATCACGTCGTGGGCCTCCGTGAGGAGCGTTTGGGTGTTGGGAACCCGCACGTTCCAGAGGCCCGACGGGCCTGGGGCCTCTACCTCTATGGCTCCCCGCACGGCTTTCCATCGCTGGGCGATGTCGGGGGCGTGGCGGCGCCAGAATTCCTTGATGGCGCGCTTGCGGTCTGCCGCCAGGAGGGCGCGGAGCTGGCGAATGTCCTCCTCGAGGGCGGCTGCTTGCCTCTCCAGCTCCTCCTGCAGCTGGCCCTGCGTGGTCGGGCGGAACCCGGGCGACACACTCTGCAGTTCCTCCGTGAGCCGGAGCGCCGCCTCGGACCGGATGCCATGCCTGGCCGCGTCCGCCTGGTACGCTGCCGGGGCGCGCGCTGCCAGGGTGTCATAGCGGAGGACCGCTGCCTGGAGCTGCTTTCCGCTCTCCGGGGGGTCCCCCTCCGTCGGGTCCGTTCCCGCCGGAGACGGCTGCCTGCGTCCCACCACGCGCGCCAGGGCGTCATGCGTCGCGTGGAGGTGTTCGAACACCTTGTCCACCGCAGCCGCGGGCATGGACCCGTAGTCGTGCTGCTCTGCGGGACCCAGCCAGGGCGCAAGGGAGGGTTCATCCTGCGCGGCGGTGACCGCCGCCCACAGGCAGTGTTGGACGGGCGCGGCCTCGGCGTCGTACGGGAGGAGGCGGCCTTCCGTGTGGCTGTAGGGGGTGGGCATCGCCGCGCGCCCCGCCGCGCTGAGGAGGCCCGGCAGGGCCAGGCGGACCGGGAGGTGGTCCGAGCCGACCACCTGGGGGTGTGCCATGCCGCGAGCCCAGACGCTCTCCCGCAGGGACCACGGCAGGAGGGGCTCGTTGACCAGGAAAGTGTCCACCCTGTGCTGGGACGGGTGGAGCGCGGGGGTCATGTCCTCCTCTCCGCCCGCCGCGGCTCTTCGGAAGCCGCAGGCTTCCCAGCCCGCTCGGAAATGCTCCGTGGCCGGGTTGGCGGGGACATCCATGTAGACGTTGGTGTCACCGGCGATGACCACCGGGTGCCTCCCGCCGAGGCTGCGTGCCGTGGCATACATTTGTATGTCGGCCCAGAACGCCGCCCGTCCCGCCCACGGGGAGCAACCTGCTTGCGGCCCGTGGACGTTGATGAGGGTGAGGCCTCCCCCGTCCGTGCGGATCTCCAGGGCCGCGGCTTTCCCGGGGACAATTTCCTTGAAGCTGAGCACCTCGTGCTCCGCCACGTACTTGCTGCTGACCGCGGTGAGGAGGCCCCCCCCTCTCGAGGTGGAGGTGGCCCCCGTCTCCGCCAGCCGGCTGCTGAAGTAGGCGGTGTACCCCTTGTCCCGGAGCGCCGCGGCCACGTGCATCTCCTGCGCCCTGGTGGCGATCCCCGTTTCCTGGAGCATGATGGCAAAGCCCCCCTCCTGGGGCAGCATGCCGGTGATGAGGTGCTCCTTGTCGGTGCAGGCCGCCGGCCCCCTGCGCCGCCGGAGTGTGTCCCGGAGGGACCGGTCTGGCGGCACGAGGCCGTTGCGCAGGTTCCACGAGAGGAGCCACAGGGCGTCGCCCGTCGTGTCCTCCTGGAGTCAGCTATCCCGCGTCGGCATCGCCGCCGGGTCCGCTGGTGCCGCCAGGGCATCTGGGTGCGCCGCATCCGCTGAGCCCGTTCCCAGCGGGGCCCACAAGGGGGCCCGGGGGACCGGGGGAGTCAGGGGGGCCAGGGGGGCCAGCCCCGCGGGGATGGACATGGACCCTGGTGGGGCCGCACCGCCGGCCCCCGGGGCCGCTCCGGGTGCCTCCTCACCTCCATTTGCGTGGTCGGCTGCCTGGGGCGGGGGGCGCCGGGTGTACGGGGCGTGCCACGGGGACCTCCGTGCTCTCCCCTGCAGGATGTTGGCGGCCGCCTCCTTGTCAACCGCCGGGGCCGCAGCGTGCACCGGGTGCCACGCCAGGTGTTCCAGCATCGCCCCGCTGGTGTAGTACTTGTCCGCACACAGGGGGCATTTCGTCGGCTCCGTCGCCCCTCGCGCCGGGGGGAGCTGCACCGACTTCCGAATGGCGCCCTCCGCCGCTGGTTCGAAGGGCAGGTTGGCCAGCGGCACCGTGTGTGGTGCCAGCGTGCGGCCCGGGGCCGCCGCATCGAGGGCTCGCGTCGCGGGCGCGGGCCCGAGGCCTCGGGCGGCATCGCGCTGCGCGTCCGCTTGCAGCCACGTTTGCCAGTGCGTGGAGCCGATTTGGCGGTCGGGTTTGCTCCTCCACCGCAGGTCGTGGAAGGCCTGTAGCCAGTGGTACACCGTGGTCGGGACCGCCAGCTGGAGCTCCAGGTCCGCGGGGTGCGCCGCTGCCGGCCACACTCCCGGCCTCGCCGCCCGGGCGTTGTCCTTCAGCCTGACCTGGAGCAGGAGGGCGTGGTGTTCGCCCTCCCGCAGCGCCTTGATGATCATGCGTGTGCAGTCTGCCACGCGGATCACGGCTTCGGGCCCCGGCAGGCGTTCAGGGTCGCAGACGACGACGTGCGCGTCCGCCGGGCTGAACATGCAGACCACCCACTGTGGGTTCTGCTGCCCCCGTTGGGCCACCGCCAGGGTAGCCGCTGGGCGGGCGTGCGTGATGGGCCCCGCGTGGAGGTCCGGGACGTCCGTGGCACTGATGGCGTCTCCCTGCCACGCGGCCCGTAGATGCTCCTCCTGGTCGGGGCTCCACACCAGTGCGGGGGGGTTGACCCACCCCGGTTCCTGCCTCTTGTTGGGGGCGCTGACAGCGTGCAGCAGGACCGCCAGCGGCCAGGGGTCCGCCGACATGTAGTAGGCCTGGGTGGGCCCCTGTCGCCAGTCGACGTGGGACAGGGGCGGGAATGCCCCTTGCCTGGCGGTGCTGTGCCAGACCGCCCATCGGCCTCCGGCCAGGATGTGCGACCGGTACCCTCCGGCGTGGCCGTGTACGATGGCTTGGTAGCCTGCCGTCTGCAGTACCAGCGCCTCCCCCTGCTTAGGCCCGGGCGGGGGTGCGCCATCGCCCGCACCCCAGACGCGGGTGCGCCCGCGGAGTGTGGCATGCCACGGGTCTGGTGCATCGCGCTGGGGCCCTTGTATGCACCCCGCAATTTGCGCCGGGCCGTGGTGGTGGACGAAGCTCTCCCCGCCGTCTGCTAGCAAAGCCGCCGCGACGACGTATAGTTGCTCCGCCGTGAGGGGCGCCGTCGGCTCGTGCGTCGCGGCCGGCCGTCGGGGCCGCGTGTCGCGGCAGGGGACGTGGGGCAGCAGCTGCGCCGGCCACGCCGCCACTGGACCCATGGTGACGGCCGCGACCGCGGACGCCAGCGCCGTGCGGTCCGTGGGTCTGTACTGCCGGAGTCCCGTGGTATCTCGGGTGAGGTGCCTGCAGGCTGCCATCCAGGCCACCGCTCCGCAGTTCGTGCAGTCCGGTTCGGCACCGCTCGCATCGTCGCCTCCCCACTGCTGTACTGTGGTGGCGGTGTCGAGCGGGGGGCCCCGCTGTAGCGCCTCCGGGTCCTGCCCCGGCGGGAGGGCGGGCGGGATTGGCTGCGGGTAGTTTTGCGCGCCCCGGCGCTCCGGGTGCGTGTGGTACGGGTTCTGCCGGCGGTGTTCCGGGGCTGCCCGTGGCTGGAAGAGGAGCTGGTGCAGGTACCAGTGGCCCTCCGCGGCGGACGGATTGCGGAGCGTTAGCCACTGTTCCACCACGCCTCCTGGGTGCGCGGCCTCGATGCGGCGCTGCAACCCCAGGCGGCCTAGGCGGTTGGACGTGCCCGCGGGTGGGATGTGTGCCTGCGGGTAGAGCACCCGCAGCGGCTCCAGCGCCAGGTCCAGCACTTCGTCGTTGAGCTGCTTCGTGAGGGCCGACGCCCTGTGTAGGGCGTGGAGGACCCCGGGCGTGGGGGCCGTGAGCTGTTCGAGCACCGGTCCCGGTGGGTACCGCGTACCCGGGTTCGTCAGCCACTCCCTGGTGTGGCTCAGTACGGCCTTCCACACGTCCCTTGTAAAGGCGTGCCGGGGGGCCAATGAGGGGACCATCCGTAGGAGGCGGTGGCACGCCGGCGGCGACCGCATGGGCTGTGGGGCGGCCGCCGTGATCCACCTGCACGCCGTGCCGGGCACGATCGCCCCCCATTCCACGGTCCCCATGCCCTCGGCATGAATCAGCGCCTGGCCTTGGACCATGGGGAAGTAGGGGCTCGAGCGCCCCTTCCCTTCCCTCCACCGTACCCAGGCGGCCCCCGCCTGCAGGCTGCGGAGCAGGGCCACGCCGGGGAGGGGCGGCTGCGGGAAAGCCCCCTTGACGGCCTGGGTGGCGTGGGCCAAAGTGCCCATTGGTAAGTACCACAACGGGAGGGTCCAGGGGCCCGGCAGCGGTTGCGCCACCCCTGCGTCCCATCGCCACTCGGAGTCTGGCGGGGCGGCCGGGACCGTGCCCGTCTGCAGGAAGTGGCGTGCATACTTGTCGGGGTGCCGTTGGAGGGTTGCCGCGAGGCTGAGCCCCTCCGCCGCTGGTGCCACCGGGAGGCCGCCCCGGGGCCTGCGCCAGGGGTATTCCTGGTCGGCCGGCCAGGTGTGGAGGTCCCGGGCGATGTCCTCCGCGGTCCCTGTGGGGGCGTCCTCTGGTGCCAGGTGCCACATGACGGCGAGCACCGCCCATGTGGAAAAGGGCCACGCCCGCGGGGGGGTGTACACCTGGATGGTCCACTGTGGGCACGCCCGCCGCACGCGGGACACGTGGAGCACCCCTCGGACCATGTCCGCCGCCAGGACCAGCACCATTCCCGAGGGATCCACAATGATCCCCTCTGCGGGTCCACCGCGGCGGCCCCGGGTGTGCAGGGCCACCGCCGCTTGTCCCGCGTGGGTGACGCGGTCGACGGCCTCCTGGATGTTCACGCTGCCGCGCGCGGTCTCATCCAGGATCCAGCCCTGCGTCACCCCGTAGCGTAGGGCGGCGCGTGCGGCCGCGGGCTTCACCTCGGGCAACGCTCCGTCGTCGGCATCGGGCTGGGGGTGCTGTCTGGGGCACCAGCCTTCGCCGGTGCAATGGCCCCGTTTCCACGCGGGGCAGATCGCGGATACGCTGCCCGCCGGCGGCGCAGGTTCCGCGGGCGCGCCCCCCGCGGGGGGCTCCGGCAATGCCTCCAGGTCGGAGTCTGTGCCCGCGTCCTCTTGTGGGGGGTCTCCTTCGCCGTCTCTGAGTCCCAGCGCCCTGATGACCTCGTGTGCTTCGTCCAGCGTCGGAGATCGGGGGCGTGTCTTGCGTGGTGCCGCGGGTTCCGCCATTGCTATGTCGCTGTGTCTAAGAGCAGGGGGCGGGGTGCGGATGTCCCGTGGCTGGTGCGTTGGTGCGTTGGTGCGTTGCTCGGTGTGGGGGCGGTGGATGGGCATCCCCGGGGGGGCGCCTTCCAGTGTTGCGAGGGGCGTCCGGTGTTAGGCGCTGTCCCTCCCCCGGCCGCTCGTCCTCCGGAGCGTGCAGCCAGGGTTCCGCGACCCGCGTGTCCCGGGCGCGGTCGGTGCGGGCAGTGGACCCTGCACCGGCCCCACAGCGTGCGCCCTTGCGGGCCGGCGTTGCTCGCTGTGGGGGTGGCGGAGGGGCGCCCCCGGGGGGGGTGCCTGCCAGCGTTGTGAGGGGCGCCTGGTGTCAGGCGCTGTCCCTCCCCCGGCCGCGCTCGCCCTCCGTAGCGTGCAGCCAGGGTTCCGCGACCCGTGTGTCCCGGGCGCGGTCGATGCGGGCGTGTGGACCCAGCACCGGTCCCACAGCGTGCGCCCTTGCCGGCCGACGCTGCTCGCTGTGGGCTGGCGGAATGGCGTCCCCGGGGGGGGCGCTTTCCACCGTTGTGAGGGGCGCCTGGTGTCAGGCGCTGTCCCTTCCCTGGCCGCTCGTCCTCCGGAGCGTGCAGCCAGGGTTCCGCGACCCGCGTGTCCCGGGTGCGGTCGATGCGGGCATGTGGACCCAGCACCGGCCCCACAGCGTGCGCCCTTGCGGGCCGGCGTTGCTCGCTGTGGGGGTGGCGGAAGGGCGTTCCCGGGGGGGTGCCTTCCACCGTTGTGAGGGGCGCCCGGTGTCAGGCGCTGTCCCTCCCCCGGCCGCGCTCGCCCTCCGTAGCGTGCAGCCAGGGTTCCGCGACCCGTGTGTCCCGGGCGCGGTCGATGCGGGCGTGTGGACCCAGTACCGGTCCCACAGCGTGCGCCCTTGCGGGCCGACGCTGCTCGCTGTGGGGCTGGCGGAATGGCGTCCCCGGGGGGGGCGCTTTCCACCGTTGTGAGGGGCGCCTGGTGTCAGGCGCTGTCCCTTCCCTGGCCGCTCGTCCTCCGGAGCGCGCAGCCAGGGTTCCGCGGCCCGTGTGTCCCGGGCGCGGTCGATGTGGGCGTGTGGACCCAGTACCGGCCCCACGGCGTGCGCCCTTGCGGGCCGGCGTTGTTCGCTGTGGGGGTGGCGGAAGGGCGTCCCCGGGGGGGGCTGCCTTCCACCGTTGTGAGGGGCGTCTGGTGTCAGGCACTGTCCCTCCCTCGGCCGCTCGTCCTCCGGAGCGTGCAGCCAGGTTCCGCGACCCGCGTGTCCCGGGCGCGGTCGATGCGGGCAGCGGACCCAGCACCGGCCCCACAGCGTGCGCCCTTGCGGGCCGACGCTGCTCGCTGTGGGGGTGGCGGAAGGGCGTCCCCGTGGGGGGTGCCTTCCACCGTCGTGAGGGGCGCCTGGTGTCAGGCGCTGTCCCTCCCCCGGCCGCTCGTCCTCCGGAGCGTGCAGCCAGGGTTCCGCGACCCGCGTGTCCCGGGTGCGGTCGATGCGGGCGTGTGGACCCAGCACCGGCCCCACAGCGTGCGCCCTTGCGGGCCGGCGTTGCTCGCTGTGGGGGTGGCGGAAGGGTGTCCCCGGGGGGGGTGCCTTCCACCGTTGTGAGGGGCGCCTGGTGTTAGGCGCTGTCCCTCCCCCGGCCGCTCGTCCTCCGGAGCGTGCAGCCAGGGTTCCGCGACCCGCGTGTCCCGGGCGCGGTCGGTGCGGGCGTGTGGACCCAGCACCGGCCCCACAGCGTGCGCCCTTGCGGGCCGGCGTTGCTCGCTGTGGGGGTGGCGGAGGGGCGCCCCCGGGGGGGGTGCCTGCCACCGTTGTGAGGGGCGCCTGGCGTCAGGCGCTGTCCCTCCCCCGTCCGCTCGTCCTTTGGAGCGCGCAGCCGGGGTTCTGCGACCCGTGTGTCCCGGGTGCGGTCGATGCGGGCGTGTGGACCCAGCACCGGCCCCACAGCGTGCGCCCTTGCGGGCCGGTGTTGCTCGCTGTGGGGGTGGCGGAAGGGCGTCCCCGGGGGGGGTGCCTTCCACCGTTGTGAGGGCCGCCTGGTGTCAGGCGCTGTCCCTCCCCCGGCCGCTCGTCCTCCGGAGCGTGCAGCCAGCGTTCCGTGACCCGCGTGTCCCGGGTGCGGTCGATGCGGGCGTGTGGACCCAGCACCGGCCCCACAGCGTGCGCCCTTGCGGGCCGGCGTTGCTCGCTGTGGGGGTGGCGGAAGGGCGTCCCCGGGGGGGGTGCCTTCCACCGTTGTGAGGGGCGCCTGGTGTCAGGCGCTGCCCCTCCCCCGGCCGCTCGTCCTCCGGAGCGTGCAGCCAGGGTTCCGCGACCCGTGTGTCCCGGGTGCGGTCGGTGCGGGCGTGTGGACCCAGCACCGGCCCCACAGCGTGCGCCCTTGCGGGCCGGCGTTGCTCGCTGTGGGGGTGGTGGAAGGGCGTCCCCGGGGGGGGGTGCCTTCCACCGTTGTGAGGGGCGCCTGGTGTCAGGCGCTGTCCCTTCCCCGGCCGCTCGTCCTCCGGAGCGTGCAGCCAGGGTTCCGCGACCCGTGTGTCCCGGGTGCGGTCGATGCGGGCGTGTGGACCCAGCATCGGCCTCACAGCGTGCGCCCTTGTGGGCTGGCGTTGCTCGCTGTGGGGGTGGCGGAAGGGCGTCCCCGGGGGGGGTGCCTTCCACCGTTGTGAGGGGCGCCTGGTGTCAGGCGCTGTCCCTCCCCCGGCCGCTCGTCCTCTGGAGCGTGCAGCCAGGGCTCCGCGACCCGCGTGTCCCGGGCGCGGTTGATGTGGGCGTGTGGACCCAGCACCAGCCCCACAGCGTGCGCCCTTGCGGGCCGGCGTTGCTCACTGTGGGGGTGGCGGAAGGGCGTCCCCGGGGGGGCTGCCTTCCGCCGTTGTGAGGGGCGCCTGGTGTCAGGCGCTGTCCCTCCCCCGGCCGCTCGTCCTCCGGAGCGTGCAGCTAGGGTTCCGCGACCCGCGTGTCCCGGGTGCGGTCGATGCGGGCGTGTGGACCCAGCACCGGCCCCACAGCGTGCGCCCTTGCGGGCTGGCGTTGCTCGCTATGGGGGTGGCGGAAGGGCGTCCCCGGGGGGGCTGCCTTCCGCCGTTGTGAGGGGCGCCTGGTGTCAGGCGCTGTCCCTCCCCCGGCTGCCCGTCCTCCGGAGCGTGCAGCTAGGGTTCCGCGACCCGTGTGTCCCGGGTGCGGTCGATGCGGGCGTGTGGACCCAGCACCGGCCCCACAGCGTGCGCCCTTGCGGGTCGGCGTTGCTCGCTGTGGGGGTGGCGGAAGGGCGTCCCCGGGGGGGGTGCCTTCCACCGTTGTGAGGGGCGCCTGGTGTCAGGCGCTGCCCCTCCCCCGGCCGCTCGTCCTCCGGAGCATGCAGCCAGGGTTCCGCGACCCGTGTGTCCCGGGTGCGGTCGATGCGGGCGTGTGGACCCAGCACCGGCCCCACAGCGTGCGCCCTTGCGGGCCGGCGTTGCTCGCTGTGGGGGTGGCGGAAGGGCGTCCCCGGGGGGGGCTGCCTTCCACCGTTGTGAGGGGCGCTTGGTGCCAGGCGCTGTCCCTCCCCCGGCCGCTCGTCCTCCGGAGCGTGCAGCCAGGGTTCCGCGACCCGTGTGTCCCGGGTGCGGTCGATGCGGGCGTGTGGACCCAGCACCGGCCCCACAGCGTGCGCCCTTGCGGGCCGGCGTTGCTCGCTGTGGGGGTGGCGGAAGGGCGTCCCCGGGGGGGGTTCCTTCCACCGTTGTGAGGGGCGCCTGGTGTCAGGCGCTGTCCCTCCCCCGGCTGCTCGTCCTCCGGAGCGCGCAGCCAGGGTTCCGCGACCCGTGTGTCCCGGGTGCGGTCGATGCGGGCGTGTGGACCCAGCACCGGCCCCACAGCGTGCGCCCTTGCGGGCCGGCGTTGCTCGCTGTGGGGGTGGCGGAAGGGCGTCCCCGGGGGGGGTGCCTTCCACCGTTGTGAGGGGCGCCTGGTGTCAGGCGCTGCCCCTCCCCCGGTCGCTTGTCCTCCGGAGCGTGCAGCCAGGGTTCCGCGACCCGTGTGTCCCGGGTGCGGTCGATGCGGGCGTGTGGATCCAGCACCGGCCCCACAGCGTGCGCCCTTGCGGGCCGGCGTTGCTCGCTGTGGGGGTGGCGGAAGGGCGTCCCCGGGGGGGGCTGCCTTCCACCGTTGTGAGGGGCGCTTGGTGCCAGGCGCTGTCCCTCCCCCGGCCGCTCGTCCTCCGGAGCGTGCAGCCAGGGTTCCGCGACCCGTGTGTCCCGGGTGCGGTCGATGCGGGCGTGTGGACCCAGCACCGGCCCCACAGCGTGCGCCCTTGCGGGCCGGCGTTGCTCGCTGTGGGGGTGGCGGAAGGGCGTCCCCGGGGGGGGCTGTCCTCCACCGTTGTGAGGGGCGCCTGGTGCCAGGCGCTGTCCCTCCCCCGGCTGCCCGTCCTCCGGAGCGTGCAGCCAGGGTTCCGCGACCCGCGTGTCCCGGGTGCGGTCGGTGTGGGCGTGGGGGCCCGGCACCGGCCCCACAGCGTGCGCCCTTGCGGGCCGGCGTTGCTCGCTGTGGGGGTGGCGGAAGGGCGTCCCCGGGGGGGGTGCCTTCCACCATGGTGAGGGGCGCTTGGGGTCAGGCGCTGTCCCTCTCCCGTCTGCCCGCCCACTGCCGGGTGGGTTGCCGGGGTTCGTTGGGTGTGTGCGGTGTGTGTGGTGCCTGTGCCGTGTGTGTCGTGGTGCGTGGTGCTGCTCTTTCCTTGGTCCTCCGGTGCTCCCCTCTCCGGTGTCTCGGTGCGGTGTTGTGCTCGCCGTGTGCCCGCCGTGTCCCCTCCTCTGTGTGCGCCCCTTGCTCGTTCGCTGGCTACCCCTTGTTCCTTTCGCGGCTTCGTTGCTCTTTACCCTTTCCTCTACCCCTCTCCCTGGCATGCACTTTTTCCCTGCCTCCGCTTTGTTGCGTGTCTCTGTCTTTATCCTTGTCGGCCCGGGCTTCCTCTTTTGAACCTGCGTAGGGAGAGAAGGGTGCGTAAACGAGCGTGCGGCGGCGGCGGTTTTGTCGCGACATGGCACCTCGAGCTGGCTGGTACGTCATGCGACATTCGTGTGCGACCGGCTTGCGTGTAGGTTTATCGCCCCACTTGCTCCCGGCTTGTTTCCACCCCCCTTTGGTCGCTACCTTTTCTCGTCGCCCGTTCCGCGCGCGCGGCGTGACGTGCAACATACCTGCCTCTTTCCCCACTACCTTAACGTGTCCTAGTCCTCCCGCCTTGTCGGGCGTTCGCTTATGTGTGACGACGGCACGACGCAATACTTGCCTAAGCGTCTAAGACAACCCTACTTTAACGCCCGGACGACGCAGACACGAGCATACGCTTCTCTTCGGGACCTGTGAGGATAGAACATGGGTGCGTGCACGTGTGTTCGTTGGGACCCGGCACTCGCCGGCGCTATGCTATTTGTGTGTTTGCTCTTCTTGTCCCCCTCCCTGGCTATTTGTGTGTTCTAACCCACGCAACTCCGCGGTTGGCGACGTGGCACGACATGGTAACATACATGTGTTCTTGGTGGCGGTGTGTGGCTTGTCTACTATTCGTTTGCATGCGGCGGCATACCTTTTGTTCCCTTTCGCTCCCTTTCGCCTCCTACATAAGCGGGCGTGCGGGTGGGCGGTGGGCACGTCTCGGTTACGTAGCGTAGCGTGGCAACATACTTGGACCCCACTAGTTACGTGTGTATGCTTGGTTTTTTTTTTTTTTTTTTTTTTTTTTTTTTTTTTTTGTGTTGTGCTTTACCTCGATGGTCTTTTTGTTCCTCCCTGTTTGTCCCTTCATACCATGTTGCTCGTCCGTGGCGGTGTTGGCCTTGCGGCGTTCCGGGCATGCGCGTGCGGGCATACCTTTCTTTCCCTATGCGAGCGGGGGTGAGCATAGGCGTTCTTTCGGTGCCACCTCTTGTTGGTTTTCCTTGCCGGTGCGGTTTTCGTTGCGCTTTTCGTGGCGGCGCACTTTGGCGTTGCTTATCACGTTACTTGTTTTGCGCTTGTTACGGCGTCATGCACACAACGTATGGCACATAACATACTTGCTTTCCGGCGGCCGGTGGCGTTGTTGTTGCTTGTGTGTATTTTTTCATGCACGACATTCAACATACTTGGGTACATGTGCGGCCTCTTGCTCTTTTTGTTGTGCTCCCCTTCGCGCGTATTTCCTACATGAGCGGGCTTGCATTGCTTGGTCGTGTACTTGTGGTATATCTCTCCACCGTGGTGCGGTTTGTTACCTATTTATTCTCCTTGTCTACCTCTTTCCGCGTTGTGCTTGTTTCGTTGGTTTTTCGCGGTGCGCGGCAAATAACATACTTGCTTGTCGGTGGCCGGTGGCGTTGTTGTTGTCTATGTGTGGGTTGTTTTGGGGCGCGCACAAGTCCCTAGCGCCTAGGGCACGCACTTTGCTAGGTGGTTTGGGGCAAGCAACGCTCAGTTTCTTCGCCGTCGCGACTCTATTGTTCGTCTTTTTCGGTGAGTGTCCTATATTTTGCGACCTCGCCAAACAGCGGCGTAAAATTGTTGGGGGGGTTTCTGAGGTCGGAAAAGACGATTTTTCGCTTTATTTCTGCTGGCGGTGCGTCTTTTTCTCGTAATTTTATTTTTCTTCTGCTACAAACAAGGGAAATGCTCCAGGATTCCAGGGCAAAGGTTGTCTATAACGGGGCTGCCAAGTCTCATTGAGATATGGCAGCGGAGGACAGCAACGTGCAGTGGTACTCAGCCTGCGATTGAACTTGGTTTCGGGCTCCCGAACCCACATAACCCTCTTCGGACCCATATCCAGCCTCTGGGAGCGACATATGCGAAGCACTTGTAAGTCCAGTGAACTCCATGGTGGAATGTGAAGACTACGAAAACCCGGTCTACAAAAATGGAGCAGACATAGAATCTCAATGCGCATTCATCGCAACTAATGACACGACGTGAAATCATTCGAAATAATTTAAATAAATCCGATTGGGAAATCACGAAAGACAAATGCGACTCGACGCGCGCTCACAGGCGACATCTGGCGGCGAACGGAAAACATGAAACTGAACGGAAAATTTACTGCACTAATGTACATCTGAGAATCATTGGAATTCTGATCACATCAGTGTATAATTGAGTGCTGTCACTGCTGCCGTTACACCGAGGCCATGAAGAAGTTGTTGGCCGAGTTCATTGAGCGGGGATGGATCGAACCCTCCGACAGTGAATGGGCCAGCCCAGCCTTCATCGTGCCCAAGAAGGAGAAGGGCGAGTGGAGGTTGGTGGTTGATTACAGAGGTTTGAACGAGCAGACCGAGCACGACTCGTACTCGCTTCCCCTGATCGACTTCATCCTCCAAAAGCAACAGAAAAAGCGGATTTTCACGGTGTTGGACCTGAAACACGGTTACCACCAGATGCCGCTACACCCGGACTCCAGGCCCTGCACAGCGATGTCGACGCCGCTGGGGCCCATGCAGTGGAAAGTGGTGCCAATGGGTGCCAAGAATGGCAACGCCGCCTTCCAGCGCATGATGGAGGACCTACTCGGTCCTGTCCGGGACTGTGCCCATCCCTTCGTTGATGACATCATCATCGGGTCCGGCACGGAGAACATGACTGAGGACGAGCTCATCGACGCGCATGAGAAGGATCTGCGCCGAGCGCTCAGCGAGTTGGACAAGCACAACATGGTGTGCAAGCCCACCAAAGCCTCACTCTTCGTGAAGGAAGTGGAGTTCGCGGGTCACGTGGTTGGTCACGGGCAACGCCGTCCCATGCCTGGGAAACTGGCGTCCCTGCACCACTGGGAGAAACCCCAGACCATCAGCGAACTCCGGTCCTTCATGGGGTTCTGCAATTACTATTCGGGCTATGTCCGGATGTATGCAGAACTGTCGGGGCCGCTGCATAAGATGCTGCAAGTGGGCAAGTTCGATGGCCGGAAGGGGAGCAAGAAGAAGCTTGCCTGGACCCCTGAGGCTGAGGATGCGTTCAACCGCCTGAAGGAGCGACTCCTGGGGCAGTTGGGGCTATTCCTGGTGGACCTGGACAAGGGATTCGTGCTACGGACGGACGCCTCGGACTATGCTGTGGGGGCAGTCCTCGAGCAGATCCGAGACGACGGGTCACATGTACCCGTGGCGTTCTGGAGCCGGATCCTGGCCGAGGGCCAACGCCGCACCTGGACCGCGAGGGAGAAGGAGACATACGCCATTGTATGTGCGCTCAGGAAGTGGTCTGGCCACATCGGACTGCAGCCGGTGGTGGTTTGCACGGACCACCAGTCCCTACAGAGCTGGCACAAGGAGCATGTCGACACCCCCTCAGGACCAGCGGCTAGGAGGGCCCGATGGCACGAGACGTTCGCCAAGTTCGACCTCAGTGTTGTGTACGTCCCGGGGAAGGACAACACTGTGGCAGATTGCCTCAGTCGCTGGGCCTACCCCGCGGGCAAGGCGTGGATGGACATATCCAGCCATGGAGACGCCGAGGAGACCGAGGAGGCCAAGCGCATCATCGAGATGGAGAAGGTCATGGAGCAAGAGGGGGTCAAGTGCTTTGTGGTGATGGCAAACCGTACGGACCTGGCCAAGTTCCGGGGTGCCCGCGTCCAAGCTATTCGAGAAGAAACCCTCGAGCAATGGATGGTGGCCCCTGTAGAGCTAGTCAGGTCAGTGCTCACAGAAGACTGGTCGGATGACTACGCGGCATCCGAGCACTGGAGCAAGTACTGGAATGCCGTGAGCGCCCCGTCGGACGACGAATGGCCCGAGGGCTTGACCGAGGATGGCGACAAGTTGTTCCTCAAGGACAAGCTGCTGGTGCCCGAGAACCGAGTGGAGGAGCTCATTGACCATTGGCACAACGCCCAGCTCATGCACCCTGGCCGAGACAAGATGCAGCAGGACCTGGAGTGGCGTTTCAAGTTCCCTCCGGGGTACTACGCCATCCTGGATAGGTATTGCAGCGACTGTGCCGTGTGTCGGGCCACGAAGAGCCCCAACCACTCCACAGCGGGCAACCCGGTGTATACGGCTATACTGGAGGCCCCTATGCGGTCCGTGGCCATGGATGTGTTCGCCATGCCGGAGGTCACCGCGGAAGGAGAGACATACGACTGTGTCATCCTGGCGGTGGATAGGCACAGCGGGTATATCGTGGCTGTCCCGGGCAAGAAGTCCAAGAAGAAGGACAAGAAGGACAAGCATGGAGTGGGGCTGCAGGCGAAGACCGTCGCTAATGCCATGATCAGGCATTGGCTGACGATTTTCGATGTCCCAGCTGTCATATGCAGCGATCGGGGCAGTCCATTCGTGGGGACGTGGTTCAAGACGATGTGCAAGCACATGGGGATTCGGCATGCCAAGACCGTGGCATACCACAGCCGGTCGAATGGCCGAGCTGAGGTGGCCGGGCGGCAGATGTTCGAGAAGTTCCGCCAACTGCACATCGACGAACCGGGCCGGAATTGGTATAATTCGCTGTGGAGAGTACTCCAAGCGTATCACGACCTTCCGGGGCCCACTGGACTGTCGCCCCATCGCATCCTGTTCCTACGGGATCGAGTGTCACGCACTCTCCCGTGGATGAACCATGGCAAAGTGGCCCGGGATGCGAATGCCATGATGGCTGAGGCGGACGACACGGCGGCCAAGGTGTGCAAGGCACTTCAGGACGAGCATGACAAGAGGGCCAAGTACTTCAAGCAAGGGAAGGTCCAGAAGTATGCTCTCCAAGACACTGTGTGGGTGGAGCGGCACCACAAGGATGTCCTGTCCAGGCATCGGCAGGCATCTTGGTATGTGCCGGGGGTAATCGTGCGGAAGGTCGGGCAGGACGTGTACGCGGTTCGTGTGGGGGATAACAAGATCCTGGACCGCGACCATACCCAGCTTCGTCCCCGAGCACCAGACCCCAGCGGACGTCCCGTCACCTTCGAGTTCACGGCCGGCGATGTGGACTCGGGCGACGAGGGTGAGGACGACGACTTCACCGCTGAGAAGATCCTGGCGGACAAGCCGGACCCGGGGACGCCTGGGGGCAGGCTTTATAAAGTCCGTTGGAAGGGATTCGCCGCATCCAGAGACTCGTGGGAACCTCCGAGCAGTTTTGTGCCGAGGTACACCACGGTCTGGATGGACTACCTAAAGAAAAAGAGTATTTCTTTGGATGTCAACGACGTATTGGTCCATTTGGTTGCTGCTGTAGCACCGTAATGGATCCCCCTTGGCATTTTGTTTGTTTCTGTGCTTGGGGAGACGGGTGAGGGCGTCATCCGGGGATTTTTCGGCCTTGATTGGCCATATACCCCCTTCACTCGATCTCCACATATATATTGCATTGTGGTATACTTATTTAGGTCGACCGACGACGTTTTTCTATCTTTGATCCCCTTGGTCCATGTTGTAGATCAAGTGGAGACCGGATATGGCGTAGGGCGCTGAGTATCAGTGTCCTCACCCCTCCCTTGGGGCGTGGGGGACGCCTACGACGTGTGTGGGGCCTCCATGTGTCCTTGGGACATGGAGGGGGGGGTTGGAGCCCATTGGGGTCCTCCCGTCCTCTCTTCAATGACTTCCGAGCGGTAACAACGCTCTGAGAAGGGGGGTGAAGCCGGTTCGGACCCCCGTGGCCATCTTGGGGTCACTTGGGGTGTGTATCTATGTGCCGGCAAGCCGCCATTGGCTGATATCATACTCTCTCATCCACCTGATCTAACCCGATGTGATAGTGTGATAGGTTTGGCCATTCCGGCTATGAGCGGCCATATTCAGAACCGAGGCGCCGCCAGCGGAGATTTATATATCAGAATATCAGGAATCAACAGGGTTTTATTATCATAATGTTTCCGTAATTTTTCAGCCTTTCGTTCTGATGGTCAATGTATCGGTGACTGTCAGTTGGCTCGCGATTTTGCGTTAACCGATTGGTTAACTGTTATTTCCAGATATTTTGGCGGATATTCCGTTGAAGGGTCAGATTTAATCAGCAAAGGGTTCGTTGCATCCGCAATTCTCTAAATAAGCACTCGAAATTTTAATCAGAATTTTTCGCGATGTCGAAATCGGATTTTCGACTTCGACATCGCCGCACTTGATTTGGACTTCTTCGAATGGTCATACTCCTTTCCCTATGCCCGAATCAGGTTTCCCTTATACTTGCCACCCATTTGACTTGGAGATATAAGGGAAACAAAAGTGAATCGTGGGACCACTTTGAAGGACCATATCTACGCGCGAGTGTGAGGAAAGAGAATAAGGAAGGTTGGGTTGCAAACGCCTTGGTCTCAACTTAATTTAGGAAGCATCAAACGCCTTTGGTGTGTACACATGCACGATATAGCAAGGGATAATGGTCAAGAGGGTATAAAGTGATATATAACTCTTGGACCGTGCAACCGAACATTTTATTGCGACTTTCGGGTGTACCGCATGAGTGTTGGGGTTGCATAGCAACTTTCCTTGGGTTCCTACGTATTTTTAACGTGAAGTTATGTCAATGGAGGGACATGGCATATCATGGTGGGAGCCATATTTTGAGGGTATGTGTTGTATGCATGGTATATGTTTGATATGCTCACGCCCATGTTACATATCTTCGTGTGGCCGAAGAGATGGGCAGCCATACGTGACAAGGGCTTTGCCCATGTCCCAATTGTGGAATTCAAAGCGCTAGACCAAGTCTACCGCCCATGTATTGCTCATGGTATGTTTGACAAAGAGATCCATGGGTGCACTCCCATTTTCATGGGGCATGTAGATATTAGTGGCGAAGGTATCTCCATGCGCCCGATTGGGGATCCAAGTGGGGGAATTGTTCGCAAATGGTTCCAATCATTTGTGTATTGAATCATGAGCGGATAGCATAGGTGAGCATAGAGATATACTATCATGACAACTTTGTATTTGGTCATATTTTCATGTTTTTGACCTCAATTTTTGCTCATTTTTGCGTTTTGTGTACTCACCTGGTCAGCTAACAGCAAGAAGCCTATGGAGAGTCGAACCATGGTATGTTGTTCATATGTTGGCATATGCTTTGGAGTTGGACACCACCATATGCCGGATCGTGTACTCTATTTGGCTTGGCGCACGAAGGATCACAAGAATTGGTCTCAAGATCATGGGCTGACTTGGGGAGTGCGTGGCGCCCATATCCGAAGGGGTTTCGAGGGTAAAGTGGGGATGTGCATGGGCATTGGCCTTTGGTCTCTATCCTCCATGAATACTAGACTTCGATTCCATGCATGCTTTGAGCCTTCGGATAAGTAGTAACTTCAATTTTGAGCATATTTTTGATATATGGCCAATATGGTGTGAATTGGCAGTTTTTTGGCATGTTATGAGTTCAAACTCATAGGTCATTTCTCTAAGCCCATTCGACTCCAAGTCCAACCAAGGTTATGTCAGGGTAGGGCATGGTCCTAAGTGCCACTCTAGGCCATGACACGCCACCTCCCCTATTGGGCTAGGATTTAGAGGCTTGGGAGTGAACACATTTTTGGGGTTTGTGTATTGACTTGTGACACATGGCATTCAGCCATCTCATTTGACCTGGTTCAGGGCAATATGTTGGTGAGTCAAGGGAAGGTCTTGAGTCCAGGGAATGAGGGGTTTATGGCTGTGATTGTGTACGTTTCCATCTTTCCCCAACTTTGCCTTATTTGTGTTCATATGCCAATTTCAGGGCTTTCTTCCTTGGTGCAATTCTTGTACATGCCCGCCATCGTGAGACAGTTGATGTGCTGAACGAAAGCCCGCAGCCTGATTTGGATTGTGAATTGGGTTATTGCTGTACTTGTGGGATCTGGTTGCTATTCAGGGTAGAAGGAGGATTTTATTTTCTATATTTTTGGATTTGGACCCTGGAAATTGAGGAATGCAATCGTTGATCCGGAGTAAATCAGCAGGGGTTACAGGCGGAAGGGGCACAGCGGGGGCCGGTCCTGGTAGGGACCTTCTTTACTCCGCTAAGCGCCCAATTTCTGTGCTGGCGCAAAACCTTTGGGGAATACCGAGCGTACTAATCCAGGTATTGTTTTCCCTACCTATCTGTCTACTACAGGGAGGGGTGGCCAAAAGAAATGAAGGCATGAAACCGCCGTTTTGCTATGTGGCCAAAACACTGACCTAACCACTGCCTCAGCCCACCAACCCTGCTAAAATTGCAGGAAACGGGTGGGACAGTGACACACGCACTACAGGTCCTACACACCCTACAGTGGCACCATCCTGGTGGGCGAGCACTGGGGCAACCGGCTCAAGCCCCCACTCAGGACTACCACTCCTACACGCACACTCTACTGGGCGTTACGAGGTCAAAGGTGTCGTGGGTCCTAGCGACCCTCCTGTGAAATGACAAGAGAACACAGCGCTGCTAGGCAACTGTGGCCTAACAGGGGACGCCACAACGCGTTTCCCCTGCTAGGGCTTGGAGGGAAGGAGTGCTCTCGCGTGCAAGGCGCAGATGTCGATGAAGTCGGACTCCCTGCTCTGCCACAGGCGGAGCGGAGTTACTTGTTTGTGTGATCTGCGCCCTTGTTTAGCAGGGCATAAAAAAAGGCTGCTGCACCAATCACCCTACCTGCCCACCTGTAAAACAAAGGCAAATGAAAGGGCGTTTGCGGCGGAGGAACCAAGCCACACTCCAGGTATTATACCCTTCTCAGTGTGACCTATAATACACTGTCCGCAAACACGCTGCAGAAGCAGCTACCCTTGTCAAGCAAGCAAGCTTTAAGGGACTCCTCAGGTTCTCTTAAAGAACGTACCGAGGAGCCCCTGGGTAGCCTAAACAAGGTTTACCGTGCGCACTCCGCGTGGCCTACCCTTTAATGCGTGTGTGCATGCGCGAGTATGCACGAACACGTTGGGCAAACCTGCCCATCTGTACTCCAATCACGACTCCACCAGGGGGTGGCCCCGCCTGGGCTTACTCACCTTACCTACCGCTGGAGAGCGAGAGCAAGTGAGGGGCGCACGCGAAGAACGTTGCTATGCACTTGTGTGTATGTCTAATCACCCTGATCTGACCGCTAATCATCTGCAATCTTACTAATCAATCCCTCTACCGCGTTCTATCTTTGTTAGCGCTGCTACAAGGCTCGTTCACGGAGACACTAGACGAGCAATGTGTATGCGGCATACGAGACGAGCATACCTGTAGTTTATACCTGATTCATTGAAGTCTTTTCGTTCATTTTCGAATTCTTGAAGTTTTGAAGCTTCTATTAGTGTGGGTGGAATCTGTATGTTTATTTATTAATGTGTGTCTCGTCATTTTCAAGACTACGTGAGACATACGTTTATAATTCCATTATTTCCCCATTTTCCGGCGCTTCGCTAGGAGCCGCTCCTGCGCGCCGCCATTTTATGCGTATGAATTTCTGGATTTAAAAAATCCAGAGATGACTATAATTTCTATAAAAATGTGCTTCTGATGCACAATTGGATTCTGCTCACGTGTGTCGTTTCAGAAAAATTCTACGCCGTCATTTGACGGATTTTGGTGTCGTCGCTTCGTTTTTGCGTGGATTCGTCCATAATTCTCCCATTCCTGCCTCTGCAGATACCCACGCGCAGCCTCGCTGAGTAGGCCGTGTTCGGGCCGAAACGCAGGTGCCTGGAGAGACTGAGCAGAACCAAGACCCCACCAAGGGGCAAATTAATTTTTCCTTCGACTCCCTTCGCCCTAAGACAGGTCACAGGTCGCCAGCAGGTTTACGAGAACCCATGCGAGTGTGTATAATGTGTCTTGCGTTGGGTTTGCGTCGACGCTGCGTCTTGGAGGGAGGAATGCATATGCACATGTTTGGCATGCTCCCATACTAACCCAACCAAGCCACAGGAGCCCCGGCAGCGCCATGAGCGCTGAGTCTTCTGTAGGATATGATACAATCAGAGCAGCAAAAGAGCGCCAGCCATGGTGAGCGCTCATTTTTCAGTGTGAGGGAAACTGTAGGTATTTTAAAGTAGATGTGGAAACCAAGGAAAGGCCAAGAAAAATTCCCTTTTTCCTAAAATGCGATAGTGGTGGCCACCACAGCACAAGGGGGGAGTAAGAAACAGTGCTTTTCCATTGCTTTGAGGCATACTCTAGTTGTATTAGAGATGCACTGAGCATCCATGCATTTTTATCTTAGTATTGGTCCAATGTAATAAGGTGGGACATAACACTCAGACAGACAGACAGACAGAAAGAATTCTCTGTTCCGCAGTCGCAGAATTTTCCGCAGAATTGATCCAGACAGACAGACAGACAGAATTCTCTGTTCCGCAGTCGCCGAAGTCGCAGTCGCGACAGTGACATGGCATCATGAGAATAAAGAAGAAGAAGACGACAGAATAAAGATTGAAGGTAAAAGTCTTTTGCATGATTTTAAAGTGTGAAAGGACAGCAGACAGTCTCAGGTTTTTCTGTTCGCACAGGAAACAGAGGTCATGGTGCGAAGGGTATTAATGGGTTTATTACAAGCATGGAACCATGGATTCCATGTATGTTTGTTCCCTTCTCCGTTGCATGCATATGTGCATATGTATTATGTAGGCGCGTTGCGTTGGATAGAAAAAAGTCGCTTCGTAGCCTTGTCGCTTCGTAGCTTGTTTCGCGACTTCGGCGACTGCGGAACAGAGAATTCTGTCTGTCTGTGTGTTTGGATCAATTCTGCGGAAAATTCAGCGACTGCGGAACAGAGAATTCTTTCTGTCTGTCTGTCTGTCTGAGTGTTATGTCCCACCTTATTACATCCAACCAAAAGTGGTGATAACACATTTTGACCTATGTAACCAAACACCCAATCAGGATATGGAGTGGACCCCTTAATCCCCTTTCAATGTGAAGTAAAACATCTTTTCCTGAGTTGACTGAGAACTGACATATCTAAAGTAGAGCCTATGAATTTATCTATGTTTTTCCATGAATACTTATCTGCCCTAGTGGTATACACCCTAGGGGGCTAGGCACCTCTTTTTGAGAGGTCCTGGGTTCAATTCCTGGTCAGCCTAGCTAAGTAGGAAGATCCCATGTGACATGGCAGTGACCTCATCGCCACATACCATGCCACCTCAGCACATATGGGACCCAAAACAAAGAGTGCACATCTCCTGAGATGGCACTATGGAGAGAAAGTGACCTTGGGGCAGTTTTCTAACTCTTTTCCCAAAACATTTCAGCTATCTTTGTGAATATGCATTCATTTGTAACCTGAGTTGCAGTTTCTGTGAATATCCAATCATCTTTCAATGTTTACACTGCAGCCCTTCATGCTTTGATCCTGATCTTCTCCTCTTTGCACACTTCTGGCTTGGGTTATCCTGGATTGACTCTATCTCTGCAAAACAAAGGTTTTCATCTTCCAAAACAAGCAGCAGGAAACCCTACACCTACAGCAAGCAGCAGGAGAAGCAAAAACACAGTGCTGAAAACACTATAAACTTTTCTCCTTTGCATGTTACATGCAGCATTCATGGCGCCAAATGAGGGTCATTAGCAGCAGCGGCGTGGTGGGAAACGAATACGACTTGCACAACGTGTGGCCAAAAAGTGGTGCCTAGTGAAGAGCCCGCCGAATAAGGTACAGAACGCGACGAGGAACGACATGGTGTTGAAGATGAAACTAGACTAAAGGTTTGTGTTGCGCCAGTGGCACCACACTGCTTTTGTTGCTGTATTTTTTTAAATGGGCTTCATCATGTGTGATGAGCCTAAATTTGAAAAGTGACCTTGTTTTTAATGTTTTGTTTGTGAAGTATTTGGTAGCTACTATATTTGTATGGGTATAAACAGGTTTACGTTTGACATCTTTGGTCGCATTTGGTTGAGTTTTGAAAGGCATTGACTTCCATCTCTTCGTTTGACTTTGGATTGGCTCAAGGTGTCAGAGCGCTGTTTGCGTTGGCAAAATTGGCTACTTCGGCAATTAACCAAATAGCGACGGTAGTGCATGTTAGTGTTCGGCTGCTTGGTGAAGTAGGACGAGACCTCCGTCCCTTTTATCAGGTCCTATCCCTGCTGGACCTCTTTTTGGCAACTGCTTCAACTTGGTTCCCTGTTTGTTTGAGAGTGAAACCTTGACTCTTTTGTTGAAAGAAATTGGCGTTGCGACGCCATAGGGGGTCACAGTAAAGTGCTACACCTTGGCCAACTTTTGGCCTGATATATCTTTACAAACAGCGCCCTTGCCGTGGGCAATTTCACGCCTAAGCTAGTCCGCTTGGTGTTGTTTGCGCCGCAAAAAACTTGAGTAAGAAAAATGGACCTTGACCATGATGCAATTCTCCTTGTCCCCAACTCTCTTTAACTACATGTCAGTCAGAACTACCTAGTCATCACAAATGCAAATCCCTCTTTTTCTTTAGTCCTACAAAAAAAAATTTTTTGTTGAACGATCCACATAAAATTGAGAGACATATCTGCAGTTTTTCCACATGGCAAAGCCCCAAGTATTTCAGAGTAATGAATCAAATGGTTTTATTGGTTTTCTATCCCAAAAACCCCTTTATCTACTTTATTTTCACTCACATTAGGTCAAGCTCGGTGTCTTTTTGTGTCTATCTTTCCCATCACTACCTTGTTATCCTAGTGGTTTTCACCCTAGGGGATAAAGCACCTCTATTTGAGTCATCCTAGGTTCAAACCCCATTAGCTTGGCTTGGTAAAGATAGCCCATGTGGCATGGGTGACATGGCAGTGACCCATGTGCCACGGCCATGCTACCTCAGCACAAATGGGACCAAATCCAAACTGTTCACATCCCAGAGTGACTGTGAAACCGAGAGGGTGTACCGTGGAGCAGTTTTCAATCCTTTTTTTTCCCCTAAAAATTCACTATCTTTGGAAATCGGCAATCAGAATTTGATCTACTATTGTAAATACACAACAAATATAGATATCTTCTCTCTTTCTTGTACTGCAACCCCCTTCGTTTCTTTGATCTAAGTGGAAGACCTTACTCAAGGCCTTGCCCCAGTTGCTTGGAGGCGCCTAGGTCTAGAGCGCCGGCTCAGATGGCTCCCCAACCTTAGCGGGTCACGGAAACCTAAAACTAGCTCTGTTGCACCCAATCATTACAACCCATTCCAACCACCGACGTCGCCGCCACCTTCTTCTCTGCCCAATGTCGCCCGCTTCCCTACGCTCTGTTTGCCAAAACAAATGTCCCACTCCCCTTTGCTCAGCCCCACAACAACACACATCCCCACCCTCTCCTGTCCTCTGTCGCTTCTGATGTCGGCGTACAACCGCAGAAGTTGCCACTTTTCACCGTTGTCCACTTAGAGTCCTAGCCCCCGTAATGCACTAAGCAGTTTTTGGGAGAAAAAATGGAGGAAATTGCCTGAATATTTTTTCGCTCGCGCAATCGTCCCCATGGACAGCTTTCATTTGATCGTACTCTTCCCAAGCCGTGACACAGTTTATTTGTGCTATGATATTTATTCTCCCCCACCGCCCAACGTTTCAGCCGACTCTGTGCTCATCGTAGCCGCTGAACAACTTACAAGCGCATACTGGTTGCGGTCATGGCGGTGGGGGCCATGTACCTCCTGAGCTTGCAACTGGCTAGAGTGCCATAGACCACCACTCACCCACGTGCGGACCTGGCGCCCTTGGCACCTGGTCTGGATCTCCGGGACTTCCAGTGCCCTGATCCTGCACTCTGGATATGGCTTTTATTTGCGCTCTGTTTACATACCTACACATGGTCCTGACATGGCAGATTTGCAACTCTTTCACCTTTTTGCCGTCTGGTTTTGTCGGTAAGCCTCTAGCTTGTGCTCAGGCCTTGTTTGTTTTCTCCTAGGGGTGAAACTGCAGGGTTTTGAAAACTTACAGAGCAACAACGGCAACGTTCTCCACAAGCAACAACCACTGCATCGCAAAATCAGGGAACCCAAATCTGCATGGGGATCCTCAGACATCACCATTACAGCTTTTTAGCCTCCTGATATTTTATCTCAATCTTTACCAATGATATAACTTATCTATTTTATCTCCGCCACTGGGGAGGCCCTCTGGCTCCCAGCCCTTTGGCATTCCGGTTTTGCAATGGTTTCTTTAGTCACCACCACCCACGAACTGCACACACACCCCATCTGGGTGCACGGGAACCACAGATCCCCTGAGAACCTCACCTCCCCACCCTTTGCAATTCACCACCAGTGTGACGAACCATGGGCTCACAGTGGCTAACGCCACACACCACGCAGACTGTGGGTGAGGTATGGGGGTGATTATGATGGTGGCAATGTGAGAGGCTCTGCAGGAGGCTATGAGGCATGCCATGTAGGAGACCTTTAGAGGGGGCATAAAGGCTGAGTACCTATGCTGTTTGGTTTTCCCAGCTGTTTGTCCAGGAGTATTTAGAAATAAATTGTTTACACTGCTTGTTCCAAGCCACTGCGGCAAAATATTTCTACAATGTGACAATGGGACAGTTGTCCCTCTGCTGACAAGTGCTGCTTCTGCCCCTTGGTGTTGCTCCCATGCCAGGAGGCTATGAGAGGCTATCAGGGAAGGTTGGTTGGCAATACTCTGATCAGTAGTAGTGGTTCTTGCTCACAACTTGTTCCATGGGGCTGCTTCCCCCATTTCAGACTGATTACACTCAAGGAGTAGAACTGTATCACGGGGCGGTCAGACCTGAGTATGTAACAGATCTGGAAGTGTGCGGTTGGTAGGAGTGTGCCTTGTGTCTGTGTGCCTAAGGAGTGTTGGTGGGAGGTGTGTGTGATTGTGTGGGGCCGTGTGTATTTGGTGGAATGTGCCGGTCGGTCCTTTGCGTGAGACGTAGTGAGCAAGTGTGTCCTGAATGAGGAGTGGGTGGGTGGTGTGTGATGCGTGGTGTGTGGGTGAGGTGCAGGCTGTGCCTACGGACCGGCCCTGACAACAAACAGCAATCAGTTCTATCAGGACAGCCCTGCCAACAACCCCAGACCCATGAATGCACACCTTCGATGACCCTGCATGAAAGAAAATGGACAACACACGAAACAAATCAAGGGTTGTGTTCCAAATGCACAGCAGGTACAATATCCGGAAACGCAAATGTGGCAGCCCTCCTCTCCAGCCACTCATGAACACGCCCTGCATAGTATGCGTCCTCGACTTGGTTTTCTGAACTACGCCTGTCACCGTGTGACATCCTCTGCAATGATACAGGACAGCCTTAGAAGAGGAGGGTGGGGGAAATCCAGAGGGTCTCCTGAGACAAACCGTCGGAACCGTCGGAAGACTGACCTTCCAAGCTTCAGGGATCGGCTCGCCCCAGGGGGCAGGTGCCTTTGGAGCGCTGAGAGGGGACAGGTCCTCCTGCGGGGTATGGCTGTTCGATCGCTTCTGCCCCATTATGGCTGCATGACTTCGACCCGTGCTTCATCCACAGGGCCGCATGCTTTCGACATGGGACACGCAGTTGCACCGCAGTCTGCAACTCTGCCCGGGCCGAAGCCTTTTTGAGCCGAAACCTCAGCTTGATGCTCACCCACGGAGGCAACACCCACTGTGGCAGACTGCGGAGCGACTATGGCACAAATGCAACCCTCCATGTTAGGGATGCGGGGGGGAGGGGGGGGCTAAATTTAATTCAATGACAAACAAACATGTGAAGCATCAGAAGCAATGAGGCAATACAGTCTAAATTGATTGCATCTTTATTCTGCAAAACAGACCTGGTGGCCCCGAAGAAGCGGTGTAGTCCATGGTGTAGAACATCTGGATGCACAGGGACCACTTTCATTTCGAACCACTGTCTAGAATTGCATTGCTTCTGGGCTATCAAACTCATTTCTTCCGAGTACTGTCTCATAGCTCTTCAGCTGTGGGTGATTGGTTCTGAACATTGTTAGAACGTCAACCTCTCTGCAGCTTGATCCAGATTCAGGCTTGTCTGCCTCTGGCTCACACATCTCTCCCATCTCTTCCTGAGGAATCACACTTCCAGTGGTGCCCTCCAAATCACACTTACTGCTGCATGCATACACATCAAACACCGCAGCAGGCAACCACAACTATCAAGGAAAACTTTCGGCAGGTGTCGACAAAAGTCAAGAAAATTCTTGGCAGGTGGCGGCAGGTGTCACGAAAATTAGGTGTCTCGAAACGTTCCGGCACGTGTTAGCAGCATGTATGCTTCAACACACATACAGTCAGACAAAGTGCAAACGCAAATAAGTTAAATATGGTTCTCCGGGAGAATGTAGTGTCCGGACACTGTGCGGTCGTGTGGACGACCTCCACAACCCCCAAAGGTCCCTGTCCTGTCCCCTGTCTTGACACACATACAGTCAGACAAACTGCAACACTTAATCAAATTGGGTCTGTGGAGGGGGGGCGGCCCTGGTTGACATTCTGCGGTACAATGCAAGGGGCTGAACAACACGACCTGATCAATGCTGATGGATGTCCGTCGCAGATCCAGTTCTTCAATTCGGTCGCAATATAAACTGATGTACTGGTGCGTTTTATCAGTCACCCTCACAGCTCCGCTCAATCCCAGCACCCGCAACCGAGTGCTTAAGGATCGGACCTGGCACAGAGCATCAGTGATGCACGGGTCCAGCACTCCCTCGCAATGCCTCCGAGCAATCTTTCAACCATTGCGGAATCCATTACAGCTCCCCGTGCGGTCCATTCGGCACCTCACAGTGCTCCTATCCGAACCCTGGCATCCACCTGGTACCCTCGGAACCTTGGGGGTGTTTCCCGGCGGGACCTTAAACCCCGCCCGTGCCCCTCCTTGTTTGGTGAGGGAAGGGGGCAGCCCAGCTGCTGCCTGGAGGCTCTCGCCCGGGGGCAGCGGGGGCAAGGTGTGCACATCCGTGGTGTGCTGCATGTGCAGGCATTTTGCCTGTGGCGTCGCTTTGCCAAGCTTGCCGGCCCCTCCCGGCTCCTCCCAGGGCCCCTCCCATCGCCCTGCGCCTCCCAGGGAACTCCCAGGCTTCGTCCGGGTCTTCCCAAGCTCCCCAGGATCCGCCCATTTCCCCTTAGCTGCGCCTGGTGCGCCCCGGGCTCCTCCCGGTTTCTCCCATGCTTCCGCCAGCCCCTCCCTGCAACTCCCGGGTTCCTCGGCTCCTCTTGAAAGACTGTTCTCCTTCTGTGCCTGGCTCTGTTCTGCACGCCCACACCCAAACGGATGCAAACCGCATGTCGGGCATTCCGACGTACCAACTGGCCACTTTCAGCAGATTGCCGAAAGCAGTCGACGCTACACCACGGAGCAGGTCCCCCCGTCTCCGAACACGGGGAATAGCAACAGCCACAAAGGTGCAAGGCTGACGTGGGGAAAAACGGGGGCGCAAACGTCCGCAGGAGATGCCGACAGAGGTTCAGGGAACCAGCAGATTACAATCTTGTTGCGTGTGCATGCCTGCAACTGCAGCCGCACCTGCAACTGCGAGTGATCGCAAGGGCGGGCCAATCACATATCAACCGCCAACCCTCGCCAACCCTCAAAGCACAACGTCCAAACAACTCCAAACTGGTATGATTTAGTGGCACTTCCGATGCACTGCCAACCTTCAACAATGCAAAATGCCAACGAGGCATTGGGAAAAAATGCCAAATGATCCATACAGCCAAAAAAAAAACAAACAGTTGCAATCAACGATGTATGCGTTCGGTTGTGTGCCAAAACCCGACGTGACCTCAAGCCCCCCCCCCCCCCCAAACCCAACCCAATGACCTCAACCACAGCCGTAATCGTCGGGAAGCCAGCCCACTGCAATTGAACAGATGTCTCACCACATTGACATGCGATATTTGTCTGCCGGAGACGTAGACCGGAGATGCTTTTGCACACACATACCACAGCATGCACGTCCTCGTCCCCGTAATGGCTGTCGTCAAGGAGCACAGCCTCAGGAGCTTCGGCCGGGAAGTTCAGGAGCCGTAGCAGCGACAGCCGGGTGTACAGGTGCGGGTGCGTGCTAGGGTGAGTGTTCGCGAGCAGCAAACGCGTCCAAAGACTGGGGGTGCGCGTCAACCAATTGTACTTGGTAGCGACTCGGCAGACGCTTCGGATCAAAGCCACTGCAAAGTCAATCCAAACGCCAGAGAGACAAAATAGCGGAGTGCATTGGTGGAGACAGACTTCACGTCGCGAAAAACTTTTTCAATGCTCCCCGGTAGGGCTCTTTTGAACGTTTCGGGTTCAGGGAACCTCCCCGGCACAACAGGATGCAACGAAACCCCATCGCCCGCTTCTCAGCACCCGAGCCAACCAATAATGAGCACCGAAACTAGACATTTCTCAACATCCCTCAACAACAGCGCACATAGAAGGCGTTCAGTTTAGAGGGTCAAGCGGAGAACGATTCTCACAACGAACGAGTCACACTCAACAACAGTGCGTCGGATACTTTGCTCGAGGAATCCAAAAATGCAAATGAAGCACTTATCCTCGACCCCGTAGAACGACCCGTGTCTTCGCCGTTGGCGTTGTATGTCGGCCTCCTTTGCCTACAATGCATGGCGGCGTGTCAGACTGAACCTTAGAGTAAACGGCGGGGGCACATTTACCGCGGAGGTATCTCATACGAATGTGAATCTCGATTAGCTATGCCTAGAGTGCACACCTCGACCTCAGGGATACACTTTGGCAACCGCTCTCCAATAGATCTCGGAAATCAAGCTTTCCCATGTTGCTCCCCAACCCTCCTTCGCATATTGCACATCATTGCCTACGGTCTAGCGGGGGCTACCCGGGAACCGAGGTACGGGGTGCATTTGGGGTATAGTACGGGGCTCAAACACGAATGAGGTACATGCATGCAAATTGCGTGGTCCAGCGATACCTCTTGCAACCTCCGCTGAGCCTCTGCCTCCTCGGCTGCTATTGTCGAATTCCGGTGGTTCCATTCCTTGATGACACGCAATCCTCCATCCCACACGTGGGCATCCGGATTCAACGCACAATAATCCCCGCCCCCACCCAATGATTTGCTAGGGTTCAGCCCTCGGGCCTCCTGAAGGCTTCCTGCAAGTAAGCAAGCAACAAAAACGACATTGAACGAATTAGCATCACTGGCAAACAACAAACTTGTACCAACAACCATCCCATATGCTAAGATGCCACAAAACTATGACTAGCGTGTGCGCGGTTGAGCACGAATTGACAACCGGTGGTACACGATACACAAAAGGAGAAAGAAATTACTTGGAGGTTTCTTCGGCCCAAAATGACTCATAGTTAGCGTGGATATCCACGCATCGCTAATGAATTCCTCGAAATTAAGGCCCCCGGACTCATCAACATCGGATCTCTAAGGGTTGAACAAGGTTACAAGTCTCAAGAAAGCGTCACTAACAACGTCCCCAGATCCTCCGACGGTCCAAACCACCACTAATTTTGAATAGCAATTCGAGTCTCGGCCACTTCCAACCCTTCTATCAGTTGGCGCCTAACACATTCCCCATCCATTTGTTGAGGTTAACTAGCCTTGAGTCCCAAGAGACGCTCGGAACGCATTTGCATCAAAGCAACCAAGGGTCTTGCATGTGTGTTCTGGCGTCTACTTGTAGATAGCAACCTGCAGAATTTGCTCCGCGTAATCATCATGAGTTTGGGAGGGGTCATCTCCAAGAAATCGCGCCTCTTCCAATATATCCTTGATCTGGGCGTGACGTAGCTCACCTTGGCCTAATGAAATGTTGCAGCCGGCATACCATCCGATATCACCGGGTTAGTGAGTACGTCCCAACCGCCAATCTACACCTTTGGACGGATGCACAACTACCCGAATCATGCAGTCGCGTGGGATTACCTCTTTCATCAAATAAATCAAATATTTGCTTCAGCTCTTTACACCGCAAGTTCGTTTCCCAAATGGGCGGCGTTTTAGGCTTCGGCGGTCGGTAGAATATTTGTTGCACGTATAGCCGATCGGTCGGTTGGAGAGACTGTGCATGCGATCATATTATGCGGCCGGTATCCGTGGTATATGCCACAGAATACAACGCAAACATCCCTAACATAGGCACAAATATTAACCAATATGGTGGGGCATTATTGAGACATGCGTAGTTTGCCATCCAAAACGCACACACAAGAAGATGGTGCTTTACCACCGGGTACGAGCGCAATGCATACCAAAGTGCGGATATCCACCTCGGGCTCGGGCGCGGTGCCAAAGAGCAGGTCATTCTCCATGCGCACCAATTCACCATCATCATCCTGCAAAGTCATTTACCATGTGTAGGTTGCTACCCACCTCACTTTTGTGCCTTTGGGTTCTTACCTTTGGCTGTGAAAAAAAGACATTGTATTCACTTGCGCGTGGTGCACCAACACAGTCCGCCATGGAGTTTCTTTTGTGCCGAACAGCGGTTGTGCAAGACTGGTCTATTGAGGCTTTGCGGGAGAACCCCAAGAGCATAGGGCCAAAAGGCGAATGGCAATGATGCCCCCCCCCCCGACAGTAGACCCGGATCTCTCAATTTTCCCCCCCGGAGCCAAAGGCCCGGGTCTCTTAAAGTGTACTTTTCCAAGTGGGTCTCTTATGTCGTAGACCCAAGCCCTGTTGTGACCTGTCGTCAAGGTCACGAAAACAAGCCGCATCCAAAGAGCCCACATTCATTGATTTTCATTCTTTAACCGAAAAAAACTGATTTTTTGGTCATTTGGTGGCGAAGTGTTGGCCTTGGGCTCAAGCACTAATGTCATTGTTGGGCCCATTTCTTCTTAAAGTGGTTGCTACAGTACTTGAACTATCACATGCAGGGGACAGTTTTTGCTGTCCCATGACATTTTCACTAAGGCTATGTCATTTGAAGGCCTATTTCTTGTAGTTGTGTAGCATAATACCCTAACCATTCAATGTGGAGCATCTGGTTAGATATGTTTTGTCACACTAGGGCTGGGGCGTGGGTTAAGGTTCGCCTTTGTCTCCTTTTGCAAGTGGGTCTCTTAAAGTGTACTTTTCCAAGTGGGTCTATAATCGCTTTGGTCGGGCTGGACTCAGAATTGGGGGTGGGTCTCTTAAATGGTCATTTGTTGGTGGGTCTACTGACGGGGGGGGGAGGAGTAGCCCCAATACACCCATGTAGGCGTGGCATGCAGTGACCTTCAAATACACCTTCAAATGAAACTAGAAGGCACAGATTGCGATCTTAGGGCGTTTTAATCCGAGATTTTTGCGTCTTCTTGTTCTCGAATCCCCCGGATGCCCGAATTCCACGGATTTTACGAAAAAATGGAAAGGATGGAACGGGCCACCCGAGGCCACCGCTCTACCAACCGGGCCAACCGCCAACCTCCCCCCGCCCCTTTCCCCGCAATCAAGAAATCCAAAAATGCACACCGTGCCTTCTTCCTCATCGAACGAACGGTCGCGGCACAAGTCGAGAACTCTAGCGGAAGCCGAATCAGCTCGGGCTTTGAGTTCCGTCATGCACGTCTTGTCATCCTGCACAACATACTCAACGGCCAATGCACATGCTTTAATTGGTTCTGAAATCGCAATGTGATGGGACAGTGGTGCAGATTGTTGCACCTTCCATTGAGGAACGAGGCCTCCAAGAAATGAAATCACAAATGTTGTGGCTGTCGATAGGTGACTCTTAGGCTTTGCTGCATCACATGGCATATGCAACACGTGCATAATTGAACAACATGAGCAATTGAATGCCCATAGGTTCATACCATGGTACGCGGAGCATTTGAATGGGGAGAGAATATGCGACAATGTGAGAATTTTCGGTTGAGAATAGGAATGGCCGGACCCCCCCCCCCTCCCCCCCCCCCTCCCTCCCCCCCTCCCTCCCTCCCTCCAACACAGGTCGGTGGCCCCACACTCCGTCCTGCACCCGTGTACCCGTGTAGCAAAAGATACAAGCTAAATCCCAGCATCCTCAACACACTGCGTCTCCTGTCCAAAATCTGTAACCTTCTTGTCATTCCTACTCAAACACCAATACATTTCCAAGTTGTCCTCAATTTTACGAGCTGTGTCATACATTTCCTGTGACGCAATGAGGTCACACTTTGGAACCTTACAACGAGTCAGCCAACTAGATTTACGGATTGCAGCAGTTTTATTGTGGCTACCATGTCCAACTTGGTCTTCATAGTTTGAAAATTGGCGCCATATTGGCGCTACGCAAAAAAAATACGAAAACACGACTTTTTCCAAAACGGGCCAAAACAGGTCGGAAATGCAAGGCAATACAACACTGTCGACGGGCCGCTTAAATCACAATTATGCTGATCTATTGATTCGTCGTCTTACAAGCAAACACGCAGCAGAAAAGAACAAGGGTTCAGCCACAGAGGGTCGTTTTTGGTTTCCCGGCAGTCCCGATGACGGACTTGAGAATAGGAATCGCCGGAGCCCCCCCCCCCCCCCCCCCACCCCAAAAGTTCTCAGATTGTCGCTCATTGTCGCCCCCCAATCACAACCACAGTCCTCGCTCAGTTGTGACATCCTACCATGTTGTCACGTATTACAGTCCCAGCATTTGTCTGCACAAAGGTGTTGTAGTGTTTGCTGCAAGTCCTCTGCCTTGATTAACATACCTGGTTGGGCAGTGGTTGTGATCAGATAGGCAATCCTGCTACTGGGCTGCCACAACTTGCACTTCTTGCGGCGGCTGAGTAGTGCTGGTCCCCAATGGGGGCCAGTACACAGCTGAATTTTTGGTAGTGGTGGGAAGATGCGCTTGCGCGTCAACCCACCATCCGCGCCTCATGCAATAGTCAAACTCCCATTGCTACCTTCCGTACCCAACGCCCACCCCCCCCAAGTGACGACGGTCCCCCCCAAGTGACGACGGTCCCCCCCACCCCGCCCACCTCCCCCAAGTGACGACGGTCCCCCCACCCCGGGTACATGGGTACATACCATACATACCATACACCAAGTGACGGTGTATGGTCCCCCCCTGGGGGGGGGGGGAACCGTACACCACTCCCGACCAGCCAATTCTAGTATAACCCAACTAAAAATTTTCTTCAGCGCCTGTGATTTCCTATTGATTTCTTATTGTTCATGGGCCAAGTGACGGTTCCCCCCCTGGGGGGGGGGATGGACACGGGGGGGGATGGACATGGGGGGGGGGGGGTACTTCATGTGACAGATACCAAGGAAGTACTTGACTGTGATTTCCTATTGATTTCTTATTGTTCATGGGCCAAGTGACGGTTCCCCCCCTGGGGGGGGGGGATGGACACGGGGGGGGGGATGGACATGGGGGGGGGGGGGTACTTCATGTGACAGATACCACGGAAGTACTTGACACCACACAACCATCTTTCCGGCGGCTGACCCTGAGATTTCTCACCCTGACCGGTGTTTCCGGTGTTTCAGATTTCTTACCCTGACACAGCCTGGATAATGCCTTGTAGCAGGAGTTCAATGTCGTCATCACACATATAAAGCCTCAGGAAGAAGAAGATTACCAAAAAGTGATGTATACACATCGTGCTCTGTAGCCAACGGCTATCTTTAGTAAAAGGCGAAAGATAGATGCGGTATAAGCACAGAGCTGTGTTATCCGTGGCCGGTTGTGGTGCGGGATTCCGCAAATTTTCATGTTGCACAAAGTATGTGGTTTATGAGTACGTTACGACAGATCCCCAAACCGTGGCGCGGTCGAGCTCCGGCCAAGCGCTGTGGCTCGCGCATTTCGCGTGGAGTAATTTTACATGGCTTTCTGGAACTGTCTTGATATTCCTGTCATATTCTTAGTGCGTGGCTCCTTCATTCTGAGATCGCTCCATTTGCTCTCCTTGTTGAGGTGGAGAGTGTCCGGAGATAACGTACCGCTATAGCGATCCGCAAAGCGACCCACACATCGGTCCACAGCGACTCGACAGCAATCCACACGGCGATCCAAAGCGATCCACATAGCAATCCACAGCCACTCAACGGCGATCCACACAGCGATCCACATGAGATCAAGCAATATTTAGGGACTTTTTTTATGGCGAAGTTCGCGCAATGCACCGGTGGCGGTCTTTTATTTGTACTATTCCACCTTGGTTGGGTGGCAAAGACGTCGTTTTTGGGACGGTGCCCGAAGGGATAGATAAAAGGAACATCGTAAAATTGAACCACATCGTACAATTGAAGCGCCACGCATACAAGGCCGTGTAGACTGCCGCCATGAGCACTCACACATGGGCTACAACTTGGGGGTGAGGGAATACTATTCCCAATGGAACACATAGCTCAGAACACATGACCTATGGATAGTACAACCCGAGATGGACCCAGCCACACAGCCATTTCGCAAGCGCTACAAGCCACGAGCCAAGGAGACACAAGCAAGGTCTCCTGAACGACGCACGAAACACACCGCACCGGACGCACACTAGACAGCTACTAAGCCTCTTCAACAAGGCATCCAAAGGACCCGCACGTATGACTCGCTAAACACGCCATGCTACCTTGGTGGGTGTTGGGCCACACCACCCCGATGCCTCCAAGCAGTGCGGCACGTGTTTGAGTCAATGTAAGAGAAGGCATTGTACCATGGCCTATGTGCACGCATACTAATATAGCTTGAACTTCGTTCCGCAGTTGGTGACCATGGAAGGACTAACTAGAGAGCAAGTCGAGATATGTGCCCGTGGGGTAAGGCAAATTAGCCTTGCATGCAACCCCCAAAGTCATGAAGTTAGCGGTTGGGGCTTCGTCACGGTGACTTCATGAACGGGCTCCCCAACTCTCACACCCGGTCCGTGTCGTTCATTTGAGTAAACCTCTAGATGTGGTGAGGAAGGTCGAGGCTTCGAACGCCAATCCGCTAGAAGGTCACGCTCGTTGACGTTGGAATTTGGTGGAATAGGAATGATCATGATGAGACTGGGTGAGTAGAGTACGGTACATATGCATTGCAACGACAACAGGCACGCATCACGAAAATAAAAGTGCGGTGTAACACATGTTGTCTTTGCTCACACCAGCAAACCGTGCCTTTGCACTCTACAGCATTTATGGAATTCCATGGCAAGACCATTCCGATAGGCTGAGAAGTTTCGCGCCCTTGCAACTAGTCAGTAGGGTTAGGGTAGCAAAGGTGACATGGGGTTTGAGAAGGATTCAATTTTGTCAAGAAAAGTTTCACGATACAAGGCGGTGGTTTTACTAGGGGTGATGGCGAGCAGGCAAGTCCATGTATGGTGATATATTTATTGAGGCATGTAGCGCATAGTGCTAAAGTAGTAGAGTCTTGTTTCGTTTCCGGTGCTAGATCCTAGTTCTGTTGTTCCTTTGTTATGACAGTTCTATCCTTGAACCTTTTGTTCGTACACGTTTATTGTGCCAAAGTAGGGGAAGGGCTGCAAGAAACTTCTGTGCTCGGTCGGGTGATTTTCAAACGTTGGCAATGTTCCAGTTTGACGTCATGATCATAATGACATATGCTGACTTGAGGAATGGGCGTTGACAACGCGTACTAGCAAACGGACAAAACCATGTTGTTTTATGATGCATGATCACTTCATGCACGATCACTTCTGCTCTGCAATCATCACCTACTTGCCGAGGTGGACCTTGTATTGTGTCGAAGGGCATGAGATTTTGTACCAAAGATGGAAACCTCATTCCTCTTGTGGGCGGTCACTCTCGCGGTAGTCATGTGCTTGCCGCACTCCAAAGCGGAGCAAACCACACCGGAGACTGGATCCTTGGGGGTACGCCACAACCATAGCTTTGAAATCTTGGGAACTGGAGGATCGTTTCCGGCGAGCTTATACCGCGAGGCCACAAGTGCGTACCAACTCGTGTACCCAATGTGGAACGTGATGTATAAACCCATGGGCTCGGGGCGAGGTAAGTGTCGCATCAAAAACCACCACGAAGAGTGTGCACCCAGCGACACGACACCGCCGTTAAACATTGATTTTGCGGGATCGGATTCCCTGTTGACGGACTCCGACTACAAAAGGTGGTTGCCCGTCCTCAACCTAACCACACCCACAAACGGAACGCCGTCTTTTTTCGTCGGATTTCCCGTGCTCGTTTGATGTCCCCTCAGCTCGTGTGTTGCCTTTGTGTGCTCGATCTGCAAGTGTTCCTTGGTCATGTTTAGTTTTTACATACCACCCCCCCTTTGTCCAAACAACATGACACGTTGTTTTGGAAAGGGTACATGTGGAGCAAGTGAAATGCTAAGCCATCCTGGGCCTTTTATTCGGGACGCTTGCATCGCACTTTGCATGTTTTTGTTGTGGGTGAACCTGGTTGTCCGTGATTTTTGGGCCACGGGTGGTATCTTTTCACAATGCTGTTTGTGTGTCATGAAAGTTCGCTCCATCAAAATTGCATTGAATCTGACTTCCTGCACCTATGCGAGGAAGTTGAAGGTGTGTGGTGCCCCCCCCCTCCCCCCACAAAGGGCGAAATTATCTTTATCCAATATAAACTAAGATCATAATGCTGAATTGGACCGCATTTTTTGTGTCCACGGGCCTCCATGGACATGACATCCCTCCACCATACATTTTACAAGTAGTGTTAGCACCACCATTTGGATTTCGCATGGTGGCAATCCTCCTGACCACCCATCTCCCTTTGTTCGAGTGCAATAGTTTCGCATCGAACTGTTCCGATAATGAGGTCGCTTGGGCGTTTGCAAACAAAACTCATGGTACCCTTTCAGCCACCTGAGATTCATGAGATTAGAAGTCATGTCCGGGGTGCCAGAGGGCGGGGGGGGGGGGGGGGTAAATGGCCTGTGCCGTGCCGTGCCATGCCATGCCGTGCCGCCTATAGGGAGGGGGGGGGGGCGTAAATGGTCTGTGCCGCACCGTGCCGTGGTGTTCGTACCAATTAAAGGAAGGCCAGTCATGGAAGTTGCTTCTTGTATACTCGACTGCATGGGGTGGGGCGGCCTTAGGTAGAACTGAGGCTATTTTGCGGTACTTATTTCAACAACAGTGGCATTGCATGCACCCTAGTGGCCTAGATTAAATCCAATTTTTTTAATATCCAGGGGGAAAATTAAAAGGTTAACTCACTTTCCCGCGTTTATACAAGGGGTAGGGGGGATACCAAGGACAAATTTGCACCCTTGTGGGGTGCATTGCGCGTTTGGTGGCATTTTCCACGTGGGGTTTGGGCGGGAGGTTCTACCGGTGTAAATCTACAAAAATGTTAAAAATGGTACTGGCTCGTATGGATGGTGATGTGGGTGATGTGGGACATGGTGGTGCCCCCGGATGGGCTGTCTAACCCACAGGCACCGAACCCTGACACACGTCGTGCCCCTTGACATATGTGCTGCTGTTTGCCTGATCATCCAAGCCCAATCTGACAGGGGGCTGGTGGACAGGGACACTAGTGCGTAGCTCAACACAACTGTTTGTGCTCAACAGCTGCACCAAGGGGATATCCCGAGCTGGGGATGGTTACCATCATGCACGTTTGTACAGAAAGGCGCCAAGTGCCTGTCATGAGTACTTCTTCTTTTTGTTCTCTTTGAGTCGTACGTAACGAGTCGCTGAACATTCAGGCTGCTTTCGCCTAGTGTCAGTTTGTCATGTGTATTGTGTGTGCCTCCATGGGACACGTTCCTACAAACATTACCGTGGACCCTGCCATGTCCCCCAAAATACTGCATGTTCGATGTGGCCGATCCTGCAGTACAAATTTCTCTGATGCAGACTCCATCCTTTGATACAATACAGTCATGTCTACATCCTTTGATCCCTATCTCAGTGGTTGAAACCATGATTGCTAAAACAGCCATCGCTTCTTTTGTTCCTGCACACCTTGGTTCTGGACCCACACACATGCAATAGAGTGTGGGACACCCACGAATGCAAGCAAGCTCCTCACAGCCATCCGCCCCCGAAACAAATCTTTCTGTGTTCCGTCTCTCAGATATCCCGACCTGCAGATGTACCCAACCGTCGCTGGTGCCGTAGTGCCAATCTACAACCTTGGGCCTGTCAATGACACAGGCACTGACGGCCTTATGCTAACTCCGTTGGTGCTCACACGGATCTTCCGCGGTAACATCACCACATGGGACGACCCGCAGATTGTGGAACTGCAGCTGCAGGGGAAGTGGGCTTCGTACCGCATCCCCCCTGGCCAGCCCATTGAGGTGGTGGTGCGTGCGGACAAGAGCGGCACTACGGAGGTGCGCTGGACGCTGGGTGAATGAGACACAGCTTGCCACAGTGTGTGTCGCCATGTGCCAGAGTGGGTGTCAGCGCATGTCATAGTGGATGTGGACGTGTGCATTAATGGGTGTCAATTTGTTTTGGCATTGGTGGTAACCTGTGTCAACTGGTGGTGTCTACATGACAAGCCGAACCATTTGCGACAGCTCCCTCCTCCCCATAGAAATCAGTCGCCCTTGGTTTTCCCTCGGGCGGGGGGCGGGGGGCTTTGCCAAGCATCCTCCAAAGGTGCTGCAAAGCCTCGTGCGAAACCCTGTGCCAAAGCGGCCGGTGAGCCCGTTCCGGCAACCCTGTCGAGCACGTTCAGCTCTTCAACGTATTCGCACCCAAAAAAGTGTTACCCACTGAGGTGCATTACAACTCCCATGGAAGTAGAGAATGACGATTCCATTGCATCCCCGAAGGAAAATCAATGAACACGTGGCCCACAGCAGCATGTCATGTTGTCGGCGCTAAACAAAGCAATATCGTCATTGTAAGCCAATCAGGATTCCCTCATTTCATCAACACACAACAAACACAAGAAAGCGAGACATTGCACATTACTAGCCATTGCCAGCTCTTTTTTTGTTTGTACAAACAGTGGACTGCATTGCATGAAATTCATGTGGCATACAACGTATTTCGCGGTCCCGCGCTGCCATTTCCCACGCCACAGTGACAAACTCGCACAGCGCTGCGATTGGTATGTGGGACATGCTTTTTGCACGTTGTGGTGTGCTGCTTGTCTCTTCCATCTGGTGAGCCGATGTTCAAAACTGAAATAAAGCAGCATGTCAATTACATCTTTACGTTTTACATGGGACAGCAGTTGGACCGCGGAACGGAAATACGCAGACAACAAGCACTGGGTCACGGTAATCTGCAAGACAATGAACATAGAGTACACATGGAATAATATCTAAACGCTCTTTGATACCCGCCAAAGGCGTGGAGAAAATTTTCTCTAGTCACTGAAAAAAGTTCCCAAAACCCAGGCTTTTTAGCTGATTTAGAGCGGACGGGGAAGGAGGACCCCCCCCCCGAACCAGCCCCCACCCCACCCTCCCACCCCTTGAATGCTGAACTTTAGACCCTACAAGGCAAAAGGCTGCAGAAGAACAATTCAGAACAAAAAGCTCTTCAGTGACATTGTCATAGGCGCCTTTCGCAAAAAAAAAGACTCAGAAAGCCCCCCCCCCCGCCTCCTGGGCTCTAAAAGTTGAGCAAGTACATACATATGGCAGTACCAACTCAACGCATACTCACTCAGCCTTTATGGCACCCCCCCTGGCTCCGCATATAAGAACCCCCCCCCCCCGGGGCTTTAGCGGGGGGGGGGGGCGGAAGGGGACCTTCCCCCCGCCCTGCTGGAGTGTACCAGCAAATAGGAAAATTGTTGGACAATAACCCATGCAGTCCAAGGAATAGAGCATTTGATGTCGTGCCATGCACATGGCGGACCGTCAGACTGCAGCCGAATCCAAAACATGCTGGTCTCCAAAACGCAATACGAGTGGCTGCCCGACTCATCGGAGGCGGGGGGTGTGTCGTGCACCGTAGTGCACGCATGCCATCTGTAGGTTGCTGGACCATCTGTACCGAGTGCCAGAAAGTGCAGCAATACAGAAAGTGGCCTATGCCACCGCGTTTTTGCGATTGTAGTTGAACATCTGGTACTGACGAGAGTACGCAGACCCCGTAGCAAGCTCTGATTCGTGGATTTCAGCATCCGTTCCGCTGATCAGTGCTCGTGGCCTACGGGCCTTTGCATTCGCGCCTGTGCCTGTGTGTCTGGCGTGCATGCGCGCGAATGTGGGGCGGCAAGCAACAGCAAGCAGCAGCAAGCAACAGCCTCAAAAGGGGCGTTGGATCTTGAGCAGGTGCCACAAAACAGGAAAAATGGATTTAACGGGCATTGATGAGTCTTGTCAGCCATCCCAGTCATCAATGAGAAACCATCAATGAGAAACGTGGTCCTCACGTCTTCTTGTCAACCCCCTTATGTGCATTTGCCCCTTATGACCAGACTTGCCAATAGTATTTGGCAGAGCTGCTGAGCTTCGCTCGGAATCTGCCCTGGCCATTTGCCAGTAATACCTGCTCCAGTCACATGCAGAACTCAGGAAGAAACAGCTGCCTGCAGCGCACAACTCAGTAGGACCCGGCTCTCTCTGATGTTGTCTGGTGGATGTCTGCTCACGGCAGCCCAGCCCCTTTCATGTTTGGGGCCGGTACCTCCTCAAACCCCCTCAAATTTCCCCAACCCCTTTCAACCCCCTCCCGCAACTGCATGGCACAGATCTTCAAGAAATCTCTCAGCAGCTTTGAGCCGGATTTCAACGAACAAATTGGCCCAAATTCGCTGCCATCGTGGCCCGGAGTGCAAACCATCAAAAAATCGGGGACCCCAGCCCTTTGCTCGTACGTAAGTGTGCAGCCGTATTCCATTGGCTACGCCGTGCTGGGCGAGGCGCTTGAGAGGCTGTTGCCAATGGTCCGCCTGCAGAGGGGTGGCATCGTGCTGACTGCTAGCGCTCGTGCAGTCGAGTACGCTGTTATGGACTTGGGGCATCAATTCAGCGACCCCGAGCGGCTCACGGGCGAGATTCATAATGCAAAAGTCTGTGCCCCATTCCCCATTCCCCAGTGCCCCCCCTATGGTTGAATATGGGGCGTGCACTGCGCAACATTCATGGCCCTGCTCCCCTGGTCTGTACCCGGCTCCATATTGCCTCTTGTCCTGCAGTGCACCTGCAGTGTGCCTTTGGAACAAGTCAGCGAATGGAATCGGTGTGGCAGGTTGCACATTGAGCTGGAGCCGTAGTCTCTCCCTTGTAGACAGTGATGGTGTCAACAAATCAATGCGCCAACCCCCTTGGGTACGGCATCTACTGTAGCAGGCGGTGTCTGCCGACCACGGATTGGTGTCCCCATATGCGTCCCATCCGTGCCTCCCCTGGTACGCGCCAACCTCCCACCCCCCCCCACCCGAGTGCGCCAAATCCCCCCTGTGCGCCCGGTGGGCACCACACCCCTGTCCGCCTGGTGCGGCCCCCTGGGTGCAACTGCAGTGGAACTGTGGATATCCCTGCCGCAGTCAGTGCATTTTCGGCCAAAGGGGCCTGCTGCAGTCCCCCGGTGAGGGTAGGGTATGGGAATCAGTACCAGCCCAGTATGCACTGACCTTTCAGCAAGCGCTTGCCAGCACACGGTCGCCAATCTTCAACCGAGAGGAGGGCACGACTCAGGGCCCACCTCAAAGGCCACCCTGATAGACTCAGCCTGCGGCGTGTCCACGAACCATGGACAGCACATACCCCTTCCCCCCCCCGCCCTTCCTATCAGCCCCCCAACACCCGCACCATGTGTGAGGTGCAAAGCGCCGTATCGTGTGTGAGGCGCGAAGCGGCAGGGGGAGGGGAGGCATTGCGTGGAGGTTTCTGAGTGTCTAATTTTTTTCGGCGCCTTGTGCACGTCATGAACTGCTCTGCTCTTCTGTCTGTTCTCCTGACAAGGCCAAGTGCACTCGAGCTGCCTTGGCGCAGTGCCTGTTTGTCGCGTATACAGTGTTTGTGTGTGGGGGGGAGGGGGGGTAGGTGGGCGCTGGGCTGTCCTTGAGGAACGAGAGTCTCCTTTTTTTTCCCCCACGAAGGACGGCCTGAGGGCATCACTGGAAGGATTCGGTTAACCGACGACGGTTGACACTCAACCGACGGAGGTTGGCGCTTAATCGACGGCGTCTGATGGCCACCGACGCCGGTTGGCCCATGACCGACTGCAGTCACTCGTGGGCTGGCGCTCTGCGGAGATCCGAGCGTATCGGAGGCCGGCAGCTGGTTTTTGGAGGGGGGGTTACGGACAGCCCTGGGGTGGCGACTTCGTGCACACTATCTGTGGGCACGCTGCATGAATGGGTTCGTTGCCTTGCGCCTGCAGGTCAACACTGCCTGGCCAATCGTGGGCTACACCTATCTTGTGATCCGCAAAGAGACGCTGCGCCAGGGGGCGACCTGCAAGAATGTCCAGGGAACCTACGCGTTCTGGAAGTGGTTCTTGACGGAGCCGATAGTGCGTGCCATGGCGCAGAGGCTGGGGTTTGGGGTGCTGCCACCGACGCTGCGAGACCTCGTCTTAGAACGCATGCACAGCGACCTGAAGTGCGAAGGGAATCAGGTCTGAGACGGCATGGGGTCGGATACGTGCAGCGCATTTGAGGGCATGCCATCCAGTTCAGGCCATCCTTCAGTGAGGATTCTGCCCGATGGTGGGTCGGCTGGGGTTTGCGAGGTGCATGAACCCTTAGTCACTATGCTATGGCCTGCTCCTAACAGGTCAATGACGGCGTGATGTTCCAATACGTACATGGCTCGGGCCTGAATTCGCTGCAGCCACTGATGCAGAAGCTCTCCGACGCCTACCGATATCTGCAACCGACGCTGATCGTCAGGTACAACAGCAATGACGAGAAAGAGGAGCCCCTCGGGGGGGAGAGCTTTGTGGTTTCTACCCTCCTGCCCCCTACGGACCCCCAGAAGGCTGAACCCGATGTCGCGGTGTTGCCGTTCATGGCCGTTGGGATCAGTGTCCTCAGTATGGTCAAGGTGGTGCTGGATGGCCCAACTCTTGCCCGCATCCTTGAAGGCCATATCACGAAGTGGCTTGACCCGGAAATCGTAGCCCTCAACCCAGACGGACTCTGGGATGCATACCACAAGGCGCCCATGATGGACAGGGACCAGGACATCGTATTGCTCCAGGGCCCCACCGCCAGGTCACCGGAGTTTGCAGCCATCATGAAGCAGTTCGGGCATGAGGGCCAGTTCACTGGAAAAGCGATCTACGGTGGGTCTCGGTATGATAATGAGAAGACACTGCTGATGATGGTGGCAGAGAGTCCCAGGTCAGCCGCCACACCAGCCAAGTAGACATGCGGATTCAGGTCGTACCCCCATTGTTTGTTAGTGAGCGAAGCACCTGGCCATGTGTCTCTTACGTGCGCATGTGTCATCCAAGATTGTGTGTACAGGGGCCGGTGGTCTTTGGGCACTTTTGGGAAACGGAATTCTCTTCGACATTGGCGATGGGAAAACGGGGCACGCACTCCCCTCTTCCGTCCCCCACAACCACACACAGGCCCCCGGCCCGCCTCCACAAAAAAAAAGTCCCAGTGAATCCCACACACAATTCCCCTGAATCCCACCGAGTCCCAAGAAAACGGGATCCCATACTTTTGCGGTTGAGCTGGGGCCATAGTCTGTGTCTAGCAACACAACAATGGTGTCTAAAGATCAACAGCACAGCCAAACCAACAAATGTCTGTATCTACACATACAATGTGTCTTTGTGAATCCTTGTCAATCCCCAAAAGATTTCCCATGAATACCATCAAATCCCAAAAAATGTGTGACTCCTGCACTAACGAGAGTCACACTTGCCGAAAGTCTGGGTTGTGTCCGCAGGGGATTGGGAAAATTGCCTTGCACCCGGGCGGGGGGTGGGGGTGGGGGGTTACGGACGTCGTTGGGGGGAGGCAGGTTGGGGGGGTTTGGGAAATGGACATCTGTGACAGGACCCATGTTAGGTCCCAACTGACTGCTTGTTTCTGTTGACCGGTGACCCCTAAAGTGCCGGCTGTGTCCGGCGGTGGAGTCTATTGGTACACCTCCGCAAGGTCGGGGCTTTTTGTGAGTGAACTCAATGTCCGGTGGGTGTTGCACCCTTTTTGGACGATCCGAGGAGGGGAGAGGGAAAAGGAAAAAACTGAGGACTAGGGGTGCTTGGAGCTCCTCCTCAAGAGTCGCAATGCCCAACCCCTTACAACTTGCGCTAAGCTAAATACGCACTCAGGCCCCCCCATCCCATAGGGGCTAAAATGATGGATGCAAACTCTCTTTTCTTGGCTCCCCCCAGTCAGGAAGGGGGGGGGTAATCTTTTTGCAGACAGCACCTCAAGCTCTGACAATGATAGCACAAGTTCTGATTCCGATTCAACGGAGTCATCTGATGCATCTGCTTTGACATCTCATCAGACTCATTGCCAACAGGAGACCATGGTGGGGCGTTGCACCCCTCTTTGTGCTATGGGATGCAACTGGAATTGACCAGACACAAACACCACCCCGGTTGGGCTCAAGCTCGCTGCTTGCCCGAGCCAAGTGGGCACCGGTACGGGGGTCTTGGCGTCCGTTGGCACATATTTGAGCTACTGAGGGTGGAAACCACACAACAGGAATTAGGTGCCCTAAGAATCTGGTTTTGAGCTGCGTAGTGCGGGATACAGCCCGCTCTTGGGTTGGGGCTGTTTGCAGCCAAACTGCACAGATTTCGGGCCTTTTTTTTGTGGATGTTTCTGAGACATATCGTGGGGTTAGAGGGCACTGAACGGCTTTTTGACACAAGGAAGTGAAGCCAGTTTCCTTTCTTTTAGCTGTATTGAATGTGTTCTAGGGCTGTTTTTTGCCAAAACTGGCAGTTTTTGGCCCAAAAACGTCCTAGATTTTGGAGGGCACCACCTGACGTGGTGCCCTCGGCCCAGAGCGTCATCGTTGAGTGTTTGGCTCAAAACTTGGATTTGGCAAGGACACCACCTAGGCTCTGGGATGGCTGGACTAGAGTAGAGTCGGAAGTGTTGGGACGAAATGAAGGCAGTTCAGAACCCCCTGCATTGCTGTTGCGGCGTCACTGTTGGATTCTGTGCTCTTGTCTGAGGGTCCGCTCATTGCCTGCAAAGCCCTGGAGTGGAGATCAATTTTGGATCATTGACCGCATTGACCATATCTGAGAAGCACTGGAATGCCGTGATGTATTCCATCGGCAAGGAACAGGGGGGGGTTCGTACAGATGGGGCCAGCCATGTCAAGGGAGAAGCAAACGCACCGGTTTTCCTGCCAACAATGTCTGTTTCTTTGCAGGTCGTTGGTATGAAGAACTCGGCCGGATGCGATCGTGAGTCGATCAACGCCTGCAGTGACACACTGCTTGGTCTACCACCCCACAGCACCGAGGAGGTAATGGGCTGCTACCCGCTGACATATGCATCCACTATCACTGTGGCGACCCATGATTGTCAGCAAATTGGGGATCATCCGGTTCATTTGCGGATCGCTGAGTTTCTGGAGTGGATCTACACCACCAAGTTGGACCAAGTCCTTGATGATTTTGGTTTTGTCAGTTTGTGGACACATGCCCCAGAAATCTATGAACAAAACAGGTGTGGCTTCATACTCACTTCGCTCATACAATATCACCCATACCCAGCTGCACTGGTTGGTTGGGAGGGAAATTGTCGCTATTTGGACAAGGAGTAGTTTGGTCAAGAAAGGCCATTGAGCAATTCAATGATAGCAGAAACAGCGAGGTTCAACGGAAGTACAACAAACTGAAGCCGAAAATAATGGTTGTGTATGAATATGTAGCAATGGCAACGCGGGAAGCTTGGACAAGGGGGCGGGGGCGAAAGGAGTTTGCCTGATCCGATGCCCATTGCTTCAATGGTGGGGCGGATAAGGTGATGTGCTATTCTATCCAAAGCCCGCATCCAATCCCCTCAAGTCAACTGTTAGTGTGAATTTTCCGCTGTTTTCCAAGGCTTGTCTTTGGGAGTCTGCTCAGGAGGGGCGTAATGAATGTGTTGCGATCATCCAAAAGGCCCCTTGTATCGTTGTCCAGAAAAAACAAAACGCTCCGGTGGTGGTTTGCCGAAGTCTGCGGTGGCCATGCGGAAGGACTGCAGAGTCAGAGAGGACGGGAGTTCTCGCAGCACTTTTGCCCATCACCTGCGGTGCGAATGTCCTGCAGCATTACGTTCATCATGGCGGGCGTCTTGTGTTCCTCCCACTGCGCAACCATCGGCCAACCTGTACATCCTGCTGACCATAGTGCGCCCCTTAAAAACTCCTGCAAGACACCATCTGGGCTGTAGTGCCCAGGTGGCTGGTGTTGAGGCCGGGCACTGGACCCTGTGGATCATGAAAATTAGGCCCTCCGCATGCGGGAACGCATTCACATCCCTCTTACACGGCTCATTCTGACTTCGGAACCGGGATTGCTCCGAGAACACACTTGGACACAGGGTGCGCCAGGTCTCAAAGAATAGAGTGCAAGGCGACATCACCAACCCGCCACCACCCACCAGCCACCAGCGCAGCCATCAACCAAGCCACTATGCACGGCCACCAACCCAGCAGCAGGCCGAGCAAACGGCCCAGCCCCCCAACCACCCACACCGCCACCAGCACACCACCATTTGGTCGCCAACACAGCCACCAGCCCAGCCACCGTCCCAGACCAGCCCCCAACCCAGCAGCAAAATTCCACACAAACAAATGTATGCATCTGCCATGTACATCCCCCGAGGCATGAGAAGGTATGAAACGGGCCATCCGGCTATGAGTATCCGACCCAAGTGACCATAAGGAGACGTGGAAGCGGCGGCGGTTTCTCAATTTTTTGACACCGTGCCGATGTTTGGGAGCAGCCCCGTTTTTTTTAAGAAATGTTCCCTTGGGGGTTTTAACACCCTTGCCCCCCCCCCCCCCCCCGCTTGGTGAGAAGTCTGCAAGAAGAGGGTTTTAACCGTGGTATCGGATTGTTGAGAAACTGAGTCCCCCTGACAGCAGCATGACATTGTGCAGGTGTAGTCAAAAGGATTGGGACGCGTCAGAGCACGGGATCGCAGTAAACAAATGTCCTTATCGTCATCTTTTCGCTCTCAAGGCCGGAGACGCCAGCCCTTCATACCGAAGAGAGCCTTTTTGCGCATGCAAACTGCTGAATGCTGCCAATTGGTGCTTTCCCTAAAGTGATCAGTAATCTCGGTTTGCGCGAAGCTTGGTACAGTCAACGGCTGGTGGGCCGCCCGCGATTGACCGACAACTGTTGGGCCATTGTTCGATGAGCCGCTGGTGGTGGTTGCTTGCCAAAGGCCATTTGTGACCAGCCACCGGCCATCGGTTAATAGCTGTCCAGTATTTTTGCTTTCAGGTGTCCTTATGTATTAGACAGCCATGTTGGTTGGTTTTTGTTTGCTTGCAAAGGATCTGGGTCCCCAGATTTCTCATACACATTGTTTCAACACAAATGCAAAGTATGCATCTGACTCACCAGTTTCGCGACATTGTGTCATTTAGCAAGGTCTCTAGAGGGAATGGTGGGAATTGTGTTGGTCATGCGATTTTCCCTTGTCAGACGCTTTCAGTCAAAGTCAAGGAGGAGGGGGCTCAACGTCTAAATCCTCTTCCCCCTTCCCGCCCCACTCCGCTCGAAATTCCCTTCCCTGTGCCACACTATTTTCTCGAGTCAATCCATTGCATTCTGTGCATTCTCAGGGCACTGTTGGCTTCACTCACGTGCAAGCCCAATTTGAATCATGGCAAGCTGGTTGCCATTATTCTGCCCATTGTGTGCAGCATGGTTGCGCTTATGGTCATAGTGCTGATCGTGAAGCACTTCGTGCACCAGCACCGGGTCCAGTACGCACAAAAGCAGCGCAAGAAGCAAGCTGATGAATGGAAAGCCCGGCTCAAAGAGGTTGGCGTTTAGTTCGGCTCTGTGCCAATTCGATTGTGCATGCGTTCACCTTTCTGCGGGCCTGGAGGTCACATGAATTAGACCATCCTCTTGAAGCAAATGTTGTGAGAGGGAAATGGCAGTACCTCGGCCTTGCGTGTCAGTAGAATCGCACGTTGTGGAAAGGTTGTGATGAGCAACCCCAGCTTCCCTCCAAGGGAAAAACCGTTGTTCCATTAATCCCCACCTGTTGCTTGATGGCTGCCTGCTATGAGGTGATGCGCAGCCCCCTTTGCACGTCGCGGTGGGAAACACCACTTGGCCGTTTTGGGGGGCTTACAGTTTAGTCTCAAGTTGGTGGTCATCTGTTTGGTGTGTGTGTTGTGTGTGTGTGTGTGCGTATACTACTGTGAACACTGTGAAAATTGGTGACCTCAGCCTGCCTATATTGGTGTGTTCAAGAGGTGTGCTCCTCTCAGTCTCTCCGACTAAATGTGTGTGTGATCCGGATCTGGATGCTGCGAGGTGTGATCCGGATCTGGATGCTGCGAGAATTGATGACTCTGGGCCTAGTTTTTTTGCACCCCCTGGAATGACGATGCATCACGCAGATTTCCGTCCCGCAGAACATGTGTGGTCGTTTATTGTACGGAACGACAACAACAACAACAACAACATCTGTGGACACCCGCATGAGTGGGAGGTTTCAGGATCGCAGCAAAGCACTCGGATCCTTTTCCCGAATCCATTGCATCGCAGAAATGGGGAGAAAGCATGGGCAAATTGGGCATGCCTCTCTCGGGGGCGCGCTGTGCGCTGTGCATTTGCTATGCATGCGCTGTGCGCAGGCCACGTGCGCACATTCAGCCGTTTTGCGCAGTGCCTTGCCTGGATGCGGGCGCTGTGCGCCCGCTGTGGGTACGTGCCTGTCTATACGCTCGGATTTTGCTGAGTGCTGGTCCCAGGAACGGCCCACAGGCTCGGCCACGGTCTGGCTGGTTTCGGGGCATCCGCCCAACCATCCCACCTGTGGTGACGCCAACGCCCGGGCTTGGCTCACGATTGTGCAACCTTTGGTTTGTATGCAGACGATCCACGTGCGGCTGCCATCGGCAGAGGATGTCGTGACTATGGTGGAGACAGATGTCGAGAATTCCACACAACTGTGGGAATGGGACCCTCAAGTCATGTCTGTGAGCCTTCTGCAGCATGACGAAGTGCTGCGGCACGAGTTGCAGAATTATGACGGAATCGAACTGCTGACCGAAGGGGATTCATTTGTCGTGTGCTTTACCGAGGTGTTCGTGTGTTTTCTTCGTGCGCACACAGATCGTGTGGCGTCCCAGTGTTTTAAATGCGCATCTCTGCCTTTCGAAGCCTCACTCTGCTGTCGCCAATTGTTTTTCCCGTTGGGGGCAGTGAGTAAAGCAGTGTAGCATAGCCTGAGGCTTGAACCCTTCCCCCAAATAGAAGCCAGGCTCCAGCATAAGCAATGTCGGTGACAAACGCCCGTGGCGAGCGGTTGGGAAAAGGGAGTAGGTGTGTGTCAGGCTCGGCCCATGGGAACAGGGCCGAGGCGTCCTTCCTCCGTGCCCCCACCTCCCCCCCCCCCCCCGCCCCATTCGTGGGGGCCAAGACGTTTTGGGGGGAAGGTCCCGTTGGGCGTTCCCTCACACTTTTGGATTACCATCTGCAGGGATAGGGGCTTGGGGGGACTAAGCGCCATTGAGACCTCAAGTTGCGGGGCGGATCAGGCCTATGTCATACCAAGTGGTCCAGTGTGAACAACCCGCTGCAGTATTGCAACAGGTCTCTGTCAAAGAGGCAATCTTGTGTGTGTTCGGGGGGGGGGGGCGGGATTAGTCGACCCTGTCACCATTTTAGATTTCCCACAGCGAGGTCCCTGCCACAGTCCAGGGGTGCTTCACATGGCTGACATTGGGGTCGCGCCGGGGTATGCTCGCGCGGCCAAAGTGGGGCGGGTGCGTGCACATGGTCAGGTGGACATTCGGGGCAACAACGCGGTAGATGAGCTCGCGTCTCTGGGCACAGAACTCCCAAGACAACCACCAGGAGAGAAAACAGCCTCGGATATTGTGTACCACGAACTGTGCATGCTCACACCACTTACGTGTCTTGGCTGCTCAGCAACTTGTTTCACTAGAAACCACTGCATTGCCGCGCCAATACTCCAGTTACAATCGATGGCCTAAAAAGAGCGCCAGAAGCTGAAGGTGCCTAGGATTAGGAGCCACTGGGCTTCGTGTAAACCCCAAGCTGCCCTGTACTAGAATGCACCAGACGCCACCACTGTACGCAAGAAACTCCATAAAGCCCTGCAACAAGAGCACAAAACTAACCAAAGGATGCGACTGGGAGCCACCAGCGTCCAAGATTTGGTCCGTAATGAACAAATGCAATCCATTGGATTGGGGGCCATATGTGACCCAAACCGTCTTCGGTGAGAGGGGGGTGCGGGAGGACAGATAGCGGAGGACCTGGCCCATCGCAATGTAGGGCTACTTCAGGGACGAGCATATCCGGAGCATGGTTCTGCGTGCTTCCCCTGATCTGATCTGAACCGCAACACGAGTTTACAGTTCTGTACTGTTGCAAAATGCGACATGGATTGCGGCCGCAGCACAATAGACTCACGACCCTTTGTGCGAGCGCTTCAGTGGGCATTGCAGAGGGTGGGTAACGGAAAAAGTAAGAAGGAATGACGGAGAACTGTAAGGATTTTGTGATGAACGGGTTTGACACCGTGGTGTGTACAAGAGGGATGGAACGGAAGAGGGACGTGTGGGTAGGGTAGGGAGGTGGGGAGGAGGAGGAGGAGGAGGAGGAGCAAGAGCTGAAGCTAAGTCTCGTGGCATCTCATGGGACACTTACCCTTACAAGGGACACGGCCGAAGCTGTCTTGTGTCTTCACCACATGCTCCTTGTTGCACACTCGGCCTTGACTTGCAGGCTGCCAATGCAGTGCATTGGTGTATGGCAGTGCAGGAATCGCTGATGACTGTGCCGTGGCCTGAGACGCTGCTTGGAGGCCTTCACGACTCTGCCAGACGCTTCAGCATCAATGGCCACCCCATTTTCAACGGGCTCCGAGTCCGTATGGCCGCGCACATTGGGCAGTTTGGCTGCGAGTCTGTGAACGAGGTGCAGCATTCGCAGCTGATGAAGGACACGCAGTTGATCTCCCAAGTCAGCCAAGGAGGCCAGATCTTGGTGTCCCATGACCTGTTTGTGGCCCTCCAGAGAGATGACCAGCTTGATGATATGGATAGTGCCCCGGTGGGGTGCATAGCTAGGCCCAAGGTGCTTTGTCCTGTACCTGCTGACTCCCCGTCCTCAAGGGTGGGAGTGGGGGGGTTTGGTAGTGGATCGAAAGCAGAGCGGCCTGGAGGATGATGACTTGTGTACCTCAAAAGGATCAGGGCACACTAGGGGGCATTCGAGGACGCAGACAGGGATGCGCAGCGATGCGCTTGAGAGGAGACGGGCCCGTGGAGGAGTGGGTCCCCGAATGCGGTGGGACGCATCAACCAATGATCTTTGGGGAGAGTGCAGGGTGGGGAGGATTGGCTTTCGACACCTACTGCGCAGGCCGCAGGAAACCGGCCAGCCGCTTGAGCGTTAGGTGGAAGACGTCCTGATTCTTTTTACCGAATCAAGCTAATCTTTTGATTGCTCTTACCGAACCAGGGAAGGCTGCTGACGTGCCTTGACAAGTGGTTGCAAAGGCGGTTACCGGCGGTGGAAAAAGCGGTTGGGAGGCAATGTCTGGCGGGTACAAACCGGTTGAAGGGCCGTTGGGGGTGGGCAGAAACGACCGGCAGGGCTGACCGTTACGCGTCCAGCGCAAGCCTGGATGGGGTTGCACCCCGGGATGGGTGGGGTCGACTCTGAACGCGAGCCCTCCCTCCTTGACCGAGAAGTCGCTTCGTGGCAACCGTACCTTGGCTTGGGGGAGGGAATATTTTTGTACTATACCCTCACCCAACAACATATGTACTGAATGACCAGTGCGACGTGCATCCTTTTCGATCGGTAGTCGGGGGCCGGGTCGCAGCGGAACCGGCCCGGCAAATCCTCCAAGGCCTCCCCCAAAAAGATTTCCTCACACCTGAGCACAACTGTGGCTGTGGTGCAATGGAGGGGGGGGTGTCGAAGTGTGTTCCTTTTTCTTGGGTTATGGACAGGGCTCAGACGAAACCCAAAGCCCACCCACAGAAAAAAGGGGAGGATACGCCTGCTTGTATTGATAGGTTATCGGGTTGGTGGGGGTGGGTGGGCCAGACCCTCCTGGGGACCCCGAACCCCCCCCCCTCCCCCTTGGCGCCTGCTTGTTACTTGGTACAGCCATCTGCTGTACCTTATCCATCAAGACAAGATGGTTGTCACCCCGGCGCCTTGAACCTCGACAGATGTGTCACTACCTGTCCAGCACAGGTCCAGATTCAGTGCCTCCAAGCCCCTCTCCCCGAAGCGTTGTTTGTAGAGCCCACACGGTGCCGTCAGGACGCATGGAGGGCTCGCGTTCAGAGTCGACCCCACCCATCCCGGGGTGCAACCCCATCCAGGCTTGCGCTGGACGCGTAACGGTCAGCCCTGCCGGTCGTTTCTGCCCACCCCCAACGGCCCTTCAACCGATTTGTACCCGCCAGACATTGCCTCCCAACCGCTTTTTCCACCGCCGGTAACCGCCTTTGCAACCACTTGTCAAGGCACGTCAGCAGCCTTCCCTTGCTGTCGCACTCTCGCCCACCAAAATATGTCCCCCACCGTCTACTGAAAAACACGGTCTGCAAGTCCCTTCAAACTTGAACAACTGCGCAACCGACCGGCGCACTTACTAAACCTTGGTCCCCGTCTTGTGTAAGCTCGGCGTGTTAGAGGTGTGATCGTCACACTGGCATGTTGCACCATAAAAACTCCGATAAGACTCACTAAACACGATGGATTGCCACTGACTAGTACAAGGTTACAGTTAGACCTCTCCCTTCACCGTGCCCGAACCTCCCTTCTTTCCATGTCCCTCTTCCTGTTTTCCTCTTGCCCTCGGTTTTCCCGTTCTCTTTTCCTCCTCTGCTCCTCCTCGGCCGCTTCCACCCGTTTCTCCCTTGCCAAGAGATCCTCCTTTTGTCTCAGGAGCTGTCCCCTTTTCCGCAGGTCCCAGCTCGTCCTCTCCGGCTCCGCCTTCAGCTGCTTGCCTTCTGGCGGCTCCGCTGTTGCGCGCGCACACGCGCTCGACTACACACACAACTCCCGTCTACCCACGGCATGCAAGGGTTGCCGTTGTTTCCCCTGACCTGCGCCGTGCTTCCGCGAGGGGGGCCTGTGGACAGAGGTGTGTGGACAGCAAAAACAGTCAAACGACCCCGGCAACAACCAGCACATCCTCAATACGCCAATTATTGGGCGCCGCTGACACGCAAACGGCACACCATGCCACATTCAGCGCAGCCCCAACACACCAACTACTGGGCTCCGCGAACGCGGAAACGACACCAGCAAGAGCACCGGCCGCAGCGGCCGACAGAAAGTAGCGACCCGACGCAACATGCGAAGGGAAGAACGGGTGACCGTCCAGGGCCCCGTAAAGGAGCAACAACCAGACGGAATGTCACACAGGGGGACAGGAGGGGGCAGGCCTGCGCTGAAGGAGTCGGAGGGCCACAGGGTAATGCCTCAAACGACTGTAAAAGCGGTTGACCACCCTTGGGGAAGCGGTTGGGGAGGAGGAGGCAGCGTTGCAAAACCGTTGCAGCCGCGGTTGGGGTTGGAAGGATACGATGGGGGGTTACTGACAGTTACTATTGCACCCCCACCCCCCACCCCCTCAAGCGCAGGCCTTGCAGGGTTTGCCATGAAGGTGCAGGCATGGGGGGGGGGGGGCATTGCTGATGCTCCTGTCCCTCGGTGTAGCTTTTGCCACTTCCTCTGCTCCCTCCGATGTGTTCTTCACTGCTGCAGGGCACGCCAGGACCCACCACGCCATTGGTCTCCATCCTGCCCAGCATTCTTGCGGCCCGCGTCCCTGAGTTCACCCCCATGTATTCCCCCGGCAGCCCCCGGCCTCCCGCCGGGTGCGTGACCTGTGTTTTCACCAATTGCCCCGGGCATCTGAGTCTGCGTGAGTTCGACTTGGGGCTGGCCAAGGAGGAGATCTGGAAGGTGGACAGGAGCATCCGCAGCCTCCTCGGAGGCTATCAAGGGTATGAGTCCAAGGGGCATGCCGGGAAGTTCATGCTGATGTTCCAGGACGCGGACAGTGCGGTGGCGTTCAGCATGCAGCTGCAGCGGAAACTGCTGGACGAGCAATGGGACCAGAAGACCCTTCAGCAGCCTGCCTTGACGGAGCAAAAGGATGAGGCCGGCAATGTGTACAATCGTGGACTGTCAGTGTCCGTTGGGATGTGCACGGGCGTGCCGGTCATGTTCTACTTCAGCCCAGTATGCCCTCGCCATGATACCTGGTGCACTTTCTCTCTCCCCTTCCCCACAGGTCCTCTGACGCACCATATGCACGCCCAGCCAGTGGGGTGTTTTGGGGTAAGATATTCCTTCTTATTTTCCAATAAGGACAGTCTGAGATCTGAGACCTTGGGTGGCAGGATTGCGGTTAAGTCATGGCGGTTGGAGCTCAACTGACGGCGGTTGATCCGACGGCTTATGGTCAACTCACGCCGGTTGGCTTAGTATTCGACAGCGGATACCCACTATTGAGCACCCGGTGTACTGGAGTCCGGCAATTTTTTTTTCCTTTTGGCACAAAGGACAGTGCTGCACCACCGCTGGAGAATACCCCCCCCCCAAAAAAAAATGTGGCACAAACATGCAAAACGGGATGTGATTGATTGGGGATTGGGCATGCCACAGAGCATGGACAGGCCTGTGTGTCGGAGACACAGCGCCTGAAGGCAAGAGGGAGATGAGTGCGGCGGGAGGGGGAAATTAGAGCAAGAGGAACGCAAGGGTGGGCTGAGCGAAAGTGTAGGGCTGGGATGTGCCCTGATCAGGCATGTCTCCCGGCACATCATAGCCGAGTGGGAAAATGTGGGAAAATGGCGGAAAATGGGGAAGGAACAATGGGGTTTCACGACAAAATGTGGGAAAAGTAGGGGGGAAGATGGGGGGAAATGGGGAAGGAAAAATGGGATTTAACCAGAACAAGTGGGGAAAAGCAAGGGAATTGGTGTAAATTTGGGATGGGTGTGGAATTTGCCGCATGCTGTGTTGTTTTGCAGTCACCATGGAACATTTCGTTTGATCAAAGTCATCACAGATCCTGCAAGGAAGTGGGTCACACACAGCCAGTGATTTTCAATGCTGTTGAGCAGGGCAATCAATATGGAGAAAATTACGAGAAAGAATGCCTTTGATTTGAGTGTTCATGGCAAAGATGAAGACAAGTGATGCCCGGGGGATTTTCTAGTGTTGGCCACTTCGTCCCCAAAAGGAATCTCGGGCGGTCTTTAGTTTACCACCGTTGGACATGCAAAACCCGCAAACAATAACACAACCCGCCCATGCGGACCATGATGAAGCAGTCCCCCCGAGTCTGCTACCGACAGCAGCTGAGATCCGTACTCCATAGGTGGGGGGGCCTGTATGGGAAAGGGGGCACCCGAACTCTGATCGGCCCCCTCTCCCCGCCTTAGGCGGCTCTAAGCGAGTCACAAATGGTTGCCGGAAATGAGCCGGAGGGTCCATTTTCAAAACTAACTACACACCCCCTTTTTTTCACACTGTTTGGGTGCCGTGTGGAATCAAGTGTGTCAAGTGTGTCATGAGGTTCCTACCCACCGCAGCCCACAACACCCCCGCCCCCCCAGCCCGATCCCTCTACCCCCGTTTCCATTTCCAACTCCATCGCTAGTTTTTGTGGACAACACGATGGTTGAGTGGATATTAGGCACCCCGGGCCCCTACCAACACCATTCCCACACGCCAGGGACCAGTTGCACCCCCATTCCCCCCCATGTCCCCCCAGTTTTCCAGTTATCCCATTTTTCCTCCGGGCACATCACGGAACATCACCCGGCACACCATCATAAATCTCGCCGATTGCGTCCCAGCAGTGAAAGCGACAGAGACAGCAGGACTGGAAGGCGGAGCATTCGCCCAACCCCAGTAGTCCTAGACCAACGACCTATGGTGGCAGATGGGGTGAAAAGGCGAGTCGTCCCGGTGACGGTGGAACGCGTGTCCAGACATTGACCACGTTCGACTTCCCCCGTGTGTCAGGGGCCCCTTGCCGCATCTCATTGCATGTTGGAACTGATTGCGTCGGAAACACGTTCTCTGGATGCAGGGCACATGAGGACTCTTCTGCAGGGCGCTCCTTGACCCCCCGCCTCTTTTTCTGGCGCTAAGCTGCCCCCTTTAGGGAGTGCCCAAAACAACTGCTCAACCGCCGTTGATTGCCCTGCAACCGCCGTTGATGGCCACGCAACCGCCGTTGATTGCCCTGCAACCGCCGTCGGTTGCACCCAACCGCCCGTCGGTTACCTCCCGAATATGACTGAGTGTGTGGTCACCCACATTTCTGGATTTTTTTTGAATTAGGCAGCCCTCTGCTGCGTCGCGTTTTCCGCTGGTGTTCGGGCTGTAGCAAAAAACAAATCTTCGTGTCACGACTGGTTTTTTTGTGCTCGTGGACACACCGTTCACCATTTCAGGGGTTGACGTCGCACGGGGCGTCGCACGTGCCAGCCCCTGCCAACGGCCCTCGACTGCTGCCCTGTGCTCCGCAGGTCAATGGCCAGATGGACTACTTCGGACCTGTGGTGAACCGTGCGGCCCGGATCGCGGGCAAGGCCGTACCGGGCCAGATCTGCCTCAGCATGTCCACACTGGATGCCCTGAGTGACGAGATGCGCGACACCCACTGCGCGCACAGCCTCGGGAGCTTCACGCTGAAAGGCATCGATGAGACCCACGAAGTGTTTCAGGTCCTGCCGTTTGACCTGACTGCACGCTTCCAATGGTGTGAGCGCATGCGCTCGGGGACATGGACGACGCTCGACGAGACGCTCTCACAGATCCCTGGGGTCATGACCAGTGAGCACCAGTATTCGGACCGGATGCCGTGGTCGCCCACGACAGATCTGTCGGTCTGCAGTGATGGCAGTCAAGGGAGCTGATGCATGGCATCGGTGTCGACTGGCCACCGGGGCCCGACTTGGTCAGATGGATCATTTGCAATCACGCCCACATTTACTGAGCCTTTGTGGCAACTCCCCGCCGGCAACCCAACAAAGGCCCCAACCCCCCTGGAGGGGGCTCCAAGGGCCGGCTCTGTTTGCAGCCCCATGTTTGCCCCCCCTCCCCCACGGTGGAGGGTTCTGCCCCTTTCCCACCCCCTCTTCTGGGGGGTCTTTAAAGACAAGAAACACACACCCTCACCCTCACCCTTGTTCCTATTCTGCTGCGACCCAACAAAGGCTCTGACGGATGCTCAGTCTATCCTGGTCTGTAAGGCAGTGAACACATGGATGGAGGATGGAGGAGCGGCGGTATTCTGCACACTGCAAGTTTGCAACCTGCCCCGCGCCCACCCGCTCATCGTCTGCAATGCGGTTGCACATGCAATTTAGTGTACTTTGTTGCAGGCCTTTAGTTAAAGGGAGGGTGGGTGGGGAGGTATGGCTGAAATTATGTTCTGTGCTGGACCCTGCCTGGACTCTTCACCCCATCCCCGGATCGCGAATGTGGGTGTACCCGGTGCAGATCGCCCCCCCCCCCCCAAAGAGAAATACAGTAGACACATGCCCTGGTGCACTGTGTGCACCCTGCCTTCGCAGCGGGGGCCCTGTGTTGGTGACGGCTCGCGCCGTGTGGCCCATTCGCAGTCCCCCCCTGTAGGGGTGCTGGTTGTAGGGTCCGGGTTCAACCCGGGAAGAGAAGAGGTTGGCATCGGTTGCTTGTGAGATTGTGGTACCAAGATATTTGCCAGGGCTGATGAAGAATTGAATATGGGGTGACGGGGGCCCTGTAGCACCCCCAAATTTGGGGGGCTGGAACAAGGGGTTCCACGGGCCTCCACTGCACTTCCTCAGTCTGGGTGCCATGCTAGGACTCCAACGGCCCCCCTTGCGAACTGGAGGCGCGGAATTCGCCATTTGGGGGCTACACATCGAAAACTGAGGGACGAAGCCTCAACTGCTGCCACCAGGCCGGGTGCATGCCGGCAGAGAGCCCCTCTATTCGGCCTGTGCCATATACATTCGTGTTCAGTGCTGGCCACCCCCTGCCTCCCACCTGTTGTCCAAAGACGGGGCTGTCCAAAGCCGCACGCCCCATCTCACCACACTTTTTTATGGAACGTGGAATCTGTTGCGCCAGAATGAAGGCAACAGCAAGTGGTACGTGGAAGCGACTCGCGCTTCTTTGTGCCCCTTGTTTGGGCTTCAGCCAATTTACAGGGGTTTTACAGGGTTTTTGCCTTGGGACCTCTGCCTGTGATCTGCCATGACCTATGCATCCTCCGTGTATCCCTGTGTGCGTGCCGCGCGCACGGGACTGTCGAAAAACCGGTACCCCGTGTGATCAGGCTTTTCCTGTACTCTGCCTGTCTTTGGACAAGGGGCGGAGCATATGTTATTTCGTGACTCCAGTCGATTCGCTTTTCGGTTTCGCTTGCTTCCTTTGCCCATCTTCCATCCCCTTCTCAATCCCTTCTCAGCCCCCGTTCCCCTTCCGAAACCGTGCTATTTCATGAAAGATAAGTCTCCGAAGGATGGAGAAAACCATCCACGACGCAAGTGTGGCCCCACAGAAATACCCCCCGGGATTGGGGTGTTCGTCGTTTGAACACTGAAGTGCACGAGGAACACTTGCGAATTGCATGAAGGTAGCATTGGGATTCAGTGCATGTCTGTACGAAGTGACGTGGACTAGACGACGCTGGTTGTCTGAGTTCCCTTCTGAGCAACCCCACCAAGCAACGCAAGCCAGTGAAAAGGCATCACTGCCGAGAACAGCAGCCAAACGGGCTGCTCAGTTTTCAGATGTTATGGAGTGCACAACAATGCTGCTGGAAGGTGGTGCGAACGTTGTGGTGCACCCGAGCCGTATATTGTGATGACAAGACGTTTGCCATCGACCACATCAAAGGCAGTGCGCACCAGGGGCTGGAAGTGCAGTGCAGTGTTCGCTTCAGAGTGGCACAGGTATACACAGCGAGAGAGACATACCGTGCAGGAGCACTCCGGCAGTGACAGTTTTGGCAAGCCCACGGATCCCTGATATGCAGTAGCACCGTGTGTATGGATCCCAATTACTGCAGCTCTTGTGGAGCACATGGAGAACGGTGGATTTTTGGCACTTGGAGCCGTGCCCGTGCTCCCATCTCCCCTTCTCAGGCCCTTCCCAGCCCCCCCCCCCCCCCCCCGGCACCGCTCTACCCCTTCCGAGGCCATGCCATTTCCTGTTCGTCGTTTGAACACTGAAGTGCACGAACTTGCAAATTGCATGAAGGTAGAATAGGGATTCAGTGCAGGTTGGTACATGTTGAAGTGACACATGTGGATTAGGAACGCCCCTGGTTGGCTGTCAATAGGCAATGGCTGACTGATGTGCTGTGATGATGCCTGGTGCCTGAAAGCTGTCTTTGAAGGTGATGAAAGGGCAGCAGTGCCAAGTAAACCGGTGGTTGTATCATCAACAGTTCACACAGAAATTACGTCACAGAGGGTGTAGTATGTGGCGTCTGTGGTGCTGTGCTATTTGGTATGCTTCGAGGGGTGTGCCTCACGCTACCAGCCACGCAGTCCCTGACATTCAAAGGATTCTGGTTTGCAGCTTTTGAGGTCAACACAAGAATTGTCTTGTAGTTGCTGCTGTTGCCTTTTTTGTTGTGCAGTGCTTGGGTCCCAGGCTGGCCTTCGAAATTCATGGTTTTGGTGAACGGTGGTCAGTCATGTTAGGCATCGGATGTGCGAATGTGCCCATGTTGCAGTATGGTCATCGACTATTTAGTCTGGTCTGCATGTTGATCCATCAGTGCTCTTGTGTGTGCCCATGCGTTCCTGCGTGGGTCTGTTGGTGGGTAGGTGGCTGAATGTGTTGACTAACCCTACAATCTGGCGCGTTGGGCACTGGGTGGGTGGGTGGATCTAAGAAAAGGGGTGGGTGGCTCCAGGACATCCATGGGCCTGCTGCCAGCTTTACAAAAGCTATTTTGGGGGCCAGCAGCCGCAGTGCACAAGCAGTGCAAGGATACTACGTCGGTGTGGTCTGACAGACCCACCCCCCTCTCGAATGGAAGTATACCCTGATGTTCCAAAGGACGTGGGTCTGCATGTGCAAAATTCAGTTGTGTCCGCCTCTTGTTTTGCATGAATGCATGAAGGACCGCCCCTAAGGATCGCCTGAATGAGGGCGCCTGAATTGCCCTCCAACAACCCTCCGTTACCCTCCAACCGCCACTGGTTACCCTGGGCTGGCGTTGATGGACGCCAGCAATTTTTTTCTTTGTTTGCTGTTCGGGACAACCTTGATGGTTGGAGCCCCTGTGAGAACGAAGCCCTGATCAGAACAACAGTTGCTGTTGTTTCCGCGACTTTTGGAACTATGTGGAACCATGTCCCACTTTGTCCTTAAAAAATACCCCCCCCCCCCTTGTCAGAACAACCCTCGGTTTTGTTGCCATCAAATTTTGGCATTTTTGTGTTGTTCTTGCAAAGGGGGTACCCTTGCATGGCTTGTCCCATGCAGACGCGAATGCTTCTGAATATTTCCAAATATTGCTACATGGACGGAGCATTGGTACTTCTGAACATTCCAGATAATTCCGAGTATTTCCAAATAGCAGAAGTCTGTGTTTCGGGGTTTCGGTCTGGTCTGTGCCTTTTCTTTTTTGATTTGCTGTTGTCAAGTTTTCCCAAATTCTGTAGCCCCTTTGCATACATCCATATTTGGTACCACTGATGAGTTCCCTTCTCAGCAACCCCACTAAGCAACGCAAGTGGGGAAAAAGGCGTCACTGCCGAGAAAGCGAGGAAATTATACGACAGCAGCCAAACGGGCTGCTCATTTTTCAGATGTTATGGAGTGCACAACAATGCTGCTGGAATGTGGTGCGAACGTTGTGGTGTACCCGAACCGTATATGATGTCAAGACGTTTGCCATCGACCACATCCAAGGCAGTGCGCACCAGGGGCTGGAAGTGCAGTGCAGTGTTCGCTTCAGAGTGGCACAGGTATACACAGCGAGAGAGACATACCGTGCAGGAGCACTCCGGCAGTGACAGTTTTGGCAAGCCCATGGAACCCATTTTGCGATTCCGTTTTGTCACGACGAGCTGCGCCCAAAGGCGCCAAGTTCAGGCGTGGTACGCATTGGCAGCCATTTTTCATAGCCAGCGATTTGGGCCTGTGCGTTGGAACTTTTGCAGAATCCGAAATTGTCATTTATATATGTCAAGACAACCCCATGTTCCGTGGAGGTAATGCTGTGTGGTTCTCTGCCCAGACTCGCCGCCCCTGTCCGGCCTGGAAACCGACGCTTGCTTGGAGTCACCTCCGTGTTATGCACTGCTGAACAATACAAGGCATTACTCAGCACCCATCCCCCCGCCCCCACCCATAGGCCCGCCCCCATCCAATGTATCCCTCAGTCGCCATTAGCCCTCCCCAAGCATGCGTCGGTCTCCACACACTAGCGGCAAGTCGGGTTTGCCCACTTGGTTCCAGGATGAGCTGTCACACGAAATGCCAGTACCATGCATCGTTAGCAGTTGGTTGATTGCATCTTCGGTTGTAGTCCTGGCCTCACTCGCCCAAGGGCTCCTGGTGTCCGCCTGCCTCCGCTGCCATTTTCTGGTGCACTCTTTGCTCACTGTTTCGAGTTGTGGTGTTTTGCATTCTGCCATCTTGATCCTGCCCCCCCCTTCCGCCCGCAGCAAGGGCTTGAGGCCCTCGTCAGATTGCCCTGTTTTGCAGGGCTGTTGCAGCATCAGTGGCAGGGTTCGGCTGTTGATGCTCAACCGACGGTTTAATGAACGGGTGGTCGTTGGGTAGTGTTTCAAAAAAAAGGTGACAAAACGCTGTTTGACCAGGGCCTGGTCGTTGGACAAGCCAATGCGCACTTCTGCAATTTGCCGTTGAATGTGCCAAGCCCTACTACCGGATGCGGAATCACAATCAGACTCAGAACAGACAACTGCGACAGTGATCTATGAACAGTGAGCTGGAGCCCGGGCGAGTTACCCAAAGATATAGGGGCTCATAGCGCACCGTGTGCGCGGTGCATGCAGTGTACAAAAGAGAGGCGCAGGGAAAAGCAATACCATTGGAGTTTGCGATTGTTCCAGACCCGTTTTTGCAGGACCGTCGTAGCATCGGTCAGCTCTGCTGAATTCTGATCGAGTGTGACCTTTCTGGAGCTGAGACAGTGGACAATGCGGACTGCCGTATGCAGCCCCTCCCCCCCCTTTTGCGAGAACATAGCTCTTGTCAGAACAACAGTAGGTGTTGCTGCCACAATTTTTGGAACCATGTCCTACTCAGCCCCCCTGTCAGAGCAACACTCCATGTTGTTTCCGTCAAATTTTGGTATTTTAGTGTTGTTCTCACAAGACGGCGGCGCGAGGGGGGGGGGGGGCTCCAGGAAACGAAACAAGAGGTAGCATGACTTTCTGTGTGGTGTATTCACACTCTCCCTGACGGATCTCTTGTCCGATTTATGCAGTGATGGCATCATTTCCCTACACCCAGATATGCATTCCTGCTTGCTTGCTTACCTTTGTAATGCGACGTCTGAAATACACTTCAACTTAGCCATATACTCACTGAGAAGGGCTCCACTCCTGATGTCCGCCTGCCTCCGCTGCCATTTTCGGGTGCACTCTTTGCTCACTGTTTCGAGTTGTGGTGTTTTGCATTCTGCCATCTTGATCCTGCCCCCCCCTTCCGCCCGCAGCAAGGGCTTGAGGCCCTCGTCAGATTGCCCTGTTTTGCAGGGCTGTTGCAGCATCAGTGGCAGGGTTCTGCTGTTGATGCTCAACCGTGGACGCCCCCAGATGCGTCCATGCGTTGCAGATGTGTGGCAGCCAGAGAAGCCATCGGCACATTATTTCCCACTCGTGGTCTGTGCCGAATGAGATTGGGTGATTCCTGTTTAAGAGGTTCAGAGATGGGCAAGATTGTGGGACCGCGGGGGGGCACCACAAACAAAACGGGTGCCTCTGCATGTGGACACAGGTCATTGTTGAGACCTTGGTCTGGCAATTGTCCTGGTATATCTTGCCAAATGACCATCGAACCAAGGTTGTGTCTAAGGTGGCACACATGGTTTCGCCCCTTCTTGTCCTCCCATGACCATGACCATGTGTAAATGCAGAGTGATGGGTGCATAGGCCATTCTAAGTGCATTTTGGTACATAAATCTCCATCTTTCTTCAATGAACTTGTTCAGAAGCATAAACGACCAGGATATTACTTAGGGTATTTAGGATCAATATCGGGACACATTGCATTGCACATGTGGCACCCTTGTCTGGACTATGTGTGCTGCTCTTTCATCCGGGCTGTCCCCAGAGAGCTCACTTTGAGTTTGGTGTGCTGGAAAAAAAGATAAGTGAACAAAGTCATGTATTCTTCATGACAGCTTCTATGCGGATCTGTACCCCCTGCTGTCTGGTTACTGTGCAGTGGCACAACGAGCATCAGATTGAACGTCGAAGGACATGGCATTACCATGACAACCGTGTTCCGCAGCTGCAGTCAACCTGTAAACGTGCTTGCAATAAAGCTGAGGAAAACAAACTAAAGTTACGCAAGTGAATTTAGTTTTAACCTGATTCAGTCACCGTACATCTTTTTTTTTGCGTGGAGGTACTCCCTCCTGAGTTCAAACGTGGTGTAATGAAATTGAATGGCTGTGACCCAGCGACATAAGTCCTGAGCTAATCAGCCATCAGGGAAATGAGACACAACATACATACACTGAGCAGAGTGGGATTAAATGAAGTCGAGATGGGTGGGGTGGTGGGCCAGGCACAAGGGGCGTGAAGGGGGTGGCTGGGAAAGGTGTGGGGATGGGGATGTGAACTGAGAAGTGTAGGGCGTGGAAGACTAAGGGGGGTGGGTGAGCAAAGTAATTTTGGGGGATGCGTGTAGCTGTTGCACTGAGAGTGCACAGGCGGGGAGAAAACGACAGAAAATAAAAGAGGGAGATGACCTGTGGGAGTCGGTTGGGTAGAAGGGGGGGGTCACAGTACATCAGCTTGTTCAAACTAAATTTGTCCTGAGCTTGCCTTGTACTGAGAAGCAAAAAAGTAGTTTTCCATGGTTCCCAAGGGCAAAATTACATTTCCAGATGTTGTTGAATCAACCCGGACATGAGAAAGCACCTGCGGCATCTTGGGGCCCTGTTTTTCAGACATGCACCAAGTTTGTGCGATGAAGGTACTCTGGTGAGTGTGGTGCAATAAGCATGCACATTGCCACTCATTCTAGTACAGCATGAGCTGCCACGCCTGACGGCCAATTGGAATGGGGAATGAAACAGTATGGGACCCCAGCTTTGTAGACCAGGTTACACAAAGCTACCAAGAGGTCATAAATGCAAAGGGGCACTGGGATGTAGACCCACCTGGAAATCAAACTCAGCTTCAGCCAAACACCAAAGAATCCAGTCGCTTTTGTGCATGTGTTGTTTTCCCCGTTCCCCAGGCGGCATTCGCTTACATGTTGGTGTTGGCAGCAGAGGGGATGGCACTGATGTACATTCATGTGGCTGTGGTCGGTGGGGCTCTGGATCACACAGGCCATGTCAACAAATGACAAAACAAGCACCCAGTGTGAAAATTTGTTAGGATTGAAAGATGGATACAAACAGGAATAGAACATTGCAGGCACATTTGGTGTCTATCCCACCACGTGGAATTCAGGTGACCAATTTATCTCGGGGGCAGGGGGTGGGGTGGGGCTGGGGCAAAGCCGTGATAGGAGTTGCAAGTTGGAGAATTAGTGGGAGGTCTAGCAAGATGCAATGGCACGTTAAAGAATTCACGGGCAATGTATGACGGTGCCTAGTGGCGCTTTGCTAAAAAACTGATAGAGCGGTTACTTTGACAAGGGGAGCAAGTGGCCTCTAGCACACCTAAGCGATGCTCTGGTGCATGTGGCGCGGTGGAATGAAGAGAGGAAAAAATGTGATGTTGAGGATGAACTGAACGGACAAAAGAAGAAGCAAAAGGCAGATGCATCAGCATCCAACGACAAAAGAACCATAGCTTGGTCCCCACGGGAAACAAACATCCGTTGTGCAGAAAACATTTCGGGAGGCAATTATTGGGCAGGGTAAAAAGGATTACTATTTGTCCACCGAAGAAGCTGGACGGGACATTGTGCGGACAAGCAATATGCAGGAGAGGAGGTGGTACAAGAAACTAGTGTTCTCACTTGCATGGATCCTACAAAGATTGAGTGCTGCAATAGAACCAAAACAAGTACTAAGGTGGTGTACAGACGGCACACATTGGAAGCAACCAATGATGGCGTTCTGTATTATCCTATTGTACACAACAGTGAAATGGACAAAACAAAAGTGGCATAGGGTGTGCACACCGCTAGCATGGCGAATTACAAAAAGAAAACCGCTTCCGAGTCTAATGAACAACGAGTTTTTCAAAAAGTTGCGCTCTGAGGTCTCTTCTAAGAAGTTTGAGTCTTATTGCCTGCAAACAAGTACAAAGCATACATGTCTGCGGTAAGTTTACACAAAACACCGTATGGGGAGCGCTGCTGCAGCGTGATTGCGTTGTTGAGCAGCTTATTATCAAATTTTAGCATACCATTCTCACGGTACACATTACAAATTCTTAGGATGAAATTACACGACTGAAATTTTTTCATGGCATTTTCGCATTACTAGTGAACTAGACACTCTCGCTCCCACAAGGGATACAACACCCCCCCCCCCCCCCGAACCCCCCAAAAAATCAGCAAATGCACACCGCATGACAAGTGATTCCACCACCACATCAAAAGATGATTGAACTTTAGGCGGAAGGGGGAGGGCACTCTAAAGTGCAAAACACCAAGAGACGTTTGCACCACGAGAATTACATGGGTCACAAAATGAGCATGTGCAACATGAATTGAGCAAATGGATGGTGTTAAAAAACTGCGTTTTTGCAAAATAAATTCCGTACATGCCCGGTCATGTGCTTCCAACTTTTCATACAACATACAAAATCCCTCCACCGTTTGCTTTTTGCATTCTACACCAATTAATGTATTTCATCTTGAGTAATTGGCAACTTAAATGGGAAAACGTGGCCCGCAGCCAAAGAATGCCAAACTGTAGGCACCCATTTGCCTACCTCCTCATGGCAAAAAAGATAGTAATTTGCGGACACAGAAACACACTGCAGACCTAGCAGGTGGCAAGGACGTGTGCAAAGTCCAAGACATCTTCGCAGAGCGTTGCCACCATGGCCAACTTCAGTACCTAGTGTGTTGGTACAGGTGCACTGAAGGTGACGACAACACATGGGAACATAGGATTTCCCAAATGCCACACAATAGAGTGGTAGACAAAATACGTCTACCGCAACAGTAAGACTATTAAGGCTGGAACATTCCATACTGTTACAGAAGACGCGAGAGTTGTTCCAGAAGACGTGATACGTCTGCCGGAACAGTAAGACAAAAAGTTAGACGTAGGATCCACCTCTACCAACCAACTCCAGCCCAGACCCACCCACTATGTTATATTATGTTATCATATGTTATGTTATGTGTAACCATGTGCAAGAGACATGTGTAATGTGTGTTGTTTCGACGTATGTATGTGTTTTCATGTGATCCATTCAACAAACCAGAAGCTGCAAGAACTCTGGCAGAATATTTTCTCACTGCTTCTGCCACCTGCTGACCGTCGGCATTGCTCTCCTGTGATCCGTCATCCATGATCCATCCCACAGTGTTTCAGACAATTTCGTTTGGTGGTCATCTGTTGAATTTTTTAGCGAAATATTGTTTTGCTGCAAGAAATCTACTTGGAGTTGGTACGACTACTGAATTACTAAATCAAGGCACTGATTGTTGTTCACGCCGAATGGTCCCATTTTTGTTTTCAGTAGTTCATGATGCTTTAGCATGTTTTAAAGTGCATTTTTTCCATGCTGAGCTGAGTTACACACAGAGTAGCTCCCTCCAAAGCCAGTAGATCTTGGGAGAAGGTGCATCGATGTTTTGGAAAGTGGCATGAGGTAGTCCCAATATGCTACGGATTGCACAACACGACTGATCCACGTATTTCTTCTACATGCCACAATAATAGGAGCCGAGATGAAATCAAAAATGGACACCAAGATGGAGGTTGAGGACAAGAACAATCACAATCCCGGCAATCGAATTTGGTGAGGGGTCCATAGGACTTGAGATCCGGAGAGGACTCAATTTTCTACGGACGCAACGTGACGACGAGTTCCAGTAGGACAACGGTGTGGCCATCCTCTTTGCGCAGTGGTAAGCTGCACAACGACATACAGCGTGAGTTCCAAGAACTGCAAATAAAATGGTAACTTGATGCGGATATTTTGGATGTTCGGAGGGGGCTATGGCAAGGACTTGCTGAGCTAGAAGGTGCACCGCAACTTGAATATCGAGCACGTCGCTAAGGAACGGCTGCATGCTATGCATAGTAGACAATAGTGCAGCTCAACAAGGCTCACGAGCTTACGGTGTTGAAGGAGACAGAAATTTTGGCAAGGAAGGAGCTGTAAGTACTGCCGTGGCAGCACTGCAGCAAAGACCCCACAGACCCCACAACCACAGCAGGCAAAGACCCCACAGACCCCACAACCACAGCAGAGCCGCAGAATGTTCACTTGATCCCTTTTCTCACCCGCATATACCGACATTTTTTCGCACATTCTTTCTGTCCTCCAGCCATGTATCTGTGTGCCAGCTTCAGGCGCCACTGTCGCTTATGGTTGCACGACGTGTCGCACGCGCATGCAGTATATTGACTTGGGTTGCACGATACACTGAAATTATGAGATGAACCATTGCTTTGACGCAGTGATATGCATACATGCCTGCATGCTTGGGTATTACGCTTAGCATCCCTACCCTTTGCCCCTCAGGGGTGTTGTAGGCCCATGTATTGCCTGATGGCGACTACGGAGTTCTAAGAATTACTTGGAGGCCGGGACTTGTTCACACATTCGAGCTATTGCTTTGTGCCTTGTCTGTTTGTATTTTCGTGGACTTCATTTTAAACATTGGGTTACTCATAATCTCTTATCATGTTCCTGAGGTGGAAATATCAACCGCCACTACTCAAGTCCTCAAAACAGCAATATCTCAACAAAACAGAACTCCCCACATCCACGCCAATTGTCTCTACATGCGCCGCCATAGAGCCTTCTCCAGAAACACCCCATAACCGAGTGCGGTTACAAGGCAATACATGCCTCAATGATGGAGAACAACCAGCTGAACATCAGTTGAGTGACTCTGAAGAACCTACTGTTTGCGCTGGTCCGAACTGCATTGATCCAGACTGTGGTACAGATTGTGATGACCCTCACTGTGCCATGTGCTATGAACACCCTGCGGATGTTTGTGGCGATAGGCGCTGTACTATGTGTTATGGGTCTCCCGAGGTTTCAGAAGAGGACACTGAAGAGGAGCCAGCGACACCGCCGTTTTGCTCCAGTAGGGAAGAAGCAGTTGAATATTTGCTGAACTCATTCTGGGAGCGCTTGCTAGAACCTACCTACGAGTACACTGAAGACCTCAATGAAGTTACAGGGACGCGACTAGAGGACATGTTTGGTCCTGTAGATTCTGTTTCGGAAGCCTTGCTATTGCCACACCAAGTGAGAAACTGGGCCCACCGGTGTTCTGAAATTTACTGTGCTGTTGGGTGCAATTGGCAGAACCGTGAGGCAGTCCGTGAGTTTGCAGACTTGATATTGTACAACTGTGGGCAAGAGAATGAAGGCAAGCCTCTAGTACTGAGACGCCTCGATGGCGAAGACGGCACGGAATATTGGCTAGAACCACAGGATGTATTTGACTGTTTCGTAGGAGAAACCGAACACCAAGTCTGGTGGGAGTTAACCCACTGTAGAAACTACTCGGAGAGTGATTCAGAACTTGAACATGAAGGAACTGGTTACTCAGAATGTGAACTTGAAGAAGATTTTTCTGAAGAAATTTACGACAACTCGGAGAACAAGGAGAGCTCAGAACACGAGCCTGAAGAGTCTTTTTCTGGAGGAGCTGACGACCATGCAGAGAGCAAGGAAAATCGGTCCTATGGGTCTGAACTGTCCTCTCCTTTGCAGGATGTAGGAGCTCTAGAGAGCCCTGATGCGTTTTCGTTTACAGCACCAGTCCCTGTGACAGCTCATTCTCTGTCTGTCACCGCTCACTCTCAAAGTCGGTGGTGCAGGTACGGCACACGGTGCTGGCGTCACAAGAAAGGACAGTGTCATTTCCGCCACAAGTAGAGTTTGTTGACTTCTGTACAGTGCATTATTGCTTCGACGACCCTTTGTACCCCTTCGCCACGACAGCTGCTCACTTCCTCCGCTCGCCATTGGACCCCTGTGCGAGCGAGGGGCAGTGCTTGCTAGTGCTGGGCCAAGCGTTCGAAGGCCGTCCAACTCTTACTAAAACTCACGGAGTGGGAAGTATTGCTGTTGACGGATGCTTCCCCCTTCCTTTTTGTTTTTCCTCTTCAACTAGTGGTGCTGGGCTTGCCACGGCGCTGTCCAGGTACCAGCTCAATGGCCTGGGGTTGCGACCAGATAGCCTTGGTTGAGTTGAACTTGAGTCCACAATTTTTTAGGGTTAATTCTTGAGAGCAGGTTGTGGTAACCTGATGTCTGTTTGCTTGTCTGAAGTTTTGATAACCTGCAGTGAACGCTTGAGGTCCTGAAGTTTCAAGGCTGGAAATTTCAGAGCATTCCTAAGTGTCATCATTGAACAACGCTGGGTGTCAGGGCTGAACATTTCGTTTCTCTCCACTCATCCTTTCCTCAAGCCATGCCATGTCGGTTCAAAATGCCTTCGTCCTGGAAAGAGGTGGTGCTGCAGTGCGTCGACAGCAATACAGGTGTACGACCTTGTATCCAGCTCCCTTGTACAAACCAGCCCTGAAGTGCCTGAAGTGCTGTTCCTCCCTTTCCTTATGCTTATTCAGTCTTGTCTCTCATTGTGTGAAGTCTGAAGGTTGAAGGTTAACCTGTGATACTCTCCGAAGGTTGAGCCTCCATGTGGATGTAATGGTTTATAACATGCCATGCTTTGTAAAAAAAGGAGTCACCTTTGGCTGCCCTGATTCGCATTGCGCAAGCTTCTTGTTGGGTATAACAATCTGGAACCTTTCTTTTGGACTTACGAGAAGTTTGAACCATTGGGTTGGTGCCACAGGGCAGAGATAGGATGCGAAGCTCAAGTTATTTTTCCTTTGAGTTGGCTTTCAATTAATTTGCTTTGGAGCTATTTGCAGAGTGCTGCTGTCCCTTTACTCCCTTCCTGAGCATCTTCCTGCTTGCTAGGTTGGACAGTTTTTAACTTGGTCCCTCCTTCCTGTATAAAAGAAATAACGCTCCACACACCATGATTTTCTAGGTCCTTGAGGGAACAAGCTTCACTTGAAATTTTGACTCCAGTGCCTGACTGACTGTAAATTTATTCAAGCTTCGACTAGTTTTGAGTTATATATAAATGCCTCACCCTCGACTGTCAGATGTGGCCGTTTTTGAACTGTCCTGATGTCCCATATGTTGTACTTCACATGTTTGATTTGTCCAGGTCTTGGTCTGTTTGTTGGTTTGTTTTATTGTTCCTACAAGGTCAACTGTCCATCGTCGTTCTGTTTGCCCTTCCAGTGGAGACATCGTATTCAAATGAACGAAGTCCTGGTTTGTTACCTTTTGTTGGAATTTGGGGAGTACAGTACAGGTCCACAAGGTGTTTGTTTCTCTCATTTTGGTGTTCTTGAAGCAATTTTGAAGTTTGAAGTTGGATTTTGATATTTTGTTGCGAATCAGAGTCCCTGTTCCCTGGCGACGCGCTCGGACAGGGTTACGGCGCTCACAACGTGACGCTCTACGCTGCGCTGACAGCGTTTGACTGTCCTGCGCCACCTGTAGCAGCTAATTCTGTTTCAATTCTTCAATTTTGCAAATTTTCAAATTTTGCTCTCTTTTTCTGTCGGCGACGCTTGTCGTCGCTTTTCGACGCGCGAGTGCGTTCGTGGCACTCGTCGACACTGGTATTGTGTGTCGACGGCTCTCTTCCAGCGTCTTGCCCAGTTTCAGGGCTTCATCCTGGCCCATTTTGGGTTTTTTGACCTTTTTGGCCTGTTTCTGGCCAAATGTGCCATTTTTGGCAGGATCGGTCGCAAGCGACAGCTGCGACGCGTGGCGACGCCCTCCGTCGTTCGCCACGGCGCTGCTGGGGCACTCCGAGTGCGCCTTGGTGTTTTCGAGGTGAGTTTTGGGTCGATTTTGGTCATTTTTCACTCTTTGAGAGAATTTCATCTTTGTGATCATCCATCACCATTTCAAGTCAATCAGCCTATTTTGGCTGCTCATGTGCAGTCAACTCCTTCGCCAGAGCGAACCTGAAGGACACACTTCCACACTTGCACTCATACACTTACAGAATACACCATGTACGACCCCTATATATACCCATTTGAGTGAAGCCCATGTATCAGAGCGCCCCGAGTCAACTTAGTGAGAGTCTATAGAGCACTCACAGTGGACGCCTATTAACCTAGTTGTATGTTTGCTCCATCTTTGTATGTGACTTCAAAGTGTATGAGCCACGAGTTCCCAGGTCTCTAAAGTAAGTACGAATTTGTCAGGAATTGAGCGCAGAAACGCGCCCACCCAAGCGACGAAATTAGGCACTAGGCCCATGGCCTTGCCATACTCATCTCAAACACCAGAAGTGTTGCAGAAGCACTCACTGTTTCATTTGCGTGTAAGTGAGTTACGAATGGTCAGAACTTGGTAACAACCTTTCACATCTTTCACCATCCACGCTCAGTGCATCAAGAATGACAGTTCACATGACACATGACACATGACTTGAAGAAGTGACCATGATGGTAGTTGAGCAGAGGATTAACCCACTCAATTGCTGTATATCGGCGACCCATACAATCCAGTTTTCTTCCGACAAGTCTACTTCTGTTTGGCGACTCAGATCACAGACACTGATAGGTTGTGCCACAGTGTCCACTTTGTTCTTGTCTGGGGACTCATAGGTATTACCAGGGTCTCGCGCTGATAGGTACTACCACAGCGGACACCACTCCACGCCACTTTAGCTCTGCACACTACCTGCGTCTGAATTAGCCATTGCATTATGGACACAAGCCGGTTGACGTGCGGCAACACGCAACTAGTTACTCTTGCCGGAGTAGGGCTGACTTGTACTCGTTCGGAGAGACAAGAGATCCACGTGTTTGTTTGGTGGGTCTTAGCTGCCGGGTATCAGGCTGAACCCTGAGTCCACCCTTAGCAGGGGGGTGTAAGTACTGCCGTGGCAGCACTGCAGCAAAGACCCCACAGACCCCACAACCACAGCAGGCAAAGACCCCACAGACCCCACAACCACAGCAGAGCCGCAGAATGTTCACTTGATCCCTTTTCTCACCCGCATATACCGACATTTTTTCGCACATTCTTTCTGTCCTCCAGCCATGTATCTGTGTGCCAGCTTCAGGCGCCACTGTCGCTTATGGTTGCACGACGTGTCGCACGCGCATGCAGTATATTGACTTGGGTTGCACGATACACTGAAATTATGAGATGAACCATTGCTTTGACGCAGTGATATGCATACATGCCTGCATGCTTGGGTATTACGCTTAGCATCCCTACCCTTTGCCCCTCAGGGGTGTTGTAGGCCCATGTATTGCCTGATGGCGACTACGGAGTTCTAAGAATTACTTGGAGGCCGGGACTTGTTCACACATTCGAGCTATTGCTTTGTGCCTTGTCTGTTTGTATTTTCGTGGACTTCATTTTAAACATTGGGTTACTCATAATCTCTTATCATGTTCCTGAGGTGGAAATATCAACCGCCACTACTCAAGTCCTCAAAACAGCAATATCTCAACAAAATAGAACTCCCCACATCCACGCCAATTGTCTCTACATGCGCCGCCATAGAGCCTTGTCCAGAAACACCCCATAACCGAGTGCGGTTACAGGAGCGCCTTTAGTAAGAAAAAGTGCTTTTCCATTGCTTTGAGGCATACTCTAGTTGTATTAGAGATGCACTGAGCATCCATGCATTTTTATCTTAGTATTGGTCCAACCAAAGGTGGTGATAACACATTTTGACCTATGTAACCAAACACCCAATCAGGATATGGAGTGGACCCCTTAATCCCCTTTCGATGTGAAGTAAAACATCTTTTCCTGAGTTGACTGAGAACTGACATATCTAAAGTAGAGCCTATGAATTTATCTATGTTTTTCCATAAATACTTATCTGCCCTAGTGGTATACACCCTAGGGGGCTAGGCACCTCTTTTTGAGAGGTCCTGGGTTCAATTCCTGGTCAGCCTAGCTAAGTAGGAAGATCCCATGTGACATGGCAGTGACCTCATCGCCACATACCATGCCACCTCAGCACATATGGGACCCAAAACAAAGAGTGCACATCTCCTGAGATGGCACTATGGAGAGAGAGTGACCTTGGGGCAGTTTTCTAACTCTTTTCCCAAAACATTTCAGCTATCTTTGTGAATATGCATTCATTTGTAACCTGAGTTGCAGTTTCTGTGAATATCCAATCATCTTTCACTGTTTACACTGCAGCCCTTCATGCTTTGATCCTGATCTTCTCCTCTTTGCACACTTCTGGCTTGGGTTATCCTGGATTGACTCTATCTCTGCAAAACAAAGGTTTTCATCTTCCAAAACAAGCAGCAGGAAACCCTACACCTACAGCAAGCAGCAGGAGAAGCAAAAACACAGTGCTGAAAACACTATAAACTTTTCTGGTAGCAAGAGGCAGCCTGTCTATGCGCACCGGCAGCAACCCCGTGCCGTACATCCAGTGCGCCGAGTACGGGCAAAAATAAGCAGAAGGGTGAAAGAAGATGGATCCAGGAAAGGAGGACGCCGACGTGAAGACGGCGCCAGCGCCTGAGGCACCGGCAAGGCCGGCACCTGGCGCTGTACCTTAGGCGGAGCCCTTACAAGGGCCAGTGGACGCGGCTGAGGACTCCCTGGATGGGCTTCAGACGGCCTTCGGGGCCCTGTCTGTCGAAGAAGTGGTCTCTCAGCCTCAGCCTGTGAAGAGGAAGAGAGAGAACGAGAGCGAGAAGGATGCTGGAGGAGGAGCAGACGAAGGAGAGGAGCAAGGGCAAGACCCGACGGATGTCCCTACCTTCGAAGGCGCACCAAGCGCTTCTGGCCTCCACGCATCACCCTCTCCTATAACCACCACACCCCCAGCCGCTGCAACATCCACTTCCACAACCAACCCGCCTATGGCAGAGGGCACAGGCTTTACTGGCATGCCTCCCTACCCCGCCTATGGTATGGGCCCACCTACCACTGCGCTCCATGAGGCAACTACTGCCAGTGAGCCGGTGGCTTCCAGCTCTGCGCCGCGATGGCATGCGGCTGACTATCCCCATCCACTACACGCCACTGGAACCTATGTGGATGTTCCTGGGTATGCTCCTGGGTATGCACCTGGGTATGCACCCTTGAGTGGGTTGAGGAGAGGTCCAGAGTCTCTGGGAGGCAGGAGTAGAGGATCGGGAAGATCCTCCAACAGGTCCCTGACGCGGTCGGAAATCAACGAGGTGCTCCGAGGAGTCACTTCAAAAATTGTGGGCGACCTCACTCAAGAGATCCGTGAGAAGCTGGAGCCCCTGATGATCCCTCCCCAAACGTCACCTATCTCGGTGGGAATGTCACCCCAACGAGTACAGGCTAACCACCTGACGGCAGGGTTGACAAATACCCTGGGGAGCCTGAGGAGCAGACCGATGCCGACGCCTGCTGCTATTCCGAGAAGTCCCTTCTTGCTGAGAACGGCCCAGCCGCCCTACAGCCACGTGACGAACTCGACGAGGGCCGAGCTGGACCGGCTGGGGCTGACAGCCTTAAGGGCTATGGTGGACGTGGAGCCTTATGGCTCCAGTGATCTAGGCGGAGACCCCTCCGACGACGAGCCGCCGTTGATGGATTCTTCTTCGCCCTCAGATGACGATGACCCCGAGGACCCCGAGGACCCCAAGGGTAAGAAGAAGAAGAAGAAGAAGAAGAAGACCCGACGCCCTGAAGGACGCCGAGCTCAGGAGGCGAAGGCTATTGCCACCTCCAAGATAGTGGTGAACCCGCCTGAGTTCACAGGCAAGGACCTCAGCGAGTTCGCTGAGAACTTTGGCCGGTTCCTACGACTGACCGGCCAAACCCACGCGAGTGGGCGAGTGAAGTGCGATCTGCTCCTGCAGTGCTGCAAGACCAAGTACCTAGAGAAGCAGGTCAGGCAGATCGTGACTAACTCCGCCACCTTTGCCGATGTGTTGGTTGCCCTGGAGAGGCAGTACCCAACCTACGAAACCGACCTCTCCATCAGGGTCGAGATCCAGAACCTACCCGTGCTGCCCAACAACCCCAAGCCTGGCAGGGTATCTGAGCTGTTGGCTGATCTGGATCACTGGGCTGGACGACTGACGCCCGGCTCCTACAGCAGCGACGACCTGCTATTCTGGTTGGTGGCCAAGCTCCCCCGAGAGCTATGGGACGAGTGCCGTTTGACGGCTGAGCGCAAGGCTAGATCCCTCCAGTACGAGGATCTATGCGTGCTGCTCCTGGAGATGGCGCTGGAGAAGGAGAGCGACCAGCACTTGAACAAGGTAGGTAGGTAGGTATCTTCGGGAGCTCGGGATGCCTCCTTTGACATTGCAGGAAGAAGGTCTTACCAAGGGGACGTCCTGTCCCTCCCACTACCCTATGTCAGGTGCCTCTTGAGCCGCTCCCGCATGTGCTTGGGAAGGCATTGTCGCGGCCACCCGGTCCATGTGTCCCAGGTGGGAGGGTGTCCCCACATGTGTCCATGGGTAGGGCCACATGCCCCCTCCTTTGGGCGGCAGCTCTGGGGGGCTGCCCAGCCGTTTGGAGTATCTCTCACCACAAGGGGTATTGCTCCCGCTTGTCTACGGTACGACCGCCTCACCCTTGTGGCTTGAGTTGCGGGGCCACTCTGCTTGGCAGGTGACCCCCTCCTGGACTGTGTACCGGCTCGCCTGTCACCGGTTGCTTCCATGGCTCCGGGTGACGTTTGCCATGGTCTCCGGTGCAGCCTGGCCGGGCTCGGACCAGTGGCCTTGGAGTACCGCTCCTGCCACTGGCCGGGTGGGTCGGCTGGGTCGCCCCAGTGCGTCCGACCCATGGGGTATTGTTTCTTTCCTGTCCCTCGGCCGCCCTACGTCTGTGCAGTGTCCTGGGCCGCTGGGCTCCTGTTCACCGGTGTGCCCGCGCGGTTTGCTGTGGTGCGTCTGCGGTGTCCTGGGCCAGCTGGCTCCTGTTCACCGGTGTGCTCGCTCGGTGTGTTGTGTTGCATGTGCGGTCCCCTGGGCCACTGGGCTCCTGTTCACCGGTGTGCGTGCTGTTTGCGGTGCGCGTGTGCCATGGGTGGTTGTGTCCCTCTTCCTCCCCCCCTAATTTTTCGTTTTTTTTTCTTGTGTTTTTTTTTCTTTTTTTTTTTTTTTTTCGAAAAAAAACAAAGAAAAACAAAAAAGGGAAAAACAGGGGGGCGCGTACACTGCAGGCACAGGCACGGGCAGCTGGTGTGGCGGTGCAATAGCGTTGTGTCCTGTGGCGTGTGTCGTCGGTGCTGTGGCGGCGGTCGCGCCCCAGGGGTGCGGCTCGTGCGTCCTGATGTACACGGGCTTGGGTCAGGGTGGGTTTGGTGAGGTGTCTCTTTGCTTCTGGAGCTGGCTGGTTAGGCGGCTGTGTGGGCTGTGGGTGTGGGCTGTGGTTACGTTGTTCCTTCGGCGGGTTTGGTTAGGAGTCAAGGGTTAGCGGTTTCGGGGTGTGGCTCGGGTTTGATTTGTGCTTGAGTTCTGGCTCGGTTAGGCGGTTGCGCGGGGCCGGGCGTGTGGGTAGCGGCATCCACGGGGTCGTGCGCCCGAGGCGAGTGCGGGGTGGTGCGTGCGGGCCGGCCGTTGGCCGGTGGCCTCACTGGGAGTCCCACACGGAGGGGTCGACGGGCGTGCCGGGGGCGTACGCAGCGTGCAGGTTGGGCAGCAGCGGGCGCACGTGCAGGGCGTCGGCGTGCCCGATGGGGACCTCACTGAGGACCGAGGGGTTGGCGGCAAGCAGTATGCGATGCCCGGGAGGGGTGGCGGCGAGGAGCGGGAGGATGTCCGCGGTCCGCGACGTGGGGGCTAACACGACGTGGGCCGGGTGCGGCCCCGGGAGCGGTGCTGGGGGGAGCGGGACCACAGGACGGCGGTCTACTGTGAGGTGCCAAGTGGCGCGATGGTGGAGGAGCCGGACTAGGGCGGTGCTGTGGCGCAGTGTGTGGGGCTGGGTGCTGGGCGGCGTGGGGACGTGCGGCGGGAGGGGGGGGGGGCGGGGCGGTGGCGTGGGAGGGGACACGGCGGAGGAGTGACGTCAGTGACGTGTGTGTCGTGCTGAGGGTGGAGAGGAGCCCACGGTATCGGGACTGGGTTCGGCGCCTTTGGGCGTAGTGGTGCTCGTTGTCGTGTGCGTTGGCTTCCTTCGGCGTCCGGTTCGTTTGGTGACTTCTGGGCGGGGCCTGGCGTGGCGCCCCGTGGTGGTGGTGTGCTGGGTAACGGGGTTAGATGGCGGCGCCGCTGGCCGGGGGGTCAGGCGCGTCGTGTTGTGTGGCGCGCAGGGCTCCTGGGGTGCTGTGGGTGTCGCCGGTGTCGGTGCGCCGACGCTTGTGGGGTGGTGAGGGGGTGTGTGCGTGCGGGGCTGGGCTTTGGGTGATGTCCCACAGGCGGATGCCGTCTCGCCGCGTTTCCTGGATGGTCTCCCGCAGGCGCCTGAGGACATACGGGTGGTCCTGGGGCGCGGGGAGGCTGCGGGGGTGGACTCCCAGGGGGTGGAGCGCATCGGCCAGCATGGCTTCCCATGCGGCCTGCGGCATCCACCCCCCCGCCGGCCGGAGGCGGCAGTTCTCCACCGACCCCTTGCGGGGCCGATGGACCAGGCCCTCGAGGGAGGGCTCTCCCCGGGCCCATTTCCGCAGCTCCCAGAGCTGCGTGTGGGTCCAGCGCTGCCACCACTGTTCCTGGGCGGGCCTGCGGTCTTGGGTGGAGGAGTGGGCGTGGGTGGGTGTGACGGGGTCGTGGGGACCGCCGGCGGTGGCGGGCCTGGGGGATTCTTCGTAGTCCTGTTCCGTGGGGGTGCGTGGGGAGTGGGGGTGCACGCGGATGTGGACCCGCGGGTGTGCGCGTACGGTCTCCGCCTCGGGGTTGGGCGGGGATTCGCGGCGGCGGCGGTAGTGGGGCATGCGTTGCATGTGGGCTGTCATCGGGGGCCGGTAGGGGGGCGGGGACGCTGCTGGTGGACCCTGGCGTTGTTCTGGCTTGGTCGGGAGCGGTCCGTGGGCCTGGGGTGCGGGCTTTGAGAGGTGGCGGGACGAGGCGCGTCGCGCTTCGGCCGCGGCGCGCTCCGCCATGAAGGTGGTGGCGGTGGCGTCGGTGACGGTGGGGGGGCGCCGCGCTGGGCGCTGCTGCCTTCGGGCCTGGGACGGCTGGGGCCGGATGTCGTAGAGGACATCCTCGGGGGGCCGGGCTCGCGCTACCGTCGTGGCGCCGGGTTTGGGCTTGGGTTTGGGCTTGGCTGCGGGTTGCCGTTTGGCGGCGGTCTTGGGCTTCGGCTGGGTCGTGGGCGTGGGCTTCGTCGGGGCGTGGGCCTTGGCGGCGGCGGGGCTGCTCGCGGTGGGGGCGGGTTTGGAGGCCCGTTTGGGAGGTGTCCCCCGCGGCCTGGGGGGTGGAGTGCTGGATGAGGACGTGGTGGTGGTGGTGGATGAGGTGGTCGTGGTGGTGGAGGTTGTGGAGTCGGAGGCGGAGGAGAGGGCTGCGGGAGACGGCGGAGGGTCCCGGGCCTCGGGGGCGGGCGTATGATGCTGGGTCCTGTAAGTAGCGGGAACGAGGGTGCAGGTTCGGGCATCGGGCGTGTGCGCGCGTTTTCCCTGGTGATCCGTGCGTGCTGGTGCTGGCGTGGCGGCGTTGTCTCGGCTGCGCGGGCACGTGGGTTGGCCGGGGGGTGGCCATATCTGCTCCAGGACGTGGGGGTGTGTTTGCTGGAGGTAGTCGAGGGTCCGGAAGAAGCACCGCTGGATGCCGGGCATGTCCTCCTCTGTGAGGTGGGGGTAGTTTTGGGTGGGGGTGTGGGGGCCCGGCCATAGCAGCGCCATGAGGCGGGCTGCCACCATGTACGGGCATAGTTGTACGGTGGTGGGGCGTGGGGGGGTGGGTCCCCTGCGGTTTGGGGGGGCTTCCCTCTGCTGGGGGCGCAGCGTGACCACCCACACCCATCGGTCCGTGGGGATCCCCCAGGTCCGTTGGATCCACTTGGCGAGGCCGCAACTTGAATATCGAGCACGTTGCTAAGGAACGGCTGCATGCGGTTTGAGGTTTGAGGTTTGATTTTGCGGGTACTAGACGCCTTTCGGCCCCGGGGGGCCACCTGGTCGGGCCAGGTGATATCCTCCCCACCGGGTCCTAGTGGGGGGCCCTCCAAGACGCACCTCCTGCCTGGTGGCGGAGTCCCCCGGGTTCACAGAGCTCGGAGCCCCGTCCTTCCCCGGCGTCCCCGTTTCGCCACTCCCCGGTCAGTGCATCAATTCGCAGCCGTGGCCGCGGGCGCTTACCCACTGCGTCGCCCCCCTAATGCGTGGTCGCCCGGGGCACCGGCGCCGCCGGGCCCGTGCTACTGGCTTGTCGCCAGTGGGACCCCCTTGGGCTGGCGCGGTGGCTGCCTAGCCTAGGGGTTGGGGCGTGGCGCTGTGCGTCACTACTGCCTTGGCGGGTGCAGTGTCCCGTCTGTGTGTGCGCGGCGCTCGCGGCCGGTTCGGGGGGGTTCGGGCCGGTACCTGGTGTTGTGTTTCCCCTTCTTCCCCCTTCCCGCCCCGCGTATCCCGCGTTGCGTGTGGCGGGCCGTCCCGTCCGGGTGTCCCTTACCCTCGCTCGCTGGTACGCCATTCCAGGTGGTCTGTGCGTTCCGCGCGCTCGGTCCGGTTGCCCTTCTGGTGGTCCCCGCGTGTCCTTTTCGTGTGTGTGCGCTCGCGCTCTCGCGGTGTCCGCTCCCCGCTGGGTGGTGTGGCGCGCGCATCTCGCGTGGTCCCGGCACTGGGCGCTGGTAGGGCCGTTCCATGTGGTCCGTGCCCCTCCGCGTGTCCTGCCCCGGTCCCGTGCTCCGTCTGGCGTGCTTGGGGGGGGGCGGTCCGGTCCCGGTTCCCCCCTACTTGGCTTGGGGTTGCGGGGGCGGCGGCTGGGCGTCCCCGGGGGGGTGCCCTCGTCCGCGGGAGTCTCTTACGCCGCTGTGGGGTGTCGTCGGCTATGTATCCTGCCTTGAGGGTGGGGCTGTGCGCCGTCCACGCGCAGTCCACGCGCACGGGGTCGGGACTGGGGAGGGGGCTGGGTGGGGTGCGTTGGATCGCCGACTGACGTGCACTGGGGTAAGAGGCGGGCAGTAGCACCACCGGGTCGCCGACTGACTGTAGGGCGGGGGGTCGCTCTGTCTCTTTCCGTCCCTCTGCCTTCCCTGGGCAGGCAACAAAGCGGGCGTCACTGGCGTTGCGCCGTCCATGGGGGGCGTGGCCCCCCATACCACTCCGGTTCGTGTTCACCCAGCCTCTCCGGGTACGATCTGTGCGGCGTCCCTGTGCGCAGGCGTGGGCCCGTTTGTTCTTCGCGGCCCCCTTGTGGGCCGGCGGCCGGAGCGGGGGGGGCGGGTCACACTCCGGCCCCCCTCTCGGGTGGGGGGGCCCATTCCCCTTGCCTCGGGGGGGGTGTCGCGCTGCGGCCTCCCCGCTCTCGTTCCGGGCGGCGGCCTGTGGTACCCCTTTCTGGCCCTCCCCTCCGGCGCGCGCGTGCGGTCGGGGCTGACGTGCCGCCCCGGGGCGGGGGGGGGTGAGGGGCGGCCCGTGGACCGCTCCCCTGGGGGCCCCGGCTGACCTGCAAACCCCCCCTCCTTCCCCTCGGAGTGGGCTGTGGTCACGGGAGGGTCATGTGGGGCGCGGCCTCCTTCGTGCTCCGTTGTGCGCGTTGCTCCGGCACGCCGGTTTGGGTCCGTGGGGGCAGGTCCAGCCGCCGCCGCCCTTACCGTGTCGCCGTTCCTCCTGTGGGTGGGGGCGCCCCCCCGGCCCTGGGGGGGCGGAGGGCCGCGCCTGTGGCTCCCCAGCTGGGGTGGGTGCGGGGGGGGGGGGGGGGGGCCACCCCGCCTGCTCCCGGGCCTGTGTGGGAGGGGGGGGGGGGGGAGTGGGGGGCGGTCCCAGCCCCGGGGGCCAGCCATCGGCCAGGGGGGTCGCGCCCTTCCCCCGCCCCCCTCTACCGAGTGCCGGATCCTCCCGCAGTCCCTCCCTGGGGCCCCTCATTTCCCGGCCGTTGCCGCGCGGCGCTGGCCGGCCGGGGGTGGCCGTGAGGGTCAGCGGTCAGTGGTTAGCGGGTTGCGGGGCCGCCTTCCCTGGGTAGGTAACAAAGCGGGCGTCCCTTGGCGTCGTGCTGTCCATGGGGGGCGTGGCCACCCATACCATTCCGGTTCGCGCCCACCCGGCTTCTCTGGGCACGATCTGCGCGGCGTCCCGGTGCGCAGGCGCGGGCCCACTTGCTCTTCGCGGCCCCCATTGGAGCCGGCGGCTGGGGCGTCGGGGCGGGTCACACTCCGGCTCCCCTCTCGGGCGGGGGGGTCCGTCCCTTCAGCCTCGGGGGGTGGGGGCCGGGGCCCCTGCGGCCGGCGGGCCGGCGGGGGGGCGGGGGGGGGGGGGGGGGTGTCGCGCCGCGGCCTCCCTGCTCTCGTTCCAGGCGGCGGCCTGTGGTACTCCTTCCCGGCTCTCTCCGTGTCGCCGGTGCTCTCCCTTCCGGCGCGCGCTTGCGGTCGGGGCTGAAGTGCCGCCCCGTGGTGGGGGGGGTGAGGGGCGGCCCGTGGACCGCCCCCCTGGGGGCCTCATCTGACTTGACACCCTCCCTCCGTTACCTCGGAGAGGGCTGTGGTTACGGGAGGGTCATGTGGGGCGCGGCCTCCTTCCTGCTCCGTCGTGCACGTTGGGGGGGGGCGGGGGCGGCATGGCGGCCCCGGTCCCGGGGGCCAGCCCCTACCGAGAGCTGGATGCCCGCGCAGGCCCTCGCCGGGGCCCTCTCCTCCCCGGCCGTTGCCGCGCGGCGCCGGCCGGCCGGGGGTGGCTGATGGTTAGCGGCCAGTGGTTAGCAGGTTGCGGGGCAGCCGGTTCCTCCCCGCGCTTGGCGCCCCCGCACTCCCTCCCGCGGGTGGCGGCGCATCCCCGCACGTCGTGCCGTACCGTGGGGGGGGCGTGGGTCAGGGGGCCCATCCCCCCCTCCCGTGCCCGCCGTCTGGGCCTTCACTTGCGCCGCCGCTTGTGTGGGGGCTGGGGCTGCGGCGGCGGCGGGTTGTGCCGGCGGTAGCGCCAGTGGGCGAGGGCGCTACGCAGAGCCCGGGGGAGCCAGTTGTTGGCGTCCGCATCCGTGATGCGGAGCACCGCCCCCCCCTCCAGGAAGGCCGGCCACGTCGGCTCCCTGTCGGGCCACGCCGCCCGGATCACTGACCTGAGGACCCTCTCGTGGTCCCCTGGTGCCGCCCACCCCCCCGGGGGTGCCTCCCGGTGTCCTCCGTCCCTCCGGAGGAGCACGGCATCGAAGGGCCGGTTCCGCGACCTCCTGGAGGTCCCCTGGTTGGCCCAGCACAACCACCCGTACACTTCCCCCACCAGAGGGAGGGTCTCCCCCCCCAGCGGGTCCGGGACTGCGCCCCAGTCCACGTTCCACGGCCGGCTCTCCTCCGCCCCCTGTGCCGGCCCCCCTCGCTGCTCCTGCACCTGCGGCGCCGATGCCACGCCCCGTCCCCCCTCCGCCGAGGCCACCCGCGCCGGCTCCGCCCTCGGCGCGGGGGGGGCTTGCTGGTGCTGGTGTCGTGGGGGTTGGGGGCAGATGAGCTCGCCGGCGTCATGGTCGATGTTGTAGAGGTGGTGGTGGTGGTGGTGGTGGTGGTGGTAGGTGTGGTGTGCCGGCATCTGTTGGATGCCGGGGGGGATGCACCTCACCGGCTGCACTTCCGGCTGCGGGGGTGCCCCGCCCTCTGCCCCCCTCCCCCCGCCCCGCCCTCCCCCCTGGGCTCCCGTGCCCCGTCCCTCCTGTCCCTTGGGGCCCTTGCCCTTGCCCTTGCCCTTGCCCTTGGGCCCCTTTCCGGTCCCGTGCCCATGTCGCGGGTCCCGCCTCTCGTCCCCCACACCCCGGCCCGCTCGCTCTCCCATCCCCCCTTGTCCAGCCCCCTGCGCCTGGGTACCCTGCCCGCGCCCCTGAACACCCTTCCCGTGCCCTGGCCCCTCCCCGACCCCCTGCCCGCGTCGCGGGTCCCGCCTCTCGTCCACCACGCCCCGGCCCGCTCGCTCTCCCACCACCCCTCGCTCCGTCCCCTGCACCTGGGCCTCCTGCCCGCGCTCCCGCGCGCCCTTCCCGTGCCCCGACCCCTCCCCTGCCCCCTGCCTGTCACTCCGTCCGCCGCTCCCCTCCCCCTCGCCGCTGCGCCCTTCCTGGACCACTCGCCGGGCGTCCCGCTGCCTTTGCAGTTGCGGCAGCGTGACGCCCGGCGGTGAGCGCTCGCGCTTCGGGGGGCGGTCATGCCGCTCCCGCCCCGGGGGGAAGGGCTTGGGGGGGTACGGCTTGGGGGGGCTGGTGTGGGTGTGGGCGGGGTTGGCGTGGGCGCGGTACTTCTCGCTCTCCCTGCCCACTGCCGCTGCTGCGGCGGCCGCCGGCGAGGCGTCCGCGGCCCGTGCGGGGTTCTTCCCCCGCTTGCGCGGCGTGCCAGGGGCCGCAGCCCCTCTCGCGCCCTCCGCACTCTCCTTCGCTGCCGCGGCGGCCGCCGACGAGGCGCCCGTGGCCGCGGTCGCAGACTCTCGCGCATCCTTCTCGGTCTTCGCTGCTGCCGCGGCGGCCGTCGGCGAGGCGCCCACGGCCCGTGCAGGGCCCGTCGCAACCCCTCTTGCGCCCTGCTTGCTCTCCTGCGCTGCCCCCCTTGCCGGCGGTGTGCCGGGGGCCGCGGCCGGGGCCGCGGCGTGGCTCGCCGCGGTCTCCGCCTCCTGCGCGTCAGGGCGGGGCGGGGCGGCGGGGCTGGCCGCTTGGGCGGCGGGGGCGGCCGTCTCGGCTGGCCCAGGTTCCCGGGCCGGCAGCGGCGGTCCGACCACCGCCGCCTCCGCCAGCCTCCGCTCCTCGCGCTCCGCGAGGGTCTCCCCCGTCCACTCTGGGGAGGAGACGGGGGAGCGGGAGCGGGACCGGCGGTGGTGGCGGTCGTCCCGCCCGAGGGACCCATCGGAGTCTGCCATTACTGTCACTCTGGTAGGCATGCGTGGTGGCAGGCGCGCCCCTCCCACTACCTCCTGGTGCATCAGTGCCGTGTCGTGGGCAGTGCCGTGTGGTGCTCTGCGGGGGGGGGGGGGGGGAGGGGGTGGGGGGCCGGCTGCGGCGTCAGCCCCGCATGGCCGGGGGTCCGCGGCCATCCACCGGCATTGGGAGGGGAGGCGGGGGAGCCACGCGGCCCACGCGTCGCGCCACAGCTCCCAGTCTGGGACGGGGCTCAGGGCCCTGGGCCCCCGGGGGTCGTCGAGCGGTGCCGGGGGCAGCCGCACCAGATGGACCCCCGTAACGGCGGTGACCTCCTGTGTGCGCAGGAAGGTGTGTACTCCGTCCCGCGCCGCGGGCGCCGGGAGGGGGGGGCGGGGTACAGGTGTGGCCCCATAGAGGTGGGTGGGGGTGATCCCCAGGATCCGCCCCGAGCCCCCGCGGGACGCGACGACGAGGAGGAGGAGGGGGGTGCCAGGGCACTCTTGCCAGAGGACCTGCCCCCTGTGGTGGGCACCCCTGGTCCTGGAGAGGGGGGGGGACAGGTCTGGGTTAGCCCAGCCGCGGGGCGCGTGCGTCGCCGGTGGGAGGGCGGGGCACCAAGTGGGCTCCCTGGGGAACGCCTCGTAGACGACGGCGTACGGGGGGGTAGGCCCGGTGCCGTCATACACCGGGTTGGTCGGCCGGGGGCGGGCGGACGCCTCGCCCGCGCCTTCCACGAACACCGTGACCTCGCCCACCTCCAGGTCCTCGTCCGGCGGGTGTAGAAGGTGGAGCGCCGCATCCAGCTCGGACACTCCCCCCGGGTACGTGGCCCGCGCCTGGTTCAGGTACGGGGCCGCGTCCCCGGGGTAGCGCGTCCTGAGGGCGTGCAGCAGGGCTGGGGCGCTACTGCGGAGGGACATGGCAGACCCCGCTCCCGTCAGCCGGAGGGCGTCCCCCATGGACAGGGGCCGGCCCGACCGATTGGACTCGCGCCACTCCATCCAGTGCCCGTAGAGGGCCGCTTCCGGGCTGATGAGCCCCGGCCGGACGGCGTTCACGATCCGGTGCATTGCCGGGAGCAACGTAGGGGCTCCCGCTCCGTTCAGGGCGCGGACGGCCGGGAGGGCGGTCTCGTTGAGGAAGGCCCTCGCACTGCCCTCCAGGTCGCACCGTGCGGCAGCGTGCGCTCCTTTTGCCTCCGCCACCGCGTCCGCCACCAGGCCCCGGACGGCCGCCTCCTGCGCTCTGCGGCGGGCCCTGGCGTGCCCCGGCCCATCCCCCCGTCGGCGTGGCATGGTGCTGCGGGCTCTGCAAAGGGCGGCGGCGGGTGGGGGTTAGGGGGCGAACACGTGCGACAGGTGCGCAATGGATGTGGGGTCCCGCAGGTGCACGTGGATCCATAGAAGGGCAGCGCCCGCGGGGCCCGCCTGTTCGTGTGAGGGGGTGTGTGCCCCCTCGATGCGCCGGCGCAAGGCCTCCTCCTCTGTGCGCCTGCGCGGACCTGCGGGAGGTTCGGGCCAGGGGCACGCGGCTACCTGGGTGCACCGCTCGCACCTGTTGGCGCCTGTCGCTGCTGCGGAGGACACCGTGTCACACTCTCCGCAGAGTCGGCAGGTGTGCGGGAGGTGGGAGGGCGGCGACCAAGGGTCGAGATGGCGGAGCCAGAGGTCGTCCCACCTCTGTCGGAGGGGGTCCCGGATCTCCAGCAAGCGGGCGCGGACGCGGCGCCGGTAGTCCTTGCCAAGCGTCTTCCGCTGGACCTCCTGCCACGTGTCGCCGGGGAGGACCCCGTGGTCGTGGAAGGCGGCGATGAGGTCGTCCCACGACGGGCGGGGGTGCCCCTGGTGGGGGCTCGCCATGTACACGTGGCGCCCGGTGAGGTGGGGCGTCAGCGCGTCCCATTGGTTCGCGGTGTCCCTGTGGAGGAGGGCCAGCAGGGTGCCGTCCGCGACCGCTTCCCACCCCACTCGCAGCCCTTCGCAGCCGTCCAGCTCCTGGCGCAGCGCGGCTGCGATACCGGTGGGGAACATGAGCAGCAAGGGCCCCTGTGTGTCGCCCAGCCGGGACAGGGCGTCGTCGTATACCGGCCCCCCCGCTTTGAAGTGCGCCACGGTGAGTTGGGTGGCCCCGTCCTCTGGGGGTTGCCACCGGACGGTGGCCGCAGCGTGTCCCCACGTGCGTATCTCCGTGGCCCGGAGCACGTTGGCAGTGTGAAGGACGATGCGGGGCGGGACGGGCGTCCTGACGAGTGAGGATACGTCCCCAGCCCATCCCGTTTGCGGCCCTGGGGCCGCCTGCAGCCATCCCCCTGTCGCCGCGTCCCACGGGTGGTCAGGTCCCGCCCCTCGGACCATGGTGGGTCTCGGCCGGGTGTCCGGCCCCCACCCCCGGAGCGGGATGGCGGCGTATCGTTGCGCAGGGGTCTCCGGGGCGCGCGTGGCGGCGCACCACCGGCCCCACTCCCGCGCCCACTCCTCTCCCACGATGCGCGCCTCCCATGCGGTCATGGAGCCGCGCCCGATGATCCACGGTGGGAAAAGGGCGTCTTGCAGGTGCCTCGAGAACCCCCCCGGCAGGTCCTGATACGGGTGGGGGCCCTCTTGGAGTGGGCACTCCAGAGTGCCATTCACAACACGGAGGGAGGCTACGAAGTCCTTGTCAGGGCGCGGGGGAGGGGGAGGGTGGTCGCCCTCCGCCGCAGTGAGCCACCGGTGCGCCCGGGCCGCCGCGCTTAGGGGGTCGCGGAGGAGTTGCTCCAGCCGGTGGTTGCGAAGCTCCCACGCGAAGTCCCCTAGCCGGAGCATGTGGTGGAGGAAGTCGTCCACCGAGGTCCCTCCCGGCGGGTCGTATCGGGTTATGGCGCGGAGCTGCGCCTCCGCGTCCTCGGGCACCAGTCCGGAGCAGAACACCTCTGTCCACGTGGCGCCTGCGGAGCGCCACGAGGCCACCCACAGGGCCTTGTCCCCAGGTGGGAGGTGGCGGGCCGCCTCGTGCACCGCCTGGCGGTAGTGGGGCCAGAGGAGCCGCGAGTGGGTGCAGCCCACGTGCATGTGCACCGGGGTCTCTTCCGGGCCGCCGCAGAAAAGGCACGGCTGCGGGAGGATGGCGACGCCGGAGAGCCGCTCCTTCCGGACGCGGAGCCTGCGCTGCACCGGCGTGTGGCCGTCCCGGGCCCGCAGCGCCCGGCGGTTGGTGGCCGCCGCGGTGAGGTCCCGGGCGTGGACGTAGGCCGTGGCGTGGGCCGCGCCCAGAGGTGTGTGTCCCCGGTGCGTCAGCGCATGGTCCGTCTGCGCCCGTTGTGCGACCTCGCCGAGCACCCGCATCGTGGGGGGCCGTAGATCGAGATGGCCGTCACGGCCGGCGACGATGAGTTGGGCGTGGCCAGGGTCCGGGGGCGTGTTCTGCAAGACGGTGTCCTGGGACGCCGCCCAGTCCGCCTTGTGCAGTAGGGCGTCACTGTGGTGCGAGGTGGCTCGGACGTACCAGAACGGGTGCCCGGCGTGTTGCCCCCGCGCGCACAGGCCGTCCCGGAGCCACCTCAGGGGCATCTGGTTGACCACCTTCGCTGCGCCCGCGGGGACCCCCGTGGTTCGCTCGCGATCTGCGTGCCGTAGGAGGTGGAGGATGACCTCGGCGTCCACCGTGTGGACCCATGGTCTGTGTGCACCGTAATGTAGGGGGAGGGAGGCGGCCACCCCCTCTCCGTCAGGCACCGTGCCCGAGATGGCCACCGCCCACGTGCGGGTGAGGTCGGCGGCGAGAGCGACGCTGGTGGCGTGTTTGCAGGGTCCGCTCCCGGATGCGTCAGAGGAGGTGTGTCCCCAGGCCTCCGGGATCCAGTAGTATCCGGTGGGGCTGAGCCACCCCGCGTTGAGGTCGGTGGAGTGCCACCGGACGTCGGGGTGGCTGTGGGTCAGTTGGTCCATGCTCAGCGCCCTGGTGTCGCCTGGGCTGATCGCCGGGTGGTCGTGCAGCCGGATCTCCGCTCCGGCGATGGTGCTTGCCCAGGACCGTAGCGCCGTCACATGTTCCTTGAGCCACGCCGGGCCTCCGCGCTGGTGTACCACCAAGTGTCCTGTGTCCCCCGGACGGTCCTCCAGCGCGTGCACCGCCATGTGTGGGTCGTGCGGCACCCCCGTAGCCACCAGTAGGGCGGTGCCACGGGGGAGTCCACGGGGTTCGGGCTGGCCTGCCCCCACTTGCACTATCACCCACTCGGCCCGGAGCTGCGCTTGTCCCGCCGCTTGGGTGCACTGGTCGTCTGTGGTCACCAGCCACAACGGCGTCGGCGCGTGGGGCCGGGGGCGTAAGGGCTCTGGCCACGCCACGTCCGCGTTGGGCTCTTGGTGCTCGCTTTCCGCGAGTACGTCGCGGAGGATGTACATGAGGGCCGCCGGCGGGTGGTACGCCGCCCCCCGCGTGGGGGGGGACAGGCCGTTCCGGCGGCGGTAGCCCCCGACGTGGAGGTGCAGGCCGTCTGGGGTCACCCGTGGGCCGGTGTGGGCGTCCTGCTTAGCCCTCGTGGGGTGGACGAGTCTCAGGCGGGGGTCCCGCGTGCCGGTGGTGTGGAAGAGGTGGGCCAGGGCATCGCGCCACCCGGGGTGGTTGGTGGGCCCTTGCTCATGGCGGCAGTAATGGAGGTGTTCATCGGCGCATTGGTCGAGGCACTCCCGCACCGCCGTCGGCCACGGATCGTCGTTGTCGGGGAAGGGGTGGCGTGGCCCGTGGTGCCCATGCCACGGCGTTGCGTGTGGCACCGTCAGGCGGCACGTGTCGCGGTGTCGCAGCTTGGCGGTGCGCAGCGTGACGATTTTGCCTGGCGGGGACTGTAGTTGGACATGAGCCGCCCTGGGGCACTCGATGGGGTTGTACAGCCCCACTCCCAGGGCGGCCAGGGCCCGGGGTATGCGCTGGACCCAGTCGCCTCCCGCCAGAGTTGCGAACTCCGGGACGGGGTAGTGCACCTCAGGGCATATTCCGTGCGCGCCGGCTATCTCCCAGAACATCTTGGTGACCTCCGCGCGCACGGAGGTTGCGCGGTGGTGGACGAGTGTACCCACGAGGGCCACCGCCGCCTGCTGGCACCGCGTGGGCACCCGTGTAAGCCCCAGGGTCCGGTCATCCTGCAGGCTGTCCCGCGAGGCGTCGAAGGCGTACCGCGCCCTGTCCTTCGCGACCTGGACCGTGATGTGGTCCAGGTGGCGTGCAGTGTCGGAGTCGTCGGCGATGAAAGGGGCGACGTACTGCGTCACCCCTCCGAGGATCGCCAGGATGACGTCCTGCACCACTTTCGGTGGCGCGAGGGTGTTAAGGCACCAGTGGTGCACTGCCGCCAGGCGTAGCCGGTGCTTGCGCTGCAGGGAGAACTCCCCGTCCGGCTGCAGCTGGAGTCCCAGGTAGGGGACGGAGTCCGCCGCTGGTACCCAGTGCCACGGGTTTTCCAGGTGGGGGCAGAGGCGTAGCTGCAGGCCCGGGACCCCCTCCGTGGTGGCCATGGCGCACTTGCGGGGGTTGAGCTCCATGCCCATCATCCCCAGGTACGCGGCCACCGCCTCCACGCCCTCGACGAAGTGCTGCAGCGTGTGGGCCACCACCAGCAAATCGTCGATATAGGCCTGGATGAGGCCGTGCTCGGCTCCTCCCGGCGGGCGCAGGCGGTGCCCCTGTGCCCTGAGTAGAGGCTCCAGGAGGAGCGCGTACAGCAGGGGGCTCTCGGGGTTGCCCTGCCGGACGCCGCGTAGCATGTAGACGGGCTGCGTTAGCCCGTGTGCCGTGACGATGCGCAGCCTGGCGCACGTGTGGAGGAAGAGCAGGAGGTCAATGACGTCCGGCGGCACGGAGAGGTGGCGCAGGATGAGGTGGAGGGCGCCGTGTGGGGCGGTGTCGAAGGCCTTGCGGGCGTCGAAGGAGAAGACGTAGTTGGGCCTTCCCCGCTGGAGCTGCCGCTGCGCCATGAACAGCGGGGGGCCGGTGTTGGAGCCAGGGAGGGCCCCCTGCTGCCAGTCGCTGACCACCCCGTGCCGTGTGAGCACCTCCGTGATGCGCTGGGTGAGGGGGCCCGTGAGCAGCTTCATGTCCAGCTGGCCCAGGGCTATGGGCCTGTAGTCGTCCAGTCTGGCAGAGCCCGGTACCTTGGGGCTGAGCCAGATGTGCGCGTCCCTCCAGTGCATCGGTGGCGGGGCGCCGCGGAGGATGGCCCGGTAGGAGTGGACCAGGAGCCACTGGACGGGTGCCGGGAGGGCCTTGATGAAGCGGGCCTCCACGTGGTTGGGGCCTGGGGCCTTGCCATCGGCCTTGTCCAGGGCGGACTTCAGGTCCTGCATGGAGTACTGCTGGACCTGTGTCCAGGCTCCCTCAGGGACCCGGGGGACGTGGCGGCCGAGGACCGCCTGGAAACCCGGGAGGTCCACCGGGCGTTTGTCATACAGTTCTCGCCAGAAGGCGCGAACTGCGAACATCACGTCGTGGGCCTCCGTGAGGAGCGTTTGGGTGTTGGGAACCCGCACGTTCCAGAGGCCTGACGGGCCTGGGGCCTCTACCTCTATGGCTCCCCGCACGGCTTTCCACCGCTGGGCGATGTCGGGGGCGTGGCGGCGCCAGAATTCCTTGATGGCGCGCTTGCGGTCTGCCGCCAGGAGGGCGCGGAGCTGGCGAATGTCCTCCTCGAGGGCGGCTGCTTGCCTCTCCAGCTCCTCCTGCAGCTGGCCCTGCGTGGTCGGGCGGAACCCGGGCGACACACTCTGCAGTTCCTCCGTGAGCCGGAGCGCCGCCTCGGACCGGACGCCATGCCTGGCCGCGTCCGCCTGGTACGCTGCCGGGGCGCGCGCTGCCAGGGTGTCATAGCGGAGGACCGCTGCCTGGAGCTGCTTTCCGCTCTCCGGGGGGTCCCCCTCCGCCGGGTCCGTTCCCGCCGGAGACGGCTGCCGGCGTCCCACCACGCGCGCCAGGGCGTCATGCGTCGCGTGGAGGTGTTCGAACACCTTGCCCACCGCAGCCGCGGGCATGGACCCGTAGTCGTGCTGCTCTGCGGGACCCAGCCAGGGCGCCAGTGAGGGTTCATCCTGCGCGGCGGTGACCGCCGCCCACAGGCAGTGTTGGACGGGCGCGGCCTCGGCGTCGTACGGGAGGAGGCGGCCTTCCGTGTGGCTGTAGGGGGTGGGCATCGCCGCGTGCCCCGCTGCGCTGAGGAGGCCCGGCAGGGCCAGGCGGACCGGGAGGTGGTCCGAGCCGACCACCTGGGGGTGTGCCATGCCGCGAGCCCAGACGCTCTCCCGCAGGGACCACGGCAGGAGGGGCTCGTTGACCAGGAAAGTGTCCACCCTGTGCTGGGACGGGTGGAGCGTGGGGGTCATGTCCTCCTCTCCGCCCGCCGCGGCTCTTCGGAAGCCGCAGGCTTCCCAGCCCGCTCGGAAATGCTCCGTGGCCGGGTTGGCGGGGACATCCATGTAGATGTTGGTGTCACCGGCGATGATCACCGGGTGTCTCCCGCCGAGGCTGCGTGCCGTGGCATACATTTGTATGTCGGCCCAGAACGCCGCCCGTCCCGCCCACGGGGAGCAACCTGCCTGCGGCCCGTGGACGTTGATGAGGGTGAGGCCTCCCCCGTCCGTGCGGATCTCCAGGGCCGCGGCTTTCCCGGGGACAATTTCCGTGAAGCTGAGCACCTCGTGCTCCGCCACGTACTTGCTGCTGACCGCGGTGAGGAGGCCCCCCCCTCTCGAGGTGGAGGTGGCCCCCGTCTCCGCCAGCCGGCTGCTGAAGTAGGCGGTGTACCCCTTGTCCCGGAGCGCCGCGGCCACGTGCATCTCCTGCGCCCTGGTGGCGATCCCCGTTTCCTGGAGCATGATGGCAAAGCCCCCCTCCTGGGGCAGCATGCCGGTGATGAGGTGCTCCTTGTCGGTGCAGGCCGCCGGCCCCCTGCGCCGCCGGAGTGTGTCCCGGAGGGACCGGTCTGGCGGCACGAGGCCGTTGCGCAGGTTCCACGAGAGGAGCCACAGGGCGTCGCCCGTCGTGTCCTCCTGGAGTCAGCTATCCCGCGTCGGCATCGCCGCCGGGTTCGCTGGTGCCGCCAGGGCATCTGGGTGCGCCGCATCCGCTGAGCCCGTTCCCAGCGGGGCCCACAAGGGGGCCCGGGGGACCGGGGGAGTCAGGGGGGCCAGGGGGGCCAGCCCCGCGGGGATGGACATGGGCCCTGGTGGGGCCGCACCGCCGGCCCCCGGGGCCGCTCCGGGTGCCTCCTCACCTCCATCTGCGTGGTCGGCTGCCTGGGGCGGGGGGCGCCGGGTGTACGGGGCGTGCCACGGGGACCTCCGTGCTCTCCCCTGCAGGATGTTGGCGGCCGCCTCCTTGCCGTCCGCCGGGGCCGCAGCGTGCACCGCGTGCCACGCCAGGTGTTCCAGCATCGCCCCGCTGGTGTAGTACTTGTCCGCACACAGGGGGCATTTCGTCGGCTCCGTGGCCCCTCGCGCCGGGGGGAGCTGCACCGACTTCCGAATGGCGCCCTCCGCCGCTGGTTCGAAGGGCAGGTTGGCCAGCGGCACCGTGTGTGGTGCCAGCGTGCGGCCCGGGGCCGCCGCATCGAGGGCTCGCGTCGCGGGCGCGGGCCCGAGGCCTCGGATGGCATCGCGCTGCACGTCTGCTTGCAGCCACGGCTGCATGCTATGCATAGTAGACAATAGTGCAGCTCAACAAGGCTCACGAGCTTACGGTGCTGAAGGAGACAGAAATTTTGGCAAGGAAGGAGTGCCTTTAGTAAGAAAAAGTGCTTTTCCATTGCTTTGAGGCATACTCTAGTTGTATTAGAGATGCACTGAGCAACCATGCATTTTTATCTTAGTATTGGTCCAACCAAAAGTGGTGATAACACATTTTGACCTATGTAACCAAACACCCAATCAGGATATGGAGAGGACCCCTTAATCCCCTTTCAATGTGAAGTAAAACATCTTTTCCTGAGTTGACTGAGAACTGACATATCTGAAGTAGAGCCTATGAATTTATCTATGTTTTTCCATAAATACTTATCTGCCCTAGTGGTATACACCCTAGGGGGCTAGGCACCTCTTTTTGAGAGGTCCTGGGTTCAATTCCTGGTCAGCCTAGCTAAGTAGGAAGATCCCATGTGACATGGCAGTGACCTCATCGCCACATACCATGCCACCTCAGCACATATGGGACCCAAAACAAAGACTGCACATCTCCTGAGATGGCACTATGGAGAGAGAGTGACCTTGGGGCAGTTTTCTAACTCTTTTCCCAAAACATTTCAGCTATCTTTGTGAATATGCATTCATTTGTAACCTGAGTTGCAGTTTCTGTGAATGTCCAATCATCTTTCACTGTTTACACTGCAGCCCTTCATGCTTTGATCCTGATCTTCTCCTCTTTGCACACTTCTGGCTTGGGTTATCCTTGATTGACTCTATCTCTGCAAAACAAAGGTTTTCATCTTCCAAAACAAGCAGCAGGAAACCCTACACCTACAGCAAGCAGCAGGAGAAGCAAAAACACAGTGCTGAAAACACTATAAACTTTTCTGGTAGCAAGAGGCAGCCTGTCTCTGCGCACCGGCAGCAACCCCGTGCCGTACATCCAGTGCGCCGAGTACGGGCAAAAATAAGCAGAAGGGTGAAAGAAGATGGATCCAGGAAAGGAGGACGCCGACGTGAAGACGGCGCCAGCGCCTGAGGCACCAGCAAGGCCGGCACCTGGCGCTGTACCTTAGGCGGAGCCCTTACAAGGGCCAGTGGACGCGGCTGAGGACTCCCTGGATGGGCTTCAGACGGCCTTCGGGGCCCTGTCTGTCGAAGAAGTGGTCTCTCAGCCTCAGCCTGTGAAGAGGAAGAGAGAGAACGAGAGCGAGAAGGATGCTGGAGGAGGAGCAGACGAAGGAGAGGAGCAAGGGCAAGACCCGACGGATGTCCCTACCTTCGAAGGCGCACCAAGCGCTTCTGGCCTCCACGCATCACCCTCTCCTATAACCACCACACCCCCAGCCGCTGCAACATCCACTTCCACAACCAACCCGCCTATGGCAGAGGGCACAGGCTTTACTGGCATGCCTCCCTACCCCGCCTATGGTATGGGCCCACCTACCACTGCGCTCCATGAGGCAACTACTGCCAGTGAGCCGGTGGCTTCCAGCTCTGCGCCGCGATGGTATGCGGCTGACTATCCCCATCCACTACACGCTACTGGAACCTATGTGGATGTTCCTGGGTATGCTCCTGGGTATGCACCTGGGTATGCACCCTTGAGTGGGTTGAGGAGAGGTCCAGAGTCTCTCGGAGGCAGGAGTAGAGGATCGGGAAGATCCTCCAACAGGTCCCTGACGCAGTCGGAGATCAACGAGGTGCTCCGAGGAGCCACTTCAAAAATCGTGGGCGACCTCACTCAAGAGATCCGTGAGAAGCTGGAGCCCCTGATGATCCCTCCCCAAACGCCACCTATCTCGGTGGGAATGTCACCCCACCGAGTACAGGCTAACCACCTGACGGCAGGGTTGACAAATACCCTGGGGAGCCTGAGGAGCAGACCGATGCCGACGCCTGCTGCTATTCCGAGAAGTCCCTTCGTGCCGAGAACGGCCCAGCCGCCCTACAGCCACGTGACGAAATCGACGAGGGCCGATCTGGACCGGCTGGGGCTGACAGCCTTAAGGGCTATGGTGGACGTGGAGCCTTATGGCTCCAGTGATCTAGGCGGAGACCCCTCCGACGATGAGCCGCCGTCGATGGATTCTTCTTCGCCCTCAGATGACGATGACCCTGAGGACCCCGAGGACCCCAAGGGTAAGAAGAAGAAGAAGAAGAAGAAGAAGACCCGACGCCCTGAAGGACGCCGAGCTCAAAAGGCGAAGGCTATTGCCACCTCGAAGATAGTGGTGAACCTGCCTGAGTTCACAGGCAAGGACCTCAGCGAGTTCGCTGAGAACTTTGGCCGGTTCCTACGACTGACCGGCCAAACCCACGCGAGTGGGCGAGTGAAGTGCGATCTGCTCCTGCAGTGCTGCAAGACCAAGTACCTGGAGAAGCAGGTCAGGCAGATCGTGACTAACTCCGCCACCTTTGCCGATGTGTTGGTTGCCCTGGAGAGGCAGTACCCAACCTACGAAACGGACCTCTCCATCAGGGTCGAGATCCAGAACCTACCCGTGCTGCCCAACAACCCCAAGCCTGGCAGGGTATCTGAGCTGTTGGCTGATCTGGATCACTGGGCTGGACGACTGACGCCCGGCTCCTACAGCAGCGACGACCTGCTATTCTGGTTGGTGGCCAAGCTCCCCCGAGAGCTATGGGACGAGTGCCGTTTGACGGCTGAGCGCAAGGCTAGATCCCTCCAGTACGAGGATCTATGCGTGCTGCTCCTGGAGATGGCGCTGGAGAAGGAGAGCGACCAGCACTTGAACAACTACCGTCCTGGTGGTGGAGGTTCTGGAGGCAAAGGGTACCAAGGGTCCCGACCTCGGCAGGGGACTACCCCCAAACACGCCCACGCCCGCATGATGGAGAACGTGCAGGAGCTTTTCTGGTGTGATGCCAGGGACGAGCAGGGCCACCTGCAGCACGCCCCTGACTGCGAGCAGCGAGACTGCTTCGTAGTCCAGGGGAAGCAGCAGGAAAAGAACACCGGCGCCAAAGCGAAGCTGCCGGATCATTACCGGTGCACCATCACGTGTGCATTCTGCGGTAAGCGGAAGCACTACGAGGATGAGTGCTACCATAAGCAACGCCTATCGGCGAAGCTTAAGGGTGAGGATCCTGGCAAAGGCTCAGGCAAAGGTGGAGGCAAGGCCAAAGGCAACGACTCCGGCAAGGGCAAGTCGAAAGGACGTGGTCAAGGGCAAGACAAGGGTCAAGGTGGACGAGGAGGAGGCGCTAACCGCCAGCCCGACAACAAGAACAAGGACAAGAACGGAGGCAACCCCAACCCTAATCCAGGGGGGAACTCCGAGCCCTCTCTGGAGGGCAGTCTGGTCCTACCACACGCTCACAGACGCAGGCCCAGCAAGAACAAGGAGCCAAGCGTGAGCATGAAGGTGGTGACGACGGCAACGCTAAGAAGAGGAGCCGTTTCATGAGGATGGCCCGCAAGTTGCGGAACAAGGGGTTCGAGGTGACCTGTCCCGCGGAGTTCTGACGGGGACGCTCTGATGGCACCCAAGACCTGGTGTTTTGGGTACGTATCCGACTAGGGGGACGTGAATACCTGGGGGTACTGGATACTCGCGCCACAATATCTATAGTGGCCAAGAAGATTTTACCTTGTGGGAGCCTGAAGAACACCATGACCACCGCCGCTATACGCATGGGGGATGGACATGTGGTGCACAGCTGCGGGGACTGTGAAGTGGAGGTACCTATGGGCTCCAGGACTATCGCCCATCGGTTCTATGTGATGGACACTGCTGCCTTCGACTTTGTACTGGGGACTGACTTCTTCGTGCAGCACTCCCAGATACGATCCCTGACGCTGCAAGCGCCCTACCTCCTCTACGTGGACCACGGCAGTGGCAGAGAGTCTGTGCCACTGGAGCAGTCGGAACATACCTCGAGTTACCTGAGGCTATCGAAGGAGGAGCCCTCTAACATGATGGCGGCCTCCAAAACTGAGGACTATCAACTATTGGGAGAAGTCCTAGACCAAGGTCTGAAGGAGTTGGGTTACTCTCGAGAAGACCTGAGTGTGGAGTTGTTCGCCAGCGACAAGCAACATGTACTGGACCTTTACTGCAGCAAGGGGAAGAACTGCAGCTACAAATTTTACTGGCCCTCTTTCGGGATGGCCTACGGGAACCCCAGATTCAGTGAACTGGGGAAGGTGCTGACTAAGGTGGCCTTGGAACGTTCCCGTATGGTCCTGTGTTCCCCCGATTGGGGAGCCCATGGGGGCAACGAGTACTGGCGAAACCTCCTGGACAGGCTGACTATCAGCTCTGTTCGTTTGCCTGATGAGGCCATCTACGTGCCTCTGGGGCGCAAGACGCCTATTGGGAAGCCTGGATGGGGGAGTATGCTCAGCGTGGTGGACAGAAGTCTTACCTCCATTCCCTGGGAGGATTTGGACCCGACCCTAATCCAGGCTATACAACGAGAAAGCGACGGACTCGCCTTGGGTGACTTGAAGGATCGACTACGACCTCAAGATGCTGTTGAAACTACACCCGGGGGAGATGAGTACGTCGTGACTGACACCAACGCCCCCAACTCTCCCTGCCGTGTACCTGTTCCTGATGGAGTCTCTGAGTGTGGACTATCTGAGCTACCTAGCTCTATCCACTCAGAAGACAAAACTGAGCACGACGCCTTCTTCGTGCAGACCTGTGTGGAGGAAGTGGAGAACGCCGAGTACGTCGCCCCACTAAAACCCGCTCTCCATGAGGGTGGAAGACCCCGTGGACGAGGAGCTGGACCCTCGATCCAGGCTCAGGGAGTATGTGGATTCCAAGAGGAAGTTGGTGGCGAAAAAGCTATGCTACGCGAAGCCTACCCGCAGCTCATGGCCACTGAAGCAAGGACGTATGGGAGACGTATCCCAATTGAAGGAGGACCTCGAACAGAAGATCACCACCTGGCAAAGGGAGGTAGATCTCAAGCTCATGAAGAGCGTGTGAGGTGCCCATGTGAGGACCCCAGAGGACGACAACCTCTCGGAGGAATGTGTATGTGAACCCCCTCGAGCGTGCCTATGTTGCCATCGTCCACCGGAGATGGTTGAACAAGACCTTCTATATGCCTACCAAGGGCTGAAGGATACTACCGCGGGCGAAGAGTCGGTGGAGGACCACCTCCCAACGTCTATTCAAGGGGCAAGCAACTTACACTCCGACGAGGACATGGAGGACAAGATCAAGGTCTTGGACCCGCGGGTACAGAAGCTTATAAGGACCTATCTGGAGGTGTTCGGAGAACTACCCCCTCCAGCCTCATGTGACAAGCTGGTACAGATGGACCTCAAGCTGAAACCCGAGTACGTGGGTCACAAGATCCGGAGGAGACCCTATCCAGCTCCTAAAGAGCAGGCCGACGAGATCGAGCGACAGATACAAGAATGTATCGACGCTGGCCTAGTCCTGGAGTACAAGGATGGGGACTACCCCCTACACTGCAGCCCCTGTTTCCTGGTGGCTAAACCTGGGTCTACAGCCAAACGGCTGGTAGTGGACTACGGAGAGCTGAACAAGAAGACGTTGAACCACTCAGGGTCCATTCCCAATATGGAGTCTACCCTGGAGAAGATAGCCTCCTGCCGCTACAAGACCAAGATGGACAAGCGAAGCGGATTCTGGCAAGTGGACCTGACGCCCAACGCACAGGAACTACTGGCCTTCATCACCCCTCAGGGGAGGGTATTCAAGTGGAAGGTCATGCCGTTTGGCGTGGCTAACGCACCCGCTCTATTCCAGGAGCTGATGAACAAGATCTTGTCCATCCTACGAAGGAGACCTAAGGTGCAGGAGCTCATATCCCGTGGTGCCCAGATGGAGGCTCACATCGACGATGTATGCCTCGGGACCAATACCCAGGAGGATCACCTAATCCTCTTGGGTGAGTTCTTTGCGGTCTGCCAGGAGAACCACACACGACTCAAGCTGGAGAAGTGTGAGTTCATGCACGAGACCATGCAGTACCTGGGGTTTGACGTTGGCTATGGGTGGTGGACCTCAGCGGCCTCTAAGGCCAAACCCCTGATGGATGCCAAGGTACGACACGAAGACTCCAAGAAAGGACTTCATGATGTACGCAGTTTCATTGGGGCGTGCAACTTCTATCGCCGCCACATCAAGAACTTCACCTATACCAGCGCCGTTCTGACGGACTTGATCAAGAAGAGTACTACTTGGCGCTGGGGCCCACAAGAGCAACAAGCGTTTGACGAGCTCAAAGAGAAGGTAGCCAACGCTCAGTGCTTGGGCGTGCCTAGGGCACAAGGGGAGATTTTCCTGGTGACCGACGCCAGCAATGTGGGCGGTGGTGGAACGTTGTTCCAATGGCAAGCACTAGAGAAGGAGGAGTTCGACTCGGCCATTTCCCAATGGGGGACGGAAGGTCTCAAGCGAGATGGAACCCTCAAGCACAGCTACCCTGACGACAAGTGGGTCCTAGTACGTCTGGGCCACTGGAACTGGAAGTGGAACCAGGCCAGGGGGAACTACTCCACCTATGAGCAGGAATTGCTCGCGGGTATGCTGGTGCTATCCTCACAAGCACGACTGTTGGGGAGTAACCCTGTGGTCTGGCTATGCGACCAAGAACCGGTCCGCAGTTTCCAGAAGGGTCCCCCACCTGAGAAGGCCAAGCTACGGCGCTGGTGGACCTACCTCAGTCAACTACGGCTGACGGTACACCATATCCAGGGAGTGAAGAACGAATGTGCCGACTACATCAGCCGCAACAACTTCGACACCCTGATCGGTACCCGGTCTGAAGCGCTGGCTAAGGAGGCGTTCAGCCGCATGGACGTCCACTTGGACCTCAACATGACGATGATACGCCCCCTGGATGGACTCCAACAATCGGAGTACCTGAAGGAGTTTGGGGATATCTACAAGCGCCTGGAGAAACGCCTTGAACCCCTCCTGGTCAACCAAGACCAGTGGAAGAGGGACAAGAGCTACCTATGGCACGAGCACCGTATTGTGGTGCCTAGTGACCGAGTCCCAGCGCTGCTGAAGTGGACCCATGAGTCCAGTGGTCATGTGGGTGCTGACCGCACCCTGAGGTTGTTCAAGCAGTGGTTCCACACTACGTGGACGGACGACCAACTGCGGAAAACCCTGCAGCCTATCGTGGACAAGTGCCCGTGCAGGTCCTGTAAACCAGGGGATATCAGGGACAGAGGTCTCTACTCGACCCTTCCCATCCCTCACTGTGCTAACAGTGTTCTATACGTGGACTACACGGTGATGCCGAAGTTCGGGGGCTATGACTTCGCCCTCGTGGTAACCTGTGGGTTGACCAGGTTTACCAGGGTGTTCCCATGTACCAAGCACATTACCGGGGAGGAGACCATCAAAATACTCCTGGAGGAGTGGTTTTGTGTCTATGGGGCGCCCAAGGAGATCAACTCCGATGAGGACGTGCGAGTACGCTCAGATACTGGCTGGTACAAGAGGGTCCTGAGATCCCTCAATGTCCAGGTGTCTACGGGGATTCCCTACTCTCACACGAGCAACCCCCTATGTGAGCGACAGATCCGTGTCCTGAAGGAGAACGTACGGATATGGTGCAAAACTGAACGCACCAGAGACTGGGTGAGACTACTCCCCGTCATATCCTTGATGATGAACTCCCAAGAGAGTTCGGCGACTGGGTACTCGCCTCATGAGCTATTTCTGGGGCGCCCGGCATGGTTCCTACATGCCCCCTATCCAGAGGACACCCATTCTTCTGTGGGTGAATGGGTCCAAGAGCAACAAGCGAAGGTGGACAAGGCCAAGGCTATGCTCCAGAGAGTGAGGGAGCGTCAGTGGAACAAGAAGAACAAGCACCGAGTTCCGGCGACCTACCAAGAGGGGGACTGGGTGCTGGTGCACCACAGTCGACTACCCGCCTGGCCACGCTGTACCAGCAATGACCCATACTTCGGGCCGTACAAGATTCTATCCGTGGATGGACACCGTATCACCGTGAGGTGTTCTCCCCGTCTAGGGGGGACCCTGGTGTGCGCTGCTCAACACCTGAAGCGCTACTACGATCCTGAAGACCTCTGTGGGGAGGAGTGGGAGCTGAACGACGAGGAGATCGCCGCTCTGGACCTACAAGGGGCAGCCAGCCCTATGGAAGTTGAAGGTGAACTCCCCGACATGAACGCCGAGGAGATGGCTAAGGAGGGCTTCTACCTGGTGAAGTCTGTCCTACGCCACCGCTATCGCCAGGGTTGGCGCTTCCTCACCCTCTGGGAAGGGTTTGGAGTCGAAGAGGCCACCTGGGAGCCTTTCTCTGCATTTGTTCTACCTGAGGGACGCCTAAACTCAGTTCTGGTTGACTACTTGTCCCAGAACAACCTTGGAGAGTTGCTGAGGCTCGCTGAGACGCTTGCCTCCAAGACCAAAGCTAGGGACTGAACCTTACCCTTACCTGCCAAAGCGTATGAGTGAGTGTGCTATTCCTAAGGTCCTGAGAGCAAGCCGCAGAAGTGGTGTCCTAATTATACCCAAGTCTGCGCCCTTGCTAAACCTGGAGGGTTGGCTTATTGATGCCACGGGGTACGCCCCGGGTCTCCCCTCCTGAAGCCGGTTCGGACCCCCGTGGCCATCTTGGGGTCACTTGGGGTGTGTATCTATGTGCCGGCAAGCCGCCATTGGCTGATATCATACTCTCCCATCCACCTGATCTAACCCGATGTGATAGTGTGATAGGTTTGGCCATTCCGGCTATGAGCGGCCATATTCAGAACCGAGGCGCCGCCAGCGGAGATTTATATATCAGAATATCAGGAATCAATAGGGTTCTATTATCATAATGTTTCCGTAATTTTTCAGCCTTTCGTTCTGATGGTCAATGTATCGGCGACTGTCAGTTGGCTCGCGATTTTGCGTTAACCGATTGGTTAACTGTTATTTCCAGATATTTTGGCGGATATTCCGTTGAAGGGTCAGATTTCATCAGCAAAGGGTTCGTTGCATCCGCAATTCTCTAAATAAGCACTCGAAATTTTAATCAGAATTTTTCGCGATGTCGAAATCGGATTTTCGACTTCGACATCGCCGCACTTGATTTGGACTTCTTCGAATGGTCATACTCCTTTCCCTATGCCCGAATCAGGTTTCCCTTATACTTGCCACCCATTTGACTTGGAGATATAAGGGAAACAAAAGTGAATCGTGGGACCACTTTGAAGGACCATATCTACGCGCGAGTGTGAGGAAAGAGAATAAGGAAGGTTGGGTTGCAAACGCCTTGGTCTCAACTTAATTTAGGAAGCATCAAACGCCTTTGGTGTGTACACATGCCCGATATAGCAAGGGATAATGGTCAAGAGGGTATAAAGTGATATATAACTCTTGGACCTTGCAACCGAACATTTTATTGCGACTTTCGAGTGTACCGCATGAGTGTTGGGGTTGCATAGCAACTTTCCTTGGGTTCCTACGTATTTTTAACGTGAAGTTATGTCAATGGAGGGACATGGCATATCATGGTGGGAGCCATATTTTGAGGGTATGTGTTGTATGCATGGTATATGTTTGATATGCTCACGCCCATGTTACATATCTTCGTGTGGCCGAAGAGATGGGGAGCCATACGTGACAAGGGCTTTGCCCATGTCCCAATTGTGGAATTCAAAGCGCTAGACCAAGTCTACCGCCCATGTATTGCTCATGGTATGTTTGACAAAGAGATCCATGGGTGCACTCCCATTTTCATGGGGCATGTAGATATTAGTGGCGAAGGTATCTCCATGCGCCCGATTGGGGATCCAAGTGGGGGAATTGTTCGCAAATGGTTCCAATCATTTGTGTATTGAATCATGAGCGGATAGCATGGGTGAGCATAGAGATATACTATCATGACAACTTTGTATTTGGTCATATTTTCATGTTTTTGACCTGAATTTTTGCTCATTTTTGCGTTTTGTGTACTCACCTGGTCAGCTAACAGCAAGAAGCCTATGGAGAGTCGAACCATGGTATGTTGTTCATATGTTGGCATATGCTTTGGAGTTGAACACCACCATATGCCGGATCGTGTACTCCATTTGGCTTGGCGCACGAAGGATCACAAGAATTGGTCTCAAGATCATGGGCTGACTTGGGCAGTGCGTGGCGCCCATATCCGAAGGGGTTTCGAGGGTAAAGTGGGGATGTGCATGGGCATTGGCCTTTGGTCTCTATCCTCCATGAATACTAGACTTCGATTCCATGCATGCTTTGAGCCTTCGGATACGTAGTAACTTCAATTTTGAGCATATTTTTGATATATGGCCAATATGGTGTGAATTGGCAGTTTTTTGGCATGTTATGAGTTCAAACTCATAGGTCATTTCTCTAAGCCCATTCGACTCCAAGTCCAACCAAGGTTATGTCAGGGTAGGGCATGGTCCTAAGTGCCACTGTAGGCCATGACACGCCACCTCCCCTATTGGGCTAGGATTTAGAGGCTTGGGAGTGAACACATTTTTGGGGTTTGTGTATTGACTTGTGACACATGGCATTCAGCCATCTCATTTGACCTGGTTCAGGGCAATATGTTGGTGAGTCAAGGGAAGGTCTTGAGTCCAGGGAATGAGGGGTTTATGGCTGTGATTGTGTACGTTTCCATCTTTCCCCAACTTTGCCTTATTTGTGTTCATATGCCAATTTCAGGACTTTCTTCCTTGGTGCAATTCTTGTACATGCCCGCCATCGTGAGACAATCGATGTGCTGAACGAAAGCCCGCAGCCTGATTTGGATTGTGAATTGGGTTATTGCTGTACTTGTGGGATCTGGTTGCTATTCAGGGTTGAAGGAGGATTTTATTTTCTATATTCTTGGATTTGGACCCTGGAAATCGAGGAATGCAATCGTTGATCCGGAGTAAATCAGCAGGGGTTACAGGCGGAAGGGGCACAGCGAGAAAGATGTCCTTGAATTATGCCCTAGGTCTTTTGATGTATTCCTGCAAGTTGGTTTTGTAGTGGAAAACCCCAAACCAAAGCAGCAAGTAGAGCAAGGACTGAATATGGATCGTATCAATGAAATCAATGATTGGTTTTGGAATCCAGTGTAACACAGAAGGGCTGCAGATAGACAAAGCAGGTTTATGTACATAGATTCAATCACAAATGAATAATGCAAAAGGTTTTATATGAAAATTGGTCAGACTCTAGCCTCAGAGGTTGTAATAGGCACTTCATGTGCACTCTTTTGGGTGAAATGGTGCTGGTTAGGACTGAGGGGCATAGATGTCAGGACCACACAGAAAATGACTTGGCCAAGCAACTAAATTCAGAAACAGTTACAAAGTAGGACCACAATAAGTGGTAGAATCAATTGAGTATAGGGGTCTTGGGGTGGGAGACCACTTAGGCTTAACCTCCAAGGCCCACAAGCATGGAATGCCTGATTTATTTTGGTATGACCTCCATGAAGGAAGGTACCTCCGCTCAGTTGAGTGGTAGGGGTGAACTTCATGGGGGGGGCTAGGGTCACAACCCTAGTTACCTTGAGAAAGTGTACTTTGGGCCACAAAAGAGAGATAAAAACACTTAAGTTTGTCTCAGCATCAACAAAGGGTTTTAAGGGGGGCTTAGCCTGGATCAAGCCCTCCAAGAAAGACATGGCAGTGACTTTTTCTTACTCCCCCCTGGAGTACTAGTTGATCAAGCTAGTAGGACCAAGGAAAAAGGCTCAAATATTTCCAAAATTACCCCAAAAAATGCATTAAACTTACCAAAAACATTCTCATCACTTCATAGAAGCCTATCACACTGTATGGACCCTTGAAAAACAGTGTAATGTACCGTGAATGATGTCCCTTCGAAGGGGCATTCCTCAAAAGTCGTCGGCGTGAGGCGAAAACTTTCGGAAAGAGTGTGGGGGCAGTGGGAATGGAACCCAGGACTCCCTGTCCAGAGCACATGTGTCTGTCCACTAGGGTACAGTCGAACGCTCTAATGCGGACGGTTATCGCCGTACAAACAGCGTTTTAGTAAACGTCCTGACCAAGGGCCAGGGCGGAGCAATACTCCCAATGGAGGACACAAACCCCCAGGAGCTGAAAAAAATAGAAAATGGAACCAGCAGGGAGTGATTCCTGCGGTTTTGCGGAAGGGGCTGCGATTTAGCAAGTGAAATCGTTGAAAATCGACGAAACCACGCGGGAAATCGTCATTTTTACACATAACTTAAAGTCGCAGACAAGCGCAAACGAAGCGGACGCCAAGAAAAGGGTTGCGCAAGCGAAAACGGCTTTTGGAAAAGAAGGTATGAGCCGTAGTTTTTAAAGTTTTAAAGAAAATTTTTGCACAGTTGCATCAAAATTTTTATAAACTTCAGAGTAAAGTATTCAAAATCAGCCCGCACCACAGAGCAATTCAACAACCCGTCTCTCAGGTATGTCTGTGTCACTTCACACTCACGCATTGCGTTCGTGTTGGTTGTTCCGTCAAAACGTTAGGGTTGTCAACGCTGTGCTCGTTGGGGGGTCGGGTGTTCATCTCTCGTGCTCTGCACAGGCGAAAGCAGGAATGAAAGGTATGTGATGCGGATGGAGCGCGCAGCGCGCACGTAGGGTTAGTATATGCGCTGTGCTCGCGATGCATGTGCCTAATCTAGGCATCCACACGCTGTATCGCTTCACCTGTATCCCTAATCCACCCTTGTTTCCTTCTTCACAGGTAAGCGTTTGTATGTGTGCGGCCGTAGCGTTCAAGTTGAGTTGCTTAAAACGCTTAGGTTTGTTTTGTGTTCGTTTCAATGCGGCATTCGCACGATGCATGGTGAGTAAGGTAGGTTAGCCCAGGAGGAGCTCACCTCCTGGTTGAGTCTGTGGTTACGCCTCCCTTCCCTGCGTGCACATGATGCATTAAAGGGTAGGCCACGCGAATTGCGCACGGTAAACCTTGTTTAGGTTACTCAGAGGCTCCTCGGTACGTTCTTTAAGAGAACCCGAGGAGTTTCTTAAAGCTTGCTTGCTTGACAGGGGTAGCTGCACCTGCAGCGTGTTTGCGAACAGCGTATTATAGGTCACACTGAGAAGGGTATAATACCTGGAGTGTGGCTTGGTTCCACAGTCGCAAACGCCCCTTCATCTGCCTCTTTTGTACAGGTGGGAGAGGTTAGGGTGATTGGTGCACGCAGCAGCTGCCTTCGGCGGCTACCATTTTTCTGCCCCAGCAAAACAGGGGCGCTGATCACAAATCAAATCACTGTGCCTCAGCCAGGAGTGGCGAGGACAGTCCGACTTCAACGACATCTGCGCTGTGCACGCAACGAGAGCACCCCTTCCCTCCAAGCCCTAGCAGGGGAAACGCGTTGTGGCGTCCCCTGTTAGGCCACAGCTGCTTAGGAGCGCTGTGTTCTCTTGTCCTTTTCACAGGAGGGTCGTTAGGACCCATGAGAACTTCACCTCCGCAACGCCAAGTAGAGTGTGCGTGTAGGAGTGGTAGTCCTGAGTGGGGGCTAGAGCCAGTTGCCCAGTGCTCGCCCACCAGGATGGTGCCACTGTAGGGTGTGTAGGACCTGTAGGGGGCGTGTCACTGTCCCACCCTTTTCCTGCAATTTTAGCTGGGCTGGTGGGCTGTGACAGTGGTTAGGTTAGTGTTTTTGGCCACATAGCAAACAGGCGTTTTGCATGCCTTCATAGCTTTTGGCCACCCCTCCCTGTAGTAGTCAGGTAGGTAGGGAAAACAATACCTGGACTAACACTCTGGGTATTCCCCCAAGGTTTTGCGCCAGCACAGAAATTGGGCGCATAGGGGAGGGGAGACCCGGGGCGTACCCCGTGGCATCAATAAGCCAACCCTCCGGGTTTAGCAAGGGCGCAGACTTGGGTATAATTAGGACACCACTTCTGCGGCTTGCTCTCAGGACCTTAGGACTAGCACACTCACACATACGTTATGGCAGGTAAGGGTAAGGTAAACCCTGTAAGGAAGGGTAGAACCCCATGGGTCTGGAGCAGTCAGGGGTCCTAACTGTGGGCTCGCTTGTCCCCAAGGAGGGAAGACACACCTTGTCTCATAACACCTTGCTTGTCATTCCCCCCTGGTGTAGAAAGCCACCGTTCTTCGTTGGCTCACCAAGGTCATTACATTAGGGCAGTACCCATGCAACACATGGTCAACAAGGCAAACACTCGCTGGGTGACTGCCATCTTGATAAGCGGTCACCTGGCTCACGCTGGAAACCATAGGCATGGGTCTGCAGGGCACAGACAGGGTCAGTAGACTGACACAGGGTAGTTAGTTTCGCTTCTTACGCTGGGACATAGTCTCAGCACGGGTCAGGAGCTGCCCCTCGTTGTTCTCAACGAGATAAGTGCGGAAGATGGGGTTGATACTCCCATCTGGTTGTATGAAGGCTGACATAGGTTCCCAGGTCGCCTCGGACAACCCATAGCCATCCCACAGGGTAAGGAATTTCCAGCCCTGTTTATACTCGTGGCGAGCAATACCTGCAACCACGTGGTAACCATCGACTGCCATCTCATCGGCAGTCATCTCTTCGAGTTCGTCTGCCTCCTCTGGACTGGCAGCGTTCTCTAGGTCTATACGTTCAATCTCACTGTCGCTGAGGCGCCACTCATCCCAAGACAAGTCGTCAGGGGAGTGATAGTGCCTCAGCTGCTTAGGAGCACATAGCAGTTCACCACCTAGACGTGGACTGCACCTGACGTGGATCCTGGATCCATCTATCCTGATGATACGATAGGGTCCAAAGTAAGGGTCCTGTAGGCAGTTACGTGGCCAGGAGGGTAGGCGTGAATGGTGTACCAAAACAAGGTCACCAACCTTGAAGCTGGCAGGTCGCCGTAGGCGGTTCCGTCGGCTCTGTTCACGGTCACGAATGTGCCTCAGGTTAGTACCAGCCTGGTTAGCCAGAGACTGCTTGTGTTCTAGCCAATCTCCCACAGGGCTCTTGAAGTCCTCAGGAAAGGGGGTTTTGAAGAACCAAGCAGGTCGTCCTCCATGGATCAGTTCGTGGGGGGTGAAACTCGTAGAAGAGCTCCGCTGTGAGTTCATGGACAGAACTGCCCAGGGCACTAGGCGTACCCAGTCCTTGGTGCGCTCCTGTTTCATCAGGATTCTTAAGTTTTGCTCCACCACACGGTTTTGTCTCTCACAGAGAGGGTTAGACGTGTGAGTGTAGGGCACACCTGTGGTTACTTCCACGTTGAGGGCATTTAGCACTCGTTTGTACCACCCAGTGTCACTGCGGATGCGTATATCTTCATCAGAGTGCACCTGTTTAGGTGCTCCATAGGGTTCGAGCCATTGTTCGACCAACATTTTTACAGTCTGCTCACCTGTGATTTTCTTATTGCAAGGGAACACACGGGTGAAGCGAGATAGACCACAGGTGACCACGAGGCAACTATCATAGCCGCCAAAGCGTGGTAAGCCGTGGATGTAATCCACGTAGAGAAGAGAGTTAGCACAATAGGGTATGGGTAAGCTGGAGATCAGACCCCTATCCCTACTGTCACTTTGCTTGCTGGCATGACAGCCACAAGCATCCACAATGGTCTGCATACGCGACCTCAGTTCAGTCAGGGTTAGACTAGAGTAGAAACACTCACGGAAGAAGTCCACTGAGCGATTAGCGCCAGTGTGACCAGAACTGAGATGGGACCACTGTAGGCACCCATCCAGTCGTGCCTCAGGCACCACAATTCGGTCCTCGTAGAAGAGGTACTGATTGTTTTTATACCACTGGTGCCCGTCAATGACACGGGGTTCGAGACCAGTGTTGAGGGTTTGGAGAATTTCTTCATACTCTGACTGATAGTCGGTTAGACTCCAACCCTCCAGGATTCCAGCAGTGCGCATGGACAGGTCAAGCTGGACATCCATACGCTGGAAAGCCTCTTTGGCGAGTGCCTCAGAGCTCTCGGCAATAAGCGCATCGAAGTTGTTGCGCGATATATAGTCAGACAGTTCATTCTTAATCCCGGGGATATGATGCACTGTCAGCCTGAACTGGCTCAGGTAAGTCCACCACCGTTTTAGCTTCGCTTTTTCTGGTGGTGGCCCCTTCTGAAAAGACTTCACAGGCTCCTGGTCACACAGCCAGACAATAGGGTTAGACCCCAGGAGTCGGGATTGTGAAGATAGCACCAACATACCGGCCAGAAGTTCCTGGTCATAGGTGCTGTAGTTGGAACGCGCTTGGTTCCACTTCCAATTCCAGTGTCCCAGTGGCACCAGTCGCCACTCACTGGTAGGATAGTCATGTTTCAACGAACCATCACGGTTCAGTCCAGTAGTACGATAATGGCAGTGGGTTAGCTCAGCGGGGTTAAGCTCCTGCCATTGGTAGATCGTACCTCCCCCCCCTACATCACTGGCATCAGTGATCAGGACTATCTCGCCCTCAGGGCGGGGAACTCCCAGGCAGTTGGAGGAGGCAATCTTCCTCTTCAACTCCTGGAAACACTCTTCCTCTCTGGAGGTCCACCTCCAGGAAGTAGTTTTCTTGATTAGGTCAGTGAGGGGTGCAGAGGAGTAAGTAAAATTGTGGATGTGACGCCGATAGAAATTACAGGCGCCCACAAAACTCCTCACATCGTGTAGACCCTTCTTAGGGTCATCGCGAATCTGCATGTCCTGTAGGGGCTGCATCTTAGACGCGGCTGGTTTCCACCAGCCATACCCCACGTCGAAACCCAAATACTCCATCTCCTCTTTCATAAACTCGCATTTTTCGAGTTTGATTCGGAGATGGTTTTCTTGACAGACAGTGAAGAATTCACGGAGGAGAAGGACATGGTCCTCTTTGGTATTAGTACCCAAACTCACGTCGTCGATGTGAGCCTCCATTTCTGCACCCCGAGAAATCAACTCTTGTACTAGAGCCCTGCGCCTCAGTATGTACAAAATTTTGTTCATAAGCTCCTGGAAGAGCGCTGGGGCGTTAGCCACCCCGAAAGGCATAACCTTCCACTTGAAAACACGACCCTTAGGGGTTATAAAGGCAAGCAGCTCCTGAGCTGCGGCGGTTAGGTCAACCTGCCAGAAACCAGAGCGTTTGTCCATTTTGGTCTTATACCTGCATTTGGCAATACGCTCCAGGGTGTTTTCCATGTTAGGAATACTCCCTGAGTGGTTCTGGGTTTTCTTGTTGACCTCACCATAGTCTACAACAAGACGTAGAGCAGTCGACCCTGGTTTAGCAACAAGGAAACAGGGGCTGCAGTGATGGGGATAGTCCCCATGTTTGTACTCTTCAACGAGGCCAGCATCAATGCATTCTTGGATCTGGCGCTCGATTTCTTCAACCTGTTCCTGTGGAGCGGGATACGGACGACGCCTCACTCGTGTCTTTTCAAATTCTGGTTTCAATTTCAGGTCCATCTGGACCAGTTTTTTGCAAGATAGAGGAGGCGGCAAGGCGCCGAACACCTCCTCATAGGTTATAAGCAGTTTCTTCAGGCGGGGGTCAAGGTTAAGACTCTCGACTTTCTGAAGGAAGTCCTCCTCAGCATGGAGGTTGCTTTTTCCATGTTCTTTCTTTTTATGCCGATCAGCAGTTTCGGCGGGTACAGTACCATCGTCCCACTCAGGGGGACATTGCTGCCCATAGTGTAGAGAGTACACTAGAGGTATCTCAGGATCAGGCAGCGTATAGGACTCATCGTCCTCCTCAGACCAGATGGAGTATTTCCAGGTCTGTCTGAGGTATTGCAGCCGCTCTTGGCGCTCAATACCTTCGGCCTTCAGGTACAGCAGCCGTCGGAGTTCTTGCGTGTCATGCTCAGACAAGGGCATGTTATTAGCAGCAGGCCGTGCCAGAGCATCAGTACTCCGGGCCACGGGTTCACCTGTGTCCACAGGCTGCATGTGTAGCACTGGTTTCCCAACAGAGGAAGCGGGTTCAGAGGTTGACTCTAGATCTACCTCCTCTAGCAACAGCTGGGCCAGGAAAGCACTATGTTTTAGGTCAACACAGCTGGGATCAACAGAGGGAATAGTGCTGGCGATCTCAGACAGTTGGTCGTCTGCATCCTCTTTTACAGCTGCAGGTTCCAGATAGTCATCAGGAGACTCACACCCTGTAAGTGTGGCAGATAGGTGCTCAGGAGATCGATTTTTGAGATCATAAAGGGTCAGGCCACGATTTTCGGCCATGACCTCTTTTAGTAGCACCTGGTCCAGGTCACACAGGGGTACAGGATTGAGAGATCCATCGATGATGGACAGGAAACTGGCCCACTCAGGGGCCTGCATAGCTGTGTCTGAGTCCTCAGGCACATAGATGGGGCCGTCGGGGAGTTGCACTCTTCCCACGGTCATTCGGTCAAGCATACGGCGCCAGTAAGCATGTTCACCAGAGCAACCCCAGTCAGGGGTGCACATAACAACCCTTCCTCCCTCATAAGCGATCTTGGTTAGAACCTTCGCGAGCAGGGAGAAGGGAGGGTTAGCATACGCTAGGCCCATTGCTTTCCAGAAGAATCGGAAAGCATTGTTCATTTGTTTCGAGCAGTACAACTGCATGATGTGCTGTTGTTGGCTCGCAAACAATTCCACCTGGATCTCATCCAGGTTTACCTGAAGGGCCGCCAGTCCATTTTCGAGAACATGACGGGCCAGTTGGTAGTTTTCAGTACGATAGTTCGTCTTGGTCGCGTAGCGCAGCCCAGACTCTTTTCGTCCTGACAGCTCCAAAGGAACGGAGAATAGCCCACTGCGAAAGTCGCAGTGCAAAGAGTAAGGACGCTGTAGGGACAGCATTTTAACCTGGGGGTTTCTTCTTAGAAAGTCAGTGCCAATGACAATGTCAAAGGCGTCAGTGTCCAACACTCTGCAGTGTTGGGTCACGGTTTCGTCGCCCAGACATATGGTCACATCGACCCCCCCCAAGGAATGGATGGTACGCCCATCCCCTACTCTTATGGCCACAGTCTTGGTCTTCCTGAAAGTTTTAAGCAGGCGCCGGGCCACTATGGAAAGTGTTGCACCGGTATCAAGCACTGCTCGAAAAACCTGATCCCCGATTTTCACGAGGATCCAGAAAACCAAGTCCTCCTCTTCGGAGCCGCCCCCCTATTCCTCATCAGGGAATTTCACATCCACTCCTGCAGCCATGAGGGCCTTGGCCATCCAGGCCAAGCGCCTCTTCTTAGAATTATTCCCCTCAGGGGTAGCGTTATCCCCTTGGGGGCGCTTCTGGGGGACACCTGCGGCAGGAGCGGGTGTAGCAGCAGGAGTAGGCGTAGCAACGGGCGCTGATGAGCGCCTCTGGGGGTTAGGGGGTCCAGTCTTACCACCCCCCTTGCCACCTCCTTTACCTTTATCCCCATTCGGGGGATTTCTGGTGGGCGTCGGGTTCTTCTGGCGCTCCGCCTCCTGACGCTTGAGTTTGTCACTCTCGCGTTTCTTGATGTGGCATTCGTCCTCATAGTGACGACGCTTGCCACAGTAACCACAGGTGATGGTACACCTGAAGTGGTCCTGATGGATCACAGTTTTCCCATCTTTAGTATGCTGCTGACGTTTCATCTGCAGCATACAGCCACTGCGGAGATCGCAGTCAGAGGCATGACAAGGTCCCCCCTTGTCATTGACAGGTCGGCAGTAAAACAGGGGGGGGGTGCCTGCATCAGTTGGAACCTCGTTCATGGCACGTAGGTTGCCCCTCCCTTTACCGCCTCCCTGGTTGGTGTTAGTGGGATTTTTATGCCCCTTCCCTTCGCCACGTTCAGGGGTAGGGGTACCACCTCGTCCCAAATGCTTCTTGAGGAACTTCTCCATGTGGGAGTCGTTCTCTCTCTCAAGAGCTAGCTCAATCAAGAGATCCACCAGTGTATCATACGAGTGGGTCCTGCTCTTCCTCTCAGAGGTTGAGCGGCAATCATCCCACGTACGCTGGGGGATCTTACTCATGAGCCACAGGTGGGGCTCAGTGGCTCCGTAGGAGCCCACATTCATCCTCGAAAATAAGTACTCCATGTCGCACACATACTCAGAAATTCGCGCAGCGGATGGAAACTCCGGGAGCATAGGTAGCTCCTCGATTTGTGTGCGTACGCTGAGGTCAGTCTCATAGACTGGGAATGTTTTCTCTAACCTCAGGAGTACCTCCGCCCAAGTAGAACAGGTTTTCACAATCTGTTTGACCTGTTTTTGCAAAAATTTCTTTTTGCATGAGCGTTTTAGCAGTGAACATTTGGTGGCCACATCCACATGGGATTGGCCAGTCAACAAAAGGAACTCCGCAAATTCTTCTGCCCATTCAGGCAGGTTTTTAGGGTCGAACTCCGGCAGTTCCAGCTGGATGTTCGCCTGGGCAATTGGTCTGCCCATCTTCCCACCCCCTGGAGTTAGGCCTGAAGGCGACACGCCGGCAAGTGGGGCCAGGGCTGACAGCCCTCTTCTCTCACTCTCTGTGACAGGCACGTCCTGTAGGTCCGCCATAGGCACAGTCCTGGCACGGGGGTGAAAGGGGCTGGGGCAGGTAACCTTAGGCAACAGCCTTGAGACCCTGGATCTCTTGAGATCTTCGGCCAGGGTACTCAGCCCTGGAGAGAGAGAGAGGAACTCAGGCTTGGGTAAGGGTTCTGCAATACCCAGTTTAGCTTTAATGGCCTCTGATAAGGCCGTCACATCTGGATCTTCTGATCCAGACAGGAATTTGGCCAGCAGCTCGGCCGTTTGATCCAGGGCACCGTAGGTTGGCCTTGGATGATGTTCTTCGACTGGTGTTGGGCCCACTTCGGGAGCCCTTGGGGTTGGGTACTCAGGTCGTAGTCGTCTTGGCAGGGATGCAGTAGACGGAGGGCCTGAGTGTGAGTAGGACCCTAGATCCGTACGTGGTCTGGACCCATGTACAGCCAGTGGTTCCTCTCCATCTTCCCCACGGATGGATTTGTAGTACTCATCGTGCATGATGTACTCATCCATCTTCATCTTCAGCTTCTCATATTCCTCAGGTCCTTCAATGGCAGTTGAGGATGAAGCTGGGCAATTGAATCGTGATACTGAAGCAGCCACACGTCTGTGGAGGTGACTGAAGCTGTCTCCACCGTGTGCTGCTAAGGCCTCGGTGGTAAGGCCTTTATTCTTCTCCGCCCTTCTGCGTTCTGGATCTCCTTGGGACCCAGATGCGCCACTGAGGTGATGTGGTGCTCGGTGTGGTGGTTCACTCATTGGGTGGACCACACTGCCCATTTGTACTAGGACAGTTCGGATAGGCCAGGTCCTTACACTTGGTGTGGACATTATGGACTTTTTGTTGAGCTTTTGTTCTGCACTTCTCAGGGTCGGTTCAAAAGGTCTCAAGGGACTGTCTCTGCTACCGGAAAGATGTCCTTGAATTATGCCCTAGGTCTTTTGATGTATTCCTGCAAGTTGGTTTTGTAGTGGAAAACCCCAAACCAAAGCAGCAAGTAGAGCAAGGACTGAATATGGATCGTATCAATGAAATCAATGATTGGTTTTGGAATCCAGTGTAACACAGAAGGGCTGCAGATAGACAAAGCAGGTTTATGTACATAGATTCAATCACAAATGAATAATGCAAAAGGTTTTATATGAAAATTGGTCAGACTCTAGCCTCAGAGGTTGTAATAGGCACTTCATGTGCACTCTTTTGGGTGAAATGGTGCTGGTTAGGACTGAGGGGCATAGATGTCAGGACCACACAGAAAATGACTTGGCCAAGCAACTGAATTCAGAAACAGTTACAAAGTAGGACCACAATAAGTGGTAGAATCAATTGAGTATAGGGGTCTTGGGGTGGGAGACCACTTAGGCTTAACCTCCAAGGCCCACAAGCATGGAATGCCTGATTTATTTTGGTATGACCTCCATGAAGGAAGGTACCTCCGCTCAGTTGAGTGGTAGGGGTGAACTTCATGGGGGGGGCTAGGGTCACAACCCTAGTTACCTTGAGAAAGTGTACTTTAGGCCACAAAAGAGAGATAAAAACACTTAAGTTTGTCTCAGCATCAACAAAGGGTTTTAAGGGGGGCTTAGCCTGGATCAAGCCCTCCAAGAAAGACATGGCAGTGACTTTTTCTTACTCAGCGGGGGCCGGTCCTGGTAGGGACCTTCTTTATGGTAGCAGAGGCTTACCTGCTGCCCCTACCAACCGCCGACCCGGGGACTTGGGCCCTTATGAGCCCTGCCCAAGTACGCCCCGGGTGCGTATTGTGGACTCGGTGGAGACCACGCCGGAGATTGGAGCCATAGAAGAACCGAGACGTTCAAGAGCATGGCGAACTCCGGAAGTTGAAGCCCGACGAGAAGTACGACATTCGGGAAGAGGAGGACGTGACATGGAGGACCTGGTCTCCATGTGTGAGCGTCGCTGCCGAAAGGCATGCAACCTCCGCTCCGCCGCGGAGGACTCTGATGAGGCTTGCCATTCAGGCAGCAGTGGAGGACGGGCCCGGCGCTACCGGAAGCGCGGGTCACCCAAGTCCGCGGCAAGGGACGCCGGGGCTATGGATACGAACCCCAGCCCGATCAGGCTGTGGGAATCCGAGGGGCACTCCGAGGGATATCGGACAGCCTACGAGCCACCTTCGGAGCCGGAGATGTCCGCGCCGATCGCCAGGGCGCATACGGCCCCCGAGCCCGCCCTGAAGCACGACGCCGAGGGCTTGGAGAGGCCGGCAAGGGCCCGGACGGCACCTGTGCCCCGGCACACGGGATCAGAGACGGACGCCATAGGCGATACGCCCATGGGCGATGAGTCTGAGGTGCCGGGAACCGCGGGATGTGCTGAATCCGGCGGAAAGCACGCTGCGTGCCACTGCGAGCACGTGTCCTTCCTCATGGGCAAGTACCCGAAGATGGGGATGGACGCCATCGTGCATCATCTGGACCGCCTGGACAACGCCAAGGATGCCCTAGAGGAGGACGTCGCGGGGATCCTGGACGATCAGTCGGCCGCGGAGAACCACATGGAGGAGCTGCGAGCGGATCAGGCCCGGTACCGGGAGAATCTGGAGCTGGCCCTGCAGAAGCAGCAGCAAGTGGTGGACAGCCTCCTCCACTTAGTGGAGGACATGTCGGGACGCCTGAGAAGGCTAGAGGAGCGACAGCCCCTCGCCTCGGGTCCGGAGCTCCCGGCAAAGCCGGCCGCGGTGGAGCTGGTGGAGCGGGTTAAGACCCTCAGGAGCGCCATGGAGAAACCCATGGGCGGCCCTGCAGAGGCACCATACGCGCCTCCGCGTGTTGACCCGGGTGCGCTGCCGTATGTTCCCCTGTTCAGCGAATCCACAATGCTCGGGGAACACACGGCACCGGCTGGGTCCATGCGGGAAGGGCACGTGACCACGGACCCGAGGAGCCTGACGGTACAGATGTCCCATGCCGCCCAGGATGTACCGCTCACGACGAATATGGCAGTCTATGCGGAAGAGAAGATCGAGATCCAGAACCAGACCATGCAGGGGCGAACCATGGGAAGCGCCGACGGACATGGTCGAGGCCATCCAAGCGGAAACCTGTGGGCGAAGGATCCCAATACGGGGATATGGACGGCCGATGGGGCAAATCCTTCCCGCATTCCAAACCCCATGGGTTCAGGCCCAACTGGACCGCACTCCATGGAGGAGAGGGATGTACGGGGAGTGTACTCACACCCGCCGGTCACAGGTGGTATCCGTCTCGGTGGAGTGGTGGCTGGAGACGTCGGAGACGCCATCAGGATCGACGACCTCAGGGGAATCAAAATCCCCTATTACGACGGGAACCCGTCCAACCTGGATGACTTCATCCTGGACTGGGAGGACTTCGCCGAGGAGGTCATCGGCGAGATGCGGGGAGCGCCGCGGGACAAGTGGGTATGCCGGACATTCCCACACCGGCTGGCGCAGGACCTCAAGGAGGAGCTGCGGGATCAGATCCGGGAAGGATTGATCCGCACGGAGCAGGCCTGCCTCCAGTGGTTGGAGGATGAGGAGCGGGTGGACGCTCCGAATCAGAAGCTGGAGGACCTGTGGTCCATTCCACTGCCGCTGGACCGCGGTGAGTTGCGGGTCCGGGAGTGGAACCGGTATCTGCGGAAGTACCGCAGATGCCTCAAGCTGGTGGAAGACTGGAACGAGGCCAGTGAAATCCGCCACTTGCTGAAGGACGTCCTCCCCAGCAACTGGAAGAGGCGAGTGGAGGACGAGGAGAAGAAGCGCGCCAAGAAGCGGGTGGCGGTGCGGATCATGGCGGCGGAGGATACCCATTCGGGTATCATGGAGTTCTTCAGGAGGAACCTGGGCGAACCCAACCGGATGTTGGGCCTGAAGAACGCCGTGTACGTGGAGGTATTTGGGGACTCCATGGGGCAAAGGTTGCTGCGCCTCAACAACGTAGAGTGGAGGCGCGGGGAGCTGCTGAGGATGCAAGTCATCTTCGCCCGCATGAGCCTGGACGAGATCGTGAAGTACATCACGGTGGAGTTGAAGCTCAATGCGAAGAACGAGGCCCACGTGCAGGATCGGCATGGTCATGGACAACGAGGACACCGAGAAGACCGCCATCATCGGGAGATCCAGGAGGACACGGCCAACTCCGCGGAGGATGGAAGTGCAAGTGGCCAAGACCACTGGTCCCGGGAGGATCACGAGGAAGCCCATTTCTTCGCGTTCGTGGCGCACAACGTGAAGAACCATGGGCAGGATCGGTCCAGATGGAGCCAAGTGGGACCCAAGAAGGGCAAAGAGCCAAGGAGGATCGGGAACCCACCGCTCTCGTTCCGGGAGTACAGGTCTCAGCACGACGGGTGCTGGGTCTGTTATGGCAAGGGAAATAACCATGCACACGACCACCGTCAGTGCAAGGTGTATGAGGCGGACAAGAAGGCCTACTTCGCAGCCCACCCCGAGAAGAAGCCCAAGGAGCAGCGGATTTCCGACTGGAAGGCGAAGGGCGGAGATGGGGGAAAAGGCCAAGGCAAAGGCCAAGGAAAAGGCGGAGGAAGAGGCTATGGTGGTGGACCTGGCCAAGACCGACGAGTGAGGTCGATCGAGGAGGTTGCTGAGGACATGTTGAGGACGTTGGAGGAACTCAAAGCCCAGCAACGTGGTGGACAAAGTCCTGGCGGATCGCAGCCGGAAGGGGCTGCGGGAAGTCAAGTCTAGAGGAGCCCCCACGGGAGTGGGACCTCGGAGGTCTCTCCTCCGAAAATCAGTGGAATCCCAGGGAAAGCAAAGGCACATCGGGTGCCGCAGAAGGCTCCGGAAGAGCCAAAACCACTGAGTTTCGCCACTCCCAACCCCTGGAGCGCCCTACCAAGGGATGTACATGTGGGTACGGGACATGGCAAGAAGGAAGGAGCGACCACGGAGAGCCCCGTGGACGGGCAGGACCAACCCAAGATCTACACCATCCGTGACCATACCCTTGAAGTCCTGATGCACCCGGACGTGCTAGAGTTGCATGCCGTGAGAGTCGTCCATACACCTCATGGCGACGAGCGGCAGTTGCACTTGAAAGTGCGAGTACGGTGCGGACGAGAGGAGAAGGTGGTGGATGTGTTGGTGGATACGGGTGCCCAGGTGAGCCTGGTCCGGAGAGGGTTGTTCAAGGAGGAATTCCTGCAGCCCAGCCGGAGACCGGTCCGCCTGAAGGTCGCCAACGGAGAGATTATGGGTGGAGGCACCCATGAGGCCAATATCAGTATGGAATTCTGGGAGCATGAGCGCTTGAACCGCCCTGATCAGGCGAAGAGAAGCACTCTATCCGGGAACTTCTATGTGGCCGACATTACTGATTGGGACATGATCATGGGGTACGACTTCATGGTGGCCAACGCCATTGGAGCCCTTCCCCATCGCGCAACGCTGGTCCGGGAGGACGATGAATGCCTCACATGGCTGTCCACGGATTATGCGTGCGGGTCATCCCAATGGAATGCCGAGGAAGAGGATCGGATCGTCCGAGCGGTGCAAGCTGTGGGTGCCAAGTCCATAGGAGACCGTGGAGTTCAGCTCACGGAGTATGGAATGGCGCCGCAAGTGTACGCCAGGATGATTCAGACGCTGGGAGCTGAAGTGCCTGAGACGGACGTCTTCGCTTCCCGGGATGCCCCACTTCTGCGGAAGTGTAGGAGGCATTGGCATCGAGGAGACTCAGCCTGGCACAGGCATTGGGGTTTGAAGGAGTGGGGACCCATGTATTGGCATGGCTCCCTGGACAACACCAGACGTACGGTGGAGAAGATCATCGCGGATAGGGCGAAGGGGATCCTGGTCATAACCGGCATAGGATCCACCCCATGTCCGCTGGAGGGTCTCAAGTCGACGCTGGACTCCATCACCCTGAACGAGATGTCATTCGGGCCAGAAGAGGAGCTGTTCATCGATGCCAAGGGTGTATCAATGCCCTCCCCGGGTCAAGCGTGGGGTACCAAGGCTTTCCTGGTGGATGGGGCGCAAGCCCAGCCCGCGGGTGATGAAGCATTCATCCGTAGGGTGGAGGCGGTGCCCATGAAAGTCATGTTTGAGCCCAAGGAGGGGACAGATCAGCCAATTGATGGCATTGACGTCCTGTCCCACGCCGAGATCGACGACGTCGTCAACTACATGCGGATGGGGATGCACGACCGTGTGGCAGCCAAGAAGAGGCGGGCCATGGTCACATCTCCGCATTGGTGGGATGACAAGATGTTGGTCACCGGCAAGTACGAGAAGGATGAGTTCGTGGCGAGGGTCATGGATCACATCGCGGACCAATACGATGGTCCGGTTGGGTCGGACCCACCAACGTGGGGTTTTCCAAGAGTGGGAACCGGTAGCGACGAGCACCAGCCCGAGGCCGCAAATTTTCGAAGATTATCGGTGGGAATCGCGACCCACGACGATGAAGACGGCATATCGGACGAGGAGAAGTCGGACTCGGACCCAGAAGAGGCCTATACCGCAGTGCGGTCGGTTGTATCGATACCGAAGCAAGCGGCTGAAGAGGCTCAGGAGAACCCTAAGGTCGCCGAGCTGAAGGAGAGGCTGATCAAGGCCTATCCGCGGCTATTCAGTGGTGTCGCCAACAAGAACCCTCCAGATCATGGGAGGTTTGGCACAGCGAAGATCAAACTGAAGCCGAACCCCAAGATCTATCGTCATCGGGAGTACCAACTTCAGGGCGATCGGGCCGAGTGTAACCGCTGCATAGTGGTTGATCTTTGTTTTAACTGCGAAGCCTGTAGCCTTGATGCCCCAGGGGTCGTAACGCCCGACACTGCCCCTGATATCTCCGAACCCACATAACCCTCTTCGGACCCATATCCAGCCTCTGGGAGCGACATATGCGAAGCACTTGTAAGTCCAGTGAACTCCATGGTGGAATGTGAAGAGTACGAAAACCCGGTCTACAAAAATGGAGCAGACATAGAATCTCAATGCGCATTCATCGCAACTAATGACACGACGTGAAATCATTCGAAATAATTTAAATAAATCCGATTGGGAAATCACGAAAGACAAATGCGACTCGACGCGCGCTCACAGGCGACATCTGGCGGCGAACGGAAAACATGAAACTGAAGGGAAAATTTACTGCACTAATGTACATCTGAGAATCATTGGAATTCTGATCACATCAGTGTATAATTGAGTGCTGTCACTGCTGCCGTTACACTCCCCCTCTGAAAACATACGCCAGTATGTCAGGCTGGGTCAAGTGAAGTGAACGAAACGGCGAAAGTGACCAAAAACTGACAAATCTATGCCAAAATGTGTGAAATTGAGCTGAATTGAGCAAAATTGTGCTGAGATCTGTGCTTCGCGATGGCCATCGACTTGCATGAAACGTATAGGTACCTCAGGGCACACAGAAAAAGCTTCGTTCAAGCTCGAAAATTCGAAAATTGAAAGTCTGAGTGAAGAATGTACATGATGATCTATGATCCATGATTCATGATGAGATCAGGATCTGACATCTCACTGTCAGAAAACAGAAAACGAGCGTCGCCATGTCGTCGAGCGTCAAAAAAATAGGGTATCCCTTCATGGAGTCCAAGGTATGTGAAACTGACTGGTGTCATTTGTAGGAATGAGACCAGATGCCAGATTATGGTACAAAATGTGCCTGAATTGGGACCAAAATCAGCGAATCGCACACGGATTCAGGGTGGCGAAACTCACCGCAAACCAAAATAGGTCCAACTCAATGTCGATAGACACTGTGTGTAGTGTTGAACGGAAATCCAGTTCTCATTCATAGTCAATCCAGGTCAAATCCTCATGATGATGATGAATCCCATAATGGAAATCCAATCATTGAAAGTAATGATAGCCAAGAAAACCCAGTGGGGTATCCCCACACTGTCAGTATTGTTCCCAGGGCTTCATGTTTAATCCAGTATGAGCCAGAATGGGTAATTGACTCGTTATGGTCCCAGAATGTATAAGCATCCAATGCTTGGTACTGGGAATTTGCCAAAATTGAGCTGATCCTGAGGGGGATTCCAACACAATCCACAGATGAACAGCGAGTCGACACAACTAAGAACACCATCGTCGTCACTTGGTCTATATAAGCCCTTTGACAGTGGTCGTTTGGAAGAGAAACCAACTGTCTCAATGTAAGAGCTGATGGTAATCACATTCTGAGCAGATCCGTCAAACACATGAAATGGATCAGACTCAGTTATGTGCCAGAATCTCTGTAATGAGCACGAACTCGAACGAGTCCTTCCCAAGGTGAGTAGAGGGGTCCAGTCGACAGCTGAACACGAGAGTGTCGTCGTGGTTGAGGATAATGGCCTTTCGGATCTTCGAATTGGAATCATCTGAGATGAAGCACATGATTCACATGATGACCATGATGGGAATGATGGATGGAATGACCAGGATGACCCCAGAATGTCCCATCATCTGTTCGTCGAACCACATAGACGATGCGTCTGGACTGGTATGTCCCCATGCCAAGGGTATATGTCGACCGTAAACTTCTTCGAAAGTTTCGGCGACCCAAATGCTGATCAGATCTTGTCTGGAATGGATGATGCCACAATTGGAGCTTCCTCTTGTGCTTGTAAGTCTTCCTTGGTGACACAATCCTTGATCAGCGAGAGCTCTTTGTCAATCTCAGGGTGTTTCTTCAGGAACTTGATGAAAGTATCCGTATACCCATGGATAAAACTTGAAGCTGGCTCCCATTTGTCTTCTTCTGGACCGAATCCTTTCCATCTGCACAGAAAGTACCACTTGCCTCGAGCATTCTTCTTGTACTCAAGAATCTTCTCCAACTCGAAACTGCTTGTGACCATCTTCCTGTCGCTCAGGTACTTCGAAGTCCAATAGAGAGGCTTGAACCTTCCTTTGGGGCAGGGTACTTCGGCCTTCAAACGATCTCGATGTACTTTTTGATGCCTGCCTGGCTCAATCTCAATGTTGAATGTAGTCTCACTTAGTTGACTTTTGACTTGGAATGGGCCATCCCACAAAGGTAACAATTTGTTGTCGTCCTTCAGGGTGTCGTCTGACTTACGAAGCCAAACTTGCTGGCCTTTCTCGAAGGGTTTTCCTTGCATTCTTGACTTATTTTTGAAATTCAACCAATCTGCTTGACTTTCCACTTTGGCTTTAATCCACTTGGACTCTAGATCCTTGATCTTCTCAAACCATTGCGAGGCGTCGTAGCACTGCCTTGGATGATACATCACTGGTCCTGGACCCATCTTCTCACGACCAAAAACCAGCTCATTCGGACTTAATCCAGTGTAATTCTTGGTGCGATGGTATCTTCTCAAGACACAGTAAATTGTCTCCAACCAATTGTAGTCTTTTTCAGTCGCCAGGAATTTTCTCAGAATGGAGATAAGAATCCTTCCAGCGCGTTCAGCAGGGAGAGCTCGATGGTCGTAGACTCGGGCACGAAGGTGATGAACTCCCAATAGGGCACACATGTTCTCCCACCAAGTCCCAATGAACTCTTTCCACCTGTCCGTCAGAATTTCACTGGGCACATCCCAGTTACTCATCCACTGACTTGCAGTCCACTTGGTAGCCATTTCAGAGGTGAGATGCTTCGTGTTGCAAGGGAGGACTTGGATGTAGCCACTGTGGCGGTCTTGAATTAACAAAACCCCATCGATAGGCTTCCTCGTGTAGAGACATTCCTCTTGGATTTGTCCCAACTCGAAGACATCCGCCGTCACCTTGTCGAACAGCCTCTCAGGAATTGGTAATCCCTTCAGTAGTCCTTCTGCCTTTTGATTCTTGGGGACGGTCGCCTGACATTGCTTGCATCCTTTGGCAACTCGTTCACAGGCACCCTTGAGGTCCCTTGTGTAAACTCTGTGGCGTAGCTCCTGCTCCAGCACACGAGAATGTGTGTGGGCTGTCTCATTCGGATGCCAATGTTTGACATATCGGTCAATCAGACAATCAGGAACACAAATCCGTCCTTGCCAAAATAACTTGTCGCCTTGGATTTTGAAATCAGACGTCTCTTCAGAGTCGTAAGGCTTGTCCCCTTTCAACTTGTGGTATACAGACCCAAAGAACCTGTCCTCCTTGTACATCTTCGTCCAATCCACATAGAGGAAGGAAGTTTCCTTGTCCTTTTGCTGTGGAGGGAGCGTGGATTTCGCTTTGGATCTCGTCAGAGGAAACACACTCAGGAGTGGCAGCGACGACTCAGAGTCAGAGTTAACTCCTGCAGTCTGATCTGCCTTGGTAATCTCCTTGCATCTGACCAAATCCACCTTCATCCGATTTTTAATCGAACATTGGAGACAATGTTTCTTGATCAGTGCTTGTTCCTCCTTGTCGAACTCGATCACTTCAGCTTTATCCGTCGCTGTCCCATGAAAACTCACTTCAGAGTAAGCCTCTGAGGCTGGGTAGGCCCAGCGACTCAGGGCGTCCGCCACTGTATTGTAGCGACCCGGAATGTAAGTCACATGGAGGTCAAATCTGCTAAGAGTTTCATACCAACGGCCTCTTCTCCCAGCTGGTCCACCAGGGGTATCCACATGTTCTGTCCTCCAGCTCTCCAGTGACTTGTGGTCAGTCAAAACCTCAACGCGATGGCCCAAGATCCAACCTTCATAACGCCGTAAGGCACAAAGGATTGCGTAGGCTTCTTGTTCCCTTGGACTCCAATTTCGCTGTCTTGTTGTAAGCTTGCGAGACCAGAAAGCCAGAGGGTGATGGTGACCTTCGTCATCGACTTGTTCGATCGTAGCACCAATGGCGTAACGACTGGCGTCTCTACGAATATAAAAAGGTCTTCCATCCAACCACGGAGTCTTTAATGTAACCACATTTGCCAGTGCTTCCTTGAGACCAGTAAAGGCTTCTTCACATTCTGGCGTCCACTTGAGCTTGACTTGAGATCCCTTCTTTCCTTCTATTTTGCCAACCTTCAGTAACTCTGTCAATGGACCAGAGAAATTGGCGTAGAGAGGAAGGAACTCGTGGTAGGAATTGCAGCAGCCTAAAAAGGCACGAAGCTGCGTGATGGTTTTAGGCCTTTCCCAGAGCTGCAGGGCAGCCATTTTTCCTGGGGCTGGTCTTCTTGTCCCATCTTCCAAGACAGAGCCACAAAATTCCACCGATTGGAGGAACATCTTGCCCTTCTTGGGTCCACACACGAGCTTCTCTTGTCGAAGGACTTCGAGAACTTTTCGAACTTGTTCTTCGTGCAACCTCAGGCACTCATCAAAGTTGTTTCCCAACGGCGTGGCAATCAGAAGGTCGTCGATGTAGATGCTGCAGAATTCTTGTAAATCCAGATCTTTGTGCTTCTGAAATAAAATAGTTTCCATCATCTTCTGGAACATCGACGGCGCATTCTTCAGACCCATCGGCAGTACAGTCCACTGGACAGTGCCACAGGGCGTGCACATTGCCGTCAAATGCCTATCCTCCTTTCGAAGGGGCATCTGATGAAAGCCATGGCGCAAATCCAACACAGTAAAGAGCTTGCCTTTGGCTCTCGCGGCGATCTCCTTCTCGATTAAAGGAAGAGGATGCGCGTCTGGTACTGTGGCGGCATTCAGGGCTCTGTAATCCACCACTAGACGCCAAGCATCTATGCTGGATTGGTCAGCAGGTGGGGGTTTTGGCACAGTAAATGGTGCTGAACACCACTCAGAACTCATGCAGCCCTCCAACCAACCGAACTCATAGAGATTGCGCTCAATAATCTTTCGCAGGGCATCTGCTTTGGTGCCGTGGAGATAGAATGGACGTTGTTTGTGAACCTTGGAGCCTTCGATTATGTCAATCTTGGCTTCCCCATTTTCACATCGAATTGGGGGGTTTTTCCACAACTTCCCACTCAGCACGTCATCTTGATAATCTTCGACCACTGCGTCCCTTCTTGCAGATATCTTGTCTCCGTCGACCTGATTCCCACATTTAATCACCGACATTATGTCCACCAATTTGCGAATTGTTGGTCGTGGTCTCATATTTTTGGCCACTTCATTCCAAACTTCTTCGTCGCATTGCTGGCGGATGAAGCTCACCTGAGCTCGCTCCTCCGTGGGATCCCACCAATGAAAGGGGTCCACGAATGTCTTGAAGGGATGGTCGGACGAATTCAGCTTCATTCCTGTCAATTCAGGCGAGATTCTTGGAGATTTGTCTTCATTCTTGCTTGAAATCTTGACTTTTTTGGCTTGATTCTTGTCTGATGGGGACGAATTGTAATGGATGGAGGCGTTCTCTTGAGGGACGCCGATTGTCCTTCCCTCCTTCCGCGACGATACGTCGGGATTCTGCTCTCGATCGTCTTCATCCACCCCAATTTCGTCGATTCTTGAGGAATTTGAGATAACCTCTTCTGTTCCCATTTCACTGCCATCTTGCCAATAATCTCCCAGATTCCCGTCAACTAAGCACGCCAACGTGCTCCACGAACGCTGTGGCAAAGGCTTGCCATTGTCTTCGCAATACAGCTTCACTCCCTTGTGAGGTAGCTCGACAATGTCGATTGAAATGTCCATAATGTCTTTGAACCACTCTTGTCTTGGCCAATTGGGGACAATTAAAATCGCCTTTGCGCCGGATTGCTTCAGCTTCTGCACTACACGAGAAAAAACGTCGAAGGGCGGATTGATCCAAAGAGGTTCAGACCAGTCCTCACTCCAGGCATCGTCGTAGAACTTCGGAAATCTTTTATTCTTTTTGTTTGCAAAGGCATCAACTTCAGGACGAAATTTGTGGTTCTTTTCGAAATAATCCACCAGAATGTCCCGCCATTTGTCGACTACACGATAGCAAACTGACTTCCACTTCTTGCTGTTCAACGAATCCACCTTGCCTTCGTCGAAGTCTTCTTGATTCCTTGTCCATTCCTGCCCATCTTGCTGAAAATGCAGCTTATTTCTCTCCTTGAACTGGTGGATACTCTTGGTATATGGGTGCAGATAATACAGTTCGGACGGGTCGTTGGTCGACGGATCCTGGAGGAAGCACATCCTGTGTCCCATGGGCGACACACGATGAGCGTGAAGCCATGGTTGACCCAAGAAAAAATTGTACTTTATGCTGGCTTCATAGAATTTTCCAGCAAACCACTCCTCAGTGACCGTCTCTTCCACACTCCAGACTGATTGTTTCACCAATCTGACCGCCAATTCTGCTTCTCTGTCGCCACCGTCAAGGCGATGTCCGCTGACTCCCTCCAGCTGTACAGGGGTGGAGGACATCTTCGTCTCATCCTCCTGCAGAAAGCCTTTCCTCACCAGATTGACCTCTGAACCATTGTCAATCAGACATCTGGCAAGTTTAACCTTACCATCCGTCGATCTGACCTGGATCCAGCAGACAAACTGGCGCTGCTTGCCTCGCCGGACAGCGCTGAGGACCCAGGCAGGGTACAGGAGGCCGGAGGACCGCGCCAGTCGATCCCAGCAGCGTCCATCCACCGCCCCAACTACCCTGATGGGTTTTTCCTCCTGCCACTCAACCCCAGTGTTGGGATTTGGGTTAAGTTGGCTTCCCTATTGCCATTCTTCTTCTTCGTTCGGCTGTACGTCCTGTACTTGTCCTTCGTCAACCCATTCTTCTCCTGCTTCGACAGCATTCACTCCTTTTCCACGTCCACGACCTCCAAATGATTTCCCCTTACCACCTTTCTTACCTCCTTGGCCTTTGTTGTTGGAGGTGTTGGAATTGGGGTTGGATTCGTTGGATCCGCCCTTGCCTCGACCTCCAGTGTCCTTGTTGTTGCCGAAGGTCTTGTTCGCTGGCGTCTCCGCGTACAGGGGGTTGCCATTCACCTTGGAATCATCTTGATTCCCGGACTTTCCCTTGCCATTTCCACCTTTTTGGCCATTTTTTCCACCATTTTTTCCACCAGCATCGGTCCATCTTGAGTCGCTTGGATCTCCGCCTTGCTGCGAGTAATCTTTTGGTGTCCAGTCTCTGTTCTTTCCCTTGGACTGCCCTTTACCCTTTCCCCGTCCATGCTGGTCAGCATCTCGTGCTGCATCCTGCTGGGGATTTTTGGGAGAATTTCCCTTTCCATCCATTTTGGACTGAATTGTCTTGAGATCTGAGGGCGTCCATCTGTGATCTGCGGTCGTGTGAGTCGCCGCTCGACCTTCTTTTCCAAGGGCAATGCACACAGAGCATCCCTTCTCACCAACGGGGTTGACCTTGCCTCCGAAGCCATGTGCATCCTGGGACTTCTGGCATTCTAAGTTTGCATACTTTTCGAGTTGGTCCCAGATCTGCTCGACTCCATAACTGAAGATCCACGGTCGTACCTTCAAAACTGTTCCCTTATACTTCACTTTTCCATCCACCATGCTGCAGAAAAACTCCGACTGTTCAGAATCGTGGAAACCAACTCTCCATCTGCCCTCACGAATAGTGATATCCTTCAATCCAGTAGCACTGATAGAGTGTAGTAACTCACGAACAGCCATTTTTCCCATAGTTTCTGGTAATCCTCGGACTTCAACCCAGTTGCCCAGGACTTTTTGGTCCGCCTGAGAGTCCCTGATCTTCTGCTTGGTCTCCGGCGTGAGCTTGCTCAGGAGGATCTTCTTCATTTCGCCTTCAGAAAGTCCTTCTCCAGAGTTCTCCGCCTCTTGCACCAAAAACTCCCAATCTTGCCTTGCAATTTGGATCTCTTCCAGAAATAATTTCTTGATCGCCCTGAAGTTTTCCAAACGGTTCCTGTAATGATCTTCAGGTAGTCGAGACCCTTTCTTCTTCAGACTGCGGTACAGCTCCTCATACGTCAGGGGATTCCCCTGATTTTGCCTCTCCACATACAGATTGTATGTGCTTTCTCGGAGCTTGCCCGTCAGACAATCCATCAACCCAAGGATCCAGAGTTCCTTGTCCAGCTTCTCCGTCTGCAGCCACACCATGAACTGCCTCTCGAAGGACGCCCAGTAATTTGGGTGCCCTGAGAACTTCGGCTGCCTCATCACGGAGCCCCGGAGCCTCATGTGCAACGGGTTGAGCAGGTGGTTGAGGTTGAAGTTTGTGGCTGTGCCGACCGGATTGACGAACACAGGGTTGACTGCGGCGCCTCCCATGGCCTGTGCCTGCGCAATTGCGGCCGCCAGCAACGCCTGGTCCACAGTAGGCTGCACGAACGGCGTCTGCGGTGCTTGATGCAGCCTCATCTCCTTCAATTTCTTCTGCTTTTCTTTGATCTTGGCCTCATTTTCTTTTTGCTGCCGGTCCTTCTTCTTCAAGGCCATGGATCGCTCCTTCACAGTGGTCCTTGCTTCTCCATCAATGTCTCCGACAGTACCAACAGACAGTACAGACTTCCCTGACGAAGATTCTCCTCCTTCGGTACCCAGATTGAACCCAATAGGACTTCCAAATCCAGTAGGGGGGATACCAGAAATTCCAGTTCCAATTCCAGTAAAAGCTGGATGGTGGCCAGTAAAAGCTGGGGGTGCCGGAGAATGTGGAACGCCGTAAGGCGTGGATGTGGGTGCAGCTGAGGAGGTAGGTGCTGGGTGGCTTGCCATTGTAGGCGCTGGTCCAGAGAGCCCAGTAGTGCTCAGATTTTGTACCAGATTTGCAAGCTTCTCCAGCTTCTGTTCCATATCCTTCCACTTGCTGTCATCATCCCTCTTTTTGTCCTTGGCGGCCTTCTTCAGCTCCTTCACCCTGTTCTCCAGCGACGAAATCTGGCGTTGACAGGAGCAGTCCTTGGCGCACTCGCCACAGGAAGGGCATCTCGTCCCTTTTCCTTTGCTTCTGACTTCATCAACCCAGCTGTCAACACTGGAGTTGGAGTCAGGAAGCTTGGACAGTTGCTCCCTGGAGAGGTGAGAATGCGTCGAATCACACCTCATTTCGTCGACCTCGTCGTCGTTCCGACTCCAGGCGCCTGACGGACCAGGCTGCTGACGCAGATTCTGGCGTCTCTCCTCGGCGATGATGGCCATCTGCACCATCACGGCGGCCTGGTGGTCGAACTGGTCCATCAGCTCCTCCCAGTCCTCTTGCTCCTGCAGCTGGGCGTCGAATCTCGACCGGCCGCTGTCCCTGAGGAACTGGCACGACGCCCTGAACCAGTCCCTCAGGCGGCCACGATAGCCCGCCTCCGCCAGCAGCCAGTTCTGCCTGTGCAGGAATTCCTCATTCCAGATCTGCTGGAAGTGGTTTTCCCAGTAATCACCACTAATTCCAGTACCAGACTGCTCTCCTTCGCTGCTGCTGTCTTCTAGATCAGGCAAAGCTTGAGAGGAGGAACCAGATTCACTCGAGGAGGGAGATTCTCGACCGGGTTTAAGGTTGGGTGGGGCGTTCATGCAACACTCAGCACAAGTGTGAACACCAGGCCAATGTTTATGGCCACAGTAAGGGCACTCTGACAGATGATCTTCAGTTCGCTGGGGAGATGCTACGAATGTAACCTCAGGGGGAACACGCAGTGACTCTCTACGAGTGATAGCCCCGCTAAAGTTCGAAGATCTCAGAGTATCCGTGGAGATTCCAGAAGCAGAGTCATGATTTCCTCTGCTACCATGTAACCGCTGCATAGTGGTTGATCTTTGTTTTAACTGCGAAGCCTGTAGCCTTGATGCCCCAGGGGTCGTAACGCCCGACACTGCCCCTGATATCTCCGAACCCACATAACCCTCTTCGGACCCATATCCAGCCTCTGGGAGCGACATATGCGAAGCACTTGTAAGTCCAGTGAACTCCATGGTGGAATGTGAAGACTACGAAAACCCAGTCTACAAAAATGGAGCAGACATAGAATCTCAATGCGCATTCATCGCAACTAATGACACGACGTGAAATCATTCGAAATAATTTAAATAAATCCGATTGGGAAATCACGAAAGAAAAATGCGACTCGACGCGCGCTCACAGGCGACATCTGGCGGCGAACGGAAAACATGAAACTGAACGGAAAATTTACTGCACTAATGTACATCTGAGAATCATTGGAATTCTGATCACATCAGTGTATAATTGAGTGCTGTCACTGCTGCCGTTACACCGAGGCCATGAAGAAGTTGTTGGCCGAGTTCATTGAGCGGGGATGGATCGAACCCTCCGACAGTGAATGGGCCAGCCCAGCCTTCATCGTGCCCAAGAAGGAGAAGGGCGAGTGGAGGTTGGTGGTTGATTACAGAGGTTTGAACGAGCAGACCGAGCACGACTCGTACTCGCTTCCCCTGATCGACTCCATCCTCCAAAAGCAACAGAAAAAGCGGATTTTCACGGTGTTGGACCTGAAACACGGTTACCACCAGATGCCGCTACACCCGGACTCCAGGCCCTGCACAGCGATGTCGACGCCGCTGGGGCCCATGCAGTGGAAAGTGGTGCCAATGGGTGCCAAGAATGGCAACGCCGCCTTCCAGCGCATGATGGAGGACCTACTCGGTCCTGTCCGGGACTGTGCCCATCCCTTCGTTGATGACATCATCATCGGGTCCGGCACGGAGAACATGACTGAGGACGAGCTCATCGACGCGCATGAGAAGGATCTGCGCCGAGTGCTCAGCGAGTTGGACAAGCACAACATGGGTTTGAGGTTTGAGGTTTGATTCTGCGGGTACTAGACGCCTTTCCGCCCCGGGGGGCCACCTGGTCGGGCCAGGTGATATCCTCCCCACCGGGTCCTAGTGGGGGGCCCTCCAAGACGCACCTCCTGCCTGGTGGCGGAGTCCCCCGGGTTCACAGAGCTCGGAGCCCCGTCCTTCCCCGGCGTCCCCGTTTCGCCACTCCCCGGTCAGTGCATCAATTCGCAGCCGTGGCCGCGGGCGCTTACCCACTGCGTCGCCCCCCTAATGCGTGGTCGCCCGGGGCACCGGCGCCGCCGGGCCCGTGCTACTGGCTTGTCGCCAGTGGGACCCCCTTGGGCTGGCGCGGTGGCTGCCTAGCCTAGGGGTTGGGGCGTGGCGCTGTGCGCCACTACTGCCTTGGCGGGTGCAGTGTCCCGTCTGTGTGTGCGCGGCGCTCGCGGCTGGTTCGGGGGGGTTCGGGCCGGTACCTGGTGTTGTGTGTCCCCTTCTTCCCCCTTCCCGCCCCGCGTATCCCGCGTTGCGTGTGGCGGGCCGTCCCGTCCGGGTGTCCCTTATCCTCGCTCGCTGGTACGCCATTCCATGTGGTCTGTGCGTTCCGCGCGCTCGGTCCGGTTGCCCTTCTGGTGGTCCCCGCGTGTCCTTTTCGTGTGTGTGCGCTCGCGCTCTCGCGGTGTCCGCTCCCCGCTGGGTGGTGTGGCGCGCGCATCTCGCGTGGTCCCGGCACTGGGCGCTGGTAGGGCCGTTCCATGTGGTCCGTGCCCCTCCGCGTGTCCTGCCCCGGTCCCGTGCTCCGTCTGGCGTGCTTGGGGGGGGGGGCGGTCCGGTCCCGGTTCCCCCCTACTTGGCTTGGGGTTGCGGGGGCGGCGGCTGGGCGTCCCCGGGGGGGTGCCTTCGTCCATTGCGTGGGGCGTGGGGCGTCCCCCTTCCCTCCTCTGCCCGTCCACTAGGTGGGCTGTCGTGGTCTGCGTTGCGGGTGTGCGGTTGTGGGGGCCCCGCTCCGTTCTCGCGGGGGGGGAGAGAGGTGTCGTCTTGGTGTCCAGGCGCCGGCCCGCCGGATTCTCATGACGTGCCTGATGCGCACGGAGCTTCGCCCTGCGGGATGCGTGGGGGTTGGGGTGACCGTGGCTGGAGTGGCGCTCCAATGTCCCGGTTCATGGCCCAGCTGGGCAGCCCTACCGCGGGCTTACTCTTGGTACAGGGGGAGGGGGTTGCGGGCGCGTTTGTTTTGTGACCCGGGTGCCGGTGTATCTCAGAAGGCAGCCACCCCGGAGGTAGCGCACCAGGCGCACGCCGTGAAGGAGCAGGTTCGAACCCCGGGATCGGTGGTCTCCCACCGATCCCTTCGAATACCGGGCGAGGCCTCCCATCGACCTGTTTGAGTACAGGTGACGGTGCGCACTGCTGCAGGGGTGGGTGGTTCCCATGTCTTTTGTTTTTCGTGGGTGGGGGGTAAAACGAACGAGACCTCCACCCGATCCACCGGTATCGGTGGTGGCGCGAGTTGCTGGAGGGGGGGGTGGTTCCCACGTCGCCAATAGAGAGCTCTACGTGCAGGGATCCCAGGAGCACCAACGCCCGGGATCGAACCCCCGCACTGGACGATTGAAGACCGACGCTCTCACTACTGGGCCGTGGGAGTCTCTTACGCCACTGAGGGGTGTCGTCGGCTATGGATCCTGTCCTGTGGGTGGGGCTGTGCGCCGTGAAGCGTGTTGCGCGTGCCGGGAGGCCTCAGTCCACGCGCACGGGGTCGGGACAGGGGAGGGGGCTGGGTGGGGTGCGTTGGATCGCCGACTGACGTGCACAGGGGTAAGAGGCGGGCAGTAGCACCACCGGGTCGCCGACTGTCTGTAGGGCGGGGGGTCGCTCTGCCTCTTTCCGTCCCTCTGCCTTCCCTGGGCAGGCAACAAAGCGGGCGTCACTGGCGTTGCGCTGTCCATGGGGGGCGTGGCCCCCCATACCACTCCGGTTCGTGTTCACCCAGCCTCTCCGGGTACGATCTGTGCGGCGTCCCGGTGCGCAGGCGTAGGCCCGCTTGTTCCTCGCGGCCCCCGCGTGGGCCGTCGGCCGGAGCGGGGGGGCGGGTCGCACTCCGGCCCCCCTCTCGGGTGGGGGGGGTCCATTCCCCTTGCCTCGGGGGGGGTTTCGCGCTGCGGCCTCCCCGCTCTCGTTCCGGGCGGCGGCCTGCGGTACTCCTTTCTGGCCCTCCCCTCCGGCGCGCGCGTGCGGTCGGGGCTGAAGTGCCGCCCCGGGGCGGGGGGGGGTGAGGGGCGGCCCGTGTACCGCTCCCCTGGGGGCCCCGGCTGACCTGCAAACCCCCCCTCTGTCCCCTCGGAGTGGGCTGTGGTCACGGGAGGGTCATGTGGGGCGCGGCCTCCTTCGTGTTCCGTTGTGCGCGTTGCTCCGGCACGCCGGTGTGGGTTCGTGGGGGCAGGTCCAGCCGCCGCTGCCCTTACCGTGTCGCCGTTCCTCCTGTGGGTGGGGGCGCCCCCCCGGCCCTGGGGGGGCGGAGGGCCGCGCCTGTGGCTCCCCAGCTGGGGTGGGTGCGGGGGGGGGGGGGGGGCGCCACCCCGCTCGCTCTCGGGCCTGTGTGGGAGGGGGGGGGGGGGGGAGTGGGGGGGGTCCTTCGGTTCCCTGGCGATGCCCCCTGTCGGCCAGAAAGGGGGGGGGGGGAGGGCGGCTTGGCGGTCCCAGCCCCGGGGGCCAGCCATCGGCCAGGGGGGTCGCGCCCTTCCCCCGCCCCCCTCTACCGAGTGCCGGATCCCCACGCAGTCCCTCCCTGGGGCCCCTCATCTCCCGGCCGTGGCCGCGCGGCGCTGGCCGGCCGGGGGTGGTCGTGAGGGTTAGCGGTCAGTGGTTAGCGGGTTGCGGGGCCGCTTTCCCCGGGTAGGCAACAAAGCGGGCGCCCCTTGGCGTCGTGCTGTCCATGGGGGGCGTGGCCACCCATACCATTCCGGTTCGCGCCCACCCGGCTTCTCTGGGCACGATCTGCGCGGCGTCCCGGTGCGCAGGCGTGGGCCCACATGCTCTTCGCGGCCCTCATTGGAGCCGGCGGCTGGGGCGTCGGGGCGGGTCACTCCCCGGCTCCCCTCCCGGGCGGGGGGGTCCGTCCCTTCAGCCTCGGGGGGTGGGGGCCGGGGCCCCTGCGGCCGGCGGGCCGGTGGGGGGGCGGGGGGGGGGGGGGGTGTCGCGCCGCGGCCTCCCTGCTCTCGTTCCAGGCGGCGGCCTGTGGTACTCCTTCCTGGCTCTCTCCGCGTCGCCGGTGCGCTCCCTTCCGGCGCGCGCTTGCGGTCGGGGCTGAAGTGCCGCCCCGTGGTGGGGGGGGTGAGGGGCGGCCCGTGGACCGCCCCCCTGGGGGCCCCATCTGACTTGACACCCTCCCTCCGTCACCTCGGGGCGGGCTGTGGTTACGGGAGGGTCATGTGGGGTGCGGCCTCCTTCCTGCTCCGTCGTGCGCATTGCCCCGGCACGCCGGTGTGGGTTCGCGGGAGCAGGCCCAGCCGCCGTTCCCCCTGAGGGGGGGGCGCCCCCCCGGCCCTGGGGGGGCGGTGGGCCGCGCCTGTGGCGCCCCTGCTGCGGTGGGTGCGGGGGGGGGGGGGGTGGGGGGGCCGCCCCCCGCCCGCCCCCGGGTCTGTGCGGGGGGGGGGGGGGGGTGGGTTGGGGGGGGCCCTTTGGCCCCCTGGTGATGCCTCTCGTCGGCCGTGGGGGGGGGGGGGGGCGGGGGCGGCATGGCGGCCCTGGTCCCGGGGGCCAGCCATCGGCCAGGGGGTCGCGCCCGTCACCCGCCCCCCCTATCGAGAGCTGGATGCCCGCGCAGGCCCTCGCCGGGGCCCTCACCTCCCCGGCCGTTGCCGCGCGGCGCCGGCCGGCCGGGGGTGGTTGATGGTTAGCGGTCAGTGGTTAGCAGGTTGCGGGGCAGCCGGTTCCTCCCCGCGCTTGGCGCCCCCGCACTCCCTTCCGTGGGTGGCGGCGCGTCCCCGCACGTCGTGCCATACCGTGGGGGGGGCGTGGGTCAGGGGGCCCATCCCCCCCTCCCGCGCCCGCCGTCTGGGCCTTCACTTGCGCCGCCGCTTGTGTGGGGGCTGGGGCTGCGGCGGCGGCGGGTTGTGCCGGCGGTAGCGCCAGTGGGCGAGGGCGCTACGCAAAGCCCGGGGGAGCCAGTTGTTGGCGTCCGCATCCGTGATGCGGAGCACCGCTCCCCCCTCCAGGAAGGCCGGCCACGTCGGCTCCCTGTCGGGCCACGCCGCCCGGATCACTGACCTGAGGACCCTCTCGTGGTCCTCTTGGGCCGCCCACCCCCCCGGGGGTGCCTCTCGGTTTCCTCCGTCCCTCCGGAGGAGCACGGCATCGAAGGGCCGGTTCCGCGACCTCCTGGAGGTCCCCTGGTTGGCCCAGCACAACCACCCGTACACTTCCCCCACCAGGGGGAGGGTCTCCCCCCCCAGCGGGTCCGGGACTGCGCCCCAGTCCACGTTCCACGGCCGGCTCTCCTCCGCCCCCTGTGCCGGCCCCCCTCGCTGCTCCTGCACCTGCGGCGCCGATGCCACGCCCCGTCCCCCCTCCGCCGAGGCCATCCGCGCCGGCTCCGCCCTCGGCGCGGGGGGGGCTTGCTGGTGCTGGTGTCGTGGGGGTTGGGGGGGGATGAGCTCGCCGGCGTCAGGGTCGATGTTGTAGAGGTGGTGGTGGTGGTGGTGGTGGTGGTGGTAGGTGTGGTGCGCCGGCATCTGTTGGATGCCGGGGGGGATGCACCTCACCGGCTGCACTTCCGGCTGCGGGGGTGCTCCGCCCTCTGCCCCCCTCCCCTCGCCCCGCCCTCCCCCCTGGGCTCCCGTGCCCCGTCCCTCCTGTCCCTTGGGGCCCTTGCCCTTGCCCTTGCCCTTGCCCTTGGGCCCCTTTCCGGTCCCGTGCCCGTGTCGCGGGTCCCGCCTCTCGTCCCCCACACCCCGGCCCGCTCGCTCTCCCATCCCCCCTTGTCCAGCCCCCTGCGCCTGGGTGCCCTTCCCGTGCCCCTGACCACCCTTCCCGTGCCCTGGCCCCTCCCTGACCCCCTGCCCGAGTCGCGGGTCCCGCCTCTCGTCCACCACGCCCCGGCCCGCTCACTCTCCCACCACCCCTCGCTCCGTCCCCTGCACCTGGGCCTCCTGCCCGCGCTCCCGCGCGCCCTTCCCGTGCCCAGACCCCTCCCCTGCCCCCTGCCTGCCACGCCGTCCGCCGCTCCCCTCCCCCTCGCCGCTGCGCCCTTCCTGGACCACTCGCCGGGCGTCCTGCTGCCTTTGCAGTTGCGGCAGCGTGACGCCCGGCGGCGAGCGCTCGCGCTTCGGGGGGCGGTCGTGCCGCTCCCGCCCCGGGGGGAAGGGCTTGGGGGGGTACGGCTTGGGGGGGCTGGTGTGGGTGTGGGCGGGGTTGGCGTGGGCGCGGTACTTCGCGCTCTCCCTGCCCACTGCTGCTGCTGCGGCGGCCGCCGGCGAGGCGTCCGCGGCCCGTGCGGGGTTCTTCCCCCGCTTGCGCGGCGTGCCAGGGGCCGCAGCCCCTCTCGCGCCCTCCGCACTCTCCTTCGCTGCCGTGGCGGCCGCCGACGAGGCCCCGTGGCCGCGGTCGCAGACTCTCGCACATCCTCCTCGGTGTTCTCTGCTGCCGCGGCGGCCGCCTGCGAGGCGCCCACGGCCCGTGCGGGGTCCGTCGCAACCCCTCTTGCGCCCTGCTTGCTCTCCTGCGCGGCTGCGGCAGCCCTCGGCGACGCGTCCGGCTCCTGCGCCGGGGCTGCCCCCCTTGCCGGCGGCGTGCCGGGGGCCGCGGCCGGGGCCGCGGCCTGGCTCGCCGCGGTCTCCGCCTCCTGCGCGTCAGGGCGGGGCGGGGCGGCGGGGCTGGCCGCTTGGGCGGCGGGGGCGGCCGTCTCGGCTGGCCCAGGTTCCCGGGCCGGCGGCGGCGGTCGGACCACCGCCGCCTCCGCCAGCCTCCGCTCCTCGCGCTCCGCGAGGGTCTCCCCCGTCCACTCTGGGGAGGAGACGGGGGAGCGGGAGCGGGACCGGCGGTGGTGGCGGTCGTCCCGCCCGAGGGACCCATCGGAGTCTGCCATTACTGTTACTCTGGTAGGCATGCGTGGTGGCAGGCGCGCCCTTCCCACTACCTCCTGGTGCATCAGTGCCGTGCCGTGGGCAGTGCCGTGTGGTGCTCTGCGGGGGGGGGGGGGGAGGGGGTGGGGGGCCGGCTGTGGCGTCAGTCCCGCACGGCCGGGGGTCCGCGGCCATCCACCGGCATTGGGAGGGGAGGCGGGGGAGCCACGCGGCCCACGCGTCGCGCCACAGCTCCCAGTCTGGGGCGGGGCTCAGGGCCCTGGGCCCCCGGGGGTCGTCGAGCGGTGCCGGGGGCAGCCGCACCAGATGGACCCCCGTAACGGCGGTGACCTCCTGTGTGCGCAGGAAGGTGTGTACTCCGTCCCGCGCCGCGGGCGCCGGGAGGGGGGGGCGGGGTACGGGTGTGGCCCCATAGAGGTGGGTGGGGGTGATCCCCAGGATCCGCCCCGGGTCCCCGCGGGTCGCGACGACGAGGAGGAGCAGGGGGTTCCAGGGCACTCTTGCCAGAGGACCTGCCCCCTGTGGTGGGCACCCCTGGTCCTGGAGAGGGGGGGGGACAGGTCTGGGTTAGCCCAGCCGCGGGGCGCGTGCGTCGCCGGTGGGAGGGCGGGGCACCAAGTGGGCTCCCTGGGGAACGCCTCGTAGACGACGGCGTACGGGGGGGTAGGCCCGGTGCCGTCATACACCGGGTTGGTCGGCCGGGGGCGGGCGGACGCCTCGTCCGCGCCTTCCACGAACACCGTGACCTCGCCCACCTCCAGGTCCTCGTCCGGCGGGTGTAGAAGGTGGAGCGCCGCATCCAGCTCGGACACTCCCCCCGGGTACGTGGCCCGCGCCTGGTTCAGGTACGGGGCCGCGTCCCCGGGGTAGCGCGTCCTGAGGGCGTGCAGCAGGGCTGGGGCGCTACTGTGGAGGGACATGGCAGACCCCGCTCCCGTCATCCGGAGGGCGTCCCCCATGGACAGGGGCCGGCCCGACCGATTGGACTCGCGCCACTCCATCCAGTGCCCGTAGAGGGCCGCCTCTGGGCTGATGAGCCCTGGCCGGACGGCGTTCACGATCCGGTGCATTGCCGGGAGCAACGTAGGGGCCCCCGCTCCGTTCAGGGCGCGGACGGCCGGGAGGGCGGTCTCGTTGAGGAAGGCCCTCGCACTGCCCTCCAGGTCGCACCGTGCGGCAGCGTGCGCTCCTTTTGCCTCCGCCACCGCGTCCGCCACCAGACCCCGGACGGCCGCCTCCTGCGCTCTGCGGCGGGCCCTGGTGTGCCCCGGCCCATCCCCCCGTCGGCGTGGCATGGTGCTGCGGGCTCTGCAAAGGGCGGCGGCGGGTGGGGGTTAGGGGGCGAACACGTGCGACAGGTGCGCAACGGATGTGGGGTCCCGCAGGTGCACGTGGATCCACAGAAGGGCAGCGCCCGCGGGGCCCGCCTGTTCGTGTGAGGGGGTGTGTGCCCCCTCGATGCGCCGGCGCAAGGCCTCCTCCTCCGTGCGCCTGCGCGGACCTGCGGGAGGTTCGGGCCAGGGGCACGCGGCTACCTGGGTGCACCGCTCGCACCTGTTGGCGCCTGTCGCTGCTGCGGAGGACACCGTGTCACACTCTCCGCAGAGTCGGCAGGTGTGCGGGAGGTGGGAGGGCGGCGACCAAGGGTCGAGATGGCGGAGCCAGAGGTCGTCCCACCTCTGTCGGAGGGGGTCCCGGATCTCCAGCAAGCGGGCGCGGACGCGGCGCCGGTAGTCCTTGCCAAGTGTCTTCCGCTGGACCTCCTGCCACGTGTCGCCGGGGAGGATCCCGTGGTCGTGGAAGGCGGCGATGAGGTCGTCCCACGCCGGGCGGGGGTGCCCCTGGGGGGGGCTCGCCATGTACACGTGGCGCCCGGTGAGGTGGGGCGTCAGCGCGTCCCATTGGCACCCGTTCGCTGTGTCCCTGTGGAGGAGGGCCAGTAGGGTGCCGTCCGCGACCGCCTCCCACCCCACTCGCAGCCCTTCGCAGCCGTCCAGCTCCCGGTGCAGCGCGGCTGCGATACCGGTGGGGAGCATGAGGAGTAAGGGCCCCTGGGTGTCGCCCAGCCGGGACAGGGCGTCGTCGTATACCGGCCCCCCCGCTTTGAAGTGCGCCACGGTGAGTTGGGTGGCCCCGTCCTCTGGGGGTTGCCACCGGACGGTGGCCGCAGCTTGTCCCCACGTGCGTATCTCCGTGGCCCGGAGCACGTTGGCGGTGTGAAGGACGATGCGGGGCGGGACGGGCGTCCTGACAAGTGAGGATACGTCCCCAGTCCATCCCGTTTGCGGCCCCGGGGCCGCCTGCAGCCATTCCCCCGTCGCCGCGTCCCACGGGTGGTCAGGTCCCGCCCCGCGGACCATGGTGGGTCTCGGCCGGGTGTCCGGCCCCCACCCCCGGAGCGGGATGGCGGCGTATCGTTGCGCAGGGGTCTCCGGGGCGCGCGCGGCGGCGCACCACCGGCCCCACTCCCGCGCCCACTCCTCCCCCACGATGCGCGCCTCCCATGCGGTCATGGAGCCGCGCCCGATGATCCACGGTGGGAAAAGGGCGTCTTGCAGGTGCCTCGAGAACCCCCCCGGCAGGTCCTGATACGGGTGGGGGCCCTCTTGGAGCGGGCACTCCAGAGTGCCATTCACAACACGGAGGGAGGCTACGAAGTCCTTGTCAGGGCGCGGGGGAGGGGGAGGGTGGTCGCCCTCCGCCGCAGTGAGCCACCGGTGCGCCCGGGCCGCCGCGCTTAGGGGGTCGTGGAGGAGTTGCTCCAGCCGGTGGTTGCGAAGCTCCCACGCGAAGTCCCGTAGCCGGAGCATGTGGTGGAGGAAGTCGTCCACCGAGGTCCCTCCCGGCGGGTCGTATCGGGTTATGGCGCGGAGCTGCGCCTCCGCGTCCTCGGGCACCAGTCCGGAGCAGAACACCTCCGTCCACGTGGCGCCTGCGGAGCGCCACGAGGCCACCCACAGGGCCTTGTCCCCAGGTGGGAGGTGGCGGGCCGCCTCGTGCACCGCCTGGCGGTAGTGGGGCCAGAGGAGCCGCGAGTGGGTGCAGCCCACGTGCATGTGCACCGGGGTCTCTTCCGGGCCGCTGCAGAAAAGGCACGGCTGCGGGACGATGGCGACGCCGGAGAGCCGCTCCTTCCGGACGCGGAGCCTGCGCTGCACCGGCGTGTGGCCGTCTCGGGCCCGCAGCGCCCGGCGGTTGGTGGCCGCCGCGGTGAGGTCCCGGGCGTGGACGTAGGCCGTGGCGTGGGCCGCGCCTAGGGGTGTGTGTCCCCGGTGCGTCAGCCCATGGTCCGTCTGCGCCCGTTGTGCGACCTCGCCGAGCACCCGCATCGTGGGGGGCCGTAGATCGAGATGGCCGTCACGGCCGGCGACGATGAGTTGGGCGTGGCCGGGGTCCGGGGGCGTGTTCTGCAAGACGGTGTCCTGGGACGCCGCCCAGTCCGCCTTGTGCAGTAGGGCGTCACTGTGGTGCGAGGTGGCTCGGACGTACCAGAACGGGTGCCCGGCGTGTTGCCCCCGCGCGCACAGGCCGTCCCGGAGCCACCTCAGGGGCATCTGGTTGACCACCTTCGCTGCGCCCGCGGGGACCCCCGTGGTTCGCTCGCGATCTGCGTGCCGCAGGAGGTGGAGGATGACTTCGGCGTCCACCGTGTGGACCCATGGTCTGTGTGCACCGTAATGTAGGGGGAGGGAGGCGGCCACCCCCTCTCCGTCAGGCACCGTGCCCGAGATGGCCACCGCCCACGTGCGGGTGAGGTCGGCGGCGAGAGCGACGCTGGTGGCGTGTTTGCAGGGTCCGCCCCCGGACGCGTCCGAGGAGGTGTGTCCCCAGGCCTCCGGGATCCAGTAGTATCCGCAGGGGCTGAGCCACCCCGCGTTGAGGTCGGTGGAGTGCCACCGGACGTCGGGGTGGCTGTGGGTCAGTTGGTCCATGCTCAGCGCCCTGGTGTCGCCTGGGCTGATCGCCGGGTGGTCGTGCAGCCGGATCTCCGCTCCGGCGACCGTGCTTGCCCAGGACCGTAGCGCCGTCACATGTTCCTTGAGCCACGCCGGGCCCCCGCGCTGGTGTACCACCAAGTGTCCCGTGTCCTCCGGCTGGTCCTCCAGCGCGTGTACCGCCATGTGTGGGTCGTGCGGCACCCCCGTAGCCACCAGTAGGGCGGTGCCGCGGGGGAGTCCACGGGGTTCGGGCTGGCCTGCCCCCACTTGCACTATCACCCACTCGGCCCGGAGCTGCGCTTGTCCCGCCGCTTGGGTGCATTGGTCGTCTGTGGTCACCAGCCACAACGGCATCGGCGCGTGGGGCCGGGGGCGTAAGGGTTCTGGCCACGCCACGTCCGCGTTGGGCTCTTGGTGCTCGCTTTCCGCGAGTACGTCGCGGAGGATGTACATGAGGGCCGCTGGCGGGTGGTACGCCGCCCCCCGCGTGGGGGGGGACAGGCCGTTCCGGCGGCGGTAGCCCCCAACGTGGAGGTGCAGGCCGTCTGGGGTCACCCGCGGGCCGGTGTGGGCGTCCTGCTTGGCCCTCGTGGGGTGGACGAGTCTCAGGCGGGGGTCCCGCGTGCCGGTGGTGTGGAAGAGGTGGGCCAGGGCATCGCGCCACCCGGGGTGGTTGGTGGGCCCTTGCTCATGGCGGCAGTAATGGAGGTGTTCATCGGCGCATTGGTCGAGGCACTCCCGCACCGCCGTTGGCCACGGATCGTCGTTGTCGGGGAAGGGGTGGCGTGGCCCGTGGTGCCCATGCCACGGCGTTGCGTGTGGCACCGTCAGGCGGCACGTGTCGCGGTGTCGCAGCTTGGCGGTGCGCAGCGTGACGATTTTGCCCGGCGGGGACTGTAGTTGGACGTGAGCCGCCCTGGGGCACGCGATGGGGTTGTACATCCCCACTCCCAGGGCGGCCAGGGCCCGGGGTATGCGCTGGACCCAGTCGCCTCCCGCCAGAGTTGCGAACTCCGGGACGGGGTAGTGCACCTCAGGGCATATTCCGTGCGCGCCGGCTATCTCCCAGAACATCTTGGTGACCTCCGCGCGCACGGAGGTTGCGCGGTGGTGGACGAGTGTACCCACGAGGGCCACCGCTGCCTGCTGGCACCGCGTGGGCACCCGTGTGAGCCCCAGGGTCCGGTCATCCTGCAGGCTGTCCCGCGAGGCGTCGAAGGCGTATCGTGCCCTGTCCTTCGCGACCTGGACCGTGATGTGGTCCAGGTGGCGTGCAGTGTCGGAGTCGTCGGCGATGAAAGGGGCGACGTACTGCGTCACCCCTCCGAGGATCGCCAGGATGACGTCCTGCACCACTTTCGGTGGCGCGAGGGTGTTAAGGCACCAGTGGTGTACTGCCGCCAGGCGTAGCCGGTGCTTGCCCTGCAGGGAGAACTCCCCGTCCGGCTGCAGCTGGAGTCCCAGGTAGGGGACGGAGTCCGCCGCTGGTACCCAGTACCACGGGTTTTCCAGGTGGGGGCAGAGGCGTAGCTGCAGGCCCGGGACCCCCTCCGTGGTGGCCATGGCGCACTTGCGGGGGTTGAGCTCCATGCCCATCATCCCCAGGTACGCGGCCACCGCCTCCACGCCCTCGACGAAGTGCTGCAGCGTGTGGGCCACCACCAGCAGGTCGTCGATGTAGGCCTGGATGAGGCCGTGCTCGGCTCCTCCCGGCGGGCGCAGGCGGTGCCCCTGTGCCCTGAGCAGAGGCTCCAGGAGGAGCGCGTACAGCAGGGGGCTCTCGGGGTTGCCCTGCCGGACGCCGCGTAGCATGTAGACGGGCTGCGTTAGCCCGTGTGCTGTGACGATGCGCAGCCTGGCGCACGTGTGGAGGAAGAGCAGGAGGTCAATGACGTCCGGCGGCACGGAGAGGTGGCGCAGGATGAGGTGGAGGGCGCCGTGCGGGGCGGTGTCGAAGGCCTTGCGGGCGTCGAAGGAGAAGACGTAGTTTGGCCTTCCCCGCTGGAGCTGCCGCTGCGCCATGAACAGTGGGGGGCCTGTGTTGGAGCCAGGGAGGGCCCCCTGCTGCCAGTCGCTGACCACCCCGTGCCGTGTGAGCACCTCCGTGATGCGCTGGGTGAGGGGGCCCGTGAGCAGCTTCATGTCCAGCTGGCCCAGGGCTATGGGCCTGTAGTCATCCAGTCTGGCAGAGCCCGGTACCTTGGGGCTGAGCCAGATGTGCGCGTCCCTCCAGTGCATCGGTGGCGGGGCGCCGCGGAGGATGGCCCGGTAGGAGTGGACCAGAAGCCACTGGACGGGTGCCGGGAGGGCCTTGATGAAGCGGGCCTCCACGTGGTTAGGACCCGGGGCCTTGCCATCGGCCTTGTCCAGGGCGGACTTCAGGTCCTGCATGGAGTACTGCTGGACCTGTGTCCAGGCTCCCTCAGGGACCCGTGGGACGTGGCGGCCGAGGACCGCCTGGAAACCCGGGAGGTCCACCGGGCGTTTGTCATACAGTTCTCGCCAGAAGGCGCGAACTGCGAACATCACGTCGTGGGCCTCCGTGAGGAGCGTTTGGGTGTTGGGAACCCGCACGTTCCAGAGGCCCGACGGGCCTGGGGCCTGTACCTCTATGGCTCCCCGCACGGCTTTCCATCGCTGGGCGATGTCGGGGGCGTGGCGGCGCCAGAATTCCTTGATGGCGCGCTTGCGGTCTGCCGCCAGGAGGGCGCCGAGCTGGCGAATGTCCTCCTCGAGGGCGGCTGCTTGCCTCTCCAGCTCCTCCTGCAGCTGGCCCTGCGTGGTCGGGCGGAACCCGGGCGACACACTCTGCAGTTCCTCCGTGAGCCGGAGCGCCGCCTCGGACCGGATGCCATGCCTGGCCGCGTCCGCCTGGTACGCTGCCGGGGCGCGCGCTGCCAGGGTGTCATAGCGGAGGACCGCTGCCTGGAGCTGCTTTCCGCTCTCCGGGGGGTCCCCCTCCGTCGGGTCCGTTCCCGCCGGAGACGGCTGCCTGCGTCCCACCACGCGCGCCAGGGCGTCATGCGTCGCGTGGAGGTGTTCGAACACCTTGTCCACCGCAGCCGCGGGCATGGACCCGTAGTCGTGCTGCTCTGCGGGACCCAGCCAGGGCGCAAGGGAGGGTTCATCCTGCGCGGCGGTGACCGCCGCCCACAGGCAGTGTTGGACGGGCGCGGCCTCGGCGTCGTACGGGAGGAGGCGGCCTTCCGTGTGGCTGTAGGGGGTGGGCATCGCCGCGCGCCCCGCCGCGCTGAGGAGGCCCGGCAGGGCCAGGCGGACCGGGAGGTGGTCCAAGCCGACCACCTGGGGGTGTGCCATGCCGCGAGCCCAGACGCTCTCCCGCAGGGACCACGGCAGGAGGGGCTCGTTGACCAGGAAAGTGTCCACCCTGTGCTGGGACGGGTGGAGCGTGGGGGTCATGTCCTCCTCTCCGCCCGCCGCGGCTCTTCGGAAGCCGCAGGCTTCCCAGCCCGCTCGGAAATGCTCCGTGGCCGGGTTGGCGGGGACATCCATGTAGACGTTGGTGTCACCGGCGATGACCACCGGGTGCCTCCCGCCGAGGCTGCGTGCCGTGGCATACATTTGTATGTCGGCCCAGAACGCCGCCCGTCCCGCCCACGGGGAGCAACCTGCTTGCGGCCCGTGGACGTTGATGAGGGTGAGGCCTCCCCCGTCCGTGCGGATCTCCAGGGCCGCGGCTTTCCCGGGGACAATTTCCGTGAAGCTGAGCACCTCGTGCTCCGCCACGTACTTGCTGCTGACCGCGGTGAGGAGGCCCCCCCCTCTCGAGGTGGAGGTGGCCCCCGTCTCCGCCAGCCGGCTGCTGAAGTAGGCGGTGTACCCCTTGTCCCGGAGCGCCGCGGCCACGTGCATCTCCTGCGCCCTGGTGGCGATCCCCGTTTCCTGGAGCATGATGGCAAAGCCCCCCTCCTGGGGCAGCATGCCGGTGATGAGGTGCTCCTTGTCGGTGCAGGCCGCCGGCCCCCTGCGCCGCCGGAGTGTGTCCCGGAGGGACCGGTCTGGCGGCACGAGGCCGTTGCGCAGGTTCCACGAGAGGAGCCACAGGGCATCGCCCGTCGTGTCCTCCTGGAGTCAGCTATCCCGCGTCGGCATCGCCGCCGGGTCCGCTGGTGCCGCCAGGGCATCTGGGTGCGCCGCATCCGCTGAGCCCGTTCCCAGCGGGGCCCACAAGGGGGCCCGGGGGACCGGGGGAGTCAGGGGGGCCAGGGGGGCCAGCCCCGCGGGGATGGACATGGACCCTGGTGGGGCCGCACCGCCGGCCCCCGGGGCCGCTCCGGGTGCCTCCTCACCTCCATTTGCGTGGTCGGCTGCCTGGGGCGGGGGGCGCCGGGTGTACGGGGCGTGCCACGGGGACCTCCGTGCTCTCCCCTGCAGGATGTTGGCGGCCGCCTCCTTGTCGTCCGCCGGGGCCGCAGCGTGCACCGCGTGCCACGCCAGGTGTTCCAGCATCGCCCCGCTGGTGTAGTACTTGTCCGCACACAGGGGGCATTTCGTCGGCTCCGTGGCCCCTCGCGCCGGGGGGAGCTGCACCGACTTCCGAATGGCGCCCTCCGCCGCTGGTTCGAAGGGCAGGTTGGCCAGCGGCACCGTGTGTGGTGCCAGCGTGCGGCCCGGGGCCGCCGCATCGAGGGCTCGCGTCGCGGGCGCGGGCCCGAGGCCTCGGGCGGCATCGCGCTGCGCGTCCGCTTGCAGCCACGTTTGCCAGTGCGTGGAGCCGATTTGGCGGTCGGGCTTGCTCCTCCACCGCAGGTCGTGGAAGGCCTGTAGCCAGTGGTACACCGTGGTCGGGACCGCCAGCTGGAGCTCCAGGTCGGCGGGGTGCGCCGCTGCCGGCCACACTCCCGGCCTCGCCGCCCAGGCGTTGTCCTTCAGCCTGACCTGGAGCAGGAGGGCGTGGTGTTCGCCCTCCCGCAGCGCCTTGATGATCATGCGTGTGCAGTCTGCCACGCGGATCACGGCTTCGGGCCCCGGCTGGCGTTCAGGGTCGCAGACGACGACGTGCGCGTCCGCCGGGCTGAACATGCAGGCCACCCACTGTGGGTTCTGCTGCCCCCGTTGGGCCACCGCCAGGGTAGCCGCTGGGCGGGCGTGCGTGATGGGCCCCGCGTGGAGGTCCGGGACGTCCGTGGCCCTGATGGCGTCTCCCTGCCACGCGGCCCGTAGATGCTCCTCCTGGTCGGGGCTCCACACCAGTGCGGGGGGGTTGACCCACCCCGGTTCCTGCCTCTTGTTGGGGGCGCTGACAGCGTGCAGCAGGACCGCCAGCGGCCAGGGGTCCGCCGACATGTAGTAGGCCTGGGTGGGCCCCTGTCGCCAGTCGACGTGGGACAGGGGCGGGAATGCCCCTTGCCTGGCGGTGCTGTGCCAGACCGCCCATCGGCCTCCGGCCAGGATGTGCGACCGGTACCCTCCGGCGTGGCCGTGTACGATGGCTTGGTAGCCTGCCGTCTGCAGTACCAGCGCCTCCCCCTGCTTAGGCCCGGGCGGGGGTGCGCCATCGCCCGCACCCCAGACGCGGGTGCGCCCGCGGAGTGTGGCATGCCACGGGTCTGGTGCATCGCGCTGGGGCCCTTGTATGCACCCCGCAATTTGCGCCGGGCCGTGGTGGTGGACGAAGCTCTCCCCGCCGTCTGCTAGCAAAGCCGCCGCGACGACGTATAGTTGCTCCGCCGTGAGGGGCGCCGTCGGCTCGTGCGTCGCGACCGGCCGTCGGGGCCGCGTGTCGCGGCAGGGGACGTGGGGCAGCAGCTGCGCCGGCCACGCCGCCACTGGACCCATGGTGACGGCCGCGACCGCGGACGCCAGCGCCGTGCGGTCCGTGGGTCTGTACTGCCGGAGTCCCGTGGTATCTCGGGTGAGGTGCCTGCAGGCTGCCATCCAGGCCACCGCTCCGCAGTTCGTGCAGTCCGGTTCGGCACCGCTTGCATCGTCGCCTCCCCACTGCTGTACTGTGGTGGCGGTGTCGAGCGGGGGGCCCCGCTGTAGCGCCTCCGGGTCCTGCCCCGGCGGGAGGGCGGGCGGGATTGGCTGCGGGTAGTTTTGCGCGCCCCGGCGCTCCGGGTGCGTGTGGTACGGGTTCTGCCGGCGGTGTTCCGGGGCTGCCCGTGGCTGGAAGAGGAGCTGGTGCAGGTACCAGTGGCCCTCCGCGGCGGACGGATTGCGGAGCGTTAGCCACTGTTCCACCACGCCTCCTGGGTGCGCGGCCTCGATGCAGCGCTGCAACCCCAGGCGGCCTAGGCGGTTGGACGTGCCCGCGGGTGGGATGTGTGCCTGCGGGTAGAGCACCCGCAGCGGCTCCAGCGCCAGGTCCAGCACTTCGTCGTTGAGCTGCTTCGTGAGGGCCGACGCCCTGTGTAGGGCGTGGAGGACCCCGGGCGTGGGGGCCGTGAGCTGTTCGAGCACCGGTCCCGGTGGGTACCGCGTACCCGGGTTCGTCAGCCACTCCCTGGTGTGGCTCAGTACGGCTTTCCACACGTCCCTTGTAAAGGCGTGCCGGGGGGCCAATGAGGGGACCATCCGTAGGAGGCGGTGGCACGCCGGCGGCGACCGCATGGGCTGTGGGGCGGCCGCCGTGATCCACCTGCACGCCGTGCCGGGCACGATCGCCCCCCATTCCACGGTCCCCATGCCCTCGGCATGAATCAGCGCCTGGCCTTGGACCATGGGGAAGTAGGGGCTCGAGCGCCCCTTCCCTTCCCTCCACCGTACCCAGGCGGCCCCCGCCTGCAGGCTGCGGAGCAGGGCCACGCCGGGGAGGGGCGGCTGCGGGAAAGCCCCCTTGACGGCCTGGGTGGCGTGGGCCAAAGTGCCCATTGGTAAGTACCACAACGGGAGGGTCCAGGGGCCCGGCAGCGGTTGCGCCACCCCTGCGTCCCATCGCCACTCGGAGTCTGGCGGGGCGGCCGGGACCGTGCCCGTCTGCAGGAAGTGGCGTGCATACTTGTCGGGGTGCCGTTGGAGGGTTGCCGCGAGGCTGAGCCCCTCCGCCGCTGGTGCCACCGGGAGGCCGCCCCGGGGCCTGCGCCAGGGGTATTCCTGGTCGGCCGGCCAGGTGTGGAGGTCCCGGGCGATGTCCTCCGCGGTCCCTGTGGGGGCGTCCTCTGGTGCCAGGTGCCACATGACGGCGAGCACCGCCCATGTGGAAAAGGGCCACGCCCGCGGGGGGGTGTACACCTGGATGGTCCACTGTGGGCACGCCCGCCGCACGCGGGACACGTGGAGCACCCCTCGGACCATGTCCGCCGCCAGGACCAGCACCATTCCCGAGGGATCCACAATGATCCCCTCTGCGGGTCCACCGTGGCGGCCCCGGGTGTGCAGGGCCACCGCCGCTTGTCCCGCGTGGGTGACGCGGTCGACGGCCTCCTGGATGTTCACGCTGCCGCGCGCGGTCTCATCCAGGATCCAGCCCTGCGTCACCCCGTAGCGTAGGGCGGCGCGTGCGGCCGCGGGCTTCACCTCGGGCAACGCTCCGTCGTCGGCATCGGGCTGGGGGTGCTGTCTGGGGCACCAGCCTTCGCCGGTGCAATGGCCCCGTTTCCACGCGGGGCAGATCGCGGATACGCTGCCCGCCGGCGGCGCAGGTTCCGCGGGCGCGCCCCCCGCGGGGGGCTCCGGCAATGCCTCCAGGTCGGAGTCTGTGCCCGCGTCCTCTTGTGGGGGGTCTCCTTCGCCGTCTCTGAGTCCCAGCGCCCTGATGACCTCGTGTGCTTCGTCCAGCGTCGGAGATCGGGGGCGTCTCTTGCGTGGTGCCGCGGGTTCCGCCATTGCTATGTCGCTGTGTCTAAGAGCAGGGGGCGGGGTGCGGATGTCCCGTGGCTGGTGCGTTGGTGCGTTGGTGCGTTGCTCGGTGTGGGGGCGGTGGATGGACATCCCCCGGGGGGCGCCTTCCAGTGTTGCGAGGGGCGTCCGGTGTTAGGCGCTGTCCCTCCCCCGGCCGCTCGTCCTCCGGAGCGTGCAGCCAGGGTTCCGCGACCCGCGTGTCCCGGGCGCGGTCGGTGCGGGCAGTGGACCCTGCACCGGCCCCACAGCGTAGCACTTGCGGGCCGGCGTTGCTCGCTGTGGGGGTGGCGGAGGGGCGCCCCCGGGGGGGGTGCCTGCCACCGTTGTGAGGGGCGCCTGGTGTCAGGCGCTGTCCCTCCCCCGGCCGCGCTCGCCCTCCGTAGCGTGCAGCCAGGGTTCCGCGACCCGTGTGTCCCGGGCGCGGTCGATGCGGGCGTGTGGACCCAGCACCGGTCCCACAGCGTGCGCCCTTGCGGGCCGACGCTGCTCGCTGTGGGGCTGGCGGAATGGCGTCCCCGGGGGGGGCGCTTTCCACCGTTGTGAGGGGCGCCTGGTGTCAGGCGCTGTCCCTTCCCTGGCCGCTCGTCCTCCGGAGCGCGCAGCCAGGGTTCCGCGGCCCGTGTGTCCCGGGCGCGGTCGATGTGGGCGTGTGGACCCAGTACCGGCCCCACGGCGTGCGCCCTTGCGGGCCGGCGTTGTTCGCTGTGGGGATGGCGGAAGGGCGTCCCCGGGGGGGGCTGCCTTCCACCGTTGTGAGGGGCGTCTGGTGTCAGGCACTGTCCCTCCCTCGGCCGCTCGTCCTCCGGAGCGTGCAGCCAGGTTCCGCGACCCGCGTGTCCCGGGCGCGGTCGATGCGGGCAGCGGACCCAGCACCGGCCCCACAGCGTGCGCCCTTGCGGGCCGACGCTGCTCGCTGTGGGGGTGGCGGAAGGGCGTCCCCGGGGGGGCCCGCCTTCCACCGTCGTGAGGGGCGCCTGGTGTCAGGCGCTGTCCCTCCCCCGGCCGCTCGTCCTCCGGAGCGTGCAGCCAGGGTTCCGCGACCCGCGTGTCCCGGGTGCGGTCGATGCGGGCGTGTGGACCCAGCACCGGCCCCACAGCGTGCGCCCTTGCGGGCCGGCGTTGCTCGCTGTGGGGGTGGCGGAGGGGCGCCCCCGGGGGGGGTGCCTGCCACCGTTGTGAGGGGCGCCTGGCGTCAGGCGCTGTCCCTCCCCCGTCCGCTCGTCCTCCGGAGCGTGCAGCCAGGGTTCCGCGACCCGCGTGTCCCGGGCGCGGTCGGTGCGGGCGTGTGGACCCAGCACCAGCCCCACAGCGTGCGCCCTTGCGGGCCGGCGTTGCTCGCTGTGGGGGTGGCGGAGGGGCGCCCCCGGGGGGGGTGCCTTCCACCGTTGTGAGGGGCGCCTGGTGTTAGGCGCTGTCCCTCCCCCGGCCGCTCGTCCTCCGGAGCGTGCAGCCAGGGTTCCGCGACCCGCGTGTCCCGGGCGCGGTCGGTGCGGGCGTGTGGACCCAGCACCGGCCCCACAGCGTGCGCCCTTGCGGGCCGGCGTTGCTCGCTGTGGGGGTGGCGGAGGGGCGCCCCCGGGGGGGGTGCCTGCCACCGTTGTGAGGGGCGCCTGGCGTCAGGCGCTGTCCCTCCCCCGTCCGCTCGTCCTTTGGAGCGCGCAGCCGGGGTTCTGCGACCCGTGTGTCCCGGGTGCGGTCGATGCGGGCGTGTGGACCCAGCACCGGCCCCACAGCGTGCGCCCTTGCGGGCCGGTGTTGCTCGCTGTGGGGGTGGCGGAAGGGCGTCCCCGGGGGGGGTGCCTTCCACCGTTGTGAGGGCCGCCTGGTGTCAGGCGCTGTCCCTCCCCCGGCCGCTCGTCCTCCGGAGCGTGCAGCCAGGGTTCCGTGACCCGCGTGTCCCGGGTGCGGTCGATGCGGGCGTGTGGACCCAGCACCGGCCCCACAGCGTGCGCCCTTGCGGGCCGGCGTTGCTCGCTGTGGGGGTGGCGGAAGGGCGTCCCCGGGGGGGGTGCCTTCCACCGTTGTGAGGGGCGCCTGGTGTCAGGCGCTGTCCCTCCCCCGGCCGCTCGTCCTCTGGAGCGTGCAGCCAGGGCTCCGCGACCCGCGTGTCCCGGGCGCGGTTGATGTGGGCGTGTGGACCCAGCACCAGCCCCACAGCGTGCGCCCTTGCGGGCCGGCGTTGCTCACTGTGGGGGTGGCGGAAGGGCGTCCCCGGGGGGGCTGCCTTCCGCCATTGTGAGGGGCGCCTGGTGTCAGGCGCTGTCCCTCCCCCGGCCGCTCGTCCTCCGGAGCGTGCAGCTAGGGTTCCGCGACCCGCGTGTCCCGGGTGCGGTCGATGCGGGCGTGTGGACCCAGCACCGGCCCCACAGCGTGCGCCCTTGCGGGCTGGCGTTGCTCGCTATGGGGGTGGCGGAAGGGCGTCCCCGGGGGGGGTGCCTTCCACCGTTGTGAGGGGCGCCTGGTGTCAGGCGCTGTCCCTCCCCCGGCTGCCCGTCCTCCGGAGCGTGCAGCTAGGGTTCCGCGACCCGTGTGTCCCGGGTGCGGTCGATGCGGGCGTGTGGACCCAGCACCGGCCCCACAGCGTGCGCCCTTGCGGGTCGGCGTTGCTCGCTGTGGGGGTGGCGGAAGGGCGTCCCCGGGGGGGGTGCCTTCCACCGTTGTGAGGGGCGCCTGGTGTCAGGCGCTGCCCCTCCCCCGGCCGCTCGTCCTCCGGAGCGTGCAGCCAGGGTTCCGCGACCCGTGTGTCCCGGGTGCGGTCGATGCGGGCGTGTGGACCCAGCACCGGCCCCACAGCGTGCGCCCTTGCGGGCCGGCGTTGCTCGCTGTGGGGGTGGCGGAAGGGCGTCCCCGGGGGGGGCTGCCTTCCACCGTTGTGAGGGGCGCTTGGTGCCAGGCGCTGTCCCTCCCCCGGCCGCTCGTCCTCCGGAGCGTGCAGCCAGGGTTCCGCGACCCGTGTGTCCCGGGTGCGGTCGATGCGGGCGTGTGGACCCAGCACCGGCCCCACAGCGTGCGCCCTTGCGGGCCGGCGTTGCTCGCTGTGGGGGTGGCGGAAGGGCGTCCCCGGGGGGGGTTCCTTCCACCGTTGTGAGGGCCGCCTGGTGTCAGGCGCTGTCCCTCCCCCGGCTGCTCGTCCTCCGGAGCGCGCAGCCGGGGTTCCGCGACCCGTGTGTCCCGGGTGCGGTCGATGCTGGCGTGTGGACCCAGCACCGGCCCCACAGCGTGCGCCCTTGCGGGCCGGCGTTGCTCGCTGTGGGGGTGGCGGAAGGGCGTCCCCGGGGGGGGTGCCTTCCACCGTTGTGAGGGGCGCCTGGTGTCAGGCGCTGCCCCTCCCCCGGTCGCTCGTCCTCCGGAGCGTGCAGCCAGGGTTCCGCGACCCGTGTGTCCCGGGTGCGGTCGATGCGGGCGTGTGGATCCAGCACCGGCCCCACAGCGTGCGCCCTTGCGGGCCGGCGTTGCTCGCTGTGGGGGTGGCGGAAGGGCGTCCCCGGGGGGGGCTGCCTTCCACCGTTGTGAGGGGCGCTTGGTGCCAGGCGCTGTCCCTCCCCCGGCCGCTCGTCCTCCGGAGCGTGCAGCCAGGGTTCCGCGACCCGTGTGTCCCGGGTGCGGTCGATGCGGGCGTGTGGACCCAGCACCGGCCCCACAGCGTGCGCCCTTGCGGGCCGGCGTTGCTCGCTGTGGGGGTGGCGGAAGGGCGTCCCCGGGGGGGGCTGTCCTCCACCGTTGTGAGGGGCGCCTGGTGCCAGGCGCTGTCCCTCCCCCGGCTGCCCGTCCTCCGGAGCGTGCAGCCAGGGTTCCGCGACCCGCGTGTCCCGGGTGCGGTCGGGTGTGGGCGTGGGGGCCCGGCACCGGCCCCACAGCGTGCGCCCTTGCGGGCCGGCGTTGCTCGCTGTGGGGGTGGCGGAAGGGCGTCCCCGGGGGGGGTGCCTTCCACCATGGTGAGGGGCGCTTGGGGTCAGGCGCTGTCCCTCTCCCGTCTGCCCGCCCACTGCCGGGTGGGTTGCCGGGGTTCGTTGGGTGTGTGCGGTGTGTGTGGTGCCTGTGCCGTGCGTGTCGTGGTGCGTGGTGCTGCTCTTTCCTTGGTCCTCCGGTGCTCCCCTCTCCGGTGTCTCGGTGCGGTGTTGTGCTCGCCGTGTGCCCGCCGTGTCCCCTCCTCTGTGTGCGCCCCTTGCTCGTTCGCTGGCTACCCCTTGTTCCTTTCGCGGCTTCGTTGCTCTTTACCCTTTCCTCTACCCCTCTCCCTGGCATGCACTTTTTCCCTGCCTCCGCTTTGTTGCGTGTCTCTGTCTTTATCCTTGTCGGCCCGGGCTTCCTCTTTTGAACCTGCGTAGGGAGAGAAGGGTGCGTAAACGAGCGTGCGGCGGCGGCGGTTTTGTCGCGACATGGCACCTCGAGCTGGCTGGTACGTCATGCGACATTCGTGTGCGACCGGCTTGCGTGTAGGTTTATCGCCCCACTTGCTCCCGGCTTGTTTCCATGCCCCTTTGGTCGCTACCTTTTCTCGTCGCCTGTTCCGCGCGCGCGGCGTGACGTGCAACATACCTGCCTCTTTCCCCACTACCTTAACGTGTCCTAGTCCTCCCGCCTTGTCGGGCGTTCGCTTATGTGTGACGACGGCACGACGCAATACTTGCCTAAGCGTCTAAGACAACCCTACTTTAACGCCCGGACGACGCAGACACGAGCATACGCTTCTCTTCGGGACCTGTGAGGATAGAACATGGGTGCGTGCACGTGTGTTCGTTGGGACCCGGCACTCGCCGGCGCTATGCTATTTGTGTGTTTGCTCTTCTTGTCCCCCTCCCTGGCTATTTGTGTGTTCTAACCCACGCAACTCCGCGGTTGGCGACGTGGCACGACATGGTAACATACTTGTGTTCTTGGTGGCGGTGTGTGGCTTGTCTACTATTCGTTTGCATGCGGCGGCATACCTTTTGTTCCCTTTCGCTCCCTTTCGCCTCCTACATAAGCGGGCGTGCGGGTGGGCGGTGGGCACGTCTCGGTTACGTAGCGTAGCGTGGCAACATACTTGGACCCCACTAGTTACGTGTGTATGCTTGGTTTTTTTTTTTTTTTTTTTTTTTTTTTTTTTTTTTGTGTTGTGCTTTACCTCGGTGGTCTTTTTGTTCCTCCCTGTTTGTCCCTTCATACCATGTTGCTCGTCCGTGGCGGTGTTGGCCTTGCGGCGTTCCGGGCATGCGCGTGCGGGCATACCTTTCTTTCCCTATGCGAGCGGGGGTGAGCATAGGCGTTCTTTCGGTGCCACCTCTTGTTGGTTTTCCTTGCCGGTGCGGTTTTCGTTGCGCTTTTCGTGGCGGCGCACTTTGGCGTTGCTTATCACGTTACTTGTTTTGCGCTTGTTACGGCGTCATGCACACAACGTATGGCACATAACATACTTGCTTTCCGGCGGCCGGTGGCGTTGTTGTTGCTTGTGTGTATTTTTTCATGCACGACATTCAACATACTTGGGTACATGTGCGGCCTCTTGCTCTTTTTGTTGTGCTCCCCTTCGCGCGTATTTCCTACATGAGCGGGCTTGCATTGCTTGGTCGTGTACTTGTGGTATATCTCTCCACCGTGGTGCGGTTCGTTACCTATTTATTCTCCTTGTCTACCTCTTTCCGCGTTGTGCTTGTTTCGTTGGTTTTTCGCGGTGCGCGGCACATAACATACTTGCTTGTCGGTGGCCGGTGGCGTTGTTGTTGTCTATGTGTGGGTTGTTTTGGGGCGCGCACAAGTCCCTAGCGCCTAGGGCACGCACTTTGCTAGGTGGTTTGGGGCAAGCAACGCTCAGTTTCTTCGCCGTCGCGACTCTATTGTTCGTCTTTTTCGGTGAGTGTCCTATATTTTGCGACCTCGCCAAACAGCGGCGTAAAATTGTTGGGGGGGTTTCTGAGGTCGGAAAAGACGATTTTTCGCTTTATTTCTGCTGGCGGTGCGTCTTTTTCTCGTAATTTTATTTTTCTTCTGCTACAAACAAGGGAAATGCTCCAGGATTCCAGGGTAAAGGTTGTCTATAACGGGGCTGCCAAGTCTCATTGAGATATGGCAGCGGAGGACAGCAACGTGCAGTGGTACTCAGCCTGCGATTGAACTTGGTTTCGGGCTCCCGAACCCACATAACCCTCTTCGGACCCATATCCAGCCTCTGGGAGCGACATATGCGAAGCACTTGTAAGTCCAGTGAACTCCATGGTGGAATGTGAAGACTACGAAAACCCGGTCTACAAAAATGGAGCAGACATAGAATCTCAATGCGCATTCATCGCAACTAATGACACGACGTGAAATCATTCGAAATAATTTAAATAAATCCGATTGGGAAATCACGAAAGAAAAATGCGACTCGACGCGCGCTCACAGGCGACATCTGGCGGCGAACGGAAAACATGAAACTGAACGGAAAATTTACTGCACTAATGTACATCTGAGAATCATTGGAATTCTGATCACATCAGTGTATAATTGAGTGCTGTCACTGCTGCCGTTACACCGAGGCCATGAAGAAGTTGTTGGCCGAGTTCATTGAGCGGGGATGGATCGAACCCTCCGACAGTGAATGGGCCAGCCCAGCCTTCATCGTGCCCAAGAAGGAGAAGGGCGAGTGGAGGTTGGTGGTTGATTACAGAGGTTTGAACGAGCAGACCGAGCACGACTCGTACTCGCTTCCCCTGATCGACTCCATCCTCCAAAAGCAACAGAAAAAGCGGATTTTCACGGTGTTGGACCTGAAACACGGTTACCACCAGATGCCGCTACACCCGGACTCCAGGCCCTGCACAGCGATGTCGACGCCGCTGGGGCCCATGCAGTGGAAAGTGGTGCCAATGGGTGCCAAGAATGGCAACGCCGCCTTCCAGCGCATGATGGAGGACCTACTCGGTCCTGTCCGGGACTGTGCCCATCCCTTCGTTGATGACATCATCATCGGGTCCGGCACGGAGAACATGACTGAGGACGAGCTCATCGACGCGCATGAGAAGGATCTGCGCCGAGTGCTCAGCGAGTTGGACAAGCACAACATGGTGTGCAAGCCCACCAAAGCCTCACTCTTCGTGAAGGAAGTGGAGTTCGCGGGTCACGTGGTTGGTCACGGGCAACGCCGTCCCATGCCTGGGAAACTGGCGTCCCTGCACCACTGGGAGAAACCCCAGACCATCAGCGAACTCCGGTCCTTCATGGGGTTCTGCAATTACTATTCGGGCTATGTCCGGATGTATGCAGAACTGTCGGGGCCGCTGCATAAGATGCTGCAAGTGGGCAAGTTCGATGGCCGGAAGGGGAGCAAGAAGAAGCTTGCCTGGACCCCTGAGGCTGAGGATGCGTTCAACCGCCTGAAGGAGCGACTCCTGGGGCAGTTGGGGCTATTCCTGGTGGACCCGGACAAGGGATTCGTGCTACGGACGGACGCCTCGGACTATGCTGTGGGGGCAGTCCTCGAGCAGATCCGAGACGACGGGTCACATGTACCCGTGGCGTTCTGGAGCCGGATCCTGGCCGAGGGCCAACGCCGCACCTGGACCGCGAGGGAGAAGGAGACATACGCCATTGTATGTGCGCTCAGGAAGTGGTCTGGCCACATCGGACTGCAGCCGGTGGTGGTTTGCACGGACCACCAGTCCCTACAGAGCTGGCACAAGGAGCATGTCGACACCCCCTCAGGACCAGCGGCTAGGAGGGCCGGATGGCACGAGACGTTCGCCAAGTTCGACCTCAGTGTCGTGTACGTCCCGGGGAAGGACAACACTGTGGCAGATTGCCTCAGTCGCTGGGCCTACCCCGCGGGCAAGGCGTGGATGGACATATCCAGCCATGGAGACGCCGAGGAGACCGAGGAGGCCAAGCGCATCATCGAGATGGAGAAGGTCATGGAGCAAGAGGGGGTCAAGTGCTTTGTGGTGATGGCAAACCGTACGGACCTGGCCAAGTTCCGGGGTGCCCGCGTCCAAGCTATTCGAGAAGAAACCCTCGAGCAATGGATGGTGGCCCCTGTAGAGCTAGTCAGGTCAGTGCTCACAGAAGACTGGTCGGATGACTACGCGGCATCCGAGCACTGGAGCAAGTACTGGAATGCCGTGAGCGCCCCGTCGGACGACGAATGGCCCGAGGGCTTGACCGAGGATGGCGACAAGTTGTTCCTCAAGGACAAGCTGCTGGTGCCCGAGAACCGAGTGGAGGAGCTCATTGACCATTGGCACAACGCCCAGCTCATGCACCCTGGCCGAGACAAGATGCAGCAGGACCTGGAGTGGCGTTTCAAGTTCCCTCCGGGGTACTACGCCATCCTGGATAGGTATTGCAGCGACTGTGCCGTGTGTCGGGCCACGAAGAGCCCCAACCACTCCACAGCGGGCAACCCGGTGTATACGGCTATACTGGAGGCCCCTATGCGGTCCGTGGCCATGGATGTGTTCGCCATGCCGGAGGTCACCGTGGAAGGAGAGACATACGACTGTGTCATCCTGGCGGTGGATAGGCACAGCGGGTATATCGTGGCTGTCCCGGGCAAGAAGTCCAAGAAGAAGGACAAGAAGGACAAGCATGGAGTGGGGCTGCAGGCGAAGACCGTCGCTAATGCCATGATCAGGCATTGGCTGACGATTTTCGATGTCCCAGCTGTCATATGCAGCGATCGGGGCAGTCCATTCGTGGGGACGTGGTTCAAGACGATGTGCAAGCACATGGGGATTCGGCATGCCAAGACCGTGGCATACCACAGCCGGTCGAATGGCCGAGCTGAGGTGGCCGGGCGGCAGATGTTCGAGAAGTTCCGCCAACTGCACATCGACGAACCGGGCCGGAATTGGTATAATTCGCTGTGGAGAGTACTCCAAGCGTATCACGACCTTCCGGGGCCCACTGGACTGTCGCCCCATCGCATCCTGTTCCTACGGGATCGAGTGTCACGCACTCTCCCGTGGATGAACCATGGCAAAGTGGCCCGGGATGCGAATGCCATAGGGATGCAGATTCGCAGCGAATTCAATTTGAATTCGCCGAATTCGCTGCGAATTCGTTCGCACTGCGAATTCGCTGCGAATTCGGCCTGAAATTCTTAGTACTGCGAATTCGGGGCGAATTCGCGCTGCGAATTCGCAGGCGACGGCAAAATGATCACGCGTGCGCCGTCTTTTCTCCAGATGAAAAACTAACTTTGAACTGTGCAATGCAATAATTTTTTTGACTTGACAAAATGAAAACTATGACGATTTTGCTTCGATTGAGCCGTTTATTTTCTTGTTGGGTGCCTGCGTACCCGTTTTCGAAAACAAAATTTACTTTTGAGTTTTGAACGGACCGCTGTGTCCGCCTAGCTCCACCGAACACGGCGGTACCCTGCATTCTCCCCAGAAGTCCACCAGTTTGGAGAAAAACCCGTCCCGAACTTTTGATTTTCGACTTTTTTTTTCTAATTTTTGACAGTCAAAACGTGTTGCCCCTTGGCAACCACGCACTGTCGGGCGTGTGTGGAAGGAGAAGCAGCCGAGAGCAGCCAGACGCAGCCGCAGTGAGGCCCTGGGCACCCACAACGATGTGCACGGAGCTAATGACGTGCACGGAGCTGCACCCAGCCAGCGCACCTGCTCCAACCTCCCTATAAGCTATGTACATAGCCCCTTGTAGCCCTTGCGTATCCTTGACAGCGGTACCCTCCTTACCTTTCCCGGTGCTCTCTCTTGGATTACTTCAAGTCCAACGATTCAATTCAAGAATGCAATGAATGAAGGCCCAATAAGGGCAACCAGTGGTTCACATGTGATGGTTTGTGTGTGGATTGGTGATCTTGCATGCTTCGTTGCTGCTTCTTTTCCAAAAGGCATTTGAGAGAAGCAAGGAACTTTGGAATTCTTGGTTTTGATTTGCTTTATTTTTGTCAAATCGTCGATTCGTTTCAGCATGGTAAATGCAAGCAACAACAAACAACAAAAATTGCAAGGTTACGGAACCTTTTGGGAAATCTTTTATGCGATATGGCACTTGGTAGTGGCATACCGATACGTAAGCAGGTGAATTGCAACCTAGAAGGTAAATTGTAGGTGCCTATGGATTCAATCAAGCGAATCAGGGAGGATTCGAATTTGAAGTTGCGAATTCGAGTTCGGAGTGGTCCACGAATTCGTGCGAATTCGGGGCGAATTCGAATTCGAGCGAATTCGTGCGAATTCGAACCTGCATCCCTAGAATGCCATGATGGCTGAGGCGGACGACACGGCGGCCAAGGTGTGCAAGGCACTTCAGGACGAGCATGACAAGAGGGCCAAGTACTTCAAGCAAGGGAAGGTCCAGAAGTATGCTCTCCAAGACACTGTGTGGGTGGATGCGGCAGTCACACGCGCGCACTTCAGATTGTCGCATAGTGCTGCGCATTACGTAATGTAGATGAATGAAAGACGCTCAGATATTGTGTGTTTGTATGTTACAATTATCGAGATATCATGATTGTTGTATTATCATGTTATTCAGGGACTATGAAAGGTCTTAGGACAAAATCAGAACTGCGTCCCTGATTTGAAGGATTGGTGTTGTGCTCTGGCCTGCTACAATTTTGTCCTAACTGGGAAAATTTTCGGACATCGTTGAGATTGAGGTTGCGAAGAATTGTGGCCGCTGTGGAGAAGTTTAAAGCAGCAGAGCAGGACGCAGAGATCTGCATTTACGTCCGAAGTTCGGGAACAAATTTTTTCCCCCTTTCACCGAATATATGCACAGGGCAGTGCTACAACCCGCCGAAGAGGACAAGTTGAGGAGTCCAAGTCGGACAAGTCGGGTTAACGTTACAGAAGCAGCAGACGCGGCAGCATGCTCGACGGTGAACACCAGCGAAAGCTTCGCAACGTGCTGCAGGAGTTGGGGACAGAAGAGTCTTGGTATGCAACTTCCGTTCGTGAACGTGCATATCATGAAGGGGCCTTTCTGAGGATGTGTCAAGCTGTAGCGCTAAGCGACGCGTATGATCCAGCGCTGGATTTGGGTTTGCCGCCAGTGTTGGGTGGGCCAAGAACGTCAAGGCCCTGGGAAGAAAAGAGCTGCAGCGTTCGAGGACTTCGTGTGTTACGAGCGCTGGGTTGCGCTCAGAAAGCAGCGCTGACGAACGACGCTGGGTGCAGCGCTGACGAGCGTCAGCATCAGCACGAAGATGACAGCAAAAACCAGGCGGCGTCCACGAGAGAGTGCCCAAGTCGTCCCGAGGGCGGCACCACAAGGATGTCCTGTCCAGGCATCGGCAGGCATCTTGGTATGTGCCGGGGGTAATCGTGCGGAAGGTCGGGCAGGACGTGTACGCGGTTCGTGTGGGGGATAACAAGATCCTGGACCGCGACCATACCCAGCTTCGTCCCCGAGCACCAGACCCCAGCGGACGTCCCGTCACCTTCGAGTTCACGGCCGGCGATGTGGACTCGGGCGACGAGGGTGAGGACGACGACTTCACCGCTGAGAAGATCCTGGCGGACAAGCCGGACCCGGGGACGCCTGGGGGCAGGCTTTATAAAGTCCGTTGGAAGGGATTCGCCGCATCCAGAGACTCGTGGGAACCTCCGAGCAGTTTTGTGCCGAGGTACACCACGGTCTGGATGGACTACCTAAAGAAAAAGAGTATTTCTTTGGATGTCAACGACGTATTGGTCCATTTGGTTGCTGCTGTAGCACCGTAATGGATCCCCCTTGGCATTTTGTTTGTTTCTGTGCTTGGGGAGACGGGTGAGGGCGTCATCCGGGGATTTTTCGGCCTTGATTGGCCATATACCCCCTTCACTCGATCTCCACATATATATTGCATTGTGGTATACTTATTTAGGTCGACCGACGACGTTTTTCTATCTTTGATCCCCTTGGTCCATGTTGTAGATCAAGTGGAGACCGGATATGGCGTAGGGCGCTGAGTATCAGTGTCCTCACCCCTCCCTTGGGGCGTGGGGGACGCCTACGACGTGTGTGGGGCCTCCATGTGTCCTTGGGACATGGAGGGGGGGGTTGGAGCCCATTGGGGTCCTCCCGTCCTCTCTTCAATGACTTCCGAGCGGTAACAACGCTCTGAGAAGGGGGGTGAAGCCGGTTCGGACCCCCGTGGCCATCTTGGGGTCACTTGGGGTGTGTATCTATGTGCCGGCAAGCCGCCATTGGCTGATATCATACTCTCTCATCCACCTGATCTAACCCGATGTGATAGTGTGATAGGTTTGGCCATTCCGGCTATGAGCGGCCATATTCAGAACCGAGGCGCCGCCAGCGGAGATTTATATATCAGAATATCAGGAATCAACAGGGTTTTATTATCATAATGTTTCCGTAATTTTTCAGCCTTTCGTTCTGATGGTCAATGTATCGGTGACTGTCAGTTGGCTCGCGATTTTGCGTTAACCGATTGGTTAACTGTTATTTCCAGATATTTTGGCGGATATTCCGTTGAAGGGTCAGATTTAATCAGCAAAGGGTTCGTTGCATCCGCAATTCTCTAAATAAGCACTCGAAATTTTAATCAGAATTTTTCGCGATGTCGAAATCGGATTTTCGACTTCGACATCGCCGCACTTGATTTGGACTTCTTCGAATGGTCATACTCCTTTCCCTATGCCCGAATCAGGTTTCCCTTATACTTGCCACCCATTTGACTTGGAGATATAAGGGAAACAAAAGTGAATCGTGGGACCACTTTGAAGGACCATATCTACGCGCGAGTGTGAGGAAAGAGAATAAGGAAGGTTGGGTTGCAAACGCCTTGGTCTCAACTTAATTTAGGAAGCATCAAACGCCTTTGGTGTGTACACATGCACGATATAGCAAGGGATAATGGTCAAGAGGGTATAAAGTGATATATAACTCTTGGACCGTGCAACCGAACATTTTATTGCGACTTTCGGGTGTACCGCATGAGTGTTGGGGTTGCATAGCAACTTTCCTTGGGTTCCTACGTATTTTTAACGTGAAGTTATGTCAATGGAGGGACATGGCATATCATGGTGGGAGCCATATTTTGAGGGTATGTGTTGTATGCATGGTATATGTTTGATATGCTCACGCCCATGTTACATATCTTCGTGTGGCCGAAGAGATGGGGAGCCATACGTGACAAGGGCTTTGCCCATGTCCCAATTGTGGAATTCAAAGCGCTAGACCAAGTCTACCGCCCATGTATTGCTCATGGTATGTTTGACAAAGAGATCCATGGGTGCACTCCCATTTTCATGGGGCATGTAGATATTAGTGGCGAAGGTATCTCCATGCGCCCGATTGGGGATCCAAGTGGGGGAATTGTTCGCAAATGGTTCCAATCATTTGTGTATTGAATCATGAGCGGATAGCATGGGTGAGCATAGAGATATACTATCATGACAACTTTGTATTTGGTCATATTTTCATGTTTTTGACCTCAATTTTTGCTCATTTTTGCGTTTTGTGTACTCACCTGGTCAGCTAACAGCAAGAAGCCTATGGAGAGTCGAACCATGGTATGTTGTTCATATGTTGGCATATGCTTTGGAGTTGAACACCACCATATGCCGGATCGTGTACTCCATTTGGCTTGGCGCACGAAGGATCACAAGAATTGGTCTCAAGATCATGGGCTGACTTGGGCAGTGCGTGGCGCCCATATCCGAAGGGGTTTCGAGGGTAAAGTGGGGATGTGCATGGGCATTGGCCTTTGGTCTCTATCCTCCATGAATACTAGACTTCGATTCCATGCATGCTTTGAGCCTTCGGATAAGTAGTAACTTCAATTTTGAGCATATTTTTGATATATGGCCAATATGGTGTGAATTGGCAGTTTTTTGGCATGTTATGAGTTCAAACTCATAGGTCATTTCTCTAAGCCCATTCGACTCCAAGTCCAACCAAGGTTATGTCAGGGTAGGGCATGGTCCTAAGTGCCACTCTAGGCCATGACACGCCACCTCCCCTATTGGGCTAGGATTTAGAGGCTTGGGAGTGAACACATTTTTGGGGTTTGTGTATTGACTTGTGACACATGGCATTCAGCCATCTCATTTGACCTGGTTCAGGGCAATATGTTGGTGAGTCAAGGGAAGGTCTTGAGTCCAGGGAATGAGGGGTTTATGGCTGTGATTGTGTACGTTTCCATCTTTCCCCAACTTTGCCTTATTTGTGTTCATATGCCAATTTCAGGGCTTTCTTCCTTGGTGCAATTCTTGTACATGCCCGCCATCGTGAGACAATTGATGTGCTGAACGAAAGCCCGCAGCCTGATTTGGATTGTGAATTGGGTTATTGCTGTACTTGTGGGATCTGGTTGCTATTCAGGGTAGAAGGAGGATTTCTTTTTCTATATTTTTGGATTTGGACCCTGGAAATTGAGGAATGCAATCGTTGATCCGGAGTAAATCAGCAGGGGTTACAGGCGGAAGGGGCACAGCGGGGGCCGGTCCTGGTAGGGACCTTCTTTACTCCGCTAAGCGCCCAATTTGTGTGCTGGCGCAAAACCTTTGGGGAATACTGAGCGTACTAATCCAGGTATTGTTTTCCCTACCTATCTGTCTACTACAGGGAGGGGTGGCCAAAAGAAATGAAGGCATGAAACCGCCGTTTTGCTATGTGGCCAAAACACTGACCTAACCACTGCCACAGCCCACCAACCCTGCTAAAATTGCAGGAAACGGGTGGGACAGTGACACACGCACTACAGGTCCTACACACCCTACAGTGGCACCATCCTGGTGGGCGAGCACTGGGGCAACCGGCTCAAGCCCCCACTCAGGACTACCACTCCTACACGCACACTCTACTGGGCGTTACGAGGTCAAAGGTGTCGTGGGTCCTAGCGACCCTCCTGTGAAATGACAAGAGAACACAGCGCTGCTAGGCAACTGTGGCCTAACAGGGGACGCCACAACGCGTTTCCCCTGCTAGGGCTTGGAGGGAAGGAGTGCTCTCGCGTGCAAGGCGCAGATGTCGATGAAGTCGGACTCCCTGCTCTGCCACAGGCGGAGCGGAGTTACTTGTTTGTGTGATCTGCGCCCTTGTTTAGCAGGGCATAAAAAAAGGCTGCTGCACCAATCACCCTACCTGCCCACCTGTAAAACAAAGGCAAATGAAAGGGCGTTTGCGGCGGAGGAACCAAGCCACACTCCAGGTATTATACCCTTCTCAGTGTGACCTATAATACACTGTCCGCAAACACGCTGCAGAAGCAGCTACCCTTGTCAAGCAAGCAAGCTTTAAGGGACTCCTCAGGTTCTCTTAAAGAACGTACCGAGGAGCCCCTGGGTAGCCTAAACAAGGTTTACCGTGCGCACTCCGCGTGGCCTACCCTTTAATGCGTGTGTGCATGCGCGAGTATGCACGAACATGTTGGGCAAACCTGCCCATCTGTACTCCAATCACGACTCCACCAGGGGGTGGCCCCGCCTGGGCTTACTCACCTTACCTACCGCTGGAGAGCGAGAGCAAGTGAGGGGCGCACGCGAAGAACGTTGCTATGCACTTGTGTGTATGTCTAATCACCCTGATCTGACCGCTAATCATCTGCAATCTTACTAATCAATCCCTCTACCGCGTTCTATCTTTGTTAGCGCTGCTACAAGGCTCGTTCACGGAGACACTAGACGAGCAATGTGTATGCGGCATACGAGACGAGCATACCTGTAGTTTATACCTGATTCATTGAAGTCTTTTCGTTCATTTTCGAATTCTTGAAGTTTTGAAGCTTCTATTAGTGTGGGTGGAATCTGTATGTTTATTTATTAATGTGTGTCTCGTCATTTTCAAGACTACGTGAGACATACGTTTATAATTCCATTATTTCCCCATTTTCCGGCGCTTCGCTAGGAGCCGCTCCTGCGCGCCGCCATTTTATGCGTATGAATTTCTGGATTTAAAAAATCCAGAGATGACTATAATTTCTATAAAAATGTGCTTCTGATGCACAATTGGATTCTGCTCACGTGTGTCGTTTCAGAAAAATTCTACGCCGTCATTTGACGGATTTTGGTGTCGTCGCTTCGTTTTTGCGTGGATTCGTCCATAATTCTCCCATTCCTGCCTCTGCAGATACCCACGCGCAGCCTCGCTGAGTAGGCCGTGTTCGGGCCGAAACGCAGGTGCCTGGAGAGACTGAGCAGAACCAAGACCCCACCAAGGGGCAAATTAATTTTTCCTTCGACTCCCTTCGCCCTAACACAGGTCACAGGTCGCCAGCAGGTTTACGAGAACCCATGCGAGTGTGTATAATGTGTCTTGCGTTGGGTTTGCGTCGACGCTGCGTCTTGGAGGGAGGAATGCATATGCACATGTTTGGCATGCTCCCATACTAACCCAACCAAGCCACAGGAGCCCCGGCAGCGCCATGAGCGCTGAGTCTTCTGTAGGATATGATACGATCAGAGCAGCAAAAGAGCGCCAGCCATGGTGAGCGCTCATTTTTCAGTGTGAGGGAAACTGTAGGTATTTTAAAGTAGATGTGGAAACCAAGGAAAGGCCAAGAAAAATTCCCTTTTTCCTAAAATGCGATAGTGGTGGCCACCACAGCACAAGGGGGGAGTAAGAAACAGTGCTTTTCCATTGCTTTGAGGCATACTCTAGTTGTATTAGAGATGCACTGAGCATCCATGCATTTTTATCTTAGTATTGGTCCAATGTAATAAGGTGGGACATAACACTCAGACAGACAGACAGACAGAAAGAATTCTCTGTTCCGCAGTCGCAGAATTTTCCGCAGAATTGATCCAGACAGACAGACAGACAGAATTCTCTGTTCCGCAGTCGCCGAAGTCGCAGTCGCGACAGTGACATGGCATCATGAGAATAAAGAAGAAGAAGACGACAGAATAAAGATTGAAGGTAAAAGTCTTTTGCATGATTTTAAAGTGTGAAAGGACAGCAGACAGTCTCAGATTTTTCTGTTCGCACAGGAAACAGAGGTCATGGTGCGAAGGGTATTAATGGGTTTATTACAAGCATGGAACCATGGATTCCATGTATGTTTGTTCCCTTCTCCGTTGCATGCATATGTGCATATGTATTATGTAGGCGCGTTGCGTTGGATAGAAAAAAGTCGCTTCGTAGCCTTGTCGCTTCGTAGCTTGTTTCGCGACTTCGGCGACTGCGGAACAGAGAATTCTGTCTGTCTGTGTGTTTGGATCAATTCTGCGGAAAATTCAGCGACTGCGGAACAGAGAATTCTTTCTGTCTGTCTGTCTGTCCGAGTGTTATGTCCCACCTTATTACATCCAAACAAAAGTGGTGATAACACATTTTGACCTATGTAACCAAACACCCAATCAGGATATGGAGTGGACCCCTTAATCCCCTTTCAATGTGAAGTAAAACATCTTTTCCTGAGTTGACTGAGAACTGACATATCTAAAGTAGAGCCTATGAATTTATCTATGTTTTTCCATGAATACTTATCTGCCCTAGTGGTATACACCCTAGGGGGCTAGGCACCTCTTTTTGAGAGGTCTTGGGTTCAATTCCTGGTCAGCCTAGCTAAGTAGGAAGATCCCATGTGACATGGCAGTGACCTCATCGCCACATACCATGCCACCTCAGCACATATGGGACCCAAAACAAAGAGTGCACATCTCCTGAGATGGCACTATGGAGAGAAAGTGACCATGGGGCAGTTTTCTAACTCTTTTCCCAAAACATTTCAGCTATCTTTGTGAATATGCATTCATTTGTAACCTGAGTTGCAGTTTCTGTGAATATCCAATCATCTTTCACTGTTTACACTGCAGCCCTTCATGCTTTGATCCTGATATTCTCCTCTTTGCACACTTCTGGCTTGGGTTATCCTGGATTGACTCTATCTCTGCAAAACAAAGGTTTTCATCTTCCAAAACAAGCAGCAGGAAACCCTACACCTACAGCAAGCAGCAGGAGAAGCAAAAACACAGTGCTGAAAACACTATAAACTTTTCTCCTTTGCATGTTACATGCAGCATTCATGGCGCCAAATGAGGGTCATTAGCAGCAGCGGCGTGGTGGGAAACGAATACGACTTGCACAACGTGTGGCCAAAAAGTGGTGCCTAGTGAAGAGCCCGCCGAATAAGGTACAGAACGCGACGAGGAACGACATGGTGTTGAAGATGAAACTAGACTAAAGGTTTGTGTTGCGCCAGTGGCACCACACTGCTTTTGTTGCTGTATTTTTTTAAATGGGCTTCATCATGTGTGATGAGCCTAAATTTGAAAAGTGACCTTGTTTTTAATGTTTTGTTTGTGAAGTATTTGGTAGCTACTATATTTGTATGGGTATAAACAGGTTTACGTTTGACATCTTTGGTCGCATTTGGTTGAGTTTTGAAAGGCATTGACTTCCATCTCTTCGTTTGACTTTGGATTGGCTCAAGGTGTCAGAGCGCTGTTTGCGTTGGCAAAATTGGCTACTTCGGCAATTAACCAAATAGCGACGGTAGTGCATGTTAGTGTTCGGCTGCTTGGTGAAGTAGGACGAGACCTCCGTCCCTTTTATCAGGTCCTATCCCTGCTGGACCTCTTTTTGGCAACTGCTTCAACTTGGTTCCCTGTTTGTTTGAGAGTGAAACCTTGACTCTTTTGTTGAAAGAAATTGGCGTTGCGACGCCATAGGGGGTCACAGTAAAGTGCTACACCTTGGCCAACTTTTGGCCTGATATATCTTTACAAACAGCGCCCTTGCCGTGGGCAATTTCACGCCTAAGCTAGTCCGCTTGGTGTTGTTTGCGCCGCAAAAAACTTGAGTAAGAAAAATGGACCTTGACCATGATGCAATTCTCCTTGTCCCCAACTCTCTTTAACTACATGTCAGTCAGAACTACCTAGTCATCACAAATGCAAATCCCTCTTTTTCTTTAGTCCTACAAAAAAAAATTTTTTGTTGAACGATCCACATAAAATTGAGAGACATATCTGCAGTTTTTCCACATGGCAAAGCCCCAAGTATTTCAGAGTAATGAATCAAATGGTTTTATTGGTTTTCTATCCCAAAAACCCCTTTATCTACTTTATTTTCACTCACATTAGGTCAAGCTCGGTGTCTTTTTGTGTCTATCTTTCCCATCACTACCTTGTTATCCTAGTGGTTTTCACCCTAGGGGATAAAGCACCTCTATTTGAGTCATCCTAGGTTCAAACCCCATTAGCTTGGCTTGGTAAAGATAGCCCATGTGGCATGGGTGACATGGCAGTGACCCATGTGCCACGGCCATGCTACCTCAGCACAAATGGGACCAAATCCAAACTGTTCACATCCCAGAGTGACTGTGAAACCGAGAGGGTGTACCGTGGAGCAGTTTTCAATCCTTTTTTTTCCCCTAAAAATTCACTATCTTTGGAAATCGGCAATCAGAATTTGATCTACTATTGTAAATACACAACAAATATAGATATCTTCTCTCTTTCTTGTACTCCAACCCCCTTCGTTTCTTTGATCTAAGTGGAAGACCTTACTCAAGGCCTTGCCCCAGTTGCTTGGAGGCGCCTAGGTCTAGAGCGCCGGCTCAAATGGCTCCCCAACCTTAGCGGGTCACGGAAACCTAAAACTAGCTCTGTTGCACCCAATCATTACAACCCATTCCAACCACCGACGTCGCCGCCACCTTCTTCTCTGCCCAATGTCGCCCGCTTCCCTACGCTCTGTTTGCCAAAACAAATGTCCCACTCCCCTTTGCTCAGCCCCACAACAACACACATCCCCACCCTCTCCTGTCCTCTGTCGCTTCTGATGTCGGCGTACAACCGCAGAAGTTGCCACTTTTCACCGTTGTCCACTTAGAGTCCTAGCCCCCGTAATGCACTAGGCAGTTTTTGGGAGAAAAAATGGAGGAAATTGCCTGAATATTTTTTCGCTCGCGCAATCGTCCCCATGGACAGCTTTCATTTGATCGTACTCTTCCCAAGCCGTGACACAGTTTATTTGTGCTATGATATTTATTCTCCCCCACCGCCCAACGTTTCAGCCGACTCTGTGCTCATCGTAGCCGCTGAACAACTTACAAGCGCATACTGGTTGCGGTCATGGCGGTGGGGGCCATGTACCTCCTGAGCTTGCAACTGGCTAGAGTGCCATAGACCACCACTCACCCACGTGCGGACCTGGCGCCCTTGGCACCTGGTGTGGATCTCCGGGACTTCCAGTGCCCTGATCCTGCACTCTGGATATGGCTTTTATTTGCGCTCTGTTTACATACCTACACATGGTCCTGACATGGCAGATTTGCAACTCTTTCACCTTTTTGCCGTCTGGTTTTGTCGGTAAGCCTCTAGCTTGTGCTCAGGCCTTGTTTGTTTTCTCCTAGGGGTGAAACTGCAGGGTTTTGAAAACTTACAGAGCAACAACGGCAACGTTCTCCACAAGCAACAACCACTGCATCACAAAATCAGGGAACCCAAATCTGCATGGGGATCCTCAGACATCACCATTACAGCTTTTTAGCCTCCTGATATTTTATCTCAATCTTTACCAATGATATAACTTATCTATTTTATCTCCGCCACTGGGGAGGCCCTCTGGCTCCCAGCCCTTTGGCATTCCGGTTTTGCAATGGTTTCTTTAGTCACCACCACCCACGAACTGCACACACACCCCATCTGGGTGCACGGGAACCACAGATCCCCTGAGAACCTCACCTCCCCACCCTTTGCAATTCACCACCAGTGTGACGAACCATGGGCTCACAGTGGCTAACGCCACACACCACGCAGACTGTGGGTGAGGTATGGGGGTGATTATGATGGTGGCAATGTGAGAGGCTCTGCAGGAGGCTATGAGGCATGCCATGTAGGAGACCTTTAGAGGGGGCATAAAGGCTGAGTACCTATGCTGTTTGGTTTTCCCAGCTGTTTGTCCAGGAGTATTTAGAAATAAATTGTTTACACTGCTTGTTCCAAGCCACTGCGGCAAAATATTTCTACAATGTGACAATGGGACAGTTGTCCCTCTGCTGACAAGTGCTGCTTCTGCCCCTTGGTGTTGCTCCCATGCCAGGAGGCTATGAGAGGCTATCAGGGAAGGTTGGTTGGCAATACTCTGATCAGTAGTAGTGGTTCTTGCTCACAACTTGTTCCATGGGGCTGCTTCCCCCATTTCAGACTGATTACACTCAAGGAGTAGAACTGTATCACGGGGCGGTCAGACCTGAGTATGTAACAGATCTGGAAGTGTGCGGTTGGTAGGAGTGTGCCTTGTGTCTGTGTGCCTAAGGAGTGTTGGTGGGAGGTGTGTGTGATTGTGTGGGGCCGTGTGTATTTGGTGGAATGTGCCGGTCGGTCCTTTGCGTGAGACGTAGTGAGCAAGTGTGTCCTGAATGAGGAGTGGGTGGGTGGTGTGTGATGCGTGGTGTGTGGGTGAGGTGCAGGCTGTGCCTACGGACCGGCCCTGACAACAAACAGCAATCAGTTCTATCAGGACAGCCCTGCCAACAACCCCAGACCCATGAATGCACACCTTCGATGACCCTGCATGAAAGAAAATGGACAACACACGAAACAAATCAAGGGTTGTGTTCCAAATGCACAGCAGGTACAATATCCGGAAACGCAAATGTGGCAGCCCTCCTCTCCAGCCACTCATGAACACGCCCTGCATAGTATGCGTCCTCGACTTGGTTTTCTGAACTACGCCTGTCACCGTGTGACATCCTCTGCAATGATACAGGACAGCCTTAGAAGAGGAGGGTGGGGGAAATCCAGAGGGTCTCCTGAGACAAACCGTCGGAACCGTCGGAAGACTGACCTTCCAAGCTTCAGGGATCGGCTCGCCCCAGGGGGCAGGTGCCTTTGGAGCGCTGAGAGGGGACAGGTCCTCCTGCGGGGTATGGCTGTTCGATCGCTTCTGCCCCATTATGGCTGCATGACTTCGACCCGTGCTTCATCCACAGGGCCGCATGCTTTCGACATGGGACACGCAGTTGCACCGCAGTCTGCAACTCTGCCCGGGCCGAAGCCTTTTTGAGCCGAAACCTCAGCTTGATGCTCACCCACGGAGGCAACACCCACTGTGGCAGACTGCGGAGCGACTATGGCACAAATGCAACCCTCCATGTTAGGGATGCGGGGGGGAGGGGGGGGCTAAATTTAATTCAATGACAAACAAACATGTGAAGCATCAGAAGCAATGAGGCAATACAGTCTAAATTGATTGCATCTTTATTCTGCAAAACAGACCTGGTGGCCCCGAAGAAGCGGTGTAGTCCATGGTGTAGAACATCTGGATGCACAGGGACCACTTTCATTTCGAACCACTGTCTAGAATTGCATTGCTTCTGGGCTATCAAACTCATTTCTTCCGAGTACTGTCTCATAGCTCTTCAGCTGTGGGTGATTGGTTCTGAACATTGTTAGAACGTCAACCTCTCTGCAGCTTGATCCAGATTCAGGCTTGTCTGCCTCTGGCTCACACATCTCTCCCATCTCTTCCTGAGGAATCACACTTCCAGTGGTGCCCTCCAAATCACACTTACTGCTGCATGCATACACATCAAACACCGCAGCAGGCAACCACAACTATCAAGGAAAACTTTCGGCAGGTGTCGACAAAAGTCAAGAAAATTCTTGGCAGGTGGCGGCAGGTGTCACGAAAATTAGGTGTCTCGAAACGTTCCGGCACGTGTTAGCAGCATGTATGCTTCAACACACATACAGTCAGACAAAGTGCAAACGCAAATAAGTTAAATATGGTTCTCCGGGAGAATGTAGTGTCCGGACACTGTGCGGTCGTGTGGACGACCTCCACAACCCCCAAAGGTCCCTGTCCTGTCCCCTGTCTTGACACACATACAGTCAGACAAACTGCAACACTTAATCAAATTGGGTCTGTGGAGGGGGGGCGGCCCTGGTTGACATTCTGCGGTACAATGCAAGGGGCTGAACAACACGACCTGATCAATGCTGATGGATGTCCGTCGCAGATCCAGTTCTTCAATTCGGTCGCAATATAAACTGATGTACTGGTGCGTTTTATCAGTCACCCTCACAGCTCCGCTCAATCCCAGCACCCGCAACCGAGTGCTTAAGGATCGGACCTGGCACAGAGCATCAGTGATGCACGGGTCCAGCACTCCCTCGCAATGCCTCCGAGCAATCTTTCAACCATTGCGGAATCCATTACAGCTCCCCGTGCGGTCCATTCGGCACCTCACAGTGCTCCTATCCGAACCCTGGCATCCACCTGGTACCCTCGGAACCTTGGGGGTGTTTCCCGGCGGGACCTTAAACCCCGCCCGTGCCCCTCCTTGTTTGGTGAGGGAAGGGGGCAGCCCAGCTGCTGCCTGGAGGCTCTCGCCCGGGGGCAGCGGGGGCAAGGTGTGCACATCCGTGGTGTGCTGCATGTGCAGGCATTTTGCCTGTGGCGTCGCTTTGCCAAGCTTGCCGGCCCCTCCCGGCTCCTCCCAGGGCCCCTCCCATCGCCCTGCGCCTCCCAGGGAACTCCCAGGCTTCGTCCGGGTCTTCCCAAGCTCCCCAGGATCCGCCCATTTCCCCTTAGCTGCGCCTGGTGCGCCCCGGGCTCCTCCCGGTTTCTCCCATGCTTCCGCCAGCCCCTCCCTGCAACTCCCGGGTTCCTCGGCTCCTCTTGAAAGACTGTTCTCCTTCTGTGCCTGGCTCTGTTCTGCACGCCCACACCCAAACGGATGCAAACCGCATGTCGGGCATTCCGACGTACCAACTGGCCACTTTCAGCAGATTGCCGAAAGCAGTCGACGCTACACCACGGAGCAGGTCCCCCCGTCTCCGAACACGGGGAATAGCAACAGCCACAAAGGTGCAAGGCTGACGTGGGGAAAAACGGGGGCGCAAACGTCCGCAGGAGATGCCGACAGAGGTTCAGGGAACCAGCAGATTACAATCTTGTTGCGTGTGCATGCCTGCAACTGCAGCCGCACCTGCAACTGCGAGTGATCGCAAGGGCGGGCCAATCACATATCAACCGCCAACCCTCGCCAACCCTCAAAGCACAACGTCCAAACAACTCCAAACTGGTATGATTTAGTGGCACTTCCGATGCACTGCCAACCTTCAACAATGCAAAATGCCAACGAGGCATTGGGAAAAAATGCCAAATGATCCATACAGCCAAAAAAAAAACAAACAGTTGCAATCAACGATGTATGCGTTCGGTTGTGTGCCAAAACCCGACGTGACCTCAAGCCCCCCCCCCCCCCCAAACCCAACCCAATGACCTCAACCACAGCCGTAATCGTCGGGAAGCCAGCCCACTGCAATTGAACAGATGTCTCACCACATTGACATGCGATATTTGTCTGCCGGAGACGTAGACCGGAGATGCTTTTGCACACACATACCACAGCATGCACGTCCTCGTCCCCGTAATGGCTGTCGTCAAGGAGCACAGCCTCAGGAGCTTCGGCCGGGAAGTTCAGGAGCCGTAGCAGCGACAGCCGGGTGTACAGGTGCGGGTGCGTGCTAGGGTGAGTGTTCGCGAGCAGCAAACGCGTCCAAAGACTGGGGGTGCGCGTCAACCAATTGTACTTGGTAGCGACTCGGCAGACGCTTCGGATCAAAGCCACTGCAAAGTCAATCCAAACGCCAGAGAGACAAAATAGCGGAGTGCATTGGTGGAGACAGACTTCACGTCGCGAAAAACTTTTTCAATGCTCCCCGGTAGGGCTCTTTTGAACGTTTCGGGTTCAGGGAACCTCCCCGGCACAACAGGATGCAACGAAACCCCATCGCCCGCTTCTCAGCACCCGAGCCAACCAATAATGAGCACCGAAACTAGACATTTCTCAACATCCCTCAACAACAGCGCACATAGAAGGCGTTCAGTTTAGAGGGTCAAGCGGAGAACGATTCTCACAACGAACGAGTCACACTCAACAACAGTGCGTCGGATACTTTGCTCGAGGAATCCAAAAATGCAAATGAAGCACTTATCCTCGACCCCGTAGAACGACCCGTGTCTTCGCCGTTGGCGTTGTATGTCGGCCTCCTTTGCCTACAATGCATGGCGGCGTGTCAGACTGAACCTTAGAGTAAACGGCGGGGGCACATTTACCGCGGAGGTATCTCATACGAATGTGAATCTCGATTAGCTATGCCTAGAGTGCACACCTCGACCTCAGGGATACACTTTGGCAACCGCTCTCCAATAGATCTCGGAAATCAAGCTTTCCCATGTTGCTCCCCAACCCTCCTTCGCATATTGCACATCATTGCCTACGGTCTAGCGGGGGCTACCCGGGAACCGAGGTACGGGGTGCATTTGGGGTATAGTACGGGGCTCAAACACGAATGAGGTACATGCATGCAAATTGCGTGGTCCAGCGATACCTCTTGCAACCTCCGCTGAGCCTCTGCCTCCTCGGCTGCTATTGTCGAATTCCGGTGGTTCCATTCCTTGATGACACGCAATCCTCCATCCCACACGTGGGCATCCGGATTCAACGCACAATAATCCCCGCCCCCACCCAATGATTTGCTAGGGTTCAGCCCTCGGGCCTCCTGAAGGCTTCCTGCAAGTAAGCAAGCAACAAAAACGACATTGAACGAATTAGCATCACTGGCAAACAACAAACTTGTACCAACAACCATCCCATATGCTAAGATGCCACAAAACTATGACTAGCGTGTGCGCGGTTGAGCACGAATTGACAACCGGTGGTACACGATACACAAAAGGAGAAAGAAATTACTTGGAGGTTTCTTCGGCCCAAAATGACTCATAGTTAGCGTGGATATCCACGCATCGCTAATGAATTCCTCGAAATTAAGGCCCCCGGACTCATCAACATCGGATCTCTAAGGGTTGAACAAGGTTACAAGTCTCAAGAAAGCGTCACTAACAACGTCCCCAGATCCTCCGACGGTCCAAACCACCACTAATTTTGAATAGCAATTCGAGTCTCGGCCACTTCCAACCCTTCTATCAGTTGGCGCCTAACACATTCCCCATCCATTTGTTGAGGTTAACTAGCCTTGAGTCCCAAGAGACGCTCGGAACGCATTTGCATCAAAGCAACCAAGGGTCTTGCATGTGTGTTCTGGCGTCTACTTGTAGATAGCAACCTGCAGAATTTGCTCCGCGTAATCATCATGAGTTTGGGAGGGGTCATCTCCAAGAAATCGCGCCTCTTCCAATATATCCTTGATCTGGGCGTGACGTAGCTCACCTTGGCCTAATGAAATGTTGCAGCCGGCATACCATCCGATATCACCGGGTTAGTGAGTACGTCCCAACCGCCAATCTACACCTTTGGACGGATGCACAACTACCCGAATCATGCAGTCGCGTGGGATTACCTCTTTCATCAAATAAATCAAATATTTGCTTCAGCTCTTTACACCGCAAGTTCGTTTCCCAAATGGGCGGCGTTTTAGGCTTCGGCGGTCGGTAGAATATTTGTTGCACGTATAGCCGATCGGTCGGTTGGAGAGACTGTGCATGCGATCATATTATGCGGCCGGTATCCGTGGTATATGCCACAGAATACAACGCAAACATCCCTAACATAGGCACAAATATTAACCAATATGGTGGGGCATTATTGAGACATGCGTAGTTTGCCATCCAAAACGCACACACAAGAAGATGGTGCTTTACCACCGGGTACGAGCGCAATGCATACCAAAGTGCGGATATCCACCTCGGGCTCGGGCGCGGTGCCAAAGAGCAGGTCATTCTCCATGCGCACCAATTCACCATCATCATCCTGCAAAGTCATTTACCATGTGTAGGTTGCTACCCACCTCACTTTTGTGCCTTTGGGTTCTTACCTTTGGCTGTGAAAAAAAGACATTGTATTCACTTGCGCGTGGTGCACCAACACAGTCCGCCATGGAGTTTCTTTTGTGCCGAACAGCGGTTGTGCAAGACTGGTCTATTGAGGCTTTGCGGGAGAACCCCAAGAGCATAGGGCCAAAAGGCGAATGGCAATGATGCCCCCCCCCCCGACAGTAGACCCGGATCTCTCAATTTTCCCCCCCGGAGCCAAAGGCCCGGGTCTCTTAAAGTGTACTTTTCCAAGTGGGTCTCTTATGTCGTAGACCCAAGCCCTGTTGTGACCTGTCGTCAAGGTCACGAAAACAAGCCGCATCCAAAGAGCCCACATTCATTGATTTTCATTCTTTAACCGAAAAAAACTGATTTTTTGGTCATTTGGTGGCGAAGTGTTGGCCTTGGGCTCAAGCACTAATGTCATTGTTGGGCCCATTTCTTCTTAAAGTGGTTGCTACAGTACTTGAACTATCACATGCAGGGGACAGTTTTTGCTGTCCCATGACATTTTCACTAAGGCTATGTCATTTGAAGGCCTATTTCTTGTAGTTGTGTAGCATAATACCCTAACCATTCAATGTGGAGCATCTGGTTAGATATGTTTTGTCACACTAGGGCTGGGGCGTGGGTTAAGGTTCGCCTTTGTCTCCTTTTGCAAGTGGGTCTCTTAAAGTGTACTTTTCCAAGTGGGTCTATAATCGCTTTGGTCGGGCTGGACTCAGAATTGGGGGTGGGTCTCTTAAATGGTCATTTGTTGGTGGGTCTACTGACGGGGGGGGGAGGAGTAGCCCCAATACACCCATGTAGGCGTGGCATGCAGTGACCTTCAAATACACCTTCAAATGAAACTAGAAGGCACAGATTGCGATCTTAGGGCGTTTTAATCCGAGATTTTTGCGTCTTCTTGTTCTCGAATCCCCCGGATGCCCGAATTCCACGGATTTTACGAAAAAATGGAAAGGATGGAACGGGCCACCCGAGGCCACCGCTCTACCAACCGGGCCAACCGCCAACCTCCCCCCGCCCCTTTCCCCGCAATCAAGAAATCCAAAAATGCACACCGTGCCTTCTTCCTCATCGAACGAACGGTCGCGGCACAAGTCGAGAACTCTAGCGGAAGCCGAATCAGCTCGGGCTTTGAGTTCCGTCATGCACGTCTTGTCATCCTGCACAACATACTCAACGGCCAATGCACATGCTTTAATTGGTTCTGAAATCGCAATGTGATGGGACAGTGGTGCAGATTGTTGCACCTTCCATTGAGGAACGAGGCCTCCAAGAAATGAAATCACAAATGTTGTGGCTGTCGATAGGTGACTCTTAGGCTTTGCTGCATCACATGGCATATGCAACACGTGCATAATTGAACAACATGAGCAATTGAATGCCCATAGGTTCATACCATGGTACGCGGAGCATTTGAATGGGGAGAGAATATGCGACAATGTGAGAATTTTCGGTTGAGAATAGGAATGGCCGGACCCCCCCCCCCTCCCCCCCCCCCTCCCTCCCTCCCTCCAACACAGGTCGGTGGCCCCACACTCCGTCCTGCACCCGTGTACCCGTGTAGCAAAAGATACAAGCTAAATCCCAGCATCCTCAACACACTGCGTCTCCTGTCCAAAATCTGTAACCTTCTTGTCATTCCTACTCAAACACCAATACATTTCCAAGTTGTCCTCAATTTTACGAGCTGTGTCATACATTTCCTGTGACGCAATGAGGTCACACTTTGGAACCTTACAACGAGTCAGCCAACTAGATTTACGGATTGCAGCAGTTTTATTGTGGCTACCATGTCCAACTTGGTCTTCATAGTTTGAAAATTGGCGCCATATTGGCGCTACGCAAAAAAAATACGAAAACACGACTTTTTCCAAAACGGGCCAAAACAGGTCGGAAATGCAAGGCAATACAACACTGTCGACGGGCCGCTTAAATCACAATTATGCTGATCTATTGATTCGTCGTCTTACAAGCAAACACGCAGCAGAAAAGAACAAGGGTTCAGCCACAGAGGGTCGTTTTTGGTTTCCCGGCAGTCCCGATGACGGACTTGAGAATAGGAATCGCCGGAGCCCCCCCCCCCCCCCCCCCACCCCAAAAGTTCTCAGATTGTCGCTCATTGTCGCCCCCCAATCACAACCACAGTCCTCGCTCAGTTGTGACATCCTACCATGTTGTCACGTATTACAGTCCCAGCATTTGTCTGCACAAAGGTGTTGTAGTGTTTGCTGCAAGTCCTCTGCCTTGATTAACATACCTGGTTGGGCAGTGGTTGTGATCAGATAGGCAATCCTGCTACTGGGCTGCCACAACTTGCACTTCTTGCGGCGGCTGAGTAGTGCTGGTCCCCAATGGGGGCCAGTACACAGCTGAATTTTTGGTAGTGGTGGGAAGATGCGCTTGCGCGTCAACCCACCATCCGCGCCTCATGCAATAGTCAACCTCCCATTGCTACCTTCCGCACCCCACGCCCACCCCCCCCAAGTGACGACGGTCCCCCCCACCCCGCCCACCTCCCCCAAGTGACGACGGTCCCCCCACCCCGGGTACATGGGTACATACCATACATACCATACACCAAGTGACGGTGTATGGTCCCCCCCTGGGGGGGGGGGGAACCGTACACCACTCCCGACCAGCCAATTCTAGTATAACCCAACTAAAAATTTTCTTCAGCGCCTGTGATTTCCTATTGATTTCTTATTGTTCATGGGCCAAGTGACGGTTCCCCCCCTGGGGGGGGGGATGGACACGGGGGGGGATGGACATGGGGGGGGGGGGGTACTTCATGTGACAGATACCAAGGAAGTACTTGACTGTGATTTCCTATTGATTTCTTATTGTTCATGGGCCAAGTGACGGTTCCCCCCCTGGGGGGGGGGGATGGACACGGGGGGGGGGATGGACATGGGGGGGGGGGGGTACTTCATGTGACAGATACCACGGAAGTACTTGACACCACACAACCATCTTTCCGGCGGCTGACCCTGAGATTTCTCACCCTGACCGGTGTTTCCGGTGTTTCAGATTTCTTACCCTGACACAGCCTGGATAATGCCTTGTAGCAGGAGTTCAATGTCGTCATCACACATATAAAGCCTCAGGAAGAAGAAGATTACCAAAAAGTGATGTATACACATCGTGCTCTGTAGCCAACGGCTATCTTTAGTAAAAGGCGAAAGATAGATGCGGTATAAGCACAGAGCTGTGTTATCCGTAGCCGGTTGTGGTGCGGGATTCCGCAAATTTTCATGTTGCACAAAGTATGTGGTTTATGAGTACGTTACGACAGATCCCCAAACCGTGGCGCGGTCGAGCTCCGGCCAAGCGCTGTGGCTCGCGCATTTCGCGTGGAGTAATTTTACATGGCTTTCTGGAACTGTCTTGATATTCCTGTCATATTCTTAGTGCGTGGCTCCTTCATTCTGAGATCGCTCCATTTGCTCTCCTTGTTGAGGTGGAGAGTGTCCGGAGATAACGTACCGCTATAGCGATCCGCAAAGCGACCCACACATCGGTCCACAGCGACTCGACAGCAATCCACACGGCGATCCAAAGCGATCCACATAGCAATCCACAGCCACTCAACGGCGATCCACACAGCGATCCACATGAGATCAAGCAATATTTAGGGACTTTTTTTATGGCGAAGTTCGCGCAATGCACCGGTGGCGGTCTTTTATTTGTACTATTCCACCTTGGTTGGGTGGCAAAGACGTCGTTTTTGGGACGGTGCCCGAAGGGATAGATGTGGTGAGGAAGGTCGAGGCTTCGAACGCCAATCCGCTAGAAGGTCACGCTCGTTGACGTTGGAATTTGGTGGAATAGGAATGATCATGATGAGACTGGGTGAGTAGAGTACGGTACATATGCATTGCAACGACAACAGGCACGCATCACGAAAATAAAAGTGCGGTGTAACACATGTTGTCTTTGCTCACACCAGCAAACCGTGCCTTTGCACTCTACAGCATTTATGGAATTCCATGGCAAGACCATTCCGATAGGCTGAGAAGTTTCGCGCCCTTGCAACTAGTCAGTAGGGTTAGGGTAGCAAAGGTGACATGGGGTTTGAGAAGGATTCAATTTTGTCAAGAAAAGTTTCACGATACAAGGCGATGGTTTTACTAGGGGTGATGGCGAGCAGGCAAGTCCATGTATGGTGATACATTTATTGAGGCATGTAGCGCATAGTGCTAAAGTAGTAGAGTCTTGTTTCGTTTCCGGTGCTAGATCCTAGTTCTGTTGTTCCTTTGTTATGACAGTTCTATCCTTGAACCTTTTGTTCGTACACGTTTATTGTGCCAAAGTAGGGGAAGGGCTGCAAGAAACTTCTGTGCTCGGTCGGGTGATTTTCAAACGTTGGCAATGTTCCAGTTTGACGTCATGATCATAATGACATATGCTGACTTGAGGAATGGGCGTTGACAACGTGCGATTGTGCGTACTAGCAAACGGACAAAACCATGTTGTTTTATGATGCATGATCACTTCATGCACGATCACTTCTGCTCTGCAATCATCACCTACTTGCCGAGGTGGACCTTGTATTGTGTCGAAGGGCATGAGATTTTGTACCAAAGATGGAAACCTCATTCCTCTTGTGGGCGGTCACTCTCGCGGTAGTCATGTGCTTGCCGCACTCCAAAGCGGAGCAAACCACACCGGAGACTGGATCCTTGGGGGTACGCCACAACCATAGCTTTGAAATCTTGGGAACTGGAGGATCGTTTCCGGCGAGCTTATACCGCGAGGCCACAAGTGCGTACCAACTCGTGTACCCAATGTGGAACGTGATGTATAAACCCATGGGCTCGGGGCGAGGTAAGTGTCGCATCAAAAACCACCACGAAGAGTGTGCTCCCAGCGACACGACACCGCCGTTAAACATTGATTTTGCGGGATCGGATTCCCTGTTGACGGACTCCGACTACAAAAGGTGGTTGCCCGTCCTCAACCTAACCACACCCACAAACGGAACGGCGTCTTTTTTCGTCGGATTTCCCGTGCTCGTTTGATGTCCCCTCAGCTCGTGTGTTGCCTTTGTGTGCTCGATCTGCAAGTGTTCCTTGGTCATGTTTAGTTTTTACATACCACCCCCCCTTTGTCCAAACAACATGACACGTTGTTTTGGAAAGGGTACATGTGGAGCAAGTGAAATGCTAAGCCATCCTGGGCCTTTTATTCAGGACGCTTGCATTGCACTTTGCATGTTTTTGTTGTGGGTGAACCTGGTTGTCCGTGATTTTTGGGCCACGGGTGGTATCTTTTCACAATGCTGTTTGTGTGTCATGAAAGTTCGCTCCATCAAAATTGCATTGAATCTGACTTCCTGCACCTATGCGAGGAAGTTGAAGGTGTGTGGTGCCCCCCCCCTCCCCCCACAAAGGGCGAAATTATCTTTATCCAATATAAACTAAGATCATAATGCTGAATTGGACCGCATTTTTTGTGTCCACGGGCCTCCATGGACATGACATCCCTCCACCATACATTTTACAAGTAGTGTTAGCACCACCATTTGGATTTCGCATGGTGGCAATCCTCCTGACCACCCATCTCCCTTTGTTCGAGTGCAATAGTTTCGCATCGAACTGTTCCGATAATGAGGTCGCTTGGGCGTTTGCAAACAAAACTCATGGTACCCTTTCAGCCACCTGAGATTCATGAGATTAGAAGTCATGTCCGGGGTGCCAGAGGGCGGGGGGGGGGGGGGGGGTAAATGGCCTGTGCCGTGCCGTGCCATGCCATGCCGTGCCGCCTATAGGGAGGGGGGGGGGGCGTAAATGGTCTGTGCCGCACCGTGCCGTGGTGTTCGTACCAATTAAAGGAAGGCCAGTCATGGAAGTTGCTTCTTGTATACTCGACTGCATGGGGTGGGGCGGCCTTAGGTAGAACTGAGGCTATTTTGCGGTACTTATTTCAACAACAGTGGCATTGCATGCACCCTAGTGGCCTAGATTAAATCCAATTTTTTTAATATCCAGGGGGAAAATTAAAAGGTTAACTCACTTTCCCGCGTTTATACAAGGGGTAGGGGGGATACCAAGGACAAATTTGCACCCTTGTGGGGTGCATTGCGCGTTTGGTGGCATTTTCCACTTGGGGTTTGGGCGGGAGGTTCTACCGGTGTAAATCTACAAAAATGTTAAAAATGGTACTGGCTCGTATGGATGGTGATGTGGGTGATGTGGGACATGGTGGTGCCCCCGGATGGGCTGTCTAACCCACAGGCACCGAACCCTGACACACGTCGTGCCCCTTGACATATGTGCTGCTGTTTGCCTGATCATCCAAGCCCAATCTGACAGGGGGCTGGTGGACAGGGACACTAGTGCGTAGCTCAACACAACTGTTTGTGCTCAACAGCTGCACCAAGGGGATATCCCGAGCTGGGGATGGTTACCATCATGCACGTTTGTACAGAAAGGCGCCAAGTGCCTGTCATGAGTACTTCTTCTTTTTGTTCTCTTTGAGTCGTACGTAACGAGTCGCTGAACATTCAGGCTGCTTTCGCCTAGTGTCAGTTTGTCATGTGTATTGTGTGTGCCTCCATGGGACACGTTCCTACAAACATTACCGTGGACCCTGCCATGTCCCCCAAAATACTGCATGTTCGATGTGGCCGATCCTGCAGTACAAATTTCTCTGATGCAGACTCCATCCTTTGATACAATACAGTCATGTCTACCTCCTTTGATCCCTATCTCAGTGGTTGAAACCATGATTGCTAAAACAGCCATCGCTTCTTTTGTTCCTGCACACCTTGGTTCTGGACCCACACACATGCAATAGAGTGTGGGACACCCACGAATGCAAGCAAGCTCCTCACAGCCATCCGCCTCCGAAACAAATCTTTCTGTGTTCCGTCTCTCAGATATCCCGACCTGCAGATGTACCCAACCGTCGCTGGTGCCGTAGTGCCAATCTACAACCTTGGGCCTGTCAATGACACAGGCACTGACGGCCTTATGCTAACTCCGTTGGTGCTCACACGGATCTTCCGCGGTAACATCACCACATGGGACGACCCGCAGATTGTGGAACTGCAGCCGCAGGGGAAGTGGGCTTCGTACCGCATCCCCCCTGGCCAGCCCATTGAGGTGGTGGTGCGTGCGGACAAGAGCGGCACTACGGAGGTGCGCTGGACGCTGGGTGAATGAGACACAGCTTGCCACAGTGTGTGTCGCCATGTGCCAGAGTGGGTGTCAGCGCATGTCATAGTGGATGTGGACGTGTGCATTAATGGGTGTCAATTTGTTTTGGCATTGGTGGTAACCTGTGTCAACTGGTGGTGTCTACATGACAAGCCGAACCATTTGCGACAGCTCCCTCCTCCCCATAGAAATCAGTCGCCCTTGGTTTTCCCTCGGGCGGGGGGCGGGGGGCTTTGCCAAGCATCCTCCAAAGGTGCTGCAAAGCCTCGTGCGAAACCCTGTGCCAAAGCGGCCGGTGAGCCCGTTCCGGCAACCCTGTCGAGCACGTTCAGCTCTTCAACGTATTCGCACCCAAAAAAGTGTTACCCACTGAGGTGCATTACAACTCCCATGGAAGTAGAGAATGACGATTCCATTGCATCCCCGAAGGAAAATCAATGAACACGTGGCCCACAGCAGCATGTCATGTTGTCGGCGCTAAACAAAGCAATATCGTCATTGTAAGCCAATCAGGATTCCCTCATTTCATCAACACACAACAAACACAAGAAAGCGAGACATTGCACATTACTAGCCATTGCCAGCTCTTTTTTTGTTTGTACAAACAGTGGACTGCATTGCATGAAATTCATGTGGCATACAACGTATTTCGCGGTCCCGCGCTGCCATTTCCCACGCCACAGTGACAAACTCGCACAGCGCTGCGATTGGTATGTGGGACATGCTTTTTGCACGTTGTGGTGTGCTGCTTGTCTCTTCCATCTGGTGAGCCGATGTTCAAAACTGAAATAAAGCAGCATGTCAATTACATCTTTACGTTTTACATGGGACAGCAGTTGGACCGCGGAACGGAAATACGCAGACAACAAGCACTGGGTCACGGTAATCTGCAAGACAATGAACATAGAGTACACATGGAATAATATCTAAACGCTCTTTGATACCCGCCAAAGGCGTGGAGAAAATTTTCTCTAGTCACTGAAAAAAGTTCCCAAAACCCAGGCTTTTTAGCTGATTTAGAGCGGACGGGGAAGGGGGACCCCCCCCCCAACCAGCCCCCACCCCACCCTCCCACCCCTTGAATGCTGAACTTTAGACCCTACAAGGCAAAAGGCTGCAGAAGAACAATTCAGAACAAAAAGCTCTTCAGTGACATTGTCATAGGCGCCTTTCGCAAAAAAAAAAGACTCAGAAACCCCCCCCCCCCCCGCCTCCTGGGCTCTAAAAGTTGAGCAAGTACATACATATGGCAGTACCAACTCAACGCATACTCACTCAGCCTTTATGGCACCCCCCCTGGCTCCACATATAAGAACCCCCCCCCCGGGGCTTTAGCGGGGGGGGGGGGGCGGAAGGGGACCTTCCCCCCGCCCTGCTGGAGTGTACCAGCAAATAGGAAAATTGTTGGACAATAACCCATGCAGTCCAAGGAATAGAGCATTTGATGTCGTGCCATGCACATGGCGGACCGTCAGACTGCAGCCGAATCCAAAACATGCTGGTCTCCAAAACGCAATACGAGTGGCTGCCCGACTCATCGGAGGCGGGGGGTGTGTCGTGCACCGTAGTGCACGCATGCCATCTGTAGGTTGCTGGACCATCTGTACCGAGTGCCAGAAAGTGCAGCAATACAGAAAGTGGCCTATGCCACCGCGTTTTTGCGATTGTAGTTGAACATCTGGTACTGACGAGAGTACGCAGACCCCGTAGCAAGCTCTGATTCGTGGATTTCAGCATCCGTTCCGCTGATCAGTGCTCGTGGCCTACGGGCCTTTGCATTCGCGCCTGTGCCTGTGTGTCTGGCGTGCATGCGCGCGAATGTGGGGCGGCAAGCAACAGCAAGCAGCAGCAAGCAACAGCCTCAAAAGGGGCGTTGGATCTTGAGCAGGTGCCACAAAACAGGAAAAATGGATTTAACGGGCATTGATGAGTCTTGTCAGCCATCCCAGTCATCAATGAGAAACCATCAATGAGAAACGTGGTCCTCACGTCTTCTTGTCAACCCCCTTATGTGCATTTGCCCCTTATGACCAGACTTGCCAATAGTATTTGGCAGAGCTGCTGAGCTTCGCTCGGAATCTGCCCTGGCCATTTGCCAGTAATACCTGCTCCAGTCACATGCAGAACTCAGGAAGAAACAGCTGCCTGCAGCGCACAACTCAGTAGGACCCGGCTCTCTCTGATGTTGTCTGGTGGATGTCTGCTCACGGCAGCCCAGCCCCTTTCATGTTTGGGGCCGGTACCTCCTCAAACCCCCTCAAATTTCCCCAACCCCTTTCAACCCCCTCCCGCAACTGCATGGCACAGATCTTCAAGAAATCTCTCAGCAGCTTTGAGCCGGATTTCAACGAACAAATTGGCCCAAATTCGCTGCCATCGTGGCCCGGAGTGCAAACCATCAAAAAATCGGGGACCCCAGCCCTTTGCTCGTACGTAAGTGTGCAGCCGTATTCCATTGGCTACGCCGTGCTGGGCGAGGCGCTTGAGAGGCTGTTGCCAATGGTCCGCCTGCAGAGGGGTGGCATCGTGCTGACTGCTAGCGCTCGTGCAGTCGAGTACGCTGTTATGGACTTGGGGCATCAATTCAACGACCCCGAGCGGCTCACGGGCGAGATTCATAATGCAAAAGTCTGTGCCCCATTCCCCATTCCCCAGTGCCCCCCCTATGGTTGAATATGGGGCGTGCACTGCGCAACATTCATGGCCCTGCTCCCCTGGTCTGTACCCGGCTCCATATTGCCTCTTGTCCTGCAGTGCACCTGCAGTGTGCCTTTGGAACAAGTCAGCGAATGGAATCGGTGTGGCAGGTTGCACATTGAGCTGGAGCCGTAGTCTCTCCCTTGTAGACAGTGATGGTGTCAACAAATCAATGCGCCAACCCCCTTGGGTACGGCATCTACTGTAGCAGGCGGTGTCTGCCGACCACGGATTGGTGTCCCCATATGCGTCCCATCCGTGCCTCCCCTGGTACGCGCCAACCTCCCACCCCCCCCCACCCGAGTGCGCCAAATCCCCCCTGTGCGCCCGGTGGGCACCACACCCCTGTCCGCCTGGTGCGGCCCCCTGGGTGCAACTGCAGTGGAACTGTGGATATCCCTGCCGCAGTCAGTGCATTTTCGGCCAAAGGGGCCTGCTGCAGTCCCCCGGTGAGGGTAGGGTATGGGAATCAGTACCAGCCCAGTATGCACTGGCCTTTCAGCAAGCGCTTGCCAGCACACGGTCGCCAATCTTCAACCGAGAGGAGGGCACGACTCAGGGCCCACCTCAAAGGCCACCCTGATAGACTCAGCCTGCGGCGTGTCCACGAACCATGGACAGCACATACCCCTTCCCCCCCCCGCCCTTCCTATCAGCCCCCCAACACCCGCACCATGTGTGAGGTGCAAAGCGCCGTATCGTGTGTGAGGCGCGAAGCGGCAGGGGGAGGGGAGGCATTGCGTGGAGGTTTCTGAGTGTCTAATTTTTTTCGGCGCCTTGTGCACGTCATGAACTGCTCTGCTCTTCTGTCTGTTCTCCTGACAAGGCCAAGTGCACTCGAGCTGCCTTGGCGCAGTGCCTGTTTGTCGCGTATACAGTGTTTGTGTGTGGGGGGGAGGGGGGGTAGGTGGGCGCTGGGCTGTCCTTGAGGAACGAGAGTCTCCTTTTTTTTCCCCCACGAAGGACGGCCTGAGGGCATCACTGGAAGGATTCGGTTAACCGACGACGGTTGACACTCAACCGACGGAGGTTGGCGCTTAATCGACGGCGTCTGATGGCCACCGACGCCGGTTGGTCCATGACCGACTGCAGTCACTCGTGGGCTGGCGCTCTGCGGAGATCCGAGCGTATCGGAGGCCGGCAGCTGGTTTTTGGAGGGGGGGTTACGGACAGCCCTGGGGTGGCGACTTCGTGCACACTATCTGTGGGCACGCTGCATGAATGGGTTCGTTGCCTTGCGCCTGCAGGTCAACACTGCCTGGCCAATCGTGGGCTACACCTATCTTGTGATCCGCAAAGAGACGCTGCGCCAGGGGGCGACCTGCAAGAATGTCCAGGGAACCTACGCGTTCTGGAAGTGGTTCTTGACGGAGCCGATAGTGCGTGCCATGGCGCAGAGGCTGGGGTTTGGGGTGCTGCCACCGACGCTGCGAGACCTCGTCTTAGAACGCATGCACAGCGACCTGAAGTGCGAAGGGAATCAGGTCTGAGACGGCATGGGGTCGGATACGTGCAGCGCATTTGAGGGCATGCCATCCAGTTCAGGCCATCCTTCAGTGAGGATTCTGCCCGATGGTGGGTCGGCTGGGGTTTGCGAGGTGCATGAACCCTTAGTCACTATGCTATGGCCTGCTCCTAACAGGTCAATGACGGCGTGATGTTCCAATACGTACATGGCTCGGGCCTGAATTCGCTGCAGCCACTGATGCAGAAGCTCTCCGACGCCTACCGATATCTGCAACCGACGCTGATCGTCAGGTACAACAGCAATGACGAGAAAGAGGAGCCCCTCGGGGGGGAGAGCTTTGTGGTTTCTACCCTCCTGCCCCCTACGGACCCCCAGAAGGCTGAACCCGATGTCGCGGTGTTGCCGTTCATGGCCGTTGGGATCAGTGTCCTCAGTATGGTCAAGGTGGTGCTGGATGGCCCAACTCTTGCCCGCATCCTTGAAGGCCATATCACGAAGTGGCTTGACCCGGAAATCGTAGCCCTCAACCCAGACGGACTCTGGGATGCATACCACAAGGCGCCCATGATGGACAGGGACCAGGACATCGTATTGCTCCAGGGCCCCACCGCCAGGTCACCGGAGTTTGCAGCCATCATGAAGCAGTTCGGGCATGAGGGCCAGTTCACTGAAAAAGCGATCTACGGTGGGTCTCGGTATGATAATGAGAAGACACTGCTGATGATGGTGGCAGAGAGTCCCAGGTCAGCCGCCACACCAGCCAAGTAGACATGCGGATTCAGGTCGTACCCCCATTGTTTGTTAGTGAGCGAAGCACCTGGCCATGTGTCTCTTACGTGCGCATGTGTCATCCAAGATTGTGTGTACAGGGGCCGGTGGTCTTTGGGCACTTTTGGGAAACGGAATTCTCTTCGACATTGGCGATGGGAAAACGGGGCACGCACTCCCCTCTTCCGTCCCCCACAACCACACACAGGCCCCCGGCCCGCCTCCACAAAAAAAAAGTCCCAGTGAATCCCACACACAATTCCCCTGAATCCCACCGAGTCCCAAGAAAACGGGATCCCATACTTTTGCGGTTGAGCTGGGGCCATAGTCTGTGTCTAGCAACACAACAATGGTGTCTAAAGATCAACAGCACAGCCAAACCAACAAATGTCTGTATCTACACATACAATGTGTCTTTGTGAATCCTTGTCAATCCCCAAAAGATTTCCCATGAATACCATCAAATCCCAAAAAATGTGTGACTCCTGCACTAACGAGAGTCACACTTGCTGAAAGTCTGGGTTGTGTCCGCAGGGGATTGGGAAAATTGCCTTGCACCCGGGCGGGGGGTGGGGGTGGGGGGTCACGGACGTCGTTGGGGGGAGGCAGGTTGGGGGGGTTTGGGAAATGGACATCTGTGACAGGACCCATGTTAGGTCCCAACTGACTGCTTGTTTCTGTTGACCGGTGACCCCTAAAGTGCCGGCTGTGTCCGGCGGTGGAGTCTATTGGTACACCTCCGCAAGGTCGGGGCTTTTTGTGAGTGAACTCAATGTCCGGTGGGTGTTGCACCCTTTTTGGACGATCCGAGGAGGGGAGAGGGAAAAGGAAAAAACTGAGGACTAGGGGTGCTTGGAGCTCCTCCTCAAGAGTCGCAATGCCCAACCCCTTACAACTTGCGCTAAGCTAAATACGCACTCAGGCCCCCCCATCCCATAGGGGCTAAAATGATTGATGCAAACTCTCTTTTCTTGGCTCCCCCCAGTCAGGAAGGGGGGGGGTAATCTTTTTGCAGACAGCACCTCAAGCTCTGACAATGATAGCACAAGTTCTGATTCCGATTCAACGGAGTCATCTGATGCATCTGCTTTGACATCTCATCAGACTCATTGCCAACAGGAGACCATGGTGGGGCGTTGCACCCCTCTTTGTGCTATGGGATGCAACTGGAATTGACCAGACACAAACACCACCCCGGTTGGGCTCAAGCTCGCTGCTTGCCCGAGCCAAGTGGGCACCGGTACGGGGGTCTTGGCGTCCGTTGGCACATATTTGAGCTACTGAGGGTGGAAACCACACAACAGGAATTAGGTGCCCTAAGAATCTGGTTTTGAGCTGCGTAGTGCGGGATACAGCCCGCTCTTGGGTTGGGGCTGTTTGCAGCCAAACTGCACAGATTTCGGGCCTTTTTTTTGTGGATGTTTCTGAGACATATCGTGGGGTTAGAGGGCACTGAACGGCTTTTTGACACAAGGAAGTGAAGCCAGTTTCCTTTCTTTTAGCTGTATTGAATGTGTTCTAGGGCTGTTTTTTGCCAAAACTGGCAGTTTTTGGCCCAAAAACGTCCTAGATTTTGGAGGGCACCACCTGACGTGGTGCCCTCGGCCCAGAGCGTCATCGTTGAGTGTTTGGCTCAAAACTTGGATTTGGCAAGGACACCACCTAGGCTCTGGGATGGCTGGACTAGAGTAGAGTCGGAAGTGTTGGGACGAAATGAAGGCAGTTCAGAACCCCCTGCATTGCTGTTGCGGCGTCACTGTTGGATTCTGTGCTCTTGTCTGAGGGTCCGCTCATTGCCTGCAAAGCCCTGGAGTGGAGATCAATTTTGGATCATTGACCGCATTGACCATATCTGAGAAGCACTGGAATGCCGTGATGTATTCCATCGGCAAGGAACAGGGGGGGGTTCGTACAGATGGGGCCAGCCATGTCAAGGGAGAAGCAAACGCACCGGTTTTCCTGCCAACAATGTCTGTTTCTTTGCAGGTCGTTGGTATGAGGAACTCGGCCGGATGCGAAGTGACTGCGAGTCGTGAGTCGATCAACGCCTGCGGTGACACACTGCTTGGTCTACCACCCCACAGCACCGAGGAGGTAATGGGCTGCTACCCGCTGACATATGCATCCACTATCACTGTGGCGACCCATGATTGTCAGCAAATTGGGGATCATCCGGTTCATTTGCGGATCGCTGAGTTTCTGGAGTGGATCTACACCACCAAGTTGGACCAAGTCCTTGATGATTTTGGTTTTGTCAGTTTGTGGACACATGCCCCAGAAATCTATGAACAAAACAGGTGTGGCTTCATACTCACTTCGCTCATACAATATCACCCATACCCAGCTGCACTGGTTGGTTGGGAGGGAAATTGTCGCTATTTGGACAAGGAGTAGTTTGGTCAAGAAAGGCCATTGAGCAATTCAATGATAGCAGAAACAGCGAGGTTCAACGGAAGTACAACAAACTGAAGCCGAAAATAATGGTTGTGTATGAATATGTAGCAATGGCAACGCGGGAAGCTTGGACAAGGGGGCGGGGGCGAAAGGAGTTTGCCTGATCCGATGCCCATTGCTTCAATGGTGGGGCGGATAAGGTGATGTGCTATTCTATCCAAAGCCCGCATCCAATCCCCTCAAGTCAACTGTTAGTGTGAATTTTCCGCTGTTTTCCAAGGCCTGTCTTTGGGAGTCTGCTCAGGAGGGGCGTAATGAATGTGTTGCGATCATCCAAAAGGCCCCTTGTATCGTTGTCCAGAAAAAACAAAACGCTCCGGTGGTGGTTTGCTGAAGTCTGCGGTGGCCATGCGGAAGGACTGCAGAGTCAGAGAGGACGGGAGTTCTCGCAGCACTTTTGCCCATCACCTGCGGTGCGAATGTCCTGCAGCATTACGTTCATCATGGCGGGCGTCTTGTGTTCCTCCCACTGCGCAACCATCGGCCAACCTGTACATCCTGCTGACCATAGTGCGCCCCTTAAAAACTCCTGCAAGACACCATCTGGGCTGTAGTGCCCAGGTGGCTGGTGTTGAGGCCGGGCACTGGACCCTGTGGATCATGAAAATTAGGCCCTCCGCATGCGGGAACGCATTCACATCCCTCTTACACGGCTCATTCTGACTTCGGAACCGGGATTGCTCCGAGAACACACTTGGACACAGGGTGCGCCAGGTCTCAAAGAATAGAGTGCAAGGCGACATCACCAACCCGCCACCACCCACCAGCCACCAGCGCAGCCATCAACCAAGCCACTATGCACGGCCACCAACCCAGCAGCAGGCCGAGCAAACGGCCCAGCCCCCCAACCACCCACACCGCCACCAGCACACCACCATTTGGTCGCCAACACAGCCACCAGCCCAGCCACCGTCCCAGACCAGCCCCCAACCCAGCAGCAAAATTCCACACAAACAAATGTATGCATCTGCCATGTACATCCCCCGAGGCATGAGAAGGTATGAAACGGGCCATCCGGCTATGAGTATCCGACCCAAGTGACCATAAGGAGACGTGGAAGCGGCGGCGGTTTCTCAATTTTTTGACACCGTGCCGATGTTTGGGAGCAGCCCCGTTTTTTTTAAGAAATGTTCCCTTGGGGGTTTTAACACCCTTGCCCCCCCCCCCCCCCCCGCTTGGTGAGAAGTCTGCAAGAAGAGGGTTTTAACCGTGGTATCGGATTGTTGAGAAACTGAGTCCCCCTGACAGCAGCATGACATTGTGCAGGTGTAGTCAAAAGGATTGGGACGCGTCAGAGCACGGGATCGCAGTAAACAAATGTCCTTATCGTCATCTTTTCGCTCTCAAGGCCGGAGACGCCAGCCCTTCATACCGAAGAGAGCCTTTTTGCGCATGCAAACTGCTGAATGCTGCCAATTGGTGCTTTCCCTAAAGTGATCAGTAATCTCGGTTTGCGCGAAGCTTGGTACAGTCAACGGCTGGTGGGCCGCCCGCGATTGACCGACAACTGTTGGGCCATTGTTCGATGAGCCGCTGGTGGTGGTTGCTTGCCAAAGGCCATTTGTGACCAGCCACCGGCCATCGGTTAATAGCTGTCCAGTATTTTCGCTTTCAGGTGTCCTTATGTATTAGACAGCCATGTTGGTTGGTTTTTGTTTGCTTGCAAAGGATCTGGGTCCCCAGATTTCTCATACACATTGTTTCAACACAAATGCAAAGTATGCATCTGACTCACCAGTTTCGCGACATTGTGTCATTTAGCAAGGTCTCTAGAGGGAATGGTGGGAATTGTGTTGGTCATGCGATTTTCCCTTGTCAGACGCTTTCAGTCAAAGTCAAGGAGGAGGGGGCTCAACGTCTAAATCCTCTTCCCCCTTCCCGCCCCACTCCGCTCGAAATTCCCTTCCCTGTGCCACACTATTTTCTCGAGTCAATCCATTGCATTCTGTGCATTCTCAGGGCACTGTTGGCTTCACTCACGTGCAAGCCCAATTTGAATCATGGCAAGCTGGTTGCCATTATTCTGCCCATTGTGTGCAGCATGGTTGCGCTTATGGTCATAGTGCTGATCGTGAAGCACTTCGTGCACCAGCACCGGGTCCAGTACGCACAAAAGCAGCGCAAGAAGCAAGCTGATGAATGGAAAGCCCGGCTCAAAGAGGTTGGCGTTTAGTTCGGCTCTGTGCCAATTCGATTGTGCATGCGTTCACCTTTCTGCGGGCCTGGAGGTCACATGAATTAGACCATCCTCTTGAAGCAAATGTTGTGAGAGGGAAATGGCAGTACCTCGGCCTTGCGTGTCAGTAGAATCGCACGTTGTGGAAAGGTTGTGATGAGCAACCCCAGCTTCCCTCCAAGGGAAAAACCGTTGTTCCATTAATCCCCACCTGTTGCTTGATGGCTGCCTGCTATGAGGTGATGCGCAGCCCCCTTTGCACGTCGCGGTGGGAAACACCACTTGGCCGTTTTGGGGGGCTTACAGTTTAGTCTCAAGTTGGTGGTCATCTGTTTGGTGTGTGTGTTGTGTGTGTGTGTGTGCGTATACTACTGTGAACACTGTGAAAATTGGTGACCTCAGCCTGCCTATATTGGTGTGTTCAAGAGGTGTGCTCCTCTCAGTCTCTCCGACTAAATGTGTGTGTGATCCGGATCTGGATGCTGCGAGGTGTGATCCGGATCTGGATGCTGCGAGAATTGATGACTCTGGGCCTAGTTTTTTTGCACCCCCTGGAATGACGATGCATCACGCAGATTTCCGTCCCGCAGAACATGTGTGGTCGTTTATTGTACGGAACGACAACAACAACAACAACAACATCTGTGGACACCCGCATGAGTGGGAGGTTTCAGGATCGCAGCAAAGCACTCGGGTCCTTTTCCCGAATCCATTGCATCGCAGAAATGGGGAGAAAGCATGGGCAAATTGGGCATGCCTCTCTCGGGGGCGCGCTGTGCGCTGTGCATTTGCTATGCATGCGCTGTGCGCAGGCCACGTGCGCACATTCAGCCGTTTTGCGCAGTGCCTTGCCTGGATGCGGGCGCTGTGCGCCCGCTGTGGGTACGTGCCTGTCTATACGCTCGGATTTTGCTGAGTGCTGGTCCCAGGAACGGCCCACAGGCTCGGCCACGGTCTGGCTGGTTTCGGGGCATCCGCCCAACCATCCCACCTGTGGTGACGCCAACGCCCGGGCTTGGCTCACGATTGTGCAACCTTTGGTTTGTATGCAGACGATCCACGTGCGGCTGCCATCGGCAGAGGATGTCGTGACTATGGTGGAGACAGATGTCGAGAATTCCACACAACTGTGGGAATGGGACCCTCAAGTCATGTCTGTGAGCCTTCTGCAGCATGACGAAGTGCTGCGGCACGAGTTGCAGAATTATGACGGAATCGAACTGCTGACCGAAGGGGATTCGTTTGTCGTGTGCTTTACCGAGGTGTTCGTGTGTTTTCTTCGTGCGCACACAGATCGTGTGGCGTCCCAGTGTTTTAAATGCGCATCTCTGCCTTTCGAAGCCTCACTCTGCTGTCGCCAATTGTTTTTCCCGTTGGGGGCAGTGAGTAAAGCAGTGTAGCATAGCCTGAGGCTTGAACCCTTCCCCCAAATAGAAGCCAGGCTCCAGCATAAGCAATGTCGGTGACAAACGCCCGTGGCGAGCGGTTGGGAAAAGGGAGTAGGTGTGTGTCAGGCTCGGCCCATGGGAACAGGGCCGAGGCGTCCTTCCTCCGTGCCCCCACCTCCCCCCCCCCCCCCGCCCCATTCGTGGGGGCCAAGACGTTTTGGGGGGAAGGTCCCGTTGGGCGTTCCCTCACACTTTTGGATTACCATCTGCAGGGATAGGGGCTTGGGGGGACTAAGCGCCATTGAGACCTCAAGTTGCGGGGCGGATCAGGCCTATGTCATACCAAGTGGTCCAGTGTGAACAACCCGCTGCAGTATTGCAACAGGTCTCTGTCAAAGAGGCAATCTTGTGTGTGTTCGGGGGGGGGGGCGGGATTAGTCGACCCTGTCACCATTTTAGATTTCCCACAGCGAGGTCCCTGCCACAGTCCAGGGGTGCTTCACATGGCTGACATTGGGGTCGCGCCGGGGTATGCTCGCGCGGCCAAAGTGGGGCGGGTGCGTGCACATGGTCAGGTGGACATTCGGGGCAACAACGCGGTAGATGAGCTCGCGTCTCTGGGCACAGAACTCCCAAGACAACCACCAGGAGAGAAAACAGCCTCGGATATTGTGTACCACGAACTGTGCATGCTCACACCACTTACGTGTCTTGGCTGCTCAGCAACTTGTTTCACTAGAAACCACTGCATTGCCGCGCCAATACTCCAGTTACAATCGATGGCCTAAAATGAGCGCCAGAAGCTAAGGTGCCTAGGATTAGGAGCCACTGGACTTCGTGTAAACCCCAAGCTGCCCCGTACTAGAATGCACCAGACGCCACCACTGTACGCAAGAAACTCCATAAAGCCCTGCAACAAGAGCACAAAACTAACCAAAGGATGCGACTGGGAGCCACCAGCGTCCAAGATTTGGTCCGTAATGAACAAATGCAATCCATTGGATTGGGGGCCATATGTGACCCAAACCGTCTTCGGTGAGAGGGGGGTGCGGGAGGACAGATAGCGGAGGACCTGGCCCATCGCAATGTAGGGCTACTTCAGGGACGAGCATATCCGGAGCATGGTTCTGCGTGCTTCCCCTGATCTGATCTGAACCGCAACACGAGTTTACAGTTCTGTACTGTTGCAAAATGCGACATGGATTGCGGCCGCAGCACAATAGACTCACGACCCTTTGTGCGAGCGCTTCAGTGGGCATTGCAGAGGGTGGGTAACGGAAAAAGTAAGAAGGAATGACGGAGAACTGTAAGGATTTTGTGATGAACGGGTTTGACACCGTGGTGTGTACAAGAGGGATGGAACGGAAGAGGGACGTGTGGGTAGGGTAGGGAGGTGGGGAGGAGGAGGAGGAGGAGGAGCAAGAGCTGAAGCTAAGTCTCGTGGCATCTCATGGGACACTTATCCTTACAAGGGACACGGCCGAAGCTGTCTTGTGTCTTCACCACATGCTCCTTGTTGCACACTCGGCCTTGACTTGCAGGCTGCCAATGCAGTGCATTGGTGTATGGCAGTGCAGGAATCGCTGATGACTGTGCCGTGGCCTGAGACGCTGCTTGGAGGCCTTCACGACTCTGCCAGACGCTTCAGCATCAATGGCCACCCCATTTTCAACGGGCTCCGAGTCCGTATGGCCGCGCACATTGGGCAGTTTGGCTGCGAGTCTGTGAACGAGGTGCAGCATTCGCAGCTGATGAAGGACACGCAGTTGATCTCCCAAGTCAGCCAAGGAGGCCAGATCTTGGTGTCCCATGACCTGTTTGTGGCCCTCCAGAGAGATGACCAGCTTGATGATATGGATAGTGCCCCGGTGGGGTGCATAGCTAGGCCCAAGGTGCTTTGTCCTGTACCTGCTGACTCCCCGTCCTCAAGGGTGGGGGTGGGGGGGTTTGGTAGTGGATCGAAAGCAGAGCGGCCTGGAGGATGATGACTTGTGTACCTCAAAAGGATCAGGGCACACTAGGGGGCATTCGAGGACGCAGACAGGGATGCGCAGGGATGCGCTTGAGAGGAGACGGGCCCGTGGAGGAGTGGGTCCCCGAATGCGGTGGGACGCATCAACCAATGATCTTTGGGGAGAGTGCAGGGTGGGGAGGATTGGCTTTCGACACCTACTGCGCAGGCCGCAGGAAACCGGCCAGCCGCTTGAGCGTTAGGTGGAAGACGTCCTGATTCTTTTTACCGAATCAAGCTAATCTTTTGATTGCTCTTACCGAACCAGGGAAGGCTGCTGACGTGCCTTGACAAGTGGTTGCAAAGGCGGTTACCGGCGGTGGAAAAAGCGGTTGGGAGGCAATGTCTGGCGGGTACAAACCGGTTGAAGGGCCGTTGGGGGTGGGCAGAAACGACCGGCAGGGCTGACCGTTACGCGTCCAGCGCAAGCCTGGATGGGGTTGCACCCCGGGATGGGTGGGGTCGACTCTGAACGCGAGCCCTCCCTCCTTGACCGAGAAGTCGCTTCGTGGCAACCGTACCTTGGCTTGGGGGAGGGAATATTTTTGTACTATACCCTCACCCAACAACATATGTACTGAATGACCAGTGCGACGTGCATCCTTTTCGATCGGTAGTCGGGGGCCGGGTCGCAGCGGAACCGGCCCGGCAAATCCTCCAAGGCCTCCCCCAAAACGATTTCCTCACACCTGAGCACAACTGTGGCTGTGGTGCAATGGAGGGGGGGGTGTCGAAGTGTGTTCCTTTTTCTTGGGTTATGGACAGGGCTCAGACGAAACCCAAAGCCCACCCACAGAAAAAAGGGGAGGATACGCCTGCTTGTATTGATAGGTTATCGGGTTGGTGGGGGTGGGTGGGCCAGACCCTCCTGGGGACCCCGAACCCCCCCCCCCTCCCCCTTGGCGCCTGCTTGTTACTTGGTACAGCCATCTGCTGTACCTTATCCATCAAGACAAGATGGTTGTCACCCCGGCGCCTTGAACCTCGACAGATGTGTCACTACCTGTCCAGCACGGGTCCAGATTCAGTGCCTCCAAGCCCCTCTCCCCGAAGCGTTGTTTGTAGAGCCCACACGGTGCCGTCAGGACGCATGGAGGGCTCGCGTTCAGAGTCGACCCCACCCATCCCGGGGTGCAACCCCATCCAGGCTTGCGCTGGACGCGTAACGGTCAGCCCTGCCGGTCGTTTCTGCCCACCCCCAACGGCCCTTCAACCGATTTGTACCCGCCAGACATTGCCTCCCAACCGCTTTTTCCACCGCCGGTAACCGCCTTTGCAACCACTTGTCAAGGCACGTCAGCAGCCTTCCCTTGCTGTCGCACTCTCGCCCACCAAAATATGTCCCCCACCGTCTACTGAAAAACACGGTCTGCAAGTCCCTTCAAACTTGAACAACTGCGCAACCGACCGGCGCACTTACTAAACCTTGGTCCCCGTCTTGTGTAAGCTCGGCGTGTTAGAGGTGTGATCGTCACACTGGCATGTTGCACCATAAAAACTCCGATAAGACTCACTAAACACGATGGATTGCCACTGACTAGTACGAGGTTACAGTTAGACCTCTCCCTTCACCGTGCCCGAACCTCCCTTCGTTCCATGTCCCTCTTCCTGTTTTCCTCTTGCCCTCGGTTTTCCCGTTCTCTTTTCCTCCTCTGCTCCTCCTCGGCCGCTTCCACCCGTTTCTCCCTTGCCAAGAGATCCTCCTTTTGTCTCAGGAGCTGTCCCCTTTTCCGCAGGTCCCAGCTCGTCCTCTCCGGCTCCGCCTTCAGCTGCTTGCCTTCTGGCGGCTCCGCTGTTGCGCGCGCACACGCGCTCGACTACACACACAACTCCCGTCTACCCACGGCATGCAAGGGTTGCCGTTGTTTCCCCTGACCTGCGCCGTGCTTCCGCGAGGGGGGCCTGTGGACAGAGGTGTGTGGACAGCAAAAACAGTCAAACGACCCCGGCAACAACCAGCACATCCTCAATACGCCAATTATTGGGCGCCGCTGACACGCAAACGGCACACCATGCCACATTCAGCGCAGCCCCAACACACCAACTACTGGGCTCCGCGAACGCGGAAACGACACCAGCAAGAGCACCGGCCGCAGCGGCCGACAGAAAGTAGCGACCCGACGCAACATGCGAAGGGAAGAACGGGTGACCGTCCAGGGCCCCGTAAAGGAGCAACAACCAGACAGAATGTCACACAGGGGGACAGGAGGGGGCAGGCCTGCGCTGAAGGAGTCGGAGGGCCACAGGGTAATGCCTCAAACGACTGTAAAAGCGGTTGACCACCCTTGGGGAAGCGGTTGGGGAGGAGGAGGCAGCGTTGCAAAACCGTTGCAGCCGCGGTTGGGGTTGGAAGGATACGATGGGGGGTTACTGACAGTTACTATTGCACCCCCACCCCCCACCCCCTCAAGCGCAGGCCTTGCAGGGTTTGCCATGAAGGTGCAGGCATGGGGGGGGGGGGCATTGCTGATGCTCCTGTCCCTCGGTGTAGCTTTTGCCACTTCCTCTGCTCCCTCCGATGTGTTCTTCACTGCTGCAGGGCACGCCAGGACCCACCACGCCATTGGTCTCCATCCTGCCCAGCATTCTTGCGGCCCGCGTCCCTGAGTTCACCCCCATGTATTCCCCCGGCAGCCCCCGGCCTCCCGCCGGGTGCGTGACCTGTGTTTTCACCAATTGCCCCGGGCATCTGAGTCTGCGTGAGTTCGACTTGGGGCTGGCCAAGGAGGAGATCTGGAAGGTGGACAGGAGCATCCGCAGCCTCCTCGGAGGCTATCAAGGGTATGAGTCCAAGGGGCATGCCGGGAAGTTCATGCTGATGTTCCAGGACACGGACAGTGCGGTGGCGTTCAGCATGCAGCTGCAGCGGAAACTGCTGGACGAGCAATGGGACCAGAAGACCCTTCAGCAGCCTGCCTTGACGGAGCAAAAGGATGAGGCCGGCAATGTGTACAATCGTGGACTGTCAGTGTCCGTTGGGATGTGCACGGGCGTGCCGGTCATGTTCTACTTCAGCCCAGTATGCCCTCGCCATGATACCTGGTGCACTTTCTCTCTCCCCTTCCCCACAGGTCCTCTGACGCACCATATGCACGCCCAGCCAGTGGGGTGTTTTGGGGTAAGATATTCCTTCTTATTTTCCAATAAGGACAGTCTGAGATCTGAGACCTTTGGTGGCAGGATTGCGGTTAAGTCATGGCGGTTGGAGCTCAACTGACGGCGGTTGATCCGACGGCTTATGGTCAACTCACGCCGGTTGGCTTAGTATTCGACAGCGGATACCCACTATTGAGCACCCGGTGTACTGGAGTCCGGCAATTTTTTTTTCCTTTTGGCACAAAGGACAGTGCTGCACCACCGCTGGAGAATACCCCCCCCCCCAAAAAAAAATGTGGCACAAACATGCAAAACGGGATGTGATTGATTGGGGATTGGGCATGCCACAGAGCATGGACAGGCCTGTGTGTCGGAGACACAGCGCCTGAAGGCAAGAGGGAGATGAGTGCGGCGGGAGGGGGAAATTAGAGCAAGAGGAACGCAAGGGTGGGCTGAGCGAAAGTGCAGGGCTGGGATGTGCCCTGATCAGGCATGTCTCCCGGCACATCATAGCCGAGTGGGAAAATGTGGGAAAATGGCGGAAAATGGGGAAGGAACAATGGGGTTTCACGACAAAATGTGGGAAAAGTAGGGGGGAAGATGGGGGGAAATGGGGAAGGAAAAATGGGATTTAACCAGAACAAGTGGGGAAAAGCAAGGGAATTGGTGTAAATTTGGGATGGGTGTGGAATTTGCCGCATGCTGTGTTGTTTTGCAGTCACCATGGAACATTTCGTTTGATCAAAGTCATCACAGATCCTGCAAGGAAGTGGGTCACACACAGCCAGTGATTTTCAATGCTGTTGAGCAGGGCAATCAATATGGAGAAAATTACGAGAAAGAATGCCTTTGATTTGAGTGTTCATGGCAAAGATGAAGACAAATGATGCCCGGGGGATTTTCTAGTGTTGGCCACTTCGTCCCCAAAAGGAATCTCGGGCGGTCTTTAGTTTACCACCGTTGGACATGCAAAACCCGCAAACAATAACACAACCCGCCCATGCGGACCATGATGAAGCAGTCCCCCCGAGTCTGCTACCGACAGCAGCTGAGATGAGGTTCCTACCCACCGCAGCCCACAACACCCCCGCCCCCCCAGCCCGATCCCTCTACCCCCGTTTCCATTTCCAACTCCATCGCTAGTTTTTGTGGACAACACGATGGTTGAGTGGATATTAGGCACCCCGGGCCCCTACCAACACCATTCCCACACGCCAGGGACCAGTTGCACCCCCATTCCCCCCCATGTCCCCCCAGTTTTCCAGTTATCCCATTTTTCCTCCGGGCACATCACGGAACATCACCCGGCACACCATCATAAATCTCGCCGATTGCGTCCCAGCAGTGAAAGCGACAGAGACAGCAGGACTGGAAGGCGGAGCATTCGCCCAACCCCAGTAGTCCTAGACCAACGACCTATGGTGGCAGATGGGGTGAAAAGGCGAGTCGTCCCGGTGACGGTGGAACGCGTGCCCAGACATTGACCACGTTCGACTTCCCCCGTGTGTCAGGGGCCCCTTGCCGCATCTCATTGCATGTTGGAACTGATTGCGTCGGAAACACGTTCTCTGGATGCAGGGCACATGAGGACTCTTCTGCAGGGCGCTCCTTGACCCCCCGCCTCTTTTTCTGGCGCTAAGCTGCCCCCTTTAGGGAGTGCCCAAAACAACTGCTCAACCGCCGTTGATTGCCCTGCAACCGCCGTTGATGGCCACGCAACCGCCGTTGATTGCCCTGCAACCGCCGTCGGTTGCACCCAACCGCCCGTCGGTTACCTCCCGAATATGACTGAGTGTGTGGTCACCCACATTTCTGGATTTTTTTTGAATTAGGCAGCCCTCTGCTGCGTCGCGTTTTCCGCTGGTGTTCGGGCTGTAGCAAAAAACAAATCTTCGTGTCACGACTGGTTTTTTTGTGCTCGTGGACACACCGTTCACCATTTCAGGGGTTGACGTCGCACGGGGCGTCGCACGTGCCAGCCCCTGCCAACGGCCCTCGACTGCTGCCCTGTGCTCCGCAGGTCAATGGCCAGATGGACTACTTCGGACCTGTGGTGAACCGTGCGGCCCGGATCGCGGGCAAGGCCGTACCGGGCCAGATCTGCCTCAGCATGTCCACACTGGATGCCCTGAGTGACGAGATGCGCGACACCCACTGCGCGCACAGCCTCGGGAGCTTCACGCTGAAAGGCATCGATGAGACCCACGAAGTGTTTCAGGTCCTGCCGTTTGACCTGACTGCACGCTTCCAATGGTGTGAGCGCATGCGCTCGGGGACATGGACGACGCTCGACGAGACGCTCTCACAGATCCCTGGGGTCATGACCAGTGAGCACCAGTATTCGGACCGGATGCCGTGGTCGCCCACGACAGATCTGTCGGTCTGCAGTGATGGCAGTCAAGGGAGCTGATGCATGGCATCGGTGTCGACTGGCCACCGGGGCCCGACTTGGTCAGATGGATCATTTGCAATCACGCCCACATTTACTGAGCCTTTGTGGCAACTCCCCGCCGGCAACCCAACAAAGGCCCCAACCCCCCTGGAGGGGGCTCCAAGGGCCGGCTCTGTTTGCAGCCCCATGTTTGCCCCCCCTCCCCCACGGTGGAGGGTTCTGCCCCTTTCCCACCCCCTCTTCTGGGGGGTCTTTAAAGACAAGAAACACACACCCTCACCCTCACCCTTGTTCCTATTCTGCTGCGACCCAACAAAGGCTCTGACGGATGCTCAGTCTATCCTGGTCTGTAAGGCAGTGAACACATGGATGGAGGATGGAGGAGCGGCGGTATTCTGCACACTGCAAGTTTGCAACCTGCCCCGCGCCCACCCGCTCATCGTCTGCAATGCGGTTGCACATGCAATTTAGTGTACTTTGTTGCAGGCCTTTAGTTAAAGGGAGGGTGGGTGGGGAGGTATGGCTGAAATTATGTTCTGTGCTGGACCCTGCCTGGACTCTTCACCCCATCCCCGGATCGCGAATGTGGGTGTACCCGGTGCAGATCGCCCCCCCCCCCCAAAAGAGAAATACAGTAGACACATGCCCTGGTGCACTGTGTGCACCCTGCCTTCGCAGCGGGGGCCCTGTGTTGGTGACGGCTCGCGCCGTGTGGCCCATTCGCAGTCCCCCCCTGTAGGGGTGCTGGTTGTAGGGTCCGGGTTCAACCCGGGAAGAGAAGAGGTTGGCATCGGTTGCTTGTGAGATTGTGGTACCAAGATATTTGCCAGGGCTGATGAAGAATTGAATATGGGGTGACGGGGGCCCTGTAGCACCCCCAAATTTGGGGGGCTGGAACAAGGGGTTCCACGGGCCTCCACTGCACTTCCTCAGTCTGGGTGCCATGCTAGGACTCCAACGGCCCCCCTTGCGAACTGGAGGCGCGGAATTCGCCATTTGGGGGCTACACATCGAAAACTGAGGGACGAAGCCTCAACTGCTGCCACCAGGCCGGGTGTATGCCGGCAGAGAGCCCCTCTATTCGGCCTGTGCCATATACATTCGTGTTCAGTGCTGGCCACCCCCTGCCTCCCACCTGTTGTCCAAAGACGGGGCTGTCCAAAGCCGCACGCCCCATCTCACCACACTTTTTTATGGAACGTGGAATCTGTTGCGCCAGAATGAAGGCAACAGCAAGTGGTACGTGGAAGCGACTCGCGCTTCTTTGTGCCCCTTGTTTGGGCTTCAGCCAATTTACAGGGGTTTTACAGGGTTTTTGCCTTGGGACCTCTGCCTGTGATCTGCCATGACCTATGCATCCTCCGTGTATCCCTGTGTGCGTGCCGCGCGTACGGGACTGTCGAAAAACCGGTACCCCGTGTGATCAGGCTTTTCCTGTACTCTGCCTGTCTTTGGACAAGGGGCGGAGCATATGTTATTTCGTGACTCCAGTCGATTCGCTTTTCGGTTTCGCTTGCTTCCTTTGCCCATCTTCCATCCCCTTCTCAATCCCTTCTCAGCCCCCGTTCCCCTTCCGAAACCGTGCTATTTCATGAAAGATAAGTCTCCGAAGGATGGAGAAAACCATCCACGACGCAAGTGTGGCCCCACAGAAATACCCCCCGGGATTGGGGTGTTCGTCGTTTGAACACTGAAGTGCACGAGGAACACTTGCGAATTGCATGAAGGTAGCATTGGGATTCAGTGCATGTCTGTACGAAGTGACGTGGACTAGACGACGCTGGTTGTCTGAGTTCCCTTCTGAGCAACCCCACCAAGCAACGCAAGCCAGTGAAAAGGCATCACTGCCGAGAACAGCAGCCAAACGGGCTGCTCAGTTTTCAGATGTTATGGAGTGCACAACAATGCTGCTGGAAGGTGGTGCGAACGTTGTGGTGCACCCGAGCCGTATATTGTGATGACAAGACGTTTGCCATCGACCACATCAAAGGCAGTGCGCACAAGGGCTGGAAGTGCAGTGCAGTGTTGGCCTCAGAGTGGCACAGGTATACACAGCGAGAGAGACATACCGTGCAGGAGCACTCCGGCAGTGACAGTTTTGGCAAGCCCACGGATCCCTGATATGCAGTAGCACCGTGTGTATGGATCCCAATTACTGCAGCTCTTGTGGAGCACATGGAGAACGGTGGATTTTTGGCACTTGGAGCCGTGCCCGTGCTCCCATCTCCCCTTCTCAGGCCCTTCCCAGCCCCCCCCCCCCCCCCGGCACCGCTCTACCCCTTCCGAGGCCATGCCATTTCCTGTTCGTCGTTTGAACACTGAAGTGCACGAACTTGCAAATTGCATGAAGGTAGAATAGGGATTCAGTGCAGGTTGGTACATGTTGAAGTGACACATGTGGATTAGGAACGCCCCTGGTTGGCTGTCAATAGGCAATGGCTGACTGATGTGCTGTGATGATGCCTGGTGCCTGAAAGCTGTCTTTGAAGGTGATGAAAGGGCAGCAGTGCCAAGTAAACCGGTGGTTGTATCATCAACAGTTCACACAGAAATTACGTCACAGAGGGTGTAGTATGTGGCGTCTGTGGTGCTGTGCTATTTGGTATGCTTCGAGGGGTGTGCCTCACGCTACCAGCCACGCAGTCCCTGACATTCAAAGGATTCTGGTTTGCAGCTTTTGAGGTCAACACAAGAATTGTCTTGTAGTTGCTGCTGTTGCCTTTTTTGTTGTGCAGTGCTTGGGTCCCAGGCTGGCCTTCGAAATTCATGGTTTTGGTGAACGGTGGTCAGTCATGTTAGGCATCGGATGTGCGAATGTGCCCATGTTGCAGTGTGGTCATCGACTATTTAGTCTGGTCTGCATGTTGATCCATCAGTGCTCTTGTGTGTGCCCATGCGTTCCTGCGTGGGTCTGTTGGTGGGTAGGTGGCTGAATGTGGTGACTAACCCTACAATCTGGCGTGTTGGGCACTGGGTGGGTGGGTGGATCTAAGAAAAGGGGTGGGTGGCTCCAGGACATCCATGGGCCTGCTGCCAGCTTTACAAAAGCTATTTTGGGGGCCAGCAGCCGCAGTGCACAAGCAGTGCAAGGATACTACGTCGGTGTGGTCTGACAGACCCACCCCCCTCTCGAATGGAAGTATACCCTGATGTTCCAAAGGACGTGGGTCTGCATGTGCAAAATCCAGTTGTGTCCGCCTCTTGTTTTGCATGAATGCATGAAGGACCGCCCCTAAGGATCGCCTGAATGAGGGCGCCTGAATTGCCCTCCAACAACCCTCCGTTACCCTCCAACCGCCACTGGTTACCCTGGGCTGGCGTTGATGGACGCCAGCAATTTTTTTCTTTGTTTGCTGTTCGGGACAACCTTGATGGTTGGAGCCCCTGTGAGAACGAAGCCCTGATCAGAACAACAGTTGCTGTTGTTTCCGCGACTTTTGGAACTATGTGGAACCATGTCCCACTTTGTCCTTAAAAAATACCCCCCCCCCCTCTTGTCAGAACAACCCTCGGTTTTGTTGCCATCAAATTTTGGCATTTTTGTGTTGTTCTTGCAAAGGGGGTACCCTTGCATGGCTTGTCCCATGCAGACGCGAATGCTTCTGAATATTTCCAAATATTGCTACATGGACGGAGCATTGGTACTTCTGAACATTCCAGATAATTCCGAGTATTTCCAAATAGCAGAAGTCTGTGTTTCGGGGTTTCGGTCTGGTCTGTGCCTTTTCTTTTTTGATTTGCTGTTGTCAAGTTTTCCCAAATTCTGTAGCCCCTTTGCATACATCCATATTTGGTACCACTGATGAGTGAGGGGTCCATAGGACTTGAGATCCGGAGAGGACTCAATTTTCTACAGACTCAGCGTGACGACGAGTTCAAGTAGGACAACGGTGTGGCCATCCTCTTTGCGCAGTGGTAAGCTGCACAACGACATACAGCGTGAGTTCCAAGAACTGCAAATAAAATGGTAACTTGATGCGGATATTTTGGATGTTCGGAGGGGGCTATGGCAAGGGCTTGCTGAGCTAGAAGGTGCACCGCAACTTGAATATCGAGCACGTCGCTAAGGAACGGCTGCATGCTATGCATAGTAGACAATAGTGCAGCTCAACAAGGCTCACGAGCTTACGGTGTTGAAGGAGACAGAAAGTTTGGCAAGGAAGGAGCGCCTTTGCACGTTACATGCAGCATTCATGGCGCCAAATGAGGGTCATTAGCAGCAGCGGCGTGGTGGGAAACGAATACGACTTGCACAACGTGTGGCCAAAAAGTGGTGCCTAGTGAAGAGCCCGCCGAATAAGGTACAGAGCGCGACGAGGAACGACATGGTGTTGAAGATGAAACTAGACTAAAGGTTTGTGTTGCGCCAGTGGCACCACACTGCTTTTGTTGCTGTATTTTTTTAAATGGGCTTCATCATGTGTGATGAGCCTAAATTTGAAAAGTGACCTTGTTTTTAATGTTTTGTTTGTGAAGTATTTGGTAGCTACTATATTTGTATGGGTATAAACAGGTTTACGTTTGACATCTTTGGTCGCATTTGGTTGAGTTTTGAAAGGCATTGACTTCCATCTCTTCGTTTGACTTTGGATTGGCTCAAGGTGTCAGAGCGCTGTTTGCGTTGGCAAAATTGGCTACTTCGGCAATTAACCAAATAGCGACGGTAGTGCATGTTAGTGTTCGGCTGCTTGGTGAAGTAGGACGAGACCTCCGTCCCTTTTATCAGGTCCTATCCCTGCTGGACCTCTTTTTGGCAACTGCTTCAACTTGGTTCCCTGTTTGTTTGAGAGTGAAACCTTGACTCTTTTGTTGAAAGAAATTGGCGTTGCGACGCCATAGGGGGTCACAGTAAAGTGCTACACCTTGGCCAACTTTTGGCCTGATATATCTTTACAAACAGCGCCCTTGCCGTGGGCAATTTCACGCCTAAGCTAGTCCGCTTGGTGTTGTTTGCGCCGCAAAAAACTTGAGTAAGAAAAATGGACCTTGACCATGATGCAATTCTCCTTGTCCCCAACTCTCTTTAACTACATGTCAGTCAGAACTACCTAGTCATCACAAATGCAAATCCCTCTTTTTCTTTAGTCCTACAAAAAAAAATTTTTTGTTGAACGATCCACATAAAATTGAGAGACATATCTGCAGTTTTTCCACATGGCAAAGCCCCAAGTATTTCAGAGTAATGAATCAAATGGTTTTATTGGTTTTCTATCCCAAAAACCCCTTTATCTACTTTATTTTCACTCACATTAGGTCAAGCTCGGTGTCTTTTTGTGTCTATCTTTCCCATCACTACCTTGTTATCCTAGTGGTTTTCACCCTAGGGGATAAAGCACCTCTATTTGAGTCATCCTAGGTTCAAACCCCATTAGCTTGGCTTGGTAAAGATAGCCCATGTGGCATGGGTGACATGGCAGTGACCCATTTGCCACGGCCATGCTACCTCAGCACAAATGGGACCAAATCCAAACTGTTCACATCCCAGAGTGACTGTGAAACCGAGAGGGTGTACCGTGGAGCAGTTTTCAATCCTTTTTTTTCCCCTAAAAATTCACTATCTTTGGAAATCGGCAATCAGAATTTGATCTACTATTGTAAATACACAACAAATATAGATATCTTCTCTCTTTCTTGTACTGCAACCCCCTTCGTTTCTTTGATCTAAGTGGAGGACCTTACTCAAGGCCTTGCCCCAGTTGCTTGGAGGCGCCTAGGTCTAGAGCGCCGGCTCAAATGGCTCCCCAACCTTAGCGGGTCACGGAAACCTAAAACTAGCTCTGTTGCACCCAATCATTACAACCCATTCCAACCACCGACGTCGCCGCCACCTTCTTCTCTGCCCAATGTCGCCCGCTTCCCTACGCTCTGTTTGCCAAAACAAATGTCCCACTCCCCTTTGCTCAGCCCCACAACAACACACATCCCCACCCTCTCCTGTCCTCTGTCGCTTCTGATGTTGGCGTACAACCGCAGAAGTTGCCACTTTTCACCGTTGTCCACTTAGAGTCCTAGCCCCCGTAATGCACTAAGCAGTTTTTGGGAGAAAAAATGGAGGAAATTGCCTGAATATTTTTTCGCTCGCGCAATCGTCCCCATGGACAGCTTTCATTTGATCGTACTCTTCCCCAGCCGTGACACAGTTTATTTGTGCTATGATATTTATTCTCCCCCACCGCCCAACGTTTCAGCCGACTCTGTGCTCATCGTAGCCGCTGAACAACTTACAAGCGCATACTGGTTGCGGTCATGGCGGTGGGGGCCATGTACCTCCTGAGCTTGCAACTGGCCAGAGTGCCATAGACCACCACTCACCCACGTGCGGACCTGGCGCCCTTGGCACCTGGTCTGGATCTCCGGGACTTCCAGTGCCCTGATCCTGCACTCTGGATATGGCTTTTATTTGCGCTCTGTTTACATACCTACACATGGTCCTGACATGGCAGATTTGCAACTCTTTCACCTTTTTGCCGTCTGGTTTTGTCGGTAAGCCTCTAGCTTGTGCTCAGGCCTTGTTTGTTTTCTCCTAGGGGTGAAACTGCAGGGTTTTGAAAACTTACAGAGCAACAACGGCAACGTTCTCCACAAGCAACAACCACTGCATCGCAAAATCAGGGAACCCAAATCTGCATGGGGATCCTCAGACATCACCATTACAGCTTTTTAGCCTCCTGATATTTTATCTCAATCTTTACCAATGATATAACTTATCTATTTTATCTCCGCCACTGGGGAGGCCCTCTGGCTCCCAGCCCTTTGGCATTCCGGTTTTGCAATGGTTTCTTTAGTCACCACCACCCACGAACTGCACACACACCCCATCTGGGTGCACGGGAACCACAGATCCCCTGAGAACCTCACCTCCCCACCCTTTGCAATTCACCACCAGTGTGACGAACCATGGGCTCACAGTGGCTAACGCCACACACCACGCAGACTGTGGGTGAGGTATGGGGGTGATTATGATCTCTGCAGGAGGCTATGAGGCATGCCATGTAGGAGACCTTTAGAGGGGGCATAAAGGCTGAGTACCTATGCTGTTTGGTTTTCCCAGCTGTTTGTCCAGGAGTATTTAGAAATAAATTGTTTACACTGCTTGTTCCAAGCCACTGCGGCAAAATATTTCTACAATGTGACAATGGGACAGTTGTCCCTCTGCTGACAAGTGCTGCTTCTGCCCCTTGGTGTTGCTCCCATGCCAGGAGGCTATGAGAGGCTATCAGGGAAGGTTGGTTGGCAATACTCTGATCAGTAGTAGTGGTTCTTGCTCACAACTTGTTCCATGGGGCTGCTTCCCCCATTTCAGACTGATTACACTCAAGGAGTAGAACTGTATCACGGGGCGGTCAGACCTGAGTATGTAACAGATCTGGAAGTGTGCGGTTGGTAGGAGTGTGCCTTGTGTCTGTGTGCCTAAGGAGTGTTGGTGGGAGGTGTGTGTGATTGTGTGGGGCCGTGTGTATTTGGTGGAATGTGCCGGTCGGTCCTTTGCGTGAGACGTAGTGAGCAAGTGTGTCCTGAATGAGGAGTGGGTGGGTGGTGTGTGATGCGTGGTGTGTGGGTGAGGTGCAGGCTGTGCCTACGGACCGGCCCTGACAACAAACAGCAATCAGTTCTATCAGGACAGCCCTGCCAACAACCCCAGACCCATGAATGCACACCTTCGATGACCCTGCATGAAAGAAAATGGACAACACACGAAACAAATCAAGGGTTGTGTTCCAAATGCACAGCAGGTACAATATCCGGAAACGCAAATGTGGCAGCCCTCCTCTCCAGCCACTCATGAACACGCCCTGCATAGTATGCGTCCTCGACTTGGTTTTCTGAACTACGCCTGTCACCGTGTGACATCCTCTGCAATGATACAGGACAGCCTTAGAAGAGGAGGGTGGGGGAAATCCAGAGGGTCTCCTGAGACAAACCGTCGGAACCGTCGGAAGACTGACCTTCCAAGCTTCAGGGATCGGCTCGCCCCAGGGGGCAGGTGCCTTTGGAGCGCTGAGAGGGGACAGGTCCTCCTGCGGGGTATGGCTGTTCGATCGCTTCTGCCCCATTATGGCTGCATGACTTCGACCCGTGCTTCATCCACAGGGCCGCATGCTTTCGACATGGGACACGCAGTTGCACCGCAGTCTGCAACTCTGCCCGGGCCGAAGCCTTTTTGAGCCGAAACCTCAGCTTGATGCTCACCCACGGAGGCAACACCCACTGTGGCAGACTGCGGAGCGACTATGGCACAAATGCAACCCTCCATGTTAGGGATGCGGGGGGGAGGGGGGGGCTAAATTTAATTCAATGACAAACAAACATGTGAAGCATCAGAAGCAATGAGGCAATACAGTCTAAATTGATTGCATCTTTATTCTGCAAAACAGACCTGGTGGCCCCGAAGAAGCGGTGTAGTCCATGGTGTAGAACATCTGGATGCACAGGGACCACTTTCATTTCGAACCACTGTCTAGAATTGCATTGCTTCTGGGCTATCAAACTCATTTCTTCCGAGTACTGTCTCATAGCTCTTCAGCTGTGGGTGATTGGTTCTGAACATTGTTAGAACGTCAACCTCTCTGCAGCTTGATCCAGATTCAGGCTTGTCTGCCTCTGGCTCACACATCTCTCCCATCTCTTCCTGAGGAATCACACTTCCAGTGGTGCCCTCCAAATCACACTTACTGCTGCATGCATACACATCAAACACCGCAGCAGGCAACCACAACTATCAAGGAAAACTTTCGGCAGGTGTCGACAAAAGTCAAGAAAATTCTTGGCAGGTGGCGGCAGGTGTCACGAAAATTAGGTGTCTCGAAACGTTCCGGCACGTGTTAGCAGCATGTATGCTTCAACACACATACAGTCAGACAAAGTGCAAACGCAAATAAGTTAAATATGGTTCTCCGGGAGAATGTAGTGTCCGGACACTGTGCGGTCGTGTGGACGACCTCCACAACCCCCAAAGGTCCCTGTCCTGTCCCCTGTCTTGACACACATACAGTCAGACAAACTGCAACACTTAATCAAATTGGGTCTGTGGAGGGGGGGCGGCCCTGGTTGACATTCTGCGGTACAATGCAAGGGGCTGAACAACACGACCTGATCAATGCTGATGGATGTCCGTCGCAGATCCAGTTCTTCAATTCGGTCGCAATATAAACTGATGTACTGGTGCGTTTTATCAGTCACCCTCACAGCTCCGCTCAATCCCAGCACCCGCAACCGAGTGCTTAAGGATCGGACCTGGCACAGAGCATCAGTGATGCACGGGTCCAGCACTCCCTCGCAATGCCTCCGAGCAATCTTTCAACCATTGCGGAATCCATTACAGCTCCCCGTGCGGTCCATTCGGCACCTCACAGTGCTCCTATCCGAACCCTGGCATCCACCTGGTACCCTCGGAACCTTGGGGGTGTTTCCCGGCGGGACCTTAAACCCCGCCCGTGCCCCTCCTTGTTTGGTGAGGGAAGGGGGCAGCCCAGCTGCTGCCTGGAGGCTCTCGCCCGGGGGCAGCGGGGGCAAGGTGTGCACATCCGTGGTGTGCTGCATGTGCAGGCATTTTGCCTGTGGCGTCGCTTTGCCAAGCTTGCCGGCCCCTCCCGGCTCCTCCCAGGGCCCCTCCCATCGCCCTGCGCCTCCCAGGGAACTCCCAGGCTTCGTCCGGGTCTTCCCAAGCTCCCCAGGATCCGCCCATCTCCCCTTAGCTGCGCCTGGTGCGCCCCGGGCTCCTCCCGGTTTCTCCCATGCTTCCGCCAGCCCCTCCCTGCAACTCCCGGGTTCCTCGGCTCCTCTTGAAAGACTGTTGCGTACATGCCCCTCCTTCTATGCCTGGCTCTGTTCTGCACGCCCACACCCAAACGGATGCAAACCGCATGTCGGGCATTCCGACGTACCAACTGGCCACTTTCAGCAGATTGCCGAAAGCAGTCGACGCTACACCACGGAGCAGGTCCCCCCGTCTCCGAACACGGGGAATAGCAACAGCCACAAAGGTGCAAGGCTGACGTGGGGAAAAACGGGGGCGCAAACGTCCGCAGGAGATGCCGACAGAGGTTCAGGGAACCAGCAGATTACAATCTTGTTGCGTGTGCATGCCTGCAACTGCAGCCGCACCTGCAACTGCGAGTGATCGCAAGGGCGGGCCAATCACATATCAACCGCCAACCCTCGCCAACCCTCAAAGCACAACGTCCAAACAACTCCAAACTGGTATGATTTAGTGGCACTTCCGATGCACTGCCAACCTTCAACAATGCAAAATGCCAACGAGGCATTGGGAAAAAATGCCAAATGATCCATACAGCCAAAAAAAAAACAAACAGTTGCAATCAACGATGTATGCGTTCGGTTGTGTGCCAAAACCCGACGTGACCTCAAGCCCCCCCCCCCCAAACCCAACCCAATGACCTCAACCACAGCCGTAATCGTCGGGAAGCCAGCCCACTGCAATTGAACAGATGTCTCACCACATTGACATGCGATATTTGTCTGCCGGAGACGTAGACCGGAGATGCTTTTGCACACACATACCACAGCATGCACGTCCTCGTCCCCGTAATGGCTGTCGTCAAGGAGCACAGCCTCAGGAGCTTCGGCCGGGAAGTTCAGGAGCCGTAGCAGCGACAGCCGGGTGTACAGGTGCGGGTGCGTGCTAGGGTGAGTGTTCGCGAGCAGCAAACGCGTCCAAAGACTGGGGGTGCGCGTCAACCAATTGTACTTGGTAGCGACTCGGCAGACGCTTCGGATCAAAGCCACTGCAAAGTCAATCCAAACGCCAGAGAGACAAAATAGCGGAGTGCATTGGTGGAGACAGACTTCACGTCGCGAAAAACTTTTTCAATGCTCCCCGGTAGGGCTCTTTTGAACGTTTCGGGTTCAGGGAACCTCCCCGGCACAACAGGATGCAACGAAACCCCATCGCCCGCTTCTCAGCACCCGAGCCAACCAATAATGAGCACCGAAACTAGACATTTCTCAACATCCCTCAACAACAGCGCACATAGAAGGCGTTCAGTTTAGAGGGTCAAGCGGAGAACGATTCTCACAACGAACGAGTCACACTCAACAACAGTGCGTCGGATACTTTGCTCGAGGAATCCAAAAATGCAAATGAAGCACTTATCCTCGACCCCGTAGAACGACCCGTGTCTTCGCCGTTGGCGTTGTATGTCGGCCTCCTTTGCCTACAATGCATGGCGGCGTGTCAGACTGAACCTTAGAGTAAACGGCGGGGGCACATTTACCGCGGAGGTATCTCATACGAATGTGAATCTCGATTAGCTATGCCTAGAGTGCACACCTCGACCTCAGGGATACACTTTGGCAACCGCTCTCCAATAGATCTCGGAAATCAAGCTTTCCCATGTTGCTCCCCAACCCTCCTTCGCATATTGCACATCATTGCCTACGGTCTAGCGGGGGCTACCCGGGAACCGAGGTACGGGGTGCATTTGGGGTATAGTACGGGGCTCAAACACGAATGAGGTACATGCATGCAAATTGCGTGGTCCAGCGATACCTCTTGCAACCTCCGCTGAGCCTCTGCCTCCTCGGCTGCTATTGTCGAATTCCGGTGGTTCCATTCCTTGATGACACGCAATCCTCCATCCCACACGTGGGCATCCGGATTCAACGCACAATAATCCCCGCCCCCACCCAATGATTTGCTAGGGTTCAGCCCTCGGGCCTCCTGAAGGCTTCCTGCAAGTAAGCAAGCAACAAAAACGACATTGAACGAATTAGCATCACTGGCAAACAACAAACTTGTACCAACAACCATCCCATATGCTAAGATGCCACAAAACTATGACTAGCGTGTGCGCGGTTGAGCACGAATTGACAACCGGTGGTACACGATACACAAAAGGAGAAAGAAATTACTTGGAGGTTTCTTCGGCCCAAAATGACTCATAGTTAGCGTGGATATCCACGCATCGCTAATGAATTCCTCGAAATTAAGGCCCCCGGACTCATCAACATCGGATCTCTAAGGGTTGAACAAGGTTACAAGTCTCAAGAAAGCGTCACTAACAACGTCCCCAGATCCTCCGACGGTCCAAACCACCACTAATTTTGAATAGCAATTCGAGTCTCGGCCACTTCCAACCCTTCTATCAGTTGGCGCCTAACACATTCCCCATCCATTTGTTGAGGTTAACTAGCCTTGAGTCCCAAGAGACGCTCGGAACGCATTTGCATCAAAGCAACCAAGGGTCTTGCATGTGTGTTCTGGCGTCTACTTGTAGATAGCAACCTGCAGAATTTGCTCCGCGTAATCATCATGAGTTTGGGAGGGGTCATCTCCAAGAAATCGCGCCTCTTCCAATATATCCTTGATCTGGGCGTGACGTAGCTCACCTTGGCCTAATGAAATGTTGCAGCCGGCATACCATCCGATATCACCGGGTTAGTGAGTACGTCCCAACCGCCAATCTACACCTTTGGACGGATGCACAACTACCCGAATCATGCAGTCGCGTGGGATTACCTCTTTCATCAAATAAATCAAATATTTGCTTCAGCTCTTTACACCGCACGGTAGAATATTTGTTGCACGTATAGCCGATCGGTCGGTTGGAGAGACTGTGCATGCGATCATATTATGCGGCCGGTATCCGTGGTATATGCCACAGAATACAACGCAAACATCCCTAACATAGGCACAAATATTAACCAATATGGTGGGGCATTATTGAGACATGCGTAGTTTGCCATCCAAAACGCACACACAAGAAGATGGTGCTTTACCACCGGGTACGAGCGCAATGCATACCAAAGTGCGGATATCCACCTCGGGCTCGGGCGCGGTGCCAAAGAGCAGGTCATTCTCCATGCGCACCAATTCACCATCATCATCCTGCAAAGTCATTTACCATGTGTAGGTTGCTACCCACCTCACTTTTGTGCCTTTGGGTTCTTACCTTTGGCTGTGAAAAAAAGACATTGTATTCACTTGCGCGTGGTGCACCAACACAGTCCGCCATGGAGTTTCTTTTGTGCCGAACAGCGGTTGTGCAAGACTGGTCTATTGAGGCTTTGCGGGAGAACCCCAAGAGCATAGGGCCAAAAGGCGAATGGCAATGATGCCCCCCCCCCCGACAGTAGACCCGGATCTCTCAATTTTCCCCCCCGGAGCCAAAGGCCCGGGTCTCTTAAAGTGTACTTTTCCAAGTGGGTCTCTTATGTCGTAGACCCAAGCCCTGTTGTGACCTGTCTTCAAGGTCACGAAAACAAGCCGCATCCAAAGAGCCCACATTCATTGATTTTCATTCTTTAACCGAAAAAAACTGATTTTTTGGTCATTTGGTGGCGAAGTGTTGGCCTTGGGCTCAAGCACTAATGTCATTGTTGGGCCCATTTCTTCTTAAAGTGGTTGCTACAGTACTTGAACTATCACATGCAGGGGACAGTTTTTGCTGTCCCATGACATTTTCACTAAGGCTATGTCATTTGAAGGCCTATTTCTTGTAGTTGTGTAGCATAATACCCTAACCATTCAATGTGGAGCATCTGGTTAGATATGTTTTGTCACACTAGGGCTGGGGCGTGGGTTAAGGTTCGCCTTTGTCTCCTTTTGCAAGTGGGTCTCTTAAAGTGTACTTTTCCAAGTGGGTCTATAATCGCTTTGGTCGGGCTGGACTCAGAATTGGGGGTGGGTCTCTTAAATGGTCATTTGTTGGTGGGTCTACTGACGGGGGGGGGAGGAGTAGCCCCAATACACCCATGTAGGCGTGGCATGCAGTGACCTTCAAATACACCTTCAAATGAAACTAGAAGGCACAGATTGCGATCTTAGGGCGTTTTAATCCGAGATTTTTGCGTCTTCTTGTTCTCGAATCCCCCGGATGCCCGAATTCCACGGATTTTACGAAAAAATGGAAAGGATGGAACGGGCCACCCGAGGCCACCGCTCTACCAACCGGGCCAACCGCCAACCTCCCCCCGCCCCTTTCCCCGCAATCAAGAAATCCAAAAATGCACACCGTGCCTTCTTCCTCATCGAACGAACGGTCGCGGCACAAGTCGAGAACTCTAGCGGAAGCCGAATCAGCTCGGGCTTTGAGTTCCGTCATGCACGTCTTGTCATCCTGCACAACATACTCAACGGCCAATGCACATGCTTTAATTGGTTCTGAAATCGCAATGTGATGGGACAGTGGTGCAGATTGTTGCACCTTCCATTGAGGAACGAGGCCTCCAAGAAATGAAATCACAAATGTTGTGGCTGTCGATAGGTGACTCTTAGGCTTTGCTGCATCACATGGCATATGCAACACGTGCATAATTGAACAACATGAGCAATTGAATGCCCATAGGTTCATACCATGGTACGCGGAGCATTTGAATGGGGAGAGAATATGCGACAATGTGAGAATTTTCGGTTGAGAATAGGAATGGCCGGACCCCCCCCCCCTCCCCCCCCCCCTCCCTCCCTCCCTCCAACACAGGTCGGTGGCCCCACACTCCGTCCTGCACCCGTGTACCCGTGTAGCAAAAGATACAAGCTAAATCCCAGCATCCTCAACACACTGCGTCTCCTGTCCAAAATCTGTAACCTTCTTGTCATTCCTACTCAAACACCAATACATTTCCAAGTTGTCCTCAATTTTACGAGCTGTGTCATACATTTCCTGTGACGCAATGAGGTCACACTTTGGAACCTTACAACGAGTCAGCCAACTAGATTTACGGATTGCAGCAGTTTTATTGTGGCTACCATGTCCAACTTGGTCTTCATAGTTTGAAAATTGGCGCCATATTGGCGCTACGCAAAAAAAATACGAAAACACGACTTTTTCCAAAACGGGCCAAAACAGGTCGGAAATGCAAGGCAATACAACACTGTCGACGGGCCGCTTAAATCACAATTATGCTGATCTATTGATTCGTCGTCTTACAAGCAAACACGCAGCAGAAAAGAACAAGGGTTCAGCCACAGAGGGTCGTTTTTGGTTTCCCGGCAGTCCCGATGACGGACTTGAGAATAGGAATCGCCGGAGCCCCCCCCCCCCCCCCCACCCCAAAAGTTCTCAGATTGTCGCTCATTGTCGCCCCCCAATCACAACCACAGTCCTCGCTCAGTTGTGACATCCTACCATGTTGTCACGTATTACAGTCCCAGCATTTGTCTGCACAAAGGTGTTGTAGTGTTTGCTGCAAGTCCTCTGCCTTGATTAACATACCTGGTTGGGCAGTGGTTGTGATCAGATAGGCAATCCTGCTACTGGGCTGCCACAACTTGCACTTCTTGCGGCGGCTGAGTAGTGCTGGTCCCCAATGGGGGCCAGTACACAGCTGAATTTTTGGTAGTGGTGGGAAGATGCGCTTGCGCGTCAACCCACCATCCGCGCCTCATGCAATAGTCAACCTCCCATTGCTACCTTCCGCACCCCACGCCCACCCCCCCCAAGTGACGACGGTCCCCCCCACCCCGCCCACCTCCCCCAAGTGACGACGGTCCCCCCCACCCCGGGTACATACCATACATACCATACACCAAGTGACGGTGTATGGTCCCCCCCTGGGGGGGGGGGAACCGTACACCACTCCCGACCAGCCAATTCTAGTATAACCCAACTAAAAATTTTCTTCAGCGCCTGTGATTTCCTATTGATTTCTTATTGTTCATGGGCCAAGTGACGGTTCCCCCCCTGGGGGGGGGGGATGGACACGGGGGGGGGGATGGACATGGGGGGGGGGGGGGTACTTCATGTGACAGATACCAAGGAAGTACTTGACACCACACAACCATCTTTCCGGCGGCTGACCCTGAGATTTCTCACCCTGACCGGTGTTTCCGGTGTTTCAGATTTCTTACCCTGACACAGCCTGGATAATGCCTTGTAGCAGGAGTTCAATGTCGTCATCACACATATAAAGCCTCAGGAAGAAGAAGATTACCAAAAAGTGATGTATACACATCGTGCTCTGTAGCCAACGGCTATCTTTAGTAAAAGGCGAAAGATAGATGCGGTATAAGCACAGAGCTGTGTTATCCGTAGCCGGTTGTGGTGCGGGATTCCGCAAATTTTCATGTTGCACAAAGTATGTGGTTTATGAGTACGTTACGACAGATCCCCAAACCGTGGCGCGGTCGAGCTCCGGCCAAGCGCTGTGGCTCGCGCATTTCGCGTGGAGTAATTTTACATGGCTTTCTGGAACTGTCTTGATATTCCTGTCATATTCTTAGTGCGTGGCTCCTTCATTCTGAGATCGCTCCATTTGCTCTCCTTGTTGAGGTGGAGAGTGTCCGGAGATAACGTACCGCTATAGCGATCCGCAAAGCGACCCACACATCGGTCCACAGCGACTCGACAGCAATCCACACGGCGATCCAAAGCGATCCACATAGCAATCCACAGCCACTCAACGGCGATCCACACAGCGATCCACATGAGATCAAGCAATATTTAGGGACTTTTTTTATGGCGAAGTTCGCGCAATGCACCGGTGGCGGTCTTTTATTTGTACTATTCCACCTTGGTTGGGTGGCAAAGACGTCGTTTTTGGGACGGTGCCCGAAGGGATAGATGTGGTGAGGAAGGTCGAGGCTTCGAACGCCAATCCGCTAGAAGGTCACGCTCGTTGACGTTGGAATTTGGTGGAATAGGAATGATCATGATGAGACTGGGTGAGTAGAGTACGGTACATATGCATTGCAACGACAACAGGCACGCATCACGAAAATAAAAGTGCGGTGTAACACATGTTGTCTTTGCTCACACCAGCAAACCGTGCCTTTGCACTCTACAGCATTTATGGAATTCCATGGCAAGACCATTCCGATAGGCTGAGAAGTTTCGCGCCCTTGCAACTAGTCAGTAGGGTTAGGGTAGCAAAGGTGACATGGGGTTTGAGAAGGATTCAATTTTGTCAAGAAAAGTTTCACGATACAAGGCGATGGTTTTACTAGGGGTGATGGCGAGCAGGCAAGTCCATGTATGGTGATATATTTATTGAGGCATGTAGCGCATAGTGCTAAAGTAGTAGAGTCTTGTTTCGTTTCCGGTGCTAGATCCTAGTTCTGTTGTTCCTTTGTTATGACAGTTCTATCCTTGAACCTTTTGTTCGTACACGTTTATTGTGCCAAAGTAGGGGAAGGGCTGCAAGAAACTTCTGTGCTCGGTCGGGTGATTTTCAAACGTTGGCAATGTTCCAGTTTGACGTCATGATCATAATGACATATGCTGACTTGAGGAATGGGCGTTGACAACGTGCGATTGTGCGTACTAGCAAACGGACAAAACCATGTTGTTTTATGATGCATGATCACTTCATGCACGATCACTTCTGCTCTGCAATCATCACCTACTTGCCGAGGTGGACCTTGTATTGTGTCGAAGGGCATGAGATTTTGTACCAAAGATGGAAACCTCATTCCTCTTGTGGGCGGTCACTCTCGCGGTAGTCATGTGCTTGCCGCACTCCAAAGCGGAGCAAACCACACCGGAGATTGGATCCTTGGGGGTACGCCACAACCATAGCTTTGAAATCTTGGGAACTGGAGGATCGTTTCCGGCGAGCTTATACCGCGAGGCCACAAGTGCGTACCAACTCGTGTACCCAATGTGGAACGTGATGTATAAACCCATGGGCTCGGGGCGAGGTAAGTGTCGCATCAAAAACCACCACGAAGAGTGTGCTCCCAGCGACACGACACCGCCGTTAAACATTGATTTTGCGGGATCGGATTCCCTGTTGACGGACTCCGACTACAAAAGGTGGTTGCCCGTCCTCAACCTAACCACACCCACAAACGGAACGGCGTCTTTTTTCGTCGGATTTCCCGTGCTCGTTTGATGTCCCCTCAGCTCGTGTGTTGCCTTTGTGTGCTCGATCTGCAAGTGTTCCTTGGTCATGTTTAGTTTTTACATACCACCCCCCCTTTGTCCAAACAACATGACACGTTGTTTTGGAAAGGGTACATGTGGAGCAAGTGAAATGCTAAGCCATCCTGGGCCTTTTATTCAGGACGCTTGCATTGCACTTTGCATGTTTTTGTTGTGGGTGAACCTGGTTGTCCGTGATTTTTGGGCCACGGGTGGTATCTTTTCACAATGCTGTTTGTGTGTCATGAAAGTTCGCTCCATCAAAATTGCATTGAATCTGACTTCCTGCACCTATGCGAGGAAGTTGAAGGTGTGTGGTGCCCCCCCCCTCCCCCCACAAAGGGCGAAATTATCTTTATCCAATATAAACTAAGATCATAATGCTGAATTGGACCGCATTTTTTGTGTCCACGGGCCTCCATGGACATGACATCCCTCCACCATACATTTTACAAGTAGTGTTAGCACCACCATTTGGATTTCGCATGGTGGCAATCCTCCTGACCACCCATCTCCCTTTGTTCGAGTGCAATAGTTTCGCATCGAACTGTTCCGATAATGAGGTCGCTTGGGCGTTTGCAAACAAAACTCATGGTACCCTTTCAGCCACCTGAGATTCATGAGATTAGAAGTCATGTCCGGGGTGCCAGAGGGCGGGGGGGGGGGGTAAATGGCCTGTGCCGTGCCGTGCCATGCCATGCCGTGCCGCCTATAGGGAGGGGGGGGGGGCGTAAATGGTCTGTGCCGCACCGTGCCGTGGTGTTCGTACCAATTAAAGGAAGGCCAGTCATGGAAGTTGCTTCTTGTATACTCGACTGCATGGGGTGGGGCGGCCTTAGGTAGAACTGAGGCTATTTTGCGGTACTTATTTCAACAACAGTGGCATTGCATGCACCCTAGTGGCCTAGATTAAATCCAATTTTTTTAATATCCAGGGGGAAAATTAAAAGGTTAACTCACTTTCCCGCGTTTATACAAGGGGTAGGGGGGATACCAAGGACAAATTTGCACCCTTGTGGGGTGCATTGCGCGTTTGGTGGCATTTTCCACTTGGGGTTTGGGCGGGAGGTTCTACCGGTGTAAATCTACAAAAATGTTAAAAATGGTACTGGCTCGTATGGATGGTGATGTGGGTGATGTGGGACATGGTGGTGCCCCCGGATGGGCTGTCTAACCCACAGGCACCGAACCCTGACACACGTCGTGCCCCTTGACATATGTGTTTGCCTGATCATCCAAGCCCAATCTGACAGGGGGCTGGTGGACAGGGACACTAGTGCGTAGCTCAACACAACTGTTTGTGCTCAACAGCTGCACCAAGGGGATATCCCGAGCTGGGGATGGTTACCATCATGCACGTTTGTACAGAAAGGCGCCAAGTGCCTGTCATGAGTACTTCTTCTTTTTGTTCTCTTTGAGTCGTACGTAACGAGTCGCTGAACATTCAGGCTGCTTTCGCCTAGTGTCAGTTTGTCATGTGTATTGTGTGTGCCTCCATGGGACACGTTCCTACAAACATTACCGTGGACCCTGCCATGTCCCCCAAAATACTGCATGTTCGATGTGGCCGATCCTGCAGTACAAATTTCTCTGATGCAAACTCCATCCTTTGATACAATACAGTCATGTCTACCTCCTTTGATCCCTATCTCAGTGGTTGAAACCATGATTGCTAAAACAGCCATCGCTTCTTTTGTTCCTGCACACCTTGGTTCTGGACCCACACACATGCAATAGAGTGTGGGACACCCACGAATGCAAGCAAGCTCCTCACAGCCATCCGCCTCCGAAACAAATCTTTCTGTGTTCCGTCTCTCAGATATCCCGACCTGCAGATGTACCCAACCGTCGCTGGTGCCGTAGTGCCAATCTACAACCTTGGGCCTGTCAATGACACAGGCACTGACGGCCTTATGCTAACTCCGTTGGTGCTCACACGGATCTTCCGCGGTAACATCACCACATGGGACGACCCGCAGATTGTGGAACTGCAGCTGCAGGGGAAGTGGGCTTCGTACCGCATCCCCCCTGGCCAGCCCATTGAGGTGGTGGTGCGTGCGGACAAGAGCGGCACTACGGAGGTGCGCTGGACGCTGGGTGAATGAGACACAGCTTGCCACAGTGTGTGTCGCCATGTGCCAGAGTGGGTGTCAGCGCATGTCATAGTGGATGTGGACGTGTGCATTAATGGGTGTCAATTTGTTTTGGCATTGGTGGTAACCTGTGTCAACTGGTGGTGTCTACATGACAAGCCGAACCATTTGCGACAGCTCCCTCCTCCCCATAGAAATCAGTCGCCCTTGGTTTTCCCTCGGGCGGGGGGCGGGGGGCTTTGCCAAGCATCCTCCAAAGGTGCTGCAAAGCCTCGTGCGAAACCCTGTGCCAAAGCGGCCGGTGAGCCCGTTCCGGCAACCCTGTCGAGCACGTTCAGCTCTTCAACGTATTCGCACCCAAAAAAGTGTTACCCACTGAGGTGCATTACAACTCCCATGGAAGTAGAGAATGACGATTCCATTGCATCCCCGAAGGAAAATCAATGAACACGTGGCCCACAGCAGCATATCATGTTGTCGGCGCTAAACAAAGCAATATCGTCATTGTAAGCCAATCAGGATTCCCTCATTTCATCAACACACAACAAACACAAGAAAGCGAGACATTGCACATTACTAGCCATTGCCAGCTCTTTTTTTGTTTGTACAAACAGTGGACTGCATTGCATGAAATTCATGTGGCATACAACGTATTTCGCGGTCCCGCGCTGCCATTTCCCACGCCACAGTGACAAACTCGCACAGCGCTGCGATTGGTATGTGGGACATGCTTTTTGCACGTTGTGGTGTGCTGCTTGTCTCTTCCATCTGGTGAGCCGATGTTCAAAACTGAAATAAAGCAGCATGTCAATTACATCTTTACGTTTTACATGGGACAGCAGTTGGACCGCGGAACGGAAATACGCAGACAACAAGCACTGGGTCACGGTAATCTGCAAGACAATGAACATAGAGTACACATGGAATAATATCTAAACGCTCTTTGATACCCGCCAAAGGCGTGGAGAAAATTTTCTCTAGTCACTGAAAAAAGTTCCCAAAACCCAGGCTTTTTAGCTGATTTAGAGCGGACGGGGAAGGGGGACCCCCCCCCCAACCAGCCCCCACCCCACCCTCCCACCCCTTGAATGCTGAACTTTAGACCCTACAAGGCAAAAGGCTGCAGAAGAACAATTCAGAACAAAAAGCTCTTCAGTGACATTGTCATAGGCGCCTTTCGCAAAAAAAAAAGACTCAGAAACCCCCCCCCCCCCGCCTCCTGGGCTCTAAAAGTTGAGCAAGTACATACATATGGCAGTACCAACTCAACGCATACTCACTCAGCCTTTATGGCACCCCCCCTGGCTCCACATATAAGAACCCCCCCCCCCCCGGGGCTTTAGCGGGGGGGGGGGGGCGGAAGGGGACCTTCCCCCCGCCCTGCTGGAGTGTACCAGCAAATAGGAAAATTGTTGGACAATAACCCATGCAGTCCAAGGAATAGAGCATTTGATGTCGTGCCATGCACATGGCGGACCGTCAGACTGCAGCCGAATCCAAAACATGCTGGTCTCCAAAACGCAATACGAGTGGCTGCCCGACTCATCGGAGGCGGGGGGTGTGTCGTGCACCGTAGTGCACGCATGCCATCTGTAGGTTGCTGGACCATCTGTACCGAGTGCCAGAAAGTGCAGCAATACAGAAAGTGGCCTATGCCACCGCGTTTTTGCGATTGTAGTTGAACATCTGGTACTGACGAGAGTACGCAGACCCCGTAGCAAGCTCTGATTCGTGGATTTCAGCATCCGTTCCGCTGATCAGTGCTCGTGGCCTACGGGCCTTTGCATTCGCGCCTGTGCCTGTGTGTCTGGCGTGCATGCGCGCGAATGTGGGGCGGCAAGCAACAGCAAGCAGCAGCAAGCAACAGCCTCAAAAGGGGCGTTGGATCTTGAGCAGGTGCCACAAAACAGGAAAAATGGATTTAACGGGCATTGATGAGTCTTGTCAGCCATCCCAGTCATCAATGAGAAACCATCAATGAGAAACGTGGTCCTCACGTCTTCTTGTCAACCCCCTTATGTGCATTTGCCCCTTATGACCAGACTTGCCAATAGTATTTGGCAGAGCTGCTGAGCTTCGCTCGGAATCTGCCCTGGCCATTTGCCAGTAATACCTGCTCCAGTCACATGCAGAACTCAGGAAGAAACAGCTGCCTGCAGCGCACAACTCAGTAGGACCCGGCTCTCTCTGATGTTGTCTGGTGGATGTCTGCTCACGGCAGCCCAGCCCCTTTCATGTTTGGGGCCGGTACCTCCTCAAACCCCCTCAAATTTCCCCAACCCCTTTCAACCCCCTCCCGCAACTGCATGGCACAGATCTTCAAGAAATCTCTCAGCAGCTTTGAGCCGGATTTCAACGAACAAATTGGCCCAAATTCGCTGCCATCGTGGCCCGGAGTGCAAACCATCAAAAAATCGGGGACCCCAGCCCTTTGCTCGTACGTAAGTGTGCAGCCGTATTCCATTGGCTACGCCGTGCTGGGCGAGGCGCTTGAGAGGCTGTTGCCAATGGTCCGCCTGCAGAGGGGTGGCATCGTGCTGACTGCTAGCGCTCGTGCAGTCGAGTACGCTGTTATGGACTTGGGGCATCAATTCAGCGACCCCGAGCGGCTCACGGGCGAGATTCATAATGCAAAAGTCTGTGCCCCATTCCCCATTCCCCAGTGCCCCCCCTATGGTTGAATATGGGGCGTGCACTGCGCAACATTCATGGCCCTGCTCCCCTGGTCTGTACCCGGCTCCATATTGCCTCTTGTCCTGCAGTGCACCTGCAGTGTGCCTTTGGAACAAGTCAGCGAATGGAATCGGTGTGGCAGGTTGCACATTGAGCTGGAGCCGTAGTCTCTCCCTTGTAGACAGTGATGGTGTCAACAAATCAATGCGCCAACCCCCTTGGGTACGGCATCTACTGTAGCAGGCGGTGTCTGCCGACCACGGATTGGTGTCCCCATATGCGTCCCATCCGTGCCTCCCCTGGTACGCGCCAACCTCCCACCCCCCCCCACCCGAGTGCGCCAAATCCCCCCTGTGCGCCCGGTGGGCACCACACCCCTGTCCGCCTGGTGCGGCCCCCTGGGTGCAACTGCAGTGGAACTGTGGATATCCCTGCCGCAGTCAGTGCATTTTCGGCCAAAGGGGCCTGCTGCAGTCCCCCGGTGAGGGTAGGGTATGGGAATCAGTACCAGCCCAGTATGCACTGGCCTTTCAGCAAGCGCTTGCCAGCACACGGTCGCCAATCTTCAACCGAGAGGAGGGCACGACTCAGGGCCCACCTCAAAGGCCACCCTGATAGACTCAGCCTGCGGCGTGTCCACGAACCATGGACAGCACATACCCCTTCCCCCCCCCGCCCTTCCTATCAGCCCCCCAACACCCGCACCATGTGTGAGGTGCAAAGCGCCGTATCGTGTGTGAGGCGCGAAGCGGCAGGGGGAGGGGAGGCATTGCGTGGAGGTTTCTGAGTGTCTAATTTTTTTCGGCGCCTTGTGCACGTCATGAACTGCTCTGCTCTTCTGTCTGTTCTCCTGACAAGGCCAAGTGCACTCGAGCTGCCTTGGCGCAGTGCCTGTTTGTCGCGTATACAGTGTTTGTGTGTGGGGGGGAGGGGGGGTAGGTGGGCGCTGGGCTGTCCTTGAGGAACGAGAGTCTCCTTTTTTTTCCCCCACGAAGGACGGCCTGAGGGCATCACTGGAAGGATTCGGTTAACCGACGACGGTTGACACTCAACCGACGGAGGTTGGCGCTTAATCGACGGCGTCTGATGGCCACCGACGGCGGTTGGCCCATGACCGACTGCAGTCACTCGTGGGCTGGCGCTCTGCGGAGATCCGAGCGTATCGGAGGCCGGCAGCTGGTTTTTGGAGGGGGGGTTACGGACAGCCCTGGGGTGGCGACTTCGTGCACACTATCTGTGGGCACGCTGCATGAATGGGTTCGTTGCCTTGCGCCTGCAGGTCAACACTGCCTGGCCAATCGTGGGCTACACCTATCTTGTGATCCGCAAAGAGACGCTGCGCCAGGGGGCGACCTGCAAGAATGTCCAGGGAACCTACGCGTTCTGGAAGTGGTTCTTGACGGAGCCGATAGTGCGTGCCATGGCGCAGAGGCTGGGGTTTGGGGTGCTGCCACCGACGCTGCGAGACCTCGTCTTAGAACGCATGCACAGCGACCTGAAGTGCGAAGGGAATCAGGTCTGAGACGGCATGGGGTCGGATACGTGCAGCGCATTTGAGGGCATGCCATCCAGTTCAGGCCATCCTTCAGTGAGGATTCTGCCCGATGGTGGGTCGGCTGGGGTTTGCGAGGTGCATGAACCCTTAGTCACTATGCTATGGCCTGCTCCTAACAGGTCAATGACGGCGTGATGTTCCAATACGTACATGGCTCGGGCCTGAATTCGCTGCAGCCACTGATGCAGAAGCTCTCCGACGCCTACCGATATCTGCAACCGACGCTGATCGTCAGGTACAACAGCAATGACGAGAAAGAGGAGCCCCTCGGGGGGGAGAGCTTTGTGGTTTCTACCCTCCTGCCCCCTACGGACCCCCAGAAGGCTGAACCCGATGTCGCGGTGTTGCCGTTCATGGCCGTTGGGATCAGTGTCCTCAGTATGGTCAAGGTGGTGCTGGATGGCCCAACTCTTGCCCGCATCCTTGAAGGCCATATCACGAAGTGGCTTGACCCGGAAATCGTAGCCCTCAACCCAGACGGACTCTGGGATGCATACCACAAGGCGCCCATGATGGACAGGGACCAGGACATCGTATTGCTCCAGGGCCCCACCGCCAGGTCACCGGAGTTTGCAGCCATCATGAAGCAGTTCGGGCATGAGGGCCAGTTCACTGAAAAAGCGATCTACGGTGGGTCTCGGTATGATAATGAGAAGACACTGCTGATGATGGTGGCAGAGAGTCCCAGGTCAGCCGCCACACCAGCCAAGTAGACATGCGGATTCAGGTCGTACCCCCATTGTTTGTTAGTGAGCGAAGCACCTGGCCATGTGTCTCTTACGTGCGCATGTGTCATCCAAGATTGTGTGTACAGGGGCCGGTGGTCTTTGGGCACTTTTGGGAAACGGAATTCTCTTCGACATTGGCGATGGGAAAACGGGGCACGCACTCCCCTCTTCCGTCCCCCACAACCACACACAGGCCCCCGGCCCGCCTCCACAAAAAAAAAGTCCCAGTGAATCCCACACACAATTCCCCTGAATCCCACCGAGTCCCAAGAAAACGGGATCCCATACTTTTGCGGTTGAGCTGGGGCCATAGTCTGTGTCTAGCAACACAACAATGGTGTCTAAAGATCAACAGCACAGCCAAACCAACAAATGTCTGTATCTACACATACAATGTGTCTTTGTGAATCCTTGTCAATCCCCAAAAGATTTCCCATGAATACCATCAAATCCCAAAAAATGTGTGACTCCTGCACTAACGAGAGTCACACTTGCTGAAAGTCTGGGTTGTGTCCGCAGGGGATTGGGAAAATTGCCTTGCACCCGGGCGGGGGGTGGGGGTGGGGGGTCACGGACGTCGTTGGGGGGAGGCAGGTTGGGGGGGTTTGGGAAATGGACATCTGTGACAGGACCCATGTTAGGTCCCAACTGACTGCTTGTTTCTGTTGACCGGTGACCCCTAAAGTGCCGGCTGTGTCCGGCGGTGGAGTCTATTGGTACACCTCCGCAAGGTCGGGGCTTTTTGTGAGTGAACTCAATGTCCGGTGGGTGTTGCACCCTTTTTGGACGATCCGAGGAGGGGAGAGGGAAAAGGAAAAAACTGAGGACTAGGGGTGCTTGGAGCTCCTCCTCAAGAGTCGCAATGCCCAACCCCTTACAACTTGCGCTAAGCTAAATACGCACTCAGGCCCCCCCATCCCATAGGGGCTAAAATGATTGATGCAAACTCTCTTTTCTTGGCTCCCCCCAGTCAGGAAGGGGGGGGGTAATCTTTTTGCAGACAGCACCTCAAGCTCTGACAATGATAGCACAAGTTCTGATTCCGATTCAACGGAGTCATCTGATGCATCTGCTTTGACATCTCATCAGACTCATTGCCAACAGGAGACCATGGTGGGGCGTTGCACCCCTCTTTGTGCTATGGGATGCAACTGGAATTGACCAGACACAAACACCACCCCGGTTGGGCTCAAGCTCGCTGCTTGCCCGAGCCAAGTGGGCACCGGTACGGGGGTCTTGGCGTCCGTTGGCACATATTTGAGCTACTGAGGGTGGAAACCACACAACAGGAATTAGGTGCCCTAAGAATCTGGTTTTGAGCTGCGTAGTGCGGGATACAGCCCGCTCTTGGGTTGGGGCTGTTTGCAGCCAAACTGCACAGATTTCGGGCCTTTTTTTTGTGGATGTTTCTGAGACATATCGTGGGGTTAGAGGGCACTGAACGGCTTTTTGACACAAGGAAGTGAAGCCAGTTTCCTTTCTTTTAGCTGTATTGAATGTGTTCTAGGGCTGTTTTTTGCCAAAACTGGCAGTTTTTGGCCCAAAAACGTCCTAGATTTTGGAGGGCACCACCTGACGTGGTGCCCTCGGCCCAGAGCGTCATCGTTGAGTGTTTGGCTCAAAACTTGGATTTGGCAAGGACACCACCTAGGCTCTGGGATGGCTGGACTAGAGTAGAGTCGGAAGTGTTGGGACGAAATGAAGGCAGTTCAGAACCCCCTGCATTGCTGTTGCGGCGTCACTGTTGGATTCTGTGCTCTTGTCTGAGGGTCCGCTCATTGCCTGCAAAGCCCTGGAGTGGAGATCAATTTTGGATCATTGACCGCATTGACCATATCTGAGAAGCACTGGAATGCCGTGATGTATTCCATCGGCAAGGAACAGGGGGGGGTTCGTACAGATGGGGCCAGCCATGTCAAGGGAGAAGCAAACGCACCGGTTTTCCTGCCAACAATGTCTGTTTCTTTGCAGGTCGTTGGTATGAAGAACTCGGCCGGATGCGAAGTGACTGCGAGTCGTGAGTCGATCAACGCCTGCGGTGACACACTGCTTGGTCTACCACCCCACAGCACCGAGGAGGTAATGGGCTGCTACCCGCTGACATATGCATCCACTATCACTGTGGCGACCCATGATTGTCAGCAAATTGGGGATCATCCGGTTCATTTGCGGATCGCTGAGTTTCTGGAGTGGATCTACACCACCAAGTTGGACCAAGTCCTTGATGATTTTGGTTTTGTCAGTTTGTGGACACATGCCCCAGAAATCTATGAACAAAACAGGTGTGGCTTCATACTCACTTCGCTCATACAATATCACCCATACCCAGCTGCACTGGTTGGTTGGGAGGGAAATTGTCGCTATTTGGACAAGGAGTAGTTTGGTCAAGAAAGGCCATTGAGCAATTCAATGATAGCAGAAACAGCGAGGTTCAACGGAAGTACAACAAACTGAAGCCGAAAATAATGGTTGTGTATGAATATGTAGCAATGGCAACGCGGGAAGCTTGGACAAGGGGGCGGGGGCGAAAGGAGTTTGCCTGATCCGATGCCCATTGCTTCAATGGTGGGGCGGATAAGGTGATGTGCTATTCTATCCAAAGCCCGCATCCAATCCCCTCAAGTCAACTGTTAGTGTGAATTTTCCGCTGTTTTCCAAGGCCTGTCTTTGGGAGTCTGCTCAGGAGGGGCGTAATGAATGTGTTGCGATCATCCAAAAGGCCCCTTGTATCGTTGTCCAGAAAAAACAAAACGCTCCGGTGGTGGTTTGCTGAAGTCTGCGGTGGCCATGCGGAAGGACTGCAGAGTCAGAGAGGACGGGAGTTCTCGCAGCACTTTTGCCCATCACCTGCGGTGCGAATGTCCTGCAGCATTACGTTCATCATGGCGGGCGTCTTGTGTTCCTCCCACTGCGCAACCATCGGCCAACCTGTACATCCTGCTGACCATAGTGCGCCCCTTAAAAACTCCTGCAAGACACCATCTGGGCTGTAGTGCCCAGGTGGCTGGTGTTGAGGCCGGGCACTGGACCCTGTGGATCATGAAAATTAGGCCCTCCGCATGCGGGAACGCATTCACATCCCTCTTACACGGCTCATTCTGACTTCGGAACCGGGATTGCTCCGAGAACACACTTGGACACAGGGTGCGCCAGGTCTCAAAGAATAGAGTGCAAGGCGACATCACCAACCCGCCACCACCCACCAGCCACCAGCGCAGCCATCAACCAAGCCACTATGCACGGCCACCAACCCAGCAGCAGGCCGAGCAAACGGCCCAGCCCCCCAACCACCCACACCGCCACCAGCACACCACCATTTGGTCGCCAACACAGCCACCAGCCCAGCCACCGTCCCAGACCAGCCCCCAACCCAGCAGCAAAATTCCACACAAACAAATGTATGCATCTGCCATGTACATCCCCCGAGGCATGAGAAGGTATGAAACGGGCCATCCGGCTATGAGTATCCGACCCAAGTGACCATAAGGAGACGTGGAAGCGGCGGCGGTTTCTCAATTTTTTGACACCGTGCCGATGTTTGGGAGCAGCCCCGTTTTTTTTAAGAAATGTTCCCTTGGGGGTTTTAACACCCTCCCCCCCCCCCCCCCCCGCTTGGTGAGAAGTCTGCAAGAAGAGGGTTTTAACCGTGGTATCGGATTGTTGAGAAACTGAGTCCCCCTGACAGCAGCATGACATTGTGCAGGTGTAGTCAAAAGGATTGGGACGCGTCAGAGCACGGGATCGCAGTAAACAAATGTCCTTATCGTCATCTTTTCGCTCTCAAGGCCGGAGACGCCAGCCCTTCATACCGAAGAGAGCCTTTTTGCGCATGCAAACTGCTGAATGCTGCCAATTGGTGCTTTCCCTAAAGTGATCAGTAATCTCGGTTTGCGCGAAGCTTGGTACAGTCAACGGCTGGTGGGCCGCCCGCGATTGACCGACAACTGTTGGGCCATTGTTCGATGAGCCGCTGGTGGTGGTTGCTTGCCAAAGGCCATTTGTGACCAGCCACCGGCCATCGGTTAATAGCTGTCCAGTATTTTCGCTTTCAGGTGTCCTTATGTATTAGACAGCCATGTTGGTTGGTTTTTGTTTGCTTGCAAAGGATCTGGGTCCCCAGATTTCTCATACACATTGTTTCAACACAAATGCAAAGTATGCATCTGACTCACCAGTTTCGCGACATTGTGTCATTTAGCAAGGTCTCTAGAGGGAATGGTGGGAATTGTGTTGGTCATGCGATTTTCCCTTGTCAGACGCTTTCAGTCAAAGTCAAGGAGGAGGGGGCTCAACGTCTAAATCCTCTTCCCCCTTCCCGCCCCACTCCGCTCGAAATTCCCTTCCCTGTGCCACACTATTTTCTCGAGTCAATCCATTGCATTCTGTGCATTCTCAGGGCACTGTTGGCTTCACTCACGTGCAAGCCCAATTTGAATCATGGCAAGCTGGTTGCCATTATTCTGCCCATTGTGTGCAGCATGGTTGCGCTTATGGTCATAGTGCTGATCGTGAAGCACTTCGTGCACCAGCACCGGGTCCAGTACGCACAAAAGCAGCGCAAGAAGCAAGCTGATGAATGGAAAGCCCGGCTCAAAGAGGTTGGCGTTTAGTTCGGCTCTGTGCCAATTCGATTGTGCATGCGTTCACCTTTCTGCGGGCCTGGAGGTCACATGAATTAGACCATCCTCTTGAAGCAAATGTTGTGAGAGGGAAATGGCAGTACCTCGGCCTTGCGTGTCAGTAGAATCGCACGTTGTGGAAAGGTTGTGATGAGCAACCCCAGCTTCCCTCCAAGGGAAAAACCGTTGTTCCATTAATCCCCACCTGTTGCTTGATGGCTGCCTGCTATGAGGTGATGCGCAGCCCCCTTTGCACGTCGCGGTGGGAAACACCACTTGGCCGTTTTGGGGGGCTTACAGTTTAGTCTCAAGTTGGTGGTCATCTGTTTGGTGTGTGTGTTGTGTGTGTGTGTGTGCGTATACTACTGTGAACACTGTGAAAATTGGTGACCTCAGCCTGCCTATATTGGTGTGTTCAAGAGGTGTGCTCCTCTCAGTCTCTCCGACTAAATGTGTGTGTGATCCGGATCTGGATGCTGCGAGGTGTGATCCGGATCTGGATGCTGCGAGAATTGATGACTCTGGGCCTAGTTTTTTTGCACCCCCTGGAATGACGATGCATCACGCAGATTTCCGTCCCGCAGAACATGTGTGGTCGTTTATTGTACGGAACGACAACAACAACAACAACAACATCTGTGGACACCCGCATGAGTGGGAGGTTTCAGGATCGCAGCAAAGCACTCGGGTCCTTTTCCCGAATCCATTGCATCGCAGAAATGGGGAGAAAGCATGGGCAAATTGGGCATGCCTCTCTCGGGGGCGCGCTGTGCGCTGTGCATTTGCTATGCATGCGCTGTGCGCAGGCCACGTGCGCACATTCAGCCGTTTTGCGCAGTGCCTTGCCTGGATGCGGGCGCTGTGCGCCCGCTGTGGGTACGTGCCTGTCTATACGCTCGGATTTTGCTGAGTGCTGGTCCCAGGAACGGCCCACAGGCTCGGCCACGGTCTGGCTGGTTTCGGGGCATCCGCCCAACCATCCCACCTGTGGTGACGCCAACGCCCGGGCTTGGCTCACGATTGTGCAACCTTTGGTTTGTATGCAGACGATCCACGTGCGGCTGCCATCGGCAGAGGATGTCGTGACTACGGTGGAGACAGATGTCGAGAATTCCACACAACTGTGGGAATGGGACCCTCAAGTCATGTCTGTGAGCCTTCTGCAGCATGACGAAGTGCTGCGGCACGAGTTGCAGAATTATGACGGAATCGAACTGCTGACCGAAGGGGATTCGTTTGTCGTGTGCTTTACCGAGGTGTTCGTGTGTTTTCTTCGTGCGCACACAGATCGTGTGGCGTCCCAGTGTTTTAAATGCGCATCTCTGCCTTTCGAAGCCTCACTCTGCTGTCGCCAATTGTTTTTCCCGTTGGGGGCAGTGAGTAAAGCAGTGTAGCATAGCCTGAGGCTTGAACCCTTCCCCCAAATAGAAGCCAGGCTCCAGCATAAGCAATGTCGGTGACAAACGCCCGTGGCGAGCGGTTGGGAAAAGGGAGTAGGTGTGTGTCAGGCTCGGCCCATGGGAACAGGGCCGAGGCGTCCTTCCTCCGTGCCCCCACCTCCCCCCCCCCCCCCCGCCCCATTCGTGGGGGCCAAGACGTTTTGGGGGGAAGGTCCCGTTGGGCGTTCCCTCACACTTTTGGATTACCATCTGCAGGGATAGGGGCTTGGGGGGACTAAGCGCCATTGAGACCTCAAGTTGCGGGGCGGATCAGGCCTATGTCATACCAAGTGGTCCAGTGTGAACAACCCGCTGCAGTATTGCAACAGGTCTCTGTCAAAGAGGCAATCTTGTGTGTGTTCGGGGGGGGGGGCGGGATTAGTCGACCCTGTCACCATTTTAGATTTCCCACAGCGAGGTCCCTGCCACAGTCCAGGGGTGCTTCACATGGCTGACATTGGGGTCGCGCCGGGGTATGCTCGCGCGGCCAAAGTGGGGCGGGTGCGTGCACATGGTCAGGTGGACATTCGGGGCAACAACGCGGTAGATGAGCTCGCGTCTCTGGGCACAGAACTCCCAAGACAACCACCAGGAGAGAAAACAGCCTCGGATATTGTGTACCACGAACTGTGCATGCTCACACCACTTACGTGTCTTGGCTGCTCAGCAACTTGTTTCACTAGAAACCACTGCATTGCCGCGCCAATACTCCAGTTACAATCGATGGCCTAAAATGAGCGCCAGAAGCTGAAGGTGCCTAGGATTAGGAGCCACTGGACTTCGTGTAAACCCCAAGCTGCCCCGTACTAGAATGCACCAGACGCCACCACTGTACGCAAGAAACTCCATAAAGCCCTGCAACAAGAGCACAAAACTAACCAAAGGATGCGACTGGGAGCCACCAGCGTCCAAGATTTGGTCCGTAATGAACAAATGCAATCCATTGGATTGGGGGCCATATGTGACCCAAACCGTCTTCGGTGAGAGGGGGGTGCGGGAGGACAGATAGCGGAGGACCTGGCCCATCGCAATGTAGGGCTACTTCAGGGACGAGCATATCCGGAGCATGGTTCTGCGTGCTTCCCCTGATCTGATCTGAACCGCAACACGAGTTTACAGTTCTGTACTGTTGCAAAATGCGACATGGATTGCGGCCGCAGCACAATAGACTCACGACCCTTTGTGCGAGCGCTTCAGTGGGCATTGCAGAGGGTGGGTAACGGAAAAAGTAAGAAGGAATGACGGAGAACTGTAAGGATTTTGTGATGAACGGGTTTGACACCGTGGTGTGTACAAGAGGGATGGAACGGAAGAGGGACGTGTGGGTAGGGTAGGGAGGTGGGGAGGAGGAGGAGGAGGAGGAGCAAGAGCTGAAGCTAAGTCTCGTGGCATCTCATGGGACACTTATCCTTACAAGGGACACGGCCGAAGCTGTCTTGTGTCTTCACCACATGCTCCTTGTTGCACACTCGGCCTTGACTTGCAGGCTGCCAATGCAGTGCATTGGTGTATGGCAGTGCAGGAATCGCTGATGACTGTGCCGTGGCCTGAGACGCTGCTTGGAGGCCTTCACGACTCTGCCAGACGCTTCAGCATCAATGGCCACCCCATTTTCAACGGGCTCCGAGTCCGTATGGCCGCGCACATTGGGCAGTTTGGCTGCGAGTCTGTGAACGAGGTGCAGCATTCGCAGCTGATGAAGGACACGCAGTTGATCTCCCAAGTCAGCCAAGGAGGCCAGATCTTGGTGTCCCATGACCTGTTTGTGGCCCTCCAGAGAGATGACCAGCTTGATGATATGGATAGTGCCCCGGTGGGGTGCATAGCTGGGCCCAAGGTGCTTTGTCCTGTACCTGCTGACTCCCCGTCCTCAAGGGTGGGGGTGGGGGGGTTTGGTAGTGGATCGAAAGCAGAGCGGCCTGGAGGATGATGACTTGTGTACCTCAAAAGGATCAGGGCACACTAGGGGGCATTCGAGGACGCAGACAGGGATGCGCAGGGATGCGCTTGAGAGGAGACGGGCCCGTGGAGGAGTGGGTCCCCGAATGCGGTGGGACGCATCAACCAATGATCTTTGGGGAGAGTGCAGGGTGGGGAGGATTGGCTTTCGACACCTACTGCGCAGGCCGCAGGAAACCGGCCAGCCGCTTGAGCGTTAGGTGGAAGACGTCCTGATTCTTTTTACCGAATCAAGCTAATCTTTTGATTGCTCTTACCGAACCAGGGAAGGCTGCTGACGTGCCTTGACAAGTGGTTGCAAAGGCGGTTACCGGCGGTGGAAAAAGCGGTTGGGAGGCAATGTCTGGCGGGTACAAACCGGTTGAAGGGCCGTTGGGGGTGGGCAGAAACGACCGGCAGGGCTGACCGTTACGCGTCCAGCGCAAGCCTGGATGGGGTTGCACCCCGGGATGGGTGGGGTCGACTCTGAACGCGAGCCCTCCCTCCTTGACCGAGAAGTCGCTTCGTGGCAACCGTACCTTGGCTTGGGGGAGGGAATATTTTTGTACTATACCCTCACCCAACAACATATGTACTGAATGACCAGTGCGACGTGCATCCTTTTCGATCGGTAGTCGGGGGCCGGGTCGCAGCGGAACCGGCCCGGCAAATCCTCCAAGGCCTCCCCCAAAACGATTTCCTCACACCTGAGCACAACTGTGGCTGTGGTGCAATGGAGGGGGGGGTGTCGAAGTGTGTTCCTTTTTCTTGGGTTATGGACAGGGCTCAGACGAAACCCAAAGCCCACCCACAGAAAAAAGGGGAGGATACGCCTGCTTGTATTGATAGGTTATCGGGTTGGTGGGGGTGGGTGGGCCAGACCCTCCTGGGGACCCCGAACCCCCCCCCCCTCCCTCTTGGCGCCTGCTTGTTACTTGGTACAGCCATCTGCTGTACCTTATCCATCAAGACAAGATGGTTGTCACCCCGGCGCCTTGAACCTCGACAGATGTGTCACTACCTGTCCAGCACGGGTCCAGATTCAGTGCCTCCAAGCCCCTCTCCCCGAAGCGTTGTTTGTAGAGCCCACACGGTGCCGTCAGGACGCATGGAGGGCTCGCGTTCAGAGTCGACCCCACCCATCCCGGGGTGCAACCCCATCCAGGCTTGCGCTGGACGCGTAACGGTCAGCCCTGCCGGTCGTTTCTGCCCACCCCCAACGGCCCTTCAACCGATTTGTACCCGCCAGACATTGCCTCCCAACCGCTTTTTCCACCGCCGGTAACCGCCTTTGCAACCACTTGTCAAGGCACGTCAGCAGCCTTCCCTTGCTGTCGCACTCTCGCCCACCAAAATATGTCCCCCACCGTCTACTGAAAAACACGGTCTGCAAGTCCCTTCAAACTTGAACAACTGCGCAACCGACCGGCGCACTTACTAAACCTTGGTCCCCGTCTTGTGTAAGCTCGGCGTGTTAGAGGTGTGATCGTCACACTGGCATGTTGCACCATAAAAACTCCGATAAGACTCACTAAACACGATGGATTGCCACTGACTAGTACGAGGTTACAGTTAGACCTCTCCCTTCACCGTGCCCGAACCTCCCTTCTTTCCATGTCCCTCTTCCTGTTTTCCTCTTGCCCTCGGTTTTCCCGTTCTCTTTTCCTCCTCTGCTCCTCCTCGGCCGCTTCCACCCGTTTCTCCCTTGCCAAGAGATCCTCCTTTTGTCTCAGGAGCTGTCCCCTTTTCCGCAGGTCCCAGCTCGTCCTCTCCGGCTCCGCCTTCAGCTGCTTGCCTTCTGGCGGCTCCGCTGTTGCGCGCGCACACGCGCTCGACTACACACACAACTCCCGTCTACCCACGGCATGCAAGGGTTGCCGTTGTTTCCCCTGACCTGCGCCGTGCTTCCGCGAGGGGGGCCTGTGGACAGAGGTGTGTGGACAGCAAAAACAGTCAAACGACCCCGGCAACAACCAGCACATCCTCAATACGCCAATTATTGGGCGCCGCTGACACGCAAACGGCACACCATGCCACATTCAGCGCAGCCCCAACACACCAACTACTGGGCTCCGCGAACGCGGAAACGACACCAGCAAGAGCACCGGCCGCAGCGGCCGACAGAAAGTAGCGACCCGACGCAACATGCGAAGGGAAGAACGGGTGACCGTCCAGGGCCCCGTAAAGGAGCAACAACCAGACAGAATGTCACACAGGGGGACAGGAGGGGGCAGGCCTGCGCTGAAGGAGTCGGAGGGCCACAGGGTAATGCCTCAAACGACTGTAAAAGCGGTTGACCACCCTTGGGGAAGCGGTTGGGGAGGAGGAGGCAGCGTTGCAAAACCGTTGCAGCCGCGGTTGGGGTTGGAAGGATACGATGGGGGGTTACTGACAGTTACTATTGCACCCCCACCCCCCACCCCCTCAAGCGCAGGCCTTGCAGGGTTTGCCATGAAGGTGCAGGCATGGGGGGGGGGGGCATTGCTGATGCTCCTGTCCCTCGGTGTAGCTTTTGCCACTTCCTCTGCTCCCTCCGATGTGTTCTTCACTGCTGCAGGGCACGCCAGGACCCACCACGCCATTGGTCTCCATCCTGCCCAGCATTCTTGCGGCCCGCGTCCCTGAGTTCACCCCCATGTATTCCCCCGGCAGCCCCCGGCCTCCCGCCGGGTGCGTGACCTGTGTTTTCACCAATTGCCCCGGGCATCTGAGTCTGCGTGAGTTCGACTTGGGGCTGGCCAAGGAGGAGATCTGGAAGGTGGACAGGAGCATCCGCAGCCTCCTCGGAGGCTATCAAGGGTATGAGTCCAAGGGGCATGCCGGGAAGTTCATGCTGATGTTCCAGGACACGGACAGTGCGGTGGCGTTCAGCATGCAGCTGCAGCGGAAACTGCTGGACGAGCAATGGGACCAGAAGACCCTTCAGCAGCCTGCCTTGACGGAGCAAAAGGATGAGGCCGGCAATGTGTACAATCGTGGACTGTCAGTGTCCGTTGGGATGTGCACGGGCGTGCCGGTCATGTTCTACTTCAGCCCAGTATGCCCTCGCCATGATACCTGGTGCACTTTCTCTCTCCCCTTCCCCACAGGTCCTCTGACGCACCATATGCACGCCCAGCCAGTGGGGTGTTTTGGGGTAAGATATTCCTTCTTATTTTCCAATAAGGACAGTCTGAGATCTGAGACCTTTGGTGGCAGGATTGCGGTTAAGTCATGGCGGTTGGAGCTCAACTGACGGCGGTTGATCCGACGGCTTATGGTCAACTCACGCCGGTTGGCTTAGTATTCGACAGCGGATACCCACTATTGAGCACCCGGTGTACTGGAGTCCGGCAATTTTTTTTTCCTTTTGGCACAAAGGACAGTGCTGCACCACCGCTGGAGAATACCCCCCCCCCCCAAAAAAAAATGTGGCACAAACATGCAAAACGGGATGTGATTGATTGGGGATTGGGCATGCCACAGAGCATGGACAGGCCTGTGTGTCGGAGACACAGCGCCTGAAGGCAAGAGGGAGATGAGTGCGGCGGGAGGGGGAAATTAGAGCAAGAGGAACGCAAGGGTGGGCTGAGCGAAAGTGCAGGGCTGGGATGTGCCCTGATCAGGCATGTCTCCCGGCACATCATAGCCGAGTGGGAAAATGTGGGAAAATGGCGGAAAATGGGGAAGGAACAATGGGGTTTCACGACAAAATGTGGGAAAAGTAGGGGGGAAGATGGGGGGAAATGGGGAAGGAAAAATGGGATTTAACCAGAACAAATGGGGAAAAGCAAGGGAATTGGTGTAAATTTGGGATGGGTGTGGAATTTGCCGCATGCTGTGTTGTTTTGCAGTCACCATGGAACATTTCGTTTGATCAAAGTCATCACAGATCCTGCAAGGAAGTGGGTCACACACAGCCAGTGATTTTCAATGCTGTTGAGCAGGGCAATCAATATGGAGAAAATTACGAGAAAGAATGCCTTTGATTTGAGTGTTCATGGCAAAGATGAAGACAAATGATGCCCGGGGGATTTTCTAGTGTTGGCCACTTCGTCCCCAAAAGGAATCTCGGGCGGTCTTTAGTTTACCACCGTTGGACATGCAAAACCCGCAAACAATAACACAACCCGCCCATGCGGACCATGATGAAGCAGTCCCCCCGAGTCTGCTACCGACAGCAGCTGAGATGAGGTTCCTACCCACCGCAGCCCACAACACCCCCGCCCCCCCAGCCCGATCCCTCTACCCCCGTTTCCATTTCCAACTCCATCGCTAGTTTTTGTGGACAACACGATGGTTGAGTGGATATTAGGCACCCCGGGCCCCTACCAACACCATTCCCACACGCCAGGGACCAGTTGCACCCCCATTCCCCCCCATGTCCCCCCAGTTTTCCAGTTATCCCATTTTTCCTCCGGGCACATCACGGAACATCACCCGGCACACCATCATAAATCTCGCCGATTGCGTCCCAGCAGTGAAAGCGACAGAGACAGCAGGACTGGAAGGCGGAGCATTCGCCCAACCCCAGTAGTCCTAGACCAACGACCTATGGTGGCAGATGGGGTGAAAAGGCGAGTCGTCCCGGTGACGGTGGAACGCGTGCCCAGACATTGACCACGTTCGACTTCCCCCGTGTGTCAGGGGCCCCTTGCCGCATCTCATTGCATGTTGGAACTGATTGCGTCGGAAACACGTTCTCTGGATGCAGGGCACATGAGGACTCTTCTGCAGGGCGCTCCTTGACCCCCCGCCTCTTTTTCTGGCGCTAAGCTGCCCCCTTTAGGGAGTGCCCAAAACAACTGCTCAACCGCCGTTGATTGCCCTGCAACCGCCGTTGATGGCCACGCAACCGCCGTTGATTGCCCTGCAACCGCCGTCGGTTGCACCCAACCGCCCGTCGGTTACCTCCCGAATATGACTGAGTGTGTGGTCACCCACATTTCTGGATTTTTTTTGAATTAGGCAGCCCTCTGCTGCGTCGCGTTTTCCGCTGGTGTTCGGGCTGTAGCAAAAAACAAATCTTCGTGTCACGACTGGTTTTTTTGTGCTCGTGGACACACCGTTCACCATTTCAGGGGTTGACGTCGCACGGGGCGTCGCACGTGCCAGCCCCTGCCAACGGCCCTCGACTGCTGCCCTGTGCTCCGCAGGTCAATGGCCAGATGGACTACTTCGGACCTGTGGTGAACCGTGCGGCCCGGATCGCGGGCAAGGCCGTACCGGGCCAGATCTGCCTCAGCATGTCCACACTGGATGCCCTGAGTGACGAGATGCGCGACACCCACTGCGCGCACAGCCTCGGGAGCTTCACGCTGAAAGGCATCGATGAGACCCACGAAGTGTTTCAGGTCCTGCCGTTTGACCTGACTGCACGCTTCCAATGGTGTGAGCGCATGCGCTCGGGGACATGGACGACGCTCGACGAGACGCTCTCACAGATCCCTGGGGTCATGACCAGTGAGCACCAGTATTCGGACCGGATGCCGTGGTCGCCCACGACAGATCTGTCGGTCTGCAGTGATGGCAGTCAAGGGAGCTGATGCATGGCATCGGTGTCGACTGGCCACCGGGGCCCGACTTGGTCAGATGGATCATTTGCAATCACGCCCACATTTACTGAGCCTTTGTGGCAACTCCCCGCCGGCAACCCAACAAAGGCCCCAACCCCCCTGGAGGGGGCTCCAAGGGCCGGCTCTGTTTGCAGCCCCATGTTTGCCCCCCCTCCCCCACGGTGGAGGGTTCTGCCCCTTTCCCACCCCCTCTTCTGGGGGGTCTTTAAAGACAAGAAACACACACCCTCACCCTCACCCTTGTTCCTATTCTGCTGCGACCCAACAAAGGCTCTGACGGATGCTCAGTCTATCCTGGTCTGTAAGGCAGTGAACACATGGATGGAGGATGGAGGAGCGGCGGTATTCTGCACACTGCAAGTTTGCAACCTGCCCCGCGCCCACCCGCTCATCGTCTGCAACGCGGTTGCACATGCAATTTAGTGTACTTTGTTGCAGGCCTTTAGTTAAAGGGAGGGTGGGTGGGGAGGTATGGCTGAAATTATGTTCTGTGCTGGACCCTGCCTGGACTCTTCACCCCATCCCCGGATCGCGAATGTGGGTGTACCCGGTGCAGATCGCCCCCCCCCCCAAAGAGAAATACAGTAGACACATGCCCTGGTGCACTGTGTGCACCCTGCCTTCGCAGCGGGGGCCCTGTGTTGGTGACGGCTCGCGCCGTGTGGCCCATTCGCAGTCCCCCCCTGTAGGGGTGCTGGTTGTAGGGTCCGGGTTCAACCCGGGAAGAGAAGAGGTTGGCATCGGTTGCTTGTGAGATTGTGGTACCAAGATATTTGCCAGGGCTGATGAAGAATTGAATATGGGGTGACGGGGGCCCTGTAGCACCCCCAAATTTGGGGGGCTGGAACAAGGGGTTCCGCGGGCCTCCACTGCACTTCCTCAGTCTGGGTGCCATGCTAGGACTCCAACGGCCCCCCTTGCGAACTGGAGGCGCGGAATTCGCCATTTGGGGGCTACACATCGAAAACTGAGGGACGAAGCCTCAACTGCTGCCACCAGGCCGGGTGTATGCCGGCAGAGAGCCCCTCTATTCGGCCTGTGCCATATACATTCGTGTTCAGTGCTGGCCACCCCCTGCCTCCCACCTGTTGTCCAAAGACGGGGCTGTCCAAAGCCGCACGCCCCATCTCACCACACTTTTTTATGGAACGTGGAATCTGTTGCGCCAGAATGAAGGCAACAGCAAGTGGTACGTGGAAGCGACTCGCGCTTCTTTGTGCCCCTTGTTTGGGCTTCAGCCAATTTACAGGGGTTTTACAGGGTTTTTGCCTTGGGACCTCTGCCTGTGATCTGCCATGACCTATGCATCCTCCGTGTATCCCTGTGTGCGTGCCGCGCGTACGGGACTGTCGAAAAACCGGTACCCCGTGTGATCAGGCTTTTCCTGTACTCTGCCTGTCTTTGGACAAGGGGCGGAGCATATGTTATTTCGTGACTCCAGTCGATTCGCTTTTCGGTTTCGCTTGCTTCCTTTGCCCATCTTCCATCCCCTTCTCAATCCCTTCTCAGCCCCCGTTCCCCTTCCGAAACCGTGCTATTTCATGAAAGATAAGTCTCCGAAGGATGGAGAAAACCATCCACGACGCAAGTGTGGCCCCACAGAAATACCCCCCGGGATTGGGGTGTTCGTCGTTTGAACACTGAAGTGCACGAGGAACACTTGCGAATTGCATGAAGGTAGCATTGGGATTCAGTGCATGTCTGTACGAAGTGACGTGGACTAGACGACGCTGGTTGTCTGAGTTCCCTTCTGAGCAACCCCACCAAGCAACGCAAGCCAGTGAAAAGGCATCACTGCCGAGAACAGCAGCCAAACGGGCTGCTCAGTTTTCAGATGTTATGGAGTGCACAACAATGCTGCTGGAAGGTGGTGCGAACGTTGTGGTGCACCCGAGCCGTATATTGTGATGACAAGACGTTTGCCATCGACCACATCAAAGGCAGTGCGCACAAGGGCTGGAAGTGCAGTGCAGTGTTGGCCTCAGAGTGGCACAGGTATACACAGCGAGAGAGACATACCGTGCAGGAGCACTCCGGCAGTGACAGTTTTGGCAAGCCCACGGATCCCTGATATGCAGTAGCACCGTGTGTATGGATCCCAATTACTGCAGCTCTTGTGGAGCACATGGAGAACGGTGGATTTTTGGCACTTGGAGCCGTGCCCGTGCTCCCATCTCCCCTTCTCAGGCCCTTCAGCCCCCCCCCCCCCCCCGGCACCGCTCTACCCCTTCCGAGGCCATGCCATTTCCTGTTCGTCGTTTGAACACTGAAGTGCACGAACTTGCAAATTGCATGAAGGTAGAATAGGGATTCAGTGCAGGTTGGTACATGTTGAAGTGACACATGTGGATTAGGAACGCCCCTGGTTGGCTGTCAATAGGCAATGGCTGACTGATGTGCTGTGATGATGCCTGGTGCCTGAAAGCTGTCTTTGAAGGTGATGAAAGGGCAGCAGTGCCAAGTAAACCGGTGGTTGTATCATCAACAGTTCACACAGAAATTACGTCACAGAGGGTGTAGTATGTGGCGTCTGTGGTGCTGTGCTATTTGGTATGCTTCGAGGGGTGTGCCTCACGCTACCAGCCACGCAGTCCCTGACATTCAAAGGATTCTGGTTTGCAGCTTTTGAGGTCAACACAAGAATTGTCTTGTAGTTGCTGCTGTTGCCTTTTTTGTTGTGCAGTGCTTGGGTCCCAGGCTGGCCTTCGAAATTCATGGTTTTGGTGAACGGTGGTCAGTCATGTTAGGCATCGGATGTGCGAATGTGCCCATGTTGCAGTGTGGTCATCGACTATTTAGTCTGGTCTGCATGTTGATCCATCAGTGCTCTTGTGTGTGCCCATGCGCTCCTGCGTGGGTCTGTTGGTGGGTAGGTGGCTGAATGTGTTGACTAACCCTACAATCTGGCGTGTTGGGCACTGGGTGGGTGGGTGGATCTAAGAAAAGGGGTGGGTGGCTCCAGGACATCCATGGGCCTGCTGCCAGCTTTACAAAAGCTATTTTGGGGGCCAGCAGCCGCAGTGCACAAGCAGTGCAAGGATACTACGTCGGTGTGGTCTGACAGACCCACCCCCCTCTCGAATGGAAGTATACCCTGATGTTCCAAAGGACGTGGGTCTGCATGTGCAAAATCCAGTTGTGTCCGCCTCTTGTTTTGCATGAATGCATGAAGGACCGCCCCTAAGGATCGCCTGAATGAGGGCGCCTGAATTGCCCTCCAACAACCCTCCGTTACCCTCCAACCGCCACTGGTTACCCTGGGCTGGCGTTGATGGACGCCAGCAATTTTTTTCTTTGTTTGCTGTTCGGGACAACCTTGATGGTTGGAGCCCCTGTGAGAACGAAGCCCTGATCAGAACAACAGTTGCTGTTGTTTCCGCGACTTTTGGAACTATGTGGAACCATGTCCCACTTTGTCCTTAAAAAATACCCCCCCCCCCCTTGTCAGAACAACCCTCGGTTTTGTTGCCATCAAATTTTGGCATTTTTGTGTTGTTCTTGCAAAGGGGGTACCCTTGCATGGCTTGTCCCATGCAGACGCGAATGCTTCTGAATATTTCCAAATATTGCTACATGGACGGAGCATTGGTACTTCTGAACATTCCAGATAATTCCGAGTATTTCCAAATAGCAGAAGTCTGTGTTTCGGGGTTTCGGTCTGGTCTGTGCCTTTTCTTTTTTGATTTGCTGTTGTCAAGTTTTCCCAAATTCTGTAGCCCCTTTGCATACATCCATATTTGGTACCACTGATGAGTGAGGGGTCCATAGGACTTGAGATCCGGAGAGGACTCAATTTTCTACAGACTCAGCGTGACGACGAGTTCAAGTAGGACAACGGTGTGGCCATCCTCTTTGCGCAGTGGTAAGCTGCACAACGACATACAGCGTGAGTTCCAAGAACTGCAAATAAAATGGTAACTTGATGCGGATATTTTGGATGTTCGGAGGGGGCTATGGCAAGGGCTTGCTGAGCTAGAAGGTGCACCGCAACTTGAATATCGAGCACGTCGCTAAGGAACGGCTGCATGCTATGCATAGTAGACAATAGTGCAGCTCAACAAGGCTCACAAGCTTACGGTGTTGAAGGAGACAGAAAGTTTGGCAAGGAAGGAGCGCCTTTGCACGTTACATGCAGCATTCATGGCGCCAAATGAGGGTCATTAGCAGCAGCGGCGTGGTGGGAAACGAATACGACTTGCACAACGTGTGGCCAAAAAGTGGTGCCTAGTGAAGAGCCCGCCGAATAAGGTACAGAGCGCGACGAGGAACGACATGGTGTTGAAGATGAAACTAGACTAAAGGTTTGTGTTGCGCCAGTGGCACCACACTGCTTTTGTTGCTGTATTTTTTTAAATGGGCTTCATCATGTGTGATGAGCCTAAATTTGAAAAGTGACCTTGTTTTTAATGTTTTGTTTGTGAAGTATTTGGTAGCTACTATATTTGTATGGGTATAAACAGGTTTACGTTTGACATCTTTGGTCGCATTTGGTTGAGTTTTGAAAGGCATTGACTTCCATCTCTTCGTTTGACTTTGGATTGGCTCAAGGTGTCAGAGCGCTGTTTGCGTTGGCAAAATTGGCTACTTCGGCAATTAACCAAATAGCGACGGTAGTGCATGTTAGTGTTCGGCTGCTTGGTGAAGTAGGACGAGACCTCCGTCCCTTTTATCAGGTCCTATCCCTGCTGGACCTCTTTTTGGCAACTGCTTCAACTTGGTTCCCTGTTTGTTTGAGAGTGAAACCTTGACTCTTTTGTTGAAAGAAATTGGCGTTGCGACGCCATAGGGGGTCACAGTAAAGTGCTACACCTTGGCCAACTTTTGGCCTGATATATCTTTACAAACAGCGCCCTTGCCGTGGGCAATTTCACGCCTAAGCTAGTCCGCTTGGTGTTGTTTGCGCCGCAAAAAACTTGAGTAAGAAAAATGGACCTTGACCATGATGCAATTCTCCTTGTCCCCAACTCTCTTTAACTACATGTCAGTCAGAACTACCTAGTCATCACAAATGCAAATCCCTCTTTTTCTTTAGTCCTACAAAAAAAATATTTTTTGTTGAACGATCCACATAAAATTGAGAGACATATCTGCAGTTTTTCCACATGGCAAAGCTCCAAGTATTTCAGAGTAATGAATCAAATGGTTTTATTGGTTTTCTATCCCAAAAACCCCTTTATCTACTTTATTTTCACTCACATTAGGTCAAGCTCGGTGTCTTTTTGTGTCTATCTTTCCCATCACTACCTTGTTATCCTAGTGGTTTTCACCCTAGGGGATAAAGCACCTCTATTTGAGTCATCCTAGGTTCAAACCCCATTAGCTTGGCTTGGTAAAGATAGCCCATGTGGCATGGGTGACATGGCAGTGACCCATGTGCCACGGCCATGCTACCTCAGCACAAATGGGACCAAATCCAAACTGTTCACATCCCAGAGTGACTGTGAAACCGAGAGGGTGTACCGTGGAGCAGTTTTCAATCCTTTTTTTTCCCCTAAAAATTCACTATCTTTGGAAATCGGCAATCAGAATTTGATCTACTATTGTAAATACACAACAAATATAGATATCTTCTCTCTTTCTTGTACTGCAACCCCCTTCGTTTCTTTGATCTAAGTGGAGGACCTTACTCAAGGCCTTGCCCCAGTTGCTTGGAGGCGCCTAGGTCTAGAGCGCCGGCTCAAATGGCTCCCCAACCTTAGCGGGTCACGGAAACCTAAAACTAGCTCTGTTGCACCCAATCATTACAACCCATTCCAACCACCGACGTCGCCGCCACCTTCTTCTCTGCCCAATGTCGCCCGCTTCCCTACGCTCTGTTTGCCAAAACAAATGTCCCACTCCCCTTTGCTCAGCCCCACAACAACACACATCCCCACCCTCTCCTGTCCTCTGTCGCTTCTGATGTCGGCGTACAACCGCAGAAGTTGCCACTTTTCACCGTTGTCCACTTAGAGTCCTAGCCCCCGTAATGCACTAAGCAGTTTTTGGGAGAAAAAATGGAGGAAATTGCCTGAATATTTTTTCGCTCGCGCAATCGTCCCCATGGACAGCTTTCATTTGATCGTACTCTTCCCCAGCCGTGACACAGTTTATTTGTGCTATGATATTTATTCTCCCCCACCGCCCAACGTTTCAGCCGACTCTGTGCTCATCGTAGCCGCTGAACAACTTACAAGCGCATACTGGTTGCGGTCATGGCGGTGGGGGCCATGTACCTCCTGAGCTTGCAACTGGCCAGAGTGCCATAGACCACCACTCACCCACGTGCGGACCTGGCGCCCTTGGCACCTGGTCTGGATCTCCGGGACTTCCAGTGCCCTGATCCTGCACTCTGGATATGGCTTTTATTTGCGCTCTGTTTACATACCTACACATGGTCCTGACATGGCAGATTTGCAACTCTTTCACCTTTTTGCCGTCTGGTTTTGTCGGTAAGCCTCTAGCTTGTGCTCAGGCCTTGTTTGTTTTCTCCTAGGGGTGAAACTGCAGGGTTTTGAAAACTTACAGAGCAACAACGGCAACGTTCTCCACAAGCAACAACCACTGCATCGCAAAATCAGGGAACCCAAATCTGCATGGGGATCCTCAGACATCACCATTACACCTTTTTAGCCTCCTGATATTTTATCTCAATCTTTACCAATGATATAACTTATCTATTTTATCTCCGCCACTGGGGAGGCCCTCTGGCTCCCAGCCCTTTGGCATTCCGGTTTTGCAATGGTTTCTTTAGTCACCACCACCCACGAACTGCACACACACCCCATCTGGGTGCACGGGAACCACAGATCCCCTGAGAACCTCACCTCCCCACCCTTTGCAATTCACCACCAGTGTGACGAACCATGGGCTCACAGTGGCTAACGCCACACACCACGCAGACTGTGGGTGAGGTATGGGGGTGATTATGATGGTGGCAATGTGAGAGGCTCTGCAGGAGGCTATGAGGCATGCCATGTAGGAGACCTTTAGAGGGGGCATAAAGGCTGAGTACCTATGCTGTTTGGTTTTCCCAGCTGTTTGTCCAGGAGTATTTAGAAATAAATTGTTTACACTGCTTGTTCCAAGCCACTGCGGCAAAATATTTCTACAATGTGACAATGGGACAGTTGTCCCTCTGCTGACAAGTGCTGCTTCTGCCCCTTGGTGTTGCTCCCATGCCAGGAGGCTATGAGAGGCTATCAGGGAAGGTTGGTTGGCAATACTCTGATCAGTAGTAGTGGTTCTTGCTCACAACTTGTTCCATGGGGCTGCTTCCCCCATTTCAGACTGATTACACTCAAGGAGTAGAACTGTATCACGGGGCGGTCAGACCTGAGTATGTAACAGATCTGGAAGTGTGCGGTTGGTAGGAGTGTGCCTTGTGTCTGTGTGCCTAAGGAGTGTTGGTGGGAGGTGTGTGTGATTGTGTGGGGCCGTGTGTATTTGGTGGAATGTGCCGGTCGGTCCTTTGCGTGAGACGTAGTGAGCAAGTGTGTCCTGAATGAGGAGTGGGTGGGTGGTGTGTGATGCGTGGTGTGTGGGTGAGGTGCAGGCTGTGCCTACGGACCGGCCCTGACAACAAACAGCAATCAGTTCTATCAGGACAGCCCTGCCAACAACCCCAGACCCATGAATGCACACCTTCGATGACCCTGCATGAAAGAAAATGGACAACACACGAAACAAATCAAGGGTTGTGTTCCAAATGCACAGCAGGTACAATATCCGGAAACGCAAATGTGGCAGCCCTCCTCTCCAGCCACTCATGAACACGCCCTGCATAGTATGCGTCCTCGACTTGGTTTTCTGAACTACGCCTGTCACCGTGTGACATCCTCTGCAATGATACAGGACAGCCTTAGAAGAGGAGGGTGGGGGAAATCCAGAGGGTCTCCTGAGACAAACCGTCGGAACCGTCGGAAGACTGACCTTCCAAGCTTCAGGGATCGGCTCGCCCCAGGGGGCAGGTGCCTTTGGAGCGCTGAGAGGGGACAGGTCCTCCTGCGGGGTATGGCTGTTCGATCGCTTCTGCCCCATTATGGCTGCATGACTTCGACCCGTGCTTCATCCACAGGGCCGCATGCTTTCGACATGGGACACGCAGTTGCACCGCAGTCTGCAACTCTGCCCGGGCCGAAGCCTTTTTGAGCCGAAACCTCAGCTTGATGCTCACCCACGGAGGCAACACCCACTGTGGCAGACTGCGGAGCGACTATGGCACAAATGCAACCCTCCATGTTAGGGATGCGGGGGGGAGGGGGGGGCTAAATTTAATTCAATGACAAACAAACATGTGAAGCATCAGAAGCAATGAGGCAATACAGTCTAAATTGATTGCATCTTTATTCTGCAAAACAGACCTGGTGGCCCCGAAGAAGCGGTGTAGTCCATGGTGTAGAACATCTGGATGCACAGGGACCACTTTCATTTCGAACCACTGTCTAGAATTGCATTGCTTCTGGGCTATCAAACTCATTTCTTCCGAGTACTGTCTCATAGCTCTTCAGCTGTGGGTGATTGGTTCTGAACATTGTTAGAACGTCAACCTCTCTGCAGCTTGATCCAGATTCAGGCTTGTCTGCCTCTGGCTCACACATCTCTCCCATCTCTTCCTGAGGAATCACACTTCCAGTGGTGCCCTCCAAATCACACTTACTGCTGCATGCATACACATCAAACACCGCAGCAGGCAACCACAACTATCAAGGAAAACTTTCGGCAGGTGTCGACAAAAGTCAAGAAAATTCTTGGCAGGTGGCGGCAGGTGTCACGAAAATTAGGTGTCTCGAAACGTTCCGGCACGTGTTAGCAGCATGTATGCTTCAACACACATACAGTCAGACAAAGTGCAAACGCAAATAAGTTAAATATGGTTCTCCGGGAGAATGTAGTGTCCGGACACTGTGCGGTCGTGTGGACGACCTCCACAACCCCCAAAGGTCCCTGTCCTGTCCCCTGTCTTGACACACATACAGTCAGACAAACTGCAACACTTAATCAAATTGGGTCTGTGGAGGGGGGGCGGCCCTGGTTGACATTCTGCGGTACAATGCAAGGGGCTGAACAACACGACCTGATCAATGCTGATGGATGTCCGTCGCAGATCCAGTTCTTCAATTCGGTCGCAATATAAACTGATGTACTGGTGCGTTTTATCAGTCACCCTCACAGCTCCGCTCAATCCCAGCACCCGCAACCGAGTGCTTAAGGATCGGACCTGGCACAGAGCATCAGTGATGCACGGGTCCAGCACTCCCTCGCAATGCCTCCGAGCAATCTTTCAACCATTGCGGAATCCATTACAGCTCCCCGTGCGGTCCATTCGGCACCTCACAGTGCTCCTATCCGAACCCTGGCATCCACCTGGTACCCTCGGAACCTTGGGGGTGTTTCCCGGCGGGACCTTAAACCCCGCCCGTGCCCCTCCTTGTTTGGTGAGGGAAGGGGGCAGCCCAGCTGCTGCCTGGAGGCTCTCGCCCGGGGGCAGCGGGGGCAAGGTGTGCACATCCGTGGTGTGCTGCATGTGCAGGCATTTTGCCTGTGGCGTCGCTTTGCCAAGCTTGCCGGCCCCTCCCGGCTCCTCCCAGGGCCCCTCCCATCGCCCTGCGCCTCCCAGGGAACTCCCAGGCTTCGTCCGGGTCTTCCCAAGCTCCCCAGGATCCGCCCATCTCCCCTTAGCTGCGCCTGGTGCGCCCCGGGCTCCTCCCGGTTTCTCCCATGCTTCCGCCAGCCCCTCCCTGCAACTCCCGGGTTCCTCGGCTCCTCTTGAAAGACTGTTGCGTACATGCCCCTCCTTCTATGCCTGGCTCTGTTCTGCACGCCCACACCCAAACGGATGCAAACCGCATGTCGGGCATTCCGACGTACCAACTGGCCACTTTCAGCAGATTGCCGAAAGCAGTCGACGCTACACCACGGAGCAGGTCCCCCCGTCTCCGAACACGGGGAATAGCAACAGCCACAAAGGTGCAAGGCTGACGTGGGGAAAAACGGGGGCGCAAACGTCCGCAGGAGATGCCGACAGAGGTTCAGGGAACCAGCAGATTACAATCTTGTTGCGTGTGCATGCCTGCAACTGCAGCCGCACCTGCAACTGCGAGTGATCGCAAGGGCGGGCCAATCACATATCAACCGCCAACCCTCGCCAACCCTCAAAGCACAACGTCCAAACAACTCCAAACTGGTATGATTTAGTGGCACTTCCGATGCACTGCCAACCTTCAACAATGCAAAATGCCAACGAGGCATTGGGAAAAAATGCCAAATGATCCATACAGCCAAAAAAAAAACAAACAGTTGCAATCAACGATGTATGCGTTCGGTTGTGTGCCAAAACCCGACGTGACCTCAAGCCCCCCCCCCCCAAACCCAACCCAATGACCTCAACCACAGCCGTAATCGTCGGGAAGCCAGCCCACTGCAATTGAACAGATGTCTCACCACATTGACATGCGATATTTGTCTGCCGGAGACGTAGACCGGAGATGCTTTTGCACACACATACCACAGCATGCACGTCCTCGTCCCCGTAATGGCTGTCGTCAAGGAGCACAGCCTCAGGAGCTTCGGCCGGGAAGTTCAGGAGCCGTAGCAGCGACAGCCGGGTGTACAGGTGCGGGTGCGTGCTAGGGTGAGTGTTCGCGAGCAGCAAACGCGTCCAAAGACTGGGGGTGCGCGTCAACCAATTGTACTTGGTAGCGACTCGGCAGACGCTTCGGATCAAAGCCACTGCAAAGTCAATCCAAACGCCAGAGAGACAAAATAGCGGAGTGCATTGGTGGAGACAGACTTCACGTCGCGAAAAACTTTTTCAATGCTCCCCGGTAGGGCTCTTTTGAACGTTTCGGGTTCAGGGAACCTCCCCGGCACAACAGGATGCAACGAAACCCCATCGCCCGCTTCTCAGCACCCGAGCCAACCAATAATGAGCACCGAAACTAGACATTTCTCAACATCCCTCAACAACAGCGCACATAGAAGGCGTTCAGTTTAGAGGGTCAAGCGGAGAACGATTCTCACAACGAACGAGTCACACTCAACAACAGTGCGTCGGATACTTTGCTCGAGGAATCCAAAAATGCAAATGAAGCACTTATCCTCGACCCCGTAGAACGACCCGTGTCTTCGCCGTTGGCGTTGTATGTCGGCCTCCTTTGCCTACAATGCATGGCGGCGTGTCAGACTGAACCTTAGAGTAAACGGCGGGGGCACATTTACCGCGGAGGTATCTCATACGAATGTGAATCTCGATTAGCTATGCCTAGAGTGCACACCTCGACCTCAGGGATACACTTTGGCAACCGCTCTCCAATAGATCTCGGAAATCAAGCTTTCCCATGTTGCTCCCCAACCCTCCTTCGCATATTGCACATCATTGCCTACGGTCTAGCGGGGGCTACCCGGGAACCGAGGTACGGGGTGCATTTGGGGTATAGTACGGGGCTCAAACACGAATGAGGTACATGCATGCAAATTGCGTGGTCCAGCGATACCTCTTGCAACCTCCGCTGAGCCTCTGCCTCCTCGGCTGCTATTGTCGAATTCCGGTGGTTCCATTCCTTGATGACACGCAATCCTCCATCCCACACGTGGGCATCCGGATTCAACGCACAATAATCCCCGCCCCCACCCAATGATTTGCTAGGGTTCAGCCCTCGGGCCTCCTGAAGGCTTCCTGCAAGTAAGCAAGCAACAAAAACGACATTGAACGAATTAGCATCACTGGCAAACAACAAACTTGTACCAACAACCATCCCATATGCTAAGATGCCACAAAACTATGACTAGCGTGTGCGCGGTTGAGCACGAATTGACAACCGGTGGTACACGATACACAAAAGGAGAAAGAAATTACTTGGAGGTTTCTTCGGCCCAAAATGACTCATAGTTAGCGTGGATATCCACGCATCGCTAATGAATTCCTCGAAATTAAGGCCCCCGGACTCATCAACATCGGATCTCTAAGGGTTGAACAAGGTTACAAGTCTCAAGAAAGCGTCACTAACAACGTCCCCAGATCCTCCGACGGTCCAAACCACCACTAATTTTGAATAGCAATTCGAGTCTCGGCCACTTCCAACCCTTCTATCAGTTGGCGCCTAACACATTCCCCATCCATTTGTTGAGGTTAACTAGCCTTGAGTCCCAAGAGACGCTCGGAACGCATTTGCATCAAAGCAACCAAGGGTCTTGCATGTGTGTTCTGGCGTCTACTTGTAGATAGCAACCTGCAGAATTTGCTCCGCGTAATCATCATGAGTTTGGGAGGGGTCATCTCCAAGAAATCGCGCCTCTTCCAATATATCCTTGATCTGGGCGTGACGTAGCTCACCTTGGCCTAATGAAATGTTGCAGCCGGCATACCATCCGATATCACCGGGTTAGTGAGTACGTCCCAACCGCCAATCTACACCTTTGGACGGATGCACAACTACCCGAATCATGCAGTCGCGTGGGATTACCTCTTTCATCAAATAAATCAAATATTTGCTTCAGCTCTTTACACCGCACGGTAGAATATTTGTTGCACGTATAGCCGATCGGTCGGTTGGAGAGACTGTGCATGCGATCATATTATGCGGCCGGTATCCGTGGTATATGCCACAAAATACAACGCAAACATCCCTAACATAGGCACAAATATTAACCAATATGGTGGGGCATTATTGAGACATGCGTAGTTTGCCATCCAAAACGCACACACAAGAAGATGGTGCTTTACCACCGGGTACGAGCGCAATGCATACCAAAGTGCGGATATCCACCTCGGGCTCGGGCGCGGTGCCAAAGAGCAGGTCATTCTCCATGCGCACCAATTCACCATCATCATCCTGCAAAGTCATTTACCATGTGTAGGTTGCTACCCACCTCACTTTTGTGCCTTTGGGTTCTTACCTTTGGCTGTGAAAAAAAGACATTGTATTCACTTGCGCGTGGTGCACCAACACAGTCCGCCATGGAGTTTCTTTTGTGCCGAACAGCGGTTGTGCAAGACTGGTCTATTGAGGCTTTGCGGGAGAACCCCAAGAGCATAGGGCCAAAAGGCGAATGGCAATGATGCCCCCCCCCCCGACAGTAGACCCGGATCTCTCAATTTTCCCCCCCGGAGCCAAAGGCCCGGGTCTCTTAAAGTGTACTTTTCCAAGTGGGTCTCTTATGTCGTAGACCCAAGCCCTGTTGTGACCTGTCGTCAAGGTCACGAAAACAAGCCGCATCCAAAGAGCCCACATTCATTGATTTTCATTCTTTAACCGAAAAAAACTGATTTTTTGGTCATTTGGTGGCGAAGTGTTGGCCTTGGGCTCAAGCACTAATGTCATTGTTGGGCCCATTTCTTCTTAAAGTGGTTGCTACAGTACTTGAACTATCACATGCAGGGGACAGTTTTTGCTGTCCCATGACATTTTCACTAAGGCTATGTCATTTGAAGGCCTATTTCTTGTAGTTGTGTAGCATAATACCCTAACCATTCAATGTGGAGCATCTGGTTAGATATGTTTTGTCACACTAGGGCTGGGGCGTGGGTTAAGGTTCGCCTTTGTCTCCTTTTGCAAGTGGGTCTCTTAAAGTGTACTTTTCCAAGTGGGTCTATAATCGCTTTGGTCGGGCTGGACTCAGAATTGGGGGTGGGTCTCTTAAATGGTCATTTGTTGGTGGGTCTACTGACGGGGGGGGGAGGAGTAGCCCCAATACACCCATGTAGGCGTGGCATGCAGTGACCTTCAAATACACCTTCAAATGAAACTAGAAGGCACAGATTGCGATCTTAGGGCGTTTTAATCCGAGATTTTTGCGTCTTCTTGTTCTCGAATCCCCCGGATGCCCGAATTCCACGGATTTTACGAAAAAATGGAAAGGATGGAACGGGCCACCCGAGGCCACCGCTCTACCAACCGGGCCAACCGCCAACCTCCCCCCGCCCCTTTCCCCGCAATCAAGAAATCCAAAAATGCACACCGTGCCTTCTTCCTCATCGAACGAACGGTCGCGGCACAAGTCGAGAACTCTAGCGGAAGCCGAATCAGCTCGGGCTTTGAGTTCCGTCATGCACGTCTTGTCATCCTGCACAACATACTCAACGGCCAATGCACATGCTTTAATTGGTTCTGAAATCGCAATGTGATGGGACAGTGGTGCAGATTGTTGCACCTTCCATTGAGGAACGAGGCCTCCAAGAAATGAAATCACAAATGTTGTGGCTGTCGATAGGTGACTCTTAGGCTTTGCTGCATCACATGGCATATGCAACACGTGCATAATTGAACAACATGAGCAATTGAATGCCCATAGGTTCATACCATGGTACGCGGAGCATTTGAATGGGGAGAGAATATGCGACAATGTGAGAATTTTCGGTTGAGAATAGGAATGGCCGGACCCCCCCCCCCTCCCCCCCCCCCTCCCTCCCTCCCTCCAACACAGGTCGGTGGCCCCACACTCCGTCCTGCACCCGTGTACCCGTGTAGCAAAAGATACAAGCTAAATCCCAGCATCCTCAACACACTGCGTCTCCTGTCCAAAATCTGTAACCTTCTTGTCATTCCTACTCAAACACCAATACATTTCCAAGTTGTCCTCAATTTTACGAGCTGTGTCATACATTTCCTGTGACGCAATGAGGTCACACTTTGGAACCTTACAACGAGTCAGCCAACTAGATTTACGGATTGCAGCAGTTTTATTGTGGCTACCATGTCCAACTTGGTCTTCATAGTTTGAAAATTGGCGCCATATTGGCGCTACGCAAAAAAAATACGAAAACACGACTTTTTCCAAAACGGGCCAAAACAGGTCGGAAATGCAAGGCAATACAACACTGTCGACGGGCCGCTTAAATCACAATTATGCTGATCTATTGATTCGTCGTCTTACAAGCAAACACGCAGCAGAAAAGAACAAGGGTTCAGCCACAGAGGGTCGTTTTTGGTTTCCCGGCAGTCCCGATGACGGACTTGAGAATAGGAATCGCCGGAGCCCCCCCCCCCCCCCCCCACCCCAAAAGTTCTCAGATTGTCGCTCATTGTCGCCCCCCAATCACAACCACAGTCCTCGCTCAGTTGTGACATCCTACCATGTTGTCACGTATTACAGTCCCAGCATTTGTCTGCACAAAGGTGTTGTAGTGTTTGCTGCAAGTCCTCTGCCTTGATTAACATACCTGGTTGGGCAGTGGTTGTGATCAGATAGGCAATCCTGCTACTGGGCTGCCACAACTTGCACTTCTTGCGGCGGCTGAGTAGTGCTGGTCCCCAATGGGGGCCAGTACACAGCTGAATTTTTGGTAGCGGTGGGAAGATGCGCTTGCGCGTCAACCCACCATCCGCGCCTCATGCAATAGTCAACCTCCCATTGCTACCTTCCGCACCCCACGCCCACCCCCCCCAAGTGACGACGGTCCCCCCCACCCCGCCCACCTCCCCCAAGTGACGACGGTCCCCCCACCCCGGGTACATGGGTACATACCATACATACCATACACCAAGTGACGGTGTATGGTCCCCCCCTGGGGGGGGGGGGAACCGTACACCACTCCCGACCAGCCAATTCTAGTATAACCCAACTAAAAATTTTCTTCAGCGCCTGTGATTTCCTATTGATTTCTTATTGTTCATGGGCCAAGTGACGGTTCCCCCCCTGGGGGGGGGGATGGACACGGGGGGGGATGGACATGGGGGGGGGGGGGTACTTCATGTGACAGATACCAAGGAAGTACTTGACTGTGATTTCCTATTGATTTCTTATTGTTCATGGGCCAAGTGACGGTTCCCCCCCTGGGGGGGGGGGATGGACACGGGGGGGGGGATGGACATGGGGGGGGGGGGGTACTTCATGTGACAGATACCACGGAAGTACTTGACACCACACAACCATCTTTCCGGCGGCTGACCCTGAGATTTCTCACCCTGACCGGTGTTTCCGGTGTTTCAGATTTCTTACCCTGACACAGCCTGGATAATGCCTTGTAGCAGGAGTTCAATGTCGTCATCACACATATAAAGCCTCAGGAAGAAGAAGATTACCAAAAAGTGATGTATACACATCGTGCTCTGTAGCCAACGGCTATCTTTAGTAAAAGGCGAAAGATAGATGCGGTATAAGCACAGAGCTGTGTTATCCGTAGCCGGTTGTGGTGCGGGATTCCGCAAATTTTCATGTTGCACAAAGTATGTGGTTTATGAGTACGTTACGACAGATCCCCAAACCGTGGCGCGGTCGAGCTCCGGCCAAGCGCTGTGGCTCGCGCATTTCGCGTGGAGTAATTTTACATGGCTTTCTGGAACTGTCTTGATATTCCTGTCATATTCTTAGTGCGTGGCTCCTTCATTCTGAGATCGCTCCATTTGCTCTCCTTGTTGAGGTGGAGAGTGTCCGGAGATAACGTACCGCTATAGCGATCCGCAAAGCGACCCACACATCGGTCCACAGCGACTCGACAGCAATCCACACGGCGATCCAAAGCGATCCACATAGCAATCCACAGCCACTCAACGGCGATCCACACAGCGATCCACATGAGATCAAGCAATATTTAGGGACTTTTTTTATGGCGAAGTTCGCGCAATGCACCGGTGGCGGTCTTTTATTTGTACTATTCCACCTTGGTTGGGTGGCAAAGACGTCGTTTTTGGGACGGTGCCCGAAGGGATAGATGTGGTGAGGAAGGTCGAGGCTTCGAACGCCAATCCGCTAGAAGGTCACGCTCGTTGACGTTGGAATTTGGTGGAATAGGAATGATCATGATGAGACTGGGTGAGTAGAGTACGGTACATATGCATTGCAACGACAACAGGCACGCATCACGAAAATAAAAGTGCGGTGTAACACATGTTGTCTTTGCTCACACCAGCAAACCGTGCCTTTGCACTCTACAGCATTTATGGAATTCCATGGCAAGACCATTCCGATAGGCTGAGAAGTTTCGCGCCCTTGCAACTAGTCAGTAGGGTTAGGGTAGCAAAGGTGACATGGGGTTTGAGAAGGATTCAATTTTGTCAAGAAAAGTTTCACGATACAAGGCGGTGGTTTTACTAGGGGTGATGGCGAGCAGGCAAGTCCATGTATGGTGATACATTTATTGAGGCATGTAGCGCATAGTGCTAAAGTAGTAGAGTCTTGTTTCGTTTCCGGTGCTAGATCCTAGTTCTGTTGTTCCTTTGTTATGACAGTTCTATCCTTGAACCTTTTGTTCGTACACGTTTATTGTGCCAAAGTAGGGGAAGGGCTGCAAGAAACTTCTGTGCTCGGTCGGGTGATTTTCAAACGTTGGCAATGTTCCAGTTTGACGTCATGATCATAATGACATATGCTGACTTGAGGAATGGGCGTTGACAACGTGCGATTGTGCGTACTAGCAAACGGACAAAACCATGTTGTTTTATGATGCATGATCACTTCATGCACGATCACTTCTGCTCTGCAATCATCACCTACTTGCCGAGGTGGACCTTGTATTGTGTCGAAGGGCATGAGATTTTGTACCAAAGATGGAAACCTCATTCCTCTTGTGGGCGGTCACTCTCGCGGTAGTCATGTGCTTGCCGCACTCCAAAGCGGAGCAAACCACACCGGAGACTGGATCCTTGGGGGTACGCCACAACCATAGCTTTGAAATCTTGGGAACTGGAGGATCGTTTCCGGCGAGCTTATACCGCGAGGCCACAAGTGCGTACCAACTCGTGTACCCAATGTGGAACGTGATGTATAAACCCATGGGCTCGGGGCGAGGTAAGTGTCGCATCAAAAACCACCACGAAGAGTGTGCTCCCAGCGACACGACACCGCCGTTAAACATTGATTTTGCGGGATCGGATTCCCTGTTGACGGACTCCGACTACAAAAGGTGGTTGCCCGTCCTCAACCTAACCACACCCACAAACGGAACGGCGTCTTTTTTCGTCGGATTTCCCGTGCTCGTTTGATGTCCCCTCAGCTCGTGTGTTGCCTTTGTGTGCTCGATCTGCAAGTGTTCCTTGGTCATGTTTAGTTTTTACATACCACCCCCCCTTTGTCCAAACAACATGACACGTTGTTTTGGAAAGGGTACATGTGGAGCAAGTGAAATGCTAAGCCATCCTGGGCCTTTTATTCAGGACGCTTGCATTGCACTTTGCATGTTTTTGTTGTGGGTGAACCTGGTTGTCCGTGATTTTTGGGCCACGGGTGGTATCTTTTCACAATGCTGTTTGTGTGTCATGAAAGTTCGCTCCATCAAAATTGCATTGAATCTGACTTCCTGCACCTATGCGAGGAAGTTGAAGGTGTGTGGTGCCCCCCCCCTCCCCCCACAAAGGGCGAAATTATCTTTATCCAATATAAACTAAGATCATAATGCTGAATTGGACCGCATTTTTTGTGTCCACGGGCCTCCATGGACATGACATCCCTCCACCATACATTTTACAAGTAGTGTTAGCACCACCATTTGGATTTCGCATGGTGGCAATCCTCCTGACCACCCATCTCCCTTTGTTCGAGTGCAATAGTTTCGCATCGAACTGTTCCGATAATGAGGTCGCTTGGGCGTTTGCAAACAAAACTCATGGTACCCTTTCAGCCACCTGAGATTCATGAGATTAGAAGTCATGTCCGGGGTGCCAGAGGGCGGGGGGGGGGGGGTAAATGGCCTGTGCCGTGCCGTGCCATGCCATGCCGTGCCGCCTATAGGGAGGGGGGGGGGGCGTAAATGGTCTGTGCCGCACCGTGCCGTGGTGTTCGTACCAATTAAAGGAAGGCCAGTCATGGAAGTTGCTTCTTGTATACTCGACTGCATGGGGTGGGGCGGCCTTAGGTAGAACTGAGGCTATTTTGCGGTACTTATTTCAACAACAGTGGCATTGCATGCACCCTAGTGGCCTAGATTAAATCCAATTTTTTTAATATCCAGGGGGAAAATTAAAAGGTTAACTCACTTTCCCGCGTTTATACAAGGGGTAGGGGGGATACCAAGGACAAATTTGCACCCTTGTGGGGTGCATTGCGCGTTTGGTGGCATTTTCCACTTGGGGTTTGGGCGGGAGGTTCTACCGGTGTAAATCTACAAAAATGTTAAAAATGGTACTGGCTCGTATGGATGGTGATGTGGGTGATGTGGGACATGGTGGTGCCCCCGGATGGGCTGTCTAACCCACAGGCACCGAACCCTGACACACGTCGTGCCCCTTGACATATGTGTTTGCCTGATCATCCAAGCCCAATCTGACAGGGGGCTGGTGGACAGGGACACTAGTGCGTAGCTCAACACAACTGTTTGTGCTCAACAGCTGCACCAAGGGGATATCCCGAGCTGGGGATGGTTACCATCATGCACGTTTGTACAGAAAGGCGCCAAGTGCCTGTCATGAGTACTTCTTCTTTTTGTTCTCTTTGAGTCGTACGTAACGAGTCGCTGAACATTCAGGCTGCTTTCGCCTAGTGTCAGTTTGTCATGTGTATTGTGTGTGCCTCCATGGGACACGTTCCTACAAACATTACCGTGGACCCTGCCATGTCCCCCAAAATACTGCATGTTCGATGTGGCCGATCCTGCAGTACAAATTTCTCTGATGCAGACTCCATCCTTTGATACAATACAGTCATGTCTACCTCCTTTGATCCCTATCTCAGTGGTTGAAACCATGATTGCTAAAACAGCCATCGCTTCTTTTGTTCCTGCACACCTTGGTTCTGGACCCACACACATGCAATAGAGTGTGGGACACCCACGAATGCAAGCAAGCTCCTCACAGCCATCCGCCTCCGAAACAAATCTTTCTGTGTTCCGTCTCTCAGATATCCCGACCTGCAGATGTACCCAACCGTCGCTGGTGCCGTAGTGCCAATCTACAACCTTGGGCCTGTCAATGACACAGGCACTGACGGCCTTATGCTAACTCCGTTGGTGCTCACACGGATCTTCCGCGGTAACATCACCACATGGGACGACCCGCAGATTGTGGAACTGCAGCTGCAGGGGAAGTGGGCTTCGTACCGCATCCCCCCTGGCCAGCCCATTGAGGTGGTGGTGCGTGCGGACAAGAGCGGCACTACGGAGGTGCGCTGGACGCTGGGTGAATGAGACACAGCTTGCCACAGTGTGTGTCGCCATGTGCCAGAGTGGGTGTCAGCGCATGTCATAGTGGATGTGGACGTGTGCATTAATGGGTGTCAATTTGTTTTGGCATTGGTGGTAACCTGTGTCAACTGGTGGTGTCTACATGACAAGCCGAACCATTTGCGACAGCTCCCTCCTCCCCATAGAAATCAGTCGCCCTTGGTTTTCCCTCGGGCGGGGGGCGGGGGGCTTTGCCAAGCATCCTCCAAAGGTGCTGCAAAGCCTCGTGCGAAACCCTGTGCCAAAGCGGCCGGTGAGCCCGTTCCGGCAACCCTGTCGAGCACGTTCAGCTCTTCAACGTATTCGCACCCAAAAAAGTGTTACCCACTGAGGTGCATTACAACTCCCATGGAAGTAGAGAATGACGATTCCATTGCATCCCCGAAGGAAAATCAATGAACACGTGGCCCACAGCAGCATATCATGTTGTCGGCGCTAAACAAAGCAATATCGTCATTGTAAGCCAATCAGGATTCCCTCATTTCATCAACACACAACAAACACAAGAAAGCGAGACATTGCACATTACTAGCCATTGCCAGCTCTTTTTTTGTTTGTACAAACAGTGGACTGCATTGCATGAAATTCATGTGGCATACAACGTATTTCGCGGTCCCGCGCTGCCATTTCCCACGCCACAGTGACAAACTCGCACAGCGCTGCGATTGGTATGTGGGACATGCTTTTTGCACGTTGTGGTGTGCTGCTTGTCTCTTCCATCTGGTGAGCCGATGTTCAAAACTGAAATAAAGCAGCATGTCAATTACATCTTTACGTTTTACATGGGACAGCAGTTGGACCGCGGAACGGAAATACGCAGACAACAAGCACTGGGTCACGGTAATCTGCAAGACAATGAACATAGAGTACACATGGAATAATATCTAAACGCTCTTTGATACCCGCCAAAGGCGTGGAGAAAATTTTCTCTAGTCACTGAAAAAAGTTCCCAAAACCCAGGCTTTTTAGCTGATTTAGAGCGGACGGGGAAGGGGGACCCCCCCCCCAACCAGCCCCCACCCCACCCTCCCACCCCTTGAATGCTGAACTTTAGACCCTACAAGGCAAAAGGCTGCAGAAGAACAATTCAGAACAAAAAGCTCTTCAGTGACATTGTCATAGGCGCCTTTCGCAAAAAAAAAAGACTCAGAAACCCCCCCCCCCCCCGCCTCCTGGGCTCTAAAAGTTGAGCAAGTACATACATATGGCAGTACCAACTCAACGCATACTCACTCAGCCTTTATGGCACCCCCCCTGGCTCCACATATAAGAACCCCCCCCCCCCCCCGGGGCTTTAGCGGGGGGGGGGGCGGAAGGGGACCTTCCCCCCGCCCTGCTGGAGTGTACCAGCAAATAGGAAAATTGTTGGACAATAACCCATGCAGTCCAAGGAATAGAGCATTTGATGTCGTGCCATGCACATGGCGGACCGTCAGACTGCAGCCGAATCCAAAACATGCTGGTCTCCAAAACGCAATACGAGTGGCTGCCCGACTCATCGGAGGCGGGGGGTGTGTCGTGCACCGTAGTGCACGCATGCCATCTGTAGGTTGCTGGACCATCTGTACCGAGTGCCAGAAAGTGCAGCAATACAGAAAGTGGCCTATGCCACCGCGTTTTTGCGATTGTAGTTGAACATCTGGTACTGACGAGAGTACGCAGACCCCGTAGCAAGCTCTGATTCGTGGATTTCAGCATCCGTTCCGCTGATCAGTGCTCGTGGCCTACGGGCCTTTGCATTCGCGCCTGTGCCTGTGTGTCTGGCGTGCATGCGCGCGAATGTGGGGCGGCAAGCAACAGCAAGCAGCAGCAAGCAACAGCCTCAAAAGGGGCGTTGGATCTTGAGCAGGTGCCACAAAACAGGAAAAATGGATTTAACGGGCATTGATGAGTCTTGTCAGCCATCCCAGTCATCAATGAGAAACCATCAATGAGAAACGTGGTCCTCACGTCTTCTTGTCAACCCCCTTATGTGCATTTGCCCCTTATGACCAGACTTGCCAATAGTATTTGGCAGAGCTGCTGAGCTTCGCTCGGAATCTGCCCTGGCCATTTGCCAGTAATACCTGCTCCAGTCACATGCAGAACTCAGGAAGAAACAGCTGCCTGCAGCGCACAACTCAGTAGGACCCGGCTCTCTCTGATGTTGTCTGGTGGATGTCTGCTCACGGCAGCCCAGCCCCTTTCATGTTTGGGGCCGGTACCTCCTCAAACCCCCTCAAATTTCCCCAACCCCTTTCAACCCCCTCCCGCAACTGCATGGCACAGATCTTCAAGAAATCTCTCAGCAGCTTTGAGCCGGATTTCAACGAACAAATTGGCCCAAATTCGCTGCCATCGTGGCCCGGAGTGCAAACCATCAAAAAATCGGGGACCCCAGCCCTTTGCTCGTACGTAAGTGTGCAGCCGTATTCCATTGGCTACGCCGTGCTGGGCGAGGCGCTTGAGAGGCTGTTGCCAATGGTCCGCCTGCAGAGGGGTGGCATCGTGCTGACTGCTAGCGCTCGTGCAGTCGAGTACGCTGTTATGGACTTGGGGCATCAATTCAACGACCCCGAGCGGCTCACGGGCGAGATTCATAATGCAAAAGTCTGTGCCCCATTCCCCATTCCCCAGTGCCCCCCCTATGGTTGAATATGGGGCGTGCACTGCGCAACATTCATGGCCCTGCTCCCCTGGTCTGTACCCGGCTCCATATTGCCTCTTGTCCTGCAGTGCACCTGCAGTGTGCCTTTGGAACAAGTCAGCGAATGGAATCGGTGTGGCAGGTTGCACATTGAGCTGGAGCCGTAGTCTCTCCCTTGTAGACAGTGATGGTGTCAACAAATCAATGCGCCAACCCCCTTGGGTACGGCATCTACTGTAGCAGGCGGTGTCTGCCGACCACGGATTGGTGTCCCCATATGCGTCCCATCCGTGCCTCCCCTGGTACGCGCCAACCTCCCACCCCCCCCCACCCGAGTGCGCCAAATCCCCCCTGTGCGCCCGGTGGGCACCACACCCCTGTCCGCCTGGTGCGGCCCCCTGGGTGCAACTGCAGTGGAACTGTGGATATCCCTGCCGCAGTCAGTGCATTTTCGGCCAAAGGGGCCTGCTGCAGTCCCCCGGTGAGGGTAGGGTATGGGAATCAGTACCAGCCCAGTATGCACTGGCCTTTCAGCAAGCGCTTGCCAGCACACGGTCGCCAATCTTCAACCGAGAGGAGGGCACGACTCAGGGCCCACCTCAAAGGCCACCCTGATAGACTCAGCCTGCGGCGTGTCCACGAACCATGGACAGCACATACCCCTTCCCCCCCCCGCCCTTCCTATCAGCCCCCCAACACCCGCACCATGTGTGAGGTGCAAAGCGCCGTATCGTGTGTGAGGCGCGAAGCGGCAGGGGGAGGGGAGGCATTGCGTGGAGGTTTCTGAGTGTCTAATTTTTTTCGGCGCCTTGTGCACGTCATGAACTGCTCTGCTCTTCTGTCTGTTCTCCTGACAAGGCCAAGTGCACTCGAGCTGCCTTGGCGCAGTGCCTGTTTGTCGCGTATACAGTGTTTGTGTGTGGGGGGGAGGGGGGGTAGGTGGGCGCTGGGCTGTCCTTGAGGAACGAGAGTCTCCTTTTTTTTCCCCCACGAAGGACGGCCTGAGGGCATCACTGGAAGGATTCGGTTAACCGACGACGGTTGACACTCAACCGACGGAGGTTGGCGCTTAATCGACGGCGTCTGATGGCCACCGACGCCGGTTGGTCCATGACCGACTGCAGTCACTCGTGGGCTGGCGCTCTGCGGAGATCCGAGCGTATCGGAGGCCGGCAGCTGGTTTTTGGAGGGGGGGTTACGGACAGCCCTGGGGTGGCGACTTCGTGCACACTATCTGTGGGCACGCTGCATGAATGGGTTCGTTGCCTTGCGCCTGCAGGTCAACACTGCCTGGCCAATCGTGGGCTACACCTATCTTGTGATCCGCAAAGAGACGCTGCGCCAGGGGGCGACCTGCAAGAATGTCCAGGGAACCTACGCGTTCTGGAAGTGGTTCTTGACGGAGCCGATAGTGCGTGCCATGGCGCAGAGGCTGGGGTTTGGGGTGCTGCCACCGACGCTGCGAGACCTCGTCTTAGAACGCATGCACAGCGACCTGAAGTGCGAAGGGAATCAGGTCTGAGACGGCATGGGGTCGGATACGTGCAGCGCATTTGAGGGCATGCCATCCAGTTCAGGCCATCCTTCAGTGAGGATTCTGCCCGATGGTGGGTCGGCTGGGGTTTGCGAGGTGCATGAACCCTTAGTCACTATGCTATGGCCTGCTCCTAACAGGTCAATGACGGCGTGATGTTCCAATACGTACATGGCTCGGGCCTGAATTCGCTGCAGCCACTGATGCAGAAGCTCTCCGACGCCTACCGATATCTGCAACCGACGCTGATCGTCAGGTACAACAGCAATGACGAGAAAGAGGAGCCCCTCGGGGGGGAGAGCTTTGTGGTTTCTACCCTCCTGCCCCCTACGGACCCCCAGAAGGCTGAACCCGATGTCGCGGTGTTGCCGTTCATGGCCGTTGGGATCAGTGTCCTCAGTATGGTCAAGGTGGTGCTGGATGGCCCAACTCTTGCCCGCATCCTTGAAGGCCATATCACGAAGTGGCTTGACCCGGAAATCGTAGCCCTCAACCCAGACGGACTCTGGGATGCATACCACAAGGCGCCCATGATGGACAGGGACCAGGACATCGTATTGCTCCAGGGCCCCACCGCCAGGTCACCGGAGTTTGCAGCCATCATGAAGCAGTTCGGGCATGAGGGCCAGTTCACTGAAAAAGCGATCTACGGTGGGTCTCGGTATGATAATGAGAAGACACTGCTGATGATGGTGGCAGAGAGTCCCAGGTCAGCCGCCACACCAGCCAAGTAGACATGCGGATTCAGGTCGTACCCCCATTGTTTGTTAGTGAGCGAAGCACCTGGCCATGTGTCTCTTACGTGCGCATGTGTCATCCAAGATTGTGTGTACAGGGGCCGGTGGTCTTTGGGCACTTTTGGGAAACGGAATTCTCTTCGACATTGGCGATGGGAAAACGGGGCACGCACTCCCCTCTTCCGTCCCCCACAACCACACACAGGCCCCCGGCCCGCCTCCACAAAAAAAAAGTCCCAGTGAATCCCACACACAATTCCCCTGAATCCCACCGAGTCCCAAGAAAACGGGATCCCATACTTTTGCGGTTGAGCTGGGGCCATAGTCTGTGTCTAGCAACACAACAATGGTGTCTAAAGATCAACAGCACAGCCAAACCAACAAATGTCTGTATCTACACATACAATGTGTCTTTGTGAATCCTTGTCAATCCCCAAAAGATTTCCCATGAATACCATCAAATCCCAAAAAATGTGTGACTCCTGCACTAACGAGAGTCACACTTGCTGAAAGTCTGGGTTGTGTCCGCAGGGGATTGGGAAAATTGCCTTGCACCCGGGCGGGGGGTGGGGGTGGGGGGTCACGGACGTCGTTGGGGGGAGGCAGGTTGGGGGGGTTTGGGAAATGGACATCTGTGACAGGACCCATGTTAGGTCCCAACTGACTGCTTGTTTCTGTTGACCGGTGACCCCTAAAGTGCCGGCTGTGTCCGGCGGTGGAGTCTATTGGTACACCTCCGCAAGGTCGGGGCTTTTTGTGAGTGAACTCAATGTCCGGTGGGTGTTGCACCCTTTTTGGACGATCCGAGGAGGGGAGAGGGAAAAGGAAAAAACTGAGGACTAGGGGTGCTTGGAGCTCCTCCTCAAGAGTCGCAATGCCCAACCCCTTACAACTTGCGCTAAGCTAAATACGCACTCAGGCCCCCCCATCCCATAGGGGCTAAAATGATTGATGCAAACTCTCTTTTCTTGGCTCCCCCCAGTCAGGAAGGGGGGGGGTAATCTTTTTGCAGACAGCACCTCAAGCTCTGACAATGATAGCACAAGTTCTGATTCCGATTCAACGGAGTCATCTGATGCATCTGCTTTGACATCTCATCAGACTCATTGCCAACAGGAGACCATGGTGGGGCGTTGCACCCCTCTTTGTGCTATGGGATGCAACTGGAATTGACCAGACACAAACACCACCCCGGTTGGGCTCAAGCTCGCTGCTTGCCCGAGCCAAGTGGGCACCGGTACGGGGGTCTTGGCGTCCGTTGGCACATATTTGAGCTACTGAGGGTGGAAACCACACAACAGGAATTAGGTGCCCTAAGAATCTGGTTTTGAGCTGCGTAGTGCGGGATACAGCCCGCTCTTGGGTTGGGGCTGTTTGCAGCCAAACTGCACAGATTTCGGGCCTTTTTTTTGTGGATGTTTCTGAGACATATCGTGGGGTTAGAGGGCACTGAACGGCTTTTTGACACAAGGAAGTGAAGCCAGTTTCCTTTCTTTTAGCTGTATTGAATGTGTTCTAGGGCTGTTTTTTGCCAAAACTGGCAGTTTTTGGCCCAAAAACGTCCTAGATTTTGGAGGGCACCACCTGACGTGGTGCCCTCGGCCCAGAGCGTCATCGTTGAGTGTTTGGCTCAAAACTTGGATTTGGCAAGGACACCACCTAGGCTCTGGGATGGCTGGACTAGAGTAGAGTCGGAAGTGTTGGGACGAAATGAAGGCAGTTCAGAACCCCCTGCATTGCTGTTGCGGCGTCACTGTTGGATTCTGTGCTCTTGTCTGAGGGTCCGCTCATTGCCTGCAAAGCCCTGGAGTGGAGATCAATTTTGGATCATTGACCGCATTGACCATATCTGAGAAGCACTGGAATGCCGTGATGTATTCCATCGGCAAGGAACAGGGGGGGGTTCGTACAGATGGGGCCAGCCATGTCAAGGGAGAAGCAAACGCACCGGTTTTCCTGCCAACAATGTCTGTTTCTTTGCAGGTCGTTGGTATGAAGAACTCGGCCGGATGCGAAGTGACTGCGAGTCGTGAGTCGATCAACGCCTGCGGTGACACACTGCTTGGTCTACCACCCCACAGCACCGAGGAGGTAATGGGCTGCTACCCGCTGACATATGCATCCACTATCACTGTGGCGACCCATGATTGTCAGCAAATTGGGGATCATCCGGTTCATTTGCGGATCGCTGAGTTTCTGGAGTGGATCTACACCACCAAGTTGGACCAAGTCCTTGATGATTTTGGTTTTGTCAGTTTGTGGACACATGCCCCAGAAATCTATGAACAAAACAGGTGTGGCTTCATACTCACTTCGCTCATACAATATCACCCATACCCAGCTGCACTGGTTGGTTGGGAGGGAAATTGTCGCTATTTGGACAAGGAGTAGTTTGGTCAAGAAAGGCCATTGAGCAATTCAATGATAGCAGAAACAGCGAGGTTCAACGGAAGTACAACAAACTGAAGCCGAAAATAATGGTTGTGTATGAATATGTAGCAATGGCAACGCGGGAAGCTTGGACAAGGGGGCGGGGGCGAAAGGAGTTTGCCTGATCCGATGCCCATTGCTTCAATGGTGGGGCGGATAAGGTGATGTGCTATTCTATCCAAAGCCCGCATCCAATCCCCTCAAGTCAACTGTTAGTGTGAATTTTCCGCTGTTTTCCAAGGCCTGTCTTTGGGAGTCTGCTCAGGAGGGGCGTAATGAATGTGTTGCGATCATCCAAAAGGCCCCTTGTATCGTTGTCCAGAAAAAACAAAACGCTCCGGTGGTGGTTTGCTGAAGTCTGCGGTGGCCATGCGGAAGGACTGCAGAGTCAGAGAGGACGGGAGTTCTCGCAGCACTTTTGCCCATCACCTGCGGTGCGAATGTCCTGCAGCATTACGTTCATCATGGCGGGCGTCTTGTGTTCCTCCCACTGCGCAACCATCGGCCAACCTGTACATCCTGCTGACCATAGTGCGCCCCTTAAAAACTCCTGCAAGACACCATCTGGGCTGTAGTGCCCAGGTGGCTGGTGTTGAGGCCGGGCACTGGACCCTGTGGATCATGAAAATTAGGCCCTCCGCATGCGGGAACGCATTCACATCCCTCTTACACGGCTCATTCTGACTTCGGAACCGGGATTGCTCCGAGAACACACTTGGACACAGGGTGCGCCAGGTCTCAAAGAATAGAGTGCAAGGCGACATCACCAACCCGCCACCACCCACCAGCCACCAGCGCAGCCATCAACCAAGCCACTATGCACGGCCACCAACCCAGCAGCAGGCCGAGCAAACGGCCCAGCCCCCCAACCACCCACACCGCCACCAGCACACCACCATTTGGTCGCCAACACAGCCACCAGCCCAGCCACCGTCCCAGACCAGCCCCCAACCCAGCAGCAAAATTCCACACAAACAAATGTATGCATCTGCCATGTACATCCCCCGAGGCATGAGAAGGTATGAAACGGGCCATCCGGCTATGAGTATCCGACCCAAGTGACCATAAGGAGACGTGGAAGCGGCGGCGGTTTCTCAATTTTTTGACACCGTGCCGATGTTTGGGAGCAGCCCCGTTTTTTTTAAGAAATGTTCCCTTGGGGGTTTTAACACCCTTCCCCCCCCCCCCCCCCCGCTTGGTGAGAAGTCTGCAAGAAGAGGGTTTTAACCGTGGTATCGGATTGTTGAGAAACTGAGTCCCCCTGACAGCAGCATGACATTGTGCAGGTGTAGTCAAAAGGATTGGGACGCGTCAGAGCACGGGATCGCAGTAAACAAATGTCCTTATCGTCATCTTTTCGCTCTCAAGGCCGGAGACGCCAGCCCTTCATACCGAAGAGAGCCTTTTTGCGCATGCAAACTGCTGAATGCTGCCAATTGGTGCTTTCCCTAAAGTGATCAGTAATCTCGGTTTGCGCGAAGCTTGGTACAGTCAACGGCTGGTGGGCCGCCCGCGATTGACCGACAACTGTTGGGCCATTGTTCGATGAGCCGCTGGTGGTGGTTGCTTGCCAAAGGCCATTTGTGACCAGCCACCGGCCATCGGTTAATAGCTGTCCAGTATTTTCGCTTTCAGGTGTCCTTATGTATTAGACAGCCATGTTGGTTGGTTTTTGTTTGCTTGCAAAGGATCTGGGTCCCCAGATTTCTCATACACATTGTTTCAACACAAATGCAAAGTATGCATCTGACTCACCAGTTTCGCGACATTGTGTCATTTAGCAAGGTCTCTAGAGGGAATGGTGGGAATTGTGTTGGTCATGCGATTTTCCCTTGTCAGACGCTTTCAGTCAAAGTCAAGGAGGAGGGGGCTCAACGTCTAAATCCTCTTCCCCCTTCCCGCCCCACTCCGCTCGAAATTCCCTTCCCTGTGCCACACTATTTTCTCGAGTCAATCCATTGCATTCTGTGCATTCTCAGGGCACTGTTGGCTTCACTCACGTGCAAGCCCAATTTGAATCATGGCAAGCTGGTTGCCATTATTCTGCCCATTGTGTGCAGCATGGTTGCGCTTATGGTCATAGTGCTGATCGTGAAGCACTTCGTGCACCAGCACCGGGTCCAGTACGCACAAAAGCAGCGCAAGAAGCAAGCTGATGAATGGAAAGCCCGGCTCAAAGAGGTTGGCGTTTAGTTCGGCTCTGTGCCAATTCGATTGTGCATGCGTTCACCTTTCTGCGGGCCTGGAGGTCACATGAATTAGACCATCCTCTTGAAGCAAATGTTGTGAGAGGGAAATGGCAGTACCTCGGCCTTGCGTGTCAGTAGAATCGCACGTTGTGGAAAGGTTGTGATGAGCAACCCCAGCTTCCCTCCAAGGGAAAAACCGTTGTTCCATTAATCCCCACCTGTTGCTTGATGGCTGCCTGCTATGAGGTGATGCGCAGCCCCCTTTGCACGTCGCGGTGGGAAACACCACTTGGCCGTTTTGGGGGGCTTACAGTTTAGTCTCAAGTTGGTGGTCATCTGTTTGGTGTGTGTGTTGTGTGTGTGTGTGTGCGTATACTACTGTGAACACTGTGAAAATTGGTGACCTCAGCCTGCCTATATTGGTGTGTTCAAGAGGTGTGCTCCTCTCAGTCTCTCCGACTAAATGTGTGTGTGATCCGGATCTGGATGCTGCGAGGTGTGATCCGGATCTGGATGCTGCGAGAATTGATGACTCTGGGCCTAGTTTTTTTGCACCCCCTGGAATGACGATGCATCACGCAGATTTCCGTCCCGCAGAACATGTGTGGTCGTTTATTGTACGGAACGACAACAACAACAACAACAACATCTGTGGACACCCGCATGAGTGGGAGGTTTCAGGATCGCAGCAAAGCACTCGGGTCCTTTTCCCGAATCCATTGCATCGCAGAAATGGGGAGAAAGCATGGGCAAATTGGGCATGCCTCTCTCGGGGGCGCGCTGTGCGCTGTGCATTTGCTATGCATGCGCTGTGCGCAGGCCACGTGCGCACATTCAGCCGTTTTGCGCAGTGCCTTGCCTGGATGCGGGCGCTGTGCGCCCGCTGTGGGTACGTGCCTGTCTATACGCTCGGATTTTGCTGAGTGCTGGTCCCAGGAACGGCCCACAGGCTCGGCCACGGTCTGGCTGGTTTCGGGGCATCCGCCCAACCATCCCACCTGTGGTGACGCCAACGCCCGGGCTTGGCTCACGATTGTGCAACCTTTGGTTTGTATGCAGACGATCCACGTGCGGCTGCCATCGGCAGAGGATGTCGTGACTATGGTGGAGACAGATGTCGAGAATTCCACACAACTGTGGGAATGGGACCCTCAAGTCATGTCTGTGAGCCTTCTGCAGCATGACGAAGTGCTGCGGCACGAGTTGCAGAATTATGACGGAATCGAACTGCTGACCGAAGGGGATTCGTTTGTCGTGTGCTTTACCGAGGTGTTCGTGTGTTTTCTTCGTGCGCACACAGATCGTGTGGCGTCCCGGTGTTTTAAATGCGCATCTCTGCCTTTCGAAGCCTCACTCTGCTGTCGCCAATTGTTTTTCCCGTTGGGGGCAGTGAGTAAAGCAGTGTAGCATAGCCTGAGGCTTGAACCCTTCCCCCAAATAGAAGCCAGGCTCCAGCATAAGCAATGTCGGTGACAAACGCCCGTGGCGAGCGGTTGGGAAAAGGGAGTAGGTGTGTGTCAGGCTCGGCCCATGGGAACAGGGCCGAGGCGTCCTTCCTCCGTGCCCCCACCTCCCCCCCCCCCCCCCCGCCCCATTCGTGGGGGCCAAGACGTTTTGGGGGGAAGGTCCCGTTGGGCGTTCCCTCACACTTTTGGATTACCATCTGCAGGGATAGGGGCTTGGGGGGACTAAGCGCCATTGAGACCTCAAGTTGCGGGGCGGATCAGGCCTATGTCATACCAAGTGGTCCAGTGTGAACAACCCGCTGCAGTATTGCAACAGGTCTCTGTCAAAGAGGCAATCTTGTGTGTGTTCGGGGGGGGGGGCGGGATTAGTCGACCCTGTCACCATTTTAGATTTCCCACAGCGAGGTCCCTGCCACAGTCCAGGGGTGCTTCACATGGCTGACATTGGGGTCGCGCCGGGGTATGCTCGCGCGGCCAAAGTGGGGCGGGTGCGTGCACATGGTCAGGTGGACATTCGGGGCAACAACGCGGTAGATGAGCTCGCGTCTCTGGGCACAGAACTCCCAAGACAACCACCAGGAGAGAAAACAGCCTCGGATATTGTGTACCACGAACTGTGCATGCTCACACCACTTACGTGTCTTGGCTGCTCAGCAACTTGTTTCACTAGAAACCACTGCATTGCCGCGCCAATACTCCAGTTACAATCGATGGCCTAAAATGAGCGCCAGAAGCTGAAGGTGCCTAGGATTAGGAGCCACTGGACTTCGTGTAAACCCCAAGCTGCCCCGTACTAGAATGCACCAGACGCCACCACTGTACGCAAGAAACTCCATAAAGCCCTGCAACAAGAGCACAAAACTAACCAAAGGATGCGACTGGGAGCCACCAGCGTCCAAGATTTGGTCCGTAATGAACAAATGCAATCCATTGGATTGGGGGCCATATGTGACCCAAACCGTCTTCGGTGAGAGGGGGGTGCGGGAGGACAGATAGCGGAGGACCTGGCCCATCGCAATGTAGGGCTACTTCAGGGACGAGCATATCCGGAGCATGGTTCTGCGTGCTTCCCCTGATCTGATCTGAACCGCAACACGAGTTTACAGTTCTGTACTGTTGCAAAATGCGACATGGATTGCGGCCGCAGCACAATAGACTCACGACCCTTTGTGCGAGCGCTTCAGTGGGCATTGCAGAGGGTGGGTAACGGAAAAAGTAAGAAGGAATGACGGAGAACTGTAAGGATTTTGTGATGAACGGGTTTGACACCGTGGTGTGTACAAGAGGGATGGAACGGAAGAGGGACGTGTGGGTAGGGTAGGGAGGTGGGGAGGAGGAGGAGGAGGAGGAGGAGGAGCAAGAGCTGAAGCTAAGTCTCGTGGCATCTCATGGGACACTTATCCTTACAAGGGACACGGCCGAAGCTGTCTTGTGTCTTCACCACATGCTCCTTGTTGCACACTCGGCCTTGACTTGCAGGCTGCCAATGCAGTGCATTGGTGTATGGCAGTGCAGGAATCGCTGATGACTGTGCCGTGGCCTGAGACGCTGCTTGGAGGCCTTCACGACTCTGCCAGACGCTTCAGCATCAATGGCCACCCCATTTTCAACGGGCTCCGAGTCCGTATGGCCGCGCACATTGGGCAGTTTGGCTGCGAGTCTGTGAACGAGGTGCAGCATTCGCAGCTGATGAAGGACACGCAGTTGATCTCCCAAGTCAGCCAAGGAGGCCAGATCTTGGTGTCCCATGACCTGTTTGTGGCCCTCCAGAGAGATGACCAGCTTGATGATATGGATAGTGCCCCGGTGGGGTGCATAGCTGGGCCCAAGGTGCTTTGTCCTGTACCTGCTGACTCCCCGTCCTCAAGGGTGGGGGTGGGGGGGTTTGGTAGTGGATCGAAAGCAGAGCGGCCTGGAGGATGATGACTTGTGTACCTCAAAAGGATCAGGGCACACTAGGGGGCATTCGAGGACGCAGACAGGGATGCGCAGGGATGCGCTTGAGAGGAGACGGGCCCGTGGAGGAGTGGGTCCCCGAATGCGGTGGGACGCATCAACCAATGATCTTTGGGGAGAGTGCAGGGTGGGGAGGATTGGCTTTCGACACCTACTGCGCAGGCCGCAGGAAACCGGCCAGCCGCTTGAGCGTTAGGTGGAAGACGTCCTGATTCTTTTTACCGAATCAAGCTAATCTTTTGATTGCTCTTACCGAACCAGGGAAGGCTGCTGACGTGCCTTGACAAGTGGTTGCAAAGGCGGTTACCGGCGGTGGAAAAAGCGGTTGGGAGGCAATGTCTGGCGGGTACAAACCGGTTGAAGGGCCGTTGGGGGTGGGCAGAAACGACCGGCAGGGCTGACCGTTACGCGTCCAGCGCAAGCCTGGATGGGGTTGCACCCCGGGATGGGTGGGGTCGACTCTGAACGCGAGCCCTCCCTCCTTGACCGAGAAGTCGCTTCGTGGCAACCGTACCTTGGCTTGGGGGAGGGAATATTTTTGTACTATACCCTCACCCAACAACATATGTACTGAATGACCAGTGCGACGTGCATCCTTTTCGATCGGTAGTCGGGGGCCGGGTCGCAGCGGAACCGGCCCGGCAAATCCTCCAAGGCCTCCCCCAAAACGATTTCCTCACACCTGAGCACAACTGTGGCTGTGGTGCAATGGAGGGGGGGGTGTCGAAGTGTGTTCCTTTTTCTTGGGTTATGGACAGGGCTCAGACGAAACCCAAAGCCCACCCACAGAAAAAAGGGGAGGATACGCCTGCTTGTATTGATAGGTTATCGGGTTGGTGGGGGTGGGTGGGCCAGACCCTCCTGGGGACCCCGAACCCCCCCCCCCCTCCCCCTTGGCGCCTGCTTGTTACTTGGTACAGCCATCTGCTGTACCTTATCCATCAAGACAAGATGGTTGTCACCCCGGCGCCTTGAACCTCGACAGATGTGTCACTACCTGTCCAGCACGGGTCCAGATTCAGTGCCTCCAAGCCCCTCTCCCCGAAGCGTTGTTTGTAGAGCCCACACGGTGCCGTCAGGACGCATGGAGGGCTCGCGTTCAGAGTCGACCCCACCCATCCCGGGGTGCAACCCCATCCAGGCTTGCGCTGGACGCGTAACGGTCAGCCCTGCCGGTCGTTTCTGCCCACCCCCAACGGCCCTTCAACCGATTTGTACCCGCCAGACATTGCCTCCCAACCGCTTTTTCCACCGCCGGTAACCGCCTTTGCAACCACTTGTCAAGGCACGTCAGCAGCCTTCCCTTGCTGTCGCACTCTCGCCCACCAAAATATGTCCCCCACCGTCTACTGAAAAACACGGTCTGCAAGTCCCTTCAAACTTGAACAACTGCGCAACCGACCGGCGCACTTACTAAACCTTGGTCCCCGTCTTGTGTAAGCTCGGCGTGTTAGAGGTGTGATCGTCACACTGGCATGTTGCACCATAAAAACTCCGATAAGACTCACTAAACACGATGGATTGCCACTGACTAGTACGAGGTTACAGTTAGACCTCTCCCTTCACCGTGCCCGAACCTCCCTTCTTTCCATGTCCCTCTTCCTGTTTTCCTCTTGCCCTCGGTTTTCCCGTTCTCTTTTCCTCCTCTGCTCCTCCTCGGCCGCTTCCACCCGTTTCTCCCTTGCCAAGAGATCCTCCTTTTGTCTCAGGAGCTGTCCCCTTTTCCGCAGGTCCCAGCTCGTCCTCTCCGGCTCCGCCTTCAGCTGCTTGCCTTCTGGCGGCTCCGCTGTTGCGCGCGCACACGCGCTCGACTACACACACAACTCCCGTCTACCCACGGCATGCAAGGGTTGCCGTTGTTTCCCCTGACCTGCGCCGTGCTTCCGCGAGGGGGGCCTGTGGACAGAGGTGTGTGGACAGCAAAAACAGTCAAACGACCCCGGCAACAACCAGCACATCCTCAATACGCCAATTATTGGGCGCCGCTGACACGCAAACGGCACACCATGCCACATTCAGCGCAGCCCCAACACACCAACTACTGGGCTCCGCGAACGCGGAAACGACACCAGCAAGAGCACCGGCCGCAGCGGCCGACAGAAAGTAGCGACCCGACGCAACATGCGAAGGGAAGAACGGGTGACCGTCCAGGGCCCCGTAAAGGAGCAACAACCAGACAGAATGTCACACAGGGGGACAGGAGGGGGCAGGCCTGCGCTGAAGGAGTCGGAGGGCCACAGGGTAATGCCTCAAACGACTGTAAAAGCGGTTGACCACCCTTGGGGAAGCGGTTGGGGAGGAGGAGGCAGCGTTGCAAAACCGTTGCAGCCGCGGTTGGGGTTGGAAGGATACGATGGGGGGTTACTGACAGTTACTATTGCACCCCCACCCCCCACCCCCTCAAGCGCAGGCCTTGCAGGGTTTGCCATGAAGGTGCAGGCATGGGGGGGGGGGGGGCATTGCTGATGCTCCTGTCCCTCGGTGTAGCTTTTGCCACTTCCTCTGCTCCCTCCGATGTGTTCTTCACTGCTGCAGGGCACGCCAGGACCCACCACGCCATTGGTCTCCATCCTGCCCAGCATTCTTGCGGCCCGCGTCCCTGAGTTCACCCCCATGTATTCCCCCGGCAGCCCCCGGCCTCCCGCCGGGTGCGTGACCTGTGTTTTCACCAATTGCCCCGGGCATCTGAGTCTGCGTGAGTTCGACTTGGGGCTGGCCAAGGAGGAGATCTGGAAGGTGGACAGGAGCATCCGCAGCCTCCTCGGAGGCTATCAAGGGTATGAGTCCAAGGGGCATGCCGGGAAGTTCATGCTGATGTTCCAGGACACGGACAGTGCGGTGGCGTTCAGCATGCAGCTGCAGCGGAAACTGCTGGACGAGCAATGGGACCAGAAGACCCTTCAGCAGCCTGCCTTGACGGAGCAAAAGGATGAGGCCGGCAATGTGTACAATCGTGGACTGTCAGTGTCCGTTGGGATGTGCACGGGCGTGCCGGTCATGTTCTACTTCAGCCCAGTATGCCCTCGCCATGATACCTGGTGCACTTTCTCTCTCCCCTTCCCCACAGGTCCTCTGACGCACCATATGCACGCCCAGCCAGTGGGGTGTTTTGGGGTAAGATATTCCTTCTTATTTTCCAATAAGGACAGTCTGAGATCTGAGACCTTGGGTGGCAGGATTGCGGTTAAGTCATGGCGGTTGGAGCTCAACTGACGGCGGTTGATCCGACGGCTTATGGTCAACTCACGCCGGTTGGCTTAGTATTCGACAGCGGATACCCACTATTGAGCACCCGGTGTACTGGAGTCCGGCAATTTTTTTTTCCTTTTGGCACAAAGGACAGTGCTGCACCACCGCTGGAGAATACCCCCCCCCCCCAAAAAAAAATGTGGCACAAACATGCAAAACGGGATGTGATTGATTGGGGATTGGGCATGCCACAGAGCATGGACAGGCCTGTGTGTCGGAGACACAGCGCCTGAAGGCAAGAGGGAGATGAGTGCGGCGGGAGGGGGAAATTAGAGCAAGAGGAACGCAAGGGTGGGCTGAGCGAAAGTGCAGGGCTGGGATGTGCCCTGATCAGGCATGTCTCCCGGCACATCATAGCCGAGTGGGAAAATGTGGGAAAATGGCGGAAAATGGGGAAGGAACAATGGGGTTTCACGACAAAATGTGGGAAAAGTAGGGGGGAAGATGGGGGGAAATGGGGAAGGAAAAATGGGATTTAACCAGAACAAGTGGGGAAAAGCAAGGGAATTGGTGTAAATTTGGGATGGGTGTGGAATTTGCCGCATGCTGTGTTGTTTTGCAGTCACCATGGAACATTTCGTTTGATCAAAGTCATCACAGATCCTGCAAGGAAGTGGGTCACACACAGCCAGTGATTTTCAATGCTGTTGAGCAGGGCAATCAATATGGAGAAAATTACGAGAAAGAATGCCTTTGATTTGAGTGTTCATGGCAAAGATGAAGACAAATGATGCCCGGGGGATTTTCTAGTGTTGGCCACTTCGTCCCCAAAAGGAATCTCGGGCGGTCTTTAGTTTACCACCGTTGGACATGCAAAACCCGCAAACAATAACACAACCCGCCCATGCGGACCATGATGAAGCAGTCCCCCCGAGTCTGCTACCGACAGCAGCTGAGATGAGGTTCCTACCCACCGCAGCCCACAACACCCCCGCCCCCCCAGCCCGATCCCTCTACCCCCGTTTCCATTTCCAACTCCATCGCTAGTTTTTGTGGACAACACGATGGTTGAGTGGATATTAGGCACCCCGGGCCCCTACCAACACCATTCCCACACGCCAGGGACCAGTTGCACCCCCATTCCCCCCCATGTCCCCCCAGTTTTCCAGTTATCCCATTTTTCCTCCGGGCACATCACGGAACATCACCCGGCACACCATCATAAATCTCGCCGATTGCGTCCCAGCAGTGAAAGCGACAGAGACAGCAGGACTGGAAGGCGGAGCATTCGCCCAACCCCAGTAGTCCTAGACCAACGACCTATGGTGGCAGATGGGGTGAAAAGGCGAGTCGTCCCGGTGACGGTGGAACGCGTGCCCAGACATTGACCACGTTCGACTTCCCCCGTGTGTCAGGGGCCCCTTGCCGCATCTCATTGCATGTTGGAACTGATTGCGTCGGAAACACGTTCTCTGGATGCAGGGCACATGAGGACTCTTCTGCAGGGCGCTCCTTGACCCCCCGCCTCTTTTTCTGGCGCTAAGCTGCCCCCTTTAGGGAGTGCCCAAAACAACTGCTCAACCGCCGTTGATTGCCCTGCAACCGCCGTTGATGGCCACGCAACCGCCGTTGATTGCCCTGCAACCGCCGTCGGTTGCACCCAACCGCCCGTCGGTTACCTCCCGAATATGACTGAGTGTGTGGTCACCCACATTTCTGGATTTTTTTTGAATTAGGCAGCCCTCTGCTGCGTCGCGTTTTCCGCTGGTGTTCGGGCTGTAGCAAAAAACAAATCTTCGTGTCACGACTGGTTTTTTTGTGCTCGTGGACACACCGTTCACCATTTCAGGGGTTGACGTCGCACGGGGCGTCGCACGTGCCAGCCCCTGCCAACGGCCCTCGACTGCTGCCCTGTGCTCCGCAGGTCAATGGCCAGATGGACTACTTCGGACCTGTGGTGAACCGTGCGGCCCGGATCGCGGGCAAGGCCGTACCGGGCCAGATCTGCCTCAGCATGTCCACACTGGATGCCCTGAGTGACGAGATGCGCGACACCCACTGCGCGCACAGCCTCGGGAGCTTCACGCTGAAAGGCATCGATGAGACCCACGAAGTGTTTCAGGTCCTGCCGTTTGACCTGACTGCACGCTTCCAATGGTGTGAGCGCATGCGCTCGGGGACATGGACGACGCTCGACGAGACGCTCTCACAGATCCCTGGGGTCATGACCAGTGAGCACCAGTATTCGGACCGGATGCCGTGGTCGCCCACGACAGATCTGTCGGTCTGCAGTGATGGCAGTCAAGGGAGCTGATGCATGGCATCGGTGTCGACTGGCCACCGGGGCCCGACTTGGTCAGATGGATCATTTGCAATCACGCCCACATTTACTGAGCCTTTGTGGCAACTCCCCGCCGGCAACCCAACAAAGGCCCCAACCCCCCTGGAGGGGGCTCCAAGGGCCGGCTCTGTTTGCAGCCCCATGTTTGCCCCCCCTCCCCCACGGTGGAGGGTTCTGCCCCTTTCCCACCCCCTCTTCTGGGGGGTCTTTAAAGACAAGAAACACACACCCTCACCCTCACCCTTGTTCCTATTCTGCTGCGACCCAACAAAGGCTCTGACGGATGCTCAGTCTATCCTGGTCTGTAAGGCAGTGAACACATGGATGGAGGATGGAGGAGCGGCGGTATTCTGCACACTGCAAGTTTGCAACCTGCCCCGCGCCCACCCGCTCATCGTCTGCAATGCGGTTGCACATGCAATTTAGTGTACTTTGTTGCAGGCCTTTAGTTAAAGGGAGGGTGGGTGGGGAGGTATGGCTGAAATTATGTTCTGTGCTGGACCCTGCCTGGACTCTTCACCCCATCCCCGGATCGCGAATGTGGGTGTACCCGGTGCAGATCGCCCCCCCCCCCCCAAAAGAGAAATACAGTAGACACATGCCCTGGTGCACTGTGTGCACCCTGCCTTCGCAGCGGGGGCCCTGTGTTGGTGACGGCTCGCGCCGTGTGGCCCATTCGCAGTCCCCCCCTGTAGGGGTGCTGGTTGTAGGGTCCGGGTTCAACCCGGGAAGAGAAGAGGTTGGCATCGGTTGCTTGTGAGATTGTGGTACCAAGATATTTGCCAGGGCTGATGAAGAATTGAATATGGGGTGACGGGGGCCCTGTAGCACCCCCAAATTTGGGGGGCTGGAACAAGGGGTTCCACGGGCCTCCACTGCACTTCCTCAGTCTGGGTGCCATGCTAGGACTCCAACGGCCCCCCTTGCGAACTGGAGGCGCGGAATTCGCCATTTGGGGGCTACACATCGAAAACTGAGGGACGAAGCCTCAACTGCTGCCACCAGGCCGGGTGTATGCCGGCAGAGAGCCCCTCTATTCGGCCTGTGCCATATACATTCGTGTTCAGTGCTGGCCACCCCCTGCCTCCCACCTGTTGTCCAAAGACGGGGCTGTCCAAAGCCGCACGCCCCATCTCACCACACTTTTTTATGGAACGTGGAATCTGTTGCGCCAGAATGAAGGCAACAGCAAGTGGTACGTGGAAGCGACTCGCGCTTCTTTGTGCCCCTTGTTTGGGCTTCAGCCAATTTACAGGGGTTTTACAGGGTTTTTGCCTTGGGACCTCTGCCTGTGATCTGCCATGACCTATGCATCCTCCGTGTATCCCTGTGTGCGTGCCGCGCGTACGGGACTGTCGAAAAACCGGTACCCCGTGTGATCAGGCTTTTCCTGTACTCTGCCTGTCTTTGGACAAGGGGCGGAGCATATGTTATTTCGTGACTCCAGTCGATTCGCTTTTCGGTTTCGCTTGCTTCCTTTGCCCATCTTCCATCCCCTTCTCAATCCCTTCTCAGCCCCCGTTCCCCTTCCGAAACCGTGCTATTTCATGAAAGATAAGTCTCCGAAGGATGGAGAAAACCATCCACGACGCAAGTGTGGCCCCACAGAAATACCCCCCGGGATTGGGGTGTTCGTCGTTTGAACACTGAAGTGCACGAGGAACACTTGCGAATTGCATGAAGGTAGCATTGGGATTCAGTGCATGTCTGTACGAAGTGACGTGGACTAGACGACGCTGGTTGTCTGAGTTCCCTTCTGAGCAACCCCACCAAGCAACGCAAGCCAGTGAAAAGGCATCACTGCCGAGAACAGCAGCCAAACGGGCTGCTCAGTTTTCAGATGTTATGGAGTGCACAACAATGCTGCTGGAAGGTGGTGCGAACGTTGTGGTGCACCCGAGCCGTATATTGTGATGACAAGACGTTTGCCATCGACCACATCAAAGGCAGTGCGCACAAGGGCTGGAAGTGCAGTGCAGTGTTGGCCTCAGAGTGGCACAGGTATACACAGCGAGAGAGACATACCGTGCAGGAGCACTCCGGCAGTGACAGTTTTGGCAAGCCCACGGATCCCTGATATGCAGTAGCACCGTGTGTATGGATCCCAATTACTGCAGCTCTTGTGGAGCACATGGAGAACGGTGGATTTTTGGCACTTGGAGCCGTGCCCGTGCTCCCATCTCCCCTTCTCAGGCCCTTCCCAGCCCCCCCCCCCCCCCCGGCACCGCTCTACCCCTTCCGAGGCCATGCCATTTCCTGTTCGTCGTTTGAACACTGAAGTGCACGAACTTGCAAATTGCATGAAGGTAGAATAGGGATTCAGTGCAGGTTGGTACATGTTGAAGTGACACATGTGGATTAGGAACGCCCCTGGTTGGCTGTCAATAGGCAATGGCTGACTGATGTGCTGTGATGATGCCTGGTGCCTGAAAGCTGTCTTTGAAGGTGATGAAAGGGCAGCAGTGCCAAGTAAACCGGTGGTTGTATCATCAACAGTTCACACAGAAATTACGTCACAGAGGGTGTAGTATGTGGCGTCTGTGGTGCTGTGCTATTTGGTATGCTTCGAGGGGTGTGCCTCACGCTACCAGCCACGCAGTCCCTGACATTCAAAGGATTCTGGTTTGCAGCTTTTGAGGTCAACACAAGAATTGTCTTGTAGTTGCTGCTGTTGCCTTTTTTGTTGTGCAGTGCTTGGGTCCCAGGCTGGCCTTCGAAATTCATGGTTTTGGTGAACGGTGGTCAGTCATGTTAGGCATCGGATGTGCGAATGTGCCCATGTTGCAGTGTGGTCATCGACTATTTAGTCTGGTCTGCATGTTGATCCATCAGTGCTCTTGTGTGTGCCCATGCGTTCCTGCGTGGGTCTGTTGGTGGGTAGGTGGCTGAATGTGGTGACTAACCCTACAATCTGGCGTGTTGGGCACTGGGTGGGTGGGTGGATCTAAGAAAAGGGGTGGGTGGCTCCAGGACATCCATGGGCCTGCTGCCAGCTTTACAAAAGCTATTTTGGGGGCCAGCAGCCGCAGTGCACAAGCAGTGCAAGGATACTACGTCGGTGTGGTCTGACAGACCCACCCCCCTCTCGAATGGAAGTATACCCTGATGTTCCAAAGGACGTGGGTCTGCATGTGCAAAATCCAGTTGTGTCCGCCTCTTGTTTTGCATGAATGCATGAAGGACCGCCCCTAAGGATCGCCTGAATGAGGGCGCCTGAATTGCCCTCCAACAACCCTCCGTTACCCTCCAACCGCCACTGGTTACCCTGGGCTGGCGTTGATGGACGCCAGCAATTTTTTTCTTTGTTTGCTGTTCGGGACAACCTTGATGGTTGGAGCCCCTGTGAGAACGAAGCCCTGATCAGAACAACAGTTGCTGTTGTTTCCGCGACTTTTGGAACTATGTGGAACCATGTCCCACTTTGTCCTTAAAAAATACCCCCCCCCCCTTGTCAGAACAACCCTCGGTTTTGTTGCCATCAAATTTTGGCATTTTTGTGTTGTTCTTGCAAAGGGGGTACCCTTGCATGGCTTGTCCCATGCAGACGCGAATGCTTCTGAATATTTCCAAATATTGCTACATGGACGGAGCATTGGTACTTCTGAACATTCCAGATAATTCCGAGTATTTCCAAATAGCAGAAGTCTGTGTTTCGGGGTTTCGGTCTGGTCTGTGCCTTTTCTTTTTTGATTTGCTGTTGTCAAGTTTTCCCAAATTCTGTAGCCCCTTTGCATACATCCATATTTGGTACCACTGATGAGTTCCCTTCTCAGCAACCCCACCAAGCAACGCAAGTGGGGAAAAAGGCGTCACTGCCGAGAAAGCGAGGAAATTATACGACAGCAACCAAACGGGCTGCTCATTTTTCAGATGTTATGGAGTGCACAACAATGCTGCTGGAAGGTGGTGCGAACGTTGTGGTGTACCCGAACCGTATATGATGTCAAGACGTTTACCATCGACCACATCCAAGGCAGTGCGCACCAGGGGCTGGAAGTGCAGTGCAGTGTTCGCTTCAGAGTGGCACAGGTATACACAGCGAGAGAGACATACCGTGCAGGAGCACTCCGGCAGTGACAGTTTTGGCAAGCCCATGGATCCCATTTTGCGATTCCGTTTTGTCACGACGAGCTGCGCCCAAAGGCGCCAAGTTCAGGCGTGGTACGCATTGGCAGCCATTTTTCATAGCCAGCGATTTGGGCCTGTGCGTTGGAACTTTTGCAGAATCCGAAATTGTCATTTATATATGTCAAGACAACCCCATGTTCCGTGGAGGTAATGCTGTGTGGTTCTCTGCCCAGACTCGCCGCCCCTGTCCGGCCTGGAAACCGACGCTTGCTTGGAGTCACCTCCGTGTTATGCACTGCTGAACAATACAAGGCATTACTCAGCACCCATCCCCCCGCCCCCACCCATAGGCCCGCCCCCATCCAATGTATCCCTCAGTCGCCATTAGCCCTCCCCAAGCATGCGTCGGTCTCCACACACTAGCGGCAAGTCGGGTTTGCCCACTTGGTTCCAGGATGAGCTGTCACACGAAATGCCAGTACCATGCATCGTTAGCGGTTGGTTGATTGCATCTTCGGTTGTAGTCCTGGCCTCACTCGCCCAAGGGCTCCTGGTGTCCGCCTGCCTCCGCTGCCATTTTCTGGTGCACTCTTTGCTCACTGTTTCGAGTTGTGGTGTTTTGCATTCTGCCATCTTGATCCTGCCCCCCCCTTCCGCCCGCAGCAAGGGCTTGAGGCCTTCGTCAGATTGCCCTGTTTTGCAGGGCTGTTGCAGCATCAGTGGCAGGGTTCGGCTGTTGATGCTCAACCGACGGTTTAATGAACGGGTGGTCGTTGGGTAGTGTTTCAAAAAAAAGGTGACAAAACGCTGTTTGACCAGGGCCTGGTCGTTGGACAAGCCAATGCGCACTTCTGCAATTTGCCGTTGAATGTGCCAAGCCCTACTACCGGATGCGGAATCACAATCAGACTCAGAACAGACAACTGCGACAGTGATCTATGAACAGTGAGCTGGAGCCCGGGCGAGTTACCCAAAGATATAGGGGCTCATAGCGCACCGTGTGCGCGGTGCATGCAGTGTACAAAAGAGAGGCGCAGGGAAAAGCAATACCATTGGAGTTTGCGATTGTTCCAGACCCGTTTTTGCAGGACCGTCGTAGCATCGGTCAGCTCTGCTGAATTCTGATCGAGTGTGACCTTTCTGGAGCTGAGACAGTGGACAATGCGGACTGCCGTATGCAGCCCCTCCCCCCCCTTTTGCGAGAACATAGCTCTTGTCAGAACAACAGTAGGTGTTGCTGCCACAATTTTTGGAACCATGTCCTACTCAGCCCCCCTGTCAGAGCAACACTCCATGTTGTTTCCGTCAAATTTTGGTATTTTAGTGTTGTTCTCACAAGACGGCGGCGCGAGGGGGGGGGGGGGGGCTCCAGGAAACGAAACAAGAGGTAGCATGACTTTCTGTGTGGTGTATTCACACTCTCCCTGACGGATCTCTTGTCCGATTTATGCAGTGATGGCATCATTTCCCTACACCCAGATATGCATTCCTGCTTGCTTGCTTACCTTTGTAATGCGACGTCTGAAATACACTTCAACTTAGCCATATACTCACTGAGAAGGGCTCCACTCCTGATGTCCGCCTGCCTCCGCTGCCATTTTCGGGTGCACTCTTTGCTCACTGTTTCGAGTTGTGGTGTTTTGCATTCTGCCATCTTGATCCTGCCCCCCCCTTCCGCCCGCAGCAAGGGCTTGAGGCCCTCGTCAGATTGCCCTGTTTTGCAGGGCTGTTGCAGCATCAGCGGCAGGGTTCTGCTGTTGATGCTCAACCGTGGTTGCCCCCAGATGCGTCCATGCGTTGCAGATGTGTGGCAGCCAGAGAAGCCATCGGCACATTATTTCCCACTCGTGGTCTGTGCCGAATGAGATTGGGTGATTCCTGTTTAAGAGGTTCAGAGATGGGCAAGATTGTGGGACCGCGGGGGGGCACCACAAACAAAACGGGTGCCTCTGCATGTGGACACAGGTCATTGTTGAGACCTGGGTCTGGCAATTGTCCTGGTGTATCTTGCCAAATGACCATCGAACCAAGGTTGTGTCTAAGGTGGCACACATGGTTTCGCCCCTTCTTGTCCTCCCATGACCATGACCATGTGTAAATGCAGAGTGATGGGTGCATAGGCCATTCTAAGTGCATTTTGGTACATAAATCTCCATCTTTCTTCAATGAACTTGTTCAGAAGCATAAACGACCAGGATATTACTTAGGGTATTTAGGATCAATATCGGGACACATTGCATTGCACATGTGGCACCCTTGTCTGGACTATGTGTGCTGCTCTTTCATCCGGGCTGTCCCCAGAGAGCTCACTTTGAGTTTGGTGTGCTGGAAAAAAAGATAAGTGAACAAAGTCATGTATTCTTCATGACAGCTTCTATGCGGATCTGTACCCCCTGCTGTCTGGTTACTGTGCAGTGGCACAACGAGCATCAGATTGAACGTCGAAGGACATGGCATTACCATGACAACCGTGTTCCGCAGCTGCAGTCAACCTATAAACGTGCTTGCAATAAAGCTGAGGAAAACAAACTAAAGTTACGCAAGTGAATTTAGTTTTAACCTGATTCAGTCACCGTACATCTTTTTTTTTGCGTGGAGGTACTCCCTCCTGAGTTCAAACGTGGTGTAATGAAATTGAATGGCTGTGACCCAGCGACATAAGTCCTGAGCTAATCAGCCATCAGGGAAATGAGACACAACATACATACACTGAGCAGAGTGGGATTAAATGAAGTCGAGATGGGTGGGGTGGTGGGCCAGGCACAAGGGGCGTGAAGGGGGTGGCTGGGAAAGGTGTGGGGGTGGGGATGTGAACTGAGAAGTGTAGGGCGTGCAAGACTAAGGGGGGTGGGTGAGCAAAGTAATTTTGGGGGATGCGTGTAGCTGTTGCACTGAGAGTGCACAGGCGGGGAGAAAACGACAGAAAATAAAAGAGGGAGATGACCTGTGGGAGTCAGTTGGGTAGAAGGGGGGGGTCACAGTACATCAGCTTGTTCAAACTAAATTTGTCCTGAGCTTGCCTTGTACTGAGAAGCAAAAAAGTAGTTTTCCATGGTTCCCAAGGGCAAAATTACATTTCCAGATGTTGTTGAATCAACCCGGACATGAGAAAGCACCTGCGGCATCTTGGGGCCCTGTTTTTCAGACATGCACCAAGTTTGTGCGATGAAGGTACTCTGGTGAGTGTGGTGCAATAAGCATGCACGTTGCCACTCATTCTAGTACAGCATGAGCTGCCACGCCTGACGGCCAATTGGAATGGGGAATGAAACAGTATGGGACCCCAGCTTTGTAGACCAGGTTACACAAAGCTACCAAGAGGTCATAAATGCAAAGGGGCACTGGGATGTAGACCCACCTGGAAATCAAACTCAGCTTCAGCCAAACACCAAAGAATCCAGTCGCTTTTGTGCATGTGTTGTTTTCCCCGTTCCCCAGGCGGCATTCGCTTACATGTTGGTGTTGGCAGCAGAGGGGATGGCACTGATGTACATTCATGTGGCTGTGGTCGGTGGGGCTTTGGATCACACAGGCCATGTCAACAAATGACAAAACAAGCACCCAGTGTGAAAATTTGTTAGGATTGAAAGATGGATACAAACAGGAATATAACATTGCAGGCACGTTTGGTGTCTATCCCACCACGTGGAATTCAGGTGACCAATTTATCTCGGGGGCAGGGGGTGGGGTGGGGCTGGGGCAAAGCCGTGATAGGAGTTGCAAGTTGGAGAATTAGTGGGAGGTCTAGCAAGATACAATGGCACGTTAAAGAATTCACGGGCAATGTATGACGGTGCCTACTGGCGCTTTGCTAAAAAACTGATAGAGCGGTTACTTTGACAAGGGGAGCAAGTGGCCTCTAGCACACCTAAGCGATGCTCTGGTGCATGTGGCGCGGTGGAATGAAGAGAGGAAAAAATGTGATGTTGAGGATGAACTGAACGGACAAAAGAAGAAGCAAAAGGCAGATGCATCGGCATCCAACGACAAAAGAACCATAGCTTGGTCCCCACGGGAAACAAACATCCGTTGTGCAGAAAACATTTTGGGAGGCAATTATTGGGTAGGGTAAAAAGGATTACTATTTGTCAACCGAAGAAGCTGGACGGGACATTGTGCGGACAAGTAATATGCAGGAGAGGAGGTGGTACAAGAAACTAGTGTTCTCACTTGCATGGATCCTACAAAGATTGAGTGCTGCAATAGAACCAAAACAAGTACTAAGGTGGTGTACAGACGGCACACATTGGAAGCAACCAATGATGGCGTTCTGTATTATCCTATTGTACACAACAGTGAAATGGACAAAACAAAAGTGGCATAGGGTGTGCACACCGCTAGCATGGCGAATTACAAAAAGAAAACCGCTTCCGAGTCTAATGAACAACGAGTTTTTCAAAAAGTTCCGCTCTGAGGTCTCTTCTAAGAAGTTTGAGTCTTATTGCCTGCAAACAAGTACAAAGCATACATGTCTGCAGTAAGTTTACACAAAACACCGTATGGGGAGCGCTGCTGCAGCGTGATTGCGTTGTTGAGCAGCTTATTATCAAATTTTAGCATACCATTTTCACGGTACACATTACAAATTCTTAGGATGAAATTACACGACTCAAATTTTTTCGTGGCATTTTCGCATTACTAGTGGCCTAGACACTCTCGCTCCCACAAGGGATACAACACCCCCCCCCCCCCCGAACCCCCCAAAAAATCAGCAAATGCACACCGCATGACAAGTGATTCCACCACCACATCAAAAGATGATTGAACTTTAGGCGGAAGGGGGAGGGCACTCTAAAGTGCAAAACAGCAAGAGATGTTTGCACCACGAGAATTACATGGGTCACAAAATGAGCATGTGCAACATGAATTGAGCAAATGGATGGTGTTAAAAAGGTGCGTTTTTGCAAAATAAATTCCGTACATGCCCGGTCATGTGCTTCCAACTTTTCATACAACATACAAAATCCCTCCACCGTTTGCTTTTTGCATTCTACACCAATTAATGTATTTCATCTTGAGTAATTGGCAACTTAAATGGGAAAACGTGGCCCGCAGCCAAAGAATGCCAAACTGTAGGCACCCATTTGCCCACCTCCTCATGGCAAAAAAGATAGCAATTTGCGGACACAGAAACACACTGCAGACCTAGCAGGTGGCAAGGACGTGTGCAAAGTCCAAGACATCTTCGCAGAGCGTTGCCACTATGGCCAACTTCAGTACCTAGTGTGTTGGTACAGGTGCACTGAAGGTGACGACAACACATGGGAACATAGGATTTCCCAAATGCCACACAATAATAGGAGCCGAGACCAAATCAAAAATGGACACCAAGATGGAGGTTGAGGACAAGAACAATCACAATCCCGGCAATCGAATTTGGTGAGGGGTCCATAGGCCTTGAGATCCGGAGAGGACTCAATTTTCTACAGACGTAGCGTGACGACGAGTTCAAGTAGGACAACGGTGTGGCCATCCTGGTAAGCTGCACAACGACATACAGCGTGAGTTCCAAGAACTGCAAATAAAATGGTATCTTGATGCGGATATTTTGGATGTTCGGAGGGGGCTATGGCAAGGACTTGCTGAGCTAGAAGGTGCACCGCAACTTGAATATCGAGCACGTCGCTAAGGAACGGCTGCATGCTATGCATAGTAGACAATAGTGCAGCTCAACAAGGCTCACGAGCTTACAGTGTTGAGGAGCGCCTTTGCACATTACATGCAGCATTCATGGCGCCAAATGAGGGTCATTAGCAGCAGCGGCGTGGTGGGAAAAGAATACGACTTGCACAACGTGTGGCCAAAAAGTGGTGCCTAGTGAAGAGCCCGCCGAATAAGGTACAGAACGCGACGAGGAACGACATGGTGTTGAAGACGAAACTAGACTAAAGGTTTGTGTTGCGCCAGCGGCACCACACTGCTTTTGTTGCTGTATTTTTTTAAACGGGCTTCATCATGTGTGATGAGCCTAAATTTGAAAAGTGACCTTGTTTTTAATGTTTTGTTTGTGAAGTATTTGGTAGCTACTATATTTGTATGGGTATAAACAGGTTTACGTTTGACATCTTTGGTCGCATTTGGTTGAGTTTTGAAAGGCATTGACTTCCATCTCTTCGTTTGACTTTGGATTGGCTCAAGGTGTCAGAGCGCTGTTTGCGTTGGCAAAATTGGCTACTTCGGCAATTAACCAAATAGCGACGGTAGTGCATGTTAGTGTTCGGCTGCTTGGTGAAGTAGGACGAGACCTCCGTCCCTTTTATCAGGTCCTATCCCTGCTGGACCTCTTTTTGGCAACTGCTTCAACTTGGTTCCCTGTTTGTTTGAGAGTGAAACCTTGACTCTTTTGTTGAAAGAAATTGGCGTTGCGACGCCATAGGGGGTCACAGTAAAGTGCTACACCTTGGCCAACTTTTGGCCTGATATATCTTTACAAACAGCGCCCTTGCCGTGGGCAATTTCACGCCTAAGCTAGTCCGCTTGGTGTTGTTTGCGCCGCAAAAAACTTGAGTAAGAAAAATGGACCTTGACCATGATGCAATTCTCCTTGTCCCCAACTCTCTTTAACTACATGTCAGTCAGAACTACCTAGTCATCACAAATGCAAATCCCTCTTTTTCTTTAGTCCTACAAAAAAAATATTTTTTGTTGAACGATCCACATAAAATTGAGAGACATATCTGCAGTTTTTCCACATGGCAAAGCTCCAAGTATTTCAGAGTAATGAATCAAATGGTTTTATTGGTTTTCTATCCCAAAAACCCCTTTATCTACTTTATTTTCACTCACATTAGGTCAAGCTCGGTGTCTTTTTGTGTCTATCTTTCCCATCACTACCTTGTTATCCTAGTGGTTTTCACCCTAGGGGATAAAGCACCTCTATTTGAGTCATCCTAGGTTCAAACCCCATTAGCTTGGCTTGGTAAAGATGGCCCATGTGGCATGGGTGACATGGCAGTGACCCATGTGCCACGGCCATGCTACCTCAGCACAAATGGGACCAAATCCAAACTGTTCACATCCCAGAGTGACTGTGAAACCGAGAGGGTGTACCGTGGAGCAGTTTTCAATCCTTTTTTTTCCCCTAAAAATTCACTATCTTTGGAAATCGGCAATCAGAATTTGATCTACTATTGTAAATACACAACAAATATAGATATCTTCTCTCTTTCTTGTACTGCAACCCCCTTCGTTTCTTTGATCTAAGTGGAGGACCTTACTCAAGGCCTTGCCCCAGTTGCTTGGAGGCGCCTAGGTCTAGAGCGCCGGCTCAAATGGCTCCCCAACCTTAGCGGGTCACGGAAACCTAAAACTAGCTCTGTTGCACCCAATCATTACAACCCATTCCAACCACCGACGTCGCCGCCACCTTCTTCTCTGCCCAATGTCGCCCGCTTCCCTACGCTCTGTTTGCCAAAACAAATGTCCCACTCCCCTTTGCTCAGCCCCACAACAACACACATCCCCACCCTCTCCTGTCCTCTGTCGCTTCTGATGTCGGCGTACAACCGCAGAAGTTGCCACTTTTCACCGTTGTCCACTTAGAGTCCTAGCCCCCGTAATGCACTAAGCAGTTTTTGGGAGAAAAAATGGAGGAAATTGCCTGAATATTTTTTCGCTCGCGCAATCGTCCCCATGGACAGCTTTCATTTGATCGTACTCTTCCCCAGCCGTGACACAGTTTATTTGTGCTATGATATTTATTCTCCCCCACCGCCCAACGTTTCAGCCGACTCTGTGCTCATCGTAGCCGCTGAACAACTTACAAGCGCATACTGGTTGCGGTCATGGCGGTGGGGGCCATGTACCTCCTGAGCTTGCAACTGGCTAGAGTGCCATAGACCACCACTCACCCACGTGCGGACCTGGCGCCCTTGGCACCTGGTCTGGATCTCCGGGACTTCCAGTGCCCTGATCCTGCACTCTGGATATGGCTTTTATTTGCGCTCTGTTTACATACCTACACATGGTCCTGACATGGCAGATTTGCAACTCTTTCACCTTTTTGCCGTCTGGTTTTGTCGGTAAGCCTCTAGCTTGTGCTCAGGCCTTGTTTGTTTTCTCCTAGGGGTGAAACTGCAGGGTTTTGAAAACTTACAGAGCAACAACGGCAACGTTCTCCACAAGCAACAACCACTGCATCGCAAAATCAGGGAACCCAAATCTGCATGGGGATCCTCAGACATCACCATTACACCTTTTTAGCCTCCTGATATTTTATCTCAATCTTTACCAATGATATAACTTATCTATTTTATCTCCGCCACTGGGGAGGCCCTCTGGCTCCCAGCCCTTTGGCATTCCGGTTTTGCAATGGTTTCTTTAGTCACCACCACCCACGAACTGCACACACACCCCATCTGGGTGCACGGGAACCACAGATCCCCTGAGAACCTCACCTCCCCACCCTTTGCAATTCACCACCAGTGTGACGAACCATGGGCTCACAGTGGCTAACGCCACACACCACGCAGACTGTGGGTGAGGTATGGGGGTGATTATGATGGTGGCAATGTGAGAGGCTCTGCAGGAGGCTATGAGGCATGCCATGTAGGAGACCTTTAGAGGGGGCATAAAGGCTGAGTACCTATGCTGTTTGGTTTTCCCAGCTGTTTGTCCAGGAGTATTTAGAAATAAATTGTTTACACTGCTTGTTCCAAGCCACTGCGGCAAAATATTTCTACAATGTGACAATGGGACAGTTGTCCCTCTGCTGACAAGTGCTGCTTCTGCCCCTTGGTGTTGCTCCCATGCCAGGAGGCTATGAGAGGCTATCAGGGAAGGTTGGTTGGCAATACTCTGATCAGTAGTAGTGGTTCTTGCTCACAACTTGTTCCATGGGGCTGCTTCCCCCATTTCAGACTGATTACACTCAAGGAGTAGAACTGTATCACGGGGCGGTCAGACCTGAGTATGTAACAGATCTGGAAGTGTGCGGTTGGTAGGAGTGTGCCTTGTGTCTGTGTGCCTAAGGAGTGTTGGTGGGAGGTGTGTGTGATTGTGTGGGGCCGTGTGTATTTGGTGGAATGTGCCGGTCGGTCCTTTGCGTGAGACGTAGTGAGCAAGTGTGTCCTGAATGAGGAGTGGGTGGGTGGTGTGTGATGCGTGGTGTGTGGGTGAGGTGCAGGCTGTGCCTACGGACCGGCCCTGACAACAAACAGCAATCAGTTCTATCAGGACAGCCCTGCCAACAACCCCAGACCCATGAATGCACACCTTCGATGACCCTGCATGAAAGAAAATGGACAACACACGAAACAAATCAAGGGTTGTGTTCCAAATGCACAGCAGGTACAATATCCGCAAACGCAAATGTGGCAGCCCTCCTCTCCAGCCACTCATGAACACGCCCTGCATAGTATGCGTCCTCGACTTGGTTTTCTGAACTACGCCTCATTTAATAGGAGGTGATTAATGTTTCCTGGACCAGTGACCCGTGTGTCCTTTAGAAGATGATTGGATGAAGTCTCCACAATGCCTGCATGCTCCAGCCATTGTGCAATAAATAGTATCCTTCAACATCTCCATGTCCACCAATGCTTTTTTGGGGCACCCCGCGGACCACTGGTCAACCCGCGTGCACTGTGCACAGCCAGTGTGTGTCATGCCTGCCTCATCCATGGTGGTGCACAGCAGCCTGCCACTAGGAAATGCACAGTGGTACAATGTGTAATGGTGCATAAAACGCTGCACAGAGTTGCACAAGAGTGCAACGGATATACTGCAGTGGGCTACGCTCACCTTCTGAGGGAATACCGTCTTAGTAGACAGCGATCCACATTTATAAAACATCCGCTTCCTGCATACCGTCCATTTGATGATCCCTTGTTCGATTCCTGTCCTTATAGTTCCTCCGTTCAGGTGGCGCCCCTGGTCCCCTTTGAACTAGCCCAACGTCCCAGGCTGGGACACATAACATCCCCTTGCAGCACTGCACAGCCGCTCAACAATTGATCCGCTCGTAGCCCAGCTTCTTCTCGATCCCGTCCATATGGGCGATGCCCACTACCCCCACGATCCGTTGGCCGGGGCTGTTCCTCAGGGAGTTGGCCATGTATGAGTCTCGCTCGGCCAGCAATGCCTGGTACACCTGAGAGCAAGCCAGGGATAGGTATAAGGGGGTTGCCCCACCCACCCACCGCCCCACCTCGATGACGGCTTACAAATTGCGAAATTCATGGGTCCCAAAATGGGCCCCCAAGGGGGTTCGGAGGAGGGGTCCCTGATACCCCAACATAGACCCTCAAGATGATCCCCACCATCATGATTATGATTGAGGTACATATCATCTTATATAAGCCCTGGCCTCACACTGCCCTCTTCTCCTGTGGACTTCTCGTGATTTATTCATCCCTGGGGCACCCGTCACACTGAGCACTGCAAAGGAAGGGATGGGCAGGGGCAGGGGTATTCCACCAAAGCATGTTCCCACATGCATTGGGGTTCCTGGGCACAACCGCCGCTTGTGTCCAGAGTCTTGTTCGGAATCAGCCCCGTGTCACACGTGCCACTCAGTGATATCCGCTGCTGTTGCACCCGGGGCTTAGTAGCAATCAGCTGTGTCCCATGTCCGACTGAGTACGACCCAACTCTTTCCGATCACGTCCGATCTGCCGGACACTAGTTGCAGTCTGGTCCCCGGGCGTCCGATTTTGGGGGGGCTACGGTGGCGGGCTGGAATATCTGAACATATGTTTCAGATGGAGGGGCACTGCAATCCCTCTTCAGGGTCGGGCGGATCCAAATGCACGTCCCTTTGGACAGAAAATCCTGGCGACCGCCGCTTGACCTCTCCTCAATTTTGCTAGAGTGGAGCTAGAGTTGAACTTTTGAGAAGAAAAGATGCATATATGCCCCGTGATCTGAAATGGTTATCCAGGGATTATTCCAGATAGTGCTGTACTAGTATGATGGTGGCCCCAAAGGCAGTCACACCTTTGGTGTACGGTCTGGGGGAGATTGTCCAAAAAGGATGGTACATGCACACTGGGAATAAACAAATTTGAGGGTGAATAACATGTGCAAGAGGAGTTGCAAAAAGCCATTTTTTTTGTTCAAACACAAAAATCTTTGAGGAGAGGGTGTCATGAAAGAAATTACCCTGATTGTGATTCGGTCTCGTCCGAAAAAAAAAGCCCCCCCTCGGCCCCTCAGGGGGCAAAGGGCCCCCTGGCAGTGGGCCTATGGGCCGCCCAATCACCTGACACACATGGGGGGTGCGAAAACATGTTCCCCAAAGCCCTGTACAGGCCAGATTCAAAGAGGGTTAGCCGGCTGGCAAGGCCTGAGCGAGCCCCCCAAGGGTTTTGCTTGCGCGGAGGAGGGGGGGGGGAGGGTGATTGGGGGGTCTAGGGGGGAGGGGTCCCACCCCCCTGCCGGATCATATCCAATACCCAGCACGCAGAAAAATTGTTGGAAATTGACGTGTTCAGCACAAGGAAATGGCATCTTGTCAGCAGCAAACAAATCAAAATCTTCATTCTGGGCCAACTCAGGGTTCCCTCACCGAACCAACACACAACAAACACCAGAAAATGGGAGATTGCTCGTTGGCCAGCCCAATCACTGTGATCTCTTTCAGCTCTACTCCAGAACCAATAGGTCGTCACACTGCTCCATAGAAATTCATGCAGCAGGCAACGAAGCTTGCGGTCTTGCAATGCCATTCACGTCCTACTGTCACACACTTGCACAGCGTTGCGCTCAAAAAAAGTGTGTAACATGCTTTTTGCACGTTGTCCGCTTCTTGTATCTTCCATCTGACGAGTCTATCTTTAAACGGAAAATCAAGTAGTGCACCAAAAATGTAGTACGGGAAAATTTTTGTCCGGAAAAATTGACTGCGGGAAAAATTCCGCCACAATCGTTAAAAGTGATGGGAAAAATTGCGCCACACTTTTCCATGGTGAAGGGCAAGGCCTAAAGTCGGCTCTCCTTACTGAGGGGGACACCACTTGAGGAAAAGGTGTGATGAGGGTCTAGTTTGCTGAGGTCCACACAGTTCCCCGCACTACAAAGGGCATCCAAATTACTGATTGCCCCCAGCCGCTGACCCTGGTCGTAACTCCCCAATTAGGAGTCCTCGGGCCTTGCTCTTTATCTTTTTGCCATTCCTTTTGGGTATTTTTGCTGTGCCCCCCCAACATTTTCCTTGAAACATTGTTGTTGGGCAGTGTCAGTTGACACCGCGCTCACTATGTGTGGGAAAAATTCCACCACAATCGTTAACAGTGATGGGAAAAATTGCGCCAGAATTGGGCGTACTAAATTTTTCCAGACAGGTTTTTTCAGCTACTAAACCCCCCCCCCCCCCGTACATCTTTGCAATTCATGCACGGCGGCATTCCACCGGGGAGCCGAAATATACAGCCAACGAGCAATGAGAAATGCTCATCTCCAAGACAATGAACACCCGGTAGACATGGGACAATAAACAAACACTCTTGACATGCGCCGAAAGCGTGGAGAAAACCTTTTTCCGGACACTGAAAAAATTTCCCAAAATCCAGGGTTTCAGTTGACTCAGAGTGAAGGGGGGTGTACAATGATTTAAATTGGACTCAAGGGCTCGGACCTTCCGCTGGCAATGTCCCACCTCATACCATCGTCATCGTCATCATTCATGCTGCCCATTCGGCCGGGGAGGTGGAGCACATGGGACGGGAGAAGGAGGCTCAGGCATGAGACTTTGTGTCGGGCATGCAAAAGACATCTTCTTCAGCACAGCACGTGGTACTGGGCGGCAGTACCGAGGATGGTGGGCTGGTCATGGGACTGTTGGTGGATGGTCAGAGAGTGACAGGTTAGCTGAAGGGCAGGGGTAAAATTCACCTGCCGGGGGGTTGCCATAAAAGCTGAGTTAGCTGGGGGGGTCGTAGCCCCGAACCGCTCTCTATTAACTGCCAAAAACCGTCAAATGCCTTCAGTCACCATTTTCGCCTGACCGCTGCAAGGGTCAAGAGCACCACACAAGAAGAAACGTTGACAAAACGGCAGTTCCTCCAGAATCCGGTAAAAATTGAAGAACTGCTACAATGCTACAAACAATAAAATGGGAGAAGCGGAGGTCTGGGGGGGCGGGGGGCAGGGGTTCGAAGGGAGCCCTTCCGCGGTTTGCTCCTACGTCAACGGCCGCCAACCAGCGGCAGTTGAGCATCAACCACATGGGCTCAGGCGGCAACTGCCAATCGGCAAACAAAAGCGTGAGGTCCTGAACTTTCCTGAACCGAAAAAAGAGCATCGGAGGAAACTGTATCAACGTCCGACCAATCCAGTTCCACGGCTCAGATATCCCCACCAGATCCGTCCTACATATACCTCCGGCAGCTGCTGCTTCATCACGGCGACGAGCTCCCGGACTTGACTGCGCTGCTTCAACAACTCCACCGCCCCCGCCAACTCCGCTTTGCTGCCGCTGTTGAGGGCCTGTGCCACCTCAATCTCCACCTCGTTCATGCTGTCGGGGGGGCTAAACATCTTCGACAGGTCCGAGACAGCAAGAGCCTGCGAAGGAGGTGACAGGCAGTACATAAGGGCAAAGATTTCTTGGCATTCCGTGGCATTCATGGGAATTGTGTGTGGGGTTCACTGAGATTCATGGAACGAAATATTGGGATGCAAATAATGCAGAATACCTTTTTTGGGATTCACATGAGCTGAAAGTCTGGGGCGAGGTGGCCGAGGACGCCCCGAAGAGACAGAGCACATGGCGGAAGGAAAGCAATCCTACTCCGCACCCGCTGCCTCGAAAGGGAACCCGCCAGCAATGCCGTCTGGACCAGTCCCCAGGTCAGTCGCAGCACCAAGGGTGGCGGGTTTTTTCAACTCCGGAGGGGGGGGGATGGTCAATACAGCCCTCTGGCAAACCCTCCCCCCCAAAAAGGCTAAATTGACGCCCCCTTCCAAATCCTACCGAGACTGACTCCTGAGCCCCGGAAGTGACCCAGACCCGGACCCAAAAAAATTCGGCAAAAAAAGAAAATGGAATTTCTGGAATCAGGGCATGGAGGAGGTTCAAAAAAGTCATCATTTTCCATGTATTTGGTGAAAAATCTTTTCGACCATTTTCAACGCTCAAAAATTTTTCGGCGCCAGATTCCACAAGAACTGATTAATCTTCCTGGCCATTGAGCCCTTTTCCCGAACCTTGCCCCTCCCTTCCCCCTTTGGGGGCCTGCCCTCCGGAGTTGAAAACCCGACTTCCCCAACGCCCTGAGACACGGGGGGGGGGGCGCACATCCGTCCCAGAGGCACGGCTGGCGTTGGAGACCTGCTGGAGGCGCTGGAGCGTGATATCGATGGGCTGGTCCCCGAGGACGATGTTGGCGTTCAGGGCCTTGGCCTCCTGCAGCGCGACGATGAACTCCTGCCCCGAGTCGAACCCCATCTGATTGAGCGCCGAGTAGAACGCCGCCAGAAGGCCCCCGATCAGGTCCGCCTGCGGTGCAAGGGCGAGTGATTCCGGCGTCACGGGGCCTGCGGCGCCCCCCCCCCCCCCACGGCCCGACCAGGCTTTGGGTATAAGGAGGGGGGGTCCAGAGGTTGACACCCACCCACCTGGGCGCCCCATTCTTAACCCAAAATTTGGCTTGGGAAAAATCAAATTTGAATGAGCGTCCCCTCGTGGGACCCACCCACTCAGAAACATCCCATGACCAATGATTACCCACAATTATCACATTGCAACCCATGATCACCAATGATTACCCATGATTACCACATAACACCCCATCATTACCAATGATTACCCATGATTACCACATAACACCCCATGATTACCAATGATTACCCATGATTGCCACATAACACCCCATTATTACCAATGATTACCCATGATTGCCACAGGGCAGATTTGCTTCCTCTATACTTTGGTGCATTTGAAGGGGTTGGTAAAATGGTCTAGCCATGCTCAAGAAGGCATATATATGGTGCCAGTATGGCGACAGGGGCCAAACTTGCAATATCGGCGTCACTGGCACCGCTTTTTCATGGGGTTTTGGGGGGTTAGGCACCCCCCCCCCTTATTTTGGGGGTGGGGAATCCATTTTTGAAGATTTTGGGGTGTGGTCTGATGGTATGTTGCGGCCATTCTCGCTTTTTTTGTCTTTGTTGCATGTTCTTGGTGCCCGGAGATTGACAGATCCAAACGTGACACAACCCGTGACCATCCCGGCCCAATCTCTCAAAAATATCGTCCCCTACCGTACCCCAAGCCATACATCTTTGAAAAGCCCTTTCGAAGACTGTTCCGAAAAGGTACAATACACCCCCCCTCCGGAACACCATGCTCCGTAAAATGAAGCGACACAGAACGGCACGCCAAAAGAGGGCAGCAGAACCCTGTGTAGACTTGCTGAAAACCCCTGAACCTCTGACAGTCCCGGCCGAATTTCTCAAAAATATGGTCCCCTACCCGCCCTCAACCCGTACATCTCCGAAAAGCCCTTTTCAGTGGCTTTCCGAAAAGGTATAACATACCCCTACCAACGGAACACCATATTCCGAGAAATCAGCCGAAATCCCAAAACCCCAGTTAGTGGATGGAATAACCCCCCCCCCCCCCCGTCAAACCGCCCATATATATAGTAGTCTATAGACACTGTCTGCCCAATGTAGACACTGATTGCTTGACGCGGTCTGCTACGGTAGACACCACCGGCATGTTGTAGACGCGAAGAGGCAATATTTGGGAGGGGGGGCGAAGGCCCCCTTCCCCAAAAACGGCCCACCAAACGAGCAACGGGGAGGTAGGCACCAGGATTCTGCATGGGCGTCCGTTGCCCAGCTCATAACTGCTAAACCACCCAAACCGCCGTTCATTGCATTTCAAATGCCGTCCCATTGTGTGCCTAAATTATGAGCTGGCCACTGGACGGATCGAAGCTTTTCTTTCATTTTTATTGAAACAACTGCTGCGCAATACTAGTGTCCCTCTGTTTGGGCAATAAGCCCCAGGATGTGGGGGAAGATGGTGGCAGCTGGAGGACCGCTCAGGGAAATTCATTGTGCACCAGTCATTGACATGCGCGTTTGCCACCATGTTGCCCCACATCCTGGGGCTTGTTGCCCAAAAAGGGGACAGAGGTAGGTGCAGCAACGGGCGCTGTTGAAGAGGGACAGTAGTATTGCGCAGCAGTTGTTTCAATAAAAATGAAAGAAAAGCTTGGGGCCGTCCAGTGGGCAGCTCATAATTTAGGCACACAATGGGAAGGCAGTTGAAATGCAATGAACGGCGGTTTGGGGGGTTTGGCAGTTATGAGCTGGGCAACGGACGCCCATGCAGAATCCTGGTGCCTGCCTCCCCGGTGGTCGTTTGGTGGTAACTCCCTCAGCTCAGTGAAGTACCCTCGGCCCGGGTTCGATTCCCGGCCTACCCAGAGGGGCTGCGCTACACCACGACTGGGGCCGGTAGCCAGTGATTAGCCACCCAGGGCTGAGGAACGCCTTGAATGAGGGTACTGGGTTCGAACCCGACCACCTGCCAATTTACCTCAACTACAGGAGTACATACATCCCTCCCTCCCTCTGTGGCGTGGGTTCGAGAGCAACCGACGGCGTTTGTAGGGTGGCCGACGGCGGTCGCAAGAAGAAAATTGTTATGAGCAGAGACATGCTGCGCAGGCGTGGCCGTCTGTCCCACTGCAGCCGATTGGCAAACATGTCATCCCACGTTCTCCGCCTCGAAATTGCGGTTAGAACAACGCTCCCACGCGGCTGCCCGGCACAGGCCATGCTACCGCGCACACGGGGGGTGGGCACGTGTGAAGGACCGGGGGTCGACACCTGCAGTTTCTGCAGGCGCACCCCGAAAGGCTTTGACCCGGTGAACAGGTCGCGGCGCGCCCTCTCCGCGAGGCTGAGGCTCGCGCGGGACCCCACGACACCCTCCTGCGGCCCGGAGCCATCGGGCGCCATCTTGATGCGGCCCGCATCCAGCTCCAACATCACTGTCTCGGGTCTGAAGAGCAGGGGATGGGCAGGTACCTCCCCCCTGTGTGACATTCCCTCTGGTTGTTGCTCCTTTACGGGGCCCTGGACGGTCACCCGTTCTTCCCTCCGCATGTTGCGTCGGGTCGCTGCTTTCTGTCGGCCGCTGCGGCCGGTGCTCTTGCTGGTGTCGTTTCCGCGTTCGCGGAGCCCAGTACCCCCCCCCCCCACTTGCAGAATTGTAAAAATTTGACGGACACGGGCGCCGTGAGGAAACACAAGCAGTGACCAGTGCATCATGGATGCACAAGTCGTCAGGTGATTCTCCAATCTCCACCTCCAAAGGACAAGCAGGGGTGAAGAAGGGTGGCTGCGCAGCCACCAATATCCCGAAAACACCATCCCAGCCCCAAATCGCAGAAAAAATTTGGCCTTCATGGACCACCGGAAAAGGGAAGCACCAAATTCCCCGGTTCCAAAAGGTGCGGAAACAACACCTGGTGTTGTTCTGACGAGGGTGTTGCTCTCGCACGGGAGGGGGGGGGGGCGGGGGCAATGGGGAGGCAGCGCGGCCGGTCACACAGAAGGGGACTGCAGGACGAGGCTTTCACTTCGAAAGCAAACGGGGCATCGCACGTTGCACATATTTTCCCCCCGGGTGTTTGTACAAAGCATGGGCATGTTACAGCTGGGCTCCTGAAACAGTTCACGGGCTCTATCCGCAGCGTTCCCTTTGCACACAGAAGATCACTGCCATCACTGCCGACGACCTGTAGCTCAGAGGCTGTGGACGGCCTCGGAATGGCTGCATGTGCAATCCCATGCATCGAATTCCAGAACTGAGAGTCTAATGGCTTTCCTTGAGCCCACACCACCCTGTAGTGGCAGAGAAGGCAAGGAACAAAGGGGGAGTACTTGCACCGTGCGCGCTGCACTACTGTTGTGGCGAGTACACCCGAAACATCCTGATTTGTACCCCTCCCACATTGGCCCCTCAAGAGAGCAAAAAACACTTTGCCCACACAAATTGTATAAGCACCCCTCCTGCCCACAAACATAGCAAATTCAAGGGCACAATACATTTGGGACCCACTTCACAATCTTTGAAATGGGCCTTGGCCCGTTCCAGCACTTCGCGGTCTCCAATAAATACATCCGTAGAGGTGCCCGGTACGAGAGGACGAATTCAAACGACAACACAACATCTTTCCTGTGGACGTTGCCAAGTAGCCACGCCACGTCAGGTGTTTCCCCACAGTCAATCAGGGTCGGCCGCGCTCTGCGCAAAACCGTTATGGGGCGTCAGCTATCCGGAGAGCAGGACTCGGGAGCTGGTGACAGCCACGTGTTATGGGGGAAATGCTTTTTTAAAATTTGCTTGTCGGCTGCTTTGTGGCCCCGGTGGTGAGGCATCACTAGTGTTTCGACTAGCCTGTTTGGACTGGCCTGTTTTTCCAAGAGCCTCCAGACCCCCCCTCCCCCACGCAAGCCAACTTTCCACCTGCCTTTGGAGGGTGAAGAGGGGGGCACTGAAAGTCTCAGGGTCCTGTATTCATCTGCTCACCCGCGCAAATCGGAGGGTCTGTCGGGGGGGTTATGCTACACCGCACCTCCCAAGAGCTACCGGATCACAACCACTCAACAGCATGTAACTTCAAAGAGGAGTGGTTGGGGCGGAGGGAAGGTGTGCACAACATGGCAGAGGACAGAGGGAGGGTGTGCAGCATTCGTTGGAGGTGCACACCACGCCCAAGGCCACATGGTCGAACAATCCGACGCTGCTGTGGAGCACGGGAGGGGCTGCAGGTGGAAGGGGCTGACAAAGGCCAAGGCCGCCAATGGGCTTTGTGGCATGCGACATCGTGGCATTGCTGTTCAATTGGCCTGGGTCACGCTTGGCTGGAGAAGAGAGCACACACCTGACCTCCCGGACTACGTTCTTCACCAGCTCCGCGGAGATGTTGCTGATGTGCGCGGTGCCGATCAAGAACACCTCCTGCACGGATGTGGAGGGGGGGCAGGGCATTGTTAACAAAAGCAACGGGAGCTGTACACCAGCAGCTCACAGTCAGCCTGAGGGGCTGGAAGGCAGAGCAGCAGGTCTATGGTCTGCACTATCACGGGGTCTTGGGGGCCTTCTGGGAGTTGGGGGGGGGGGGGGTGGCCCCGGCAAAAAGGGGGGCGGGGGTCATCACCCCACAGCTCATCCACCAAGTGTCAAGTGACAGCGGATGGCTCGGCCAAATGGCACAATCCTGGACCCCTGGGCGAGGGGGTGCCTGGGTTGGCTGAGCCAGGATTCCCGTGGGAAAACTGCTGCGGGAATAGCTGCTTGATCCGGCAGAAATTCGATCGGCTGGGCAAGGGGGGGGGGTGTCAGCACAGCGCGCGCATGACAGGGAGAAATTGGGGGGTTCTGCTACAATTGGCAATATTCTTGCCTATACGGACCGTACTGCACCCCCACAATGTTGGACAGCCTCATATCGCAATCCGGGTTCGTTTCGTCCTGACAGCTCCAAAGCTGAGGAGAACACCGAAGGGGCCAGTCCATATCCCCAATGGGGAAGGAGCCAATCCAAACCCAAATTCTTGATAGATACCATGAACCTAAAGGAAAGGATGCAAAACAACACACGCCAATACACTAGAAGTAGATGCATAACAAGGCTCATTGTTACTGGTACTAGGCACTACTATGCAGCTTGGGGGCTGTCCTGTACAAACTTTGTGCATGGCGCGCGCACAACACGCAGTACGCCCCCAAGAAATTGGTGCATCGGAGACTTTTGGTGTAGCACACACAAAACAATCGCCCACCCCGAATAGGGTGTGGCCAGGTTAGCCTGTGCCTTCAGATTGTCGCATGCCCAAGACCACCACCCGAAACAGGTGCAGCAAATGGGATGTGAGGGAAAGGGCTCTGGCCATAAATCCACGATAAATCGACGATGGTTGGCACCCTCCAGAATCACTTCGGCATTCTCAACAGTACTTCAGGTTTGAACTGGCCAGCAAGGCGCCGTTACACATTGTTCGTGCCGTCCAGCAAGGCGCCGTTAGGCCCCCACCGACTGGGTTTCAGGTTAAGATCATGCCTTTAGGCCACATCACGTTTACTCTTGATTACCCTCCCTCCGCCGCTTCCTCCGTGTCTCACTGACATCTGTGCTAAACCCGCCCCCGTCACTGTCATACTGTGACACGCCCCCCAAGTGGGTGTCACTCACATCTGTACTAAACAAAGTGTCCCCTGATGCATCGCTGTCATGGCACACACTGTCACTACGCACACTGCTGGAGTACTCCATTCCTGACTCCACCCCTGACCCCCTAAGTCATCTCCAGAAGTCAGCTCCCGCTCATGGACTGAGGACATGGGCCCCCGTCCCAGCTCGTCCCTCTCCGCCACCCTACGCCTTTTGGACAGTGGGAGCAAGTTATTGGGATGGCCCTTCCTCCCGACCCGTGCCAACTCATCCACGCCGTCATTGCCCTGGACGTTCAGGTGAGACGGCACTAGTGCCCTGCGTTCAGAGCCACAAAATTTGTTCCCCCCAATCCTTATGCCCCGCCTCCCCAGTGGAAATGCACCAACCATGTCCGCACCACTTCTCGGCCTCAGAGCTCTGGAAATGACCTGGTCTCAACCTCAGACCCATCCAGTACCCCATCAACGAACGCCTCGGGTGCTGCAGAGCAACAATGCAGCCGCCCGTGTCAGAGCCACACCATTGTCCGATCTAAGAGCCTGGAGTGTAGTGAGCCACGCCCCCGCCGTCACACTGGGGCCTCTGAAGCTGGGATTGAAAGTATGACCCCGTTAACGTGTTGAACACGCCCATGGACAACGATAACAAGGGTAGCGTTGTCGCGCAACGGCACATTCAGAACCGCGAGTGAGGACCTCGCGTCCGATTTCTAGGTCGGTCAGTGATGAGTCAGGACTTCCACAAATGCTCAGGTCCGGCCTGCCACAGGGCCATCATTGCCAAAAGTGAATCACAGCGCTGCGAATGTCATTGGAAGTATGTATACCCGCAGTATGCGCGACCATCTAATCGTCCATGACCATCCCAGCTACTCGCACAGGACTACGATGGACTACGATGATTGCCAGGATTTCGGGTTGCATTTAAGGCCTTAGTGATGATAGGAAGCACCGCCCCCACCGCCCCCTGAACGCCAAGGGCCACACATACCCTTCCGTTGGGCCCTACCAGATGGCTCACGGCCTGATCCGTGCACACCACAGAGGCTGCACTGGCGGCGGTGCTGGGTTGGGTGAACAGCGTCCAACCGATGGCTGCGGCCAGAGAGTTGGTGATTGTGTCGCGGCGGGACCGTGGGGCTGCATCAAAGAGGAGGCAAATCGGGGGCAATGGAAGGGGCGAGTGCTGAATTGCAGTGGGGAAAATTTTGGCAGCCCCAAATTTTGGGGAACTGTGGAACAAACTGTGGTACAAAGCTCAAACGACCCCACACCCCACATGGTGACGTGCAGGTGCGTCACGTGGGGGTTTGTCCGCAAGCCAGCACCCGCAAGCACATGCACAGCCATAGGAGGTGTTTGTGCACAAGGAGCACACAGCGCGTGCACAGCGCCAAATAGTAATGCAACTTTCCTGTGACCACCCTGACATCCACCCACCTCTGGGGAAGCTCACGTGCGCATGCCAAAAACAGACAAAATCCTCATAGGACCCCAGCCAAATGTCACGCACAACCCCACAAGACCAAGAGCCGGCAAACAAATGTTCCACCCGTGCTCTACAATAACCATGAATATCAGTATACATCTTCTGCTGGACAGTCAATGTCTTGCGGCCAATGAAAGGGACATGGGAATGCAAGCTTCCCTCATATGCACCATCATGTACACCACCTCAAACTCCATGAAACATCCTTTGGTGCGTTGTGGCCCATACTTGTCCCATATCTTAACATTGGCACTCATACCGGGTAAGACCGGGCGTACCCACACAATGTTACCCAAATTATCCACTGCCACAGCGACCTTCCATAAAATAGCCTACTTTTTGCACAGCGCGCGCACAGCGCATGTCTCCCCATAGGAATAGGGAAGAGAAGCTTGTCAAGAGCCGAAAACGGCCTCAGGCACCCCCCTGTGCAAATGAATAACCACTTCCCATGCCCTCAACCATCTCAACCATGGTCGAGGCACATCAAGAGCTGCCCCTGTTGCCCCCCCCCCCCCCGATCCTATGTTGTGCTTTGTGAAAGCAGGAGATTGCCTTTCCACTGGGTATCCCCTCCCCCCCGCACCTGTGGACATCCCCCCCAGAGCGTGCGACGGTCCCCCCGAACCCCAGGAGGAATGATCACAGCAAGAGTTTGTGTGGAGATCAGACAAACAGTGCGCAGGGGCTGTGAGCTGCAGGATTCGGTCCCCTTCCACTTGCCACTCCCTCTGCACATCCCTTGCAACTGCTGCCCCACGCATGCACAGCGGCAAGGCCGTCAGGTGTGCAACCGCCGGTTGGCTCAAACGGCAGCCTGCCTTCGTCGCGCTACAGCGTATGAGCGCGTCCGGATAATTGTGCAGCGCTGGCGGTGCCACCGCCTCCTGGACGACTGTTGCTGGCACTGACCCTTGAGGCCCCAATACCCCGCTCTTCCGGGCTTCCGTTCTCTTGACACTCTACTGACCTATGGCGCACATATGCATCAAAAGGCCAGTCTATTCCCCCTCCCCATTGCAGGCAAAATCACGGGGTCGCTTGAGGAGAAAGGGCTCCCAAGGGGTTGTACAGGGGCAGATAGAAAAGCAGTTATTGACGGTTTTGGCGGTGACAAATGCAGTTGGCGATTGGCAGGGGTTGGATGTGAAGGGTGGTTGTGATGGGAGGTGGAGGGTCCCCATCCCTTCCCCCCTTCCACTGATTCCGTGGGCCAAAATGGGGCCGCCTTGCTAAGACAAGGACACACCAATGCAAAAGAGGGAAAGCAGTGCTGGCGCCATTCCGCCCCTGTTGCGCTGGGTGCAAGGGGGGAGGAGGGTGGCAACGCTCACGGGCAGACCTTCAAGCGGCATCAGGCTTTCACGGTCCATGTCTGCATTGGAGCCCTGCTGCACCTGCGGTCATTGAATGTGAGACATGATGGTCCCAAGGGGCACGAAACTGCACGCACGGACGCTGTTGGAGGGAGCTGAAGTCGGTTCCTGAATTCGCCCCGAACGCATCCAAACTGGAACCACTCCCAACCACATCTGACTGGCCAGGGGGTCAGTGCAACCCCCTGGTTTGCGAAATACACGCCTTTTTTCTCTCGGGCACACGCGGGACACACACTTTAGAGCGTTTGGCGACACCTTGGATACACAAAGTAGCGAACACACATTGATTTCTATGTAAAACGAACGGCATTCTGTCACGCCTCACACGTCTACATAATGAATGCGTGGCCCTGTGAGGCTCGTCATGCTGCATGTGCGCTTGCCATGATGCGTCATGCGTCATGTGCCATGTGCTTCTGCAGTAGGCAGTAATAGCACAGTACACAATGTCTGGTTGCACCAATCTACAGAGACACAAGAAACACACAATTGGATTTGGAGATGCACATTGGATTCAAACTTTTGAAGTTTGGAATCCACAAGATTCGCACTGTGAAACCTTTGGTATGTACACACCAACCCCAAGTCTTGTTTCTGAGAAAAACCAACTCAATCAGGAACCGGGGGTCATACATAGGGAAGGTTGCCAAGTCATCCAAGTCGATGTTCCGACCATCTATCCCAATGCTTTACCCCCGTCATACCGAGCTTGGGGTGCCCTTTTCACAATTACAAAAGCACAACCCATTCATGCACGACTGGTAGAAGTGGTGGCGAGGGAGTGTAACGACAGTATTCACCTCTCTTGGAATCATTGCTTGCTCTCGTGGGCACTAAAAAAAATGCCCAAATCCCTTAGTGCCAGGCTTCCATACAGACACATGCCCCCAAACGGTTGGAGTGGGACGGTGACTGTTGAAACTTTGCCCAGCGCGCCCAGCGTGCTCACGTTCCCTCACAAACATTCGAGCGGAAATCAGGAGGTAAGAGTTTGTCATTCCATCGATGTTCACCCAGAGCTCTGAGCTGTCTGTCAAGCTGTCACCTGTCAGGTCCAGCAGCAGGTCTGGGGATTGATATGCCCCCCGGGGGATTGCTGCAAAGCCCCTGAGTGACTGCTGGGGGCTGTCAGAAAGTCAGCACGCGAGAGCACAAAGAAGTCTTGTCAGTGGTAAATGTTCCATAGGCACCTTTCTGGTATAGGACGCTTCTCCTTTCTTTTAACTTGAGACCGAAGTTCCACCAAGTGCTCGCAGGACGTCCACAAAGCAGTTCATGGGTCGGCGACAGGCCTGTGTGTGGGTCAGGGTCAGGGTTATCTTGGTCAGGAGACCTATATGCCTCCTGCCCCCGTCCAGGAGGCCTAGGTCAAGCAGGGTGGGGGACAGGGGCACCTCTTGGTCTGAGATGTGAACCCTCCTGAAGGAGGAGTGGAGAGCGTGCCAAAGGCCCCTTGCGCAGCAAGATCAGCCCAACCCCCCCCCCCCCCCCCGCCCGCAAATCAGGGGGGATTTCCCAACAAATTGGGGCAACGCTTTTAGCATGTTTTCAGGGTGGTTTTTAGGGGTCCAGTCTATCTCTACTGCATCCCCACCCCTGTTTGTGGGGGGCCCAATGGCCGAGCCCGTGTACAAAGCATTGGAAACAAGGAATTTTTCTGTGAAATTATCGTGCCCATTCAGGAATACAGCCATTCGCATCACCATTGACCATTGCCAATGAATAGCCAATCTGGATGTTTGTGTCCATAGAGCGACAATCATAAGTCAATAATCCTTATGACACGAAAAGATCCCTCAGCAACACTGGTGGTCACGTGGAAAGGTCATTCAAGGCCTCTGTTAGCCGTGGGGGGTGATGGAGGGTTCTTCCAAATTTTTGACGCAGGAATATAGACGGATAATCCCCCCACCCCCCACCCCTATGGAGACAACCCCCAAAACACGCAATAAACCCTCCCAACCCTGGGAGGAACGGTCACCAAAGGACGCTCCGGGGGGCACACGAGAGGACCAACACCTGACCTTTCCGCAACAACTCCATCGTGACGAGAGGAAAATTTTTCTTGGTCGCCCTTGGCGCCCAGTGACGCCCTCCCCCCCTTCCGGGGGCCACTCTTCACGGGGGCTACTTGGCTCCTGATACCCCTCAACACAGGCAAATTGGGTCCACCAGTTTCGGTGCATGTAATGAGGGCTGTCAAGCGGTCTTGAGGGTTATTGAGGGGTGTTGGGGGTGTTCTAGGGTTGAGGAGTATTGATCGGATCATCATATGCTGCTGAGGTGCCTTGGGAGCGGTGTGGAGGGGTGGCAAGTTGCTCCGGGGCATTGATATTGGTTGTCTGGGCAACAGTTGTTGTACGGCCAAACACACACCTCAACCCTCCGTTGGGCATTCAGCTGCAACCGTTTGGTATTCTTCAGTGCGTACCCATTTGCCGTGAGGCCTGCACTGAGGCGCGACGACAGCACCAACTGCGTCTGTACACCGGGGCCAGCTCTGTAGCCACTGATGTGCACCAGCCCCAGACACGCTGCAATGAGGAGCAGAAGGCTCAGGACCCCGGCGAACGCGGGCCCTTGGGCATGAGGCCCAGCCAGAGAGTCCATAGGCCTCTGCGGTCCAGACGCACTCAACAGAGCTGTTGACACAATGCGACACATGACAGATTGCACGGGGGGATGCTGTGTGTCGCAGTAGTGTTTTTTGAACTACATGTACTGGCCCCACTCAGTGTTTAGGGCATGCAACGAACACTAGAATGCAGTAGGCCTCGCACAGTGCGCTCCTGCACACATGCAATGCAGTGCGACGTGGCTTTTTTTCGTTTGGTGAACTTTCGAATTGTGCGGCCCTCGCCACAGTGCCTGTCGGAGAGATGGTGAAAGTCCCCACAGGGTGAGTGTGCTGAGTTTGGGACTTAGGCAATGCAGTGCGACGGGGGTGTGTCGTGTCAGGTGCCTTTTGTGCCTCTCAGCCCTGTCTGAGACACCAGCACCATCGGCAAATACACTGTTGCACAGGCAGCGCACCTTCCAACATGATTCACAGGCTGGAGCAATGCAAAAACCTGTGTCAAACTTTTGTTTCCACTTTGACCTTGACCGTCTTATGTTGCTGAATCCCCCCTCCCCTCTCTGCCCCTGTGGAGACACCCCCCAGAACGCGTGCGACAGTCCCCCCAACCTGCGGGAGGAATGGTCACCAAATGATGACCCCCCCCCCCCTCCCCCTGGACCCCCCCTGCGGACCATGATCTCATTGCAAACTCTGCTCAAACTGCAAGGTTCGTAACTGAATGCAGCAAACCACTGATCTCTTGTCCAGATGCCCTGCTACTGGGCCAATGACAATGTGCAGCCTCTGTCTATTCCCCCCGATGGATAGGGTACACCCCAAAATCAGCTCGAACCCTGTTTGGGCGGCATGCACGAGGACCCAAACCAGACCTTTCCACTACAACTCCATTGTGACTCGAGGAAAATTTGTCTTCAGCGCATTCAGCACTGCACCGCTTTTTTGGGGGGGGGTCTCCACAGGGGGGAGGGGGGGTTGCAGCGTGACATTTGCCCAGCAACATTGATCTCACGCTCTTCCCCCTCTCGCAAGCATGGCCCAGATCAGGGAAAACAATTGTCAGACGATGACCTTAGATCCTTAGATTGGGACCCTGCTGTGGGGGACAGGCAGGTTTTCACCACACGTTTCAAGATGAGTGCAGACCCATCGCTGTTCTGAATCCACCATGGCTAGGTCAGAAACGGGGTGCACTTTTGGCCCCTTGCTGACACTAGCTGAGCCAGCAAAATAAAAAAACAGTGCCCTACACTCCAACCAGCTCATCAGTTGACTCAGTGGGACATGTACCCGGAACTACAGGGCATGCCACTCTTGCCGCTCTAAGGAAAGTTTGTGCACTGCATGCGCACTGTGTACACATGCAGTAAATCTCACCAGAACGGAAACCCACCCAACACCATCATCTGTGGTCACAGTAATCTTGCCCTTAGGGCGAGGCGCACCCAAGCAATTGGTGGAGGGTATTTTCTTCTTCAACTCTTGGAAACATTTGGGGAACACTCCTCCTCCTTCATAGTCCATGTCCAGGGTGTCTTCTTTTTATAAGGTCGGTCAGAGGCACTGATGAATAGGTGGAATGATGGAAATGGGCCAAGAACCAGTTCGTTTAGTTGCCAACATGCAAAAATTTGCCTTGTGCGCACATTACATCAGCAGCATTCTCCCAATATTAATAATGAGGGTGCAAGAAATTCATCAAGAATGGGGTGCTATTGTTGGTACTCGGTCTCACACTGTAGATTCCACTAAGCAGGCCTTTTCTGTTTTGTTTTCTTTGGCCTTCACAATAATCAGCGGTATACCACAACAAGGCAATAAAGCATGGAGGCATTTCCGCACTGTGTGGGCACAACACCCAAACAGCACCCCTTATGAGGCTGAATATGCTGAATATGCTGGAACCAACCCCCAACTACCAACCACATGAAAACACCACTTGCAAGGGCCCAAAGCTGAAAAATAAAGGCACGACATCTGCTCGCAGCTCCTTAAAATTTTTTCCACGGCGTTATCTGACCCACACAATGCAATGCAAGGATCCTGAGGAATGCTTGGCAACATTGAGTTAAGTGCCTCGCCAATTGAGGCACCAGTGCTGAAGTTCCTTATAGTTGATTCATGGTCCTTCTTATTGCTTGCCCCCAAGTGTCATACACACATTGCAAGCGGGGGATTGATGCACAAACACATGCAGGGGTGTCCTTAACGGAAAAAAAAAAAAGTGTTCCGGTTTCCCAAAAAAGCCCGCGGGCACTCCATGTGCTCAACCATGGTTGGTGGCAGTTGGCGGTTGGCGGTTGGCGGCGGTTGGCGGTTGGCGGTTGGCAGTTGGCAACCGGCGATTGGTGGCGGTTGGTGGTGGTTGGCGGCGGTTGGTGGCTGGCGGTTGGTGGTTGGAGGCTGTTGGCAGTGGTTGGCAGTTGGCGGTTGGCCGCCGCTGGCGGTTGGCGGCGGTTGGTGGCTGGCGGTTGGTGGCGGTTGGAGGTTGGCGGTTGGTGGCGGTTGGAAGTTGATGGGAGTTGGCGGTTGGCGGTTGGTGGTCCCTTGGGGCTGTCCTTAAGGATTCCCCCCTAACCTCCTGACAGGTACAGCTCACACATACACAGTACACAAAACCAACACTGATGCTTGCTCCTTCACTGGCGTCGGTAGACTCGTGTGCCGTGGATCTATGATACACTTCTCCATGATTGTATCAATGGTGTTCCTGAAGTGTGCGTAAGTGTCCGGGCGGGTGGGTGGGCCCAAAAATCTTTAAAAGATTCTATAGTGATAGTGCATATGAGTGGTATTATGGGGTGAATCCTGTGATTCGCCTATAGGCGAATCCCTTGATTCCCCCCTAACCTCCTGACAGGTACAGCTCACACATACACAGTACACAAAACCAACACTGATGCTTGCTCCTTCACTGGCGCGCCAGGCCCGAAGGGCACCGTGGGTCATCTCTGACTCTCACTCATGTTGGCTCTCGTGGTTCCACATATATGGGCGTGCTCGCTCACTGACTCACACTGTGCTGTCTCATCCATCGCACTTGCGAGGGGAGCTCTCTTTTATATACCCCGGGTATGGTCCTGCTCTGCCTGCACCACGTGTCGTCCCTCCCCCCCCCCCTCCCCTCTCCAGCCCACTCTTTCCTTACCCTGGTACATGAGCGCCATGGACGGTCCGTGCAGGAGTGACAGTCATCCTCATGCCAGCCTCGCCTCAGTCTGAGTCCTTCTGTTCCAGATCATCCTTCACAAGCTTGAAAACATCCTTGATGAGGTCCGCTTTGCCATTGAGGGTGACTCTTTGCACTGCTGTGGCATGGTGGGTGAAGGACATCGTCAGCCTGACTCCTGGTGCCAGTCGCAGCTCATGGCGGACGAGGTAAAGGTGGCGTTGGGCTTGGAAAGGTGGCGTTGGGCTTGGTCCTTGCCCTTCTCAGCAGGCTCGACCCGCGCCATTGCATACTACGCCCTGGTGCGGCGCGTGATCCATCCACAGAAGGTCTGCCAGGCGTTGTGGAGGTCCCGTTCTGGTACTGGCCGGCACAGCACTAACTCGAAGGATTGCTCGGTCATCGCTCTCAGGCGGTATTTGGGTTGTTCTGCATTGAGGTGCCCTTCCGCTCTCTCCGCTCTCCGCCTCAGCGTGCGCGCCTTCTGCGCCAGCTTGCCTTCCGGGCCCCGAGATCCTCGTGGGCGTTTCGACCCCACTTTCCCCTCGTCATGGGACTCCTCCTCATGTCGGTCGCCCCACTCAGACATGTTGCAGGGGCCTGCTACAGCAAAAGAGGGGGCACTCCAGCCATCGCTCATGCGAGGAATGCCCCCCCCCCCCCCCCCCCCACCCGCTACAGTCGGACCGACCCAAAACTCTGCACAAGGTGCAGCTCCCCGCACAACGCACCCCACTTATGTGCCGCCTCAACCTTTGCCCTGGTGATGCTTGCTGGCGTCAGGTCAGGCAAACGGGATACAACATCAGCAGGCATGCGCGCAGTATCAACCCAGACAACATTCAAGACCATGCCCGTGTGCCACAACAAGTTCCAAAGAGCACGGAGTATCTTCACTTGCGTACATGCCCTCGTCGACGCCCTCATATTGGCTGCACTGTAGCAGGCTGCTCTATTGTCCACAAACAATGAGACCCTGTGCCACTTCTGGGTCACCGCAAACCTACAGGCATGTAGGACACCACTGAGCTCCGCCTGCTGCTGGTTCTTCGCCGGGATCTTTCGCGTTCGCATGACTCCATTGCGTCCAGAGATGCCCAGGCGGTATCCACCAGCAGCCTCTGCTGCATCCACCGACAGGGCCGGCGCAAAGCCAAAATGCCCAGGCATTGGGTCAACCGTGGCTGGCACATACGATATCGCCAACGCATCGAACAGTGCCGATATCAGGGCCGGGCTCGGGCGGTGCCGAAACCGATGATGTCCCCAACAGAACCTATGCCACCCCTGCAGAAACAGGGTGACCCCTTTTCGTGGTCCAAATGCCCATTGCATTTTTCCCGTGACCCGTTCCGCCACCTTGGGAGACACAGGCGAGCAGGCCGTTTTGATGGCAGTCCCCAAGCACTTTGTGGGCATTTTGTCGGTGTTCCGCACCTCCCCTTTGGCCAGGTCGAACATCTTTCCGAGCCACAGGACATTCTGATGTGGCTCGAGGCAGGATTTTGTGGAGATGCGCAGGCCCTTTGCCGTCAAGAAACCCGCCAGCCGATGGCCCAGGCTGTTCATGCACTCCCTGTCACGTGACAAGATCAGGACATCATCCAAATAATGGAAACGGTAGATATCGAGCCCCTCCGCGTGGTTGTCAAAGAACTCCTTCAACAGCGCTGCCAATGTGTCCTGTGCCAGTACCGGGGAAAACTTCCACCCAAACGGGAGGCAGTGGAAGTGCGCCCCCTGTATGCGAAACAGTCCCCTATGTTCAGCTGGGATTTGCAGGCTCCAGTAGAAGTTGGATATGTCCAAGGTAATGCCCCACAACGGTGCTCCACGGTGCATCTCCCGTTGGATGGTCTGAAAGACCGTGTGAATCGACGGAAGCTTGACCTTACGCAGCGGTACCTTCGAGCAGTCGTTCAGATTTCGCATGTGAATGATGAAGGAGCACTTCACATCATTTTTGGGTTTAACGAAAGCCGACACATTGTCCGTGAGGTCCTCCCACTCAAGGGCACCCAAACACGTGGGGTCCTGGCACAGGAACCCATCGTCCACCAGCACTCCAATCATGCGCCTGGTGTGCAATGACGGCTGCCATACATCGAATCTCCCACAATCTGGCCCCGACTTCCAACTCCGTATATCCCAGATGAGGCGCGTTGGGATGTTCGCGTTCCACACATCTAAAGGGATGTCCAGGCTGCCCTTCTCTCCAAGGCCCGCATCAATCATTCTTTCTGAGATACCTCCCGACGGGCCATCCCCATCATACCCGTCGTAGTCCTGACCCAACAAGTCCCAGTTGAGCTCATGCTGATTCCCCATGTGGCGTAGGATCGTTTCCAGGTGTGCCTGCCCACCGTCCACATCTCTGAGGCGCTCTCGCGCTCGGAGGATCACTGCAAGCGCGGCCCGAAAAAGCTCATCCCGCGGGATATCCGAGACCCTCTCGACCCGTCTTGAAGCCGACCACGCACACGCCCGCGCCCGCCTATATGTGACCCACGCTCCTGCCGTACTTCCTCCTCCAACTCCCATGAGACATTTTAACCTTCGCGGCTTGTGCTACTTGCCCACCTCGTCGCCGGGTGATGCCTGTCTCGATTTCCCACCCCCCCCCCCCCCCCCTGCCCCACAGGCCGTCCGGCCAGCCGCCTCCTCACGCGCTGCGTCTCCTCTTTCCCCTCTTTCCCCTCCCGCCATCGGTCTTCCGAGGTGAGGGGCTATCTGAGGATGACCCACAGCACGTGGAATCTCCAGAGTCGCTCTCTGGGGCGTTCCCCTCAGGGATATCGTAGGCCTCAGGGGCCCAGAACTCCGTACACCGCCTGGTTGCCGTTCCCGCAATCCATGGCCTCCCCTTGAGGTAACTGGGGGGGGGTAGGCGTTGTGAATGGGTGCCGGATGCGTCCTGGGTGCGGGCAGTTGATGTAGGCCATTGCCGTTCTTGTGCTCCTCCACCTGAACCACGCCTTGATGCTAGGGATCTTGCCTCCAGCCTTGTACATGGTCGCTGGGCCCAGGCGTCGCCACGCGTGCCACTTGAGGTCCTTCCACTTGGATCCACGCAAAAGGGTCGCCATGACATTCTGCAGTTTGTCCTCAGAGACCAGTCACTGGAACTTGTCGAGGTTCCAGCATCGTTGTGCAATCCAGGCGCATAACTGCAACCATTTGAGGGCCACTCCTGAAACCGTACGGGTAATCCAAGCCCTGTGGACTTTGCGGTCATAGAACTCCGCCGTTCCTGCCAGAACCCCCAGCCTGTGGAAGCTGATGCTGGCCGCCTCGGCGACTCTGAGGCCCAGCAGCGTTGAAAGTACCGCGAGTCCCACCACGCACCACTCCAGTTCTGAATCTGCTTGGTGTGCCATGATCTGCAGAGCCTCAAAACTGCCCCACTCCTGCGTTGACTTCTCTTCCAGTCGTTGTGCTGCCTTGAATGCCTTCCACAGCCGTTTTGGGACCGGCTCGCTGACCACCCCCATGGTGTATGCCATGGCCGCCGCATTGAGGATTGTTTTGACCGAACTGCTGCCTTTTCCCTCTCGAATGGCATCACACACGACTTGCTCCACGACCTTGTATGGTCCCCACTCCGGCCGGGCCATGTGCGTCTGTCGGAGTCGTCGCATTCCTGTCTTGTACGTGCCCAGCGATGTCGTGCTACAGGAGTTTGCGAGGACTTGCCAGTTGCTTCCCAGGACCCCATCCTTGCTGTCCCCCTGGGCTCGACACAATGCGGCATATGCCCGTCGGTATGCCGGCCATTCCCTGGGGATCTCGTCGTCTTCACTCTCCCCCTCCACTTCTCCTTCGTGCCAAAGGAACCTGTTTGTGCTATCCTCCGCCATGCCCCCCCCTCCCCCCCCTGCCGGGGGAAGTCAGTTCTCGCAGTCCCATATCCAGTGGCTGTCGCCACATTCTCCACAAGGCCCCGGGGGGCCCTTTGCCACGTCATAGGCGTTGTCGCCTCTCGCAGTGCAGTAGTAGGTGATGTTCTCCAACTCCGCGAACCTGAATCTCCCTTTTCGGGTCGCTTCGATCCATGTGCGGGCTCCCAATCTTTCCAACTCCTTTGCAGACCTTGCCGTAACCCGGGACTGTGGTTGCTTCCCGGTGCCCTTATGTGAGCCACCAGTCACGCTGTGGCCCCCGCTGGGGTACTTCTCTTTATAGTTGTCCTTGGAGACCAGCATCACCTCCCACAGCTCCTTTGCCAGCGTCTCTCCCTTGTCCTCCTCGTTGGACTCCAGGAATTTCTTCAGTGAAGCCGTCGTCTCACGCATCCATTTGGCATTTCCCGGGGCCTCAACAAACTCGTCCAGCGCTGCAGGGGTCAGGGGTCGCACGATTTTTGCTCTCCGCTTGTGCTCCAGTCTCACTTTGAGCGCTTCCATCTGTTTTGAGATCTCCTGCTCCTCCGGGTCTACAGATGCGCCTGGCTTCCCTCCATCTGATGCATCTGTCGATACCAGGTTCAGTTTGTGGCCTTCCCGGATGATGATCCACTTGAAGTTGTCGAACAGGGCCAGTGCTCCCATTGCCTTGAGCACGAATTCGGGGTCTTCTGGCTTTCGGGTCTCCGGGATGCCCTCAGCAAACTCTCGGATGGCCAGGCGGTGCTTGGCTGCTAGCTGTGCCACCTCCATTCCCGCCTTTGCGATTTCGGCACTGGAGCAGAGCTTCTCAAAAGTGGTCCACTGCGACTCCAGAAACGACTTGATTCGAGCCCTGATCTCGTCGCTGACCGCCAGCTCCGTCTCCTTTTTCGCCTTGAACTCCCCTGTCTGGACCTCAATTGTGCATCGACAGCAGCTCTCATAGCCAGCAATGGCGTGGAGGAGTTTGAGCGGATCTTCTTCCCAGCCAGAGGCCACCTTGAGGTCCTGCAGCCATTTGTCGTGGTCCACCCCCGCGTCTCTGATGCGCTGCATGATTTCCACTGCCGCTCTCACCAAGTGGTCTGCGGGGAGGGTGCTCTTGTAGACCTCGAACTGGCCCTTGGAGACGAAGTCTTTGAAGGTGAGGGACTCCATGCTGATGGCTGACATTTTGTATGGATCTCCTTGCTTGGCCTGACGGGCCTGAGAACCCAAAAATCTTTAAAAGATTCTATAGTGATAGTGCATATGAGTGGTATTATGGGGTGAATCCTGTGATTCGCCTATAGGCAAATCCCTTGGCTGTCCTTAGCAAAAAAAAAAATCTCGTCCCTTAAGGACACCCCTGAACACATGCATCTCGCCTATGCTCTTGTCACTTAGAATCTACTTTGGCTATGGTGCCTGAAGTAGCTGACTTTGTGCACAACACATAATGCACCCCTGGAGAACATTTTCGAGGACTCTACATCACCATGGTTGAGAAGGAGTGTTTGCACACCACTTTTGACAGAGCCATTTAACAAAAGGCCCCCAAAAGGATATACCACAAAGAGGTATCCTACATCAAATAGAATACATGCATATGCTTTGCATGGCGGTCCCATGGCTACATAATCCTTGCCGTATTGGTGAGGGTTGATGTGGTCTTGGAATCTCTAGTGGGGCCATTTCCAGCACTTTGAGCTTGGATCACACACTTAGTGCGCATTGCGAGCGCACTGCGTGCAATGCTGACGCAATGAAACCTAGCCAGGGAGGAGGGGAGGAAACCCCCTTGCATTTATGCAAGCATCACAAGAGTCTTCATACCCTTGGTGATTGGTGGCCATGGTCAAGCGCAATCTGCTGTTGCGTGGGTGTGTTGGAAGATGGCGGTAGCCTTGTGGGGACACAAGCATTGTGCCTTGACCCCATTGGGGCCCAACTTGTGGCAATATGCAGCACTATGTGGGCCGTTAACAATAAGCCATGCTGATGATTCGCAATGATCCGAGAGTGCAGATGGAGGGTTCAAGTGCTGGCTCATAAAGAGAATCCACAAAGACATTGTTTCTTTTTTTTTTTGCAGTAAACATAGTCCAGAAGCTGTGAAGGTGAGTTCACGGGTGCTATGCTACATTGCACATATGACAGGCAAACATATGTGCTCACTATACTCTATTCTCATATGCACACTGGCGTGTCTGATACCCCTAGCCATTGCGTGCCCTCACAGGCTAGGACCTACGGGTACCCACCCATGCATACACTAGCCTTCCTTGTGTGTGTCGTTCAGTACCCCATCTGTCCGTTGATCCCTCCGGCGTGTACACGCGACTCCAGCATATGATACAAGGGATCCCCGCAACGCGGGGCACATGGCAAAGACCCAGAGTTCACATGCTTATACCAGAGGGCTCTCTGATGCGGTAGGCAAAACCGCCAAACCATATGGCAAGCTTATAATGCGTAAGGGGAAGAAAAGGCATGTTGGATCATGTGTGCCATTCCCCACAGTTCCTCAAAGGTGACAAGCTTTTGTCGCTTTGCAGAGGCCATGTCCAGTGGCGGGCGTTGGCCCAGGATGCCGGCTTGTGCGGCAGTGGCGTTTAGGCAGAGGCGACTCCACCCTATGGGCGGCGCGCTTAGATGCCCACAACTGGCGCATCACCGAAAAGAGCTCAACCCTTCGGTTACGCCGCTAGTAGTGCCGGTCTGCAGAGGTGGTCCACACTCTAGCACGTCGCAGAAGAAAGTGCCAGTGCCGTGATTGCCGCACCAGAGCATCTAGCACGTCGCGGTATGAATCTATTAGTGAGGCCCCGAGAACGGCACGTTGATGCAAAAACCAAGGCTAGGCTAGGTACTGCAGAGGCTACCCGCTGTGCCCCTGGGTCTCGGGCAGTGGAACAGAGGATCTGGTCGAGATATTTCACCGCCCACGATCTGGTGTGGTACGACTTGCGGCCGGTCCCATGTGCGCACCGCTCTGCAGTGGGATGCCCCTTGAGAGGTGCGGCCATCCCGCCGCGATGTTCTCTCCCGGGGCCCTGTATACCCTACTTGATTGCAGAGGACAGAGTCCGTGGGGTTCGGTCGTACGGCTTGTGGGCACAGCTTTGTGTACCATGCTGGCACCGCTGTGGACAGCATGGGTGGCACCTGTGGGTCGTAGGGGGGCATGGTGAGTTGGCTGCGCAGTTTGCATACACCATGTAGGGCGTGGTACTGGTGCCATGCCACACGCTCCTTGAGGTTGACCCGCAGTGCTCGGGGGATGTGGTCCCATAGGGACTGTGGTATGCGAAGGCAGGAAACATGGTGTAGGTCCGCCGCCCACGCTCTGTTCCACCATTCAGTTACCGTATCTTGCCAAGGTCCCCATGTGCTAAGCCACATGTTGCGAAATGCGACTTTCCAAGGCATGCAGTGTATGAGGCGTTTGTGGACAGTGGTACCGTGATGGAGGGGACATAGGGGGCATTTGGGGGTGGTATGGTCCCATGGCGCGCTCGTCCCATCCCATTGTACCTAGCCCCAGAGCCATTTGACCTGGAGCATGTGTCGGTCCCCGCGCATCGGCAACCAGGACACCCAGTGCGCACCGTTGAAAGTGACAACACGCCTCCGCTGGAGGATCCATTTTCGCGCCGGAGTGGGGGTGGGCCCGCCGCATATTGCAATATCTTCGGGGCGCCGGGGATCGTGATCCGGCACAGGTAGGCGCGTGGCCATCTTGGCGAGCAGGTCTACTTCCCCATGACGCCAAATTTGTTCGCGTTCCTACGCGTTGCGGGCCTCCGTCTCAAGGCGGTGGTTGGCGATCCACTCCGCGGCGACGTGTTTGTGTTGCACCTGGTCACACACTTTGTGGCGGATGTCGGCATCGGAACATGCGTGCGTGGGTCGGCGGTGAGCGCATTTTGTGACCGCCATGTTGTCGATATATTGAGTGTCACCGTCAGATGGCATGGTTGCGCCAATGGCTGCTCCATGAATTTCAGCCCTGTAGGACTGTTGTGGACCCGCCACCCGGGCAAGGATGCGAAGAGGCCCCTTTGCCACTGCTGCCCCCGCCACCTGGTATTCCGAGCCCGCAATCTCAACTTTTTGAAGGCTGCCATTGGAGTACAAGGACACTTTGGTTGGTGGTACCCCCCCCCCCCCCTTGTCGTTCCCCACCCCACGGAAGACGGTCCCCCACCACCCCCTGGGGGATGGTCACCAAGTGACGGTCCCCCACCCCCCCCTGGGGGACCGCACCACCACCGTACACGCGGGGCGGAGAGGGGGCACGTGGCCGTGAGAGGCACCGAACAGACGCACGGTCGTGCGAGACGGTCTTGCCATCATGGTCATAAGTGATGCGGCGATATGCATCACCGTGCTCCGAATGTCCAACGGCCTGCGCCAAAAAAGGTTCCCCCGTGGAGCGGATGAACATCACACTTGTCCCAGGGGGAACCATGGTTGTGCTATCAAGTTCCATTCAGCGGAAGTGAGCAAAATGTCCTGCCATGAGTGCAAGGGATACAAGTGGCAGTGCCCCACAACACAGTCACCCACACAACAACACAATGAGCCGCAACGAAAATTTTGGGTTGACCAAGTGACGGGTCCCCAAACCCCCCCCGGGGAACGACAAGGGGTGGGGAACGACAAAGGGGGGGGGTAGCTGGTTTGAGTAGCACGGTATGCCCGCGATGGTGACAGGGCGGTATCCTGCAGGCACCGTGCCCGCCGAGGGGTCTACGTGGTACCGGTGTGGGGCAATGTAGTGGCGCGTGTGGAGGGCATCCCCCACCTGTTCTTTGCGGGCTGACAAGAGGACGCCGTCATCAGAGCTTTCGCTGTCGATGAGGTTGGCCCCCCCGGCCGGCCGCCGCGGAAGTGCTAAGTGAAGTGCAGTGCGAGCACCTCGCTGGGTGAATACAGCCAGGTAGTTGCGGATACACACCGCTCGGGAGGGTAATTCTTTGCTCTTTGTTCTTTGCCTGCGGTGATGTCCTTTTGGTTGCTCCCTGTAAGCCGAGATCCTTGGCGGCACCGTGGGCTCCATCTCTTGCTCTTGCTACGATTGTGGCACGTTGTATGGTATTATCTTGATCTTTGGCAACTCCGCCCAGCGTCTCGTTGCCGGTACCATGTACGGTATGACTTTGGTCTTCGGGGACTTGGCATGCCTTTCTGACTCTGGCTACACTCTCCGGTGTGACCTGTGCGCTGCATCCGAGCGTGTACGTTTCTTGGACGTCGGTGTTCACTCTGTTGCTCATGGCTCCACTCCCCTCGGCTGGCGGCACTAGTGGCATAGTGCACAATGCTCTCGGGTTTTGCGCCCGCAGTGTCTACATGGCCACGTGCCCGGTTTCCAGGCCGTGCATTTCAAGCACACCGTGCGGTGTGCGTAATTATAAAAGAGACACTCCAAGCATACCCAGTCGCCGGGCTTGCGTTCCATTGCACAAAGCTCTGCGGAGGATTGTGGGGTTGGCGGCCGTTCGTTGTCCGCTTCCTCACTGCCGCGGCCGTTTTCTGTGGGCCTCTCGCACGTTTACACTCCATGCAAAACAAAACAGATGCCGGTCCACTGGGGGCCCCGCAGCACTCTTCGTAGCGCCGCTAGTTGAGTTCCTCATCTTAAGGGATAGACACTGTCCAAAGGGAGGGTGGGTGGGACCCTCCATTTCGATTATGAAAATCAACTAAGTGTGAACAAGGGAAGAAATGCATGCTGTAAAAACACACTGTCAACGGCAGCTCAAGGGAACAAATTAAACTTCAATTTCTACAGAAACTACAGTTTACACTCCCTTCCACAGTGCAATGTATGCAAAACAAAACAGATGCCGGTCCACCCAGGGCCCGATTGCGAGAGGAAAGGATTTTCCTCATGGCCCAACACGGCAGAAAAGACATTCCAAACATGTCGTCGACTCGAAATTGACGTGCTGCGCATGCAGCCGGTCGAAACTGGGCCAAGTGATCTCCTGGCGCCTGCACTACTTATAAACGGACAGGGGAAGCATGACTGGCACGCGTGTCAGGCCGGGGGCGCCCCTCACGGACTGCATCCCCCGAAGAAAGGGGGTTACACACCAAGAAAAGTGGAAGGCTGCTGGTTTCTAGGCTAGCACACCCGGCGCAGTGGCACCGTAGCAGTAGTGTGTGGGCCCTTCAACCCGCTGCAACATGGTGTGGGGGGCGTTGAATGGGGTGGAGAGGCGGTCAGATCAGAGCGCCCCCCCCCCCCCCGGCAAAGCAAAAGGAAACTGTCGAAAACGGCCATGGCCCTGGCACCTCCCCCCCTCCAGGTGGGGGAAGCGGAGGTGTCCTCCCCTGCTTCACCCGTCATACCCCGTCAACAGCCACGAAGGGTAGAGGGGCAATCTGGGCTGTCATGTGGCGCGCTGACCCATGGGAAAGGGGCCAACGCAAAGAAGTCCTGGTAGGGGAAGGGGGACGAGTGCCATTGCCAGTACCTCTGACCCCAAACAAGAACTCAAAGAGTCAAAATCATGCATCCTACTAGGCGGATCCGCTGGGTTACGACCAGAAGGTACATAAAAGCCCGCATGGGAATCCCAGACCAACGTCGAAGCCAGAACAACGCCCGCAGTATCCGCTGTTGTCCTACGCAAAAGACAGCACCCCTTTGCCCCTCGATCTAGCATTGCGCCACGGCACTGTCACTGCCACCACAAACTCGGGGCCATTTCATATAAGTTGCCCGGCAGACTCCCTGCACCCATCCCCACAACTCCGCTGCTTGCAAGGTAGTCACCTAGCGGGGGCACCGAAACGTACGCATGCCCCCCAATGGTAGGTATAAACAAACAGAAAAATTGTCTGGTCCCACAGCGGCGGCGTCAGCAAATAAAACATGGTCCCCCCAGTAGGTCGGGGGCTCTACTTGCACCCTGGCCTTCACCGGATACTTCTGAGGAACAAAAGCAAAACAAATGGCCGTCAGCAGCGGGCGCAACAAAGCACGCGGGACTCTACTGCCCCCCGCGTGTTTCCAACAATATGCACCAGCCAAAAATGGACTCAATCCCACTGACGGCCTTAAGGCCCACTCCAGGCGACCTAGCAACCTCTCCATTCCTTTCCTATTCAATAGACCCAACACCAACAGCAACCACAGCCGAACCAGACCTCTCAGCATTCCGGGGCGGTTCTCTAGAGTGCCTCTCTTAAGGTCAAAAACCTTTCCTACAAAGTGTAGATCATCTGCTTGCTCCGTGACAGATTTTTGGCTAATCACAAAACCTACGCGCTGCAATCTCTGCTGGGCACCCTGGTTCCTACAATTAAAATGTCGTCCAGCTAGACAAACAAAACAGTACAGGCAGCCACCACAGCGACGTCCTAACCACACTGTATACCAACTTCTGACACAGGAGGGGCGAGTATTTCTAGCCAAATGGCAGGGACTGCCAAACATATTGGGCATCGCCCACACACACACTGAACTCCCCGACCCACGACCTAGGCAAGCGCAGACTCCAAAAATAATTGAACGGGTCCAATTTTGCCATATATAGCCCGTGCCTCCCCCCCAACAAAACAGAATCCCGAAGGCGCTCAATCTGGGGCAACTGAAAGCCCCTCGGCTTACGGTCATCATAGGCGTTCTGTTTGACGCAATTCAATATGAATGCACACTTCTCACTACTCTTAGGTCGAACCTGTGCCTTACCGCTGGCTTCCCGCACGTTCTTGTGTTTTCGCAGTGCTCCATCCCAAACCAAGGCATCCAGCATCTCGCGCACCCCCACTCCGTCGGATAAACCCGCTCCGTGTGTCTCTTGTCTCCACTTCTGGTACCGACCTCTCAAATCCTCCGGAACACAGCGCGACCACGGTGACTCCGCTGTTGCCACGTTTCCCACTTGTCCTAGCCCTCTTGCCGCTACCGTCGGGTCAACTTCTCCATGGTCCTCCTCGTCATTGTAGTAGCTTTCCTCATCCTCTGGGTCGATGCCCTTTTGAGCCAATTCGGTTAAGCAGCCCACAACGACAGGGATGATCTCCACGGTTCCTGTGCCGGCTGCATCGGAAATTCCCAATATTAGCTGGCTCACTGCTTCTGACATCCTAGCTCTCTCCTTCGCATGTACCTGGCCGCACACGTTGTCATGTACCTGCATCAAGTCCATGTCCAGCTCCCTTCCCAGCTCCGTTATCTTCTCCATGCGGCAGTTCTGTGTCTATTGGCCTCTACTTTGCCCCTGGCGGTCCTGCCGATCGGGTGTGTCTCCTCTTCCGGGTGGCTTGTCCAGTCGGTCCCAAAACATCGCCATCTCTCTGTGCCTCTGCTGCCAGCTCCCTGAGCTCTTTGCGAAACCATGCTGGCCACCATTGCTTGGAAGACCAGTCTCTGTACACAAGGCGATATCCACTGTCTCCACATACCGGCACCGGCTGCCCTCCCCTCTCCACTAACTTCCATGCATGTTTTGTTTGCACAAGCAGAGCACAAGAAAAACTGCACAGAACTTGGGACAGCAGTACTGAAGTATCGCCAAGGCCGGTCGTACCGGCGATTGTATGGACGGGTGCGCTGCGGACCACTCCGCTGGATGCGGGACCCCTCTCTATTACTGACCCTGACCCTGTACTCTGGTCCACGCACTGCAGCACGGTTAGATCCCCCACTCTTAACTCCAGGGAATCGGTTTCAAAGCACACAGATATGGGCGGGGATACTCTCAGGAGGTCAGCCGGTCAGTGGGTGGGTGGGTGGGCAAAGACAGAAAAACTGCCTAAACATTGGAGACGCAAACAAAAGTTGAGACGAGGCACAACTAGTGTTTGCACAAGCAGAGCACAAGAAAAACTGCACAGAACTTGGGTATTCATTCTCCGTTGAATCCAGCCCACCACCCTCTCATCCCACTCCCGAACCCCACCCCTCGAGGAATGCGAACTGAGGTAGTCACAGCACAAAAGCAGGAAAGAACCCAGCGGCAATGCCGCCAGTGATGCCCACAGCAAGGGGCGGGAACAGACGACTGTCACGGTCGCGGATCCTTAAGGATTAAAAAGATGCGCAAACCGCATCACAAGGCCGTAGCCCCCTTGAATCCATACATAGGGCACAGTAAACCTGTGACTTTTATTCCAATCTGTAAGGGAGACGACGGCGACTCCCTCCGGCAGCTCCACCTCCCAAACCTCACAGCATGCATGCTTGACCGGGTGTTTAACGCTGCGGCCATCACGAGTCACTCGGCGGCGCGGCGTGCCTCCCACTCGTGCGGCCACGTCCCAGACCGCTCGCTCCAAAAACCCATCCCTGTCGTCAGGGAGGGGGCACTGGGGGCACAGGCGCACCCCGTTGCCGAGCAGCACCCTACGGATGGGCAGGTGCGCCACCTTGCCGCGTAGTCGACCCCGGAGTTCGGAAGTCCATTTTGCCGCCCTCCGCTGCTTGGCCTCCACTGATCGGTGGTGACGCTGTGCCCCATGGCGGCCCTTCCGGTGGGCGCCACGGGAACCCCGACGCTTGCGGGCCCCACGCGTGCCCCGACGCTTGGGCATATGTGCGGTAAAAACGTGCTACACGGCGAGCGAATGCACTGCCGACCCGGGACCGCTGGGGGGGGGAGGGGGTTACACTAGCCTCGCAAGCACACCACCCCCCTCACCCGGGCCTCGCCCATGTTGCTGAGCAAGTTATCCCACGTGCGCCAGGCCTGGACCTCCGCCCTCGCCTGGGAGCCCTGAAACACCGACACCACCCGCGACATCGGGTCCCCCGGCTGCAGCGCCGAAGGTACCCACACCAGGCGGACCACAATCCCCGAAATCCAAAGAACCCTAGCCAAAGACCTCAACACTGCTTGATGGTGAGTCAGGTGGCTAGTCGCACGCATATGGAGAACCTGTGCAATGGCGGCCTCACTGTCGCTACACACCGTAACGGACTTGTGCCCTTTCCTAACTGCGAACCTTACAGCCCACGCCAGGCCTCTCAGCTCTGTGGTCTGCTGGCTAGCAAACGGGTCTGGGGCGCCACATGCGTACGGACGCCCACACCCGGGATAAGCGCTCCCACCCTCCAGCTCCCTACATCACGCGCACCATCAACACAGACAATGACATCCCCGATCCATATAGAAGAGGACGTAAGCCTGTCGTCCTTCCCAAACTGGAAGGCCTTCAACTGGCGCCATGCCTCCCCTCCGGGCGCCTGCCAGGGCTCGGCCGCCACCGCCGTCAACGTTGCGAGGCTGTTCAGCATTTTCAGGGGGAAACCCCGGGCAGGCTGCTTGACCCCTCCCACCGTCCTACCCCAGCGCAACCAGCAGTAGGCACCCGCGGCGAAGGGACAGCCGAATCCCCGCGGGCGCACGTGCCAGTTCAGTAACCCCGGGAAGCTCTGGAGGTGCTGGTCAGTTCCCCTCCCCACCTCCAGGCGCAGCCAGCCCACCCACAACTGGAGCAAGGCTTGCTCATGGCTCCTGACTTGCCGGGTCGCCAGATTGAGCTCCTTGCCGAAGAATGATGCCACGGGCACTGGATCCAACACGCTCTTAGGACTGATGAGAAAGCTGGCCTCGATCAGTGCACGCACAGCCGAATGCCCCGCTTCCCTCAGCACCTCCCTATCAGTGAAGACGAGCAAAAAGTCATCAAGATAGTGCACAAGGAGTATCTCAGGGGGCAGTACCCCCCGCAGGACGCGGGCCAGACCCGTTTGGCACAAGTATGGGCTGTATTTCCAGCCGAACGGCAGACGCGACAGCGCCACAGGCGGGGCCCCGGGGGTGGGTCGGAAGCAAAAAATCCGCCGTGCCTCTGGTGGTAAGCAAAAACTCCAGAACGCGTTTTTGAGGTCTATGTGGACCCCGTAGAGGTCCACGTCAGGCGGGAAAGCAGACAAGGATCTGGCCAAGTCCTCCCAGGGCTCCAGCCTAAAAGTGGGGGGCTTGGCTCCATCACTCTTGTTGATCTTGACGCAACTCAAGATCAGGGAAACCTTTTCGGAGGACTTGGGGATGACGAAGGGGTAACACGTGGGGGGGGGGGGGGGGGGGTCGGCGGTCTCCTCGTAAACCCCCGCCCCCCTCAACGCCTGCACTATCCTTTGGACATGCTGGGAAACCCAGCGGGACGCACCACGGACTACCCTTTCCCCATCCTGCCATTCACGTTCTACATCGAAATCCCGGGGTCCCCCACGGTAGAAAGGGGGGATCACAGCATCCCACAAATCCGCTGGGAGCTGGTGGGCGCCGATCGGCCCCAGGCCTTTATCTAAAATGGCATCCTCCAGCCCCCCCACCACCCTGGGAACCGGGGAGGTGTTGACGTGGAGGCACGCCTCCCAAGACTCCGGCTGGAGTTTGCGCAATGCCCCCAAAAGCGCGGGCAGGGCTCCCCTCAAGCGGAAATCTTCCGCTGTATCAAAGACCCTATTCAGCCACAAGTCCGCCCTTTTCACCACCATCCACAAGCTACAACCCTCCCGCTCTGCAATCCAATGGAAATGCGGGGTTAGCGCTTGCATGAACTCGAGGAAAAGGGGGGGTTGCTCCCGCAACCTCCGGCCCCTGTCCGGACCCTTACACAGAGGGGGAGGCCGACGCCACTCGGACCGCCCGCCTCTTAGCCTTGGTCTCGAGGCGCTCAGCTGCAGCCACGAAGGCACTCGCCACCGGGCTTTTCGCCGTCTGCGTCTGGACATGCCCACCTGTCCCGAGCTTGGTGCGCTTGGGGACCGGCAAACCGACCTGCTGGGCCAATCGAGGTCTCCCAGTTTGACGGCGTGCGGCGGTTCCGGGTCGCAGGGTCTGCGTACCACCCACGACCACCTGAGCGCGACGCGGCCCTCCAGCTCTTCCGCGGTACCGTCTCCCTCGTCCCCGTTCCCGACTGCGTTGCTCTCGGCGGTCCTCGGCTCCTCAACCCTTGGTCGCCTTGGCTTGCGCTTGGTGGGGGTGCTGAGAGCGCCCGCGATGTTGGGGAACATAGGCGATCCCCACAGGGCAAGGACGCCCACACGCTCCGGAATCGGCAAAGGCCCTCTGTCGCGAGACCATGCAGGCAGGATAGTAGGGGCGACGACCCCTGGGTCGGACCACTTGGTGGCGTACTGCATCGCCACGGCCGTGCTCTGCCACCTCCCCCACCATTTGTAGTAGGTGAGGTCGGGTTTGCGGGCCCAGGACGCTGCGGCCCCGCCTCTGCGTAGCGCATGCCACCTGGCGTGGGCGTACGCTGTGCCCGCCGAGGTCTCGGCCATGCATGCTTCCAGGCCCGCCTCTCCCGATTGCCAAACCAGCATGTCTGACGACCGGCCCACTGAGACCATGTGGCGATGAAGCCACGCGCGGACGCCGTCCGCGTACCGGCAGAGCGGTCGGGTGGTGTACCCCTCGTCCCCTGTTTTGGAATTCCAAAACTGGACAAAGCCCGCCATAGCCAGGTCAGACACTCTGATGCCGGCGGTCTCGCCCACGCGTAAGAAGCACACCCAGCTAAGGATCGCCAAAGCGCCAAACACGGTCCCGTATCGTGAGTTTTTGGCCCTCTCGACCAGGTGGACCATGCCTGCTGGAGACAGATAGGGCTTAAAGCCCGACGATGCGGCTCCCGCTGCGATCCTCTTGTGCAGGGGCGTGACTGCTGGTGGCAGCCATTGGAGGTCTTCCACGGCTCGGATCGCGGAGATAATACCCCGCAGGGCTGACGCTGTGGCTCCCGCCTGTGCCCGCTCCGCCAGAAGACCTGCCAGTGCCGCGGCTGGATCAGGCGGGCCCGTGCGCTCCGCGTAAGCGGCCAATGCTCAAAAGCCGCGACACATACTGCGACGGGGTCCTCGGTCTCCACGATTGCATTGCGCTTTCTTCTAAGGAACATGGGCCGTCTGCCCGCGCTGCTGTCTCCCACCTGCGGGCAATTGCCCGCAGCTCTGCCGCGGTGCTTGTGATGCCAGAGCCCGGGGCGGCTCGTCCGGGCTCCAGGTGATCGTGTCAGGACCAGTGCGGGCACCTAAAGTGCCAGTGCCGCTCGTCGGGGGAACCCCGCTGCGCACACCTCTGGCACCCTCCGCTCGGTGGTGACTCCACGGGGATCCATTCCCCTTGCCGTGATTGCCACTGCAGCACCTGCTCACTTCTCTGAACTTCACACTCCGCCATGTGAATGCCAGCCCCAGCGCCCTCCATGCCTCTTCCAACGTAGCGTACTGGTTGGACTCGGAGTTGGACTTCCCCAGGGAGCCGGCATATCGGCGGGCATAAGCCGCCTGGGACTGAGAGACACAGTCCCACACCCGCCACGCCAGCTGCTCCCCCGGATCGACCGCGGCCTCCGTTGACTGGCCGCCGAAGTCGCTCGGGCGGGGGATCTCCCCCACCTCACCGGCCCTAAGCCGTACGTACGCCTTGATGTTCGAGAGCATCAGCCGCATCCATTGCGCCAATTGGGGCTTCTCGAGGGCTCGGTTGATCTCCGGCACGCTAAGCGGGGGCAAGCGTGGTCCCTCCTTCACTGCCACTCGGGCGAGTTGCTGTCTGAGGTCTTGAATCTCCTTGGCCTGGGCAGCCAGTTGCTCCTCTGCTGACATCTGCTGGGCCTGATCGGGCTGCTCAACCCCGTCCATGGGTTAACAAAAACAAAGACAGAAAAGCTGCCTAAACATTGGAGACGCAAACAAAAGTTGAGACGAGGCACAACTAGTGGTTTGGTGTAATGCCGTGCCACTGACGGTGATTCCCACCCGCCTGCAAGCATGACAATTTGGTTTCGCGCGCCCCACGCCCATAACTGCGTCGCCCCTCCTTGCCGTAGACAGTGCCACCTGTAGTGTTCGAGCTCCGACCCCGCCACGAGTGTGACCCATGCTTCCTCCAAATCTGCGGGTGACTGGTAGCCATGCGGGCAGTCTTCCGCCACCCCACATTTTTGACGCTCTTCCTTGATGAACCGCATCCACCGTGGCGGCCATGGCCCGAGGTCTTGGTCATGTTCACCACTTCGCGACTTCTCGCCCAGGAAGCAGAGTTTGCCATTTCCAGGTGATGAGACCGTCTAGGCTTCTCCGATCCGAAGCAGGTTCGTGAGCGATAGGACAGCCAAGCCCAGGCACTCGAGCTCCTTCCACTCCCATGTGTCTTTCCTCTTGGTGATCCTGCAGATGACGTCTCCTTCGGCCCATCGAATGTTTCTCGGGTTTCGTGATATCCGGAGTCTCTCCAGTGACTCAGCGAACATCCAGTCCGCTGGTACCACGATTGTCGGTATAATGGCCATTTTCTCCGCCATCCGTAGCCCTGACAGTAGGGCCTCAATCGGTGATTCATACTGGCCGTCCCTGGCCACTTGTAACATGTGTCCCTTGAGCGCTTCACGTGGCGCCATGAAACCATTGATCCTGCTGTACCGGGGGTACTTATACAGTGCCCCTGCATACGCCTCTCGGGGTGCCATCCTCCAGTTTACGCCATACTGTAGCTTCGTATGAGCTACCAATCGCGCGCCCTGCTTCCTCTAGAAAGGCCCCCAGCGTGCTTCTGGCCCGTACTGCCTGCTTGTCGCGCACTCTTGTTCCACTGTCAGCCAGCGACCCCCCCCCTGGGACTTGGCGGTCCGCTGGGCCGCCTCAGCGGCATCCGAACTCGGTACTTTGGAACGCCCAGTGGCGGTTTCCGCAGAATTTGCACGGTCAAGAGGGCGGGTTGGTGCAATCTTGCCAGGTACCTTTATTGGTGCGAAAGTGCTTGCATCCATTGATCCACTGGAACTTGAAATCCTCCGGGCGTCCTCTCCTGGGCTTCAGTGTCCCATCTGGGCCTCCACCATACCGTGATTTACTCTTTCGGTCCTTGTTGGATGAGCTGTCTGAGTAGGAGGAGGATTCACTCGATGAGTCCGAGCTGGTGGTGTCTAAGGAGTTGCTGGACGAGCTGGAGTCGTCTGATGAATCTGTGTCGGCCCGCTTTGCCTTCTTTCAACTCTCCTGTTTTCGGCGTTTTTGCTCCTTTTTCGCCCGCTTTTTTGCCTTGGCTTTTGCTTTTTTCTTCTCCCTCTCTCGTTGCTTCCTGTTCTTGGCCTCGTCCTTCAGCAGGCGTCTGCCGTCCTTGTCTGGTTCCATGATCACATCCAAGATCTCCTGTGCAATCACACCCATTGGTACCTCTTCCGCACTGTTCTTTGCCATGGTCTCAACCATTTTGGACAGTCTACGCACCCACTTTGGGGCTCCTTTTCGTTTCCGGACCCGGCGCAGGTTATCCCTATTCAGCCCCACAGGCTCCTTCTGCAAGGAAAGCAGCTCCATACCGGTTGTCGTTCCATCCTCCCCCATCAGTACGTCCGTCCCGCCCGGCAGGTTCTGGGGCGGGGTCGCCCCGGCTCCTTCATTTCCGCCTGCTCCAATGATTTGCTTCTCCGGCGTCGTGCTACTGGAGTCCACGATCTCAGTGGTCCCTGCCTGTGTCGCTCCCTGGGCTCGTAGACTGCCTCCTCCGGCGTCTGGGTTCTCCACCTTCTGGTGTTTGCCTGATAGGGCCACCCTGTACTGGTCCGGTCGCTTGACCCAGATCTCAGGCTTGTCCCTCTCCAGCTCACCAGGCATGAACACCAGGTCTGGCACCTTCAACAGCGTCCCTGTGTACAGTTCGTACGCTGCCAGCAAATTCCACTGCTCCCTGGCGTCATGCACCGCAGGCACCACCTGTTGAACCGCATGCTGGATCCGAGCCAGCCACCGGTGACTCTGATTGACCCTGCTCCACTCCGAATTGGCCAGGTCCAGCACCTGCTTCTTGCCCACATGTTTTGACCATTTTTCCCAGTGTTCCGTGGAGAATTTGATCAGTGCGTCCAATCCATGCGGCACACCCTCCATTTCAATTATGAAAATTGACTAAGTGTCAACAAGGGAACAAATGCATGCTGTATAAACATACTGTCAACGGCAGCTCCAGGGAACGAATCAAAGTTCAGTTTCTACGGAAACTATGGTTGCTTTTCGTCTCATTCCACAGCTTTTCCTTCTGCACCTGTTCACACTGGTATGTGTGATTCCCCTAGTCATTACGTGCCCTCACACTGCTAGGACCTACGGAAACCGCCTGTGCATGCAACGGCCGTCCTTGTGTGTGTCGTTCAGTATCCCATCTGTTCCTTGACCCTTCTGGCACATATACACCTTCCTGCCCTGCATGCATCCCTGACTCCTTCGGGCGTGTATGCGTGTCCTTGCTCTACATGCGGTGTGATTATGTACCCCCTTGCATCCTCCGTCTCCAACTGCCAAGTCGTGTATTACCCACACTGCTTACTCCACCCCTCAGACACATCAACTGACAACATATGACAGGCAAACATATGTGCTAACTATATTCTACAGAGGCAAACATCCTCAATCTCAATTTAACTTTGCTCACACAGCCTGACCAACAATGTTTGCACAAAAGTGAACAACATCTTTACAAAAATATCTCTACAAAGCGGCAATCAAGAGGGTATGAACAGAGAGGGTATGAAGCTCTATGGAGAAAAAAAAATTGAGAATGGGGTACTGCACAACACAACGCCACTCACTCCATAATTGAACTTTTCTTCCCAATAAATTTTTTTTGCAATTATGCTTCAATTGTGATAGATAGTTTTTGAACTGCATTTTTTCACACTGCCCACATGCTTCTTTTCATGGGGGTGGGGGGGAGGGGGTTGGCGCAAGGTTCTTGCTTGTGTTTTGAAATTGACTTTGGCAGTGTTTGACTGTTCCATGGTGTATGAAACAGATTAAGCAAGTCGACGATACTTGGGGAACACCCTGGAATCATGGGTACATAGGGTACATTACAGCGCATCCTCCACAGTGTGCAGATGCAGAGACATTGCCATTCACCCCCCCCCCCCCCTGTCCTGCCCCACCCAGGGAAGACGCCCCCCCGCCACCCCCTGGGTGACGGTCCCCCATTCCTCCCTGCGGAACCGCACTACCACCATACACGCACATTTTCAGGCACAGAAATTGCACTGCAAAACGAAAGAATACAGTGGCAGGACTGTCTTGCCTTCCCGTTCATAAGAGAAGCGGCCATATGCATCACCGTGCTCTGAAGAACCAACGACCTGCGCCAAAGCAGGTTCCCCTATGGAGCGGAGGAACATTGCATTCGTCCCAGGGGTAAACACGGTTGTGCTGTCAAGTTCCATTTCAGCAAAAGTGAGCAACATGTCCTGCCAAGAGTAAACCCCCCCCACCTTGTAATAGCTATGGAAAAGTCCCAAATTAATACGGTCCCTACGCCTACTGTAGCATGGACAAGGCCGTCGCTTGCACGTACCACACACATGGTGAGTTGGTGCAAGAAAGGGGAATGTAATGCACAAATATCCCCAAAATCAGAGCTATGTGGGTTCAAGTGGGCAAACACTCACAACAAAAATGTCCATGACCCTATGTAACTGGCAAATTGGTCACCAAACCCATGTCTTATGGAGCTGCACTACATTTGTACCGAATCAATTAGGTACCAACTTAATACAGTCCCTACGCCTGCTGTAGCTTGGACAAGGGTGTAGCTCTTACAAGGGCGGGGGGGTACAAAGGATACAAGTGGCAGTGCCTCACAACACAGTCACCCACACAACAACACAGTGAGCTGTAATAAAAATTTTGTGTTGACCAAGTGACGGACCCCCCCCCCCCCGGGGGAGGACAAGGGGTAGGGCAGGATAAGAGGGGGGGGGGGGGGACACCTGAAAATATGCACAATCTTGCACAGCCCTAGCTGTTACACCTATCGGCAAATCAAACGACAACGCATGAGGCAACTACAGCTCCAAAGACCAGTGGCCTTAGAGCTTTCTCAACATATATTCCCCTGCATGGAAAGGAGCATACTCGATGCATCAAGACCAAATGGGCAGACTCAGATCAATCTATTTGAAAGACGTAGCATCTGAGCATCGCCCATTCGTATCAGACATATATCCGGGGTTTTTGTTGAAATTGATGGTGGCTTGCAAAGAACCTCCCACATTTTTAACTTCAGAATGCGCCTGCATCAGACAGACCAAGTGAATGATTTTCATGGAAAACATGGTTTTTAAGAGGTTGAGAGCACAGAAGAGACGACAAACACAGGTCAGTTGTGTGCCTGCAGACACATGAATATATACTCAATAATACTGACATGCTGGGCCAAAAATCAAGCCCCATTCAAACCCCGGCCTCTAGGGCACAGTCTGTTTTTTTTGGGGGGGGGGGGGGGCTTCCAGACCAAGACGACCTGGCGAGGTCTGCTCAACTTATGGTACTCCAGATGACTCTCAGAATCAAGGTTCCGAGCTGTCGAGTCCACAATTGTCCCACAGAGCGCCTGGCAGCAGACTCAACATACAGTGAGGAAAGCTGAATCTGAGACCAGGAAAGGCAGCGGGGAAATGCCACGCTCGCAGGGTTCCCATCGCATCTTGAAGCGCAAAAACACTGTGGGCTGAAAAATACAGTGTGCATTGTGGCACACCACGAAAGAAGAATGCTAATCGATAGCACGAATCTGCCATTTTTTTTCTTGGGGGGAGGGGGGAACCAAGATGAGCTCACTGTATGGTACTCTTGGCATCAAGGTTCAGAGCTGTCTCGTTCTACGATGATCCCACAAATGACTGTGCTAGCGGATTGGACACATAGTCAGGATGGGCTGCCTCTTCCACAGTGCACATTCTGCAATCCACAAGTGCAGAAGCAGAGAAAAATACTCCAGAGAATGAAGTAGAAGGAAGAATATTGAAATCTTTGGAAATATAGCACGGAACTTTGGATCATTATCCCCCCCCCGAAATAGGACATGGTTCCAAAAGTTGCGGAAACAACACCTGGCGTTGCTTGGACAAGGGCGTTGTTCGGACAGGGGGGGGCACTTGGTTCCAAGCAATTTTGATCAACTGATGACAGGCCCCGGTGGCAGCCTGTCAAAAAACAAAAAGGTCGTAAATTGGGGAAGAATTGAGCAGTGAAGAATGGAACCATTGGCCTCTCCGCACTGAGTGTTGCAGAAACTTCTGTATGACATTCATTGAAATTTCCAGAAATTTTGTTGCAGCACAATGCTGCCTCGGTCAGCACCCAGTGACAGCCCAGCATGTAGCAGGCAAATTCAACGATATACACTTGCATTGAACTTTGCAATAAGTAAAAATAAATGTCTCAAGAGAGAGAGAGGGATGGGGGGAGGAGAGGGGGGGAGGGGGGGAGGAGGGGAGAGAGATGCATGGTTGCAGCACATCCATTGAATTGGTGCTAGATAAAATGAATCTTTTTGGTCCGTCCTGATTGAAATTTATACCCCCCCCCCTTGTAATAGCCACGCAAAAGTCCCAAATTAATACGGTCCCTACGCCTACTGTAGCTTGGACAAAGCAGTAGACGCCCGAGTTCAAAAAGAGAAATTTGCATGGTGAGCTGGTGCAAGAAAAGGGAATATAATGCACAAATCTCCCCAAAATCAGGGCTATGTGGGTTCAAGTGGGCAAACACTCACAACAATGTGTCCATGACCCCAGGTGACTGGCAAATTTGTCACCAAACCCATGTCTTTTGTGGCCGCACTGCATTTGTACCGAATCAAATTAGGTACCAAATTAATACGGTCCCTACACCCGCTGTGGCTTGGACAAGGGCGTAGCTTATACAAGGGGGGGGGGGGGTACAATGACTTGTGGGCACAATCCAGCAAATCCAGCACATGCCTGCTGGGAGGGGGGCATCCCAGCCAAAGACTTGTGTGTGTGTGCAGGGGCGGGGGGCGTAACAGCACGAAACCATCTGGCACGTGGGACGGAGGCTTCCAACAGCAAGTGTTGCTCTGGACCTTGATCCCAAGAGTTATCTCGAGTGCCATACATGGATTGAGCAGACTACACCAGCTCATCTTGGTCTGCCCCCCATCCCCCCTGACCCCCCCCCCCCGAACACACACACAAATCGTGTTGGTATTATTCTGAAGGAAAGAGGGGAGGGCTGCCGGATGATGCACACTCAGGGGAAAGCTGCAAAGAATAATCAATTTGAGTCAACAGTCATCGGTGGACACCGACCTCCCCACATCGCCCACACTGTGGGAATGGGTGCAAAGCGAGTGATGAGCTAGACCAAAGGGATGCCGTTGAGAGCGAGCCAGCAGCCTTCGGGCAGCCAGCACAGCCGAGGCCCATGCGGCAGATGGTCAGAGTTTGAAAATTTTTGAAAAAGCCCCAGAGCGATGCCGCTCTGTGGGACTCCTCCCGTTGCGAAACACAAGAAATTGTGTTCACACTGACAGAACAAAGACGGACTTTTTTCTTGATCTAGCACACCTGGTTCCCAGTGAGCTCTTAGGGACAGTCCGGATCAAAGAGTCATGCACATATGCACAAACGAAGGTCCCACACTATGAGTGTCTTCCGGACTGGACCAGTGGGGCGAAAAGAACAAAGACATACGGTTTCTCATCTTCCTGAGTTCTCCATCCCTCGCATCACTGTCTGCGCAGTGCGCACATCATTGTGCACAACATGCACCATTGAGCCCGACCCAAAGTAATGGCTGCATGAAACTGGGTTCTCATCGCTGTAGATCATCAACAAGTCGAAACAAATGCCAGTTGAGCCATGGAGAGTAAAGTGCTGTCATGAATTCGCCTGTGGTGTCCCTTGTTTTTTTTTGTTTTTTTGTTGGGCTCAGACCAAGGGAATTCGCCTGTGGTGTCCCTTGTGTACTTCAGTGTGCTGAGTGTACACTCAAACACGAGGGAGTCTGGCATTTTGTTGACCACCTCACAAAACCGCACACGGAAGAGGGTGTGTGTATGGGAGGGGGCTGGGGTCGCCAGATTAGAGAGGGAGACGAGAAAGGTGTGTGTGTGCGCGCGCGCCAAAATATCAATTCCAGTCATGCGCATATTGTGAGGTTCAACAATCCTGCGGCTGCTACTGCCACTGCAAACCGTGTGTCTGTGTGCGTGTGTGTGTGTCTGTGTCGGGGGGAAGGGGGGAAAACAATGTTAAAGAGGGAGGCCTGCATGGGTCCAGGGCCCCCAGCGGTCGCCTGAGGCGCCAGCTTAGAAGACAAGTGCAGTCCTGACGGCCTGAGACCCTGTCTCTGGTGCCTGCTCGGGTCGCGCGTGTGTGTGTGTGTGTGTGTGTGTGTGTGTGTGTGTGTGTGTGTGTGTGTGTGTGTGTGTGTGTGTCTGTGTGTGCGCGTGCATGCGTGCGTGTTTTGATTGTGTGTGGTGCAACACTGTGTTGTTTGTGTCAGAGCGGTCGCTGGCACGACCACCTGGAGTTGTTTGCACCAGGCGTTGCTAGTGTAAGGGGCCTGTGCAACCCTGCCATCCCTGTCCTGGGGTATACATCAATTACAAATGCCGTTGCCCCTGCGCCTCCTTTGGCTGTCTCCGATGAGGAGGGCGTGTGTATGTGTGTGGATTGGGTGGGTAGCATAACCATTTTTCAGTGTGGATTGGGTTGATTGGGGCAATAAAGGGGGTGAAGTTGGGACACACGAGCGTCAAAACATGTGCTCGTGGCACCTCTGTGACAAAGGACGGGCATTGGGACCCAAGTCCGGATGATACACTGCACAAAGCACTTTTCTCTGAGGTTGGGGCGTCACTGACACATGCGTAGCAGCCCGGCAATACTTGGCGGCAGGCGGCTGCCCGGACCTGATGGCCAACAAGACCACACCTTGTGTCGCCTCTATGCAAGAGGCACACATCTGGGGCTACACACCAAGAGTAGCCCCCCCTCCCCCTCCCAAAAGACTTCAGCCTTCACTTATCCACGACCCTTGAGTTGATGGTAAGGGATCGAGTGAACAGCTTATAGGTTATTATAGCTTGCACGCCCACCTCTGTTGTTCCTTCACGCTCAGGTGAAGGGTTTTTTCCCTTTCTCCATTGTAGCCTGAGCTACCCATTGTTGTTTTTGTTTTGATGTTCCGGAGCACGATTGCCCCGCAGGACCGGATGGAGCTCCGTGACGTCGACCCCTTCGCCATACGCGCGGCGCTCCGCTGCCCACTACTGGGCCTGGTGTACATCGACAGCAACAACACGCTGGCCCCGGTCTCGACCACCGATGGGGGGGCCAGCAACTGCGGGGCCTCGCGGCACGGACTCCAGTCTTTGGCGCCGCCGGCTTTCGGCCTGACACTGAGCCAGCAGGCTGTCTGGGTACTGCACAGTATGGCGGACGACACCTGGGTCCTGATGCAGAGAGTGCTGCAGACCATCTACCACATGCTGCAGACCATCCAGCCCATGATGCTGACCACGCCGCGGTACCGGGTGGACCAGAAATTGTTGGTCCTGACGACCGCTGCGTGCACGTTGTCCGACTACAGTGACAGGGGGTGCAGCGCATCGGCTCCTGGGGCCAGAGCTGGGCGGCCCTCTGGCCTTTTGGCTGTCGAGGGCTGCCGGCTGTGGTGCTGTGTGCCGCGTGTGTCCTCCACGACCTGCTGCGTTACTTCAGTGGAGAGTACGGGCCTCTGGGGGTCTGGCTGCTGTACTTCGGTGGGCAGGTCCAATATCACGGAAGGTACGGGCCACTGGGGGCCTGGCTGCAGTACTTCGATGGGCCGGTCCAATATAACGGAGGGTACGGACCACTGGGGGCCTGGCTGCAGTACTTTGATGGGCCGGTCCAATATAACGGAGGGTACGGACCACTGGGGGCCTGGCTGCAGTACGCTGGTGGACAGGCCCAATATGGCGGATGGTACGGACCACTGGGGGCCTGCGGACTCCGAGCAGGACTCTCTCAGTACGCGTTCGCCTGGGGCCCGTATGCAGATCTTCGTGACGACTTTGTCTGGGACGACGTTGACCCTGGATGTCAGGTCCGCCGACTCAGTGGCGACCGTGATGCTGCGGGTCCAGGCCAAGGTGCGCGTTCCCCCTGGTTCGCAGAGGTTGCTGTATGCGGGCAAACAGTTGGAGGCCCGCCGTACTCTCGCCGACTACAACGTTCAGAGGGAGTCCACGCTGGACTTGGTCCTGCGGCTGCGTGGTGGCGTGCTCAATGACTGGTCCACGTTGGGGCAGGACCCCGCGGTTGACGCGGCCGCTGCAGCCATCCGTGCCGGGCCCGGGAGCGAGGAGTTCAAGAACAAGCGCATCGAGACGCTGGCGCGGCAGTACGATCTCAGAGAGGCCGGCCTGGACAACCCCGCTTCGGGCCGGTCCACTTTGGAGCTGGCACGGGCCCTCGAAAGGCAGTTCGAGTTGGAGAGCGAGCGCCGTGAGGAGGAACGCCAGCGCACGGCCGATGAGCGACGACGCCTCGAGAGGGAGGCGGATCTCGACACGGCGCACAAGAAGGCTTACATGGAGGTCTTCGAGCACCTCTACGGCAATACGCGTTATCCCACGGGGCACCCCAGGCGGGGGGGGATCATCAATACTTACTCGGCCGACGAGGCGAAGACCCAGATCATATGGTGGGCCGAGAAGGGTGAGTTGGTCATCGAGGACGTCCTCCTTTACTCCCACCTGGTCTGGGCCGATAGCCCACAGGTCTACGCCGCGATTCTGCTCCGCTACAGGGACCTGCCGTCACGCATTCGGGCCCACAACGTCGTAGTTACCGAAATGATGGAGGAGGACCACAAGGATCGACATCCCCAGTTCAAGGCTCGGAACCTGCCGAAGATCCTTGCGTGTCCCTTTCCCCTCTTGCCGCCCGTCTGTGAGGAATTCGTCCGGTTGAACCAGGATATTCTGGACCATGTTCCAGACAGTGCAGAGGGGCGCATCAGCGGCGGCGGCGGCATGCGGCTTCCCATGGCCTACAAGCGCGCGGTGTCTTTGGGGGCGTCCTTTCGGGTCTCCGTCCGTCCGCCGGTCCAGGGTGGCGAGCCATATTTCTTCGTTGAAGGGCCGGACCCCAGGGGGCGCTATGCAGTGGATATGGGCCCCGCTAGTGACGCTGTTGCCAATCTGCAGGCCCAGGTGAAGCAGCAACGTGCGGAGATCGATGGACTCCGTAAGGCCGTCCAGCTTGCCTCTAAACCCGCAGCTGTGCCGCAACCCAAGCCCGGTGGCCCACCTGGGCCCACCGATCGGAGCGGGAAGGCCCGTCGGGACCAACAGCCTGGGCAAGCGCCTGAGTTCCCGGCCCGGCGCCGCCAGCCTCGCGGGGGTCCTGCTGGTGGCAGTGCGGACGACGCTACCGCCCTTGTGCCCCGTGGCGTGACCGACGATGGCGCGCCCACCGATCCCTCGACCCAGATGGGTTTTTGAGCGGTCCTCTTGGCTCTCCAGAGGACGTGAATCAAAACAGGGGGCCAGCTTCGGCCGGGTGCGGCAGGCTCCGCCCTGGCGACCTACGGGGCGGGTCCCTCGATGCCGAGTTGAGTGACATGGATTTGGATTTGCGGATGGCCCCCGCCTTCCCCAACTACGTGCCCGCCGCTTTGTTCTATCGGGTACGGACGGAGGAGCGTCCGTCGATCCGCCGGGACCTGGCACGTGACCTGGTCGCGCGGCTCCTCTCGATTTTGGAGAGGCACTCGTGTGCTATTATGCCAGTGCACGTTCGGTATCATTGGACTACGGCGGTTGTCCGCCGGGTTGCTGGGCGCCTGACCACCGTCGTCTACGACTCCGCCCGGCATCCGGCCACCGCCAGGGACATCACCTCCCATTTCACGCGCGATCTCGGCCTCGCCCGGCCGGTGATTGTGGCGCACGCCAAGCAGTTCCGGGGGTCCGCCGAGTGCGGCCTCCATGTCTTTTTCGTGGGCGCCTGGGCCGCGTACGGCACCAGGCCCTTACCACAGGCCCAGTTGACGCCCCCGCGCTACGTCTCCCTTCACGCGTGGCGGGCGCTGTTGACGGAGTGCCGCCCCTTGACTCAGCATCTCACGGCGCTCCTCGCCGCCGCGTGTCCCGACTTTGCCTCCATGATCGGCTTTGACGACGTCGTGCGCGGTGGGGCCCCGACGTCCGCTGCGATTCCCCTGTCGCCCCCTGCAGACGGACCTGAGGGGGCCTTGGGGCTCGGCCCGGTGCGCTATTCCCTCGACGTACCTGAGGAGGCTCCACCTGTGGCCCATCGCACGCGCGCGCGGCGCTCGGCGCACGACGCCGACGCTCAGCGAGCCGCGGCAGCCACTTTCGACCCGGCGAGTTTGACCGAGGAGTTCGTTGTGCAGACGCCCGTGCCCCTGTCGTGGTTCCTCTCCAGGGCCGCGTCCGCCGGCCTGAGCGGGGCGACTGTTGCCCTCGTCCGCGAGTTCTACCATCACTGCGATCCCGGTGGGGGGGAGCAGGCGACCGTCAGCCTTGCCCGGCTCACTTCGGCCACCGCCGATTCGGTTTTCTGGGCGTCCCGAGGCGGTTGTCGCTCCGACCGCCCTCTACTCCGCCTTTTCCGTGACTGTGCAACCCAGATTGTGGCCTCGGTGAGGGCCCGAGCCGCCGCGCAGGAGGATAAGCTGCACATGGCCTACCGTGCCTTTCAACGGCACACGTACTTAACCGACACCGCCGTGGATGCCCCAATCCTGGACGCCGTCTTTCGTGACCCACCGGCTACAGGATGGAGTTATCTGCCCTGCAGGGCCCTCACCTGGTGGGAGGGACGCTGTACCCTGCCCGCTGGCATCGGGTGGGACCCGGGCACGCTTACCAGCAAGGTCGCTACGGTGGCGCACATCGCACCGGAGCAGCACTTCGTGGCCTTCGCCTACGCGGGCGGGGCCATTGTGGTGCGGGACAGTTGGCACGGGGCGGGCGCGACGGGCGCGCGGTTTGATGCTCGGGGGGCCGCCTACGGCGAAGCCACGTTGCGCTGGGCTGCAGTCTTCGCCTCCTTTCTCCGTCGCCACTGCGGCCTGCCCGTTCAGCCCGAGGCTGTGTACGCGTCTTGTCGACGCCAGCAGGAGACGGAGTGTGGGGTCGAGGCCGTGAATAACACCCTCCAGACCATCTACGCGCTCACCGAGCCAGGGACCCTGACTAGGGCCCACATTCGTGAGGCCCACAACTTCTATCTGGGGCTTTCGCGGGCAAGAGTGGAGCCGGCGGATCGCCCGAGTTTCCGTTGGTCCGTGTTGCCGTCTTGTGCCCCGACTACGCGGGAGCTGTCCCCTGTACCCGATCCGTCCGTCCCCTCCGTGCCGGTGCCTTCTGCGGAAGCGACGTGCCCGCCTGGGCTGGTTTCTCTGCCCGAGGTGGGGCCTGGTCGCCCTCCCCCTGCACTGTCCGCTGCGGAGCAGTCGCAGGTGACGCGGACTCGGCAAGGAACGGTTGTCCCCTCCCCTGACCCAGTCACCCACAGGGAGGTGACCCCGCCCGCAGCGACTCACGCGCGGGCCTCTACCTCCCCGACGTCGGCGACGGAACCGTCATCGCTGGGTACGACGCTGTCCGCCGCGCCCCGGGATGGCGCCCCTGGGCCCGGGTCGGCTCGGGTCGCGCCCCGCGGGACATGCCGGGACTGCTCGAACCCCCGGTCACCCAATCACGTGTGCGGGGGTTTCTGCCACTGGCATCACCCCGCCATTCTCGAGACCACTAAGGGAACGGATCGACGCTGTGGGTGCGCTACTACCATGCGCCGGGGTTGCCGCCTACCAGCCTTGGAAATCGCGGGGGTACACACCTGCTGGGTCCATGCGTCTTTGGCCCAGCGGCACGCCGTTCTCCGCGTCCTCGATCCCGAGGGGGAGCCGCAGTGGGACGCTGTTTCTACGGGGGACACATGCCCTACGGGACCGTCCGCCGACACGGTGCTTTTCGCCCCGCGGGAAGGCGCGCCAGCCATGCGTCACAATGAAGTGGAGCGTGCGCTCCGTGACGTGCCGCGGGGGTCGCATATCCGCCTCTCCATGGCGCGCCGTGGGGCCCATCGGGTCCAGTGTGTGGCGCGGCTTCTGCGGGCCCCTGCTCGGTCGGCCCTGGGCGAGGCCGAGGTCCTCGCGCGCTGGTGCGACAAGTGCTGTCAATTTGAGTCTCAGGATCCGGCCTACCTTCAACTCCCGGACCCTGACTTCACCTACTTTACCCTCGGCCGCGTTCAGGCTCTCCCGGAGTTCGCGTCGAGCTGTGGGTATGAGGACGACGACGACGTGGGGAGCGACTACGGCGACGAGGCCGCGGATCCATCCGAGGTCGATGCCCTGCACAACCAGCTCGACGATCCGGCGCGCGCTACGCTCGCATCCATGGACAGCGCCCCCGCGGGCACCTGGAGGGTCCTAGATGCCAAGCGGTGGCACCCGCTGGGCAAGGCGCTGGAGTGTCCTCGCCATGTGCATCCCCTCGTGTGGTCCGGCATGTCACCGAAGACACGCCAGTCCCACCTACGGTGGATTCACCGTATCCGCCATCTGCCGGACGAATTCAACAACACGCCCCTACCGAAGGCGGTGGTCGAGATGGTTCTAAGGGAGGCCAGGAAGCGCCACTGGGCCTGGAGCACCATTTCGTCCTCGCTGTCCACGGTGGCGTCCGCCCTGCGTGACCTCCAGTACTACGTTCCGTCCTACAACGGGGCCGTCATCGACATTCGGACGGACCCCTATTTCCGCGGGGCGGCGTCCCATGCCACACGCAAGGCACGGGTCACCGCACTGCGCCCGCAGAAGTCAGCCCCTCTGAGCTACGCCGACTTTGATGTGCTTGAGTCCCAGCTCCGGGGGAGCGATGCCTGGTACCTACTGCAACTCGCTTGGCACCTGGCAGCGCGCGTCGGCGACACACGCCGCCTCGACCCGGAGAACGTGCGCATCGCGGACGCCGCGGGTGCACATGGCAACGTCGCGGTCGAGGCCCTGTTCACCGAGGGCAAAGGTGCATTCTTTTGGGGGCCGTACACCATTCACAGTACTATGCCTGCCCCCGTGGCCAAGCAGCTGAAGGCGTTCTTCCACGAGCGGCGGCAAGCGGCGCGGCGCACTTCCCCGCAGCGGGACCCGGGCGACGCCCCCTATCACGCCTTCTCCCAGACTGCCCAGCGTGAGCTGTCGGTGGCCTTGGGCAGGTTCCCCGATCACAGCTGCCGCAGCATACGCCGTGGGGCCTTGGTCTGCAACGCTAGGGCCGGGGCCACTGACGCCGAGCTCCAGTTGCTGTCCGGTCACAAGCGCCGGGATACCCTCCTCCGCTACCTCGGCTGGGGGCATGAGAGCAGTGAAGCGGCGGGCGCGGCCGCCTCCAGGGCGACCAAACTCTCGCGGGCAGTCACCCCGATGGGCGGGGATGTTGCCGCACCGATGAAGATGGGGCGCTGGTCGGGGTTCAGCGGGGAGCGTGGACGTCGTGTGCGGGCCCCACCGTCTCTGTTCCCGCGACAGGCGCCGCCGTCATCTGAGTTAGGACTGCAGGATGACTATGATGGGACCCAGGATGCGTTCAAGGACTGGACCCTCCACGCCCATGCCGTGTCCACCGTCAACTTGCCGGCAGTGCGCGCCTCCATCGAGTCTGATGACCTCAGGGCAGCCTTTGACGGGGCTGTCAGTCTGCTTCAGAGCGCCGGGTGCTATGGGATTGCTGATCGCCCTCTCCTCACCGCGTCGCAAGTACCCGTCTCCAAGTTCACCCACGAGCAGTGGACCCGATTCCTGGAGGTGGGTAAAATACGGCCCCTGGGGGGTCAGGAGATTCGCTCCGGCGTGCGTGGGTTCGCCGTGCCCCAGCCTGCCAAGCGGCGCTGGCGCCCCGTCTTTGAGACTCTTTACAATCCCTTCTTCCAGCAGTCGCTGGTTCCCCCGCTGTCCTATCCCTCCCGCGTCGAGCGCCGCCGTTGCATTTCGGGTTACGCATACCGGCTGGAGCTCGACCACTTCGCCTGGTTCGACCAGTTTCCCCTGCTGGGCGTGGGCAGCTACCATGTCGTGCGCTCCGCCATGCCTATCCGGTGGGACAATGCGGAACATGAGCTGTTTTGTCTGGAGCGACTCCCCATGGGTGCCACGCAGTCTTGCGGGGTCGCCAACACGACCACATGGGCGCTCATGGAGCCCATCATACGGATGGATGGGGTGTTCGTTACCTCCATGGTCGACAACGTCATCATCTGCTCCAACGAGCCGGACTGTTTCGTGGAGGCCGTGCGGCTTTACCTGACGCGCGCACAGCGGTGTTCCGCCGATCTGAACGACATCGAAGTCGCGGGCCGCAAGGTGCCCGTGCCCTCCGATCCGGAGGATATTCTGCGCCTGGGCGCACAGCTCGGCTCCGGGCCGGCCGCCTTCTTGGGGGAGGAGTATGTGGGCAGCCGGGTACGGAATCAGCCGCGCAAGGTCGCCAAGCTGATGGCCGCCTTTGCTCGGATGCGGGATGCTTGCGACGACCCCCGGGTCGTGGTGACGCGACGTCAGCTGGCCTCCTTTGTGGGGCTGTGCTCGTGGATGGCGAACACCCTCAACGTCTCGCTGAGGGAGCATTGGGACGTACTCCGCTTGTTCTCCCGTCTGGCCCAGCAGGTCGGTAGCTGGGATATGCAGCTCCCCGTCACGCCCCGTGTCCTCGACGTCTTGACCCCGCTGTACACTGTTTTGGCCGCCAACCAGCCCGTTGTACCGCACTGCCCGCCCTTGCCATCTCTGGTGGACGACGACTACGCGGCGGTGGCCATCGTGGACGCCAGCGGCACGGGGTATGGGGCGTATGTCCGCTTTACGGATGGTCGCATCTTTGAGGTCATGGGAGGTTGGCATGGTCACCTGCGACACTCAGCGTGGGCTGAGCCCATCGGGGGGCTCAAGATCGTGGAGTGGCTTCGGGGACGCCTGCCGCGAGGCGCTCGGATTGCGGTGGTGACTGACCACAGCGCCATGTGTCATGGTCAGCTTCGGCCCGGTTCCGCCACGGGCGGGTTCTCCCTGGCCTACCACCTGAATTCCTTTTTCAGGGCCCTGTACTCCTTCAGCCCTGATGCCGCTGTATTTTACGTCGAGGGACCGGAGAACATTGCCGACGCGCCATCGCGCGCTGCCCGCTTGGGCAGCCCGCAGATTGTTAAGGAAGTTTTTCACATGCAATTTCCCCCGTTGGCTGCCTTTTTTCACCCGTTTCTGCAGCCCAGGGCGCGCCCCTGGTGGTGCGTCTGAGTGCCTGGCGCCTGTGGGCAGGCCGGGTTTGTGAACCTCTGGGTGCCTGGGGGTTGGTTGCAGTTTTATTTAACATTGGCTTATGTGTGCGGGGGGTGTTCATACGCCACTTTCGTACCGATGGGAGTTTTTCCGAGGTCCAGCCATTTGTGGTGTCGTGCCTGTCTGTTGGTATTGGCTGCTGCAGTGCAACAGCTTATAGGTTATTATAGCTTGCACGCCCACCTCTGTTGTTCCTTCACGCTCAGGTGAAGGGTTTTTTCCCTTTCTCCATTGTAGCCTGAGCTACCCATTGTTGTTTTTGTTGCCCGCCGCCACCCACTTGCTCCGCCTTTGTTTTTTCACGCCATCAGTTTCGCCAGGGCGACCGCTGTGTCGCCCTGGGTCTTCAGGCCTATAATTATCCGCCAGAGCCATTCAGGCCTGGTGGGGTGTTCATACGCCACTTTCGTACCGATGGGAGTTTTTCCGAGGTCCAGCCATTTGTGGTGTCGTGCCTGTCTGTTGGTATTGGCTGCTGCAGTGCAATATGTGCCAGAAACGATGCCCAATAACATGTTGCAATGAGTTCTGTCCAACCGGCAAAAACGGATACTTTCCAAGCCTCCGAACGCCAGCGGATCCTCTCCAACTCCGAGTGGATTATCTCCAACCGCCGGTACATACTCTCCGACCGTTCGCGGTTACTCTCCATCCGCTGTTGGACACTCTCCATGCAGCTCTTCTAATCGCAACTTCAAATGGGTTCATAGGCTGTGTTGGTCTCTGGAATACCTGCCCTACGCACAGACGGCAGACATGCATGCCAATCAAAGGACCCATTTCTGACCTCAAATTCGCGAATCTGAGGTTTCGACGTCCCAGCAACCAATCCACCAGCTCTGCTACGCAGGATTCCAACTGCGGTCGCCTGCGTGCAGGGCGCACGGCACACACGCGCTCTGCCCTGCGAGACTGTTGTACCACCCCCCCCCCCCGTGCCCAAGAACCAGCAATGTTTGACCGCGGAACCAGGGGTTGGTTCTTGCGCACACTTTTCCCCCTAAATTTGACCGCGGAACCAGGGGTTGGTTCTTGCGCACAGCCGTGGGCAACCCCGTACCGCGGAAAAAAAATTTTCCGGCGCGTTGCGCCGGGACATGCGTGCCCTCTCCTTTCCCACACTTAACCACGTTGACAAATGAACACCAAAGGAGTGAATCGCAGCTGACTGGGCTGTAGTGTGCCTTCCAACGTGCATGGGATGATGGGACGCGAGAGGTTGGCAATTAAAGCAGCTGGGTGCCTCACCAGACGCTCATTGCGTTTGTACTCAATCTGCACTGTCTCAGACTGGGCACCAGGACCCAACACAGTGGCTGGAACAAGAGAGCCATCAGATCGCCGATAGAAGACAGACTCACCGGCAGTGTACATGGGAACGTCTATGGTACAGAACAAGGAATGGAAGAGGTGGTGCAAAAGCAAACATGAGCCTGTGAGTGACTGATAGGGTCCCCCCTGATGGGGGGGACCCATAGTAACACACATGAAATGATGTCCTGCACACCTGAATAGCTGTCCTACATCCACCAGAAACATGAAAAACCCACTACCCTGGTAAAAAAAGTGATGCGAGAATTTGACCGCGGAACCAGGGGTTGGTTCTTGCGCAAGGTGGTTCTTGGGTACGGGGGGGGGGTACCCCCCCCCCCCCTTGTAAAAGCTACGCCAAAGTCCCAAATTAATACGGTCCCTACGCCTACTGTAGCTTGAACACGGGCGTAGCTTGCGCGCGACACATACAACTACCGACACCGGGCGCCCAGGTTCAAAAAGAGAGGATTGCATGGTGAGCTGGTGCAAGCAAGGGGAATATAATGCACAAGGATACCAAAAAACAGAGCTATGTGGGTTTAAGTGGGCAAACACTCACAACAAATGTGTCCATGACTCTATGTGACTCGCAAATTCGTCGGGAAAACCATGTCTTATGTGGCTGCACTATGTTTGGTACCGAATCAAAATTAGGTCCCAAATTAATACGGTCCCTACGCCTACTGTAGCTTGGACAAGGGCGTAGCTTATACAAGGGGGGGGGGTCGAGAAATTTAATCATCTGTGCAAGTACTATATATTGTGCTATCTACAGCTACTAGTGTCTCCTCCGAGAAGAGAGCTGGGCACTGAGTGAGCCAGGCCTCTAAACAAGGAGAGACAACCGATGCGCAACTTAATGAGATCCGCCCTTGTCATACCCAGAACCCAGCGGGGCTACATCATGTGCACGGCTGAGGCGGACCCAGCTCCCACAGAGCCTACTGCCAGCCTTGGGGGTTCGTCTGCTCACACACATACTTTGACCGCCCCTTGCGACCCTGGCCCACGGAGACTAGGCAATTGCTCAGCGCCGTCATGCAGAACACGACCATCCGCCAATATGATGTGATGAGTTGCACAGGGCCAGCGAGCATTCAGGTCTTCCCTATCCCGATCGTACACGTTTCGGAGGCGATTCCACTCAGGGGCCCCTTCCCACGTGATCCCTTGAATCCTGCATCCCTGCCTCGTGCATAGAAGCCTTTGGTTTTCAAGAGAGCATGCTCTGGGGTGAAACTTGGATGAAGGTGACCCAAGAGCTTGCTAGGTAGGCCAAGAAGCCTCGTATAGCCGGTTCAAAGCACCCTTCTTGCACCCACAAAGAACACCAGATTCTGACCACCGCAAAGGCCGCTTCCTTTGCAAGCCAATTTTGGGATCTTCAATTGCACCCCACGAAAGCTTCACAGCATGATTTTTTGGCCACATGTATTGACGTTGATTTGGAGAATGCCAAGCATGCACAGTGGCACAAGTACACTAGAAAGAGGGGGCATCAGGCAACGCATTTTGTACCATACAGTGGGGCACGCCGACAACATCCAACAACACCCTCCCCCGCAACTCATACATTTTCTGAAACGGCCTTTTCTCACAGATTCAAAAAGTTTACACATATCCCCCCCAAGGAACGAAATTTTGGCGCATCAGACCAAAAGTTCGCAGAACCCAAGAAAAGTGCCAGAACCCACTGTGTTGGCGCATAACGAATGTCCCCGAGATATGCACTGGGACAGAGACCACATTGCCTTCCTCAAAGGGGCCTTTTCACCAGGTGAGGGGCTGGGCCCAGGGATCCACATCCTTGGGTGGCCCTATTGCCAAACTCAGATTTGCCAGTGATCCCACATGTGTGCTGACCCAACTGAGCCATGCTGGTCCCCTCCTCGTCACATTGGGGAAATCAGGCCCGCTGGCAAGTTTTCAGCCCAATAAGAGTAAGTCCCCTGTTCTGAAGGTGCTGATTCAAAAAGGGGGGGGGTCCAAAAACAAAAAAAAGTGGCATGCCCAAACCAACATGTCCCCAAAATGCCCTTGGTGCTTGGTGCTTGGTTCTCACGGCCAGGTTGATGTCACAACATCACTGGCGATGTGATGTACAAAAGGGGTCTGCATTTGAAGCCCGATTTTAGGTAGATAAACTTTTTATTGGCCTCTGCCCACCACCCCCCCAAAGGGGGTGGGTTTTTTGCCACCAAGCAAGGGCACTGGGCTTCTCCAGGTGTTTGCTCAACAATGAGGCAGGCCAGAGCCTCTGCGGTGCTATACACACGTCGGTCGGCTGAGGAATCGGACAAACCCCCCCCCCCCTCTACACACACACACCACCCTGCCCCAGACATTCAAACCCATGCCCTTGCAGATGTGAGCACTGATAATGACGGCACGCAAAGCACTGGTAAGTACTGAAAAGGCAAGCGCTGGAAAGAAGTGGTTTGGCAAAATGACCCCCCTCTTCCATACTGATGAGCACCCCATTCTCCCGTTGTACTTCAGTTGTTGTTGTGTGCGAGATGCGCAAAGGGAAGCCCCCCAGGCTACAGCAATATGAGATGGATGTTGCGCCCTGCGTTGGATGACCGCCAGTGCAGCATGGCTTGTGCTTTGGGCGCTGGTGTGGTTGCTTCACGCTCCTCCGTCTGAGGCAAAGCCAAAGAGGAAGCCCACGCCCAAGCCCAAGCCCAGAAGCAGCTATCAGCTCTGGATTGACAAGTACCTGGCGATGTATCAGGAATACCTCCGGCAGTTCCATGCAAACAACGGCTCGTGGCTCCCAGCGTACGATCGCATTCTGGCGCTGCACCGTGAGTATCAGGTGGTCTGGGCCAATATGACGCAGGAGTTCCAGGTCGCAATCGTGTCGCAGGCGAGAGGGGGGACGCTTGCGGAGCTGGGCCAGTGGCTGGACTTTGTGAGCCCGGGGGGTACGTTGATGGCGCCAAAGGTGGCAGCGTATTGGGGTCGGTTCGTGGAGCTGGTCCGCAACGGCTCGGATCTGCAATCAGGTCCGTGTGTGCACCTGTGCCCCGCAGTGCAACTTGCACATTCACATTTTTTGAAGTTCATGTTGTTGTCCGGCCACATTCTTGGCGTTAACCCTAACCAGGATTGAATATTGGGACCGAGCTAGTGGGGGAAGGAACATCGTCTGGGAGACTTCAACGACAAATGAGCTATGCACTGGAAAGTGGATGAGCGCGGCTCAAAAGGGGCTCAAAATGAGTTGTATTCATCCGTTTGGGCACCACAACTGGAGTAGGATCATTTTTGGAAAACCATGGTTTTGACCCGTTTTTGAGCCAGGACGCGAGAGGAGTACAACAACAGCGTCGAAGCTGCGCGCTGCTGCGGAGAAATTTGGGGCCCCAAAAGCATCACAGTCATGTTCTTTTTTTTGGGGGGGGGAGTGTACCGAAGAGGACCCCTGCAAAGCGTTTTCCAGCAAAGCTCACCGATGTTCTGAAGGGAAAAGGGGTTGCCGATGAGCAAGGGACCACAAGGGGACCCCCCGCCATCCCAGCCGACCGGACCACAACAGGCAACAGACACTCTCTGTCTCTGTTCCAGCCGACGGATGGGATGCGTGCTTCATACAGGGGTGGGGAGGGGGAATTTCGTGCCAAGTCAAAGCCGCGGTAGTAAATTTCGCTGTGGGAAATTTCGCGGGGACCCATGGATTTTGTGTGGTAAATTTCGCGGACGCTCCCAGAAATGTTGCGGTGTGTAGGGCTTTGCGGGCTCGGTGAAGCTTAGCCACGGGTGCCACTCACAATGCAGGGGAGACCCATTTGCCACACTTTGCCAGTGATGAGGGTCAAGTTGGTCTCAGGTCCTGTCATGTGTTTGAACGTTGACAGTGGGATTCGACTTGCACCTCTGGCAAGAGCAACTGTAACTCCCTGCAAAGGAGCTGAACTAGATGTTGTACCTCATTCTCTGCAGCCGTTTTACGGACCAAAAACTGTTCCATGAGACAGGGGCTGAATGAAATGGGAGTGCAGACAATCCTCAGGGCGGTTTGGAGCTGAGACAGTGGTACACCACCAAAGAGTGCCTGATAGGGTCCCCCCTCGCGGGGTACCTGTAGCAAAGAGTGTATCACCCCCCACCGGAGTCCACAGTATCTGCCGCTAGTGTGCAGTAAATTTCGCAAAAGCCCCTGGATTTCATGTGGGAAATTTTGCGGCCAATTTGAAATGCAAATTTTCCCACACGAACTTGACTGGCCTCGAAATCCCCCCCCCCCCCCCGGTATACTGACTTACCCCTGCCCCTCCCCATTGCGCAAGCACGGTCCAAGTCCCAGAACACGGTGGGGTGCATGTTGGGTACGGCTGACAATCACATCCAAACCAATTCAAATGGCCTCGCACTGCAAAGCAAAACGCTGTGATGGTTGGAGTCGAACAGGCATGTCCGAGCCCCACTTTTCTTGTCCTCCTACACACAACTGGCCTCGGAGGGTGCCGCCCACACACCGCGCACATCGCATCAGTGAAGTATCCTGGGGTGTACGCCATGCTCCAGAACATAACCCCAGGACTTGAAAGCGGAGCGACATGGTGACTTGCAGCGCCACGTGTGCATCAGGGGTCATGGATGCGGCCAAATGCTGGTACACTGTGTGCTCCGCGCGAAGCGCACGGGCGGCACCCTCTCAGTCATTCGTGTGACGTTCCATTCTGGACCATAGGAAGGAAATCATATTAAGGAGCAATAGTCCATGGGGCTTCTACCCATTCCAGCCCCCAGACTCACCCAAGGGGCAAGTCGCGCGGGTTTCTGGAGAGCTGCCGCCCTGTATGACAAGAGGCTCCCCCCTCCGTCCTTTAGGTTGCCTCACGTTCCATTCTGGACCATAGAAACGGAGGTCCCAACAATGACGGGTGATCGTGCTCAAGAAGGGCGGTGCTTGCGCACGGCGGGGACGGGGCACAGCGCGTTGTTGCGACACAGGCAGACACCACCACCATCGTGTGGCAGGCAACGGAGTTCCATGTGCCAGCCCCGTACCATGTGCCACTCCGCAGTGTGTTTGTTGGAGTGACTCAATGTGCGAAACCGAGTACACAAAGGCTCTCGGAAACCGGGCATCCCGTACGCATCATAAACCGGATGCCTGGAAGCCAGGGGCCCGAGGACATCAACCCACAGCTTGGACGTACCACGTGCTACTGAGTAATATCTGCCTTTTGCAACCAGAACTCGGTCGGAACTAGCTGTACGAAGAGGGACTCCAATGAAGAACGGGACGACGCGCCAGATCATGTGTGAGGCAGTGAAGCTTCACAGGATTGGGATCTCCCGTTCTACGCCCTGGAACTCAACAGCGTTCCGGGTGACAACCGGATGCATCAGTCACTGTTCCACACTGCTGGTTTGCATAGCAGCATCCTTCAGGAGAACGGAAAGTGGGGCTGGGGCAGGCGTGTGAGACCTGCCTCAGCCCATCACAACATTGTGCTTTGGAGTGCTCCATTCTGATTGGTTTGGATGTTGCACCCAACACGCACCACCCTTCATGTTCACATGCGAGTATGGCCCTGTCTAGGCACGGTGACCCCTTGTTACCGGCGTGTTCTGCAACCCGGGCTGTGCTTGCACAAGGGGGAGCGGGGGTTGGCACAGTGTCCTCCCACACACCATTGGGCTCATTCTTGTCACATTCCATTCTGGACCACAGAAATGTCGGTCCCAACAATGACGGTAAGACAGGGGTCATCGTGCCCACACAAGGCCGTGCTCGAGCAAAGGGGAGTGGGGGCGTCAACTGAACACTCCTTCTTGTGCTCTGAGCTTAGTTGGTATGCGACAGTAGCCCCCTTAAGGTGGTCCAAAACGTGCGATCAAGCCGCCGGTATGCGGGCGGGGGGAGCAAGTGGCATCGGCAAATGCCAACTGCAACGACGGTGTACACATGAGATGTACACATGTGTACCCCGGGCTCAAGAGTGTTCTCGATTGGTAGGTTCTGGCTGCGCGGGACGTGACAGGGGTGAGGAAGCTGCGGTACGCTTGAAGCAGACGCTCTGCCTGATGCAAGTTCTGGCGTTCCAATCACGAGCCCTCAATCCATGTTTCGATGGTTGGAAGGGAGTGGGTCCCATCAAAGGCTGCTGCACTTGTTCCGTACAACCAGGTACCATTCTTGGAAGGGAGTGGAGTGGCACACAATATACGTTGAGGGTGGAGACACAGGTATATAAGAGATGAAAGACCCAGAAAACACAGATATGGAACAATGCTATGCCTTCAAAGGTTGCACAGCCAAGAGTCCGACTGTACAAATCAAAATATTAGGAGGGAGAGCCCCCACGGCACACACCCGGCGCACGCGCGACCGCCCCAGTGATGACGACTCCTCTGATGTACCTCGGATACGCGCACCCATTCGCTGCTCTTTGCGCTCACATGTGAATCGGTTGAAAGATTCGCGAGTCTGTCAATGACAGCGAGGCGTCATCACTCAGACGCGCGCCGGGGCTCGTGTGCCAGGCAGCCACTCCCTCAGTAGAGAGAAACACCATGACCTGAACACTGTTCACGACAGTCGTGCGTTTTGAGGGCCACAATTCCTGCGCCTTCGAGTCCAATTTTGTCGTCAATTTGCCCCCACACCCTTGCGAGAATAATGGTAAAAGCACTGAAAATGACGGAAGCAACACCTCCTGTTGTTCTACGAAGGGTGTTGTTTGCGCGCACCGTGCAAAGCAGCAAAGCGCATCATTGAGGCCCAGACAGCCATGTCGAAGGAGGTGCATCAAAGGGAGGGTCCAAAAGTGGCAGGACAGTGATCAGTATACCCAAAATACCAAATCACCGGAAAAACTTGATCTTCAGAGACAACCAGAAAATGGCAAGGCCAAATTCCATGATTCCAAAAGTTGCACAAACAACACCTCCTCGTGTTGTTCTCGCACAGGGCGGGGGCCTGGGGGCTTGGAATGGACGCCGAAAACTCGCAGCACCGTTGTCGCAGCGGAACTGACTGAAACTGTCGGGCCCCAGGCTCTTCTGAGAGAAACCGTCCATTCGGTGCTGCGCCCTGTGCTCCACCCGATCAAAGGGAGGCAAACCTGACCGGTTCCTCGAGCACTGTGGAAGTCGTCCGTTCCCAAACAAGAGGAATCAGATCTGAAGGAAATGGCGTTGTGAAGGGGCTGCACAGGGGCAGTTATGAAAGCGGTTACTGCATGTGCTGGCGGTTACACTCTGCCAACTGCTGGTATGCAAGTGGATGCATAGGGGGGACCCACCCCCCTTCTCGCAATGCCCTGCCGCAGCCCCCCTAGTCACGTGCATACACGCACGTTCCTGCGCTGTTGCTGCGGAATCCGGTCACCAGCAGTGTCCAAAGCGGACGGCTGCGTGGACAACCGGTTGCAATCTCTTTTTCACGTGGTCATTCGTGATAAGAGCCCAGCGGAAGTGGTCCTGTGGAGCAGACATGCTGTCGGAGCAGGGAAGCTCTTGTATATGTTCAGACTTGAAAACGAGCGCTCTGCCCATTCAGAAGGAGCAGATATTGGTAGAATGTGGAGAAAACCAGCACCTGTCTCGGGTCTTTGGGCGTCCTTAGGGATTCCAATACTCACAATTGTACTAGACATAAGGTAAGCCGGCCAAACAAAACAACAAACTCAACCACTCAGTAGTGCCCACTCTGGATGGGCAACGTGGGTACAGATGACCTTCGATCGGGCCCACTTGGCGGCAAGCAAGACCTTTATTGGGAAAACAAAACTTGTTGCAGTGTTCCCCGAAATTGCAGTTCAAGCGGACCCCAAATAGCTTGGAATGCCCCCGGCCCCCACTGAGCCGCCGCTAAGCTCCAGCGGAGGGCCGATCATGGAGGCCAAGTGCCGCAGTGCTGCGGACAGCTGCCCCCCGCCGTCACCTTCTTCGTCGCGATCCAGGGCCCAGGCCTCCAGCCCAGGGACACTGGACCACGAATCAGGCGCTCGTGCGTCGGCCTTCCCCCGCCGAGCCCGCACGGCGGCAGCCACCGGGCCCTCCAGCGCGACACGCAGCGCGCCAGGGGGCCAGCGCCAGAGGCCTGCCGCCAGCGGCGGGGCTCCGGGCCGCCAGGGGGTCCGACTGGACGGGCTCCGGGAGACCCACTCTGCCACGGCGCGGGGCCCGACGACGCTCCCGGCGGCGGGTACGCGACGGGCGTTGGCCACGGGCCCCGCCCCGGTCCTGAGAGGACTGCGCGGCGGAGTCGAATCGAGGACGACCAGAACCCGGGCGTCGGTGTACACGCACTGACCCCCCACGGGGGCACCGATGCTGACCCGCGTAGGCCACGAGGGGACGAGCGGGCGGGTCCTGGGCCGAAAAGCCACGGTCCTCTCCGTCGCAGTGTGCCGCACGGCCATGCGGGGGCCTGTCCGCGCGGGGGCGCCCGGCAGTGCGGCAAAGGCATCATGGGGCCCCGTGTGAAGCGCGACCGCCGTCAGTGTCGTTCGCAGCGCAACGGTCGCGTGCACACCGCCGGTGCAGAGGGTGTGCGACGCCAGACTTAGAGTGAAGGCCCTCAGGCGTGGGGCAGCCTGCGGTGGTGGGCCGGGGACTAACCGACCGCAGCTGAGGTCTCGGACACGGCGGGCGGTGAGTGGCTGGAGGCGCGGAGCACCGCCGTGGGGCCGGGGCAGGCCCATGCGGGGAGGGGGGCAGGTCCCAGGGCGCTGGGTGATGACGATGCCGCGGCCGCGGGCGTCTCCAGTGGCAGCGCAGGCGACGGCCGGGCCCTTAGCCTGCGGGAAGTGAAGCGCGACATCGGCGGCGGTGGGGCGGGCGGCACGCGGCAGCCGTCTGCTGGGGATACCCGCGTGGAGGGCCAGGCCGAGGAGAGTTCGGGACGGGTCCCACTCTGCCACGGCGCGGGGCCCGACGACGCTCCCGGCGGCGGGTACTCGACGGGCGTTGGCCACGGGCCCCGCCCCGGTCCTGAGAGGACTGCGCGGCGGAGTCGAATCGAGGACGACCAGGACCCGGGCGTCGGTGTACACGCACTGGCGGCGGCCGTTCTGGAGGCGCAAGTAAACGACGTCCTCGACACCGATGCGCAGGCGGCGGCGGCTGACCCTCAGCCTGGGGCTGCTTGGGGGACCAGTGCCTCGGATCGCGCGACTCGCCAAGGTCCTACCATCCCTCGCTATGGGAGGCATGGCCTTCGGTGAAGCGGTGATGCCGGGACCTTCTACCTTCAGTGTGTCGATGTCACAGTCACACTTCGACGCTGGAAGAGCCTTCTGCATATTGTCATACAAAGACAACTGGTGACTTCGCAAGGCGGCCCGTATCCCAAGGCACACTCGACCCAACACAGCGGACTGCAAGAATTGGGCGATGCACTGCCACACATCGTCAGACAACTTGGAGGCTGCCGAGCACACGTCGCGACCGCAGTCCATGCTGCACAGACAGTCATAAGGAAGAGAAAAGAGATGGAGGCATGCAGCGGGGGTTTGAGACCCCCTGCCGTGTACTACAGAGACGATAAGCGCAAGGCTACCCCCTGCCCGCCGTGTCCAAGCTGCTTTCCCCACTGCCTCGGGTAATTCGTGGTACGGGCAGCGCTTATCCCTCTCGGCATCGCCACGCCGCATCCCCTTCACTCATCCCAGTCTCGGGGGTCCGGAATGTGGTGGCACTGCCTTCAGACCGCGGCAGCACGGCCTCCGGTATGCCGGACAGCGCAGTTGCTCGGGAAAGGGAATTTTAAGGAGCGGGAACGCATTTTGAATGGTGCAAGTCTGGACAACATTTGGGGGAGGGGGGGGGCATCCAGATACCACTGCAGAACCGTGCGTTGTCGAGACTGCTCGGTCCAGCAGCAACTGCGGTCGGCAACCCGCCAACCGGCGTCTATTAACCGTCAACCTCAGCCCGTTAGCTCGCCTCGAGAGCGGCAGCCCATGCCATGTTGTAGAGACCTGGGGAGCGTTGTACCAAACTCGAGTCTACCACCGGCCGAGGCACGTGTCGGCAGGTGTCGAGCAACTTGGTCGTTGCTGCACATCGGCGCACAAGCTGATAAACACATGCGCACTGCGAGAACAACCAAAGCCGCACGCACCCTGAGGCCGAAGGCACAAATACGCACTGGGCGGTGGAGGCTGAACCTCTCTCCACGCCATACACAACATGACTGTAGTCCGTCATGTAAGGCCAGGCACCTTTTAGTGGTGCAGAAGAGGCAGACAAGGAGACAGGGAGACAGGAGACAGGTGTGCAAACATCCGGCCAGGCAACGTCGCCCAGAAAGATTGTCTCTTTCAGCCTGTGGCAGCATCGCTGAACCACAGGCCTGCAAAAAAACAGGAGCATCGACATCAACATGCACACACACACACACACACAACACACACAGACAAACAGGTCGCCCACCCGATGGCCCTGTTTGAAAATTGGAGCATGGTCTCAAATTCCTGTGACACAATGCGGCTATGCAGTGCGGCGTCAGGGCCAGTAACACACTGACCAATACTTGCATGCACGCTCGGAACGTGTCGGCAGGTGTCCCGAATGTCCTCTGCTTTTTTTTATTTGAGCAATATCTGATTCAGGCGTAGGCATCGAAAAGCCACTTGCAACGCTCGCATTCACATGCTTTGGTCCATGCGCCACACAGCTCGTGCCAATATGGTCCGATGCAAATGCAGAGCGGACCATGAGCCACACCTGCAGTTGGTTCCAAAGACTACCTCCTCGTTGTGGTTCGGCTGATGCCCTGTTTGTGACTTCGGGTGCATTGATGGAGGTACTGCGGATGAAGAGCTCGGCTCCTCCAGCCGGGCGTTGCTCTGCACAGATACCGAAGACGTGAAAGCATGCAAATGCAAATCCTGGGTTGCTGCATGGTAACCCCTCCTCTCGGTCCAAATTGCAGCACGTTTGTCCAAAATTCGAACATCCAGTTGTCAAAATTGGACCTAAATATTTGAAATGGTCATTACTACTCAGATGTGGCTGCTGCAGTCCAATAAGATGCATAGTGTTGTTTACACTTTACTCACTTTATTGCTGTCAACAGGCCATTGGTGTTAAGGGTCATGGCCTGAAAATGCGTGAGCAACAGCTGCTGTGAAAGAAGGGAAGGTGGGTTGTTGCACAACATGCGGCATGTGACTGGGATAGAGTTCTCGCACGGGGGGGGGGGGGCTACCATGAAGGCTTCAGGGTGTACACTGGTTTGGGTTTTCAGGAGGACATTCTCTACACTGTTTGTCTACAGACGGTGGGGAAGCGTATTGTGGAAGGTAGGAGTGGGACAGAAGGGGGGCGGAGCCATGGTGCTCATGACTCCCACCTCTTTGGGATGATTTGAAAGCAGCTATGAGTTGTGATAAGACATCTAGAATTCCGATGATGGGATGGGTCTCAAAAGTATTTTGCCTGGGTCGCTTTTTTCTCCACAGATCGTTGGTGGGGCAAAGTGACATTTACTTGATCCGGGATAAGTCGTGGAAAAGGGGGGGGCGGGGCACTAAACACTCTGTGGAACCTGCTTTTCCGCTTTCCTGGCCCTCTCCCAAACTGCTACGGACAAGAGCCCAGGCACCAAAAGAACAGAGAAAAGGACGAGCGAAAACCAGAGCGAAACCTGAGCGAGGGCTGGAGTAAGACCCCGAGCTGGAGTGAAAGCTAGAGCAAGAGCGAGGGCTAGAGCTCAGCCAGCACTCACTCCAGCACTGAGTCTGGCAGTAGGGGATGAGAAAAGTTCCGGTACCTGCAAGTCTCTGTCATGACGGCCACCCAGCAATGCAGATATTTTTTCGGCACCAATCGCAGCACGAATGCGACAGGCCATATCAAGAACGTCTGCCCCCCGATAGTAGGAGCCAAAAAACGCATAGCCCAAATAGTGCGCGTCCACAGGGTCTGGCTCTTCATATTTGCTTGCGATCAGCACGGCTCCGGCCACAAGCAGCTCCAGGGTCCGCAGGCATCTGTTCGGCAATGACTGGCTCTGTGAGTATCTGCAAAGTGGCGGCAACAAAAGTCTGCACGCAATATGGCCCTCCTCTAATCATTGCTGCTGCAAACGGGTTGGCTCATCAAAATCAGACGGATTCCCCGCCGCTACTTCAGCACGGGCTGTTAACCCCGTCGGACCGGGCTGTGTTGCACCACTTTTTGTGATGTTGGTTTAAAGAGAATTGCAGATGTTCCAATCACTGAACTCCCGCCGCTCATGCAGAGACCCCGGGCAGATCACTGCAGTTCAACAGGGGTCAGCGTGCCAACCAAGGTTGTATATTGGTTCTGAGCTGGTGGGACGTGCTGGCATTCCACGCAAACGCGTAAATGCGATTTGGACCTACGGCTGGTCCCAGAAGGGGCCATTTTCAATATGTCATGCCCATTTTGGTGCGGCCAAAATGTGTCCTTTTTCCCGTTTCCACTGGACCCCTGCACTTTCGGAAACAAATCATGTGAGACCTTTTTTGACCCCATGTGAGCCATGGAGCCCCCACCCCAGCATGCACTATGCACCACTCTTGGATATCAGAGCTACTCAAAAGGGTACAAATGACGAATGTCCCTTGTTCTTTGTCACCAAGATACCCAGAAGCCAAACAGGGAATGCATGGCGTTCAAAGCCGTTCAAAGTTGCAAAAGTAGCCTGAATTTGAGCATTTCTGGGGCCTTGTCAGCACCTTTTTGGGCCTGGAAAACGGATCACCGAGGGAGGAGAGCCAACCCAACAAGGTGCCCAAAAGCGAGGGACAGTATTTTTCATCATTGAAGTGGGCTTGAATGCATACGGCATGTGGTATTTCGTTCCCATAATAGTCAAAAGCAGCAGTTTTATTTGACATTGTTGACAGTGCTTGGAGGGGGGTTGGCAGACGGTGCTTTGTCAATGATCACTCACCGCCCGGTTAACCGACGCCGTTATGATCTGTACTCACCAGCTGAGCTGTATGCCATTGTCTTGGCACCACGTTGAGAGTGGCCATGCCCCTGGATTTATGGACATCTTGGGTGCTTCGCCGTTGTCGGTTGATGGCCATGCCAAGCATGTTCGTCCTCTTTTCCCACAGTTACAAGGCCAGAGACACATCAGGCAATACCAGCTGATCAAACCGGTGATACATCGCCTCCTTCCCAGGACAGATGACTGTAGCCACTATGCTACTGTATTGCACAGTGACGTAGAGAGAGCCCTTTTACACGTCAGTCTGCAGGCCGAATGCCACTCGCAGTTGCACATACTGTACGCGTTGGTGATTGAACAACGGCGGTTAGCGGTTGTCCGCCAATATGTCGCCAGCAACCGCCGGGTACCGCAGGCAATTGTTGTTGTTGTTGTTGTCCCAAAGAAAGGAACACGGCCCTTGTGGACGTCCCTGAGCATGCATCATAGTGCGATCCGCAACACCATCGTGCCGTTCCCCACTTGTTGGAGGGCATTGCAATCCAGACGAGGGGATGAAGAAACCAGCACAATCCAGCTGGAGCGACCCGCTCTTTGTACCATTCCTTCTCGTTCTCAGCGCCCCATTCACACCATTCACCCCAACTTCTGGGCCTGCGCCCGACCCTTGTCCATCCCTGTCAGGCGGCAATAAAGCCGCTGGCACACCTGCTAATGAGCACCACAGTACGAGAAAGTGTGCCCAGGGTTGTCACCAAACTGCAAGCAGCCACATCCACAAGTCTCCCAACCACCTTGCGGTGCATGTGCGGCTCCAAACTGCCCAGCAAGCGGCCTACAGTGAGCACAAGAACTGCACGACACCAAGTAATCCGAACTGCAATCATTAGTCAAGGGCCAACTGTCCAGAGGCGGGGGGGGGCGGATTCCCAGGAACATGCAAACGCCTGAACCCAGGGTACTGCCGGATGGTATCGCAAAGCGGCGAACACGGCAACCGGTACCCCTGCAATCGGTGGGGCATGCAGGGAAGGAAGGCATATCAAGGAGCGTAGCCCATGGGCTTCCCCTCCAAAGCGTTCCATATGGATCGCAAGCGGACAAGGACTGCCATCCCGCCGGTAGAGCAAAAGGCCCTCCTTTACACCGTTCAGCTTTGCCCACGGGTTGCTTGGCCATGGCCATGCATCAAACACGCTGCGTGTGTGCTGGTTCCGATGCCGGAAGGGCATGCAGGGGGGTGGGGGGGGGGGGGGGCGCAGGCGGATGCAATTAGCTCGAGGATACCGTCAAACAATGGGAGATGCACCCGCCGTCCGCCACATGGAATACCAACACAATGGGGAGGTTGCGCACACCCAAAGGAAGCTTGGGAGCCCGCCAGTGTGAGCACCATGACAGTGCTCACGAGCTCACAAGCAGTGCCAAAGTGAGTGGCGGCCAGCCCCCGGGGCTCATATCATGAAGAATCCTTTCACTGGTGCTGGGGCCTCAGCGGTACGCAGGGCGGGAGGGGTGAGTATTGTGGAAGGGGGGGTAAAACCGAATTAAGGTGAGGTAAGCGAAAATGTAGGTGGAACCTTGGTAGACGTACCCTTAACAGAGCCCCCTACCAAGAGCTACTGGATTGCATCCACTCAAAGGCACACAGCTTCAAAGAGGAGTGGGAAGGAAAGAGGATGCAAATTGGTGTGTGAAATATACACTGCAAAAACACACTGTCCGAGCGAGAACCTACAGCGTTTGGCTTGTTGTCTGCATGCACATAGCACGGCATGAAATTTGAACAGAGGGCCAAAAATTAGAGGCCCATTTTAGGTTCACACACACATTTTTTTGCCCTCATATCCACCCTCCCAACCCCCATCAGGTAGGCCACACACTAAGCAAAACCCTGAACAGTAGCCAACGTTACTCTGTGTCCAGCCACTTCGAGTTTGAAACAGATACCCTGTCTATTCAAAACCCACCTTGGGATGGGCCTGCACACGTCACCATTATAGGTCACGCAGGTGCACATGCTGCCGGTGGTTCATGGACCCCTAGGTTGTCACGGAAATGGGGTATTTGTAATCCGTCAAAGCCAGGACGCAGAAATGCCCTCGCGGCAAGGCTAGCCACGGGCATCATTGTCTGTATACATTGACGTGGGCATAATTGTCTCTATACATCGACATGTCTGGTAGTCCAAGAAGGTTCAACCACAAACTAAAAGCAGATCCAAGAGAGTTGGGGGGCCGTTCACGAAGTCACCGTGACAAAGCCCCAACTGCTAACTTCATGACTTTGGGGGTGGCATGCAGGGTCATTGTGCCCCACCCCACGGGCACATATCTCAACTTACCCTTTGACTGGCCCTCCCATGGTCACCAGCCTCAGAGCGAAGCCACAATCATGGTAAAGAATAGTGCATCAAATCAATGCACTATGTGAGATTAGCTACCATGACACTACGGAGCACTGGTGTTGTCACTTTCGCGGGCACGTTTGGACTGAATTTGTGGTTCCCTCACCGTGTTTGCCCCATTGTTCTTGGTCATCCTACCGTGACCCACCATAGCTGATGGAAACAACAATAACCAATGCAAAAGCAACATAAATACTCAAAGACTCAAAGCATATAGTCGAAGCGCAAATCACCCAAAAGCAAAACATAACTCATAGACAACTCAAAATAAATGTCTACTTTGATTTGACGGTGAGGGCACCCCCCTTGCTTTGGTGGTGCACACGCTGCCATTGGTTCATGGACCCCTCCCCTATTGCGTCGGTTGCACGTGGAAGTAATGACCCTACACTGAGGCCATTTGTGTCTGCACGACGCCCGCTGCCCCCCTCCCCTCCCGGGTCCTGGCCCCACGCCGTCTCATCACGAATCCCGCACTGACCGTCACCGAAATTACCAACTGATGAAACTAGGATTTTGGAGTCCGCAATGTGGGAAAATGGAGTAACATGGGGGGAAATGGAGGAAAATGGGGGGAAATGGAGGAAAGAGGGGGGGTAAAATGGGGTGAAATGGAGGAAAATGGAGGGAAATGGGGTATCATCAACAGATCAAGATGGAAAATGGAGGAACAACTTCCAGAGTGGCAGAAAGATTGGGAGGGGACGGGAGGAAAAAGGGAGAAAATGGGATGAAATACCTGTTTTTCACAGTCCCATTTGCCCCATTTTCCCAGAGGTCGAAAACTTTCCTCGCAATTCCCTTTGTAAAAATTAAGTCACCGCACTCACCCACGGAAAAATGGGAAATTTTCCCACTCTCTGACACTCACCGCCGTAGTCTTATGCAAAGCAGCTTCAATGGGCATACTGAGGTCATGGCCGGTAGAAATGCCTCCAATGTCCAGCCAACTGCTTGCGGCCGTCCTCAAATGGTCGCAATTCGACATTTCGAAGTGCTGCAACACTGTGTCAACGCTCATGCGCGGGAGTTCCGCTGTGGCTGAGGCCATGCAACCGCTCAATGACTCCAGCGCGGGTACCGCCTCAAGCAGCGCATTGCACTCGTGGGACCATTCCATGAACCGCGCGTGCAGCTGGTGGGAATAGCCCCAGGTCCGGGCTCCGCTCATGCGCCGGATGAGATCGTGGTGCGCCCTCACAGTGTCATGATACCGCGCTAGCACCTGCTGGTACGGCCAGAGATCGGCGGGGGTGACACTCGCCTCGCAGTGCGCCGCGGCGCGCACCAGCGACGCAATCTCATCCATGGACGGCACCGGCCCGGTGACCGAGGCCTGCAGGCAGGTGCGGTGCAGCCACTCGGCGACACGCCGCTCGCGGCTCCGTGTCATGGACCTGTGCAGCTCCAAGTCCTGGAGGTACTCCTTGAAGCGCGACTGCTCCTGCATGTCCCCGAAGGAGACGGGCTTGTAGCCCCCCGAGGGCGTCGCCGCCAGGAGCCAATCCAGCGTCTGCCACGGGTCTTCATCGGTGATAGCCCGCAGGAGCTGCCGGGCACGCTGCAGCGCCGCCAGGACACGGAGCATGCCGAGGTGGCTCGTGGCCTCCACCGCCGGCATCCCCGCCAGCCAGTACAGCACGCGGTTCAGGGACAGGCTGCCCAGACAGCCCCCGCTCGGGCAGGGCCTGTGGTCGCAGCTGCTCGGAGCGAATCCGCAGGTGGTGCAGATCGGCGCCGTCCGGAGGAGGAGGCAGGTCACGACGGTGGGCTGCAGCCGTGCGGACAGGAACCGGAGGTCGGGGTCATGGCGCACGCACGCGCATGCGGCGAGGTACTGCGCTCGGGCCGGGGGCTGGGCTCCTTCGGCCTCCCGCAGGGCTACAGGGCCGTGCGGGAGGAGGTGTGGGGGGGGTAGCACTGCGAGCGACAGGGCCATGGGGTCATCCCATCCCACGGTGGGTGTCGGGCTTCCGTTGCCTGCGGCCCACAGCTCCTCGGTCACTGCGGCGGCACACACCGTAGAGGAGGTGGCATACCCCTTGCTGTGCAACTTTTGGAGCTCTTCACGGGTACTGACAGCGTCCCCGAGGCTCTGGATGGCGTGATTCGGAAGTGCGATGTCTAGAGCTCTTGAGGGTTGAGCTGCCATCAGACCGGTGCAGATCTAAAAAGCGCGGACATTGAGGGGCGGTAGTGATTTGTATGGAGATTGTAAGCACACGAGCAGGTGTGCACTGGTTATATGTCGCGTGAAAAATGTAACTTGTGTACAAAAAAATCGTCAAGTTGTGTAATTTGTTTTACGGTAAAATTGTGCATTTTTTTTTTGCAGTAAGTCGTGTAAATTAAAAAAAAAATTCTGACCAATTAAAAAAAAAAGTCAAAGCATGTAATATTTTTTTTTTGCGGTAAGTGGTGTCATTACAATTGCCGGTTCTGTACGGCACCCCATAGCGACCTTAACGATGGGATGCCGAGTCCACAAAGCACCAAGTACTGTGTGTGGCCACCAATTAGTTGGGACTCTCCACCAAGGCACGGGGATGGGGCCAACATACTAGCATGATTATACGCTCCACCATTGGTACACCAAATAAGCGGAGGAAAATATAGTAAAGCGAAAAGCCCCCAAAATTGGGTGGATTGGCTACATAGCCCCGGATGAGGTCACTTTTTGTATCGATGGATTTGGGCTTTGCACTAGGACAGGTGTTCAGCTGACAAGCCACACGCAACTCAACTACCAGTAGCTTAGTTAACTCATTGGTTGACCGCTGTTCACGCTCCAGCTGGCTGGATACTGCCGTATGGGGTACCCAACGCTTCACAGCAAGGGACAAAATCAGAAAAGACAGGAGGGGCTATGTAGCCAATCCGCCCACTTGTGGGCCCTTTCTGATTTTGTCCCCCGCTGTGAAGTGTTGGGGACCCCCGGCTATGTAGCCAATCTGCCCACTTGTGGGCCCTTTCTGATTTTGTCCCCCGCTGTGAAGTGTTGGGGACCCCCAGATGGCAGGGTTATGTAGCCAATGCACCCAATTGTGGACCTTTTCTGATTTTGTCCCCCGCTTTGAAGCGTTGGGGACAAATAAGAAAAGGCCCACAAATGGGCGGATTGGCGACATGCATGTACTTTTTTTTTCCGGTAAAATCGTGCAATTTTTTTCTTTGCGTTTGTGGTCAAGTCGTTCAATTTTTTTGGCGCAAGAGTCGTGCAATCCTTTTTTTGCGGTAAACGCGAGTACACAGAAATCGTCAAGCCATGCGAGTTTGTTTTTGTGGTAAACGCGAGTACAAAAAATTGTCAAGTTTTTTTTTTTGCACGCAATTACCGCAAAAAAATTACACAATGTGACAACTTTTTTAACACGCATTTACCGTAAAAAAAATACACGTATTACAAAATACAACTAAGTCTCGCTCTGGTCACGAGCTCTAGCCCTACCTCAGCTGTATAAGATACGTTCATCATCTTGGGGTCAAAATATTTCGATTTGATCCACCCCCTGTGTGACATTCCGTCTGGTTGTTGCTCCTTTACGGGGCCTGGACGGTCACCCGTTCTTCCCTTCGCATGTTGCGTCAGGTTGCTGCTTTCTGCCGGCCGCTGCGGCCGGTGCTCTTGCTGGTGTCGTTTCCGCGTTCGCGGAGCCCAGTAGTTGGTGTGTTGGGGCTGTGCTGAATGTGGCATGGTGTGCCGTTTGCGCGTCAGCAGCGCCCAATACTTGGCGTATTGAGGATGTGCTGGCCGTTGCCGGGGTCGTTTGACTGTTTTTTCTGTCCACGCGCCTCTGTCCACAGGCCGTCCGTAGCCTGCCTCGCTGTGTTTCTGTGTGCATGAGGCCCAGGTGCCCTGTTCCTCCACGCACTGCCCCGGCCGTCCACCATATGTCCTTTTCCCCCTCATGGCTGGTCTGCCCCTGATGGGCTGCCGCTCCTGTTGCGCAAACAGCCCATCTGGGCTGCGGGAGGCACCCCCCACCTGATGCCGGTTGAGCAGGGGTTGCCCTGGCACCCGGTAGCCACAGGACTGGTTGGCCAAGCCATCCCCTTTATTGTCGCTGCCTCCCATGTGCACGCTCTGCCATCCGCTCCATTCTGGTTCCCTGTTCCCGCTATTCTGGTTGCCTCTCCTGCCTTGCTGTGCCCCTCCTCCTTGTTTGCTGTGCTCGCCCTTGTCCCTCCTGGTGTGGCTCCCGCGTTCTGTGTGTCTGTGTTGCTCCTCCCCCTGCTCCTGGGTGCCCCTGTCGCGCACCCCCTCCTGTCCCACCCGCCTGCCCCCCCGCACGAGGGTTTCACATCTCTGTACGACGTGGACTGTCCCGTGCGCGGTTGGCTGGTCACGGCCCTGTTGCCCACCCCCGTGGCGGGCACCTCCCGGCGCGCGGGGCGTAGTTCCCGCCCTTGTGGAGTACGCCCCCCCCCAAAGGCGGTATGCAGCTATTGGGGGGGGGGGGGGGCAGAGGGGTCGAACTCAGAAAATTCAATGTAATTTAGGTCTCCCAAATGATGATTGTACAAGGGGTTAGGCATCCAATTCTGTAACATTGGGACATGCTATGCAATTACGCCCTAAAACGGGGGGTATGAAGCGACTTGCCGACGGGTGACGAGGGCGAGTACGTCGTCGAACAGAGTGCAGTTCCTCTCGTGCAGTTCCTCTCTATCCGCAAACCCGTCCCATGATCCACACACACACACACACACACACACACACACACACACGGCCTGAGGAGATCAAGCGCACAGTGAGAGCAGAGCACTGAACAGAGCAGAGAACACGCACACAAACACACACACACACACACACACACACACACACACACGAGGAGTGCAGTGCCATGGGATACCCACACATGAGGGCCGCTGACCTGTGGTGTGTGCCCACACACTATGCAGCCCCATGGGACCCAGCCCCCGCCACCCACTGAAAACAGTTCCTCGTCGACGGGGCCTGAAACTTGGGATTGGAGCTTTGGCATTGTGCATGGCGCCAGCAGCAGCATGCACTGAACCATCTGGAGCAGGCCAAGTGATGACGCTGCCTGTTGCGAAACATGACTGCCGACTAGCAACTGTGTGTGTGTGTGTGTGTGTGTGTGTGTGTGTGTGTGTGTGTGTGTGTGTGTGTGTGTGTGTGTGTGTGTGCAGCGCGCGATGCAAAGCAAACAAAGCATAGTTTTTGTGTGTCCCGCACTGTGTGTGTAGGAGGGGCACATTGAGGAGGGACACCAGCATGGGTCAGTGGGGCCAGAGTCGCAATACGGGTCCTCACTTCTATCCAGGCTGGTTGCCACAGACGGGCAGATCCGGGTTCCTGCATCTGTTCGTGTGTGTGTGTGTGTGTGTGTGTGTGTGTGCGTGTGCGTGTGCGTGTGCGTGTGTGTTTGTCTCTCTCTCTCTCTCTCTCTGTGTGTGTGTGTGTGTGTGTGTGTGTGTGTCCGCATGTCTGTGTGTGTGCGTGCTTCCACAACAAGGCACAACAAGTGTGCCTTTCTGTTTTTTTTTATCCACCTCTTTCAGGCATTAAGCATGAAAGATGACCTGTCTGCCTGGCTGGCGCTTTGGCCCCTTGTTTCCAACAACACACCTCCTTTGCGCTTATGGCCGTGCACTCCAGCATTAAGAGTTGCAGGTTTGGATAATATGAAACGCAGCGAAGGGCCTCTGGAGGTGCCCGGGGGCTGAGCCGCAGCTGCGTGACATGTGGCTGCCAGCACAGGGCTTTGCAGAAAGGCATAATGGGTGTTCTTTGGAGGAATTCTAAGATGACGAACTGCAAGTCTTCAATGTACCACACCACCCCTGTGAAGGTGAAGAAAAGCATAGCAATGGAGCGGAGTGGTCGTGTAGCCAATGTATTGCACAAACCATGAAGGAAACGGTATTTGGCGCACGGGTGAGCGCTCCCCAACATGTGACAGCAAGCCCCCTCCCCCGCCAGTTTATGCAGGCACCATAGCTCTCCAATCCGCCAACCTGCGGCACTTTGCTTCGACATGCACCGGGTCTGCTCTTAGCACCACGCATGCGCGTCGCGACGCGCCAACAAAAGATACTGCACGGAACCATCCCCCCAACCACCATTTCCGTAAAAGCCATTGCTGCTGGGCTCACGTGAACAAAGCGAGGGTCGGCATGTAGGTAGGGACTTCATGTCACCTGCTTTGTGATGAATTTCCTCCTCAGCGGACTGCAAGCCCTCACCATGATCACTATCTTTCCCGCCGGTGGCTAGCACGACGGGTCCTGAGGAATCCCCAACAATTGGGGCACTTGTGTCCAGTTCTCCAGGCGGTGGCCGTTTTGCGTTGCTCAGGCACGGCTTGGACTTGGTGGCATTGGCCTTCTCGAATGTCGGGAGGTTCCCTGTGAACGTGCGGCAGATGGCATCCAATGAGAAAATAATGCATGGGGCAGGGGCCAGTCCTTAGGAGCATCTGAGAACCAGTCCACGTCCCAAGTCCCAGTCCCACGTCTCGAGTCCCACGTCGCCAGTGGGGCCACCAGTGTGGAATAGGAGTGCCACCAGAGTGGGTGGGGGCTTCTCCAGCGCAGAACAGGGAGTTGGGGTCCCATCCAGTGAGGATGGAATAGCGATGGCGCACAGTTGCGCATTAAAGGCTTTGGCCTTTCGTGCCGTGGCGACCGGAGAGAGGGCGCAAAGGGGGAGGGAGGCAGACCCCCTCCCTCCCCCAGGGCTCCTGTGAACAACTCAGCACCACTGGGGGGGGGGGGGGGGGGGTTCCCCCCAAAAGATTGGGCCAAAGTTTCTTCATGTCCCCCGCCTTCGGCGCCAGTTAGTTTCGACCAAAAATTTTCTTCGGCGCCTCGAAAAACTCAGCACCACTTGGGGGGGGGGGCTGGACCGACCCACCCACCCTAAAAGGAGCGCTGCCCTCCCCCCTTTTTCTGACACGTGCCTGGGCTGCATTCAGCATCACCATTCATGCATTCATGCATTCAGCATAAGTAGCGATGTGCACTGCGGAAGTCGCGGCACATTGCGGTGGGCCGGCGCAATGAACACCCGCCTCGTTTGCCGCAGGTGCGGCGCCATCCCCCTGTGTGACATTCCGTCGGGTTGCAGTTTCTTTCCGGGGCCCTGGACAGTCACCAGTTCTTCCCTTCGCGTGCTGCGTCAGGTTGTTGCGTTCTGACGGCCGCTGCGGTCTGTGTTCCTTGTGGTGTCGTTTCCGCGTTAGCGGAGCCTAGTAGTTATCGCACTGGGGTTGTGGTGGTTGTTGCGGGGCTCGTTTTACGGGTTTTGCTGCCCACTCCCCTCCGCATCCAGGTCGTCCACCACATGCCTCGGTGCGTTTCCATGTGCGTGAGGCCCAATAGCTCCACCACTCCGCGTATTGTCCTGGTCGTCCGCCACCTGCCTCCCCACGCTGCCAAGCCCCCCCCCCCCCCCACCGTTAATCCCCCAGGCAGTACCGCTATTGGGAGGCGATGAACATGCTCCGGAAGTCCGGAAGATGGTCCTGCTCATGATCGTCACGTTCATCGTGGACGAGATGCTGCGCATCTTCGATGTGGAGCATCCTGATCTTTTTGGCTCGAGTTCATGTGCCACCCCTTCGACACCCGCCTGACCAACGACTAAGAGAATTTGCCGGTAAGCCAGCAAACGATTTGTCGCAGAATGCGATCCCCGGCAGCCTCGGGCCGCCTGATTGCTGTAATTTACCCGTAACCCTAATAATTGGAGGTTGCTGCGGTCGCATTTTGCAAGAAACCACTACATTTGCAAATCCAAACCCGTCATGCCAGTGTGAGGGTGAACAAAAAAAAAAAAACGAACAAGAAAATTTCACCGAGCGCCCACGGTTTTCGACGTCGGCCAAGGACCCGAGGAAGGCTTGAGGCTCCCCTGGTACTGCCCCTGGTGGCACACCGCGTGCCATTGTACTGAGCGAGGAACCCAGATACCCCATGCGCAGCCCCTCATTTGACGAAGGTGGCGCAAAACTGGGGCCTAACTAGACAGAATCGAATGAAGGTGTGGTTTCAGATGGTTGCGTGATCACGCCTCTATGAATATGTCACCAGTCCTCTTGCTTTCCGAAGGCGACACTCCCCGTCGGCATCTAAAATAGCGGATTGGGCAAGGACAAACAGGCGGACAAGCGATACCAAGGTCGTTGAAGGGTCGCCGGGACGGAGGCATCTTCACAAGTCCTGAGACAGAAGGGACGCAACAGATGCACTGTCGGGGACCACAACGACTATTTTGCAGATTCAACCACATCCTAAGACATGCAGGCGCAGACATGCACGCGCAAGGGGGGGGGGGGGGCTTGCAACAACGCGGCGTATCTTGTGTCCTCCAGCTCCCCTCCCCTCCCGGGCCCTTCCCCTCCTGGATCCTCGTGTGGCACTCATGCACCCGTCCTGTGGCCCTCCCCTCTTGCGCCCCTCCAAGGCCGCTGCAGCGACCCTGCCATGTGAGCATGCAAGGTGACGTGGGGGGTGCCTGCGTTTCCCTGTTTACTTGCGCATGCGGCTCCAGGATACGGAGCCCAAGCATCGGCAACCACATCAGGCGCATTCAAGACATAATTGGAAGGTTGATTCTGCTTTGTGCAAAAAAAGGAGGTCTCCTGTCCCGAGTTCCGTTTGTCGAAATCCCAGTGCACAGAATTTCGAGCGCTCCAATTTTGACTGCGGGGCACGGATTAAAAGAGCGGCATAAGTTGCCAAAACATGCTTTGTCCAAAACGTCCTTTGGCAGACCCCTCCCTTGGTTGCGAGGCTGCACTCTAAAAAATGCGCACGAAACGCAAGCTGAACTGAGCAACACGACACACAATGCGTGTCTGAGGCCCGCAGAAATTCGGAAACTCGTCGGGATGGTGGCGCCTAAGCACCACCATACCCGTTCATATCAGACGGCACAAGCCCTGGAGTGTTGGACTTTTGTCGTGGTCCCTTTGCTGTGTTGGTGACGCTGTGTCGCTTACGCAACAAAATCCCACCACCGACCGACCAAAGATAATCACACGTATTCCTAAAAATCCAGGAAAAGTGGCTGAAGGAAAGAGGTGCTTGCCCTTTTGTAAATGTAGAATGATCGAAAAGGAATTTCTTTCATATTCCCACAGCCCAAAATAATGGAAAACTATGCATCCGCGGCACCTTTCGCGAAGAACCCGCGAGCGTCCACTTTGACCCAATTTGACCAATCGGAGTGCCATGACAGTGGTGTAGGGAAAAGATGGGACTTTTGCTCCGCATGCATAGCAATGCGCTAGAATATGAACTTTATAATTTTCGGTACAAGACAAACTATCTGGAAACCTGATGCATCGTGCAACAATCTGACTGGTTCAAGGCATAAAATGCAAGATTGCCTTGATGTTAGTTACTTTTTACATGGCACACCACACGAAGTCGAGAGTTTTTGTGTGTGGTTGTCTTGTTCCGGGTGTGGTTGTGGGGTTCGCAATGATGGGGCACCACTTTCGTGGAGCGATCATGGCGAGACACGCCTAAGAATATGCACCTGCCCGTTTGCCTAGCACGAAGGAGATATGCGACACGGAGCGGAGGCAAAGACAAGCAACACCCATCACGATGAAGAGATGCAATATGTAGTTGAGGCAAAAGATGAGCCATCCTCCTCAAGTACTCATGAGTGCTCCGAAAGTGGTCTTAGGGAGGTATTGGGGGCAAAACTTTCCAAAGAAGAGCAACTTTAACGAACACGGTGTAATTTAGTGCAAGCAAGTTCCTCAGGAATCACATAATGCATTTTGGAGCGCGATGCATGTTTCCATGATCGAAGAATGAATCCATTGTTGTCACGGCACGGCACGGCATAGATTGTGAAAAGTTAGTTTGCTTTTTCTTTGATCCCCGACTCTTGGTACCTTGCAACCTTGTCCAAGCCCGGGCAATCCTGTTGGAGTTAGAGGTTGGGAGGCGGAGGGGTGAACATGCATTTGGAAACAAATGGGCGATTCCCATTAAGGACGCTCTTTTTTGCTCGGCCAAGTGGGGGAGAGGTGCTAGAAGGCCCAAAGCGTCAAAGCGTGATGCATTTCCCTTTTCAAGTCACCTTTGCCTTTGCCGTCAGACGACCTTTGGAAGGCAAAAAGCAATTTTGACAACGGGCTGTGCGGCATGTGCGGGCGAATGTAAAGGACACTTGTTGTTGCTTGTTGCCTTTGGCATTGCGTTGTACACACACACACACACATTTCATGCAGGAAACTAACAACAACCAATAAGTGTGGATGATGAGTAGGGCATGGTGGTCACTGAGCAAAAGTCACCAAACACACACACACACACACACACACACACACACACACACACACACACACACACACATTCTTGATGGTCGCAACCTTTTGAACACGTCGATACGATGAGCCAGAGGAAAGGGGGAGAGAGGATTGGAAATAAACAATTTATCAATCATTTCGTGAGCATCTCTGGAACAACTTGCTCACTACCGTTTAGTGGAAATTTGAGACATAGTTGCGGTATCTAGTGTGCGAGGATTTGACCATTGAGCATCCTTTAACAAAGGCCATACACGGGTGAAAACAATTTGACGTGGTCACACATGGAAACGAGACATAGTAGGAGGGATTCACATTTGATTCACGTTGGCAAAAGATGAAAATTCATCGTCGTCCACATGCACCGCATGCATGTGGGCATGCTCGAACCGCGCGCTTCGCACTTGGAGTCTCATTGTGCCCCTACTTTTAGCCTATAGATTTAGCACTCCATGAGGGCCACACCTATAACAATGGGTGGCCCGGATGCTTTTTAGTCTAGTGGGGTACTTTGTCAAAAAAACTTGCCCAAAGCGGTCCTCTTGGCAGAGGAAACTTACCGACATTTTCACAAGTTAGGGTGGTCCGCTACCTGGGTGTATACGAGTACAACATGTTAGCTATTGCATTCTATAGACAAGCTATCACAAAGTGGCGAGTGAAAAGAAAAACGCTAGTCTAGCAAGTGCCGAGGTCGAAGCACAACACGCACCGCACACAACATTTAAGCACCCACCCGCGTCACGCACGCACGCAGGCACCCACGTCACATAAGCGCCACGTATGGCACGCACGCACCACAAACCCACCGACACTAGGGTACTGATTTTGCACTGTTGGGTGTTTTAGTTGCAGGCATCCGTAGTGCCAGGTATGAATGAGAACCGAGAGTATGGTCTCCATTGAGCGGTCTTTCTGCTTTGTTTGCGCAGTGTGGCTGTGGATCCTCAGCCATGCAAGTTGTGGGGCACATGTTGTTGAGGTTGTGTCGTGTAGGCCTCGGGTATTCATTTGGATATGTGACAAGATGAAATTGCTTGTGGAGTGAATTTGTATGAAGACATGGTAGCTGCCTGTCGACAAAAAGAGGCAGTGGGAAGCACACGTGCCGTCCAAAACGGACGAAAATCTCAAACATACCGTCAGTACAGCATGCAGACCTAGGGTGTTCCGAATAGCCCTTTTCAAGGGCTTTCCGAATATACCCCTGCCTCCTGTGTGTCCCTACGGGACACACAGTAGGCAGAAATAAGGCAACAATGACAACTACTAGCGAAAACCCACCGAGTTGGCGCAAAACGCGGTGTCCCTGAGAGACCTTTTGCCCCTTGGTTTTCAGAATAGTACGCCATGTCTTTCGGCATGCACCATGCACAGTGCAACGCATAGGCAACACCCTTGTCCAGGCAATCCGAGGCGTTGGTTCCATCAATTTCTGGTCATTTACCGTTGCTTGGACAAAGGGGGGCGGGCTACCATGGTGGTGAAGGGTTGGATGGTCCTTCCACCCGAGCGACCACAAATATCCTGGGTGTGAAACTGAGCAGGGCAAAAGCCCAATTGGATCTTGGAGGCTGACTGTATCTGTTGTGCTTTGCGCATGTTGCCTGGACCATGGATGATAGTGTGCACACACTTGCATGCAACATGCAACAATCACGGAACGATGCAGCATGCCATTGGCAGCCGCAAGCATCCGCCCCGATGTTTGTCCCATGGACTAACTGCGCTCACCCTTGTGTACCATCCGTCTCCTCTTGGCCCCACCGCACTGCTTGCTCGAGTGCCGTTTCTCCTCAAAGTACTCAAGTTCACTGCTCGGTGTAGCTTAACTGTGGAGCCGGTGCGGGCGACAGGCAGAAAGCTGCTCACGCAGAGTTCATTGGACACTAAAAACTGAACATGATGGGGCATCAACTGATCACACGTGTATGTGATTCCAACGCCTCTCCGAATTTTGGCATGTCCATGTTTGCACGGGTCGAGTCAATTTTTTTTCCGATTCAGACAGACGAAATGATGACGTTTGAGTGCCTTTTCCCTTTCTTTTGAGTAATTTGACGGGTTGCGACGAACTGGTCGAACAGTCCCCCGCGAGCGGTGGGGATTTGCAGTCACAATGCTTCTTATACCACGAGAATTTGGGTAAATTTCCTGTTGTGGAACGTTCGCAGGTGATTGGAGAGGTGGTTCAGGGCCCTATTTCTGCAACACATGGAATATACGAGATACTGATGGATGCCGGGGGACAGATACTATACAAGAAACGCTACATGATAGCATTTCTTAGGGAAGAAATGCTGGGGTAGGGCCCCCAGCATTTCTTCCCCAAGAAATGCTATCATGATAGCGTTTCTTTGAATCAACATCATGCAGAAAAAGGAACATTTACGGCATCATGGCGCAGCTTTCACAAATCCATGAACCATGCCGAGGAACTCGAGCCAACTTGGCACACCGAAGGTGGTAGGTTGCTCTGCAGGCATCACATGACACCGGTTTAAGAGCAATAGTGTCACGTTTTCGGGGAATTGGCTCATCACACATATAGCATACACCAGGTTCAGCCTCTGGCTTACATGGGGCTACCTTGGCACCTTGGCACCCATAAAGGGGTTGGGCATGTCCTTGATTGTTGGCCGCACTCTCCTCCACCTCGCTAGGTGGGGCTGCAAAAGCCGCTTCACGGTTTGCATTGTGGCCTTCTGCAAGTGAAGTAAACACATCCCCCCTTTCAGACAATTGGGTGGGAGGAAACTCTTCATAATCATCCTCCTCATCATGCAAAGATGAACCCACTGAAATATTCAACACATCAGCTGAGTGTGAGCTGAGCAAATCTTCATCAAAGATGGTAACTACACTTGCTTCTGGTGAATTAGGTTCCACTTTCATTGCTTGCTTTGCCAGTGGTTGACAAGGTTCTGCTTTCACTGGTGGTTTGGGGCAAGGCTCGGCTTTGATTTCGCTCTTGTCTTTAGGATTCTCCACATTGTACCTCCTTAACAGCATGGCTGCTTGTGTTTTCACCTTTTTACCCTTTTGATGATACACCGCAAGGGTTTGGGGTACAACACCTACATGTTTCTTTCTTCGACGTTTTGTCAGTATACTAAAAGTGGATGAGGTAGCATTTCTCGGGGAAGAAATGTTATCACCAATCAAGAAATGCTATCATGAAATGCTATCAAGTAGCATTTCTTTGGGAAGAAATGCTATCTGCCACTAGGGTCGGTGATAGCGTTTCTTCATTGTGAGACAGATAGCGGATATAGAGGAAACAGCAGGGTCACCTTCTTTTGGGGGCTCAACGGGGGATGACAGAAGTTAATGCGAGGTGCAAATGGGGAATCTTATTGGGGTGGTAACTTCTGAGTGCCAAAAATAAAATCCTGTTGGTTAATTTGTACTATCTCCGGTCCGTGAACCTCGACGTGCACACAACTCGTCTGCCCTTCTCACTGCTTCTCCTTAATGCCTTTCTGCACCTTTGCCTTTGTGCACCTGCTTTCCTTCAGAATCTACCGAGGAAGCTTGGGCAATGGGGGAAGGCAACTTTCTAAGTGTCTGAACAAATTTTGAATACCACCAGAGGCCAGATGGTCCTTACGTCACCCGCTCCCAAACTCCTCGTGAGCTCTCTGATGATGTTCCTGATCGTCATGCGGTGGCAAGGGATGTATCCTACAACTCTCATGCCTCGATGGCTGCACTACCTCATCATGTGCTGTGGTGGTTCTTTGCTGCTGCGCAGTCGGAAAAGGGGGATGCTGTCCCTGTCCTCGTCCCCTCTCACGCAACCGAACTGTTCTGTCGAGTACCGATGCATCGACGGGTACCAAACGGAGTTCGTCTGGTTTGGGGAGGGGGTGGCATCGGGGTCTCGGTTGGCCCGGTCCTGCGCCGACCGCACGCTGGTCGTCGTGATTCCGGGCTGGCCCGGCACCGCCCTCCTCTACGCCAAACTGGCGCAGGTGCTCGCCAACCACGACGCCGTCCAGCAGCATCACTGCACGGTGGTCATTGTCTCGTGGACCGGGCACTCCCACGACCCCCGGTACGTCCCTATTGCCGCCCGTCCGCAGTTGACCATCGAGGAGCACGCGGAGCACTACGCGAAGGTCATGGAGCACCTGCTGCGGGGGGACGAGTGGGGGCGTGTGGTCCTGTGCGGGCACTCTCTGGGGGCCTGGATGGTGTCGCGCGTGCTGACCCTGAGGAGGCACACCATCACCCCCAAGATCTCCCAAGTGAATTTGCTGTGCCCATGTCTTGAGAGCATGGCCCTGACCACAAACGGTCGGATCATCGGCCCGATCCTAAAAGGAGCCCGAAAGATGGGGTTGCCCTGCGTGCTCAACTCCCTTTTGTTGTGGCTGCCCAAGAGCTGCGTGGGCCGCGCCATCGCATTCGCACAATATTTGCGCGGCAAAACCGATTCGGTGATGGAGAACGAGAGCTCGTGGTTCTGGTGGACTCTGGCGAATCAGATGTCGTACCAGGTGAAGTGGGTGTGGGTGTGGGTGTAGGTGTAGGTGTGGTGGCGTCTTGTTTCCGATTTGAGGTGCAGCGATGTGGTGGCGTGTGGTTTGGTGTGGTGATTTGGTATGGCATGGTGATGGGATGGGGTGTGCAATATGTTGTCGTGCTGTTGGGGTAGGTGTTGGGGTAGGTGTTGGAGTTAGTTTTGGTGTCGGTGTTGATGCTCTCGGGGATGCTTGTGTTCTTGTTCATGTTGTGTTGTGTTCTTGTGAATGCTGTGTTATGTTACGTTGTGTTGTGTGGTGCGTGGTGCGTGGTGTTCTCGTGTGGTGCGGTGCGGTATGGTGAGGGGCATTATATCGTTTGTTGTGTGTTGTAATGTCTGCTCGGGCGTGTCTGCTGAGTGGTGCGGTGCAGTGCAGTGCGGTGCGGTGCAGTGCAGTGCGGTGCGGTGCGGTGCGGTGCGGTGCGGTGCGGTGTTGCGTTGCGTTGCGTTGCGTTGTCTGGCTTGGCGTGTCCCATGGCAGCCTCTACCTCAGCCCCAACGCAGCCATGCAATCCGGTCCACCTCTCCCAGCCCCAGCCCCAGCGGTGGATCCGTTGCCACAGGTGATCAGCAAAGGCGTGTGCGTGGGGGTGCAGGGGTTGACAGTGATCGACTCTTTCAGTGACCAACCCGACGTCGTGGACACGCTCAACAGTCTGCCGGATCTCCGCTTCCTGTACGCGGGCTGGGACGGCTGGAACCCGCCGGAGTGGCGTGAGCGCTGGGCGGCGCTGTTCCCCCGCAGTCAACACCACGTGTACCCCGGGGTCAGGCACGGCGTGGTTACCGCAGAGACCGGGGCGGTCTTCATCGGGGAGGGCTTGGCAAAGCATGTGGCCAGTCTGGGCCTGGCGTGCCAGCGCTGACCAGTGGGAGGGGCTGACGGCCTGCGACAGGGGCCCAGGCTTGCTACCGGCCTTCGCCGGGTCACACGCGACCAGGAGGAGCCGGGTCCTACTGAGTCGGACACGGGATGCAGCTGGACCCTACTGAGTTCCGGGTGCGATAGGAGATACTACTCAGGTGCACAGGTGGTACAGGGCTGATTCCTACCGAAACCGGGTCCCCTGCTGGGCACTATTGGCAGGTCTGCGGCGGCGGCGTCGGGGGGAGGGTCTTCATGCGGTTCCGCACATTCAGTCTGAGAGTCAGGGGTGCTGCTCTGAACAACCCAGCCCCAGCAGGACGACGATGGATGAGCTGCCCCCCCCCCCTCCCCCTGGAACGGGAAGGACAAGGGTCAGTGGCGAGAGGCCAATAGCCGCCGACAGCAATCTTCTCAGGCGCCATGCTTTAGCCCGAACCGGGAATCATACAACCCTTGCCGCCCCACTCCCCACCCTTCCTTCCACCACAGTCGGGCGCCAGGGCCCACAGAACCGCCCCCCCCCCCCCCCCGCCAGCGCTGGCAGAGGATTCGCGTTCAACCATCCCCAGACCACAAAGTTCGGAAATTGCCCTCCACCACAAATGATGAGGGCATCGAAACACAGGGCCAGGGGCTTCCGGTTCCACATCGCTCGCGGCATTTCTAGGCATTTTGCCCCTGGTATCGCTCGTGGAGTGTGCTCCGTGTGCCACAGGCCAGGCGGGATGCGGCAGCTGTGGTCACTTCCACCCACAAAACTGCACACCCTCCCCCACGTTGCCCCCGAGAACTGCCCTCGAAAGGTCGTGTGCTTCGGCCGTCATGCACTTGACACCTGAAGTTCGGGGAAGCCGGTTCGAACTCTGCAAGCGGGAACGCACGGCTGGGGTGACCCGACGAGCCGCAAGAGACGCTGCGGGGGCTGAAGAGATGAAGCGTAACTGTATGCTGGCGTCCGGAGATCGCCCGGGCAACCTCAACCGCCTCACCCACAATGACCTCGGTCACACAAAAGATACGGCACTGGACACGGGGGGTACTGCGTGGCAAATACAGCCTTCGTAGACCCCTCCTCCCGATGACATTGCACTTTTACAGCCGGGCCTCGTGGATGTTCGCTGGGCTACTGGGACCAGAGGTGGAGACTGGAGCGCTGTGTACCTTCCTGCCGAAAAGGGATACTGCTGCTATGCCTCGCGTTTGTCCTCTGATTTTCCCTCAGCTGAATGATCCCCCCCCCCCCGCCCCCTTGCGCAACGACCACATGTTCCAACAATCAGCCCCTGGGCAAACAGCGCTTCTTCTGACACTACTCGTCAGCCCACGGTCTTGTCCAACGACCAGCCCGGGGCCAAAGGTCAAATGGCGCTTTTTTGCTTTTGAACACGGTCTAGCGACCGCCCGGTGGTCAAGACGCGAGACTGGTCGTTACAGACGGGGGAGGGGGGGGATTACGTGCCTCGGAGTGAACCAGGTCCTGTCCCTCTTGGTTGACGGCCGTGGTCAACAAGGTCAGTCTTCTGATGGTCCCTGGAGAAGCTGTCTTGTCGTGACTGTCCATCTCCCCCACTAAGCTCCTTCCCCCTGGTGCAACAGCCCGCGATGTTTCGCCGTCTAACCGCACCTCCGATGATTGGACAATGCTTCAGGGTGTGGACCCGCGGGTGGTCATCGGACAAGGTCGTTGGCTCACCGCACCACGAAAGTGGCCCCACATGGGCCTCGGGCCGGGCCTGGGCCTCCGCTTGGGCGTGGGCCATGGCCCTGGCTGTGGCGTTGAGACCTATTTACGCTTGGGATGGGGGCCGATGTGGGTTTTGGCAGGGATTTGGGGCTTGGGCTTCGACTTGGGCTGCGGTTCGAGTTGGCGTCAGGGCTCTTGCAGGGGCTGGCTGCAGTTGCACACCACAGGTTCGTCTGACCCTGTGAAGGCATCCTTGCCCCGCACAGTACTCCCTGTTGTCAATGCGATGCACATGGCAAATGACCGAGTGCCCAAGAGGACGGATTCCCCAACAGAAGTTCGCAAATTTCAGTCACAGCATGCCCCCCTCACCATGTTTCGCTAAACAACAATGCAGTGCCCGATACCTGCCCGTCATCGCCAGACCGTGCAGTATGGTGGGATACTCTCCAATGTCGAGAGGGCGGAGGGGGGCGTTCAGCGATGTTGTGTTCAATGCGAGGTCTGCAGCCAACAGCTTCGAGATGACTGTTGGTATCTAGTGCCTTTTTAGTTTTTAGTTTCCTCACCGGGTACGCGTGCCGCAATTGTCCAAAGCTCCATGCATCGTGCGCACCCTGGTCAACTATTCCCCGTGTGACGGCTCTGTCACATGGCACGCAACAGCGCATGTGATGCAGTACGCACACGGCGCAACTATTCGGGCAAGCGGGGGTGACATGGCAGTGGTGGAAAGGCAGAGTATAGTGGGATGGGGAACAGTAACATGGCCCTTCCCAGGATAATCAGCTTAGAACATGCGCGGTGCACGTACTCCCTGAAGAAACGACTTTCTGTGGTGCTACCGAACAGGGAATCAGTGGGCATCTGCTGAAGGAGCACGCAGGGCTACCCTGCCAAGTTTATCGATTGAGCAAATCGAGTACAATATGCGCCTGCCACACCCAGAAGCAACACATCTGGTATCGGGCGGATTCATGTACAATCCGAATAAAAATTACAAGATGTAAAAATTCGCAGAAGGACCCGAATTTTCTGTTAAATTTTTTTCTTGTAATTTTTTTGGGCCGTTGGCTGGGTGACGTGGATTTGCTGTACACTCACATGCAACTATGTGTCCCTACCACCCTCCTGCCAACCACAGTGCAATTGGGACATAGACCACGGTGTTTCTCAAACCATTTGAATTGTGGATGTTGGTTGCCGTCATCTGCCACCACTTTTGGCACCCGGTGTTGTTCCATGCAATAGAAGTTGTATAACAAGCAACCAGGAACCAGTACACGTCTCTTCATGGTCAGAAGCGAAATCATATTTCTCTGTTGATTTCTTTTTTGCAACTCCCCCCCCCCCCCCTGTAATATTCACCTCTTGTGATATTTGCTGCCTGTAGCAAATCTATTTTGACAAAGGCACTTCATTAAGTAGGATCTGTTGCAGATGGACTCCCACCCTGAATATGCCAGCCTAGCCCTGCTCGGAGCCTTGCCTATGGGAGGTGCTCCTGCGCACCGCAGGTACACCGCAGGGTGCACCGCAATGCAGACAAAGCAAGCACCACAGACAGGGAATAATACTCTTACAACCCCCGACACACTGAATACTAGATTGGGAAGAAACAAATTCATTATCCCACAGCCATTTGGGGTCCTTGTCCACAGAAACTGTACCCAAGAGAGGGATCTGTTGGCACCATCACTCTCTACAAAGGAGAGACTATGGCCCCGGCTCAATGTGCAAAGCGTGGTTCATCCATTCCACTGTCAGATTTATTACAAGGGTGCACCACAGGCGCTTTGCAGGGCACACTGCAGGAACTGCAGGCACCGCGAGGAAGTACCTCCCTATTGGTTGGGAACGGGATCAACAAGCAGAAGAATACATACAGAAGACATGGCACTGGGCGCCGAGTGTGCTATATGGTAACCAACAACACCCAAATTGTGGCAGTTGGTACGGCATGGCATTGCAGTTGGTAGTGCAAAAAGGATGATGACGGGTATGCCTGGGTTCATGCAACCTGCGACTCCATATCCCTCACAGCCTCCCTTGACCTGGCAGAGGAATCCCAGTCCATGAAGGTACAATGTTGGCAATCTTTTCCGTCGTAGCCATCTCGTCCGCTCCTCTTGAACCTCCTCGCTGGCAGGGAAGCCATGTTTGCTTCCGCCTCAAGAATGGACCTTTGCGTTCGAGTGCGTGCGTGCGGTTTTCTGTTTGTCTCATCCTATGCCAACTTCTCTTGAGCTCACGCCAAAGTGACATACAGTGAGTGGTTTCCCTGCCACAGGCACCACGATGACAGGTGCTAAGCAACGTATTTCTCACATCAAATCCGTGCATCTGAGACGCACGGATCGCGAAGCCACACCAACCTCCCAACTCGGACACAGAGGATTACTGCTGCTGTCGCCTGGCAGGCACACCCTCATACAGTGCATGGCGGCTACTATGACCACTGCCGCAGAAGCAGATTACAAGAGGGCGCCCGCCAACGTCCCGCTGGCAACCGACAAAGTCCACCAGCAATTCTCGGCCCAGCACTGTGCCGCACAATGCACAAGCAATGCACAAATACAATTGACTTCCGCCATGGCCAGTCAATCAAGCTGACTGGCAGCTTCTTCCACACTGCAAAGACAGGGGCCACACACAATGGAGATGACTTTGCACGCAGTGAACACACAGTGCAAAGTTTTGTGCTGCTGGAAATACCGGACTCATATGCCGGGGAGAGCGAAATTGGGTGTAGGATAGGCATCAGGAGTTCTACTTTGCCTGAGCTAACCTGAATTTGCAATGCAGTACCTAGGCCATGAATGGGGATTCGAAGAAACACGGATTTGGTTGTTTAGATGCATTGTGTTTGGTGCTCCCAGGAGGTCATGGTTTTCATGGGTGTATGGAATGGGTCCTACCAACCAAGATCACGCAGTGCAAAGTCATACCGAATGTCTTGTTTGCCCCTCTCTGAGGCAAAGTAAAATTATTTGCATAAGTTTGGTTTATGGTTTTCGTGTCGGTTGCGCAGAGTCGTTTTTCTGAGGCCGCTGGCCGTCAGTACCATGAGCCATGCACCCCCGCACTGCATCTGGGCTGTTGCTGATGGCCGTTGCAGTACTGTGCCTGTTCATAGGAGCTGGCCGCTACATCAACACCGTCCCAGGCCAGCCATCACTGCACGTGCCGGTCCTGCCCACCCCGCACGTCGCCACGCCCTCGCCCTCGCCCGTGCCACCCACACGGATCGTGGCCCAGGGCACACCAGAGGCTGCGCCCCCCACTGACCTCAGGCTGGACGAGGCGCCCGCGGCCCTGCCCGCCACCCTAGAGACTGCCCCACCCACCGCTCCAGTGAAGGATACAGCAGAGCCGGTCCTGCACACGGCATTGCGTACGACCCTCGGGCCCTCTGGAGCCTCTGCTGACCCACCACCGACCCCCGCTCCTGTCCCCCCCCCGCCTAAACCCACAGGCAGCCCCGGCATGGCTCGCGTCGAGCCTCCGTCCATCGCGCCCGCCAAAGCGGCTCGTTCCGGTGCCAATCAGACCGGTGGCGCCCCAGACCCCATGCCTGCCCTCAACTTCACGTTCCAGTCCCCGTGCGTGAGCTGGGTCACCAACCAACCGGACCTCCAAGGCCTAGGGCATGCCCAGGTCACTGTAACAGGGCGTGGGGGCTGCGGCAGGGCGTGGGGGCGTGGGGGCGTGATCTTGAGTCTGTGTGTACACCAACTCGGTCGTCCACACCGGATCTACGTCACGCCCGCCTTGGCACACCCCTTCTCAATGGGGCACGCGTGGCAGTGTCAACTTGAGGTGGTGTCCTCGGGCCAGTCCTGGGGACGTCCAGCCTTTTCTTTCGTTCGTTCCATTGCACACCGCCCGTCCGCTTAGTTCGGCGAACGACTGATGTTCGGCGTTCTGTCGACGGCAGAGAGTGCGTCATCGCCGGCTTTTGGCATTGAACGAACAACGCGTTTTCCGCGAACTGACAGCCGCCGCCAATCAAGCCGCGCTTCATGAGGGTATCCCGGAGTCTACCAGTTTGCGCGAAGAGGCGCCCTGGCGTACGACATTGGTGACGGGGCGGATACCAAAAACCGCACACCAAAGTCAATAGGACCCGGTGCCCGGTGTTCTGGGAGGAGTTTTCCGGCCGTTATTGGGATAACCGCATCAAAAGGCGTGCCGCGCATGTGCGGCGCGAGACCTCTCCTCGCAACGCTTGTCCAACGCCGGGGGTGATCCAACTTTGATGGAGTTGATTTAGGTGATGCAGCCTTTGTGCACGGCTCTTTTCTAAGTCCTCTGTCAAGGAACGGACAGCGAAGAGACTGTAGTTCATCATCTATAACCTGTTGAAAGAGCATGCAACCATCATGTTCCAGCGGTTTGGTTTGGCAGTGGGCGGGGGCTGCGTTTTCGCGAACATGTCTACGACCCTGTTGGGTTGCCCTTTTGGGGTTGGGCTGAGCACTTTGCTCCTCAGCATATGCCAGTTTCGTAGACTGGCCACCTTTGTCCCTGTGCAACTTCAAGCTTTTCGCCCGTGTGCAGGGCGCGGAGGAGAGCTTCTCCCACGGCCTACCCCTGAATGGCTCCTGCTCTGTTTGTCATTGTTCGTGAGGGGCCAAGGAGGAGGGGGCGATGGGGGCCGTAGAGCGTGGGACAGTGCCCACCAGCAACACACCGCCGAAGTCCGAGAGCGCCCAAGAGCCTCTGTGTACTTGCAGATCGTTTCCTTGTCTGCGGGGACCGGGCGCGGCCATCTCGGACTGGGGATTGGGCTTGGCCGCGGTGCTCCAAAAGCGCCCCCTCCAAAGGCCCGGGGTGTGTGCGCAGTGGGGGAACCCCCCGCCCCCTCCAGAGGCCCGGGGTAACTGGGCTCTGCGGTTCACGGGGTGATCGAGAAGTGGGGTGGGTGGTCCGCCCCCGTGGCCTTTTTGGGCGTGCAGGCCAACCGCGACTTCGGGCTGCTCGTGGCTGCCTCGCTCAGCGATCTCGGCATGTGCTTCGCGATCCCGCGGCTCAGCGACTGGCGCAAGCACGTGCACTGGGAGAAGGAGCACCTCGTGAAGGTGCAGCTCGACTCGTGGGACCGATTCCTGGGGTTCATCCGTGGCTTCCCCACCCTCACGAAGGTCGTCTCTGTCTGCACACGCGATCCGAGGGAGTGGGCTGGGCCACGGTCGGGTGTTGGCCGTAGCGTCGTCGAGGGTTGCGGGAGCGATGAGGGCCGGGGATGCCTGTGGTCCAGAACTGTGGTTCCAAGCGCGCGCACACACCAGGTTTACGCGTGCGCAAGCGTGCGGGGTGTTGGGATGTAGGCATGCACAAGAGATGGAGGCGAAGTGGGTGAAGAAACCAAAGCGCCGAAACATCAGCAGCAGCAGTGTTCAGCGGGCCACAACATGTGCATCGCAATGGAATTAACTGGGGGGTCAACACTCAGTGCCCTTAAACAACAATGCCACCAGCGCCAATGAGTGTATCAGAACGACTTCCTGAGGAGTGCACAGCCCTTGCTGAAGCATCTTCCAGGTCAAGTGGTGCACAAGCGTGCATGGCTTCGAAGGGTCAGCGTGCCTAAGCGTGTGCGCACGCTTGTAACCACATGTCTGTTGTGGTCGTGACGGTGTCCTCAATTCACAACGGTAATCGCTTGGAGTATTCCCCCTCCCCACACCTGCACTGTGGGCACTCCGCCCCTATTGCACAGTTCCCCAGGGGGGGGCCCTCCCTCTACAAGGTGGCCACGTACTCCACAAGGGCGGGAACTGCGCCCTGCGCGCCGGGAGGTGCCCGCCACGGGGGTGGGCACCAGGGCCGTGACCAGCCAACCGCGCATGGGACAGTCCACGTCGTACGGAGATGTGAAACCCTCGTGCGGGGGGGCAGGCGGGTGGGACAGGAGGGGGTGCGCGACAGGGGCACCCAGGAGCGCCAACAGACAGGGGGAGGAGCAACACAGACACACAGAACGCGGGAGCCACACCAGGAGGGACAAGGGCGAGCACAGCAAACAAGGAGGAGGGGCACAGCAAGGCAGGAGAGGCAACCAGAATAGCGGGAACAGGGAACCAGAATGGAGCGGATGGCAGAGCGTGCGCATGGGAGGCAGCGACAATAAAGGGGATGGCTTGGCCAGCCAGCCCCGTGGCTACCGGGTGCCAGGGCAACCCCTGCTCAACCGGCATCAGGTGGGGGCTGTCTCCCGCAGCCCAGATGGGCTGTTTGCACAATAGGAGCGGGAGCCCATCAGGGGCAGACCAGCCGTGAGGGGGAAAAGGACATATGGTGGACGGCCGGGACAGTGCGTGGAGGAACAGGGCACCTGGGCCTCACGCACACAGAAACACAGCGAGGCAGGCTACGGACGGCCTGTGGACAGAGGCGCGTGGACAGAAAAAACAGTCAAACGACCCCAGCAACAACCAGCACATTCTCAATACGCCAATTATTGGGCGCCGCTAACGCGCAAGCGGCACACCATGCCACATTATTCAGCACAGCCCCAACACACCAACTACTGGGCTCCGCGAACGCGGAACGACACCAGCAAGAGCACCGGCCGCAGCGGCCGAGAGAGAGCAGCAACCCGACGCAACATGCAAAGGGAAGAACGGGTGACCGTCCAGGCCCCGTAAAGGAGCAACAACCAGACGGAATGTCACACAGGGGGTTCACTTGCCCCAAATTTTCAAAGGCGCCGCAGACAAATTTTCATCTGGTTAAGATCGAGCTGTAGTGCCAGGTTTGGGTCCTGGCGCATGCCCCCCCACGGGTGGGGGGGGCGGGGGGGGATTTGGGGGTTAAGGGCACCGTCGCGCGTTCTTGGGGGGTTGTGAAAAGGGCGGGCGGGTATTGTGCAGCACTGATCGATCCGCCAGTGGTGGCACACTGCGGCGCGGGCGCTGCTCCTGCTGGTGCACATGGCATTGGGTTGGGGGCATCACATGCGGGAATGAGCCAGCGCTTGCCTACCAAGCGACCGTTAAGTGCGGCGGAAGTCCTCAATAGCCCTGGGACACATTACAGCAGGGTGACAGGCCTCGCTGCACCGTCATGCCGTGGATCTTAGTACAGCGGCGTTTGTGGGAGAAGTTGACGATACATTCTAGAAATTCGCCCTTCGCCCCCCCCCCCCCCCCGCCGCCCCACGAGAACACGCTTTTGTCAGAACAATAGCCCGTGGGATGGGCTGCCGTCGACAAGAAGTCAAGTGGCACCCCCGTGGGTGGGTGATGGTCACTGCCAGCACTCTTGGCCAAGTAGCTAAGGCCTTGTGAAAGTGTCAGTGGCGGTAGGTTAGCGGTCTTGAACCTGCGCAGCAGGTGTCACGGCGCGTACACTGCACACTCTCCAAGGATTCGGCCAATTTTAGGACAGTCTGGGGCCCTGGTGACCACTGCAATCACCGCTCCTTGAGCCCGTTGTCCCCCCCCCCTCCCGGCCCCAAGACACCCCCGCCGCAGTGCCTGCTGAGCATAGCCCGATGTGCAGGTATTTTCTCGTACGTACTACCCTCATACCTACACACCACACTGATGCTGTGCGACACCATGGCGATTCCACGTTGTCCCTCCTGAACTTTGCCTCCCACGTATCAGAAGCCCCCCCCCCCCCCAGTACGGGCTTGTAGGCAACCGTGCGTTGCAAATACACACCACGAAAAAACAATCGAAGCACCCAAACGCAGTTCACAGTGTGGGCACTGAGGACGTTCAGGGAAACAGTGGAAGGCGCTGTGTTCTAGTCCTAGGGATTAGGTTGTCCTGAATCAACATGGTCGCACCATCTACATGGCCCGTTAAGATTGGCTCCTGGGCAGCGCATATGCTGGATCTGCACGTGTGCTTTGCGAAGGTAATGGCGCGCAAGGGCATCACGAAGGTGGCGCTGGAGAAGAAACTCACGCTGCCCAAAGTCCATGGCTATCTCCGCGCCAACTTCCAGCCTAACACCCTCTACCTGCTTGCCGAGCACTCCGATGCCTTCGACCACTGCCCATCCGCAAGCATCTGGCGCACCAACTACTGGCTGCACCGCCGCGCTTCGCGATCCCCGACCCGCCCCCTATTCAACCAGGTTTCAATGCATGGGTGTGCAGGTTTCGCTTTCATCGCGTACACAGCCTTTTGGGTACCCCCCCTTGCGAGAGCAACACCCTTGTCAGAGCGACCGTTGGTGCTGTTTCCGCACCTTTTGGAGGGTGGGACGCCCACAACGGCATCACTGCCGGCACCAGAAGCGGAACCCCCACCCCAGGGGGGGGGGGAAGCGGCACAGGGGGGCAGCCAGCCGGCAGCCCCGCAAGGGGGGGCGGAGGGCAGGGGGGACCCCAGCCAGCCCTCGGCGAACCGCCGTCCCACGCGACCGGTGCAAGCCGGGTTGCCAGGGCTCTCCACCCTCAGCAAGCCCAAGCGGGGTCGCGGGGTCGCGGGGGCCAACACGGCAAGCAGGGCGCCAGCCCAAGGGTGTCACCGCCCAGCTGCAGCACACGGCCTCTTCGCTCTGGGCTTCACCAGGGCGGCTACCGTGATGTCGCCAGGGGATGAGGGGCAGGGGAGAGCCCACAGCGAGAACACCTGAGCCCTTGGCGCGGGTCCTTCTCTCGCGCCGTGTACACTAAGGGTGAGGCTTGGGGGGTGGCACGGTGGCTCTGCGACGTCCTGCTTCTGTGCTGACCCCTGTACCCACAGCGTGCAGGACCTAAATAGGCTGACCTGTTTCCGCAACTGTTGGAACCCGGGAATTTTGGTGGTGCCTGAGTAAAACGGCTCTTTCAAGGAGACAACGCTTGCACTGGCAAGTGTAAGAATGGGTATCTTTGGCAAAGAACTGCGGAAGATACTTCGGGAATGAACAGCTGGTGTCTGTGGAATTACACTTTCACTGCAAGAAAAAGGCCGAGAAAAAGGGTCATGTCCCCCTCAGACCACATCCACGGCGCGGGCGAACACCGCTGTTATCAGAGCAGTAGGTGTTTTTTTCCATCAAACTTTGGAACTTTAGTGTTCTCGAGAGGGGGGGGGGGCACGTTCTGCTTTTTGCCGTTTTATAGCTGCAGTCGGGCCCGGGCCCTGCGATGTGTGGCCGCTGCGCCCCGCTCTTCGCGTCCCCTCTCGCCCTCCCTCTTCAGACGCGGGGCATGCTGCACGTTGTGGCGCACCTCCGCCGCGGCGACGTCTGGAAGCCGCACGAGTCGCAGGCGCGGCGCGTACACCACACGGACTTCTTCCAGGCGGTGCTGGCGCGCATCCGGGCCCTCGCGCCCCCGATCCTGGCCCCCTTCGCGCTGGAGTACCACGCCGTCACGACGGTGCCGCAGTCGATGGAGACCAAAATGGCCACGCAGTTGGCGCGCGACTTCCCGAACGCGACCGCGCACATCAACGACGACGCCAACCCGACGTACCACACGTTCGTGACGGCGGACGTGCTGGTGCTGGACCGGTCGCGGTTCTGCCACGCGGCCGCGCTCCTGTCCGAGAACGTCATCGTCAGCTCGCCGTTCCGGTACAGCACGTCGTGCTCGGAGGACTGGGTCCGGGCGGAGGACGACGGCACGTTCGACGAGGCCGCGTTTGTGGCGGCGCTGCGGCGCCTGCGGGCGCGCCGTCTGGCGGCCGAGGCGTGAGCGGGGTGCGCGCGCCCGTTCCGGTCTGTGGCGTGGCACAGCCCTTCCGTGGGACGCGGCGTGCGATGCGGTCCGTGGCGAGCGCGTGGGGGCCGTGTGCGGCACCCGGGTCAGACATTTCTCTCTCACCCACTGAAATGCGCCCCTCGTCCCCCTCACTGCCCCCGCAGCACGACATGCCACTGGGCACCGCTTGCACTGAACAACCATCGGCCACTCTTTACAGAACCCCCAACCCGTCCGACCGCGGGAGGGGAGTGGGGATTTCAGTGAAGCCAAGGGCAGTCGGTGGTGAGAGGCCACTTTTATGGTGGAGTTTGCAGATGATGTCAGGAATAGACGCGGGAAGCGAGGAAGGGGGGACGGGGTTTGAGAGTGAAGCACGACGCCTTGAGAGGATTGCTGTCTGAAGCTGGCGGCGCCCAATAGCATCTCGCCACCGTCGCTTGTCCTTCCCACGAAACCTCTCCCTTGGTAAGCGGCAGTGCCCAGTCAGGCTATTGCTGAGTGGCCCCTTGACCCTACCCCCCAGGGGGGGGCAGTCAGAGGGCAAAAAAAGTTTGTGTACCTAAAATCGGCCTCAGTCCACCTCGAGGAGAGGGTATTAGATGAAAACCAGGCAGCCCCACATTTAATTGGAAGATGCTGCATATCCCCCCCTTTTTGGGCCCGTTCACGCACCATGCTCCAAGCAGTTGAATTTGTGTCCCTTGTAAAATCCTTATTCCGTCCAATAAAAGTATCCCCCTATGAGTTTTTGGTTGGGACCCCCCTAGACCCCCTACTACCCCCCTTTCTTTTGTGGGGGAGAGTCAAAAAATGACCCCCGCTTTTGTGGGTCCAAAATCATGAATCTTTTGGTTTTTTTTTATTTTGAGCTGAAAAAGTGTTTTTGGGTCTTGACTCCATGGGGCTTGGTGAGGCGGAGTGGGACAAGCGCTCATGCGGTTTATGCAGTTTCCAGCCTTACGGCAGCCTTTTTGGTGGCCTTTTTAGTGACCCACGAGGAGCTTTGTTGCACCAATTAGGCTCACTACCCCCTAAAAGCGTTGTCACGACTTGGTTGGCCCATGTAACACCCATGAGGCCCTCCTAGTGGTGCCCGCCAGCTCCTAAAAGCACCGTTTTGGCGTATTGGCATTGGCATGGGCAAAACTGGTTTGGGCCTTTGTGGCCACTATGCGTGGATTGAGACCCAGGTCCTTTGCTGCTTTTTTGCTTCCATATGGACCCTGTAACCAATGGTGGGGGTCTCAGGTTCCATCTACGGGTACACGTGATCGGCCCCCTCTGGGGCCATACCGGTGACCACTTAGTCACCTTGAGGCTTGCATGGGTTGGTTGAAAAATTGTGATTTTTTGGTTGACCTCCACGGACCACTGGATGACTTGGGCCAAGCTTGGGTCATCATTTGGTGACACTGGAAGTACCTATAACCCATGGGGGGCTGTGTAGCACCTATCAGGCCCTCCTACTGGGGCCCACACTTGCGAACAGTGTTGTCAAAATTTGGTAGGCCTCTAGCCGTCATCACACGTTGATAGTCTATGTGGACCCCCTAAGCAATGGCGGGAGCCTTGGGTTCTGTCTATGGGCACCCCCAGTCTGCCCCTCTATGGGGTCCCACCAGCGATCACTGTTTTTCGCCGGCGTTGGTTGGCTGAAAAATCGTGATTTTGGGTGACCTCCAATAACTGTTGCGTGGCCTTGGGGTAGGCTTCGGTCATCATTTGGAGCACATATAAACCCATGAAGGGCTGTGTAGCATCCATCAGGCCCACCTATTGTGTGTCCATGGGCACATGAGAGGGCTGTTTGCAGGCAATATCAGCCCATTTGTATAGATGGATAGGCACAAGTCTGGGCCACTTTGGTCTTGCCAAAGGCAATAGAATTCTCAGACCGATTTTTGTGATATTGTGACCACCCATAATGATCAAATATCATATACACAGTATGTTTTAGGCCTTCTGTGTGTTTTTTTCACTTCATATTGGTGGTTGGGGCAGTGGTTGGAGGCTTCCCAAGGGACTGGTACACGGCCTGCTCATGCAGTTTTTCAGCCCGGTATCTCAAAAATCAAAAATTAATCCACCCAATTTTTTTTTGACATTCTGACCACCCCATAATAATCCATCATCACACGCACAACATGTTTCTTCATAACGTTTTTTCAATGTGCATGTTGGTAAGAATAGTTGATTTTTTGATTTTGGAAAAAAAGTGAGGCATACAGCAGATACCCCACAATGTTCTATGTCCCTAAGTGTTCCCTACTCCTCTTCGAATTGCCTTGCTGAAGGCAATAGAATTTCTGGCCCCTTTGGTAAATTTCATTTCTCCCCTGAGGAAATTTTCCTGACATGGGTGAGTGGTTGGGTGGGTCAGCTGGGGCTGGCCAGTGCCCACCCCCCCCCCCCCCTCTCCCCTCTAGGTCACTAAGCAATAGCGTGGTGCCTAGTTCGCCCCCCCCCCCCCTTCCCTAGTTGATGCACCGTGCTCATCCCCCGACTTCTTCACACCAATCAAGTTCCATCGATTTCGGCACTTCAATGGCCGTCAAGGGAGCCGCTCAGAAGTTGGGTTCGGGAAAGGTCCCGGAAAAGGCGCTCACTTGGCAGGGCCACTCAGCGTCAGTGCATCCTGGCTGTTCAGGGGATGCTGAAGGGTTTGTAGGGCGCTCAGGACGGCCACAAAGCACCAGAAGCCCAGGCCCGTCGGTGTCTCGGACTCCCCACCCTCAGGGGTCGGTTGCAAAGATAGTGATAACTGAGTGACCGGTGCACGACGACAGACATGCAGGATCGAAGCGGGGCATGCACATCGTTCACACTCTGCACGACCCCAGCTACACAGCCACTGCTTCACCTGCTTTGCCTGAAACCCAGGATTTACTGGACGCATCTGAGATGGCGGTAATCGCCTCCTGCAATCGTGCATCCGGCACTACCGACAGCAATGCCCCGCTCCGCATTCGACGTGGCTCGAATTGCATCAGCCAACGCACTACATGATGTGGGAAAGCTGCACCGGCGATGGGGAGAAGGCTGCCGTAATTCTTTTGGTGGTGCACGGGGCGGGGGGGAAGGGCAGCCCGATAATGAAAGGACAAAGCAACACCGCACGGTCACTGCGGTGGCCCGTTTGACCAAGTTCAGGTTTGGGTGAGAGCCGGAAGTGGGGTCTGGACAGGGCCTGAGACAATGCCGCTCGGGGTGCTCGGGGGTGCCTTTCCATCGGGAGTTGCCCCCGGACAAACGGTGCGTACAAATCGGCCCGCGGCGTTGGCACGATGTTGCCCGTGCCACAGCCTCCGCCCTGACCCTAATCCTATCCTCAGTGCTAACCCTCAGCGGACATCGTCGAAGGCTCGGGGAGAGGTAGATCTACAGGTACAGGTACAAGTAGCATGACCGGCCATCTCCAGGAACTCCAGCGAACCTTATTTGTCGCTTCCGGCCTGCAAGATCACCGAGGACACCCTGACGCCTGATGCGGAGAACTGTAGCGCACCGTTGTAGCGTCCCCCGGCACGGGTGGACCCCCCCCGCCCCCCCCTTCCCGGAGGGCCCTCCGCCTCCGGGCTCAGGATAGTCTACTTGACTGAGACCTTTGGGCCACCTCTTGCCCAACGGGGGGACCCCAAGACGGCAGGGGGGTGTGTAACCATGGGTCACAAGGCCGAGGCATCCACTGAGAACGTGGGGGGGTCTGGTCGTGTGGATGAGAGTGTAATGTATGTCCCACTGCCCATTCCGCCCCCCTGGCGTCCACTCCCGGCCTGTGCGGACAGGCGTCACAGTCAATTCTTCTCTGAATGTGAAGTCTGGCGCGCCATGGGAATCTCGCCTCAGCAAGTATAAACCCGGCTGGTCCGCACTATCCTGTGGCCTGCATGGCCTTCCCCAGGGGGATTTGGGGGGTCGGGTTGAGGCTATGTCTGGGGGGGTGGGGGGCGCCGGCAAAAGAAAGGGGGCTGTCACTCCACAACTCATCCACTACGCAGGGATAAAGTGAACAACGCAAAGGGTCATAGATTTACAAGTAGCAAAAATTTGCCCTGCGCTCACACCCCCTCAAAAAATACACCCGTTGATGGCTTGGCCGAATGGCCCATCCTCCCCCTCCCAAACCACCTTCTTGTGCTTGTGCAGGGGGGAGGGGTGTGGCACTCAGATCAACCAAACCATTGCCGAGAAAGACATGTGGACCCTACTAAACTGAAAGGTATGGTTCATGACAATGAAGTCAAAAGTCAGCAAACACGCTCCCACTTACGGACCGCCTGTGACGTGTCTTGTCCTGGATTGGGAGACTAACACTTGCCATTGCACACATCATGGATTTTGAACGTTTTTTCATATCCGCTTTCATTTCAAATACTGGCTGCACCCTTTGCCTTTACCTCGTCCTCATCCAGTCACTGCAGCAACTAGCTTCCGCAACTGTCATCCATCAACTTGTCAATTAAGCATATTTTGGGGGAGCAAAGAGCATGTGACATCATTGGTCATCAGGCCAACCCTCCTAGGTACCCGTTTTTCCGGATACCTATGGATACCTCCCATTTTCCCCGTTTTTCCATGCGGATACTGGATACTGTTCCGTTTTCCTTCTTTAGTTATGTGTACGTCTGCCCGAGGTTTGTTGTATGGTCCTGTTCCCATGTGCCGTCATATGCAGAAACCTTCTCATCTTGTTAAGCTGTTTGTCAGCTTTTTCGCTAAATAAATGGACCCTCCTCCGCCATTTTGGCCACATGAGGGTACCTTGTGGAAGTATGTGAGCAAGCACATGGAAGTGACCAAACAAGCTAGAAATCTCGATCCCATGCAAATGGGCTCATTAGAACCTGCATCTTTCCCTCTCATTTTCCCACCAGAAGTCCTACACAAAGTGGTTGAGACCGGGAATGGAAGGTGTATCGTGAAAGTGTGACCCCCTCCACACCCCAGTTTGACATTCTCCAATGGTGGGAGGGCATGGGTGGGCGGCTGCCCTAGGTGTATTGTGTGGCGCGCCGGACTCTGGCAATTCCACATACATCCTATGACGTTGAACGCTCGTTTTCTGCTTGGAAGCGGGTGCGCTCCGAGAAGCAGCTCAGCATGAAGGAGGGCACACACAAGGCACATGTGTCTTTTTGTTTCAATAGTGTTGTTCCCCCACCATAGCCTTTGTATAAGACTACTTCAAGGCACATACTCAACCTTAGAGGCTTCAAACGGTGGTGCTCATCTCGCCTTCTCTTGCCCCATTGTTTGCTCCAAATGTGTCACATGTTGTATGCAAGCCATCCCTATGCATTTGGAAACATTTCAAAATATCCTATTCCATCGTTTCCCCCTGTTTCCCCCCGTTTCCCCCCGTATTTCCCCGTATTTCCCCGTATTTCCCCCGTTTTTCCGTTTTTCCCGTTTTTCCACGGGTGTTCGGGGACTTGGATACCTTCGGATTCGGGTACCTAGGAGACTTGTCAGGCAGCCACACGACTTCAAGGCACAACCAAAGGCAAAACCCGTGCCGGCACGCAAAGCACCACCAGAGCCAAGATGACAGCAGCATCCCAGCCCCAAGCCAGGGCAGCCTTCCACCGTGACACGAATTCACCATTGTATGTCTCAGCAGAAGAGGTTTCCTCTCAGAATACATTGAGGAGGGAGGCATTCTTTCGATTTCAGACTGCTTTGCTGAGACTCATGTGCGTCGTTTTGTCCATGCGGTTGTCCACAGGCAACGGGCGTGGTAAATACCGAGCCTCGTTGACCATGTGCTATACGTTGCTGAAATGCGAGATGTTGCCCGAGGCGCAGTGCAGTGCGGATACTCCTTCCTGCCCAGGGCTCACACCACCCCTGTTTTGCGGGGGAAGCGGGAAGGGGATGGCAGCGGTTGGTATTAGGTCCAGCAGGTCCTTTTTGTCCGATGTGGTTGTGCTGCTGCATGGGTCCAAGAGGTGGACCGCCCAAAGATGTCACGAGTCAGGCCGCCATCTGCCAAGCCTGGCGGTAGGGGGGAAACCCACAGGGCACAACGGGGTCCTAGTTGCGGAGGGGGGGGGGGGTTAGAGCACCCGTTCGTGAACAGCCATGGGGCATCACATGGGGTGGGGGCAACGTTAACGGGTTTTCGTTGTGGTGGTAACAGACTTTTTGTGGCAGGAATCCTAAAAATGGAAGGAAATATCCAGAATGCATCCCAAAGCTGTTGCTCATTTGCTTTACATGTACACCATCCAAAGCCCAGCATTCCCAGCCTTCACAACCCTGTGCACAAGTCATTAGAAGATTTTTTTTTTCAATTTTTCCCCCTTTCAAATTGTGCTATGCATATGTCCCTTAGGACTGGGAATGTCTTTCGGTCATGGACCTGGGTCTACAGGCGGGTCTTCTGCTTCTGACCGGGCCTTTCTGCTGAACCCTGTGCACAAATCATTAAATTGCTAGGAATGTTCGGAGTGACAGGGCAATTCCAACTTTTTTCCAAACCAATTGTTCATGCATCTCCCTTTTGCCGGGCCCTTCAGCGACGCGCAGCGACGCTCAACTGAACCGAAGTGCAAGGGGTACACACGGCACTTAGTCCACTACATTCTCCCAAATGGTGCTTGTTCAATGGCTCAAAAACTGGGGGGGGGGTCTGTGATTGAGGTGAGAGGAGAGCAAGAGCATTAATCGCAGAGGTCTTCTTGGCTATTACTATAGACTCATCTAAATCATGGGCGGGATCGGCATCCTCTGGAGACCTACCTACTTGGGCATCAATGTCCATGGTATGGTTAATGGGGTATTTCAAGTCAGTTGGTTTGGTTTCGAAGGGGAAGGGGGCTTGAGTATGTTTGTCAGTTGGTACTGGAATGCGATCGGTTGCGCTTTGTGGGCCATGCAGTAGATGGCTGGTGCTTGGCATGGAGATGATGGGGCTCAGGTTGGATGCAATTCTGACAGTAGAATCAAAGGAAGACCCTCATGATCCCCGTGATGTTGCGCCCTAAGTAGATGATCATCACGGCATGTTGGACTTCTGTAAGAAAAAGGACAAGATTGCCGAGGAGGCAATTTACTATGCTCCGAGCTCAAAGTGCTGGAAAGTACTACACCCCCCCCCCCCTTGCGGAAGCACCCCCTTGTCTAAGCACCGGGACCCGGTGTGACCGTTATTTCCCTGACTTTCCTGGTGCTTGCGCAGGGGGGGGATGCGGCGATAACTTTTGCTAGGCTGCAGGATCAGCATGGCAACGCTTATATGCTATCCCTATGGGAGGGTCTTTCAGTGCACAAGCGGCTGACCTGTATTGTATATGGGCCTTTCACCTATGCAAAGCACGCTCTCGCCAATGGGGTGAACTTAGCACTTCACCTGAAGATTTCCTATATTGGACCTCTGGTACAGGTTGCATTATGGCACTAGCACAATTCCGCGACAACGTATTGATTGCGTTAGCAGGACCGCGCGCTACATCCGTAGTGCACAACGTGTGCCATGTCCTGAGTACCGCATGGGACCTACTTGTACTATGCCCATGTATGCGGCACCCCGGTGATTCGTGCAACAACACTTGCATGACACAGGACCTACGAGCGCTCGGTGTTTGTATGCACCGTGCATGAGGGGAAGGCATGTGTATAGCACACCCGTCAGCCTTTACAGACCAATGGGACCTGAAACTAGGACCCCCCTTACAGTCAACATGGGCAGTGCAAGATGGATCTCTCGCTAATCTATACACAAGTGTTCTCGTCAACGCCCTCCCGTTTATTCGCTCCTGGAGTGCACTGCTTTTGAGTTGCACCGCTTGGATCAATATGGGGCTCCTATGTGGTCATCACCCCGCCGTGACACTCCGGGCAGCCCATCGCGCATTGACCTGTGTCATCGCACGTACCCCCTACGCTGTTGAGCCCAGCCGCAAGTGTATAGCATATATTATGCCCCACCTGCCTGCTCAGAAATCTACCGTAGCTCGCCTGGTGTGTATGTGGCTACAACACAGCGCCCATTGGGATAAGTATAATTATGCGTCTTTTCACGCTCCACATTTTGGTGACCACAATTAATGGTGCGGTGACTGGAGCACTGACTGGATCATACTTCAGCGTGTAGCAAACCTCCCGCTGCCCAGTGGGGGGTGAGGGGGGAGGGGTGCCCCCATGCTGTGTTTGTACTATGTTGTATATCCTGCGTATGTTAGCTGCAGCTTGACATTAATATTGATGTTGCCTCCCTTCTCCCGCAAAAGGTCCTCATTCCAAACTACTCTCACAGACCTTTTGCGAAAGGCGCCTAGGGCCTTTTTCTCGGCTCTTGACAAGCTTTTCTTCCTTCTTGTGCACTGCATGTGCTGCCTGTTGTGCTGACTTCGCCTCAACCAACACCACACACGTGACAGCTCACAGGTCACCATACGGGGGTCGGCAGATTTTTGGACACCGCATCATCCCTCATGATGGCTTCATACCCAGGAGCCGGTTTGATCCCGGCCTAATGAGAGGGAAAATGATACTTGGAATTCAGGATCCACAAAAAGACCATGTGGGAGCCCAAGACTGTGGTGCATTCTCCGAGACCCTGAGACCTGAGACCGTAGGGGCAATGTAGCTGACTTAGTCTTGTCCACTTTGGAGACCCCAATGCTGTGGTGGTTATTTAGCCATCAGTGTGGAAGCATATGTATGCATCGTGTTTCACGTCGGCTACCTTTTGGGGGTATATCCTTTTGGGTGCCTTTCCCGATTCACTGTGTTCGAAGTAGCATGCAAGGTGTGCATAGGGCAAGTACTCCCTCTTTTTCCTCATTTGTGTGAAGATGCACAAATTGAGCCGCACAGCAAACCCAGACTCTCTGTCTGTTGGGACCGAGCCAGTGGAGCAAGGGCTTTCAGAATGCGTTGTGGGCAATGTGCACACAATCACCGTGCACCTGAACACTACAAAATTGAGGACTGTCAAAAGTATCTATTGACGGTCTTTTTTCATATCTGAATACTTCATTAAATCCTGAGCATTTTGAGTCCCCCCACCCCCCGTGTCCAACGAATGCCTTGTCCAACGAACACTTCCATTCAGACCGTTATTTTTTGGGACCTGATTCATTAGGGACTGGGTCTAGGGGGGAGCCTTAAGCGCAGTGCGCGCGCAGTGCAACTATTTGGGTGTCCGGCCGTATTGGAGACCCATACTTTGAGATACTAGGGGCCCCCAGGGGCATCATGGTGACCCCTAGCGGAGGTTTTAACTTCTGATTTTGTCCCCCTTTGTTTGGGTGTGCCAAAGGTGATTGAGCAGATCTTGCGGTTCGGCAAGGGTAACCACTTACCAAGGGATGAGGAAAGTGTAATTATCTAGGATGGGCTTGATGGCCAACCATTCTCTGAAGGCGGCAGTGAAGCGCCAACACTGCAGCCTGCGATTGACCGTTTGCGCCGCGAGAAAAGAGAGAGAGAAGCCAAGAAATAAGCAAAACATGCGCAGCAGGTCCTAGAAAAGCGGCAACGCACAGTGGATGCTTTTTGTGTTGCTGCGCCCCCTCGGGCCGATGTGGCTTCGTCCAGCTCCAATCTCCCTCAACCCTCTCAGTCCTCGCAACCCCCTGTGGCTACACAATGTCAACCCCAATGCGATTCTAACCGCAAGGGAAAGGAGAGAGCCCCTTCCTCACAACCGAAACCACGCATGTGGCACTGGGGCATCGTAAGGAACATGTGTGTGTTATGTTAAGGGAAGGTAGTTTGCAACTTTCTTGAGCTGGGCAGTTTGGGTCACCTAATTCTAAGGGCGTTTCCAAGGGGTGTGCTTGGGGGCTCTTCGGGGGGAACATAGTCTAAAAGTAGCGTGCAGTGCGCGCGCAGTGCAACGATTCCCCCTAGGTACCGAATTAATTAGGTACCGAACGGTCTGTCCAAAGGACACTCCTGTTCTCGGACTTATTGTTCGCTGGACAGCGGGGGTGGGGGGGGCATACACAAGTGCAGCGCGACTCCCAATTTACCACCCGCTGCTAGGCTGAAAAAAGATCCCTTGGCGCCGATGCAATGGCTCCTACCACGATCTGTCAAAACGTGTGGGGGTAGGTTTGCATGGACTGCACCCCTGGTGTTGCCTGATTGTATCCTGTGCGCAGGTTTCTGGTCTCCTCAATATGCTGCGTATGTTGCGGCGGCCCTGGCCTCTCTTCTGCCCCGACCTTGAGGCGGAATACCAGACATCCCTCCTTCCCCACCGCAGGCGTACGCTCCTTGCGTTCTCCTTCGTCAGCGTCCTCTGCACTGCCTTCATGACGCACCGGTCCATCTCCCCCCCCGAAACGTACCTGCAGCTCAGCCTGTGTGTGGCAAGTGCCGCAGTCCTGCTGGTCATGAGCTTGGGGTGCCTGCCGCAGTTTAAGCCCCTGGAATGGGTCCTGAAGCCCTTCAACAAGGTGTCCTGCCCTCCAAGCCGCCCTGCCCATTGGCATGGGTTTGGCTGCCCCGAGACCAGGGAAAGGGTCTCCCGGTGACATATGCCTCAAAACGACCTGCACGTTTTGGGGGGATCCTTTGGATGGTATTTATTTGTGGGGGTACCCACCTCCGCCCCTTCCCAATGCAATCACCCCCCCCCTCCATTAAAAAAAACCCCCGGCCCCCCTCCTCAACCGACCACGCCCCCCCTGCCCACAACTGCTGCTTCGGCAATGCTTCGCGTTCAGTTATTCCCCGCTTGTTGCCTTTGTCCTGGGCTGCAAATCCTTCCCCCGTCTCGCTCTCGCCGGCCCATTATCTCAGCCTTTATGGCACAACGCCCCCTTCCCCCTCCCGCCAATGCGGCGCACGGCTGATGTGTAGCACTTGGTGGTCCGGCATCCCCCTGGCCCTGTGCTACATATGTGGTGGTGCCCCCCCACACCCCGGCAAATGCGCGGGTGAGGTCCGCACTCCCGGAGAGTGTGCGGAGACCTCTGGATCGATGGTCTGCCGGTTGGTACTTCGGAAAAAAACTGTACGGGCTGGTTTAAGTTTTTAGGAGGAAAGGGTTTTTGGTCGGTGAGAGTGCGACAGTGTCGTGAGCAGAGTCGCTAAACTTCACAGTTCGGGGAAACGCTTCGCATGAAGCACTGCCGGCGCCGGCGTGGGAGGGCAGAGGGACAACTGCCCCACTCCCACCTCCCAAAGTTACTTTCCCGCAGTGTCTGTGTGCAAACAATGTAGACAACTTCCTCCCGAAAACCGAAGACTCAAACCAGAACGTACACCCGGAAGTACCGGCCGGGTACCCCCACCTCCCCAAACGTAGTCCCCCCAGAACGCGCGACGATTCCCCCAAACTCGAACGGTCAATAAACGACGATCGCGCCCAGTGATGGTGTTTATCAGTACAACACCGGCAGTGCAGCAGATGCGATGCTTCAGGGGAATGGATTTGCAGTCGCAATGGTTTTGCAGTGGCGTGCAGCAGTGCACAGCAATGCGGCCCAGCAGTCCACAGCAGCCCCCACAAAACGTCCCGGCAGTGCGCAGCAATAAGTGTACCGCTATAAACTCACGCCTGCCCCACACCACAATTCTCGTTGGCATCCTGTTCGCTCTGCGAACACTTGTGGGGGAGACATCTGTGTTTTTTTTGTACTGGCTGTTGTCTTCCATGCATGAATTGCATTCGCAATAGATGTATCTTATAAGCCGATCCCATCAGATAAATCTGCGAGTCGGATTTATCTTCCGGAATCCTCGCGGATTTCTCTTATGAAATTGGCCCATAAGACAACGTGGGCTGACGTCAACTCACCCGAAGACAAACTTCGCACGCCGGAGGAGACACAAGCACACATGCGGAAACAAATAGGAAAACTGAGACGAGCAGCCGTACATCGCTCCGGGTGCCCCGGACAATATTTTATGAGACGTCAGTAAGATAACTCGGCACACTATGGTCTGCAGGAATTTTGATGGGGGCCCGGTAGTGCCGAAGTGCTGATTCCGTAATTTGATGCTCCGTCTGTGTGCAACAGCCCCAACTAGCGGAGTCGTACCACCGGCCACTTTGGCACGTCGGGGGGATCCTCCATGCCTGCGCTCTGTCCCGTGGGCGTGCGCTTCCTGGTGAGCCCTGCAGTTTTTTGTGAGTTGACGAGTGCCCCTCACCACCGCTGTGGGATGCGTGGGGTAATGTTTGTGGGGTCCGGGATCGCCAAGTGTGGCCCATTTCGCGCACAAAGCGTTCCCATGCGGTTGCCCGAGTTGTGACGCATGGACGCCACCACCCGAAGCCCTGTCCCAATGCCGTGCCGCACGACACCCCCTCTCCCCCTCGTCGCCCAGGGGCTGCAGCACCCGTGGATTCTATCTGCCCTCGGGCTGGCCGTTGTTGCGCTGTGCCTTGGCGGTTTCATGGCGCGGTACCATCTGCGCACACCGGATTGGACCACGCACATCGCGGTGCTGTGGGCACTGAGCGTCATCGGCTCCAGTGGCATGTTTGGGTTCTGGGAGGCCATGCTCGTCCTGCTGCTGGCCACCGTGGCCTCCTTCACCACGAACCCCCAGAACGGGGCCTACTGGCTCCCATTCTTTGTGATGGGGCTGGTCCTTAACATCTGCAACACGATTCAGGTGCGTTCTCTGGGACGCGGTCGCAGGCGTTGAGGCCATCCGCAGGGCCGATGGTTCCAAATGGGGCATTTCTGAGTTCGGGAATCTGAGGTACCCGGGGGACGAATGCTGTTGGGCAATTCCGTGGCACGGTCGCGTACCCGCCTTGTCCAAGCTGCGGTCTGGCGGCGCCTCTGGCACCGTATCTGCAACTGTGCACTGTGAGAGATCCCAGAGTGATTCCGGAGGGTGACGACCATCGTCGCTTTTGTGGCCAAGCTACGGTCTTGTCCAAGCTACAGCGGGTGTAGGGACTGCATTGCCATATTGATTTGGGACCTGAATTAATTGGGTAAAGTTTGCTGCAACCACAGAAAAAAGGGGTTTGGGGTTAAATAACACGTCTGTGGGCTGAGGGACATTTGAGTCGTTCTTGTTTGCCCAATGGTGTCCACAAATGTTCATTTGAGGGACCCTGGGCATTCATCAGACCGTTTGCGTCCACGAGCACAACAGTTCCCACTTCCATGTGCTGTGTGCAAGCTACGGCCTTGTCTAAGCCCAGTAGGCGTCGGGACCGTATTAATTTGGTACTTTTCGGTAGCTTGGACAGGGGGTGGAGGTATATAAGTTGTTCGGCCTTTTTTAGGACTTGTGCGGAGCACTCTTGTTCTTGTGACTTCTCCGGTACAGCCGGCGTTTGCTGAGCGTTGGTGGCTGTTGTACCGGGAGGGCGTTGAGCTGGGCAGGAGCCCCCAAAAAACCAAATGCCACCATCGGCCAAGACACACTGCAACGTGTACTTTGACGTGTGCAACTCCTCAGTCACAATCCTCCACAGTACAGCGTGGCAGCAGCAGGGGCCTTGCACGCTGGATTTGCGCTGGATAATCCGGCGCAAAGGAAACTGCTGCCCTTGTCATCCGACAAATTTTGGCGACCGTGAAGAAGTTTTTCACCCCTTCTTGAGAAGTTGGCACGGCATTCATGGCGTCAGAAGAAGCTGCACCCAGTCTATCCCACCCAACCCCCTGGATGATGCGCTCGCCACAAGAAGGACTGAGCGCGGCAAAGGGCAGGTTGAAGGTTGTTATGTGCCCCCGTCGGGGAAGCGACCCCGCAAGTGGACATCCCAGGGCCCAAAAGCCGCCGTTGTGGAGGGTTGTGGCGGTGGGGGTGTTCGCTTGGACGCACCTGGCCAACGGCGAGGGCCGTTGCCCTCCTCTGTGTGGACCCGACACAAAGCAGTGCAGTCCTGGGGCTCCGTTGGCACAATGGAAAGGAAGGGTGAGTAGGGAGGTAAGGATAGGCCAGGCAGGGAGAGGGAGGGAGGCCGATGGGCGCCGCCACCTACTGAGGGACAGGGTTCAAGGAAAGGGCAAGGGTAAGTGGAGAGAGGCCAATAGGTGCCGCTAGCTGCAGCCAGCGATCCCTGCAGGTGTCATGCCCCCCCCCCCCCCGCGTATGCACCTCGCAGAGCCAGGCCGATCCCCCAACTCCCGCACAGAGGATTACGACTGCTGTCGCCTGCGCGCAGGGCGCGGTGGGCAGGTACGCCCTTCACGGCGCAGGTCCTCCACGCCTTTCCCAGGGGTTCGCCACACTTGGATGTCTAAGGATACAACAGAGCACTTCCCCAGGGGAGCCTAAGTCCTGCCATTGCTGCCTTGTGCTGCATACCCCATGGAGTGTGGATGTTGCTGCTGACCCTGTGGTGCTGCACGCCATGCCCTCATCCTCCTGGAGGGTGGGGGTGCGCAAAGGTGTTCGGAGTGGATCCAAAGGGCGCCACTGCGCGAGTCTCCGGATTCCCGAGAAGTCCCGGGGATGTGCTGATTTCCCCCATTTTCCCGTTCGGAGACTCTGGAGACCAGAGTTTTGTTAGGGACCCTGAACGAAAGCCGTGATAGTTCTCCAATTCCCCCCCTTCCCCCCAAATTGCCCCCATCTCCCCCCATTTCGCCCCCATTCCCCCCCATTTTTCCAGAAGACCTGCTTCTGCAAACAAGACCGGAGAATAAAAAGGCTGGACATTGAGGGGGTCTGATCATGACACCAGATGCCAGGGCAGGGCTTCTTTAGAATAATTAAACACCAAGGGGGGGGGGGGCCTCCCCCAAAAACCCCTCCCCCCCTCCCCAGACCAAAGTGACCATAGTGGGAAAAAACGAAATTTACAATAGGGAAAATCTGGTCAGGCCATTTTTGGTACACCAAGTTTTGGGTCCAAAACCCCCTCCCCCCCCCTCTCAAAAGAAGCCCTGTGCCAGGGCCAGCTCAAGGCACCATTATGCTGTTGCTCAGGCCCAGTTGCACACCAAGACGCTGCCTCACCGTACCCCGCCCCCGCGAGAGGAACGCCCTTGTCAGAGCAACAGTACCACCCGTTGTTTCCGTCAAATTTTTGGGACTTTAGTGTTGTTCTCGCAAGGGGTTGGGGATGGCATACAAATACATGACCAAAGTCCATCGGGGAGGCAATGTCCTTCCTGCATCCTTTCGATGTGTCCCCCCAATCACTCCATAAAAACTGCGCTTTCCCTGCCCCACTCTCGAGAAGCCAACTGCCTCGATCAACAATTTCAGGTACCCTCAAAGACAACGCACTGAACACTGACTGCACTGCACGCGACGCAACCAGCGTGTATGGAACCCCTCCCCCCTCCGCCAGTCCGTCGCGCTTGTTCATCCCCCCCATTGCATTGCCCTCCCTCAGCGTGAGATCCTCGTACGGAAGCTGTTCACCACGAACAAGGCCGAGTCCATATTCCTCGCGCGTATGTCCCACGAGATCCGCACTCCTCTGAACGCCGTGATGGGGCTCCTCCAGGAGCTCAAGCGCACGATCCTCAGCACTGATCAGCTGGAGTACGTGTCTTCCATGACCATTGCAGCCACAGCCTTGAATCAGGTCTCCCTGAGTGTAGGGCCGGTATACGAACGTTGAGTGGGACGTGTAGATGTAGTTTATGGGCCGATTTCAAAGATTCATCCGTGTGCCGATTCAATTTACTGAAATTACTTGATGAACGTACTTTATGAAATGCCAGTAAGAGAAATCCGTGTGCCGATTTATTTCACTTGCATTTCATAAAGTAATTCCGCAATCCACTCAGATCAGGTGCTGCGCATGCACACATGCCAGAGCATTCCACGGCCGGTGCAGACCTTGTGGGAATGGTCCCTCGTTCCCTTGTCGTCACGGGGGGGGGCTTACCTGTGAGGCCTGACCCCCCCTCCCCCCCCTCTGGACCCCCCCAACCTTCACTAGTTAGCACTTGGTTAGAACTGGCAACTTGGGCGCCAGCGGCGCCCGGAGCCTGGAAAATTAGCAACCAGTTGTCTCTTCTCTGTACCCTTCCTGCATGTACTGAACTAGCCCATGTCTCGTGCTCTTTGCCACCGTGGACTTTTTTGGCTGCGGTGGAGGTTTATCCCTGTCTCCCAATCGTTGTTTCCTTGTGCAACTGCGTCCTGAGTGTGGGGATGATTGTGAACTGTGTATTGGCCAAGCCCGTCTTTGGTTCGAAAGGGGCTTCTTCGGCGGCCACCGAGTATTGCTCAGAGTGCTGCTGGTCGTACTGCAACGATGCCACGCAAACCACAGAAGCAGGAGTCCCCTGCACGGTCCCTCAATGTGCGACAGCGCAGCTTCTGTCCACTGCCCCCCTTTCACCAGCTCGTGGATGACATCATGGAGCACATGAAGCAGCGCACCAGCAAGATCACTCTGTCGAGGCAGTCGGACAGCTTGTGCGAGATCGTCGCCACCTGCGTCAAGATGTTCCAGTTCCAGGCCTCGCAGAAGGGCTTGATGTTGTCGTGGAAGACAGCGCCGGGGGTCCCCGAGTGGGCCCTCATTGACCGCAATCGGGTGCAGCAGATGCTGTGCAAACTGGTCAGCAATGCCATCAAGTTCACGGAGCAGGGCTCTGTGGAGGTGTGCATGTTCCTTGCCCTTCAGGACCTGCATTTGGGGAGGATCGTGAGGAGCATTCGAGGGATTTTTTTTTTGACGTTCCTGCCCCTGTTATACATACCTCAAAAATGATCGGTGGGTCAGGGGGAACATGTCCATCCCCCCCCCCCCTTCCCAAGCACTTGTGTGTAGTGGGAGGACTGTCCCACTCGCGTAGTAAAATTGATTTCCCCCAGCTGTTAGGGATAGCCGAGGCTGCCCACCTCTCGCAGTTTTTGAACCCTCTTCACCCCCAACCCAATCCGTGGGCACCCAACCCACGCATCCACGAGTGGAGGATTCCCTCCTCCAAAGACGAACAGGTACCTATACCCGGAAGTACCGTACCAGCCGGCATACTCACTCAGCCCTGATGGCACCCCCCCCCCCCCCAACACACACACATCATTAGGCATGGCGCTTGGACGCATGCCTCCGGTGCATTATGCGTGTTGGTGAGGCAGAACATGGCTGCTGCATCAGCACATGCCCCAGCGGAGTACTGGCAAGGCACACACGAATATGATTTGCGGCCCCCACGTCATGAACCATCCCCCTGCCCCCTACCACGGGAAGAGGGGGGTGGCCCTACTGCTCCCGGGATGCGATGTCCCCCCCTCCCCCCTAAGGGGGGTATCTGGCCAACAATTAGTTTTTTTTTGGGGGGGGGGGGCATTGCGTCACAACCGAGTAGCCCCCCCCCCGCTGCGGACGCGTTGCTGGTTATACACGGTATCATGGGAAAGGCTCAGAAGTGGTGACGACATGAATGGCAGGGCTCGGGGGGAGGTCAGTCATGTGGACCTGTGGACACAGCTATTAGAAAGAGGTAGAGACGCAGGGACCCTCCGCCCAGGGACTGCACGTGCCATCCCACATTGGAGTGGAGGGTAGTCCCCCCAACGCACCCCAAAACAGCCTGTGCCCACTAGGCAAGGTGCACTTTTGAGTTAGAACAGAGTTAGAGCACTGGTTATCACGCGATAACTCAGTTATTGCGCAGTTATCGCGGGTAGTTATCGCGCACTCCCCATAGACCCAAGGACCACACACCAGCAGGGGACAGCATGGCCGAGTGGAAGGCCGCCGGCCGTGACTAACAGTGTGGGGGCACTGTGTTGGTGTCTTCGAGGAGTGCTCCGGCCCTGGACGGGGCATTGACAGGATTGCAGAGTACCACGGTTCCGGCTCCGTCGTGGCTTGGGGTGGGAATAACGACGAGAAGGTTTGGGCGTTTTGGCGATTTTATTTGGTATTCACGGAGTGGACCTCCTGCGTGCCCAGTACGTCCTCCCGCCCCTGCCTCTGCTTGCGGTGCCCGACCGCAGGTGGCCGTCTCTCCGACGTTGGTGGACAACGCCGACGGGCTGCTCGTTGAGGTCACAGACACGGGCGTGGGCGTGCCCCCCGAGCACCAGCAGCACCTGTTCCAGCCGTTCTGCCAGGCGGACGACAGCATCACGCGCGCGCACGGGGGCATGGGGCTGGGCCTGTCGCTGGTCATGGGCTGCGCGAAGCTGATGGGCGGCAGCGCCGGCTGCGTGCGTCGGGCGGACGGCGTGGGCAGCACCTTCTGGTTCACGATGCAGGCCGAGCCCTCCACGGACCCTGGCCGGGACTACTCCGTGCTGGACGACCTAACGGCGGTGCAGAGGTGTGTTTCTGGGCGGGCAGGCTCGCGCTTTAGCCCCCCTCCCCCCCCGCAAGTGGACACCCCAGAGCCCGCCGTTGGGAAGGGTTCCCTCACCGCCGGTGTAGGGGTGTTCGCCTGGACGCACCTGGACAACGGAGAGTGCCCTCCTCTGTGTGGAGCAGTGAAACAGGGACTGTCCGGGGGCTCCGTTGGCACGACTTCCCAAGGGAAAGGAAGGGTCTGTAGGGCAGGATAGTCCGGGCAGGGAGAGGGAGGGGCACAAGGTAGCGAGAGGCCGACGGGCGCCGCCGCCTCCGGAGGGAAAGGGTTCAAGGGAGGGGCAAGGGTAAGTGGCGAGAGGCCAACAGGCGCCGCCGGCTGCAGACAGCAACACGACCGGGTGGCATGCCAACCGCCCCCCCCCCCCCCTTTCGGCACACTTCCCCGCGCCATGTGCGCCAACGCCGAACAACAATGGAGCAAGCAGGTGTGCCACAGCCCCCCCCCCCCCCCTCAGACACACAAGGGCACATACACACAGGCACGGCGGCATCTCCCGCCCGCGAGCGCCACCGCGGGGTCGGGGGGCGGTCAACAGTCCGGTAGGCCTTGTGACCGGACACCCGGCCCAGTTGGGTCCGGCAGGGAAGGCGGCGCGGACCGTGGGTAGGCGACCAGGCGAGGCCTTGACCCAACCCAACCCTCCCCCCCTTTTCGGTGTGGCGGTCAGCAGCGCCCACCGCTCACGTGTCTGCGCCCCTCGGCAGGTCTGTGATGGTGGTGGACGACACCCCGATGAACCTGACGCTGATGAAGAGCATCATCAGCCGCTGGGGCTGGAAGGGCCTGTTCTTCGGGGGCGGCAAGGCCGCCCTCGCCTTCGTCCAGACGGCCGCGCCGGCGGAGCTCCCCAACATCACGTTCATGGACTTCCACATGCCGGACATGGACGGCTTCGAGACCACCGAGGCCCTCCTCGCCCTCTGCCCCGACATGCCCATCGTGGGCCTCACGGCCGACGCCACGCCCGGGTGCCGGGAGAGGGCCCTGCAGTGCGGCATGCGCGACGTCCTCGCCAAGCCCTATCAGGAGCGGCAGCTGCTCAAGGCCTGCAAGCAACACGCCTCGCCGGCCGCCTTGCCCGCCTCCTTGCGGCGGTCCGCCTGCCGATCGGCGACATTGCCACCCACGCAGGTCTCATTGCGTCGCGTCTCACTGCGTTCGGGGCATTGTTCAGTGGATAAGTTTTTTTCCTTTTTTTTTGTCCAGTTGAAAAATGTCGTTCAAGTGCCGTCCAATTGTATGCCCAAATACTGTGCTGGCCACTGGACGGTCCGAGTTTTTTTTGTTTTGGAAAAAAAAAACGCCCTGACTGCGTTTCAGTGCGTGTTGTCACGGTGTTTCGCTGTCTCTCGTTGTCTCTCGTTGCGTGTCGTCGCCCCTCAGTGCGTCTCATTGCGTTTCATCGCAGGAGCCGTTGTTCGCGCAGTCTCCGCGGACACCCGCCACCCTGTCGCGGTCCTCCTTGCACTCCGCCTCAATGCCCTCCTGCCGGTCACTGGAATCGTGCGCCTCCACCCCCTTGTCACGCTGCTACACCCACACCGCGCTCAAGTGCTCAGTGTATCCACGGATGGGGGCGGCGCGCACGATCAATCCGCTGTCCACCGCGAGAGATGCGCACGCGCACGCCGGGGGCTGCAGCAGGCCGCCCCTGCCTCCGGCTGGCCCGAGCTTCAGGCTGCCTCTCGGGAAGGCGTCCTCGCAGGAGACGTTCCTCAAAGGCGGCGCTCCGATGCATGCGCAGGGCCTGCGCCGAGAGAAATCGGAGGCGTCGCTGTGCTCGGAACATGGGGCGGCGTACGCCAATCTCTTCGGCCCCATTGCCAGCACCATTCGGGCGAAGGCGGCGTGGGATGGTGCGTGACCCCCCGGGCACTATGTCCAGCCCGACACTCGGAACAACGCAAGTTTGCCCAGATGATCACCGCAATTTTGTCTCCTTTTGTCGGTTCACGGACTATTCAATGGGGAGGGGTCTTGCACTGATACTGTCAGCCGGGCTTTCACACACACACACACACACACACACACACACACACAACACACACACACACACACACACACACACACACACACACACACACACACACACACACACACACACACACACACACACACACACACACACACACACACACACACACACACACACACACACACACACACACACACACACACACACACACACACACACACACACACACACACACACACACACACACACACACACACACACACACACACACACACACACACACACACACGCACCTTGCAGTTTGAGCATGATTGGAATTGATACCTTGGCACACACACACACACACACACACACACACACACACACACACACACACACACATGCACACCCACACACACGCCAAATTCCAAACGCTGTGGTGCGAGCGGAGCCGTAGGGACGTGGTGTATGTCAGCACACGCTATGCCGGGGCGTTACAAGCACACAAACACACACACATGCTGTGGTGCTAGGATTTAGGAATGTTGAACCTCGCAGTTTGAGCGAGATTGGAATTGATACCTTGGCACACACGCACACACACACACATACACAGACAGTAGCATCGCATAGGAGTTGGACCTTGCAGTCTAACCATGATTGGAATTGTACCTTGGCATACACAGACAGACAGACAAAACACACACATACCAACGCTGACGCCATGGGCTGCAGTCCATTAGGATAGATAGGAGTTGAGCCTCGCAGTCTGAGCGTGTTTGGAACTCATCGCTTCAGCACATAACACACCAGTCATCCACGGGTACCTCGCATACCCCCCATTCTCCCTCCCTGCAGGATTGAAGGCCCGTTGAGGGCCAAGACAAAGATGTACAGAGTCAGTTACACACTCGTGGGTGCTGCATGACCCCGTGCCCACCAACAGCACGAAAGACCATCAACAGCATTGACCATCAGAGCGTTCTTCTGGCGCCGCATCCCTCCGCCGTTGACACGGGACTGGCAGTCACAGACACTGCCCCCGACTGCGCAGAACAAATCCGACGCTACGGTGACAGCGTTTCGCCACGCCTTCTGTGTCACACCTGCACTGCGCGTAACCGACACAACACGTTTTTTTTTTTTGGTTTTTTTTGCATTTTTCTGGACTTTACCGTCTTTGGCTCATCCGACACCCGAGCGCCTACCCCTGCTTTCGACGATTGTCCAATGCGGTCCGTTCACTCCAACCCGCCGCCGCCAGGGAGTGAAGCATCTCATGTGGCCGTTGCCCCCATTGGGTCTAGTTTTGTGGGTTTTGGACCAGTTGGCGGGGTGCACTTCCGACGGCGGGCCGGGTTCAACGGGCAGTGCCGTGCGCGGGCCCTACCGCGTGCCTTGGTGGGACCGGAGCAGCACACGGTCGGCGCCTCCGTGGCAGGTACAGTGGTGGTGTGAGGATCCCTGGTTCTGTTCCGTCGCATCGTGTCCTATGCTTCTGAAACCGGCACGCCTTTTGAGCGCCATTTGCGGATGTTGGATGACGACGCAGAGGAGGTACGAAGTACAGCGTCACTCCACCGCTCAGCCCCCGACGAGGGCTCGTGCTGCTTGGGCCGCGTGACCCCAGGAGGCGTACCAAAGTGCAGCCCTGACGCCCGGGTCGGTGGCACGATACGCCTGACGGAACCCCCGGAGGAAAGGGACAGGACATGGGCTAAAGGGGCCGCATTGAACACAATGCGACGCAACACAAACAGGGACACCGTCCTGCGGTCCTTGTGTGTGCGGGAAATACGAATTACGGTGCGTGTCATCCGGCGAGCCTCATGTGCCCTCTCGCGTGTCCTCCTTTCCTGTGCTCCCGGGCGCATGCGTGCCCAGACCCGGAGCCGGAGCCACTTGTGACAGAGGCATCGGTTGGGCATCCGGGGTGATTGGAAATAGGCTCTGGGTGCAAAGGGGACCAGGGTGTCTTATAGTGAACAGCAAATTTTGTTGGTTGTTGCACTGCAACAATGGCCAAACTGGCTCCCCAACCGACGTTGTTGCGGCTTGGCCGACCGAGAGGCTGCCAGGCTATAGCGCAGGGACGTCTGTAATAATCCTGATTTTGTTTTCAACTTTTCTCGAGTGGGCGGGGTTTATGGGCGGCGCTCTGTTACCGGTTGCAGGATTAACCACGAGCCTTCTACTTTTGTCAGTGTGACGGAGATACTTTTGCCTCCCCCCCCCCTTACGGACGGCCCAGTTTGTGGGGCGACCCATCTGGTTTCTGTGTCCATTCATCTGATGGCTGGTGCTCGTGTAGTGTATCACATGACAGGCAGCGTTGGTGAAGTCGTGGGCCCCAGGAGGTGCATATACCCGCGTACACTGTGGCCCCGCGCGCGTATACCGTGGGTGCACGCGGGTGTGCCCGTGTATACCCCCCTGTCCCCTCAAGGGAGGCGTCGGCGGGACGGTGCCCCATGTCCGTAGCGGCCCGGGTGCTTCGGGCTTTGCCGTGGTGGCTCTCTGCAGGCTTTTGCAAACCTCTCGGGGTCAGGGAAGTGCCGTTGGCTGTGCGTTGTTTGAATTCGGGCCTGTGCAGTGCTTCTGCGTAACGCTTGCCCCAGCCTCTCTACGCCACCGTGCACATGGAGACACATGCGGATCTGCTACCCGGGACCTCAGGCGCGGGCGTTCCTGAGAAACCGGATATCATGAGGGGGTTTGCACCCGCACCCGCCTCCTGTTTTACAACTGCTCCGTGGGGGGTTTTGGGGGGCATTTGACGGCGCCACCCCCTCCCCCCCTCTAGATAACGCCCATGGTGACTGATTAGGGTTCTCCTAAATCTTAAGGGCTGCGAAGGGGTTGAATTTGCTTTGCCCTCACGTTGCTGTGCGACGCCGTTCAGTTTGCCCCAACCTCCTGATTATATCCTCCGCACAGAGAAGACCCCCTTTCAGCCCCCCCCCCCCCCCCTACCGAGGCCCCCCTGTTTTAGATTTGGATCTGAGGGGCTTTTAATCGTGTTGTCCGATTTCCGAGCCTGCTGTGCCCTGCCAGGCCCATTCGGCGCCCTCAGACAGGTCGCGCAGTTCAGTCGTCATTCATCATGCACCCGACGCCTGAACTAGAGGTACCCGGTTCGAACCCCGCAAGCAGGAACGCACGGCTGTCCTCGGCGCTCGGGCGTCGGCGACCCGAGGGCCGGAAGGCACGCTGCTAGGGGTATGACACCGTTACGCCGGCGTCCAGAGGTCTCTCACCTGCCGAAACCCAAGAGTAAGCTGAAGTCCAAGTTCCCAAAATACCCCCCCCCCCCTCCAGCCCCGGAGGATGAGTGGATTGGTCAGAGGCCAAAAAAAGTTTGTGTACCCCCCCCCCCCCTCTTTGTCCAAGCACGAAGACTCCGTGTGACCGTTGTTTTGAGGGTTTTTTCTGACGATGGTTTTTATGGTCAGAAATTCAATGCTTTGGTGATTGTGTGCTGATTGTAGCGGGAAAGAGGGGCTGGTTGTGATGGTCCCTCTTGCTCACAACAACCTTCTGACTGGCCTCTTTTGATCGTGTTTGCTTCCCATCCCCATCGCCCGTTTAATAGATTTCATTTTTTGCCGGAGGAAAATTTTTCTGATTTGGGTGGGTGGGTCGGCCGGGCTGGCCCTAAACAACCCCTCCCCCCCCCCCGGGGGGGGGTGTCACTAAGCAATGGCCTGTGCATTGGGCATGCCGCTTGGCACGATGCCGTGCCGGTGTTCCTGCCCTCCCTCCGACTGTTCCCGTATGCCCGAGCCCTGGACAGGACGTTCCTGCAGGCAGGAGCGGACTCCTGGCCTTGCGGTACCCGGATCGCACCACTTCACGCCGACGGCTGTCGCTGCACCCCCGCCAACCGCCTACCGTTGGCCAAGTGCGCAGCGCCGTCGCTCAACCGCCAAGTGCCATTGCCGAATCGTCAACCGCGAATAATAAATTCACCGCGAAACCCCGTGGGGTACCCTCAAAGCACGCGGTCTGGCGCAGGTGTTCTTTACCCCGATAAGTTGACTCCCACAGGACACCCCAGACCCTGCACACGGCCGTTCTTCCTGCAGAGACAGTACGTGTGGGCCTCGCCAGAGTACAGTCGACCAGTAAGCGCTGTCGTTTACCGGCCGACCGGCGTTGGCTGACCCTCAGCGCCTCTCATTGACCGCAAACCGCAGTCGGTTGGGCGTAATCCCGTCGAATGAGACAAAAAAAGAAGAAATCTCTCATTCCTGTAGGACAATCTTAGCCCCGGGGCCGGTGGCGTGACGCGACACTGAGCTACCCGGGTCACATGGGCCTTTGCACTCTCGCCAAACACCCCTCGTACTTGCCGATGCCTGGGGACGTTGGGGAGGGGGCTGCAGGCTGCAGTGCGGCCTCGCAGGCGGTCCCGCACATACCCCTGCCTGCAAAGGCGAGTCGCAGAGGTGAACATCCCGACACCCTTGCAGAGGTCCCGTAACGTGACCGTGCGGGCCCTTAGCCGCAGACCAGTCGTGAAACAACAAAATACCCCGAAAGACATTCCACACGTCTACCCACAACACAACAGCAGACTGGGATGCCTCCGGGCGTGGCTCCTCCCCTGCATTTCCTTGTATGTGACTTAGCTCATGCACCTGCATCCCCTGCGCGGGGGCAGCATGTGATGCGCATGCGACACGCATGTTACCGTTGGCTTTGTAGGCCCACCGTTTGTGCCTCGCCTGAGCATGGCGACCCCGGTGATTCAGTGATCCGCAACCCCCTCCCCGCCATCCCTGGTGGTCGAACCGTCCTGGCGCGCGCACACACACACGGCAGGATGGTGTCTCTCGCTCACCAGCGCTCCAGTGAGGGCTGGCGGCAGTTGATAGTCAACGTGCTCCTGTCCGTCCAGCACAATGGGTGATTTCTCTGAAATGTTGCCCCAGATTCTCAAGTTTTTCTTCGCACGTTGGAGCCAGAGGGCATAAGGTCTTCTCACTGCTGGTGGGAAGCCATGAATTTCAGAACTAGTGGACAGGTCTGAACAGCGTATACCTCTTTTTTTTTGCCTTGTTTTGATGTACCTCCCTATCCAAGCTCCGGTCTTCTGGAGGGTGACGACCATCGTCGATGTATGGCCAAGCAACGGTCTTGTCCAAGCTACAGCGGGCCTAGGGACTGTATTTAATTGGGACCTACCCCCCCCCCCCCCTTGTCTAAGCTACGCCCTTGTCCAAGCTACAGCGGGTGTAGGGACCATATTGATTTGGTACCTAATTTGATTCGGTACAAATGCAGTGCAGCCACAAAAGACATGGGTTTGGTGACAAATTTGCCAGTCACCTAGGGTCATGGACACATCTGTTGTGAGTGTTTGCCCACTTGAACCCACATAGCCCTGATTTTGGGGATATTTGTGCATTATATTCCCCTTTCTTGCACCAGCTCACCATGCAAACTTCTCTTTTTGAACCCAGGCGTCTACGGCCTTGTCCAAGCTACAGTAGGCATAGGGACTGTATTAATTTGGGACTTTTGCGTAGCTTATACAAAGGGGGGGGGAGGGTACTTGAATTTGGTACCAATTCTGCTGCAACTGCATCAGACATGGGTTTAGGGTTAAAGTCACGTTTGTGCACTGAGGCACGGGGGGGGCGGCCGGGCCCGGTCCTTGTATGCGACACCCCCCAGCCCCCCCCCCCCCCCCGGGGTTTTGAGAGATAGTGGTGTCGGGGCCATGGCGCCAATGGCGCCGAAAATTTTTTGTGCATGCTTCTCTTTCATCAAACCATCCATGTTTTGAGCGCCAAATTAGAAAGACGAGGTGCTAAACAAATGCCGTTTGTTGCGAAGTGAAGATCACCACAACCACTGTGGACACACCTGCCAATCTGCAACCCCTGCTTCACAACAGCCTCTGGCAGCTTCCCCAAACCCGCCTCAGACACACATCCCCCCTGGAGGTATGCATGTGGTTGTTGTGGGTCGCGCGTAGGCCCCCCCACATTGGGAACCCCCCCCCCCACGGCCGCCCCCCCCCCCGCACCCTCCAGCCGCCCCCCACACCCAATACCCTCCAGCCGACCCCCCCCCCCCCAGACCCTCCATCCGATCCCCCCCCCCCCAAGACCCTCCAGCCGACCCCCCCCCCCCCCCAGACCCTCCAGCCGACCCCCCCCCCAACTGCCCCCCCCCCAAGTTTTGACCGATAGCTGGGGGCGGTGTCGCATCAGGACCGGTTGTAGTCGCCCCCCTGTGCACTGAGGGACATTTGAGTTGTTCTTGTTTGCCCAATGCTGCCCGCAAATATTCATTTGAGCGACCCTGGGCACTATCCTGACCTTTTTCCTGCACCAGCACAACAGTCCCCATTTCCATGTGCCGTGTGCAAGCCATGGCCTTGCGTAAGCTGCAGTAGGCCGAAGGACCGTATTAATTTTTCGGTACTTCTCGGTAGCTTGGGTGGGTATCACGTTCCAGTTGTGCAACACGAATGTGCTCTCTGCTCAGCCTTGGAACTGGACATTCAGGCTTGTTCAGGCAGGTAAGGACAGGGAAGAAGGTAAGGCAGCAGGTCAGGCAGGGAAGGACGCCCTGGCCCAGGGCCCTGCTCCGGCATGAGGCCCTGTCCCAACCTAACCCCCCTCCCCTTCCCTCCTCCTCCTGAAGGGAGCGGTCACTTGGGTGGTGTGCCCTCTGGGCCCCCCCGCTTACGTGGACAGTAGCACCGCCACTCGGGTGAACAACCCGGGCAGGCCCGGGGGCAGGGCAACGCTCAGCGTGCCCCGGGGCCCCTCCAACCGCGCAGCCAATCCACCGTGGGACGCCACCCAGCCCTGAGCAGCACCACCTGTGCCAATGCAATTAAGGAGTGCGGGCGGCCCCCAGTCGAGTGCAAGGCTTAGCCGCCCCTGTGCCCCAAGCAGTCGTGGGGTGGCCAGCGGCATGTCAGTTGACGTGGAGGAGGCGTGTCCAGGCCAACTACTCCCCCGGCGGGCTTAGCGTCAGGCGCCCACTGCCTCCTTGCCGGCGCCTGGAGCACCAGGCGACAAACCGCCCCACACGCACGTTGCCCCCCCCCCCCCCTCATTCAGACCCAAAGGCATCCCAGCAACGCGCACACCACACACACAGGCACGGCGGTATCTCCCTCCCGCGTGTGCCACCGCGGGGTTCGGGGGCTGTCAGCAGTCCGGCACGCCTTGAGACCGCGACAGCCCGGAGCGCCCAACCCAGTCGAGTCGCGCAGGGACAGTTGCGCTGACCGTGGTTCTGGTCGTCCGGGGGAGGCGTTGACCCAAACCAAACCAAACCCTCCTCCTCCTCGTGCAAGCCCCATGACCCTGTGCTCCCGTTGTTTCTCTGACGACACTTTTGGCGGTCACAGAGAAGGGCAGCGGCCCTCACCATGGGCCAGGTGCGCCTAAGCGGACACCCCACACTGGCGGTGAGGGAACCCTCCCCAACCTCATAGCCCCGTCGCAGAGAGACACGCCAGACTTGTGTCAGACCCACCTGGCCCCAGAACACTGCACCAACCGATGCCGGTCTCTGGCCAACGGGTGGTATCTCCGGGACCCCGGCACCCAACGTGGGCAGCAGCGCCGTGTTGGGGACATATGGGAAGCATCTGAGGGCCCAAAAGCGGCCGTTGCGACGTGACAGCCCACGGATTCGTTTCCCATTTTGGGGCAGACAGGGCTTTGGTGGTTTCGTGAAGGGTGCTTCCATGCCTTCCATGTTACCTGCTTTTGTTCAACATGGTCAGTTCTGGGGGGCAGTGGTTGTGATGCACCGCGGTCGCCAAGGAAGGGCTGTGGGGCCATTGACCCTCGCAGATGGGCGTGCGCTCACGTTCAGACTGCACCACAAGCACAAGCTGATTCCTATGCATGGCCTCCGCCATTCTTGTGGCCCCTACGGGAGCTGTGGGGACCCGTTGGGAGGGGTCGACCATCCGAGAGGCGTGGCATGCGCGCGTTGCGTAGTGTGAATCGCCTTCCACCGGTGGTGCCGTCCTCGGAGCACAGGATGGTGTGCCGGCGTGTGGAGCTCTGTTCAGCCATGGGGGAAATGGGGGCCGCTTCCTGCCTGTGAGGTACACGCAGTGCCCCCTAGCCCCCCCCACCCCCTGGCAGCTACACTGGCGGCTACTGGGAGACAGTGTCTCGGTACAGTGGGTGCCGTCGCAAGTTGGTGTGAAGGGGCATGAGCGCGAGGGTACTGTAAGGGGGTCGGCGCAGGCATTCCGTGATGTGTTGCGGGATAGGGAGGTGTGAGATATTTGGCATGACTGATAATATGAGTGGGGGTCACAGAGTGGGGAAGATACAGATGAGACAGAGAGCTCCGATGAAGACGTGACTAGTAATTCCAGTGGTGTCAGTGCATGGCCGCAGATTTCACAGGATGACAAGCGACGGCTCACCGGGCTCTTGGGGAGGGGGACAAGCTGACTCGCTGCCTATGCCAGTGCTGCAGTGCAGCCGAACATTGCACGCAGAACATTGAACATGAGCAATGACCGAATGGCCTGTTACACAGGGGTGTTCGGAAGCTAAGTATCCATCGTTTCATGGCCAATGCCCCTCGCCCCCCGCCCGCAGTGATACGGGGGTATATGCGATCTCTGTATCCGTTGCTTCATCCCCCCCCCCCCCCCCGAAGTGATGGTGGCAGCAGCAGATAAGCCACATTTGCCGGCGACCGGCAAGTTCTACGGTGAGCATGGCAGTGTGGTATCGACAGTGGGACATAGCAAACACTAAAGACGAAACATGAAGCATACCTGACGCTACCGGTGAGTTCGAGGGGTCGGGAACTCGTGTATGGCATGCCTCACATCAACACGCCACACAACCTTCTCATACAGCAAGCATTCTTACCCCCCCCCCCCCCTTGCAATCCCCCCCCTTTTGTCACGCCGGTTCCCCCCAGAGGGGGGGAACAGTCATGAGGTGACGGTCCCCCCCCCTGGGGGGGGATTGCATCACAAAACTGTACCATAGTGTCACAGTGTAAATCAGCTTCGGCGCCTTTGGCGCCTTGTAAAAATTTTCTTTGGCGCCAAAGTTAACTGCAGTTAGTGTAGCGTAGCAGAGGTAACGAAAGGTCTGCCACCGGGGCCCCAGCTCAACCCCTCCCCCTCTCTGCTCCTGACGCCCCCCCCCCCCCTCCTGTTCCCTCCCCAGCCTTTTATTATTTCTGTGTGAGTGGGGGGGGGACTCCTGCCCGCCCACCCACCCAGTGTCTCTATCCCAGCCTGCCTGGGGCGATGTAAGGACGGCTTTCGACTCATCTCTGTCACTGCTGCTGTCCGTGGAAAGTGACACTCACGGCTTCTGTGTGCTCAGGGGGCAGGGCCGGGGCAGGCAGAAGTTATTTGTTTGGTGGTTTGTTCGGTGGTTGTTGATGGGTTTGGCCAATGCAGTGGACACACAGTTGCTCTGCTGCCACCTTAGGGGTGCACCGTGTGCTATGCACAATTTTCACTCCTTTTCGACCTCTTTCACCCCCTTGCACCCACCTGCACCCCTTCCCCCCCCCCCCTGCGCAGGGTGCCGAAACAGGGCAGGGACACCAGATGAACCCCACCATAGGGCAAGAAAGCACCCCGCAGCACCAGCAGGGCCAGGCACCAACCCATGGTGACCCGACTTGCCCCCCGCCCTGCCCCGGATGCGCGCGGCCGACACACACAGGCATGGCGGTATCTCCCTCCCACCAGCGCCTTGGTGGGGTTCGGGGGTGTCAACAGTCTGGGGGGCTGTGAGACCAGACAGCCGAGGTGGGGCCCAGTCGTGCCGGTGAGGGAAGGACACACCGGCCGTGGGGACCCGCCTCTGGTGCGAGCCACGACCCAACCCAACCCAACCCAACCCCCCCTGCGCAAGCACCGCCTTGTCTAAGCGCCTGGTCCTTCTTGAAGTTTGTATGGACTCGTCACATATGCAGGTGGAGGGCAACGACAGGGCAGATAGCTTAGCGGAGGAGGGCAGGGAGCAACACCCCAACAACAAACGGAGACGGGAGGCGCAGGAGGAGGCCCCTCGCCTTTGGCGGGAAATGGGTCTGTCCCCGATGCGGTTAGACGAGTCTTCTTCAGAGCCATCGGGCTCCAGCAGCGTTTTAAGTTCTTGCTCTAGTGTCGGGGGTGGGTTGGCGACCACCACGGACTCCTCCAGTGACGTGTCCACATCGTCAGGGAGCTCAGTGGACTCCAGCGGGTATGGGTCGGAGTTTAGCACAGACGTGAGTGAGGGGCAGAGAGAGCGCAGGAGGCGACGGTTAAGGGATAATCAAGAGCCCTGAGCGGCTAAAGGCGCGATGGCAGGGAAGCAGGAGCACGGGAGGTGCCCGCACACATGTCGGCGGCTTTGCCGCCTTGCTGGACCGGTTGGCGCGGCTTCGGCTTTTGGACTAATCATGGCGGCGGCTCCGCCGCTTTGCTGAGACAATGAACAGGTGGGATACCGGGGGTGGCGGCCATCGTAGGATTATGGCTAAGCACCAGGACCCGGTCTGGCCGTCGTTTTTCTCGGTTTTTCTGACCACGGTTTTCATGGTCAGAAACTTGGCGGAACGTGATTGTGTGCCGTTTGTAGAGGGAAAGAGGGGCTGTATCATGTTTGTGATGAGTGCTCCTGCTCAGAACAACGTTATGCTTGGTACTGCAACCCACTGCTGTTTGTTTTGATGTGATTTTCAGCCATGACGAAGGTCATTACTCCCGGCTTGGCTGTCTTGTACATCCGGTCCACCAGTGAGCAGGCGCCTGCCACTATAATCGGTTGTGGCAAGATGAGGTGCAAGGCCGGAAAGGGCTTCTATTCCACAGCTCCCAATGCCCCTGATGGGCAATGAGGACCTCCAGAACTTGCTGAAATTTGCCTGCACATTTTGTTCTAGTGCCCTGTTACGACAATTGTGCTTCGGGTGAGGTATGGGGAGGTTTTCGGTGACAGACGTTCTTTCGGTACTGCGCATCGTACAAGCACCGCCTTGTCCAACAAAAGTAAGGCAGCTCCTAGTTGTCAAAGAAACCCCGTGATTATCCTGCGGCCCCGAAGATAAAACGCAAAGGTGGCATAAAAATAAACGTCCCATCATGCTTTTACCACTCGTGCCAGGTAGCCATCAGTTCCCCCATGCGTGCACCGCACTCACTGCGGCACGTGCTGCCCCCCAGGGCTGCACAGACAGTCAATCGTTTCAACTGTGAGCCCCCACCCCAAACAAGAAAATGCGCATCTGTTGGTGCCTCCCCCGGAGATACCTCCACACACTGTTGAGTTGTACAACACAGGCGTAATTTTTTTATTAATGTTATCTGTTATTGTCTTAGAGAAAAGACAACCCACTGGGCATGTCAATTTTGCACATAGTGCCCGCAAGCGAAAACAACTTGCAAGTGTGGTCTTATGGTGATGCGTGTTCTTGTGGTGGCAAGGAATCCTTCACCAGGCATCGAAGTATCAATGACGCCACATCAATGCTCCATTGCAGTGAGCAGGCTGTCGTTCGGCAGTTCATGCGTTCTTAACAAACTGCAAACCAAGCAACTTCATTGCAATAACAAACACCAAACAAACACACTCCATGCACAAGCCATCATGCACTGTGCACCCGAGGCTGCATGATCTTGTGGTTGGGGGGTTACTCCTTTGGAGAATTCAATTGAGGACTGTTTTTCTCTTCTTTGCTTTTTATGGTCTGTCGTCTCCACTCCTGCTAAAGGATTTTTACAATTTTGGGCCAGCTTTGTATTCTTTGCCACGTTTCGCGCAAGCATCACACACTTGTAGCGCAGGCTGGCACCAATACCGTTGCCACTAGTCTAAACAAACCTTGATGGTTTCGGCGCTACAACGGTGCTTGAGGGGACGTTTGCCCGGTGCATGCTCGGGGTGCTTCTTTTGTATGGGCTATCCCAATGTTAATCCTGATTTTACCCTCCCCTAGAAGGCCCCCGAAGCACAGCAGAATAAATTGCAATCCTTCCCTACAAACTCTGTGTACGCACAGCGGACACTTGGTGGAACAATTGTTATGGGTTATAAAAAAATCCTTCCCGATAAAGCACATTGCATAAGACGAAAATTGCGAATTCCATATCAACACCAGTTGATGTGTCATGTTTCTTGTAAGCAGTGGTGTCCCCACAAGTGTGAGGGTCAATACATTTAGAACAATAGTGTTGGTTGCATCCCATCGGAGGTACTTCTATCGGAGGTGCACCCATCGGAAGTACTTCTATCGGAGGTACACCCATCGGAGGTACTCCCATCGCAGATACACCCATCGGAGGTGCACCCATTAAAGGTACACACCACAAGCTGTGGTGGTGGAGCATCTTTGGCAACACGATGCACACATCTCCGCCTCAAGTTCTCTATCATCTAGCGTGGCGGCCAATTAATTTGCATTACTCCAAACCTGAGGTGGGACACGGTTCCATGGTCCATAAGGGGGGGGTTAACAAACCTGCCTGTGAATGCAAAATTGCGTAAAATGCAACAAAAGCATTCCCTTTTCAGGTTGAGGTTTGGGCTGCACTTGAACTATAACTGGACCTCAAACTCAAACTCGAATTCCTAGGAGGCCGGAACGTTCCAACAATACTCAACAAAGGGAAAAAAGCAGAAGGGGAAAGCAGAAGGCTACTTAGCCCCTATTATCTCGGCACGGCAACAAAAAACAGAAGTGGCTACTGAAAGCTGTGGATTGTAGGTCCATATCCCCAACCAAAATTGGCCACATGACCCCTGCCATCTTGGTGTCCCCAAGGTGGGCCCATGACGTGCTATCTGTACTCTCGATGGACACTTGGTGGAATCACGCATGGCTCAGTGGGACGACATACTACTCTAGTACCTGAAGGACACCCTAGGGGTAGAACACCGGATGAACTGCTATTGTCTCACCATTGACCTCCGCGAAGACTAGGGTTACGGCAACTCTTGTGGTCCTATGTCACCAGATGGATCACTCTAGGACAAAACGAGGTCCGCACTGAGGGCCTGCCTGAGCGGCGACTCACCGCTTCCCAATATAAATATATCAACGCCGTCCGTGCACTATGCAGGTTAGCCGGCTGAAGAATATCCCAACCTCGGAGACACTGTCCTCCATCAACGGGTCTGTTTGACTCTGAGAGTTCTGAGGAAGACCCGGAACTACATTCCGGAAGAACACCAGTAGCCCTTGGCTCATTGGACTACGGCAGCATTAACCCACGAGATGAACCAACGGACGACCAAACAGCACAAGTACTGCTTGAACTCCCCCACACAACCACAATATAGGGGGCAATCATATATTGCTCGGGCGAGCCGGCCACCACACACCACACACTGGTACACTGATGGCTCAAAGTGACACGGTAGGGCGGCGGGGGGGGGGGGTCTACAATGGTCATTACAGGGCGGCCTTCCGCGTCCATGGCCCCTAGCAGGTATACCGCGCGACCGTCGTGTGCCTTGGCCTCTCACATGGCTAAGGAAGGGAAGGAAATTATACCGGACAACCAAGGAGTGGTTAAAGCCACACGAAGGAAGCAAAAAGGCGTCGTCAAAGATCAAGGCTGCCGAGACGTAGGTTGCCACCACGTCACAACTAAGCAACTGACGGTGCGCTGGACCCCTGGACACCGGGACCTGGCCCAAGCGGCTACCTACCAAGATTCCACAGACATATAGGACAACAATGAATCGGACACACCAGCCAATATGGGTGACAACCTACCTATGGATACCTCACCACCCAAACCACACGACATTGTCTTCCATGGACAAATCATGCCCACACCGGAAAACCCTTGGATCACGTAGCTCCGTAGGCAAAACTAACTGCAAATGTACATTGGGTATCATGGGTGCCAATGAAACACCACCGACGCCGCGTATGGGTCCCTTGGCTATGGGGACAAGTGCGCTGGTGGGGCCCCATGGGAACGGCTCCCGACGCTATGTGCAGCCTGCAGGCAACACCATGACAACTAAGTTCAAATGCGACTAGCCTTTTGCCCCTTTGGCGTCCTTCTGGGACATGTGGCTAAACTGCTTGTCGGACTGGTCAGAGCACGCAAAAGGGTACCGGCTTAAATGATTCGTTTTGCGCCTGCTATGGAACCAACAAGAGACAGCCAAAAACATGCGCGAACAAGTTGGTGCACCCACCAAGGTGACACGGAAACGGAAGCCAGAAAACATGCTCGCCCCCACCATCAACACAAAGGTGTGGCTGCAGGAGGCACGTAGTGCAAACGACATTGAAGCCGTGCGGTCGTTCACCATAACCATCTTACACCCACAACCCGGTGACTTACCCTCACAACCAAAACAACCATGCTTGGCTGGAGCACGAATTGATCATAGGTGGACCCGACACATGAGCCAGCTGGAGGAACTAGTGTGCCTACACATGCGTAAACAGGGCATACTGGTATACGTATGCTTGCGAACAAGCCATGCACCACATCAAAGGATTAAAGGCCATGTACCTACATGCAACCAGTGCAAAACACGAGTACCACGAACTGGTAACCGAGAAGCTGCAAAGTCACTTGTGAGAGCAACGGCTGCAAGTCACACCGCACAAAGCACAGGAGGAAGCACGGCACGCATATGTGCAGGCCAAAACTGAGGTTTGACACCAGTGTGACGTGGCTCAGCGAGTCACCTACCTACATGGGCACTACCGACACATCACCCAACAGGGACAGGACTTCTTGCAAGCACACCACAACCATGTCCAGTACATGCTATGGCAACAATTGGAATGGAGGCGTCTACAGAGCATGATGACACAAATGTACCAACAGAAAGAAACAATGTACCTGCATGCGACAATAACAACAACATGACAAACCTTGCACCTCATACGCAAACGGGGACCCCACTTTGTGGGAAATCCTGTTACGACCATTGCCCAAATGACACAAGGCGCATTGGGACCCAACCAAGTGGGAAATACCTCTCTACACGCTCACACCGACACCAACGGGAAAACATGGGGAACCAGCCCAGAGCTGACTTCTGTATGCATACCCTGGCTTTGCCACAATCTGTACTTAGCACAATCACTGCCTTGGCAGCTCAGGGCACTTTCAGACTTGCCCATTTGATCGAAAAAAAAAATGATGGGACCCAAAGCTGCCGAGAGCGGAGGGCTGTGCAAGGAAAGTGGGGTGGGGGCTACTACACGTTGCTCGTCCGGGACTGCCCCAAGAGCTCACTTAGAGATGCAACATGCACCCCCCTTTGTCAGCATCCCCATGGGACTAAGCACTCAGCAATGCATGTGCCCGAGCGCCCGCATGGCACCTCTGCGCCACAACCTTATTCACTAGGATGAGTTGAGGGGGGGAGGGGGGTGCACCATCCCCTTCTCCTCCTTGAGCCCTTGTCAGCCTCTCTGGTTGGGTGTTTTTGCATTTTTAGGCCTCCGGCCATTTGGCCCTCAGGTTTGCCTAGCTTGTTGGAGCCCTGCTATAGTCCTGTTCACTTGGTGCCCCTCCCCCCACCCCGCTCCCCAAACCAGCCGAAGAAGCATTTGATAGCGTGCGGAAGAACTCAAGGCAACATTCAGAACTGGTTTGGAAGTGCTGCAGTGCAGCAGAACATGCATGAACTGTGACCAGTCGCCTGTGACACAGGGGCATTCGGTAGCTAAGTATCTGTTGCTTCACCCCCCCCCCCCCCGGGCTCCCATGCACAGTCCTCTTCGGGGGGGGGGGGTCACTTGCCAAGTCCATGGCGCCGGACTAAAGAAAATGTTTCCTCTGGTTACGATGGAGTTGCAGTGAAAAGGTCAGGTTTGGGTCCCCTTGCATGGTCCTCCCACTGGCGGGCGGGGGGGGGGGGGCACGCCGAGACATGGAGTGGACGGCCTGGACATGAAGGGGAGTGGGCAGCAAAACCCGTAAAACGACCCCTGCAACGACCAGTACGACCGCAGCACGCCAACTACGGGGCCCCGCTAATGTGGAAACGACACCAGCAGGAACACAGGCCGCAGCGGCCGTCAGAAACCATTAACCCAACGCAGCAAGCGAAGGGAAGAACAGATGACTGTCCAGGGCCCTGTAAAGAAACTCCCAACCCGACGGAATGTCACACAAGGGGATGGAGATCATTTGGTGACTGTACCTCCCGGGGGGTGGGGGGGACCGGCGTGTGTTCTGGGGGAACCGTCCACGGGGGCGGGGGGTCGGTGGCTGAGTGGGGGCCTTTCACAAACACCCCTATTTCGCCACCCACTCTTTCAAGTGTGCCATGCATCTGAGCCGCCCCTGGGTCAACACCGAGGCCCGGACGGCCCAGCAGCCCCTGGTGTCCCTCCCCACGCCTCCGCCGTCGCGTGTGTGGGCCCATGCCGCCCCGGTGGTGATGGTGGTCGCGGTGTCGGCCCTGTGCGCGGTGGTGGGGCGGGCGGCCTTGCCGGACCGGGCCCTGCACGTCGCCGGTGCGCCCGCAGTGGCCGTGCCCATGGCGCGCGCTTATGTAGGACAGCCCCGCACTGCCCGGCCCTTCGGCTCTCCGTCCCTCCTCCTCCACAGCCCATCGGGCCCCAGGTGGCACATAATTGCGCCGCCGGCAACGGCGTTCCCAGGCCCCGCTGCGGGCCCTGGTGATGGGCACCGCCTCCTGCCGGCGGTGCCCCGCCTGCCCGTGCTCACCGCGCTCCTGCTGTCCCTTGTCTGGGTCTTCCGCGCGCATCTGTGGATGCCCCGGAAGCGCGCGTGCGACAGTGCGCCATGGCAAATGTGCAGCGTGGGCTCCGAGGCCGGGGCCGGCCCCGGCAGCGACCCGCTTGAGGGGCGGCTGGGCCCCGCGTCGGACGTGGACCGCGCGGCGGCTATCCGCCGGCAGTGGATGGCGAAGGACGGTGAGCACGCGTGGCTGGAGGAGGTGGAGGGGGAGGAGGCGCTGGCATGGGTCACGGAGCGCAATGCCAAGGCGTTGGAGGCGCTGGGGGATCCCACTGGTACGCCTCTGTACGAGCGCGTGCTGTCCATCCTGGACTCGAAGGATAAGATCCCCCAGGTCTGAGTGGTGCCGCACGGGTCTTGGAGGTTGTGCACGGATGCTGTCGCCCCCCCCCCCCCCCCTTTGGGTAACGCGATGGGTAATGTAGTGGAATGTAGGCCAGCTGTCGTGGCCGACAAAACACGGCCAAACAAGAACAATGGAGCCAAACAAAGAAAGCAGCACAAGAGCATCCGCTGTGAGAACTGCCGAACATTGCTGCAGAGGCATACCCCCCGCCCCTCGTGTCCAACAAATGCATTGTCCAACGAACACTTCCGTTCAGACCGTATCTTTTTGGGACCTAATGAATTGGGGACCGGGTCTAGGTGCCGAATTAATTAGGTAATGAATGGCGTGTCCAACGAACACTCCTGTTCTCGGACCGTATTTCTTGAGGACTTATTGTTCGATGGACACGGGGGGTGGGGGTACCAGGACGTGCCTGTGTGGACGCTCTTTGACCTGCGTGCGGCCCCCCTTTGCGAGAACAACGCCCTTGTTGGAGGCCTTGCTTCTGCAACTTTTGGAGAGGGGGGGGGGGTGCTCCAGCTCCAAGCAGGTCCCCAAAATGGCCCAAAGGACAACAGCCATGGCTAAAGATCAAACCTCTCACATCAGACGATCCGCAATGGACAGAACAACTGCTGGATGTACTACTACAGGAGTGGCAGGAGCGGTACACCACTCGACTACGTGCCTGGCTGCAAGTTCATTCCACAGACGAAATGGTCGCTACTGTTGAGTCCATAAGTGGTTGTGAGAACACACGCGCGCGTAATAGCTGTATTTGATCCGTCCTGAAAAGTGCACAAGTGCATCCACACATTTTTTCCGACCAAGACAGGGGAGGTCAGAGCCGCTGATCTGCCCTGACGAAGGTGCCTTCGATGATGTCATCACTGATGTTCAATCACAGCTACAGCATCTTATGGCTGACGTTTCCCTCGCACAACACATACTGCGTGCCACCACATCATGCACTCCTGTCACAAAGCAATATTATCACCCCATGAGGATACCACACATGTCCGACACACACAGCATGGCACAGTACGGCCTGACTAACACACAAGCGCGCACATACCTCATGTATCACGCCATCGACAATAAAACAGACCACGCCATACGTGACATGCAAACTGCCATTGACACTCTCAGGCGTGGTGCATCTGCACGGACCGCTCTGTGGCACCAATGCACACAATTGGACGTCTCTGTTACCCCCCCCCCCCCGTCCGCCAGCACATGCTGCGCGATTCGTTTCTGCTACGCTACAAGCCCATCAACCGTGGTTCCACGTTTCATGTCTCTTGCAAATTAGTAACCAGCCACTAGACCATCAGCACCGATTTTACAAGTACATTCCTCGGCATGAAGAGACAACGGCTTATGCCATCTGGTCTGAGGTAAGTGACTGTGTGCCTACCCTGCAGCAAACCATGTTACTCTGGATTTGGTGTAGACCACAGGAGGCGCACACAATGCTCCATAGCCTGCCCTACATGACGTTGTTTGCTGAAGCTGACTTTCAGGAGACGGCATGGTCTTTGTATGCTACTCCTGAGGCGTGCACGTCCTTAGACCACATCCAACACAGTCGCATGCGTGCCTTTTTCCAAAGTCGAAAAAAACATTACGTTCTGCCTGATGCCATCATACCCGACCGTGAGTCTGTCTGCCGACTATGCACACATTGCATATGTCACGCACACACACACAAACAATTGGGTAATTGGGCTGCTGCAATGCAGTTTCGCATCAAATACCTCCCTTATGAGTCTCATTTTTCCCTCAAAATGATCCGGGCTGTTTCTCGTGTCCATACCTGGGATATATCTGTACCACCGCCTGATGAATTTATTTATGCCATTTTACACTTGCATATGATATGCATATATGTTGGGCGTACCCACCTTGCTCTGATTCAACGCCTTCGGAAACACATTACCACTGCCTTGGCACACGACGAGGACTGTCGGTTACACCAGCTCCTACGGTCCACCAACCTGGAGGACTGGTACATTGTACCCTTACAGGCAGTCTGGGGTAAATTGCCAGCGGCCATTGCTGAGCGGGCCTGGTGGGACAAATACAGACGCTGGGCCATCAACGACCTACCGCCTGCAATCCCACATGAAAGCGGAAAACCCTGTAAAAAGGTACCACACCGCGCTGTACAAGTGTTCCGTAGCCTTTCTGTTGCAAAGGCTGACAGAGATTTTGTCCGGAGCGCTGCTCTGCAGAAAGAAGCTGCCAGCATTGCACGAGAGCTGCAGATCCCTCTTTTCATGCCTGCATATGTGAGGGTCCCATACCTCACTGGAGAGCAAAAACCTGCCTTCGCACGCATCATCACCCGCATGCTACGCAGGGTCCGATGCACTTCCTGGGAACGTCAGGCCCTGAAGTCACGGATTTTCCTGGTGCGCACAGTCCCACACACGACCCGTTCTATTTTTGAACGTCACAACAATAAGTGAGAGCGAATCGATGTTCCACCCCCCTGTCACTGTGACGAAATGCATCGTGGTATCTGGGAATTAGGAGGCACTGTCACACTACATCAGGGCCACTTTGCTCTTTTGCCTGTCACCATGAACTACAACGGACAAGTCCTACGTTCCAAAGATCCACTCCCTATCCGTGGGGCAGATGCCCGTTCCAAGGCTATTTCTGAATGCGTTGCTCTTGCACGCATGTTGAACGTCCCGTTTCCTGAGAACTGGGAAGTGTCACTGCCCCAGCATCTTTTTCCTGAGACTGGGAATATGCTGAACTGGGCACAACATATTGCACAGCAAGTTTCCACTGTAGCAATTGTTCGTGTCGTTGACAAATTCCCCGGAGCACTGTGGGGCTTTTGCCCGTAATTGGATGTGGCAGCAGCTGCAACAGTTTCTTTGCAAGGAAAAATACCAATCACACTGCACTTCGCCAAAACAAATCATCCAGGGCCTTACTGAACTGCTCACTAGACGCACCTGGTCGGTATCTCAGGACGCTCGTATGGCACTGCTGTATTTAATTGGCAAAGGAAAGTCATTGCGCTTGCCTGCAATCACTTGGCGTCCAATTTGTGCTGTTTCCAGACCTGTCATACCAAGACACCGACTGCGCCTTGCTGCGCGTGCATTTTCATGCTTCTTGCGTGTTTTGACCAGCGAAATTACCGGCTGTTTTCACCACCATCACGTACACAGTGTTGCTGCCTGGTACGAATGGCTGGATACCTGGTCGTGTAATTACATCGGTGAAGCCGATTGTAAAGGCCAGTTCAATAACGTAGACCCCGAACTGGTTGTACAGTACCTCCGAGACAGCACAGACTGGCTAAAAACACAACGCAAGTGGCGAGCCACACAAATGTGCTGGTCTATCCATAAGACCGACAAGACAATGGATCGTGCGGGCAAAGCCACTGATTTTAACTTTTCTGTCATTACACATGTGGACTTAATTCAACTGATTGAATTCTCCTTGTGTCGCGACAATTTCTGTTGGGCTGCTGGACAGGTTTGGCGGCGACTTTTCGCCATACCAATGGGCGGGTCCTTTAGCGCACAGTCCGCTGATCTATATTGTATATGGGCATTCCACTTACACAAGGCACGCTGCAGACACTGGGGCGTTCTGAACACGTCCTCTGGAGGGTATCCTATATGGCGCACTGCTACAGGTCGCCTTATGGCCTTAGCTCAGTTCCGAGACAATATTATTGTAGCTTCTAGAGGCCCACGCGCTGCGGACGCCATGCGCGAAGTGTGCGATACATTGTCTGCAATGTGGAAGCTACCCGTACTTTGCCCCTGTATGGATAAACCTACGGACCAGTGCAAGTCACTGTGCATGACCAGCGAACTTCGAGCCTTAGGCATATGTATGCACCGCGCAAACGGCCAAGGCTCTTGTGTTGCACATCCTTCTGCATTCACTGCCGATTGGTCACTGAAGCTAGGACCCCCACTACAATCCGCCTGGGCGGTACAAGACAGCGCGCTGGCAAACTTATACACCAGCGTCCTCGTGAACTGTCTTCCTTTTGTTCGCTCCTGGGGTGGTCTACTCCTCAGCTGCGCTGCATGGATCAATATGGGACTCCTGTGCGGACATTCTACAGCAGTCACACTGCGTGCTGCCCATCGCGCTTTGACACGGGTTGTAGCCCGCACCCCCTATGCCATAGGTCCCAGCCGGAGGTGTATCGCTTTTCTGATGCCCTCTTTGCCTTCTACAAAAAATCATATCGCCGCCCTAGTGTGCACCTGGCTCAGGCGCTGTGCACATTGGGACGACTATCGGTATGCGTCTTTTCATGTTTTGCACCCGGGTGAGCATCATGACTGGTGCGCTGATTGGAACACCGACTGGGTTGTACTACAGAGCATCGCCAACCTCCCACCTTCCGGTGGGAGGGGAGGGGAGGGTCTACTTTTGTCTACCTCATGATATAGTATTGTATGTATGTGCTGCAATTTGATCACAGTCTGATGTTGCCCTCTTTCCCACGCAAAAAGTCATCTGCACATTCTCCTCACAGACTTTTGGCGAAAGGCGCCTAGGGCCGTTTCGGCTCTTGACAAGCTTTTTCTCTCCTCTTGTGATCTGCATGTGCTGCCTGTTGTGCTGATTTCGTCTCAACCAACACACACGTGACAGCTCACACGTCACCATACGGGGGGGGGGGGGGGGGGCACGGGGACCCCAGAGAGGGGGGGGGGGCTGGGGGGCAAGGGGACCTCAGACAGCCCTCGGCAATCCGCCGTCCTATGGCCATGGGCAAGCGACGGGTGCAAGCCGGGTCACCAGGGCTCTCCACCCTCAGCAAGCCCTTGCGGGGTCGGGGGGTCCCGGGGCCAGCACAGCAGGCAGAGCACCAGCACACAGACATCATCGCCCAGCCGCGGCACGCTGCCTCTTTGCTCTGCTGTGACGCCGCCAGGGGACGGGGGGCAGGGGAGAGCGTCGGCGCCCCCAAGAGGATCGGAGACCCCGGGCAAGGGGCACGGGAGGGCCCACAGCGAAGACACCTGAGCCCTTGGTGCGGGTCCTTCTCTCGCGCCGTGTACACTAAGGGTGAGGCTTGGGGGGTGGCACGGTGGCTCTGCCACGTCCTGCTTCTGCGCTGACCCCTGTACGCACAGCGTGCAGGACCTAAATAGGCTGACCTGTTTCCGCAACTTTTGGAATCATGGAAGTTGACCGTTCCAGTTTCTGGTGGTCCGTGCAGATCAGGTTTTTTGTGTGATTTGGGCTGGACTTGGCATTTTGGGGATGCGGATGACTGTCCAGCCACTTGTTGCCGCATGTCTGGCTGTGTCTGGGTATGCAGGCGTGCCGGTCAGCACACGTGGACCGGGCACTGAGGTAGTGCCGCTGCTTGTGTGTTCTGAGGGTGCGCCCAAACAACGCCCTCGTCAGGACAGCAGGAGCAGGCGTTGTTTCCGGCATTTTCAGTGGTTTTATGGCTGCTCTTGCATGGGGGTGAAGGGGGTAGGCTGGTGACTGCACAGAGTCCATGCTGCCCCTGCCGTGCGAGTGAGTGGCTCAGGTCCGATGCGCCAGGGGTGGGGGGGCGAACCCTCGGTTCAGACGCAACCGCAGCCCCTCACCCGGAAATCGAATACAGGTTGTTAGATCAAGCGCAGGTGCACGCGTCGCCCCCCTGCCCCCCCTTTTCGGGGTATCAGACGTCCAACCCTTTGTAAAATCATCATTTTGGGACAGAAAATGATTCCCGAATGAATTTTTTGATTTTTACCCCCTTACCCCCCTGTACCCGGGCACCCCAATTTGGGGGCTGGAGGGGGAGGGGGGGGGGGTAGGGGGGTAAAAATAAAAAAATTCATATTGCGGCCACTGTGTGGGGATTTGGACCCGGCTCCTTTCTTCCTTTCTCTTGAAAACAATATTTTTTCTCGAAAATGGACCCCAATATGGCCCCTTGCCGGTGAGGACTTAGCCATTTTCACGCTAGATAGGCTTCGTGGCACCTCAAAAATTTGGTTTGCAAAATTCGACTTTTTCTGGCGGCGCCCTTAGCGCAGTGCGCGCGCAGTGCAACTATTTGGGCGTCTAGACGTACTGGAGACCCATACTTTGTGATACTAGGGGCATCATTGTTGCCCCTAGCATAGGTTTTGATGCTTCTTCCACATGGCGGATATGGCATTTTTGGATTTTCACCCACTTTCACCCATTTCCACCCCTTTTCACTTTTTCTTTTTGCTCATCTTCACCATGGACTCCCACACTTTGGTGTGGGCCCTTGAGTTGGGGTGATGGACTCCCAAGCTTTGGCGTGGCCCCTTGAGTTGATGTGACGGACTGCCCGGTTTTTGCCCGACCACAGTCGAATGCTCTATGCAAGGCCGCATCCCTGGTTGTACCACAAGTTGAAAGCAGAGGTTGACGTGGATTCCCTCCTGTAAGAACTTTGCCCCCCAGTCCAGTTGGGGATGGGGTGGACACATACGCGGCTTTGGGACTAGCTGGTAGGGTGAGTGAGCTTTCAATTGAGCAAAAAAGAGGGTCCGTGCGTGGCTTTCCGCATTTTGCATGATGTCTCATATAAAGGGAAGGTAGCTTGCATTTGTCTTGAGCTAGGGTAGTTTGAGTCAAGCTTGAATTAAACGCCGGTCGTGCCACTGGTCAAATCAAAAATATACGTATTTTTTTGGCACGTGGTGGAAGGGGGTAAACTTGGTCAAAACGGGCTCAAAATGGGCTAAAAACACTTGTTTGAGCATCCCAAATTGTCGGGGATCACTTGTGGAAAAACGCGTTTTTGACCCATTTTTGACCCCTTTTTGGTCCCAAAACGGCCCATTTTCAAGGCATTGGGGATTTTCCATGGCCCAAAAGGCGCCACCACGGGCACAAAACGGGCTAAAAACACTTGTTTGAGCATCCCAAATGGTCTGGGAACAACTTTGGAAAAAATCATTTTTTCCGCCCTGGGGACCCTGGTGGACCCACCGTTGGCCCCCACGGTGCGCGGGCTGTGCTGCCCTCCGGCTGCACGAAGTGACCACTGGTACGGGGGTCTACGCGTCTCGTTGGGCGATTTTGAGGCTTGGAAACCACCAAAAGTGGGGGGTTGCGGGTGGACTAGGTGCCCTCGGAATCGGACTTTGAGCCATGTAGCCCAAGATACGGCCCCTGCTTGGTTTCGGGGTGTTGGTGCACATTGCGCAGATTTTGGGGTTTTTTGGCGCCTTTTTGGGCCGTTTCTCGGACATATCGTGGAGTTGAACGGCACCACAGGGCTCTCTGACACGGTGAAGCCAACCCGCACGTGTAGTGTAGCCACCGTTTCCCTTCGTTTGGGCGTTTTGCCCGGGTTTTGGGGCTCTTTTGGGCAAAAAATGGCTGTTTTTGGCCCAAACTGCGCAGATTTGGGAGGACACCTCCCGACTTGGCGCCGCCGCCGCGGGCCGCAACCGGTGAGTTTTTGGCTCAAAACTTGGATTTGGCAAGGCCACGCAGGCGTATAAAGGGGAAAACGCCGCATACCCCCCCCGTTTGCCTGTTTTTGGGCCTATTCGCGTACCCCACCCCAAGGGGTTGAATTGTTAGTTTAACCCCTTGTAAAATCATTATTTTGTCCAATAAACGCATCCCCCAATGAGTTTTTGGTCCGGACCCCAGGGGGTTTGTATAGGGCAGAGTGGGACGAGCGCTTATGCAGTTGGTGTTTTTTTCAGCCATTTTTGCTATTTTGGGGGTTTGGGAGACCTCGGGGACCCCGTGCTACCCACTCTGAGAAATGTGAGTGGGGATGTTGTGACAGTATATGCCTACTAGGATATGAAAGGACATTTTTTGTAGTCTCTAGCCTTGCCGAGGGCCGGTCAAAACCCGTGCCAAAGACGTGAAATGACTGTTTCCACCCATAATGGCTTACATGAGTGAATGGGCCGGTGCACAACCTGCACCTTGGACAGCTCAAAACTTGAAGTGTCCGAAACTTATTTTTTTGATACCGTGATCCCCTAAAATGACCATCCAAGGTATGTAAAGCATGTTTTAGCCCGTTTTCATGTGTTTTTCACCTTATTTGGGTATTGGGCGCGCGGGGGGGGGGGGGGGGGCTCTCCCAAGGGATTGGTACAAAACCTGCTCCTGCAGTTTTTCACGTTGGACAGCTCAAAAATCGAAGTGTCCGAAACTTATTTTTTTGATACCGTGATCACCTAAAATGACCATCCAACGTATGTAAAGCATGTTTTAGGCCGTATTTGCGTGTTTTTCACCTTATTTGGGTATTGGGCGCGGCGGGGGGGGGGGTCTCCCAAGGGATTGGTACACAACCTGCTTATGCAATTTTTCACCCTTGACAGCTCAAAAATCGAAGTTTCCAAAACTTAATTTTTTGATATTGTGATGACCTAAAATGACCATCCAAGGTATGTAAAGCATGTTTTAGCCCGTATTTATGTAGTTTTTACCCTATATTGGGTGTGTGTTGCTTGGGGTAGATTCTCTGCGAGATGGACTTGCCGAAGGCAATAGAATTTTTCAAAACTTTTTCCTAATATTGTGACCATTCAAAATGATCCAATAGCATATGCAAAGCATGTTTTAGACCCTGCTCATGTTATTTTCACCCTATTTGGGTGTTTGGAGGGGCGGGGGGGGCTTCAAAGGGGCTGGGGCACAACCTGCTCATGCACTTTTCCACCCTTAGCAGCTGAACAATGGAAATTTTCCAAAACCGTTCTTTTTTGATATTCAGACCAGTCACAGTGATCAAATACCCTTGTAAAGCATGTTTTCGGCCTTCTTTATCTGTTTTTCACCATATTTGGGTGTATGGACGGAAGGGGCTGGGCACAACCGGCTTATGCAGTTTTCTTCCCCTGGTAGCTCAAAAATGGAAATTTCTGAAACCAAATTTTGTGATATTGTGACCATTCACAATAATCAAATATCCTATGCAAAGCATGTTTTTGCCCCTCTTTATGTGTTTTTCTCCCTATTTGGGTGTTTGCACCAAGTTGTGGGGGACTTCTGAGTGATTTCGTGACTAATTGGCTGATGGACTGACTGTGCTCCCGCCCTCTTCGAGGTGCCTTGCCGATAGGCAATAGAATTTCCCACATGGGTGGTGGTGAGCACCCGGTACCTGACTGCCACGGGAATGACTGAATTTGAAGCATTCCCAGCACTGGAGAGGGACACAAAGGGGCAGCACCAGCACTTGTGAGCAGAGGGACGACTGTCCCACACTTGCCCATTGAACATACTTTTTCCCCATTGGCTTGGGATAAGCGATGGAACACTTTCTAAAACCTCAGATCCGTGCGTACACCTGGAAGTAGCAACCGGCACATGTATTGAGCCTTTAGGGCAGCCCCCCCTTGCTCAAGGCCGCGCTTGCCCAAGGGAGCTGGGATCAGGCTTGGCATGACACTTGGCGCCGAATGTGTTGGAGCAGGTTGAAAGATCAGACGTGGACCTTTGACCAAGAAGCCACTTGGGCGAATTCAAGGCAATGCACCAACAACCTGCCAAACATCCTTCGGTCCTGGAGACAACCGGGGGACCAATCTGGTTGAACCCGAGTGGGTTGTTGAATGTATGATGGGCCTCCGAAGCTTGTGTTTCATGTGTTGGGTGGCAGATCGCCATCGTAGCCACCCCTCCCCCGCCCCCCTCTCACTTCTCTCCTGGGTTGGGGCCACCATCGCGCGCTCTGGGGGAACTGTCCATGGGGCAGGGGGGGTCACCAGCCTTCATGGACCACCACCCCTCCCCCCCCGCCCTCCCTGTCCCTCCGCAGCCCCGGAAGATCGGCCCCCACCTCTACAACTTCTGGCAAGACGCCGCAAATCCGCGGGGTCTCTGGCGCCGCACCACTTTCGAGAGCTACCGCACCGACGCGCCGCAGTGGGAGGTGGTGCTGGACGTGGACGCCCTGGGCCAGGCCGAGGGCGTGTCGTGGGTCTGGGGGGGGCACACCCTCTTGGACGAGGGCGTGGGCATCGCCCCCACCCGAACGATGGTGTCGCTGTCCCGCGGGGGCGCGGACGCCACGGAGATGCGCGAGTTCGACCTGCAGACCAAGGCCTTCGTGGACGGGGGCTTCTTCCTGCCGGAGGCCAAGGGGTCGGTCTCGTGGAAGAGCCGCGACGTGCTGCTGGTGGGCACGGACTTCGGGGCGGGCTCACTGACGGACAGTGGGTACCCCCGCCAGGTCTCCCCCCCCCCCTCGCGGTCCTCTTCCCACGCAGATGCAGAAAGTTAAAACAGATGCCACCCGTTCCCCAACAAACTCCTCCTGTTGAGCCGCAGGGCCCTCCACCGGGGCAGTGTGTGCGCGTGCCGCGCTGAAGATCATTGCCGTGTGAATCCTGAAGTGTGTTGGTGCTACGGCCTGTCACCGATGGAGAAACGCAAACGGTGGGCCGACACCGCGGCTTTGGTGGGTCTTTTGTGGGGGGAAGTCGATTGGTGCCGCTGACTGCCCAGAGAACAGCAACAAGAGAACAGGGCGTCACCCAAAAGTCCACGGCGCCGAAGCAAAAGTTTCCTCCAGTTCCGATGGAGTTGTGTTGGAAGGGCCAGGTCTGGGCCCTCGCGCAGGGTCCCCTGTGGGGGGGCTCGTTTGGTGACTGCTCCCGGGCGTTGAGGGGTCCCTCGTACGTTCGCCCCCCCCCCCCCCCAAAACCTCGCCCTCCTTCAACGGATTCCGCAGATCGGGCGAGAGGACCATTCGCCTGGGGACAAGTTTGACAGAGAACATGTTGGGACAAGACCACTTCGCCGCCCCTGGGGATCCCACGGCTGCCGTGTGATATGGGGGGCTTCGCCGTCCCTCCGGCGTCTGTGCGCAGTCACGTGGTTGAACAAAGCGGCACTGTGACATTTTTGTGGACCCTAGCCCATGGGGGGCGTTCAGACTCAGATGCTGACTGGTATATGGTGGGGGTTAAAGATTTACTTCACCCTCTGTGTGTATGCTCAAAATGGTCAGAATTTTGTGGGGAGTTCAAATGTGCATGCAAGACTGGAAAAACGATTTTTGCCCCTGACCTTCCCCACCCCAGCCCCCCAAATCTGGCTGCTGGCACCGGACCCCCCCAGTGGGTAAATTTTTTTCAAAACCCCCACATATGTCTGTTCAAAATAATCAGCGCAACGAGGGGATCATGTTTAGGGATGTATGTTGCAGTACCCTGGACCCCCCCCACCTGGACAAGACAGCGGTCCATAAAATAGGATGGAGCTGCTGCGGTGGGGGACTGCAGTGTATAGGACGCACTGCACATGCAGACGGGCACGCTGGTGGGGCTAGGGCATGGGGAGCGTTCAGACTCAAATCCTGACCCCAACCCCCCCTAAACTTTTTGGGCCCCCCACGGACTTCTGTTTCATCTGGTGCCATCCAGACAGAGTTCAAAGCTGCAGCTGCAGCTTCAGCCAAACGGAGGAAGCAAGCAATCGACGATGTCTGTTTCCAGGAAAATGGAAATTAAAACAGCCTTTTTGAAGAATTGGGACAGAATTAGTAGCGACATAATTTGTGGTGATATAATTTTCTCTGGACAGCCCCCCCCCTTCCCCCGGGTACGTGACTGTGACGGGGGCCGGGGAGACCCCCTCAGACGCTGAACCTCCAACTCAGCCTCTCCCTCCCTCAGATCAAAGAGTGGCAGCGCGGCACGCCTTTATCGGAGGCCACGCTCGTGTTCGAGGGGGAGGCGAGCGATGTAGCGGTGAGTGGCTACTTCGTGCGGCACGCAGGCCACGCGTTCGAGTGGCGGCGCCGGGCGACCACCTTCTACACGTCGAAGAAGGCGGTGCGCCCGGCGGACAGCGACGACTGGTTGGACCTCCCCTTCCCCGACCACACCGGTGCGGCGCCATTCCGCGACCAAGTGCTGGTGTCGCTGCGGGAAGATTGGGAGCTGCAGGGGCAAACGCTGAAGGGGGGGTCCATGGTGTGTTTGTTGTGTTGCCGCTCAGGATCGCCCTGGAGGCCGGCGGAGGGCGGACCGCGTTTGCAGGGAGCCTCGAGGTTGAAGGATGTTCGAAGTAACGGACGGGTAATGGACGGTGGATGGTACTGTGTCGATGGCGCTGATGGAACCAATGGCGGTTGTACTGCAATGAATGGCGGCTGCACTAACCGACGGCGGTTGTACTGCAGCCAATGGTGGTTGTACTGTAAACGATGGCGACTGTACTGTGACCAACAGCGGTTGTATTGTAACCGATGGCGGTTGTACAAACGGGCGGCGGTTGTACTGCAACCCGATGGCGCTGAGCACGTGAAGCTGATTGATGGCTGGTTATGTGCGGTGGCGCAAGAGATGTGGCTTTGGTTTGCTGTCGAGAACAGCTCCGGCCAACCCGAACTCTGACCTAGAGGCTCCATGTAGGCTCCCTGGGCGATGAGGTGCGGCTACCTGCAGGGGACTCCTGACCGTCATCCCTCCACCCTCCAAGTGTCCTGGATGGAGCAGGATCGTACTTTGGTCACAAAGGGGGGATACCCCCCATGGCACAGGCCTGATGTATTTCCTGCGACTCCTACCGTCACACGTTTTTGACGTTGTTGGCGCAGTGTGGGGCGGCTATTGTGAGTGAGCCTGCTGCGACGCGCTGTATGGTGGTGCGGTCGCCCATGTGCATGGCACAGATGCCATCAGCCACGAGTCCACCAGCTGGCCTTCCACCAGTTTTGATCATTGATCTTATCATTGGGAATGCCATGCACGCAGTGCGAAGTTTTGGATGTCGGCAAATACTCAAACCCTAGTTTCGGCCCCTTTTCACAAGTTTTTGGTTCCGTACCAGGGTTTTTTTTTAGGTTCCTAAGCATTTAGGATGTGGCATATTTGTCGCCGATTGTCAACCATTTTTGCCCATTTTCAACCATTTCCCCCTATTTCCTCCCCCGCATGGGCGTTAGCGCACGGGGTGATCTGGACTCTTAAACAGAGAGCATGCGAGAAATGCTGGTAAGGTGGATCCGCAAAGACACATTGCATTTTCACGACTTTGATTGGGAGGTCTCCCTGATTGTTCCAACCCCAGGCGGACGTAGGTCAGTTTCCGTTTCCGCCAGCCAGGCCGGGGGGTATCACCACATGTGGTTTTTGGGAATGCCCGGTATCCTGCGCTGTTTCGAACAACTACATGTGTGCATCTTGCATGCCCTTGCATAGTTGTACTTTACAAGGCTTGTTCATAACGACAGTTGATTTCCAAGTTGAAGGCAGTTTCGTTGTTCTCATGTGGGGTTTGCTGCTTCGCCATGCTACTAGACAGGGTGAGTATCCCAGCCTCTGCGTGCGCAGTATGCATGCGCAGTATGCACGCAGTGCGCACGCAGTGCAAGAACTTCGCCATTGTTATGATTGCACTGGCACTCTGAGTGAGAACCCGCAGCACTCTACTTGGCACATTTCCCCAATGCAGCCCCCCCTGCCCTGCGACAACAACGCCCTTGTCAGGACAGCAGTGGGTGCTGTTTCTGCAGCTTTTGGAATGCTTCAGCTCCGTCTAGGAAGATTTCTGCCTGCTCCCGGCTTGCCGCTGCCGCCGCCGGTGGGGATGCCTCAACGTGCTTTGGAGGGGTATGGAGTCTGACCTGCTCCCCTTCCCCATGTGGCAGAGAGAACGGAGGGGCGCAGCCCCCCCACGGCAGCATCGGGTGGGGCGAGGGGGGCCACAATCGTCCCCTCCCCACGCCGCACGAGGGCAAGCCACACCCACCAGGGGGCAGGATGCGCCCTGAATCCCATTTGTTGGCGCTCTGTACGCCGTGCAGGGGGGCCACACTAAAATGGCCCTGGGGAACCCCCAGCCAGCCCATGGCTGGCCCAGACTGCACAAGGCATGCTACGCCCCAAGGCCAATTTACTCGTGCCTCGCACGCCACGTGAGGGCCCAATCCAGCCCAGTAAGACACACCCCCAGCCAGCCCATGGGTGGCCCAGACCGCCCGCCCGCCCCGCATTGGGCTGAAGTGGGGGAAGGGGGATAACAACGCAGTCACTGAACACCGGGCGCGGGTCCTTCTCTCGCGCCGTGTACACCAAGGGGAAGGCGTAGGGAGATGGCTCGGTGGCCCAGCCACGTCCTGTCTCTGAGCTGACCCCTGTACGCAGAGCGTTCAGGACCTTAATCGGCTGACTTCTTTCTGCAGCTTTTGGAACTGTGGAGTTTTGGCAGTTTTGCGGTTGTCCATGAAGACCACGGTTTTCTTTTTGTGATTGGGGGCTGGGGATGGTATTGCAGGGATACCAATGGCTGTCCTGCCACTCACTCTCATCCTTTCCTCTCCTTTGGAGGTGGAGATAGGAGAATCGCCTGACGAACAGTACATTCACGACGCAATGGTCACTGCCTGTGTCTTCTCACAGCGCGGGCGGACAACGCCCTTGTCAGAGCGACAGCGGTTGTCGTTTCCGTCAAATTCAGTGCTTTTACCGTTGCTCCCGCGCGTGGGGGGGGGGGGGGGGAACCGGGGGGCAGCCCAGCCCCCCGTCCACACCCCAGTCCCTCCGGCCTGTCCTGCCCCATCCCGCAGCCCACGCCCCAACACCGCACGGCCCTTTGCGCAATTGACAGGTCGCGTTCGACATTGCGGAGCTGATTGCAAAGGGCCTTGAGGCCCCGGTCACGGTCCTGTTTGAGCCCTCCGCCCGCGTCTCCCTCCGCACGTACAGCGTCACGTGCAACTACGTCATTCTGGAGCTGCTGGACAACGTCAAAAGCCGCCTGCAGTTTTGGCGCTTCGCGGACCGCACGTGGGTGGACGCCGGTGCCGAGCGGGAGGCAGCCATCCGCGGGTGCTCCGTGGCGGCGGTGGACAGCGATGTGGACGATCGCTTCTTCTTCACCACCAGCACGTTCACGACGCCGTCGAATCTATCGCTCGGTGTGGGGCTGGGGCATGGGGGGCATTGAGGCGGGGACCCAGACCACCCCCGCCCCCCCCAGACCCCCACACCTGCGCCCACGGGGGAGCAGCACTCTGCGCCCACCCACTGGGGCGGTGGGGCCAACAACAACATCGCGGCTCTGGGAGGGTCAAGGGTGCGGCTGCAGGAGTTCCCTATTGTTTTTTTTTACACTTCTGCGGGGTGGTCAACAGTTTGGTTTTGGCCCTAACCTCTAACAAAGTATGCCAAAAAGAACACTACCGGAGTCCCCCCCCCCCCGTTCTATGTGGACCCCCACATGTGTCCACGTCGGTCGACGTGAGTCAACATCAGTGAGCCTGAGTCGACATGAGTCGGTACGAGTCGACATGAGCCGCCATCAGTGAGCATGAGTCCCTGATTGCGACTCTCATGTGTGAAGTTCCATGGGCACGTACGTTTGTGCAGCAGACCGAACAACCGGGACAACGGGAAGGACAAGGTCGAGGTTCAGGTTTGGTGGAGCCGCACGCACGGGTCTACCGTGGGCGACCCTCCGGAGAGCGGCCACCGCCGGCAGTCAGAGGCCTGCCTTTCCCCCCACACCGTGCGCGCCGCCTGAGCAGTTCAGGGCCCCTGGGACGAGTGTTGCTGCCGGTGCCCGTGCCTGAGGACTGAGCCAGTGCAGCCGGGGTCAGTGTCCCCGGGGAGTCTTCTTACCTGTGGACCGTAGTCTGCACATGCAACACCTGCTGTGGTACGCGGCACCCAAGCGGCCCACTCACGGCCCCAAGGCCGTCTTCTTGTGACAATCTCACACCTCCTCACTGGTACCCCCACCACCCGCATTATTTGCCCCAAACCGTGGCTCACCGAGTGGAACTTGGCTCCAGCGGCCGTGTGGCTTCACCCAGACCCCCCCCCCCCTTTTTAGCGTCACGATGCCAAAGCCTGGCTGTTCAGGCGTGGCCCCTCATGTTGTGACGGCACGCCGCCTGACCGGACCACAGCCCCCCCCACCCCTCTCCCACCGCCACACGCACCCGTGTCCCACTTCGTCAAGACGTGCGTGCCCCTCTGCAGGCGACGCGCAGGCCGGCCCTGATGGCGCCACGGAGCCCCTCAAGAGCCTGGCGCCCCAGTACGACGCCGCGGGGCTGGAGGAGGTGCAGTATGAGGCCACGTCCGCGGACGGCACGAAGGTCCCCTACTTTGTGATCCGCCGGAAGGGCCTCCCGGCGGACGGGGGCTGCCCGACGCTCATGTTCGGGTACGGCGGGTTCGAGGTCAGCCTCACGCCGGGGTACATCGCGGTGCCCGGGGCGGGCTGGCTGGAGCGGGGTGGCTGCTTTGTGCAGCCCAACATCCGCGGCGGGGGGGAGTTTGGGCCCTCCTGGCACCAGGTCCGCCCCCTTCCCAGTCCAATGAGAAGAGGTCGCGTGGCTCAGCCGTCATGTCGGGTCGTGGGTGCGAATCCTGGGGGACGTTGTGTGGGATACACATCAATTGGCAGAGGGGTGTTGGATCGTGGGCAGGCACGAGTGCCATGTACCTGCAGTTTTTTTTTGGGGGGGGGCGGGGTATTTGCGTAGCATATCTCGAGGTATGGGATGGGACGTATACAACCGTTTCATCAATGCCTTGATGATGAGGCCGTCCCATGGGCAGGGTAGCGGCTCTCCACTGCCGGTCACAGCGCATTGCTGCAGATGTAGGTGTTCTGGTTGATCGTTGTGATGTGGTTGTTCAAACGGATGTTGGGATGCTGAGAGTCCAGATGGGCTTCAGTCGAGATTTCACTTCAAAGTGTGATGGTCTTCCCAATGATCGGTGTGCAGACGTCCTGTGCAGCCAGACATGTGAGGGGTTTGCCCATGTTGCACTCACGCACCTGTCTCAGGGCCTGGTAGAGGGTACTGTTTCCCAGGGCGCAGGATGGCGCGGGCTTTTGCTTGCTGGGGAGGAGTAGTGAGGGCCACCCTCTCCTCGGGCTCTGGCTCTGTTTGTCAGCTCAATGGGATTCTGAGTTTTGGGAAACTGAGTAGGAACCAGCTCTGACCCCCCACCCCAAACCGACTTAGTAAAAGGTCTGATGACAGCAGCCAAGGTACGTATGCAACCATTCTTTGGTCCGCTCGCGAGGACTCAGCCCCAGGGCCATCCTTAAGGACGTTCACAGTTTCTTTCTTTCAATTATTTTGTCTTGCATAACGACGTCCCTCAGGGACCACCGCTCTGGTCATCGTCCAAATGCCACGGATTCCCCTCCAACCGCCGTCGGTTCCCCTTCAACCGCCGTCAGTTACCCTCCAAGTGGTGTCCCGGGTTTGACGTGCGCCAGCACTTTTCGGTTTTCCCCTGACGACTCTTGGGCACCGCCCGGCCAGTCCCACCGCCAGTAGAAGTGAGTAGGAACCAGCTCCGACCCCCCCAACCCCCACCCCCGAACTCCACTGAGCAAAGGCCTGATGACAGGAGCCGAGGTAGGTATCGGACCAGTGCTCTACCGGACTGCCCCTCCTCCCCCTGGGTCCGCATACCAAACAGGCGGCCCTGAAGGAGAACCGGCAGAAGGCATACGACGACTTCATCGCCGTCGGTGAGGACCTGATCGCCCGCGGCATCACGAGCAAGAGCCGGCTGGGTATCCGTGGCGGCTCCAACGGGGGGCTGTTGATGGGCAATATGCTGGTCCAGCGCCCGGACCTGTGGGGCGCCATCGTCTGCGCCGTCCCGCTCCTCGACATGCGGCGGTTCAACAAGCTCTTAGCCGGGGCGTCGTGGATGGCAGAGTATGGCGACCCGGACACGGAGGACTGGGAGAAGTTCCTGCAGAGGTAGTGCATGAAGCGGGAGGGGCATGGCGGGCGGCGCTGAGCCATGTGCTGCGGCGGGGCAGGGACGGCAGGGCGGAGGAAAGATGAAGGCAAGTGGTACTGGGGCTGTGGGGCTGTGGGACTGCGGCGCTTCGGGACTGTGGGGCAGTGGGGCAATGGGGCGGTGTTGGGCTCTGGGCGCACGTGGGTGTGCGGTTCTGCACAGCTCCGTGGCCTCCTCTTACGCCCGGGGGTGTGCTGCTGCCCTTGCTCTGACATCCGCTGCCCGCAGATACTCGCCATACCACAACATTGACGCGGAGATCCCGTACCCCCCGTTCCTCATGACCACCTCGACCCGGGACGATCGCGTGCACCCATACCACGCGCGGTCTATGGTGAAGCGGCTGCTGGACGTGGGCAACGTCAGGGGCAACGAGCTCTACTACTATGAGAACATGGAGGGGGGGCACGGCGGGGCTGCTGACTCCAAGCAGCAGGCGTTCATGGCCTGCCTCTACATGGAGTTCTTGTGGAAAACCATCGGGGCTGGGTACAAGGCTTAGCGACATGCCTTTGGTCCGGTCATGCACTGCAACTGTCCTCGCCGCTTCCCTGAGACAAACAGACAGTTTTTAAGGACTGGTTTTTTTTTCAAGATAGACTTTGCCACTGCCCCCATGTCCCCAACCCACGAGTGCGGGGGGGGGGGGGCTCTTGGTTTCCAAACGCGACCCCCCCCCCCCCTTCTCCCTGCCCTGAGACCCAGTTGGTTACAAAAGGGTGGCCGGATTTGGCCCAGAGTAATGGTGGTGCTGACGCCGCCGAGCAGTTGTTTTTCCACATTTTCTTTTTGTTCCGCTGCCCCTCACCTCTGGAATTCCCCCCCTTGGGAGGGTAAAACAATTTGTTTCCAAAAAGTTTTGCCCCAATTTTGTCTTATGATCAGCGCAATGCGCTGATCATTTTGATGCCCACATGTTGGGGTCCAATCCCGGACCCCCGCCCCCCCTCCCCAAAGGAGGAACCAGCCTTCCCTGCCCAACAACCTACACCACCCACCACCCACCACACCCTCGCGCGCCACGTATGGGAAATGAGACACAACACACGCACCATGGACATAAAGGGGGGGTAGGGGGTACATGATGCACTCGCCACAAGGAGGACTGAGCATGGGAATGGGCAGGCAGAAGGTTGGCATGCGCCCCCGTCGGGGAAAAGACCCCGTGAGTGGACATGCCAGGGCCCAAAAGACACCGTTGGGGGGAGGCCCCTCACCGCCGGCGTGGGATGACCGCTTGGACACACCTGGCCAACGGCGAAGGCAGTTGTTGCCTTCCTCTGTGTGGACTCGACACAGAGAAGTGAAACAGGGAAAGTCCGGGGGCTCCGTTGGCACAACCGACCAAAGGAAAGGAAAGGGGAGGAGTGGTGAGAGGCCGATGAACACCACGGCCTATGGAGGGAAAGGCCAAGGGGAAGGAAAGGGAAGTAGAGAGGGAAGGATAGGGCAAGGAGGAAGAGGAAGGACACAGGGTGGTAAGAGGCCGATGGGCACCACCACCTGTGGAGGGAAATGGTCCAAGGGAAGGGCAGCGAATGGCGATCGGCCAATAGGCGCCGCCAGGTGCAGACGAGAACAATACACATGGCGACATTACGGGGGGGGGCGGCCGGGCCCGGTCCTTGTATGCGACCCCCCCCAGCCAGCCCCCCCCCCCCTTTCCCCCCGAGTTTTGAAAGATAGCAGTGCAGGGGCCATGGTGCCAATGGCGCCAAATTTTTTGTCCCATGCTTAGTTGAAGGGGGTATTATGCCTTTGGTCCTTAAGACCCTTAAGACTTTCTTCCTGGCAAAGACGAGAAATCGCTATTGTCGCATACATACCTCTATACTCATATGCCCCCAAGCACACACACCCCCTTGAGGTATGCATGTGGTAGTAGTAGGTCGCGCGCAGCCCCCCCCCCCCTCTTGCCGAGCTGCCAATACCCCCCCCCCCCCACCCTCCCGCCGATCCCCCCCCCCACCCCGACTGCCCCCCCCCCCCCCCATGGGCAGAAGTTGCATTCTGTATTCCCACCTAGGAAGGTGGATGCCCGCAGCAGTGCGGATGCCTGCAGTAGTACGGATGCCTGCTTGTCAAAGCAGAAGGTTCAAAGGCGAGAGGCCAATAGGCGCCGCCACAGGCTAACAGAGCCAACCACCAAGGCCTTGTGCCAACCCCCCCCCCCCTGCAAGTTTTGACAGATAGCTGGGGGGTGGGTCGCATCAGGACCGATTGTAGTTGCCCCCCCATGGGCGACATGCCAAACCCCCCTCCCCCCAAGGGGCCTTTGGCCCACATCTACTTTGGGGGGGGGGTCGCGTATCAATTCGAGAAATCGCCCACCCTCTCCCCGCGCAACCAGCGCGTTCTGGAACTCCTGACCCCACCCCCGTAGCAGGTCCCACCGCTGCAACCTGCGGTGGGTGGCCTACCACCGGACCTCATGACCTGCTGATTCTCATCGGCTGCCCGTCAGCCGCTGTTGCTCGACCCCCAGCCCCCCTTTGGTCTGGCGTCACCCACTGTTGCTGAGTTGTCATCCGCCAAACGCTGTCCAGTCCTTTGCACTGTCCCTTCGCTCTGTTGCACTGCACCGCCGCCACTTGCAAAGGCATCCTCGGGGGCCGAGGTGTTGAAGAGATGTCCCTTGCACAACCCTCAACCCCCACCCAAAGCGGTTGTGTTTCGTGGTGCCCCGGTGCCCCTGGCAGGCAGGCACGCAATGGCGATATCGCAGCTGCACATGCACAATGACCGTGCCCACACAACACCGGGTGCCGTTTCCGGAAAATTTTCCACCCCTTCCGTTGTTGCACAAAGGCGATCTTGGGCCTTGACATTGCGCCTTCCCTTACCCGCCCCGCTTGAGACCTGGACCCCCGCATCTACCCTGAATATCATTGCCCCGAGGGAAGGGGGGGGGGTCCGGTCATGCAGCTGAAATGGTGTGGCATCCACAACCCAACAAACAGGGCCCCCTCAACCTACTCTCCATTGAGCATGAATTTTCGAGACCCATTTCAGAAGCTCACAGAACCGGAACACAGACACAAAGGCGGATTCTGCGCCTTGTGAACCAGCCACCATTTGACCTGCCTCTTGAATGAGGCCTCTCCAGGGCCGTACCAACGGATCGAAACGCCTGACACACTGTGCGCCAATTTGGGACCTCGCGTTTCTCTGACCAGTGGTTTGCGTAGTCATAGTCGGAAGGTGATGGCTATGAGCAGCGCATCCTGCGGTAACAGTCCATCAACCTTTGCTTTGGAGCACCAGCCTTTGCAGGAGATTCGAGTTTGTCAGCACGCATTGTGGCGCATCTGTGGTTCTGTATTGCTCACTGCTGTATACTCTCGCATCGCTTTCTGTGCAATTTGTTTCCGCATTTGATGCGCCATGTTAGAAGAGACGAATTTACAAACTGTGAAGAATTGGTAGGCAAGAACCATACTCTTGATTGTTGATCCGCATGTCTCTGCTATGAGCTGCGAGGTATGGATCGCAATCCCAGAGTCCAAGCTATCCCAGTTCCTTTTCAGGGGCACGAAAATGAATGAAACCCCTCCCAAAAGGTAGATCAAAAGCGAAAAAAACCAAAAAGAAAATTTTTCGTCTCAGTCCACCAAAAACAGCTAAGCATACATACAATTGCCGAAAACAAGGTCCATGGCGTTGCCACGATGCTGCTTGCCCTATCTATGACCTTGTACCAGCGGTAAGCACTCCAAAAACATAATCCTCACCCCGTACAAAACTAGTGATTCGCGGAATACTACTTGTTGTGGTGGGCGTTTGGTGCTTTGAATTTTATCTTCGTCAATTTTTTGCGGCAGAACGCCAGACAGACAGACAGAACGGTCTGTCGGAAGTAGCACATGTTACTGGTATCGCTCCACATTCCTGCGAACAGATCGAGAGACCATCAGGGTATGTACTACGGCGAAAATTGCGGAAATAACACTTAGTGTTGTTGAGACAAAGGCATTGTCTGCGCGTGACGTCTCCTCGGACTGAGCCAAGTGGCTTTGGGGATCTTTTAGTGTTGAAACACAGCATGTTGACATCCATGGTTGATCCTGGGCCGAGGCACGCACAGCAAGCAAAACACCATCCTCAACCAGCAATGCATGACAAACTGCACCAAACCAACTAAGAAATTGAAGGTGCGGAGACAACGCCTAGTGCTGTTTGGACAAGGCGGTCTGTTTCTTTTTGGGGGTGGTCAAAGTCGCTGATGCATAAAGGGGTCACTGCAGAATTAAGGAGTGGGACACTCAGATTGCAGAGCGAAACCAGCCTGGGATCCATGGGAAGCGGGCACGCAGGTAGGACCTGTCATAGTCTGACGCACGCCAAGACACACTGTCACGACCACACGACCTGCATCAGGCTTTTTTGGAGATTTTACTTTGTAGTGTGATGCATGCGAAGACACAAACCCAATACCTCCCTTCAGGTACCACAATGTCTTGGAAACGACGGTCTTACCGCCCGGTGGTGACTACGTGCAGCGCCCACAGTACAGGCACTTGACACAACGATGCCCACGGCTGTCCTTCTAGTGGACTTTATGTGCCCCGTATTGTGCCTCAGCGAAAGGAAACTACAGGGCACAACGTGGGGAATCGCTCTCTGCATTCCGTTTCTTCAGCCCAAGGGCGTTACAGCAGTTTAGGGACAACCTGATGGTCGCCACTAAGGGTCCAGAGCCACACACCACAATGTATACGGTCTGTAAGACCATGGAAGGTATCTGGGACCTACAAGTCCTTTGCCCCTGCCATGATAAGAATCCCGACCTTGTCTGTCATGGTGCATGCATGTCAACCACAGTCCGGTGTATGGGTGTGTCCATCTGTGTGTCACCTGCCTGTACCATTGCTTATGCACACCCAAACGCCCTCGATGACATCTGGCACCTCAAACACAGGGCTCCTTTGCAAAGTTTTTGGGCTACTACGAGCGGCTGCACTACCAATGTGTTCCTGTCAGCCCTATCCAATACCCTTCCTTTCCTTGCATCATGGGGGTCCTTCCTTCTATCCGTTACGGCATGGATGCAGCTGGCCATCCTATCAGAATACCCACTGCTCGCCGTGCGCGCATCTGCCACAACAGCCGTGCACCGCATCTTAGCCAAGACACAGTGGAGCGTCCCTCTTTCGACGCGGTGGGTAGCGTTTATTGCCTCACGTCTACCACTGTCCTTGCCTGACACTGTTTCTGATTGACTGTCGTGGTTGCGACGATGTGCAGTCTGGCGGGGATCTTGCTATGCGTCCTGGCATCTCACCCACTGGGGCCCCTGTACAGACTTTTGTGCTGATTGGTCATTTGATGTCCTGGCCCTTCAAGATCTGCAGTCTGTCTTGTCATCTCAACCACGGGTGGACTAGGGAGTCCACCGGGGGAGCAGGGCTACTGCTGCTGTGTGGCGTATTGAAGTCTTGCCGGGTGCAAGGTGGTTTCCTCAACTGCCAGGTACCACCCAGAATTTAGTTGTAGGACCGTAGGTGTAGTGGAACAGACTTGTTTCTTCGTTGTCTCTTCCGCTACAGTGAAAGGCGCCTATGACCCGTCAATGAAGATCTCTTCTTCCTTTACTTTTGTCGTGTAACACCGTTCTTTGCTCGCTGATGCAAAGTCGTGCACACGCATTTGTTTCCCATAGCGGGTTGAAATTGGACCCCACGCACCCATTTTTCAGAACCCAGCCACCCACCCATGGGCCTACTCCAAGGGGGGGGGGGGGCAAGGGGAAAGAAATCAACTTGGCAACATGATTGGCCAAGCCTCTGAAAAGATGTACTAAACCGCCGTCCTCAAGGATTGCCCTTGACAAAAAAGACCCTAACCACTCATGGCACACCCCCATGGGGGGGGGTGGGCAGGGGGGTGAATCTCAAGGACCCACCCACCCACTCCTCCTCCCGGTAGGGTATCCGCAGGAATAAAAAAAAAGCCTTGTCCACACACACCGCCACCTGAACCCCTATTTTGAGCCGCAAAATGGATGGTTGACTGCACAAGTCAGTGCTCGCGCAAGGGGCAATGGGGGCAGAGGTACATTAAATCCTGAGAAGCCGGGCAGCCGCTCCCTCATGACCCACATGCAAAGCATGATGAGATGCTTGCCTTTTGGGCTGCTGTTCAGGTTTTGCCCTTTGTCATTCGGAAGTCTGCATTGTAGTCAAATATGCTGCAGTGCGTCCGCTTGGGGGTACTGAGCAGTGACAATGCCTTTGTCTCAACAACACTAAGTGTTGTTTCCGCAATTTTCAGTGTGTCTGCCAGTGATTCCGAAGAGCACGGGTCAGACTCCTGCCCACCTTGACCTGCCCCCCCATAAGCCAATGGGCTCCAATGCGAATGCCTTTGCAGCCTCAAAGAGTTTTGAAAACGGTCGCATTTTCTGCCATGCCTTGCCATGTTGCACTCTGTTTTTCCCAACACATTTACACAGCCCCCCACCCCCCCCCCCAAAAGGAAACGCCGAAGCTTTTTGAGGGTTTTTGATAACATTAGTGTCGTTAGACCCCCCCCCTTAGAAAGGAAGAAACATGGCCCACTTTGACAATGAACCCCCGTCCCGTGAAGAAGAATGATGGCCCGGGCCATTGGCATGCAGTGGTGGCGGTAATATAGGTAATATATTCTTCTTCTTCAGCGGTTCGGGGACCCCATGTGAAAAGGAGAGCTCAACCGTTGCTGCAGCCAGCATTCTGTGCCCAGGGCTCGGTCCCCCACGTTGTTGTTGATGGGTTTCATAAGGGCGGTACTGTACCCGCCGCAACCGGCTCCTCCCCCTTCCGGTGACGGATTTGCAAGGGTGTGGACCCCCCCCCCCCTGATTGGGGAGCATGGCAGGACCTCCAGTGAGGAGACTAGTTCTGTAGAGGGGTGGCTTGCAGTGGGCGGTAGCAGGCGCATGTGGGCAGTGTAGGCAGTGGGTGGTTGGCAGGGGGTCGCAGGCAGCGGGCGGCAGGAAATGGGTGGCAGGCAGTGGGGTATGGGGTGTGCGTTGTGGGCGGGGCCGGCAGTGGGGGATGGGTCGGGAGCAGTACGCACCGGACTCGTCCATCACCCCCAGCTCTGCCTGATCTGCTGCTCCCTTCTTGAGTACGGACCTCACTCGTCGTCTCCCATCGGAACGTCGGAATGGACAGTGGGCCCGAGAAGACACAAGGTCGTTGCTGTGCGTTTTGCAGCGCGGCATCCCCCGACCTGCAGCGGTGCTCTGGCTGCCGCAGCGCCTTCTACTGCAGCGCGTCGTGCCAGAGGGCCGACTGGAAGGCCCACAAGGGGGTGTGCAAGGCTGCAGCCCACGCGCACAGCACCGGGACGGCGGCGGGTTCCCAGTCTCCGGGGGCACCAACAGTACCTCCCGAGTTCCGCTTTGCTGTGGGGGATGGGGTCATCCTGTGCGGCTACCGGGAGCCGAATGCCGTGCACCTGAACGGCGCCGGGGGCACTGTGTTCTCGCTGGACGCGGAGCGCATGCGGTACGGCGTGACGATGGCTGTCGACCAGGCCCGACTCGCCATCCGCCCGGAGCATGTGACGGCGGGTTTCCACGTGAAGCAGCACGTCGCTTTCCGGGGTCTGCACCCCACGTCCCCCGACGCCGGCCGGTGCGGGATCGTGTGCGCCCTGCCGCAAGGCCTGGGACTGGCCGGCGGGCCATCCATCTACTCTTATTTGGTGGCCATTCCCACGTCGAGTCCCGGGGGCAGCCGCTTGGTCTGGGCGCGTGCGGCGGACCTTGAGCCGGCCCCGGGCGTGTGTGGCCGCGGCTGCGCGGGCCTCGACCCGGCCGCCATGCACCTCCCCTCCAACAAGCCCAATCCCCCGCCCGGCCCTGTCCCGCCGCCGCTGCCGCTCGTCCGCTGGGGGGACGCTTGCTTTGATCGGTGCAGCGACGGCGACGACGAGCTCCTCCAGCGCCCCCCTCAATGCGGCCTGTGCGACGGACCCTCCCGGGCGCCCGCCCCGCCGCTGTGCTCGCCCCTGTGCCCGCACTCCCGGACCCGGTTTGGCTGCGACCGTCTGACGCGGCTCGGGCCCGGGGCTGTGGAGGCGGTGATGTACTTCCGTCAGTGGGTGCGGGCCCTTAAGTTGCTGCTGCAGTACAAGCGGCAGGGGGAGGACCTGACGGCCGAGGCCCGATTCACGGCATCGCACACCGTGGCCCTTTGCATGAGCTGCCTGTCCGCGTTTGTCGTGCACAGGCAGTGCCTGGCCGGACGCCCGGCGGCCCGGTGTGCCATGTGCGAGGCCAGCGCCGTGTGGGTGGACCTGGAAACCGCGGATTTGGGCATGGGGGTGGTACCGGAGCAGGAGGGACAGCCGTGGCGCGACTACTGGCCCCCGGAGGCGTCGCAGGGCGGGCACCCTACAATGATCATGCAGTGCGGGCGGTGCACTGCACCGACCTTGCGATGGGCGGGGGGCAGGGTCGATGACTTCTGCCGGTGTTGATTTCCATGCGCTGGCATGACCCCATTCTGGCACCGTGGGAGTACTCTTGGGGCGAATGGCCCGAACTTGCGCATGATTGGTTAAGAATTGCGACCCCCGAGGTCATGAAGCAAATCTTCCAACTGCGAATTCCCACGTCCTTCGTCGACCCCCTGCCCTCGCAAGCAAAACGACATGTAGGCTACCAAGCAGCTTGGTTCCCATACCATATGCCCCTGGAAGATACTGCCCTGCGGGTGAACTGCAGATGCCACCACGAGACCCTGACGTCCAGACATAACCTGCCAAATCCATCTCCCCATGGTCCGGCAAGTTATGGGGTCGCAGGGTCACCCTGAACCCCATTGAACTGAAGCAACCATTGCACTGCTGCCTCCTCCACAGACTTTGGCGAAGGCCGTCTTGCGGCCTGTGATCAGTCGTGATCTCATTGCTTGTGGCTGTGCCAGGGCTGTCCTAAGGAACGAGGTATATGATCGCATGACATAAAAGTTCAGATGATCCTTGCAACCCAACAAACTGATCAATTGAGGTCTGCAACATGGGAGGGGGGCTTGCCATTCCGGCCACTTTGTGACCTGAAGTTCCAAGTCATCTATCAGAAGCAACATTTAGATGCACTGGCAGAAGAGATGGCCCTTATTGAGGAATTTTATCCCGCAGCCATAAATTCTGGGATCCACAGAAATCATGTAATATCTGAGTGCAGTCGCAATTGGGAATCCCTCCCATGCCGGAGCCTAGCCACATCATCAATCCACTGTCCCTTTGCCCCCCTGGCGAGAACAACCTTGACGGAGTTTTGCTGGATCTTGTAGGAGGCCTCAGCAAACTCCATTTAACCCTGCAACTGAACCCTCTGCACGTATCGGCACTCTGTCATGTATCACTGCACCCACTGACACACGCCCCACAGCACTCTGCGCATTTTCGGCTGAAAGAGGAATGTTGTGCGCAGCTGGGGTCCCAAAATGGGAGAAGTGTGCATGGTATGCGCTGCAGCAGGCGGGAGGGCAAGGTGCGGGCGGTGGGGGATGCCAGGTGAAATTTTGCAAGGGAATGGGTCCCGAGTTTGGGGACGTCATTGACTGTCTAAGATCTGAGACGCAATTTTTCGGTGGTCTTCTGGGCACCCACTGGACAAAGATAACAAAGGGCCAGTTCTGACGGAAACATCACCCCCCCCCCTCCGTCCGGCTCACTGTCAGGCGGGGGGGGGGGGAATGCAAATGCTTTTTTTTTTCATTTTTTTGCATATCCAGGAGCCAATGGTTTTTTGCATATTTTGCATTTTTTTTTTTGCATTTTTTTGCATATGTTTTGCCTTCAGTTTCCTTTTAATGTCACACAATCCATGGACAAATTTGTGTCGCGTGGTGTTGCAAATGATGCTGCTGCTGATGTTGACGATACCTTGATTTATGTTCCTGTAACTTCTGCAGGAGTGGAACGCAGCTTCAGTTTGGCAGGTAACATGGATACGAAATACCGCCATGGCTTGCCAAATGCAACGCGGCGCATTACAAATATGCTCATGTTTAATGGAGATATTGAGGGCAGGTTCAATCCAGTGTGATAGTGACTTGGAAGGACCTTCAGCATCCATTGTTGTGGAAAAGCGGTTGTGGAATTGCTCCGTATGTGCATCGGTTGTGGGGTTGCATTTTTTTTTTTGCATTTATTTGCATTTATTTGCATTTATTTGCATTTTTTTGCATCGCATTTTTTGCAATCTCAATTTGCATCCCCCCCCCCCCCTGTCTCTGTACAAAATCCATTCCGTCCACTATAGCTGCGTACTGACACATTGCTCTCTCCCATTGAGAAGAAGTGACTGCCTCTCCTGTCCTTGTGCCCTTCAGTTCACTGGTTCTGCCTCCCACCCCTCCTTTCGTACACGCAGGCCTCGTATGGGTCGCAATGACCCTGCGAGACGCGCAGTCTTCACGCTGCTCACCATCGACGAACCCTACAGTGAGGGCTCCTTTCTGCGTGACCTCGCTGCCCCCTTGCCTGTCCGTGTTCATGTGCTGCCCACACAGGGACTGCAAGCGACTCCCTTGCACATTCGGGGCGACGTACAGTCCCTGTGCTACAGCGACCTTCTGTTGGTTTCCATTAATGGGGCTGTCCGTGCCACTGCGACGGGAGGTGGCATTATGATTTGTCACCCCCAGGACGGAGTCCTTCTTTGGGCCTCGTTTGGCTGCCATGTACTTGGTGCCAACCCTGCAGAGTGGTGTGCACGCAATGGGGCCGGTGCCAGCGGTAGTAGCTCCCCCGCATGCCCTGGTGGTACACCAGATCAAAGCCCGCTCGGGCCCCGAGAGCAACACTACAGCCACTGGCGAAAACTCGCCTGCGTAAATGGAGCAAGGGAAGGGAAGGAGCGGCGGCATGGTGCAGCCCAAATGAGGCCCAGGAATACGCCGCAGCCTTCAATATAACGCACAAGGTGTGACACAGAACATCATGGGAAGCCCTATGCCAGGCGTGTCCTGGTGACAATGGGTTCCAAGTCATCTATCAGAAGCAACATTTAGATGCACTGGCAGAAGAGATGGCCCTTATTGAGGAATTTTATCCCGCAGCCATAAATTCTGGGATCCACAGAAATCATGTAATATCTGAGTGCAGTCGCAATTGGGAATCCCTCCCATGCCGGAGCCTAGCCACATCATCAATCCACTGTCCCTTTGCCCCCCTGGCGAGAACAACCTTGACGGAGTTTTGCTGGATCTTGTAGGAGGCCTCAGCAAACTCCATTTAACCCTGCAACTGAACCCTCTGCACGTATCGGCACTCTGTCATGTATCACTGCACCCACTGACACACGCCCCACAGCACTCTGCGCATTTTCGGCTGAAAGAGGAATGTTGTGCGGAGCTGGGGTCCCAAAATGGGAGAAGTGTGCATGGTATGCGCTGCAGCAGGCGGGAGGGCAAGGTGCGGGCGGTGGGGGATGCCAGGTGAAATTTTGCAAGGGAATGGGTCCCGAGTTTGGGGACGTCATTGACTGTCTAAGATCTGAGACGCAATTTTTCGGTGGTCTTCTGGGCACCCACTGGACAAAGATAACAAAGGGCCAGTTCTGACGGAAACATCACCCCCCCCCCGTCCGGCTCTCTGTACAGAATCCATTTCGTCCACTATAGCTGTGTACTGACACATTGCTCTCTCCCATTGAGAAGAAGTGACTGCCTCTCCTGTCCTTGTGCCCTTCAGTTCACTGGTTCTGCCTCCCACCCCTCCTTTCGTACACGCAGGCCTCGTATGGGTCGCAATGACCCTGCGAGACGCGCAGTCTTCACGCTGCTCACCATCGACGAACCCTACAGTGAGGGCTCCTTTCTGCGTGACCTCGCTGCCCCCTTGCCTGTCCGCGTTCATGTGCTGCCCACACAGGGACTGCAAGCGACTCCCTTGCACATTCGGGGCGACGTACAGTCCCTGTGCTACAGCGACCTTCTGTTGGTTTCCATTAATGGGGCTGTCCGTGCCACTGCGACGGGAGGTGGCATTATGATTTGTCACCCCCAGGACGGAGTCCTTCTTTGGGCCTCGTTTGGCTGCCATGTACTTGGTGCCAACCCTGCAGAGTGGTGTGCATGCAATGTGGCCGGTGCCAGCGGTAGTAGCTCCCCCGCACGTCCTGGTGGTACACCAGATCAAAGCCCGCTCGGGCCCCGAAGGGAAGGAGCGGCGGCATGGTGCAGCCCAAATGAGGCCCAGGAATACGCCGCAGCCTTCAATATAACGCACAAGGTGTGACACAGAACATCATGGGAAGCCCTATGCCAGGCGTGTCCTGGTGACAATGGGCAAAACGGAGCCGGAGCAAACCATCAAGAGTCTGCGGGGGGGAGGGGGGGGAGCCGGTGAAAAAGTTGAGCCGGACCGCTGTGGCATTGACCAGCAGGACCAAAGCGCACCTCCAGCTGCCCATGAGATGGGGAGCAACAATACGGCCACTTTAGCCACTGGTGGTCAAGAATGTAAAATGGCGTGTATGTCAGCCCGGAAAAAGGTTGCTTGAGGGAGGTTCATTTGAGCCCCTTGAAAGAGGAGGGCTGCTTATCTTCTGTGGAACGGGTGTTCCGAAGCCATCCGCTGCAACTGCAACCGCAAAGGGATCTTGTTGGAATTGATAACATGGAGGACCAAAAGGGCAAACGGGCTCTGCAGATTTGCATGTTACAGACCAAGCTCTGCAGGTTTGCGTATTTGTGTATAAGCTGTAAGGCTGGATGTACAATTATATCCTCAATTGCTCAAAATTGCGATCATCAGGTGGCATCTTTATTGTGTGCTGAATCAACACCAAGGTCTCAAACCGAGCAAGTGTATATACTCAGTCTTGCTTGTGCCCTTTTTGTGCCTTGTGCCTTTGCTCCTTAGGGTGCATGGAGGGAGTCGCAGGTATGATCTGGGCACGGTGCCAGAATCTACACACCCAGTTTAGGGGGGAATGCAGTCCATCCAAGACTGCCTGGAACCCAATAGGACTCAAGGGTCGAAGAAAGTAAAAAGCCTGCTGTCAGCACCTTTGTTGCAGAAGCCACTTTCGCTGTGAACCATTTCATGTGCAAGAATGTAGCTGTGCATGAGTGCCCCCCCGTTGTTTGGGCAGCAACGCATGAATCCAGCACTGCCAAACCAGAGGATTGCTAGGAAGAGGCTGACATTTGTGTATTGTGTTGCCAGTGCTTGGCTTTTGCCTCAATAGGTTGCGGACTGGAGGTACGAGACAGTGTGAGCAACAAAAGCGAGGAGGTTGGGGCTTCCGAATCACTCGCAGGCATTGGAGGGAACTGGCTGTGCAAGATGCAGTTGCGGTTGCCGTATGCTACCATGGGATTTCCATGGCGGAGGAAGGGCAACACAAGGAAGGTGGAAAGAGGTATTTGGCTGCAGGGTTCTTTAGTAAAACAACATGTTGGTCTCATGCATTGCAACCAAGAGAAAATCATCGATATGTGCTAACCAGCACTTGTGTTGACTGTCGAGCACCATCAATCAATTGCCAACAGTCATCACTCAAGCAACAAACTGTTAGGGAAAATTTGCCTGGCACGCGCCCAACGCACTAGCTTCCTGCTGAATGTCCAAAGCACACACCACATATTGAAAATCCCAAGCGAAGTGGCTTCCCCACTTTGCGGGTGACCCAGTTTGGGCCAGGACAAATCTATTTCTATGATGAAGAATCCCCTCCGCCCTCAAGATGGGTTCAAACTAGGAAACCCCTCGAGGTAAAAATTTTGTGATGGCATCAAATAGCCAAAAAAGAAGGCCCCGGGACCGGATAAAATCTCCCCCCATCTGTTACAATGGCTCCTCAAGGACCTCCAATGGGACCTGTACCAAGCCATATTTTGACATATGGGAGAGAAGGGAGATTCCCCCATAGTGGCTGGAAGCAAAGACTGTCCGTGTTGTATAAAACGGGCATCTCACGTGGTACCCCCCGCCCCCCGTGTCCAAGAACCACCTTGCGCAAGAACCAACCCCTGGTTCCGCGGTCAAATTCTCGCATCACTTTTTTTACCAGGGTAGTGGGTTTTTCATGTTTCTGGTGGATGTAGGACAGCTATTCAGGTGTGCAGGACATCATTTCATGTGTGTTACCACGGGTCCCCCCATCAGGGGGGACCCTATTGGTGTTCATTTGTCAACGTGGTCAACTGTGGGAAAGGAGAGGGCACGCATTTTTTTTCCGCGGTACGGGGTTGCCCACGGCCGTGCGCAAGAACCAACCCCTGGTTCCGCGGTCAAATTTAGGGGGAAAAGTGTGCGCAAGAACCGACCCCTGGTTCCGCGGTCAAACATTGCTGGTTCCTGGACACGGGGGGGGGAGGGTACGCATGGTCAATTCAATATACACCTCGAGCACCTGTTGGTACCGGAAATTTCATTTCCATTATCTCGGGTTATCAAAAAAGGATGTCCCTTGTCAGTTTGATGACAGGGGCCAAAATTGCAATATCCGTGTCACCGGCACCGCTTTTTCTAGGTTTTGGGGGGGTTAGCCCCCCCCCCCCCCCGCCCCATTTTGGGGGTGGGGAATCCCTTTTTGAAGGTTTTGGGGTGTGGTCTGATGGTATGTTGCGGCCATTTTCGTTTTTTCGTGCTTATTTCATGCTCTGGGTGCTTGGAGATGGACACATCATTTTTGGTGTTCAAAGGTTTGCGGGGCTGTTTTTGGCGTTGTGGTTTGTCGGGTGGCAGCCCCCCCCCCCCCCTTTTGAGTTTGAGGAATTCAGTTTTGAGACGTGCATTTTGCAGATTTCTTGTGTCCCGTGTCCACACCAAATCGCGACTTGTCTGTGGCAAGTTTGCCAAGTTCACTCAGTACCGCTTCACCCTCCCTGAGGAAGACAAGGTTAAAACCTTGCCCAGCGGCCTACAGTTGGTTTTGCAGGCTATGGTGTGTGGTTCGGGCCTCTAGACCCGCGCAACGCAGCGGGGTACTTGGATGGGGCGGTACGGACAGTGAATCGGGCAAAACTGTCGGCGTGTATAGCAGCCCTGCGCCTTGCTCCGCGCCAGCAGCCCATCATCCAACTGGTCACAGACAGTAAATACGTCTATGATGGCATTTTGCGCCATTTGCATCGGTGGCGCCTGCAGGGCAAAGCCTACCTCAACAGTGACCTCTGGGATCTTGTGTGGGGAGAGGTCTAGGTCCGTACAGCGTCCACACAGTGGAAGCATGTGTATAGCCATATTGGGGTGGCGGGCAATGAGCGGGCAGATGAGCTCGCGAATAGGGACCACTTATCCCACCCAGGCCGCCTACAGTACCTCAGGGACAAGGCGGCACGGGTGGGTGAAGGTGAGGTGCAGGTGCGCACCGCTCCTCGCTCAGTTTGAGGCGGGTGAAGGTGCTGGTCCACACTGGCGCCGCTACATTCATTGTCTTGTTTGTTCGTTGCAGTGTTTCTGCACTCTGCACTTGGCTGCACTGGTTCACACCTGCACAACTATGGCACGGATGCAGTCTGGTTTGTTCATTGCAATGTTTCCCGCGGGCACAGGCGTTTGCCCTATTCTGTACTGTTCCAGCGGGGCTAATCGGAGGCGACTGTGCGTTTGTTCGTTGCAGTGTTTCTGTACAGCCAGTAGTTCAACCTGTTTGGGGGGTCAGCCTCCCTAACCCACTAACCACTGACTTGAGCAGCCACTGTCCGTATGCTATTGTGCCAGCGGGGCTAATCGGAGGTGGCTGTCCGTTTGTTCGTTGCAGTGTTTTTGCACTGCCAAGTGGTTCTACTTGTTTGGGGGGTCAGCTTCCTCACCCACAGACCCCTGACATGAGTGGCCACTGTCCATGTGGCCACTGTCCATATGCAGGAGGGATGGAGTATGGTTCCTATGGCAAGGAAGCTGTGAATCAGTGTGCTAGGGGCTCCTGCAAGGCCCACACATGAACTCAGAACTCATGGTTATTGCAGCGCTGTAGGAAGTAGAGATGATGTGAAAGGAAGCCTTGGTATATATGTATATTATGTAGAGCATGGGTGGAACATTTGTTGGCCTGCCTTTGGTCTTGGAGGGTTGTGCTTGACATTTGGCTGGGGTCCCATGAAGATTTTTGCTGTTTTTGCCATGTCTCTCGGGGACATCCAGAACGTGCCAACACGGCCAATTTTTGAAAAAATATGGTTCCGGACCCCCCCCCCAACCCATACATCTCCGAAAAGCCCTTTTCAAGGGCTTTCCGAATATACCCCACATACCCCCCCCTACAAGGCACTCAAGAGGCACAAATGAGGCAGCAATGGCACCGACACCCTAAAACGCTCCGTGTTGGCACAAAACCCGACGTCCCCGAGAGATGTGCACATGTGCTTCCCCAAAAGTTTTTTGGATTTCAGGGTGGTCACAGGAAGGTTCAATTACTATTACTATATGGCGTTGTGCGGAAACACCCCCTTAGTGTTGCAGCGTCTCAGCTGAGCGACCGGACCCATGGTGCAGCGGCTTGCCCCTAAAAGATCTTGGCAATGTCAGTGAGCCGTTACGCCAAGTTGCCCGCCAGTGGAGAGGAATAATGTGGGAAACCCATGTTGAAGCAAGCCTTGAGCATCTGTCGCAGGGCCCAGGGAGGTGGAGTCTGGTGCTGCGAACAGCTGTGAAGGAAACAACAGGTGACTGTCTATGGCCCCATAAAGTCAACAGTCAAGCAGTTCATGTCACACAGGGCGGGGCAGAGCCCCCTTTCGGGGTCCCCTGTTGAAAGGGGCTCTTAGGGCTGGTCCCAAACCCTGATTTTGACCCACCACCACCACTCCCAAAATGTTTTGGACCAAGTCACATATGTTTTGCAATTTAGTGTCTTCAGCTGATTGATTCAACGGCTGCTCAATATTGTTGTCTCACTCCCTTTTGGCTTAATTTTGGCACTTTGCCGCAAAACAAAAACAGCATTTTCAGCGTGTTTGGCACCGAATTCTGTAAATGCCATCTATGGGCTTCGCGCTTGGATCAGGATGGGGCCATGGCAGGGGCAGGGCCAGTGAAGTGGGGCAGCAGTGACCACCTTCGGGCAGGCACAGGGGTGGGAGGGGGCCACTAAGAGGGCGGCAGCGGTGGCGTAGGGAAGATTCCCCCAGCCCAGGGCAGAGCACAATATCCGCACAAGCAGGACAAATGTGGTGCCAGTTGCACTAAGAAAAGGCTGAAGCCATCCAATATGAGTGAACAGATATTTACGATAATTGTGTTTGTGCTTTTGGCTTTTCGTGTAGATAAGTGGTTGGCATAGCTGCTTATTAGCTGCAATCAGTGTTGTGAGGTGCAGAAATGCATTCGTATGGCATGGCCGACCAGTGTCGTCGGGGACACCGTTGTGCTCCCCTTGGGTGCTATTTTGTGTGCATTGATGAAACTAACATTGGCATTTTCATGGGCGGCGGTTCGATCTTTTGCCCCCCGGTCCCCTGCAGCCAACCGGGTGTGGGGTGTGGGGTGGGGTGGGGTGGGGTGGTGGGGGTCTGAGTGGCTAAGATGGAAAAAATCCTTGGGAATCATGAGGCCGGCTTGACAAGGGGGCCTGTGAGCCTTACGATCAGCCTCCAAATCCAAATCCAGCCCCCCCCCCCCTTTCCCTGGACCCCATATGAACGAATGGTGTGAACCTCGCAGTATGAGCAGAGATTGTAATGAGATCGTGGTCCCCCTGGACAGCAGGCCAGTGCGTTGTTCGCACACCAATTCGCATAATCCCTCCTTCCCACTTCGTTTGGAAGTTCTGTGCCGTTGAGTGGGTGCAATCTCATAGTTCTTGGGAGGTGGCGGTGTTAAACACGGCAAGCCCACGAAAGGTTCCGCCTGCACCTTTGCTAAGCTCATCTCAAGCAGGCTTTACCCCCTGGATCCCCTCCCCCGGGCTCAGGTTTTACAGTGACGAAAAACTGAAAATTGACTGAAGGAGAAATGGATATGGGCCATGTCTGGTACACAGACGTTTGTGTTCCGTACGCCCCCCCACCTCCTCTTTTCTTTTGCATCCCTGGGCAAGGCCCTCTCTCTGTGTAAGAGGGCGCTCTCGCCACGGTGCACGCGCGGTGCAAACTTTGGGTGTACCTGGGGACCCTCCTGCTGATGATTGCAACCATCAAGAGGCCTCCAGAAAAGAACAAAAACTACCTAGAAGCCTCTGGGATTCATTGGCAACCATATACAACAACCTAGCAAGACAGGTTTTGTGCTTGCAAGCACTGAGCTTTTCTAAGGCTTCGATGGCCTGTTTGGGTGGCTGCATCTTGGTATGGTGCACCGGTGTTTGACCACTGGCAGTTGCCACGGTGCGGACGTGGTGCGCGCGCGGTGCGACAACCCCCTCTAATGGGATCCTTGGGGCCACCTGCTGTTGACCTCCTACCGCTTGCCCGACCGCACACATGTGCCTCTGTGCAGTGTCTCTGCCCCCGCAGTCTCCCGCTTCCGGCTGCACGCTGCCCCAGAAGCGCATGCACGATCCCGAGCCCAACAACGACACAGCGCTTCGCGCCGCGCACGACCGCGCGCGTCGCGAGTACCTTCTGTACCACGCCCTCTGGACCGCCATGCAGCGCACGGAAGGCGTTGCAGGGGGGGCGGCGACCGCGCAGGCCACGGCGCGGCAACTGCTGCGGCCTGGCAACGCCCGGGACGGCGGCCCTCTCTCCCCTCCACCACCGCCCGCCACCCGAGTCGATCCGGCGGCGGTGGCCTCGTGGCGCAATGCCGTCGCGGCCGACTTGGCGGCGCAAGTGACGCAAGCGGCGGAGTTCTGGTACCCCGATCCCCCGCCCGGCCCCGCACCGCCGGCCGATGCGGAGGGCTGTTGCGCCGCGCGGGGGCGCCAACTGCTGCAGGACGTGAGGTGTGCACAGGAGCGCGCCCAGGGGCTGGCGGAGGACATTGACGCGCTGCAGAAAAGACGGGTGGCGGGCCACACGGCGCTGCTGGAGCAGCGGCAGGAGTGCGTGCGGGCGCGGGTGAAGGCGTACCGGAAGCAGCTGGGGAAGCTGCTGCGGGTGGACACCACCGCCCTCACCCACTGCGTCACGCAGCAGCAGGCCACGACCCGCAAACTGAGGGCACTTGAGGCGGAGCTGCTGACGGCGACGTACACGAAGGCGACGGTGCCGGCCCTGCGTGAGATCAAGGCCCAACTGGACAACACCCGCCGTGCCCTCGGCCAAAGGGAGCGGGAGGCCGAACAGCTGCTGAGGCAGTATGACATGGCGGGGGCGCCACTGCGGCAGACGCTGGACGAGTATTGTTCGGTGCGGCAGCAGTTGCAGAAGAAGTATTGGATGGTTAAGCAGATGACACACCCGGAGGTGACGCACATGAGCCCGTGAGCCATGGGATACGGGGGGGGGGGATTGCTCCGTTGAGAAAGGTGAGGGAGTTTTCCCTGACGAAGCTCCAGAGGTACCCGCGCATGAGGCTGTCATATGCTGATGACCCCGATGTGCATATGGATGTCTAGTGGTATGCCTATTCAAATGAGCTGTTGTACATGGCATTGCTCTGACATTGGAACTGTTGTAGCTGAATCATGACTGTGTGTGCTTTAAGGCTGTCACACGCAATGGTGGGACCAGTGATAGTGACAGGGACGGTGATGGTGTCAGCACTGGCAATCGCAGTGGCAGTGTCTTGCAAATTTGGGGTCGCATTCGTCTGCAGGTTTTTGCGTTGCATTGCCGGCCTTTGGGCGTATGGCACTTCGAGCTTTGGTGGCGAGAACTTACCCCCGCGGCATTCTCCCCTGGCAAACCCACCCCCTGTAGCCCACTGGCCCCCCCAAGGCCACAGCACTGTGGGGCATTCGGCGCAGAGCATGACACACCCCGCAGGACCGTCCGCTGTGCGGCCCCCGTCGCCCGCCAGACACGCTCATCGCAACATTGTGCCTGAGGCTCAACCCAGTCCCACATTTTTTGCGGTTCGATTTTCTGTGAACGTTGCCGCGATGAGGCCTGCTTGTCTGTCGGTGGCGCATAAGTACGGCCTTGTTCACGCGCGGCTCCCGCGTCTGACCCTCGGTTTCCGTGACACTGGCCGTTCTTGGACAAGTGTGTTGGGGGGAGGATGGGGGGTATTATTGCTCTGCAACGTGGCCGTCTTGGACGACCGGAATGGGAGCAGGTCGTGTTGGGTGGGTTTGGGTCGGTTGATGCGGGTCAAGGGGGCGGGCGGTATCACCTGCTGATGGAATCCCATGGCGGTTGGCGGACACGCGCGTGGACCAGAAGGCATGTGTCTGGCCAGAGGGCGGGAACTGCCAATGCAGACCCCCCCCCCCTCTACACAGACTGTCTCACGAAGGATGGGCGCCATGATGTCCACTGGGATGGTGTGCAAGAGCAGCATTGAAAGGGAATCCAACCTGCAGCCTCCGGTACCGCCCGCTTGCATTCAACCACTGAACCACATCCCTCTTGTTGAACTGAGGGGACGCTCTTCATCTGCGGCCAGCACAACCCTTCAACGCACCCACAACCTGGCAAGTGTTTCTGAACACTCGCACGTTCGACGGCAAGCGGTTGGTTTGCACGATGAAATAGGGGGGGGCACACCTCCCTTGGAGGGCCCGGTGCAGTTGCTGGTGGCAGCAGGTGCGCACAGATCCAACCAGCGTTATTGGAAAACCTCTGCCCCATCGCACGACCACGGCTTGCCCAACCACGGACATCCTGTTGCACGGCGATTTCGTAGAACCACGGTTTTTGTGGTTCAGGAACCACAGCACCAGCGATGAGGCGTCGCCTCTGTTGTTGTCCTCTACCAGGTGTTGTTTGTGTTTGCTCTTTTAGCTTTGACACCCTTTAACCCCCCATCCCCCTTGACGACTTTTGGACATTTGGGTGATGCGGTCCCATCTTCTAGTCGAAATCGAAATCTGTGCATTCGCTGTGGTTTGGCAATGGTTCTCTGGTTCGGGTCCTGGTTGTGTTCATGTCCTTTGGACCTGGCCCAAAGCACGTTGCCCCAATCTTCAAGTGGGTATGATGTGCAGAGTATGTGTAGTGACCCCCAGCCCTTAGCAAACAATGGAGTGTTGCTTCTGCAACACGTTGGTGCTTGTGCTGTTGTTTCTGGAAAGGAAGGAGGCGCTCTTCTTTTGATAGGGCATTGTTATTCTTTGCCTTCTGATTTCAACTGCACAACCTACTGAGGAGAAAATACACAACCGGAGAGGAACAAAAGGAGACGACCAAGAATACTGCCAATTGTATATATTGGGTGATTGGAGAAGGTATTGGGCAGTACCCCCCCCCCCCTTGTGCAAGCACGGCCGCGGTCCCAAAAGTCAGGTCAAAACGGCGGTTCAACGCCCACCCCATGCTTAGACAAGGCCGTGCATGCGTGCGACACACGTGACAGCAAACGTGTGGGGGAGCCCTCAGATGGGGATGGCGAGGGGCTGCAAACGGGGAAGAGCACTTTATCGAAAGTGGCATTGTGCTCAATCTCCTTCGCATGTACTTCAAATGGATGTAGTTGTCCCCATGACAAGAGGCACCAATAATAGTGGCAGACACATGTTCCCCAGTGCTCCGAACATATGTGACAGCCATGCTGGGAATAACATTGTTAGCCATGGCTGAAAATCACATCAGAACAAACAGCATGGGGTTGCAATGTGTGGTACAATGCTGTTATGAACATAATGCACTATCACAAACATGACTGAGCCCCTCTTTCCCTGTACAAACGCTCTACAAACACCCAATCCTCCATTTTGGACCACACAAACAGCGGTCCTAAAATTTCCTCAAAATGGCGGTTCAACGCCCACCCCGTGCTTAGACAAGGCCGTGCATGCGCAAGGAGGGGTACCTATGTTCTGTAGATGGCAAGGGTGACTCTCAAATTGGAACATTGTGTTGTTCTCTGTGTTCGGTTTGGCTTTCAATGAAGGGTGCTGAATGGTCTTGAACGAGGAATGTTCGTGTGCCGGGCGCACACCAGGCATTTTTTTTTGGGCCCAAGTGCCTGCGACCAACACTGTACTCAGCAGCCAAGGGCTATGTTCCTTCATTCTGACCACTCTCTGTTCTTGATACCCAAGGAGGAAGGTTTGTACCCCTGATGACCATGTATGGTACCACTCACACGCACTCATGTGCACATGTGTTGGCCACTGTTGTGGGGCCTTCACCAAATGGGCCACGCTTTTGCCACATTCCGTACATGCGCCCTGATGGGGTCACTGAAGTGGATCATGAGAGCGCTCAACTGTCACAGCTAAAGGCTGTGGTGGATGCATCACCCAAGTCTGCAGATTCACCGGACGGTAGCATGCCTTCAGAACCCCAAACACGGACACAACCTATGGCAGCAAATGTGTGGTAGAAGCGTTGCTTGCAGTCCACATTGGATGCTTTGTTGAAGCCCATTTCCATTGGCAAAGACAGTACCGCCAACAATGTGCATCCCAGCCCCCCCCCCCCCCTTCCAAATGCCGCTGGTCTCCCACCCATTGGAGGATACCACACTTTGCCTTGAAACACTCTTGCAAGCCCCCCGCCCCCCGGAAGACCCGGTGAGCGTTAGCAAACCGGGCATTTTTTCGGGCCCATTCCCCAACCATGACCATTTTCAACTCCCTCCCTACTTTGCCTCACCCGGCATCCACACCAAACAATCCACAAAGTGAGTGGCCCCTAGAATTGCAAATATGGACTCACAATTCACAAATTGAGCGGCTCCTTGAGTTGAGGACATGGACTCATCATCTGGCGTGGCTCTGATGAGTTGCACCACTCTGCGCGTGTTTTGCTGTATTTCACGCATTGTTGCATTTAGAGGCAGGTCCGTCACCCTCCTTGTGGACTATGGGACCATGTCTTGCCTCGTGTTTGGACGGGTAAAAGCAGCTCAGCCGCCACCCGAGATGAGGGAGAGGATGAGGCAGGGGTGTGTGCTTTGCGTTGTCAAAAGCGCTCCACGATCACAGTTTATGCCCACCCTTTTGGGGATAATATTGTTGGGCACATACTTTGGTACAACAGTAGCGCACCTGGTGTGTGCAGGCAAACACTCCCCAAGGACCATGTTGTGGGTAGCAATAAGAAATAGCCAGATTTTGTTCGAAGAGTTCCCCAATAACAATTGCTGGATCCATTATCTAGTACACAGTGCTCTCCAACCACGAAGGAAGGAGCAAACCCCCATGCCTCTTTTTTTGGAGGCAATGCTTGAAACAATGGTGTGTAGCAACCATAGCAGTGGGGAGGCACAGGGCATGGGTTTTGCTGCTTTTGTGTCCGCACCCCCCCCCCCCCCCCCGCCAGCCCCACCAACAGCTTGAAGCATGTGGCAGCATGCTGCAGCACAGCTAGGGGACCGTTGGTGTGTTGCCACCGATAAGGATCAAGATACACCTGCAACGCATGTTTTGCACTGTATTTATGTGTATTCACCCGATTTGGTCATTGTGTGTGTGCAGGGGCGCCGGGGTGTGTGTGGAAGGTGGCAATGTGCACCACACAAAGTGCAATAGAATTTACGGTTCACTGCTGTTAGCCCAGCTCTGCTTGTTGTGTTGTGTTGTGACCCCTTGCACCGGCATCACTTTGTACAAGCACCACTGAGACAACACAACACAACCAAAGCAGTACAACTGCACGTTACACGGACATAAAGCCATGCCTCTATCCATCATGTTCATGCGAAATGACTGGACCCTTCCTTTGTGTAGGACAGATGTACACATGCAATGCACACATAGCACAAAGCTATGTTGGAAGGTGTTAAGACTGTACTTTATAGGCTTCCTTTTGTTGACCAACGCCTTTTATGCATGCCACAAGGCAAAACACAGTTCGGAAGCCTAGCAATTGTCAAGCATGAAGTTCATGGTGAGCTAAACTCCACATGATCCTCCTGTGTTGTGTAGATGCTTTGTTCCATTTGTTTGTAGGTGTTATCCGCAAGGTGCCCAACAGGGGGGAATCCTCAAGTGGATTTGGGCCCATTTACCCTACTTTTGGTGGCTCCCCTCAGATAGCACTTTGCCCATTGTGTGCATGTTTTTGACAATTAGGAAGCCTCAACCAGTTTTTTTCCAAATAGCTACCCTGACCCCCCCCCCCCCCCCGGGACACCGTCGCTTCACTGTTTTGCTGGCCCATATGTGGTGGTTTGTGTTGCCCATCTGTCACACAGACGTCCTTGCATTCCCATCGCTTCAAAGCAGTTCCCTGTGTGTATTCTGTGATATTCTCTCTCCAAGGGCGGTGCACGGGGTGTCGTGTTGCAGGGGTCATCGACTTTGGGAATGTTGGACATCATGATGGTTTGAGCAACCCCCCCGGTTTTTTCCAAGCCCCCGAAACTAGTGAAAACTGACATTATGCGCATCAACAAAACTCCCCCCTTTTTTCGGAGCCAAGAGCTAGGTGGCGGTGTTGACAATGGTAAACCCTTAATAGGCGACCCTGTTTGTACTCTTGCTATCTTCCTTTGCGTCATGTTGCATATGCATTTCAGGTTTGCAATTCAACTTAGTTCAATGAACCATAATGAATTGCACTCTTTTCTTGTTGGGGACATACGTTGCCGCGCTATTGCATGCACGTACAATGTGGACTCCCTGGAAGTTTTTGGGGCTCGCATGGGTCTGGCCACATCATCCCTCTTGTTGGCCGCTAGTGCTGCGTCAGGCACCCTCCCCCTTACGCAATTTGGTCTCCTCCGTGGGCTCTGTATTGGTAGTGCAGCTGCAGGCCTTTGGGGTGCTGCACAAGGGAGAACTATCATTTCATTCCAAGACGTTCGGAGGGCATTTAAGTGGAACGACCTCAAAGTGACACAACAACAAGTACCATGGTGCGATACGTGATGCCACTCATTTCACATTGGGTATGGCACAACATCTCAAATGTGCTCACCCTAATACAGATGTGGTGGTGCCAGATTGGAAGGTCGAGCGTGCCACCATATGCAAGGCCAAAAAGGTGCCGAAAGGCATGTCCAAGCCCATGGTTCAGGTGCAGGTTGAGTCCGTTGAAGTCCCTGCGGCAGCATCGGAAGTTACTACTACGTCCAATGGCGGTGGTGATTTGTGTGGCTAAAGGCGTGCTACGCGCAGTGACAGCGACTAGTGCCCGCCTGCCACGGACAACATTGATGTAGATAGTGACGGAAGCGTTGAGAAGGAGGACAACAAGAGTAGCAGTGCTTCTGAGTCTGGTTCCTCTGCCGACACTTCTTCTTCGTCATCCACATCTTGCACTTCGTTCTCAACCCCTGATGGTATGCCTGTTCTGGGAACAGGACGCACGAGGAAGTACACCAAGACCTCTACTCGCATCTCAAGTACCCAGCAACCCTCGGCCAAACCCACCGCAAAGAAGCGCACAGCATCGCAGCTTGTGGCCCACAGTGCGAAACGGGCAAGGCGGTAACTTCGACGGGTGCTATTGGGTCGTGAGGGCTGTGACCCCGCATTTCCTGTGAATACGGCCTCCCCTGCCAGTTGAAAGTGATTGTGTGCAGGACTTCTTCACTCTGATTTTGTTTGCAGATACGGTCGGTGTGGGGGTTACGGGGCCATGCCTAGCCCTTGGAGGATCAGCTGCTGATGGAATCTGGTAATGTTCAAATCAAGTACACTGGAAACGGTCGTTGTGGGGGTATGGGGCCATGCCTAGCCCCGGAAGGATTTGCCATTGCACTTCTTGATGAACTACAGGATGTGTGGCCAATGCATGCAGTCTGTTTGGGGCCGTGGGCTGCATGGCCGATGCCATTAAGGAAACGGCCCCCCTCCTGGCAGGGGGTGGGCGGCGTTAGGCACCAGCTCTGCAGCCTGGTGAGGGCTTAGAGTGGAGGAGCCCGCTTCCTAGATGCTTACCCCTTAGGCCACCGCGTCCTTGCCTTGAGTATGTTGCAGAGAACATTGGGTGCAAACCACTTTTGTCTAATTTTTCGTCCAAATTTGCCGGTTTACGTCCAACTTTTCGTACAATAGAGAAAACCCCCCCTTTTTTCCAAGGGTCAAATTTTAGGTGTCATTTTTTAGATAACCCCCCACTTTTTTAGGACCCCCCAAAAGTAGGCGAATCATCCCTATGTCCGAAATTAACGATATCGATGACCCCTATTGTGTTGCTTTTGCAGACCCAAGATGTTTTCTACCGGGGACCATGTTCACACACACACTTGGTGCACATGTGTTGGCCATTGTTGTGGGGCCTTCACCAAATGGGCCGCGGTACTGCCACATTCCGTGCATGCACCCTGGTGGGGTCACTGAAGTGGATCATGAGAGCGCTCAACTGTCACAGCTAAAGGCTGTGGTGGTTGCATCATTCGTGTTGCACGAATCACATTGGCAGAGCATCAATGCAAAAGTGGCTTCACCTGTGATTTGTTTGCTTGCATCAGTGGAGGGCACCACAGTTTGCCTTGAAATACCGTTGCGATCTCCCAACGCTCCCCCGGGAGACCGTCACTTGGCGACCGTCTCCGGCCCCATGGGAGACCATCGCGCGCTACAGGGGGATATTTCAAGGGGGGTTTAGGGTATGATTTGGCTAGGAGAGGAAAATTAGGGGGTGTTGGAAGGCATTTGGTGGTCAAGTGGGTCATTTAGGGGGTGATGTAGGGGCGACTTGTAGGTCTTCCCGTGGATCAGTAGGGTGTTCATTTTGGGGTCATTTGGGGGAGCACCCGCGACGTATTTGGCCCGCAGGATCAGGACCAACTTGGATTGTCGTGTGTGTTGATGGGTGAATTGGCTTCTTTGGCTTCTCTAGTAGTTGCAGATGGTGTTGAAAGAGGTTTGAAAATCGGGTGCACTGCCTGAAACCGTAGAATCAAGTGGGTCTGTTGCACCTTATTTTCTATACTGCATGCGTACAGCGTCCAACATTCTCCCTTATTTCTAATTGACCCCCAAACAAGGAGAAGTTGCACCCCAAACGCGCCGCACGCCACCTTTGTGGTGAGTACAGCGAAACGTCCTGATTTTTACCCCCTCCCAAATTGGCCCCCAAGGAGAGCAAGCCCATTAACCACAAAAATTGTATGAACATGGTTCCTTCCCAGGTGGGGTGATTTAGAGCATGGAGGTTGGAGAGGGAAGCACATTCATCACCATGAAACTCGAGAGAGCAAAGCTATACAATATACCGCCAATATGAGTTCTTGGGGGTCGGAATGTGGTGTTGTATGTTTCTGTATCTCGCACCCTAAGGGGATTCAGCTGGGGATATTTGGGAGGTCAATACTTGGGTGTTGGTGCACCCGAACCCCAGCAATCAAGTCTGGTAGCCCAAGGGGCGATTCGTGGTGACTCCCTCGAAGGCCAGCGTTATGGCAGCCCTCTGGGCAGATTTCTGGGTTGCGGCGTTTCCCTCCTGCACCCAGCCAGACAAGGGACGTCATGTCCCACGTTGCATGGGCCTTGTCTGGGACTTTATCTCTTTATGGCTTTACTTTACATAGCGACATTACTCCCCTCTGCTTGGAGACCCCAATGCGGTAGGGGTTGTAGCCATGTTACTCCTCTCTGCGCTGGGGACCCTGGTGGATCTCTTTTCATGCACGGGGGAAATGGGTTCGTTTCTTGGTCAAATAGTTTGAACGGCACACATAGTGCAGGTGCCTCGTCTAAGGGGTTCATTAGGGTCTTTTGGTGGGATCACAAGGGGTTACTGGCAGGGCACTCATTTCTGGTGACGTTTCTGGCTTTTTTTGAAACCAGGGCACCCTTCGGGAGCGGAGCGCCCAAAACAACTGCTCAAGCGCCGTCGGTGACCGCTCAACTTTCGTCGGTTATCCTGCAGCTGCCATCAGTTTCACCTTCCAACCGGTGTTGGGGTCCGCCCACCTGCTGTCGGTGACCGCTCAAATATGACTGAGTGTATGGTCACTTTCCTTTTTTTCCCTTGAACTAGGGAGCGTCCTGGTTATTGATGGCCAGTGGAAGGTCATTGAACGGTCACTTTGGGGTCATTGAAGGGATGCCATGGACCACAGCACCACAGTGCACATGCCTGTCTTGGCGTTTGCAGGTGCGCATTAATGAGCCTGAGGAGCGTACGGTGGCCAGTCAGCCCACTGTTGGTCGTCCTCCTGTTCCTTGGTGGGCACATGGCCAACGACCTGACGGTGCCATGCGCCCACCGTCGTCACTTCTTTCCACAACAGCTCGGTGTGGACGACGCCCAGCCCTTTAACCTTTGCCCCTGGGAGAACGGAATGGACAGCTGGACAAAGACATCTGGTGGGCCCAAGTGCCTGCGGTTCGAGACCAATATCGTTCGCGCGGTCAAACACACCACTTGTGAACCGTTGCGCAACACAACACACCTGCGGGGCCATGTGTGGCTCATGAACTCACCCCCGGAGTTGGGGCTGATGATTCATGATTTCACACAGATGGTGGAGTTTTACGAGACCTGTCCGCCCAGGACGCAAGTCACACTGCTCTGGGGCGACTCGCGGATTAAAGTCGAGTTCAGGCGTCAATGGGCTGACCCGTTTCTGGACCTCCTCATCGGGTACTATCAGCAGCGGAAAAACATCACCACCGTCCAGCTGTCCAGCCTCAGCGCGGGGTACCAGCGCAGCGTCGCCTGGTCCCGTGCGGTGCTCAGCCACACCTGCCTCTGGAGACTGCACCCACCGCACCACGGCAACTGTGCCGGGTTCTTCAACAGCCACACCGGGCCCAAGGCGCTGCGGCGGATGGTGAGCGCGACGACGGGCGCCGATCTCCACATGCAGGCGTGTCGCGGCGGCTCCGACACGCCGCTGTCCGTGCTCCTCTTTGATCGGCAGATGAGACGCTACTTCAAAAACCCCAAGAAAATGCAACTGGAAGTGAACACCACCTTGCGGCAGGCCTGGCCCACGCGGCAGGTCGATTTCCAGTACATCAACAAGCCCCCTGCCGGGCTGGTGGCGCAGTGCCGGCTCTTCTCCCAGTTCGACTTCATCATCATGGCGCACGGGGCTGGCATGAGCAACCTGATCTGTGCCCGTCCGTGCGCGATGGTGGCTGAGATCGGCTGGGGCGCCCGGAGCAAGTGGCTGTTCCTGCGGAAGCCGATGATGCTGCACAGCTGCTTCGTCGCGGTGACGAACCGCTCGGCGTTCTATGGGAGCATCGAGCCCACCAACCTCACGAGCTGCGTGAACAAGTTCATCGCCCTTCACAGTTGATCCTGCCGACGGGGCGTGTGCTCGCTGCCCATTGCTCGCAGACCTGTGGCAGGCGTCGGCACGGGGGCACACACAAGACTGGCACTGCACCCCAGGCCCGACTGCCGATTGCCGGCCCGCACGACGCGGTGCTCGGCATCGGTCGTCCACACGCAATGCCGTGAGACGACCTCTTCAGTTTTGCCTCGATCTTTGGAGGATACCACCCCTTCACAAGCACCAGCAGTCCGAGAACGCTGATGCCGTGCTGTAGTCCCGCTCGATTCGTGGGATGTGTTTTGTGGCCCTCTCAAAGGGCGAACATGTACGTACACGCGGCCCCCTCCTGTGCTGTCCTCCTCCCGCGTAGCATGCACTTTCCCCCGAGCTCTGTCTGGGCTGTAGTCCACGAACACAGCCCCACACCTCCTGTGCGCATAGCCGTGGTTCGTAACTAGTGAACGTGGAACTATCTTCGCAGGAGTCGACTGAGACCTGCGCCCATGCACCCAGAGCCCACGATTTGTCACTTGCCTGGGGAGTGGGTGATGAATGTATCACTGTCTAACCCACCATAGTCTGGGCTGTGCAGACCAGGGCGCTTGAACGCCTCTTTTCGTTTTTTCTTTTTTGCACTCGCGAGCGCTCTTGGGGAGCGCCCCAGACAACTGCTCGGCCGTCCTCAAGTACCCTCCAACCGCCGTCGGCCATCTCCCAACCGCCGGCCGGAATCTGACTGAGTTTGGCCAGCCATTTTCTCTCTCTTTTTTTTTTTGCATTAGGGAGCGCCTTGTTGCAGAAGGACAAAATTACCTTGTGTTCACTGAAGCATGATAGGGTAACAAAGTTCAGGTTGCATTTCACCAAGGCAGGTAGTCTCATTCTGTCGTGGGCACACAGAGCCAACAGGGATCCGTGCCGCCATGCATCTGTCACAAGATGTCCCCGAAACAGTGCTTTTCCTGGATTCTTGTTGAAATGCAATTCCATCGCCCGATCTCATCTGAAATGGGCTGAGGGGCATGGCACAGATCCGATCTCTGTTGCCATGCGGATGACACAAACACATCAATGCATTAACACATTTGCCACTGCTATTGATCGGCTCCACGTACAGCTGATGCGCGCACACTCTGCAACCGTAAAGGACACGACAGCACTGAGGAAGTGATGCGACTCTCCACTGCAGTTCTGCAGGTAACGCTCGGAATAGGCTCTGTGCTTGAAGCCACTATCAAGAGCATGCCTCGTGTGGTGCTGTGTGTCGCTCGCTTCAGCTACTGGTCGTGCACACCGACCACTTGCGAATTTTGCTCCCGGCAAATTGAGGCAGGTTGTTTGTCTATCTGAACTTTCTTATCATTTTGTCGTCCTTGTTTGATTTCCTCAGTACCCTGAGGTTTGCCCTCTATCAGACTCTGCTGGTGCATGCCATGCACCTGGCTCCGCTGGATTGCCCAACACCCTTTGTGTGCATACCCCCCCCCCCGCCGCCTCCCTTTTTTGCGCTAATACGGTCCTGTCAAAGCACGCCGACCCTGTGGTACCGTCGATTTTGAGACTTTGGATCGATTTTTACTGTGTGGAGGGAGTCCTTCTCAGTCGTCATGCAGGTGTCGCCTGCACCAGGCTCTGCTGAATCCTCCAACCCCCTTTCGTTTGCATACCTTCGATGTCCTGACCCCCAGCCACCAAAATCGGTGATGAAGGGTCTGCTTGTGAGCACCGGACAGCACCGGATGCATTGTTGCATCGTGTTTGTGTGTGTGTGTGTGTGTGTGTGTGTGTGTGTGTGTGTGTGTGTCTGTGTGTCGCTTTGCGCCATCCGCTTGTGTGTGTCTGTGGTTCTGCCCCGGGGCCTGAAGTTAATGGAAAGCACTGTCTGTCAATTCTCCTGAGTGGTGCAACATGCTGGGGAGGGACAGGGTCCTGCTGCCGAACCAAGGGCTTACCCCCTGCTTTCTGTCCTGCAGGCCCCTGACCCAGCGCAGCTGGCAGTGGTGCTCTTTGTGGACTGGACCTGTTCTTCATCCCTCTGCGCCTTGTACCACAGAAAGGCGCCTAGTGCGGTCAAACAATACCTCTGCTTTTGTTGTTCCTGACGAGAATCAGTGCAAGCCGGCCTCCTTGATTGCTGCCTGCTGTCTTGGCTGTTGCCCGTTTGTTACGTCAACCGTGTGTGTGTGACAGTGTTACCATGTGTTCATGACTCGCGGCTCATTTTCCTGCACATGAAGGTACCGCGCAAAATGTATCATTCCGAAATCTTTTCCAACGAACAAACGCAGTGCAACCGCACCCCCTTCCTTGGAAATGCTTTTTTTCGAAACTGCAGTCGCCGCTCTGGCACCATGAAGGCCCCATCAAAGGCGTAAAGCCGCGGCTGTCCTTTCGTGTCGGCTTTTAGGCGTGGCTCTCTGGCAGGTGCATCTGCTGGCGCTGCACTCTGTAGTCGTGGGACCCAGGACTGCGGGAACAACGTCACCTGATGTCTGGTCCAGGAGTAACCAGAGACACACATGAAAGAGGAACAAAACCCACTCAGCCTACATGCGGTGGAGCTCTCCATTGCTCATCTTTCCCTCTCTTTAGTTCTTTGCACACCGCTGTCTCTTTCTGCCTCTAGTCTTTTCGTACTTCAAGAGCACGCCGGGATGCCTACGGGCGTGGCGGTTTCACGTCCGCTACCAGATTCGATGGGCAATCGTAATACTGGTCTGATCCTTGATCCCGAGAGTCCATCTCGAGTACCATCTGTTATGCGTGTCTTGCGAGCTTATCTTGGGCAAAAAAATTGGACTAAAAAAAAGTAAAGTCTGTTCCTGTGTGTCCGATTTGTTTTCTTCTGGTTTGTTGCCATGTGCTCACCCCATGCGGTTCTAGCATAATGTCGCATATAGTGTTGGCAATTGGGCGTACACCTCGCAGCACCAGACTGCGTGCCTGGTGTCCCCATGCACTGAATGTCCCCTGAGTGGGTGATGGCGTCCAACCACTGGTGAGTATGCCCCGACCCTCTTCGAATCCCGGGCTGCGATGAATGTGCATGGACTGGAATGCATATGAATGCTGTGGTGGGACAGGCTTCGGCAGGAGTCATGTGCATCCCATGCAGGTACCCCCCTAACTACTTGTGAGGACAACGCCTTTGTCAGAACAACATTAGGTGTCGTTTCCGCCACTTTTGGAACCGGGGAATCAGGCAGTTCCATTTTCTGGTTGTCAATATCAAGTTTTTTCTGTGATTCGGGCCTGGGGATGGTATTTTAGGGATCCTGATTACTGTCCTGCCACTTTTTGCCCCCCACCCACCCAGCCACCCCTTCAGCACGTGACTTCGACTCACCCCCATAGAGATGGCTTTCTGAGCCTCAAAGATGCATTGCTGTGCTGCTTGCTTCTGTTCACAGTGCGCCACGCTGGGGAGCGGAATCACGGGAAAGCCATGGTCCGCAATGGTATTACTTGCTGGTCTGTACGGGGTGTGCGGGGTGTACGGGGCCCGAATTCCCAGTGGAGGTGTGATGGTTCTCCCTCCATGAGAACAACGGCACAAGCACTGAAAATGACGGAAACAACACCTCCTGTTGTTTGAACAAGGGGCCCCTTCTGGGGGCAGGGGGAAGGGCTGGAGGGGGGCACCGGCATTGCAAAGCAACCCCCCCCTCCCCAACACGCAGCAAGCAGGGCCCCAACAAGTACCCCGCCCCCCCCTTGCGCAAGCACTGCCTTGTCTAAGCACATGAGCCCGTGTTACCGTCGTTTTGGTGGAGTTTTCTGACCACGGTTTTTATGGTCAGAAATGGAACATTGCGCAATTGTGCTTCGCTTGTAGAGGGAAAGGGGGGCTGCATCATGCTTCTGGTAGTTCCTCCTGCTCATACCAACATTCTGCTTCCAATTGCAACCCAATGCTGTCTGTTTTGATGTGATTTTCAGCCATGGCTGAGTTTGCTACGCCTGGCATGGCTGTTAGGTACATCCGGTCCACCGGTGAACATGTCTCCGCAGCAATCATTGGTCCGGGCTTGTCTAAGCACGGGAGCCCGTGTTACCGTCGTTTTGCTGACTTTCAGGGTGCTTGCGCAAGGGGGGGGGGGGGTAAAACACAACCAAGTGCCGCACACCGGAAGCGAACCAGCAACGACTACTGGACTGCAGAACATTCCGTTTGCTGCAGCTTGTTATCAACCCCACAGTTTGAGCAGAGTTTGAAATGATTATGGCTCCTCCGCCCCCCGTGTGATGTGTGCCGCACAAAGGCAATCACACAAGGACCAAGGGGGCTGTGCCCTCGCAGCCCCCTTGGCGAACGGGGTTGTAGCGCCCCAGGAGCGAACCCCCCCACCTGACCGTAGCCATAACCCCACCTGCCCTCATGCACAGGGGAGGAAGGTAAGAGGCCTGCCCAGGACACTCGTTTTTTTGTTTGAACATCCGCCAATCCTGAGTTCAGGCCGGGCACAGCAATTTCCCCGGACAATTGGTCCCATCACGTGTTCAAGTTTTTGGCAATGAATTGGGACGGGCTGGCGGAGGAGGGCCGGCCGACGTAGGGCGTATGATACTGGGAATGCCATGCACGCAGTGCCCACGCAGTGCGCACGCAGTGCAAAGTTTTGTATGTCGGTAACTACCCGAACCCTAGTTTTGGCCCTTTTGCGGAGGTTTGTTGTTCCATAGTAGGGTTTTTTAAGCTTCTTATGCATTCAGGATATGACAAATTTGAATTGTCATTCATTATCACCTATTTTCACCCATTTGTACCCATTTTCACCCCCCCTTTTTTTCGTGCATGTTCCTCGTTGTAGATGGATGGTGGATTATGTGGACTCCCACACGCTAACCTTGACCCCAAAGATGTGGCTTGGTGGATTGATCAGTGCTCCGCTGGGCGCTCCAAGGAGCCTTGGGAAGTATATTCACAACTCCATAAACAAGTCAACCTCATTGGTGTTGATTGTGTTATAGCGGAGGAATTCTACATGAAGTATGGCGCGGAAGGTTTGTTGTCCTAGGAGGACCTTCCAACACCTCTGTTTTCTTCGGCAAATTCCAAGTTGGGACAACTGTGCCTATATGTCTCGCTCAGATTGTTCGGATGATGTGTATATGCGATGTACTCTTAAATCCCAGGTACACAGGCCATGTTTATAAGGTAACGGTGGCCGTGGACAACCTTGGGAATATAGTATGGATATGTGATCTTATGCCGGGAACGTCGGCGGATGTTACGATTTGGGATCAACGTGGTCCTTCGCGAATGCACGGACAGTTCTTCGATTATGAAGTAGGTAATCACGATGGCGCTTACAAGGGTTACAGTGATTGCAATCGCATAGTGGTAACAATAAATGAGATGTTCACAGGTACATCAAAGTACCGGGTTGGTGGTGGTTCAATGTGTGTCCTGTTGGCTTTGTTGCTTTGCAGTGTTATACAGAGGTGGCATGGGGTGGGTTTCACTGCAATGTGCACGCAGTGCCCACGCAGTGCGCACGCAGTGCAAACACTTTGCCACTGATTGGACTCAGGAGGGGGGGCGCAGATGGCGCACAGGTGGTACACGTTCTTCAGACTCCGCTTCTTGCTGCAGGCGTTGCACTGCAGGGGCTGCTCCCCGAACCCGATCTCAAGGCAGCCATTGCTCCACTCCATTTGCTCACGGAAGACCAGGGTGAGGCGCTCCGGGGGCTTGGGGCACTTGGGGGGGGGGGGGTGTGCCACTTGTGCACGGCGTAGAGCAGGGCAAGGGTTGCGGCTGTAGCACCAGTTGCACTTGTTCCACGGCGTCGCTGTCGGGGGCGGGGGGGGGGGGGGTGATGACCCAGCGCCAGGGCCGGCCTCAGCGATAGCGGAGCAGAGAGCAGAGGAGGGCACAGCGCACCAAGCTGACAGCGCGATGAGGGGGAATGGCGCTTTGTGGCGTGTCCTCCGGACATGCCCAGTCATTGGGGATGTCAACGGGGCCCATGCTCATTGCCGCTGTCTTTTATGGCACCCTGACGGCAGGAGTCTCTTGCCACGGTGTGGTATGGAGGGAAAGGAGGGAGTGGGGGCGCCGGGGGCAGTGCTGCCTCCATCAGCATTCGCGTCAACTGGTCGCTGGTTAGTTGCCCCTGACCGTCTGTATGACTGACGCAGAACAGGCCGCAGTGCATGCACTCAAACACAGAATTGCAAAGCGTGTTGTCGTGCAACGCACTGTAGGACAGGCGCCCCGGGACAAAGCCCCCCCACCCCCACCCCGTTTTGCCGCACACGGCACGCGGACCGAGCTCTCAATGAGGATGTCACATGGAACATTGGGCAATGAAGACCGTCGTGGCAGGCGCGGTTGGAGCTCATTGCATCCCCCTGCCCCCCCTTTTTGCAGAAAAAACATCGCCCTGGCGGTGTTCAAGCAGCTTTCAAACAAGAATTGTTTTTTCAAAAGCTGTTTTTCAGCGCAGCTGCCCCCAGCCATTATCGGGTTACAGACTGGGAGAGCAATCGCCGATGTATGAGAACGAAGATGGTTGTCTTTACGATTTTGGAGTGTGTACGCAAGAGCTGAATGTGGCGCCCAACACTGCCCAGCAAGTGCAGAAAGCAAACCCCCCAGGCCTAGTCCCCGGGGGAAGGGGGGGGGGGCACCGTGACCTGCCCCAAAAGTTCACGGGACCAAAGAAAGACTAGAGTTGTGGTGGAAAGGTCAGATTTGGGTCCTCGTGCACGGGCACTGTCATTTCATGACCATACCCCCTGGGAGGGTGCCTCGCGCGCGGTGCGCGCGCGCGGTGCGACTGTAGCCCGGTTGACTTAGAACGGCGGTACCATAGAATGTTGCCAAAAAGCGGTCATAGGGGCCTTAGTATCACAACTAGGTGGCCAATTGTTGTGTTTGGGTGGAAATATCAATGTCCAGGTGTAGAAGTGGGCAGCAGGGCACCTTGTGCATTAGAAAATATCGGTGTGATTATGTTTTGCCTCCTTTGCTTTCCACGGGACAGATGGCAATGAATGCTGACCTTCTGGCGCCAGGCAGTAAGGTTTTTTACCTGAGAGGCACCACAGGGGAACGTGTGCCTGCCACTGTTGTGGGCCTTTCATCGTTCCCGGAGTGTGTGGCCATCAGCTACGAGCGCTCAGGCCATACGCAGCTCTACAAGGATTGCCCCGTGGAGCGGCTCACCTTCCCCATTGAGCGCGCGGAGTCTCCCGCTTCGGAAGGTTCTCCGTCCCCGCCGCCTACCGCCGCCGTCGAGGCTGAAGCCGTTGCAGCCGACGTTCGGGAGCCCCCTGAGACGGAGACCCTCAGTGATGAGGATGACACTAGTTGCTCTGATGATCCTTGTGAGGACAATGCCTAGGCTCCTGATTGTCATTACCATTGGATTGGTGAGTTTCAGTTTCCGTTTATCTAATTGATTTGTACTATTGCAGTGCTATGTTTGTCTTTGGGATTTTCAACAATGAGAAAACAAAGCATTGGGAAACAAACATTGCAGTGGAAACCAAACATTTTGAAACCGCTTGAAAACAAAGCATTGGGAACCAAACATTGCAGTGGGAACCAAACATTTTACTGTAGCATTTCACAAAACACCTGTCTGAAAAAGGTGTGCATTTCACCGGTAAGTGACGCGTCTGCCTCAGCGCGCGGTGCGCGCGGTGTGCGCGCGCGGTGCGCTGAGGCACCCTCTGGGGGGTAAGTGACACCACTGCACATTGTGGGGGGACACGGCAATTGTGTAGGGAACACTTGGACTCTACTCTATGCCTAGGTCACACCTGGTGCAACCAGGGAAGTGTATCTTCTGAACCACAAGCACTTGTATGAGAGGTGCGACACACTGCCCATTACGAGCATGTTTTTGTTGTTGTGTTGTATGTCATTGGGGGGGGGGTCCTAAAATATTGGATACCATGCGGGGGGTTGCAAGCCCCCCCCCCTTTCTAAAAATGCGCCATGCAGGGTTTTAAGGGGTTTTCTTTTATGCTGACCCCCCCCCCTTTTTTTTTGCCAAAGGACATGAGTCGTGGCAAAGTTGGTTGCAGGGATGCACATAACAACGGGTTCAACTTTTTGGTGGAGGTGGGGAGGGGGGTTAGGTATTTTGGGTATGAGAATGTGTTGTCTCCATTGATGGTTTGTTGTGCTTTTGTGTGCTCTGCCCACAGGTTGCCATACCTGGCATCCATAATATGCCAGTGAGCACGGTGTCATATGAGGGTGCTGACCGTGCTGTGCACACGGTGCGCGGGGTGTGACGTCCGCGCGGTGCGACATCAGCCCTTCGCGCACACAATATATGCTCACACCAAAAGTTGCTGAAACGTGGCAAGTGTGCACTGTATGCAATGGTTGGGTGATGCTATTGGTGTGTATGGGTAAAACACGCTGTGGGGGCATTATCTGGGGGGAAGTGGTGATGATGCATGCACAAAAGTTTCCCATTTCAATGTATTTTCTCCCCACAGATCACATGTCCATGAATTCCGAACTGTTGGCACCAAGCACTAGTGTCTTCTATCTTCGAGGCACTACCAACGAGCGTGTGCCCGCCACCATTGTGAGCTCATAGCCAAAGGTGGATTGTGTGGCAATCCAATATGAGCGGTCTCGCCATTCCCAGCTGGTTATGTCTCTTGAAACCAAACCTGAACAAGTCTATTTCTGTACATGCAGAATTTTTTGTACACAATACGTCTCTTTTTTTTTTGGTCGTGAGAGCCGTGGCCCCATTGGTATCTCAAGCAAAATGGCCTCCTTGGCAGGGGGTGTGGGCAGCAGCAAATATCAACACCGTAGGGATGAGGTCTTTGGAGTGGAGGAGACGGTTGTTGCATGCAAACCCCTTAGGCCACCGCGTACAGGGTGTACATTGCACAAAAGCATTGCATGATGTGCGCGGTGCGGTGCGCGGTGCGTTTCAGCACCCTCTATGACACTGTGTTCTTTGTAGGTCTCCCGCAAGAACAACTACAGCAATGTACCTCGGTAACACAATCCAAAGGGGGCATTGTCCTTTTGGCCGGATTGTGGCGAACATATCTCCCATCCCCCCCCCCCCCGGTGGTTGTTTTTTTTTTCGGGGGGCTGTTCACCTATTATACTAGGGAAGCCCCTACGTAGCAAACCCCTTTAAACCCCCCCCTGCCACACCCCCCCCCTTTTCCCAAATACCACCCTGGGGAGGGGGGGGTTGATGAATGAAATGACCCACAAATGACTCATGATTGACCTTAAGCTACCTCGAAATTATCCTGTCATGAAGCGCAATTAATCCACAAATGCCCATAAAATGTTGCCCAACCCAACCTCATACGAGCCGTGCAAGCACGTTTGAATCAAGACACGCAACCGAAGACTTTTGCATGTTGAGAGCAATACCAAGATTGTTGTGCAAGATGCCTGCCTGTGTGAATAGGGCACCAAGCGTGAACAACGAAACACCTTTGGTTATGCTATTGCATGTCCAAGGTTGCAAGGTTTGAGTGCCCGCGGTGAATCTCGCGAGATCAGATGTTGGATCAGCGACGCGCGCACAGCGCACAGAGAAATATCTTAACCGTGAAGGCATTACCTCCACCTGGGGGCCGTCGCCTTAAGGCGACTTAAGAAATCATTGCGTCGCCTAAAGGCTGCGAGTCATCTGAACCCTGCCGTGGGCCCCTCCCACACGTGTTTTCCCAAACGGACGGTTTGCCTGTAAAGTTGCGCACGGCCACCGGTACCCCATGTGCACGGGGAGAGAGACTGCAGCAAGACCGTTTGCGCAATCCAGGCACATACACCATGGGAAGCTGCGTATATTAAACCCCACAAATGACCATGTATCACACGAAAAATGAAAACACAACCGGTAGATCGGGTGTTGAGCAGACAATCAAACGCCCGAGGACACATCGCGGGCCCTTGGCCAAGAACAAGAGATCGGTGTTTGGAGGTCTTCGTATTGGTTTTCACTTGGAGAATGTAAACTTTTGTATTCAGCAACTACTCAAATCCTATTTTTGGCCCTTTTCCACAAGTTTGTTGTTCCGTATGTGGGTTTTCAAAGCTTCTTGTGCATTTGGGATGTGCCATATTTTACTTGTCACCCATTTTCACCCATTTTCCGCCATTTTGAGCCCCTTGAGTTGGTGATATGGACTCTCAACCCACGTTGTGTTGTGTGGCCCCTTGAGTTGGGGATATGGACTCTCAACCCACGTTGTGTTGTGTGGCCCCTTGAGTTGGGGATACGGACTCAAACCATCCACAGTTTCTTCTCCCCGTGTTGGGGACCCATACTCGGCAGGGGTTACTTGGCCGCCTGGACTTTGTTTCTTTCTTTTTACAAGTTATGGGCATCGGAAGGAATTCTACTTAAAGTATGGGGCAGAGGGATTGCTTTGGCGCAAAGACCTATTTCAATATCTCTTCTTTCTTCAGCAAAGTCCCACATGGGATAACTCCGCATATATGTCCCGCTCGGATTGTTCTGATGACATTTATATGCGATGTTGCGCCTGTTCGCGAATACCTCAATGCCGTGATTGATGAGATTGGTGGTCAGAAAGATTGTCCCCTTATAACCACAATCCCCATTTCCCTTATTTTGTTACCCACCATACCGATAGTATGCCTTCATGCACAGTGGGTGGCACTCTTTTGGATGTGTTGTTTCACCCAAAGTATGCGTCTCATATGTATCAATTGTCCGTATTTTGCTGCACTTGACGCCGTTTTGTATCAAGGGACAAACTAGGAATCAGCCCTATGAACCTTGGCCTCATGGGCTTGAGTCTGCGTGGGCACAACAGGATGCCCCAGAAGATGTTGCGGAAAATGATGACGCCGTTTGTTGTCAACTATGTGCTCACCATCATGAAGATATATCCGAGTGTGGCACATGTCATTTGAACATGTGCCCCTCTTGTATGCCTTTGCATAGTTGCAATTTGGATTTGTAATTGTAAAAACAAGGGATTTCAAACATCTCAGAATCAGATTGTTCTATTGTGTTGCTGCATCCGCATGTGTTGCTTGATGTTTCCTCCCTCTTTCTCCTCTGGGTGGTCTTTGATACATGTGCCCGCAGTGCGCCCACAGTGCAAAGTTTGTCCCTTGACGAATTGTCGATAAATGCCCCCGACAAGGAAGCAGTTGGGTGCACCCGAGAAGAGGTCAGAGATACATATCCAAGGCCACAGGGTTTGCGGCCGACAAGAAGAAAACGGCGGTTTCCCACTGCACTCTGGCATATGCCAAAGACACCATCCCAGTAGGAGACGTCACGTTCCATGTTGAAGCGCCAGCATTTATATCGTGGGTTTTGCATTGCTGGGCTTTGCACTGCGCAGTGCATTATGTGGGATGACGCGGCAAGTAGTATGCCCCTGTGGTATGTGCCATCTGCTGTTGCTTGAACCTCAAACGCAGTCCGGTACCCTCCCCGATTTCTTCTACCCCAGCAACCAGGCCAGGAATCATTCACTAATGCCAGAAGCTCAAGGCAACATTCGGCACTGGTGCAGCAGAGTTCGGGAGTCTTCAACCCGAACAATTCACTGAATGGCGCCTCTCCATCTCCGTGACGCGCCCATTGAGCCCCATCATGTGCATGTTCAGGATGTCGTCGCGACACATACCTTTGCTTGGACCTGATCGCCCGGCCCAGGCTGCCCCCCTGCGGCAGGCCCCGCCCCCCCGCCCCACCGCATCCCGCATCCGCAACGGTGTCCGTGCCGTGGGCGTGGCCCTGTGCGTCGCGATCAGCTGCTGCCTGCTGCGTGTTGTCACTGGCCCCGCCGACCCTGTGGTGGTCCGAGCGTCTGCCCTGCCCACCGCAGTGCGTCCGCCGTCGGTACATGTGCACCGGCCGGGGCATGCCCGATCCTCAACTACGCAGAGCCCTGCAACTCACCGGCCAGTGACCCTATCGACAGGCTCCAGCAACACCGGGCGCCTCCCGCGGCACGCAGCCTCTGGTACGGGGCTGTGGCGCCCCCTTGGGGCGCCCCTGGAAGGGCCTGTGCTGTGGGCGATCGCGGGGCTGTCGGCGGCGGCGGCGATGGCCTCCCTCGCTGCGTGGCACGCCCGGTCGCGGCCCCGCCCCACAGCTCCCAGACAGTGCACTTCCGCGCAGGTCCTGCTCTGCACCACCGCGGCCTCGTCCCGACAACACCCGGCCTCCGACGCCCCCCGGCCCCGCCCTTCGTCCAACCGTCGCTCGCCGGTGACCCTCAGCCGCGTGAACCACGGCCCTGCACCCCCTTTGAAGGGGCTGAGCCCCATCGGTCTGCGGGAGGTCGCAGCCACCGCCAACCGCATCCACCGGGGCCGAGTGGTGTTCCTGCGCACCGTCGACGACCCGGAGATCCACAAGTATGCCCCCCAAAACCCCCCAAACCCCTGCTCTGAGTCCCGCACTACCCACTTCCTTGAGGCGGGAGCATCTTTGAGGATAAAAGATGGCTGGAAAACTTTCACCAAACCGCAGACAAACGCTGACCAGAATTGCCACCAGTGTCTGGGCACTGAGGCGTGATTGGGGAAGGCTGACGGCCACTGAGTGCGACATCGGACGTGGGCGGGCCCTACTGAGTGACGGATGCGACCGGGCTCGGTGTTGTCCAGCAGCGCATCGCATGGAGGTGACTGTTAGCGAGTGCCATTTTCCGGGCACGCTGTACACGGGCGGCGAGTCTGGTGGTGCCTTTGCCGGACCCCCTCGTCACGCTGATTCCAAAAATGGCGGGGATGCTTCAGGGACGTCCAGTCAAGGGAGCCCTTTCGGGGGTGTCTGGCCAGGGGGGCTCAAACACCCCCCCCCCTTTCCTCTGCTCCCGCAGAACACACCAGGGCCGGTGACAGCGGCCAACACAAGTGACCCCTGACCACACCTGCCCCCCAGACCCTCCCTGTCCGGGCAACACTGCATGCAAAGGTATGTGGCCAAGTGAGCCCCGCACACGCACGCATGCCCCATTCAGAAACAAGCCAATACGGAACACAGCGTTAACGCCACGACCCACTCAGCACCTCCACAAGCGTGACCCGGCGATAAAGCCCTGAGCCAAGCGGTCCTTGTCTGGTGTGTTGCTGTCTGTTGTTCCTCGTTGCTGCTATTTGATGTGTTGTTTGCTTGTTGCTGGGCCTGTAACTGTTGGTCATTTTGTTTGTATTTTCTGTTTGTTTTTGTTATGTCATGTTTTGTGTTGTTTTGTTTTTTTATGTTTGTTTGTGTTGTGGTTTGTTGTGTTGTATTTTTGATTATTTGTTTGTTGTGTTGATGATTTGTAGACAAATGAGATTGATGCATTAAAGCTAAATTAACTGTTTTTGCTGTTTGTTGTTGCTGCTTGGGAAGGAGAACCATGGGCCGATGGAACACTTGCTGGCAGTTGAACACGCAATGTACTGAGATGACGATGAAGGCCGTGTGAAGGCATGCGTGGCTGGAGCACAGTGGCGGGTCCACACCTGACCTTTTGAGGCCTCTGCTCCCGCAATCAAATGCCCGAGGTCAGGCACACCACTGCTACACCACTTGACCCCCACCCCCAGGCCCACCTGCCTTGGCCACCCGCAGGTCCGGTGAACAAAGACAAGAAAATACACAGAAATGTTCACCAAGGCAGGCAGCCGATGATCCTCCGCCCCCCACAGCGAACATATCAAGTGCACCCCCCACCCCCCTTCGCCTCCACCCTCATGGACCACAGTGCCAGACCAAGCCGCCCTTACTTCCCTCCAAACAGGAATGCCTTTTCGCCGGCACCAAAAATTGGAGTATTAGTGGCCTTTGCCCGAATGTCAGTCAGAAGGTCATATGCAAGAGAATTGGGCTAGGGAAAGTAGCCCAAGTTGGGGTGTGCCTTCCACTCTTTGATAAAATTTTTGGCCACCGCGGTGGCCTTGGCGGTGTCCGTTTGGAAGCGGTCAGAGTGCGCCCCGCACCGCTGATGTGTGATACTTGGTGGTCTGGAACCCCCTGTCCCTGTGCTGCATTTCCCGCATCGGTGGTGGTGTTGAGCACCCTCCAAAATTCACTGTCACGGGAACGACTTGGTGTGCAGCGTTGCCGGCACCGTAGGGCATGCCAAGGGGGCAACAGAGGGATAACAGTCACCTTCCAGTACTTTTCCGCAGTGTTGTGAACAAGCAATGTCGACAAATTTCGGCACAAACCTTTCGTACAGGATTTGCTCAGCACAACGTCTCCCTTGTGGAATCATCCCCCCGGCCCCGCCCCGCCCTCCAAACTTCACTCTGATGGGAACAACTGAAGGCGAAGCATTGCCGCCGGCGTGGGAGGACACCAAGAGACAGCAGCAGCACTTGTGAGTACAGGCACAAGTGTCCCAGTCTCACCTGTTGAAATTACTTTTCCCCCGTGGCTTGGGACACATCATGTGAACAATTAGTTCCCCAAAAATCAAACCCATGCATCCACCCGCAAGACCCAACCAGCACGCTTACTGAGCCTTGATGGCAGACCCCCGGACTCGCCCACACGTTGACTGCTTGGGTCTGGAATGAGGCCAGGACCATGCGAGTCATCTGAACCCTGCCGTGGGCCCCTCCCACACGTGTTTTCCCAAACGGACGGTTTGCCTGTAAAGTTGCGCACGGCCACCGGTACCCCATGTGCACGGGGAGAGAGACTGCAGCAAGACCGTTTGCGCAGTCCAGGCACATGCACCGGTTCGGAGGACGGTTCCTTCCCCGCTGGCCTGGGTACCCGTGGTCTTATGCCTGGCTTTTGTCTTTTCCCGCTTGAGCAAAGGCTGAGGATACGGCATACCCCGAGGGCTGACAGGGACGGTGACTGGTCCGCTGTCCGCCTCTACTTCTACCAGATTGGTACGCAAATGGGACTGTTCGGGGGGGGAAACCGCAAAGGAAAATCTTTTGGTTTTTTGGAGGTTAAAAATGAATTTGTGCCAAACATGCATCGCTTTTTCATCACTCACGTTTTTTTATTTGCGTTTGCCCGGTGCCCCCCATTCACTCTCAGGGACGCAGTCCACACGTCGATTGAGGATGCGCAGGGCGTCGAGGGACGCCTCCTTCTGCGCAATTACGCCCCCGAAGGCGTCCGGTCCGATGACGTTCTGCCGTCTGGGACCCACTTCGCGCTGCTGGAGCCATTTGCCACGAGCGGCTCCGGCCCAGACGACCCCCAACCGCAGCTGCGGTGCGACAACCCCCAGAACGTCGTGTGCTTCCGGAGCGTGACGGAGTGGCGGGCGGCGGCCAACGGTGGACCAGCGGACCCGCACGGCCCGGACGCCGCTGGGCAGTCCGCGGCGGACGCGGCTGCCAAGGCCGCGGCGCTGGCCCTCGCCTGCCGCTGCCGGGCTGCCGCCGCGGCGTATGGAGACGCCCTCCGGGCCCTCGGGGCGGTGGATGCCGGGGCCGCAGGGCTCCTCATCGCACGTGCGATGTGCCGCGTCCGTCTGGGTGAATGGTCAGCCGCCGCGGCAGACTTTGAGGCGGCGCTTGAAGCCGACCCCGCGGCGGCAGAGGCCACGCTGGGCCTTGGGGAGGCACTGCTGATGCAGCAGAAGCCGGAGCAGGCGCTCCCGCTTGTGCAGAGGCTCTGTGACGAGGGCGACGACGACGTCGCCACGGCGGTGCTGCTGGACGATATCCGCCGCGCGCTGGAGGAGCGACGCCGCGGGATGTACGATTTCGTGCAGATGGAGCGCGAAGCGGCGGCGGCCGGGGGCTGCCTCTCCCGCGCCCACGCAGACTTCGTTTCGCCGGCGCTCGAGCTCGGGGTGGCAATCGTCGGGAAGGGGCGCGGCGCGCGCGCGACGCAGGCGATCGCGGAGAACGAGTTGTTGATGGCCAGCAAGGCCTTTGCCGTCGCGTTGGGGCGGCCGCCGGATGCGCCGCCGCCGGACGTCGTGCCCAGCGTCGTGCACGCGCTCCTCGCGAACCCGGAGACGGCCGCGGCGCTCTACCATTTGGATGCGGGGCCCGCCTACCGCGACGCCCCTGCCCCAACCGCCGTTGAATCGGTTGTGGACGTTGTGCGGATCGCGAACATCTGCGCCCGCAACTCCTTCGAGCTGCAGCCGGACCCGTGGCGCGCCGCAGCCGCGCAGCGCGAGGGGCGCGCCGGCAGCGGGCGGGCCGCCGGGAAGGGGCTCTGGCTACGAGAGGCCATGCTGAACCACAGCTGCGTGCCGAACTGCCAGTGGTTCCAGATCGGCGACTTCCAGTTCACATTCGCCGCACGGGCCATCGCCGCCGGCGAAGAGCTGTGCATCGACTACGGCGCCGCCGAGTCGTTCGCCGCGCGGCGCGCCGCCCTCGCGCGCTTCGGGGGCGACGGCTTCGCGTGCACGTGCCCGCGCTGCGCGTGGATCGCGGCGCGCCCGGACGTCGCCGACATCGACGCGGAGGTCGCGCGCGCGCACGCACTGCTGGGCGGGGCCGCGACCGCCGACGCCATTGACGAGGCGCTGCCGCCACAGCGTCGCGCGGAGATCCGCACCGCCCTCGAGGGTCTTCCGCCGGAGCAGCAGCCTCCGCTGGACCGCGTGCTGCGGCTGGACGCCGCAGTCCTGGAGCAGCGTGGGCATTACCGTGAAGCCCTCGCGGCGTATCGGGCCGCCGCCGCCGTCGCACGCGCGGCGCGCCCCGGGGCGCTGGACTACATGGCATTCACGGACCGGTGCTGCGTCGTGCGGGCCCTGCTCCTGTGCGGGGAGCTCTCGGCGGCGGTGCGGATGCTGCAGGAGACGTTCCGGACGTGCTGCGCGCCCTTCGCCCGGTCCGCCGCCGGCTTTGAGGCGTTGGTGCGGGGGCAGTGCAATCCGGTGGCGGAGGGCCCCGAGCGCGCCCAGTTCGACCTGCTGCTGCGGACCATGATCAAGTCCCCGGAGCTGTTTTTTGCCGAGGCGCAGGAGGGGGCGGGGGACGCACTGCACTCGGGCTGCGACGTGGATGCCTGAGGCTGCCGTGGGGGGCAGGGACGGCGGCGTTGTGGGGTGGGTCGTGGCGTGTGGGAACACGCAGTAAGACCGTCGAAGAACGGCGGCAAGGGCACAAACAAAAGGGGGTTCGGGTCCGTTTCCCGTGTCTCCCCCCGTGACGCCGCACCCCCGCACACCGGGTGGGGCAGCGCTTCTGAAACACAGTCACGCCGCGCGCGCACAGCACAAGGAAAGCCACCATCAGGCGGACGCTTCGCTTACAAGCACCGGGATATATACATCCGAGATGCGCCAAAATCCACGTGGGGCACAGGCCGGTGCTTCCATCCCGGAAGCAACGGTATTCCACTTGGAGCGTGCGGGCACACCTCCTGTACGCATGTGGCCAACCCTCAGGAGCCTCTGATTTCTCAGCCTCCGCTGCCGCGGCGGCCGCCTCTGCGCTCGGTCGGCTGTTCAGACCTCACAGTCTGGGGCAGGGCGGTGTTGTGAAGCCCGACAGCATCGGTGCAGGCGTGCGGGGGATGAAGAGAGGAGCAGGCAGGGGAAGGAGAGAGGCAGGGCGGTTACCGGACAAGGGGCGTGCGAGGGCATGCAGTGCGGACAGGCCGACCGCCGTCGACAGGCAGCCGTGTGGTGCGGTGAGAGATAGGACACACGGCACGGCATGACAACATGGCGAGCCCCCCGCCCCCCCCCCCCCCCCGCGAGAGCAACGCCCTTGTCAGAACAACAGCAGATGTTGTTTCCGTCAAAATTTGGGACTTTACTGTTGCTCTCGCAATGGGGGGGTGGGTAGGGAGGGCGGTCAGGCAGTAGCACTGTTTTGAATTTTGAGGGTTGCATTGGTTTCATTGCCCGTCCCAACGCACTGGGGGGACGTTTTTGTGGTGGATGAGAGTGGGACAGTGTCCCTCTGCTCACAACTGCCGCTTCTGCCCCTTGGTCGGTGCTTCTCATGACCTTGAAGTTTGGAGGCTGCTCACCGGGACGGATGTGGGGAGTGTGACACAGGGCCAGGGGTTCCGGATCACCAAGTGTTACCCGGTGGTGCCCAGCATCTCCAGGCAATTTGCCATTGGTTTGTGTTGGGAAGATGAACCATCCAATTGGAGTGCCACTTGGAAAGGGTGACGGGGTCCTTTTTTGGGGGGGCCTGGGCGGTTAAACATGCTTTGGAGACATGGCACAGTACCAATGCCGAATCACCCTAAGGGGGCGTACCGTGCGCTGTGCGCGCGCTGTGCGAAAAGTTGGCTGTTCTCCACCACCGGGAGTTCGGTAAGTTCAGAAGATTGAAAGGACGCCATTAAATGGCTGCTGCAGTGGACGGGGCTATAGGGGGCAGAATTTAGGTCCCTGGGACCCATGGCAAGCATCAGATGTTTGAATTTTTGAGTTTTGAATTGATTGTGCATGATTCCGCAGGTGGGTGGTTTTCAGGGTTGTTACCTGGATAATCACCGTAATAATTGGCACTGTGCCCGCGCTGTGCCCGCGCTGTGCGAAAACGCCCCCTAAAGCACAATGATGTGAACCATTCTGGGTTAGCGTCAGTCCACCGTATCCACTGCGCTATCGATGCCACAGGTGCAGCCACAGGGCCACACCGTGCCCCCAGGGAGCTAAAGAACAGGTTGGCAATCACAGGGGATGGTGTCCTGGTGAATGCTGTCATTACCCTTGCCTGTGGGGAGGGGAGAGGGCATCGACGGGTGGGTCAGGGCAAGGATCATTTCGAAAAAAAGCCATCCTACCCAGATTGATGGTTGGGGCTAAGGGGGAGCAGCGTGTGTGGCTATTGTTTTTTTGGAAACACAAAACCAGAGTCCACTGCAGAGGTTCCAGATCAGGATGGGCCAGCATATAATACACGTCATGCACTCATCCCATAGGGTGAAGGGCTGGGGTGTTGGTGGCTAGTGCAGTGGGTCAGTGGTCGCTTGCTGAATTTCAAATGGAAAATAAACATGGTGGTGTCATGTGGGCGATCGCCCCAGCTCAGGGCCCGGGGGCCAAGCAGCCATATGGGGGTGCCGTGCACGTGGAAAGCTACCGGGGCTGCTTTCCCGAGGACAAGGGAGTTGGGCAGTGAGGAAGATGGACATAGCCGGGGGGGGGGGGGCGTTGCCATGGGCAGCAGGGAGGGAACAGGGGTGGGGGGAATGCGGTCCGCATTTTTCCGCATTTTTTTTCGCATTTTCCGGGCGGGTCCCTTGGTGTAATGTTCAAGAGGCAACATTCTAGTGGCATTGTCTTGTAGTCAGTCAGTCTTGTAGTCTTGTAGTCAGGCACAAAGCAGGGGGGGGGGGGAGGACAGTGCCGATTTTGGCGAGCTTATCAGAAACTTAATTGTGTTTGATCCTGACATGTCTCTCCACCCACTCGAGGGACTGGCGCTTGGCCGGCCCGCACCTCAGTGACCCAAAACGCCTGACGGACAGGGCGACATGTGCCACCGGCCGAAGCAATGGCCCCTTGACAATCAAGGTAGAGGGTCTCTTCCTGGGAGGAGAAGTGTGAGCCCAATAAGATGCCTACCAGCTCAGCCTTATACGAATTGGGGGCGCCGGGCACCCTACAGACAGCTATGCGACCGTCGCGAAGCACAGCTGCTGCCCCAGCGGAGGGGGAAAGGCCGCACTTGCTGCCGTCAGTGAAGGCCCCATGTGGTCGGTTTTGGGATGGCAGGAGGTAGACCGTGAGCCCGGCCACGGAAACAACAGCGACCGAGTCTCGCATGAGTGCTGAGGCCTCCCAGGTTGCGAAACCAGGGGGCTGCCTACTCTTCGGCGTGGTGCCCAGCATGGATACAACGTGTTCAAAACGGGCATATGGTGTTGGTCCACCCCGCTGGCAGGTGTCAAATTGGCCGAGCTGATTGCGGTGCAGAGAGTCAAGGATGTGTGTTGGATGCAGTGTGGGGAAGTGGCCGAGGCCTAGGCCGTGGCTGCGGTGTGTGTAAAGATTTTTGCGGGCTATGAGGGACCGCAGACCCAAGACACCCATGGCAAATTTCTCAAGCACCGCGGAAGTGGAATGGAGTTGATCCTCGGTGAGGGGTAGGCACTCAGTGCGGTAGAGTAAAGTAGGCAGGACGGCATTGTCGACAAGCAGATTTCTATCCAACACCTGGATGGGTAGGGAGTGTAGCTCATTTAGTTGAGACTTGAGTTCACTCAGCACGAGGTCCACTGCAGCCGGGTTATGTAAGAACTGGGGGATGGGGTGGCCAAGATGCATCAGGCATGGGGAGAGCATAAAGGGACACGTCACCTTGGAACTCCAATCTGTTGCGTCCGGCGCTGGTACGAAGGTCTAGATGGAACATGTGGAGGATTGCATGGGAGAAGGCGGGTGAAAGTATTTTTGGAGGATGGGCAGAGTGGGGAGGGACTCATTTTTGGTGATATTGAGTTGGCTGGCGATGAGGCTGAGGGGGCGTACCGTGCGCTGTGCGCGCGCTGTGCACGCGCTGTGCGCGCGCTGTGCGAAAAGTTGGCTGTTCTCCACCACCGGGGTTTCGGTAAGTTCAGAAGATTGAAAGGACGTCATTGAATGGCTGCTGCAGTGGACAGGGCTATAGGGGGCAGAATTTAGGTCTCTGGGACCCATGGCAAGCATCAGATGTTTGAACTTTTGAGTTTTGAATTGATTGTGCATGATTCCGCAGGTGGGTGGTTTTCAGGGTTGTTACCTGGATAATCACCGTAATAATTGGCGCTGTGCGCGCGCTGTGCGAAAACGCCCCCATGAGTGCATGTTGGACTAATTCCGCTTGCTGCTAACTCTGCGGACTCTGGGACCGGGACCGAGGTATAGGGGAGGAGATGCCGTTGACATACGCCGACACCGTGACCCCATGGCCAGGTAGCGTAGGGGGATATCAAAAACTACCACGACGAGGAAACATTTCAATTGCAGGTGTGGTCTCTTGAAAATTTTCGAGTGGGGCTTGGGTTGTCGTATCAAAGTAGTGGAGAGGATCACGAGTAAGGACATCAACATGGGAGTATTTTGATTGACCAAAGGTGGGGAAACTTCCGTTCGTGACTAAGGAAGTGAGGTTTTGGGGGGTTGGGACGGGTTTCGGGGCGGGTGTTTGGGAGAGTCTTTGGAGGCACTTTCGTTAGGTCCCTCACTGGTGGCCAGCGGTTATAAGGAATGGGGAACGGGCGGAGATACCGTTTGAGGGTCGTCCACGGTAGTAGACTTTGTTGGATTGTCCTCCACTTGGGATGGTTCGTCCACATTAGTGGGTTTTTTTGGAATGTCTTCCACTTGGGATGATTGAGTGAGATAGGAAGCTTCGTTGGCATCATCTAAAGCCGATCCAGAAGGAGCATCGGGCCGAGATAAAGCGGGTTGGTCCTTCTTAGGAGTTCAGGGATTGGGGGCTTTAAAGGGGGGAGAGTTGCAAGAATGTAGCGGGGTGTTTGATGGAGTGTCGGGGAGGTATCGCCGGATGCTGGAGGACGCAATTTAGGGAGAGAAAAGGGGTGAAGGATAGAGCCGGGTGTGGATTGGTTTTGAACGCTGGTTGCGAAACCAAGTTTGGAAGGAATATGGGTGGAAAGGGATCGTTAGGAAACGGTGCTTTTTTTTGGAAGCGGCAGCAGAGCAGTCGACAGCCGAGACGATACTGAGGCTGTTCTAGAGCGAACAATTTTGACTTTTGGCAGTGTGCCGACGGTCGAAGTGGACGACGGGTTTTTTTCGGGCACAATGAACAGAAGGTACAGAAATCCAAATCAACGGAAAATGAAGCGGGCAAAGCATGTATGCTACAGCAAAAATTATGTCAAAAGCCGTCAATGCACGTCAATGCCAAGGCCTGGGGCCTGATGTGCGGCAAACCAGGCGCTGCTAAAACAGAGAGTTGTTGGAACCTTTTGGCCCCACAGCATGCGCATGCATTCACTCTCACTGCTCGGTATGACGAACAGGACCACTCCCTCGCTGCACGGCGTGGCGTATAGGACCCCCACAGCATGGCGTGCGCGTGCGGCCATACGCCTGCCGCCCGAAAACGGACATTAATGCCGCGAAGCACACATTTATCATACGGAGGACAGCCTGAGTCAGCCTTCGCAGGTTGTGTCCGACCCAGGCCTGGGCATCGTACCGCCCGTGCATCGCCCGGCGACGCACGACGTTCCACCGACGCAGTCCGGAACGGACTCGTTGGTCACTGTGCCGGAGGCTCGCCGTCTGCCGCCGTCGTGTCGCGCGCGCTCCCGCTGGCGCGGGCCGCGACGATGGTGTGCATGTTTGCCACGGCGTGCGCCTCCGCCGTCACTCCGCCCCCGCCGGTCCGGTCCTCGGTGACCGTCGACGCCCGCCCCGGGGCCGCCGTGACGCCGTTCCCTCATTTTTGGAAAAGGTCCTTCGGCAGTGGGCACGCCAAACTGACGCAGCGGGCGGACTGGCAGGCGCACCTGAAGCGGGCGGTCGCGGACCTGGGGCTGGCTGGGGTCCGGTACCACGGGCTGTTCGACGATGACATGGGGGTGGTCACCGCCCCCGGCGTGTACAACTTCACGCGGGTCATCGCCGCGTGGGACTACCAGCGCTCGCTCGGAGTCACCCCCATCGTGGAGCTCTCCTTTATGCCGGCGTTCCTCGCAAATTGCTCGTGGCGGGACCCGGGAGCCCCGGGCGCGGCGCCCATCAACCCCGGCAAGCCGGCGTGCCGGCACACCGCAATGGCGTACCGCGGCATCACCGCAGTGCCGGCCGTCGCGGCCGACTGGTACGACCTGGTCCGCGCGACGGCGCAGGCGGCCGTGGACCGGTACGGCGCAGCGGAGGTCCGGACGTGGGCCTTCGAGGTCTGGAACGAACTGTGGGGCGTGCCGTTCCCGGACGCGTACATGGCCCTGTACAACGCCTCGGCCCGCGCCGTCAAGAGCGTGGACCCGCTGCTCCGGGTCGGCGGCCCCGCGACGGCGCAGCTTGACCACGCGGCGGACTTCGTGTCGCGGGCGGCCGCGGCGGGGCTGCCGGTCGACTTCGTGTCGACACACATGTACCCCACGGACCCCCAGTGCGCGCGCGGCGCGCGGTGGGACCCCGACTGCCTCACCCGCCATGTCAGGGCCGCGCGCGCCGCAGTCGCCGCGTACCCGTTCTACCTCACGGAGTACAACGTCGGCTGCTGCCTGGGCTACGCGCAGCACGACACCGGCGCGGCCGCGGCCTTCGCGTTCCGGCAGGTGGGCGCGCTGTCCGGCGTCGTCGACGTGCTGTCCTGGTGGACATTCAGTGACGTCTTCGAGGAGGGCGGGTTCCCGGGGACGGAGTTCTCCGGCGTCTACGGGTTGATGACGTACCACGGCGTGCCGAAGCCTGGCTGGCGCGGCTTCCAGCTCCTGAACCGCGCGGGCGACCACCGCGTGCCCGTTACACTTCGCGAACCGCAGCTGGTCGCCGATCCCGCCGCGGCCGCATGCGTGACGGAAGAGCGCACCAATATGTTGGGCTTCACCACCGCCCGCCGGAACGCGACGGACGCGGGGGCCTGCTGCGCCGCCTGCCGCGCCGCGACCCCCACCGACTGCGAATTCTGGTCGTGGCACGCGCCGTCGGCGTGCGAGCTGAAGTCCTCCGACGCCGGGCGCGCCGTGGCCCCGGCGTACACGTCCGGCTCCCGCTTTGCGCCCGCCCCGCCGCCCCCGACACCTGCCGGCTCTCCGCTCTCCGCCTTCGCCACCACAAATGGCACCGCCGCAGGCCTGCGGGGGTTGCGGGTCTTCCTGGGGCTCTGGGGTAACCCGGACTTCGCGGACGCGACCCGCGATCGCGTGGTGCAGGTCGCGGTTGCACACGCGGCGGACGAGGGCCCCAAGGCTGTCATGGGCCACCGCATCGACGAGATGCACGCCAACCCCCGTGCGGCTTGGGTCGCGATGGGGTCTCCGCGGGCGCCGTCGGCGTCGCAGATCGCGGCGCTGATCGAGGCCTCCGAGGTGCGGCCGGAGGCGGTCGCCTTCGACACCGCCGGGGCCGTCACGGTGGTCTCGGTACACATGACCCCGAACAGTGCGGTCTGCCTTGATTTTGACTGAAGGGACCGCTCGTGTTGAAGGCGCAGTGGACTCGGACAGGCAAAGAGCGACGATCAGGCCCGCACGGCGCGGACAATCACTCCTGCCTTTACAGCACGGCGATGGTCACCGCTCCCTGAACATCAATCACGTTGTTGCTGAGTCCTTGTCCGCCCCAATCCGCCGCCAGACCGAGACGTCAGCAGCAGCAACCGCCTTTATAACCGCCTTGAACATGCCCCCCCTTCAGCCGCGCAGACCGCCTGCATGGGGAACGGTGGTGTGTGCGGTGCTCCAGAGGGCAACACCCTCCGATTCGCAGAACGGATCTACGACGTGCTGCCTGTGGCACCGGATTGATGGGCAGAGGGGTGTCGGAACGTGCTTTTATCTTTCGCTAGAACTGTCCCCGCGGCCCACAATGTGCCTCCCGGCCTCCGGTATGGCCTGCTCCGTCCCTCTGCATCCCGAGGTCCTCTCCCAGCACCTCCACGCGGCCCCATCGCCGTGCGCATCCGTCCGTTGTCGCACGTCCAATCAAGTGGAGGGTATCACCAAAGGATGGTCAGGTTCTGGTGGAGGTCTGAGCTGGAAGAATGTGGGCTGTGGCGTGGCCGAGCGTGGTCCTCATGGAGGCACGCGTGCAGTGGGGGCCTCCACCTGCACTTGGATGTCCAGGAGGGCCACCAGGCGGTGGAGGCGGATGTGACCGGGGTGGCCGCAGGTGTGCAGGAAAAAAGGCTGTGATGGTTTGTGAAGAGAGGCATGGATTGATGATCGTGGGCCGTCTGGGGGGATCTGTGCAGATCTCTCTCTTTTGTACGTATGGCAGTGGCGGATTCTCTTGTGACGGTGGTCTTTGTTGGCAGTGGCTCAGGCTCACGGTGTCTGCGGATAAGAAGTCCTGACACAAACGTGCCCAGCGTTCCTGGCTTGGAAGACGCTTGCGTTTGTGTGTTTTGCGCTGAAGGCCGGCTGTCCATCTCGTTGCAGCCGCGTACACCGGTTGGCCGCTCTTCTGTGTGGCTAGCCGTGAGCGCTCTGGTGGCACTGTGCGTCGGGAAGGAGCCGAGAGCGGGGGTGTTCCGTCATCAAAACCTAAGCCACAGGTGCATCTCCATTGCACAGCGCGGGTGCCACTCGCCGGGGTCCGGCGAATCTCTGGGCCTCTCTTTGTGCAATCGAAATCGGGGCCCACGTCCAGCCCGAGAGCAGTTGCTCCTCTCCCCCGACCTCAAAGCGTGAGCGCCTTCGCAGTGTTCTCCGGCGCGCGCAAGGCCATCGAATACGAACGGGAAGTCGAACGGGACCGAGTGCCTGGTCCAGTGCTACGGGCTTCACTGCCGAAACAATCGAACAACGATGATTGACAGGATTGCTCAAAGTGGCATTTAACAGTACGCATTTCGAACCTTCTTTCGGAGCATCAGGCCCTCTTTCCGCCACCTCAGACATGATTAGGATGGGCGACTGAGGCCCCGCACCGGACGCAAGTAGTTCCTACTGAGTTCCGTTTGTGCAAGAGGCACGACTGACTGAAGTGACACATGGCGCAGGGCTGGCTCTTAACGCGACGCGGGTCCTTTGCCGGACGCTAGTGGCATGCCAGTGCAGACCGTGCGGCTCTTGGGGGCCCTGCTCTGTGCCCTCCCCTCCCCTGCCCCGCCCAGCCCGCAGGTCATCAATATCGCGATTCGGGGGTCATGTGGCCCTTGAACTTGTGGATACCCCCGAGGCCACGGCACCGCACGTAGAACACAGGCATCATGGGCGCCCAGATTGTCGGCAGTTCGATCCTTCGAAGGGCGCCCCCTGAGGCACGCCTGCGCGGCAGGGACTCGGTGGCGACTGACGGTTCGTTGACAGCGATTGGCGCCCAATGCATGGCTTTTGGCGATGGGTAGAGTTTGGTTGGTGGTGAGTAACCGCGCGCACGGCGGCCGGCGGGTTGCATCGCGCAGGACGCCGGAGTGCCCTGTTTGGCACTGCCTCAACGCACTTCGGGACGGTGGGCCCCACGTCATCACAACACGCGGCCGTTCAGGGCCCACAGTTTCGTTGAAGGCGCGTTGGGCAATGGCCGCACTGCCTGCGGTTTGGTTCACGAGGGTTTGCCGGTGACGGAGCTAAGGGAATCCGGTGAACAAATCACACCCGGTGGCCCCATGGCGGTCCCCCCCACCCCACCCCACCCCCAATTTGAGACCCCGACGTCCCCCCGGCCCGACGCACGTCCAACTGCTTTTGTGCGGATGATTGCACAGTTGAGTGCGACGGGCCGTGATGACCGCCCCGTTTCGGCACTAAAGCGGTCCGATCCGGCGGCCCCCACCCAATCACAACGCGTTCAGGGCTGACAGTTCTGTGGCAGGCTCCATGGGCCATGGCCGCACTGCCGGGGGTTTGGGGCACGAGGGTGTGCAGGTGACGGGACGGAGTGAGTGTGCGGGGTTGGCCCTTAGGGCCCGTCGCACTCACCCCCGCACGCACGGGTGCGGCGCAGACATTGGTCTGAGGTGCGTATACGGCCGGTGATGGGGCTACCCCCGTGAGCTCGCTGCTGCCAGGCAGAAGGGAAGGCCGTACGGTGGAGAGTGTCTTGCGGCGAATCCGGCCTCGGAGCCCGCTGACGCCTTGACTGCTGCGTGTCATTGAGCTTCCCCTGCAGAGATCCTGCCGCTGGACGTACAATCGAAGCACCAGATATTGTGCCACACTGCCTGCCTTGCCCAGCACAGCCTATGGGTTGCACAGCAGCGTGCTGCTCAGCTTCGACCATCCTGACCATCCTCTGCTTAGGCACAGTAGGCGAGTGACGTCTCGCGGTGCGGAGCAGACATGTGCTCATAGATTGCCATGGAGAAACTGTTGTCATCGATGTTCACAGGGTGAACACCATCGTCAGATTTTGGCCAAGGTGCAGTACCTTGGGGGGTGGGGGGGGGGAGGACCACACCGGGAGGAGAAGGCAACCCAAACCTAAGTAAGGGGGTCGCCCCTGCGGGGGGTTGGCAGCCCGCTACGCGGTTGTCCATTGGGCAGCGACCTAAAACATGTACTGCCCGCAAGTAGCTAAGTTCTGGGGCCTTGGGCACGCTTATGAGACACAGCGTCCAAACCAGTGGTGGGCACTGCACATGACCAACCAGGGGGTGGACTCACACCAGTCCCTAGCTCCGAGGCGTGGACAGCCCGAAGTGAAGTCCTCAAACGGGGAGCCCCTCAGCAGCCCAGAAAGCAAAAGAGCAACAACGCAACACATTCACCCCAGAACAACCCCAACAGACACCAGTGACAGATCAGTTTGTAGATTTGGAGACATGTGCAAAAGTGCCCGGTGCCCCTGGCACCACCCAACTGCGAGTGGGACAACCTGACAGCCACAATGGGATGCAGGGAGCGACATGCTACCCCCCCTGGCATCGCACACCAGAAGCAGTGAGCATGCCAGCAGAAAAAGAAAGAGCCCGAAACTGGGAGGAACGCAAGCAGCAAAACAACTGGGCGCAGGGCCGCCCCACACACGGCAGTGAGACGAGCACTGCAGCAACTACCAAATGCGGCGCACGCCGAGGAAGCCATCAGCAAACACCCCCCCCCTCCCTCTACAAGGTGCCCACGTACTGCACAAGGGCGGGGGTTGCGCCCCGCGCGCCGAGAGGTGCCCGCCACGGGGGTGGCAAAAGGGCCGTGAACAGCCAACTGCGCACGGGACAGTCCACGTCGTACGGAGATGTGAAACCCTCGTACGGGGGGGCAGGCGGGAGGGACAGGAGGGGGTGCGCGACATGGGCACCCAGGAGTGCCACCAGACAGGGGAAGGAGCAACACAGACACACAGAACGCGGGAGCCACACCAAGAGGGACAAGGGCGAGCACAGCAGACAAGGAGGAGGGCCACAGCAAGGCAGGAGAGGCAACCAGAACAGCGGGAACAGGAAACCAGAATGGAGCGGATGGTGGAGCGTGCGCATGGGAGGCAGCGACAATAAAGGGGATGGCTTGGCCAGCCAGCCCTGTCGCTACCACGTGCCAGGGCAACCCCTGCTCAACCGGCATCAGGTGGGGGGTGTCTCCCGCAGCCCAAATGGGCTGTTTGCGCAACAGGAGCGGGAGCCCATCAGGGGCAGACCAGTGAGGGGGGAAAGCATATATGGTGGACGGCCCGGACAGCGCGTGGAGGAACAGGGCACCTGGGCCTCACAGAAACACAGCGAGGCAGGCTATGGACGGCCTGTGGACAGAGGACAGCCTGTGGACAGCAAAAACAGTCAAACGACCCCGGCAACAACCAGCACATCCTCAATACGCCAATTATTGGGCGCCGCTGACGCGCAAACAGCACACTATGCCACATTCAGCACAGCCCCAACACACCAACTACCGGGCTCCGCGAACGCGGAAACGACACCAGCAATAGCACCGGCCGCAGCGGCCGACAGAAAGCAGCGACCCGACGCAACATGCGAAGGGAAGAACGGGTGACTGTCCAGGGCCCCGTAAAGGAGCAACAACCAGACGGAATGTCACACAGGGGGGGGGGGGGTGCCGGAGAAATTTTGTTGCATGGAATCGGACCGAAAATTCCTGACGCAACTTTCACACCCATTTTCAAGGCCCGTACACCTTTTTTTTTTTGGCAATCAGGTGGTTGAACAAAGCGCCACCGTGACAGTTTCATGGACCCAAGCCCCAACAGCGTGCCCGTCTGCATGTGCAGTGCGTCCTACACACTGCAGTCCCCCACCACAGCAGCTCCATCCTGTTAATGGGCCGCTTTTCTTTCCCACGAACGTCTGTCTCATCTGATGCCATCCAGACAAAGTTCAAGGCTGGAGCTGCAGCTGCAGCCAGACGCAAGAAGCAAGCAAACGACGATGTCTGTTTCTGGAAAATGAGCATACGTAAAACAGGCAGTTTTATCGATTGGGACAGAATTTTATAGTGACGTAATTTGGGGACACATAATTTTCTCCAGACAGCCCCCCCCCCCCCCGTAGGCCTACGTACTGTCTTCCTTTGTGGGCTTGTTGACTTCTATACGGATAACCAATTGCAAGGGCACACTGAGACACGCGACACACTGGGACGTCCACAAGGTTTTTGTGTTGAAACTGCATGCAACAACAAGGGCCCCCATGCCCATCAATGGCTGTGAGAAAGTGCTTTACTTGTGTCAAGCTGGGTCATGGAACGGATGACGATGGGGATGCATGTGGGACGATGCTGCGAGCAGACCCGAGGGTCGTGTTCAAGCTACAGTGCGGGCGCTGCCTGCCCGTTTCCACCATGCATGGCAGGCCCCTGTCCAAACCACACTAGGCGCTGTTTCCACAATTTCGGGTGCCGATCCCTTTATTGCCCTGTGGTAGCCCCCCTAGTGGAGTAGGATTGGGGATGTTGGGAGGGTGTACCCTGGTGGGATGCACAAGAAATCCCCGTGATCAATTTTAGGGTCAGGTTCTGAGAATTCCCCGCATCACATCCTCTAAGGTTTTCCCCCTCCAACATGTGGGGCACATTTTTCATCCCCACGCCTTTTCCGGGCTACATGTACCCTGCCCCCCCTTTGCAAACTCCCCCCCCTTGCAATCCCCCCCCCCCACCCGGGAGACTGTCACTTCCATGTTTTTCTAGTTAACATGTATTGTGCTGGTTTGTGTTGCCCATCTGCTGTACGCATGGCCTTGCATTGCTTTCCGATTACTACAAATCAAGCACCTGTGTGTGTTCTGTGATATTCTCTCTCCAAAGGCGTTGTATGGGTGTGTTGTGTTGCTACTTCAGACCCAAGATGTTTTCTCCCGGTGACCATGTACGGTCATCCCTGTCATGCAAACTGAGCATGTGCAACAGTTCAACGTGTGTTAGTCTCGTACCCAGAAGTTCTTCACCGTTCCTTTGGATCCTCAATAACATTAGTGTCGGATGAAACACATTGGCACCGCATCAATGCGAAAGTCGCTTCACACGTGTTCTCTTTGCTTGCATCGGTGGAGGGTACCACAGTTTGCCTTGAAATACCCTTGCAATCCCCCCCCCCCCCCCCGGGAGACCGTCACTTGGCGACCGTCTCCCCCCCCCCCACCCGGGAGACCGTTGCGCGCTAACCCGGGAGTTTGCAAGGGGGGGCAGGGTACCCCCTTCAACTTTCCTAGGGTTTCCAGGGAACTGGTGCACAATGTGCGTATTATTTGTGCCTGGCAATGTGCACAGCGCGAAGCGCAAGAGAATTTCTTCCCGAGGAAATGTTTTTGATGTGGGTGGGTGTGGGTCGGCCAAGATTCGCCAGGACCTTAAACGAACCCCTCACCCCAGCCCGCGGGGTCCTTGAGCAACAGCCCGGCCCAGCGCTTCCTTTGGCCTCTGCTGCCCCGCAGAACGGTCTTGACGCCATGCCAATGAAGTACTACAAGTTGGGGGACACCGGGCCGGAGGTGTCCGAGATCTGCCTTGGCACTATGACATGGGGGTCTCAGATGACCGACGAGGCCGCCGCGCACGCCATGTGCGACGCGTACGTGGCTGCGGGGGGCAACTTCATCGACACCGCCGAGATGTACCCCGTGCCCCCAAAGCCTGAGTGGCTGGGCTCGACCGAGCGGTACCTTGGGAACTGGCTGGCCGCAAACCCCGGCGTGCGCAAGAAGGTGTGCAATCCCGCTGCTGGACCCAGGCCATGGGTGTCGACACAGGGCCCAGTGATATGGTTTCACACGGCCATCAGCCACCGGGGCACAAGGGGGGGGTTGGGTTGGGTTGGGTTGGGTCAAGGCCTCGCCTGGTCGCCTACCCACGGTCCGCGCCGCCTTCCCTGCGGGACCCGACTGGGCGGCCGTACCCGGGTGTCCGGTCACAAGGCCTACCGGACTGTTGACCGCCCCCAGACCCCGCGGTGGCGCTCGCGGGCGGGAGATGCCGCCGTGCCTGTGTGTATGTGCCCTTGTGTGTCTGAGGGGGGGGGGGGAGGGCTGTGGCACACCTGCTTGCTCCATTGTTGTTCGGCGTTGGCGCGGGGAAGTGTGTGCCTGGTGCTCCAGGCCCCGGCAGGGAGGCTGGAGAGCCTGACGCTGAGCCCGCCGGGGGAGATGTGGGCCTGGGCTCGCAACCTCCACGTCACAAGGACATGCTACCCAACCACTCCACGACTGCCTATTGGCACGGGAAGGCGGTGGTACGTGGCACGACTGGGGTCAGACCCGCACTCCTTGACTGCCTTAGGCACAGGTGGTGCTGCCTCGCGGGCTGGGTCCGGCTCCCACGGCCGAGGGCGTACCCTGGGCAGATGGAGGGGCACCACAAGGGGGGGGGGGGGGCACCAATGGACCCTCTGTGGACCCAAAATGATGTGGTCGGTGTGTAAGTGAAAGTGGTGATTGGCGCCGGAAAAATTTTTGGGAGCCCACAGCGAGGGGTAACGTCCTCTTTTACCCGTGCTTTTACCCCATGTGTGTATGGTCAAAATGCTCACATTTCAGTGGGCAAATCAAATATGGCTCAAAAACAAAAAGAAAAATTGATCCCCCCCCCCCCTCTACAATCCCCCGGGCCGATCAACTGGCATCAGTTGGACTGCGCTCCCATCCACTGTACCCCTTCCACCCCACACCACACAAAGAAGCCATGCTACTGTGCACACCCTTTCCACCATGCAAACGTTTCAAAGCTGAACCACACACGCTTTCCACACTGGATGTGTCCAAGCAACTCGATTTTTCCGTAGCCTCACCAGTGGCTGTCTCTTTGGGCGCACAGAAGGCCGCTAACATTCTGCAATCCGTTCAGCTCGAAATATTACTAATGGGGGATGGTAGAGAGAGCAATGGTGGGTTCTGATTGACTGAATGCCCCCGCCACAGGCACTTTCAGCCTTTAGTCCAATAAGTCGTGTGTGCTTCATGATAAAGCTGCTATCCACTATGTACAGTGTAACAAACCTTATGTAGACCATACACAGCATATTGACAGACCAAGGGCTATCCATGCTTTAGTGTTGGACAGAGTCAGAAGAATCTGATACAGGAGGCGTCCATGGTCGTCCTCGGCAATTCCGGCCTTAGAAGTTGACTATCTAATCCCCTGTGCTGTGACAAGCGCGTGGACACGTGAGGGCGAGGTCCTGAATCCCCTGCATTCGGAAACCAATATATCAAGAGGACCACTCAAACACTCATACGTCATTCGCAGAAGAAGACATACAGCAAGGCGTGCCCTGGGATGAGGGCAGACGTGTGTCCCTCACGTCTGTGCTAAAACCATCCGAGCTGCCATCCCATGAAATGGTGGAGGCCGTACCAGAAGCTCCCAAATCTATTCCGGAGTCTGTGCAGTCCGTGTCTGGGTCTGAGCCCTTGGTGTTACATCCCACACACCAGCAGCCCCCGTGCCACGAGCACTAGGCAGGGAGCTCTGGCGAAGCGCACGGCCTGCAGGCATGGCAAGCGCATTCGCGTGGGAGCAGGTCGGCCCCATACAAGGAGCTTCGGAGACTGGGGCAGGCCTGCCTTGCCAAGGCAGATGTCTGGTATCACTGAACATTTGGACCAGTGATGATTGGCAATAGTGATGGCTGATACCACTGACAGTCAGGACCAGTGATGTTTAGCACCCGCAATGCGGTATTGATGAGGTGCTGGTTATCACTGGTAATACTTGTCACGGTGATAATTTCGATAGTGATGGTTAGCACCTGTGACACCAAGCACGAGTCATAATTAATACTAGTGATGATTGGCACCATGGAAAATCAATACCAATGGTACTGAATACCGCTGATGGCTAGCAGCATTTATACCAGTATCCGTTCGCACCACTGATGATACTTAATGAAACCTCCGCCTTTCTAACTTGAATCTGCAGCCGAATGCAGTGGTGCTCAAGGATGCACATTTTGCATTGCATCTCAGCAGCGGCCATTATGGCTGTTGCCCAGATGCGCTGTGGGCAGTACCCCCCAACCCCGCTTGTGTAGTCTTGAAAATCTGACATCAGGGCCACTTGTATAGTAGTACAGCAGCTGCCCTATCATCCCGGTATCATCCCAGTTGCCCAACGTCAAAGAGGGCAACTTAGCGACGGCGGTTGGATGTGCACCCATGTCAGGTGCTGTTCAACCGACTCCTCTTGGTGGTGGTGTGTGTGTGTGTGTGTGTGCGCAGGCAGTATCCCGATGGGCGGCCCCTTCTCAGCCCAGAGCGCCGACCTCCACACGCTGTGGCGAGTAAAGAGGGCGGGGAAGAAACTGCGCAATTGGGGAGACCTCAATATTTCCGACGAGGGATACATTTACTGGCAACGCGGCCCCCTGTGGTTCAGCCTCTGTCAGTTTCGTGACAACATTTTGTTCGCTTCGAACCACAGGCCAGGGGCCCACACCAGTATCATCCAGACGGTCACAGAAACCCTGTCCAGTGTCTGGGACCTTGAAGTCCTATGCCCATGCACCGACGAGGGGGAAGACTGCTGTGTTGGAAACTGCCTGACCCAGACAGCTCAGGCCCTGGGAATCAGCATGACCGTTGGGGCGGGGGTAGGACTGAGCACAACCCACCCCTCAGCGCTGAAACCGGGCTGGGACTGCGGTTTGGAAAACCGCTGATGACGCCCAGCCGGGCAGCCCCGGAATATCTCAGCTGCATTTTCACCAGCAGCCTCACGAGTGCACAGCCCTGGCTTGAGAGTTGGAGTGCGCAGATACTGTCTGCGTTGTCCTGGGTCCAGGTAGCACGCGCCTGCGATTACAAGCGCATGGCTGTGATGCGCGCGATGCACAAGACAGTGCGCCGTGTGTACTCGGCATCGCCATGGCGGGCAGAGAACACTATGCGCGCGGTGTACGCGATAGGCCACCAGCAGCCCTGCCCCCAGGCAACCACAGTTGACAAACTGCTGCACTGGCTTTTTCAAAACGCAGTATGGGACGGGAGCAACTACACCGACCAGGTGATCCCAGCTGAATTGCAACCGGAAGGATATACCCCAACCTGGTGCTCCGACATACACCTGCTCCAGGCACGCAGTGCCACTTTTTCAGACCGCCCTCCCCTTTGCCCTACCCCCTCTGTGTGTGCGCGGTTAGGTGGAAGCACCTAGCACAGGTTGCATTTATTGTTGACGGGACATCACGACCTCCTCCGTAGGTGAATATTGTGGTCTGTCATGAACGCTACACAATTGTCAGGGCAGGTGAGGGAGTGAATTGACGATATGCAGTGCAGCACATTGCCGCGTTTTCTGACAGACCGAAAGACGTCTAGGACAGCTCTGCTGTCCCTGAGGAGTTTTCTTTCACCGCTTTTCTTGCTCTGTTCTTGTTTTTGCGGTTCTCATTGTGTGTGTGCGCGCACGTCTACAGCGCGCCTACATCAACAGCAAAAATGCTACACACGCTGTACGAACTATGGCAGGCACGCCAGCTAAAGGACGCACAGAGAGTAAAAGCACTCCAAGCAGTGTTGCGCGATACCGCCCAGCAAGTGGGCCTACCGTTCCATGTCGCCGGAACCGTCGTAGTTCTAAACCTGTCAACCACACAGAAGACAGTGATCACAAACATCCTGAGGCAGACACTGCGTGACAACACCCCGAAAGAGTATGAACGCCAGGCACTGAGACACGGAGGACGCATTGTCCGCTCCAATCCACACACAATGCGATCGTGTTCCAATCGAAAGCCATGGCTCGGCCCCGACTACTAAAAAAAAAACCCCTGCCACCTGTGCCGAGTTCCAAAATCACGCATCAGAATACGGGGATGTCATTGACGGGGACGGACACATTGCACTGGTGCTGGTTGCACTGAATGTGGGGGGACATGGGGTTTTGAGACCCAACGACCCTGTGCCTGTTCCAGGTCAGGAGGCACGAGATAAAGCAATCTCCGGTATAAAGACCTTCTGTGCCCACCTGGACGTCCTTGTGCCCCCCCTTGGATATGCTGCTGCCAAAGTCTTTGTTCCCTGAACACGGGACACTGCTCCGTCAACCGAGACGCCTTTCTACATTTCTCGCATCATTCCATAAGGATTGTTGATAAGGGGTCGGGGGAACTCAGGGGCTTGTGTTCTGCATGGGTGTGGGAGAAAGTGACAAAATTCATGATCAGTGAAGAATTCTCACAGACAGGATGGACTGAGAAAGAGTGGGCGCAGGTAATCGGAGATGCAATTTTAGGTATGGAACTGGAACGCAACAAACGGGGGAAACGGTGCGTCCTGTATGTCCTGGCTGAAGCAAAATCACAACTAACTCAGAAATGGGTTTTCCGAGGGATTTCCGCCTCCCCAGCCCCAATCCTACGGCGTCAATTACGCCTGGGCGCAAGAGCCTTCACTTGTATGCTGCGCATGTTGCAAGCCGAAATCACACATAATTTCCAATACACAAACATCCAATCCGTCGCGGGATGGCTGAGTTTCGTGGCACACAAAGGGGCGCGCGCAATCACAGAAGTAGACTGCAAAAAGTAGTTTGACAACATACACACCAAAGACGTGACACGGGCATTCGGCAAGGCGACAAAGTGGCTGACCAAAACACGGCGCTGGCGACAGCAAGAGTTGCACTAGTCAATTCACAAAGCCACCCCAAAACTGGACAGGGCGGGGGTGGCCACAAGTGAAAATTGTTGGGTACTGCAGCACGACCGCCTGGCGCGAATGCTGAAATTCGAACTGCTCCATAATGATGTATTGCAGGCGGTGGGGGAACGGTGGAGCAGAGAAATTAGCATCCCGATGGGGGGACCTTTCTCCGCCCAAAGTGCAGACCTACACACCCTGTGGGGGGTGAAAAAAAGTGGGAAGAGACTGAGGGACTGGGTATCGCAGAATTTGCCAAAGGATGGGTACGTATATTGGAGCAGGGCCACCATGTGGTTCAGCCTGGCACAGTTCCACGACAACGTCCTGCTAGCTACAAACATACCCCCCGGCAGGCGCACAACACTGGTCCAGGAAGTTTGTGACCTCGTGTCTGAGATTTGGAGGTTGGAAGTCCTGTGCGATTGTGTTGATGCAGGGGCAGCCAGATGCGTGGGCGACTGCTTGAAACAAAGCCGCCGGGCCCTGGGAGTGCACATGACTGTGGGGGGCGGACAGAGCTACACTGTTGTACACCCCTCACCTCTCACTGACACCTAGGACTTGCGGCAAGGGGCCCCCCTCATCAGCCCAACACGTGCAGCAAGAGAGTACCTTCCGTGCATCCTTATTAGTAGTCTAACAGGCACCCTCCCCTGGCAAAAAACATGGGCCTCGCAGATCCTGTCTGCGCTGTAATGGGCTCAGCGGGCAATGCTATCTGGGTACAAGAAAATGACCGTGATGCGTGCGCTGCACAAAGCAATGCGCCGTGTGCATGCCGCCTCCCCGTGGTGGTCGGAAAACACTATGCGCGCCGTGTACAGCGTTGGCCACGACCTCCCCTGCCCAAGGCATACAGCCACGGCAAGGCTAGTCCACTGGCTCATTGGCAATGCCATTTGGAGTAGGAACCGATACACGGACAGGGAAATACCCACGAAATTTCAGCCAGAAGGGTACACACTAGCCTGGTGTGACGACACCGCATTGCTGCGCCACATTGCAGCACAGTCGTGATGCCAACTCCCGATACCCATCCGACCCCCTTCGTTTTTTTTGTGGGTGTGTGGCAGGGTGATTGCACCCAGCACACGTTAATACTAGGCTGTGGCATAGGTAGTTCACGAGCTCCTCCGCAGGCGGTTTTTGTGGTCTGGGGAAGGGAGAGGTTCATTGCTTCGCCCGGCACTGAACATGCTTCCATCACTGTTATCTTCACCAGACCAAAAGACGTCTAGGACAGCTCTGCTGTCCCTAAGGAGTTTTCTTTCCACCGCTTATCTTGCTTTGTTCTTGTCTCGCAGTTCTCAATGTTGTGTGTGTGTGTGTGTGTGTGTGTGTGTGTGTGTGTGTGTGTGTGTGTGTGTGTGCGTGCGTGCGTGCGTGCGTGCGTGCGTGCGTGCGTGCGTGCGTGCGTGCGTGCGTGCGCCACAAAGCAGGTCGACTCTGCGATGGTATGCCACACGCCCCAGTCACCGGCACTGCGCACTGGGCGCCACTGCGTACTGCATGCACAGGTGTACATCGCCAGCAAGGTCTGCGGGCCCGCCCCGCGAGACTTTGTCAACAAGGGCCGCGACACCGCCACGACGGAAATGCCCAATCTGGACCGTGCCAATATCCGTGCAGCCTGCGAGAGCATTTGCAAGCGGCTGCAGACCGATTACATCGACATCCTGTACCTTCACTGGCCTTCCAGGTCGTGTCGAACTTTCGAGTTCACGGGTGGGTCCAATGTCTTAAGTTCCCCCGGGGGAAGAGGGGGGGGGGGTAAGCCCACCCTGTTGGTGGGCATGGAGGGAGGAGACCTGCAGGCGACTGGACCCTTCCTTCATGAGCCTTGATGCGACGGGACCCCTGGTGCAGCGGCCTGCCCCTTTGTGTGGTACCCAGTGGTCAGTGTGATACCCAGAGGTTGTGCAGCCGCAGAAGTCAGGCCCCGGAACGCCCACATGCTGCCCAGAGGCTCCCTGTGTCGGTCGAGTATTTGTGCCCTCCAACGGGATTGGATGTTGGGACTTTGCTTGCCTGGAGTTGGGCGCTAGAACCGCTCAACCCGCCGGAGTCTCTTCAAGCTTTTGTGGGCACAGAAGGCTATGGGGGAGGGGGATTTACGACGGGAACACTTCTGTCTGGACCGCCCCCTTCAGCTACGGACAATTGGCTGTAGATATGGCAGGGGGTGTTCCAGTGTGCTCTCTCTCTCTCTCTCTCTCTCTCTCTCTCTCTCTCTCTCTCTCTCTCTCTCTCTCTTCTGCTGCCTGCTTACAACAACGAAGACAACAGCAAGGACGATCATGAGCTGTTCGTACTAAGTACACGGTATAGGCCTGCCCCCAGCGAAGCCCCCCTTGCCCCCCCCCCCCCCTTACAGACCGGGATATGTGGGCCAGCAGAAGCAAGTGGCCAAAACCACCAACACCAAGCACACCGACACCAACAAGGAGCCCCTTGAGCCAGGATCTTCCTCCACAAGGGGAAGGAGGGGACAGGGTGCAACAAACCCACTACCACTCCTCCTCCCCCGCCCCCTCCTCTACCCACAGCAACACAAGCTCCCCCGCCACCCAATGCCCCCCAGGGGAGAAAGAATTCGGAGGGCCCAGAGGAAACTGGGCATGGGGAAAGGGAGGAACAAGGGGAGATAATAGGACAGGGCAGACTGCGCTCGCCGAAAACGGTGCAGAGCGCAGAAGGAGGAGAAGGAAAGGACACAAGGGAAAGAATCATGGTGGTTGTCAGAAGCCCCTGTCAGGAAAATTATCCCGCAGATGCACACCCCAGCGCACACAAGTCAGTGCTGGAGTCGGCAAACCCAGCACGGACTCGGAGTGTGCATCTGGATGCACCGGTCAATGGCACGGGCAACAGCCCGTCTCCAGGACAGCCGACCCTGGAGTAGTCAAACAGGACAAGTCATCCAGGGGCTCCGTTGACACAACCAAAACACGTTCGGACCCACAGAGGGTCAGGATGAGCAGTAGCGAGAGGCGCCGCCAACGGCAAACAACCTAATACCGAGGCCTTGCCCCCCCCCCCCCCCCATTCCTGCAATCATGGGCCATGAACAATTTACTCCAGTGCAACCAGAATGACTCATTTGCTGTTCCGCTCACCAGGCACCCGGCCGCCGCTGTCCTGTTGGCGAAAGAAACCTCCAGTCTTTTGTTGGCCAGCATCTGTCTTATGTGCTGCTAGCGCGTGCCCTTGCACTGCGATGACACAGCTTTCCACGTGGGGTTATTTTACTTTCTTTCTGAGTTGTTTCTTTTGACCTGTTTGCGAAAGGCGCCTAGAGTCGGGTCTTCGGCCCATGACAAGCTTTTTTTTTCTCGCCTGTGGCGCACACATGACAGTCCAGACGTCTTCATACGGGGGGTATTTCTTCGGGGTTGGTTCGGGGGTTGGTTGACGGTAAGACCTCCCTGTGCCTCGCAGGCCAGCCCCTTTGTTCGGGGCCTCCATGTACAAGGCCTCGATGGAGAAGAACCACCCCTTTTTCGGGGACAACCCCTACGAGACGGTGCCAATCGAGGAATCCATCAAAGCCATGGATGAGCTGATCAAGGAAGGCAAGATCCATCACTGGGCCGTGAGCAATGAGACCTCCTTCGGAGTTTGCTCTATTGTAGGTCCCACTCTTGCTCCGCCCTGCCGTGTCCCGCCCTGCCCTTGGAGTGAGGGATACGAATACCCTCAGAACATGCCGTCCGCGCAGTGCAAAGTTTTGTTTGTCGGCAACGACTTGAACCCTCATTTTGGGCCCTTTCCGACAAGTTGCCGGGGTTTCGCCCCATTTGCTGGTCATGGATGGTGGCATGGTCTTCACAGTTTGTATTGTTGTCTACGTGGCGTTGACTCACCAAATTGCGTTGGCAAAAAAAGATGGCAAACGTGACTGCCGAGCAGCTCAACCAGCGAGATTTACTGCATGTGCACGCAGCGCGCGCGCAGTGCATGAACAGATGGCTCCTTACTCTTTGTGCCCCCCTCATCACCTTCACAGAGGCCTGCAAGAGACTTGGAGTTCCCAAGCCCGTCTGCATCCAGAACGACTTTTCCCTCGTGGACCGGCGCTTCACAACGGAATTGGCTGAGACCTGTGCGCCATGGAACCACAACATCAGCGGTTGCCCGTACGGCATCTTGTCCGGGGGAACGCTGACAGGTCCGGGAATGCACCAGACGGGCCAGGCTTAGGGGCAGAAAACCCCCGCCCCCCCGCCCCCCCGGCGGATGTGGGACGCCGCGGATCCCCACTGTTGTTTGGCCAAGTCTCAGCACACCCGAGGCGGCAAGAGGAACCGGAAGAGGCGGAGGAAGAGGACGAACCCATCGAAAGGTGGGAGGGATGGGAGCCAGAGGAGGAGGTGGAAGAGATGCACCCCCCCCCCCCCCCAGCATCCCCCATGTGGGACATTGAAGTGTGTACGTTGGTCCAGCGAACAAAACAGCCCAGGCTACACACGCCAGTCCACCTGTCCTTGGTCACTGGCCCTATTTGGTACGGTGTCACCGCCCATGAGGGTGTCGCTGGCGTTTCCGCCTCCCCTGCCGGTCTTGGCATTTGGACAAAAAAGAACCACTTTCCGCACCCCGCAGGAGCGATCTCCAATGACACCGCGCGTATCACTCAGGCTGTTGGATGCATTAAATCTAGTACCCATGGACAAGGACGACCAACTGGCCCTGGTCCACGACTCACCGAGGTCGGTGGAGTCACATGTGTCCACAGCCACAACGCTGATGTTCAGCACAGAGGGCTCACAGTGTGTAACGCCGTGATCTGCAGCTGATGGCAATGGGGGAACCCGACTGGCTATGCGCCAGCCGCTTGCAGCAAGCAGAGAGCGACCCTCCACCACTGAATGTGATTGACCTTAACCGCACCTGAACCCACTGGTTTTTCAACCTAAGGCCCCAGCAAAGCCCTGGTGTGGCCGAATGGGGCCAGCAGATTGCGCAGCACAGGAAGGGAGTGACCGCTGACCAGGATGTACGCCTGACCCAATAGAGCCCGAAGCATCCGCTAGTATGGGAGCCGTAGAAATGAGGACTGAACTTATGAACACAACTTGCACTGTGATGGCGCCACGCTACGGCCGGATGGACAGAAGGCGATGACAGCCGTGGGGCAGGCGCGGCCAGAGCCTAATCCGGGCTCTGCAACCTGACCATATTGAAGCTCCCGCCCCCCCCAAAGGGGGGGGGGGGGGGCGAAAAAAAGTTTGTGGACCGAAAATTGGTCTCCAATTTCGGGCCCCTTTTAGAAGCTTCATTTTTTCTTGAGGAAAAGTTTTCTAATGTGGTGGGTCGGCAGGGGTTGTCCGGGGCTCTAAGTGACCCCCGGAGGTCCTTTTGCACCAGCCTGCCCGCCTGCCTGCCTGCCTGCCCCTGATCCCAAGTGTAACCTGATTCAGTCGTCATGCACCTGACACTTGACATAGTGGACCCCACGGACCCCAGTTCGAACCCCCGTAAGTAGGAACGCACGGCTGTCCTCGGCGCTCGGATGTAGGCCACCCCGAGGAGCTGGAAGGGACGCTGTGAGGGATAGATGGTGACTCTACGCTGGCGTCAGGGGAAAGTTGGGCAACCTCACCTCACCTCACCTACGTGTAGCCTGGAGCCCCCTGAAACGCGGGTGCGGGGGCACAGGCAGGCGTGCGCTTTCAGGGGGGGAGGGGGGGAGGACGCCTCCCTCCCTCTTGGCATGACGGTCGGTACTGCCACCCGCTTCTGCCCGCCCCCAGCGGCCCTCCAACCGGTTTTTATCCGCCAGATATTGCCTCCCAACCGCATTTTCCCACCGCCGGTAAGCGCCTTTGCAACCGCTCTTGAAATCGCCCTTGGGCCCGTTGGCCCCCAAGCGCATCCCTGGGCACAGGCGCATAGATGCGCAAGGGAAGACTGGCACAGGGGCACAGGCACACGGGAGCAGAGGCCCTGCGACACAGCGGCAGATGGCCCCGGGGGCACGGCGCGGCGCAGCAGTATACAGAATCCAGGCGCACCGGCACAAGGGCACGGAGCACAACGTGTGCGCAAGGGCATAGGGGCAGGGGGAGGGGGATTGGCAGGGTGGTCCTTAAGAAGCCCGGTAATATTGTTTCTTATGTTAAGGACAGCCCTCAAGGACTGCCCCTGGGAACCGCCAACCACTGCCAACCGCCAACCGCCAACCGCCAACCGCCAACCGCCGGCAACCGCCAACCATTGTTCCATACTGTTTCTGTGGTCTTGTGTCTTGCCCATGTCTTGACCATGAAGCAGGGGGCATCCCTGTGAACGTTCGTTTCTGTTGGCATCAGGAAGGCTTTTTTCTTCTTCAGGAGCCCTGGCAGAGACTGTGTTCCCGTGGGACAAAGCAGGGTTGGGGGGACTGGGGCTGTCGCCCTTCCCCATCTTCTTCCTCCATCATCTCCCAGTGTTCCCTTGCCCCCTCACCCCTCCTCCAGTCTCGCCATCCCCCCCCCGGCCCGTTCCCGCTTCATTTTTCCCATTCCGACCCCCCCATTGCCGTTCTCCATCCTGCCCTGCGCCACATATACACCCATTCATTACATCCTCTTACAACATACTCAGACAACAATATAGCACGATTGCGATGCATGGTCACGAACCTCAGGGCTTCATACACCGCCAACAATTCAGCCCTGCCAATCTTCTGCTGCTGAGACTCAGGGACAAAGGTCGAAACATCCTCCTTTTCCCCCCTCACCCGCCCCTCAAACCATTTCCAAAGGATCGATTGTACTTCAACTCCCTCTGACGGAGTGAGAAACCTGTGCCTAGAACATGAAGCACTCCCTACCCCCCCCACACACCCACACACCCATCCCCAACACCACCACCACGTCACCCCCAACACGCTTTGCAGGAGATGGGCGCAAGGGGGGCAGCCCCAGCGCGCTTCGCCCATGTGTCCGTGTGTCCCTTCGCCGGAGTGCTGCTGTGCTCCTGTGCCCCCCCGGCCCCAAGCAGCCACTGGGAGCCCGCCCCCACACGCTGCCCAGTACCCCCTGCACGTACAGGGAAGGGCACCCGCCCCGAGCGTAGTGCCCCCACCAATGCTTCAACAACGGTTCACTAGCCCCCCTTGGGAGAGCATCGCCATTGTCAGAGCAACAGTAGGTGTTGTCTCCGTAAACATTTGGAATTTTGCTGTTGCTCTCGCAAGGGGGGGGGGGGTGCATTGCCCGGGCCGGCTCACCCCCCCTCCGCACACACCCCTGCACCTTCGCCAGGCAAGTACAACAAAGGCGCACAGCCCGAAGGGGCCCGTCACACGTGGGACCCCAAGTTCCAGCCCCGGTACCTCAGCGCGCGGGTCCTGGCGGCCGCGCAGAAGTACGAGCGGTTGGCCAAGTCTCAAGGGCTGACGCCGGCGGTGCTAGCGATGGCGTGGGCGAACCAGTGCTTCTTCAACCAGTCGATCATCATCGGGGCCAACAACATGGACCAGCTCAATGAGTGTCTGAGCGTCGTGGACGTCACTCTGAACGAGGTGTGGGGGGCGTGGCCCAGGGCCTTCGGGGGGGCTCTCGGAGGGCGCGTTGCATGGACTTCGTTTTGGCGCACCCGGTGCACTGCTGCAGGGATGGTGCCTGCCCCCTGTAATGGCGCTCGCATCGGAGGGACGCCAAGGGGCAGGAGCAGCACGTGTGAGCAGAGGGACAATTGCCCTTTTCTTGACCAGAAAAAATGATTTTCCACGGCTGTTGTCAGGGTTGGCCGAGCCTCTCGCACTTTCTTGAACCCGCCCCCTTCACCTCCCAACCAACGGGCGGACAACCAACCCACCTCTCCGCGAGTGGAACCAGTGCCAACCGGAACGCTCGCTCAGCGTTGATGGCACACAACTACATGTCCCTCGCGAATGTTCCTTCTCGCCATTTTACACCCCTTCCACGTTGACTCACATCGTTTTGCGAGGGTCTGTCCCACGAATTTCGGGGTTCCTTGACTCAGAGGATACTGCAATTGTTTCTTAATCAATCAAAAACGGTACAATAAGTCCATTTCGATCAGTTTTGGCGTTTCGCCTCGCTGTTCCAGTCAACTATTTGCACAGTGCTGTTGGTCTTTTGCAAGGCTCCTAGCCGCTGTGTACCACTGTGCCAAAGGGTTGCAGCATTTTGTCTACCTTCTTCTTTGTACTGAGATGCTGGCCCGTAATGGACGCCCGAAAGCAAACAAAGATATTTCTGGAAAGGGCGGACCAGACGCACCGCGCTTGGCTGTGTTGCGCTCAAGAACGTGCGTGTGAGTGTCAATGACAAAGCAAGAGGTCGCAACGACAAGGGCCAACTGCAATTTACCCCCGACGCCTGCCTACACCTGCACCGAACACCTGCAGCGTTGTCCTGGGTCCGCGTTCCACTGCCATGTTTCGGAGTACTGTCTACAACCCCCTGCATCCTTGACAGTCCCAGGCCATCTCGCCGGTGCTGTGCATGAGGCCATGCCACTGGTGGCCAGCTGCAGGCACGGGTATGGAGTGCTGCCACCGGCCTGGGCCGTCCCACAGATTTGTTGTGCTGTGCTTCGGGGTGGTGCTGCAAGCCTGAGGGGTGTCCACAGGTTTTGATGACGTCGTGGGAATGGGTGTTACCGCATGTGAGGGGGGTAGCACGGCGTACGGCGGCGCTACGGCTGCTGGACGATGTCTCACTGCTGCATGATCTTGTCACAGTTCACTATGGAGGCCATTGAAGATATTCATGCCGAGGACAAGAACCCGCAGATCGTCCACTGAGCTGAGTCAGCCTCTGCAGAGACATCAGCGGAGCGTCAGCGGGGGCCAGCTCCGGGCCATGGGTCGATGGGTCTTTCGCTGTAGCATTGCACGTTCCCAGGGAAACTGGGCGAAGGCAGGGCTCTAAAGCCGCAAGATCGGCCGTTTTGTGAGCATCTGACGGCAACGGTGCCGTGACAACATGCAGTAGGGGCCTGGTGTGCCCCCGGGCGATACTGGGCCGCGGTGCGTCTGAGTGCCTCGGCAGCACGTGTGGCTCCTGAGGAATGCAACAGCCACTCGGCCCTGGAGCCCCACAACGGGCTTTAGATATTCATGTGCAGTATGGGCCTGCACTGTCTGCAGAGCGAGTGGCATATGCCGAGCCCTCGCGACCGCGTTGCAAGGAAAATGGTTTGATCGCGTGAAGTGTTGTTTTATGATATTTTGGGAATTCCCGCGCCCGTCATCTGCAACGCAGATGATCTCCGAGCGATGACGGGTGGTTCCCATTGAACAGTGTTGAGGTTGTGGGGTATCGTCGCAGGCTGTCGGGCCACAGGGCCGTTCGCATTTTCGAACAGCCCCTGGCTTCATGGGTTGGATCACCGGCATGGCCTCTTCTTTGGAGTGGCTGCTCGGTTGATTCAGCTGTGTGGCACCTCTGTGTACGTGTGTGTGGTTGGATCGGTGCACGCGCGCTGGCGCATGTGCATGCGTATTTCATCCGTTGCTTTTCTTGAGGCTGTCAGGCAGCCGACTCCATTGATGGTGAATTGTCACATCGCGGTTCGGGGTCACTGGAAAGTATTTCTTTGATGCAATGTGTTTCTGAGTGCTTTGCAATGTCAGAAGTGCTTCATTGGTTCCAAACTTGTACGCGTCCACCAAGACGAAGGGTACCGCGACAGCAGAGGCCGCCGCAACCAGGTTTCAAACTGGTATTATTAGGACGACATGGCAATGAATGCAGCCAGCAACGGGTCACCATTGATTGAGATCAGAGGACTTGATGTACCTCAAGAAGCCTGGTATGCATAACAGCATCATGGGAAGCCTACTAGCACTGTTGTGCTAAAGGTCCGTGACACCATCTCCGTTTTTCACAGCCCACTTCTCCTAGGGAGGAGGAAGGGGGGGGGGGGGTCAACCCCCCTGTGACCGTGGATCTCTCTTTTCATCTGAACGACGATAATAGTGATTACGCCAAAACGCCATGGCCTTGCAAAACATGCAAAACATACTACAAATGCCACAACCCCCACATCCCCTTCCCTTAAACCCCACCTGCCACCACCACCGCCACCACTACCAGCCGCAGGACACAAACAATCCTATGAAGTGTGTATGTTGTAATTCGTGCATTTTTTTTTTGCGGCAAATGCGTGTAACAAAAAAATCGTCACATCGTGAAATTTTTTTGGCGGTAAGTCGTGTAAGCCCGTCACACGCATTGACCGCATAACAAAGATTACACGGCTTGACAATTTTTTTTGTACACGCGTCTACCACCAAAAAAAAAAATACACTACGTGACGATTTTTTTTTGTTACACGCATTTACCGGAAAAAAATCACACGACTTACCGCAAAAAAAATTACACGATGTGATGATTTTTTGGTACACGTGTTTACCGCAAAAAAGAAATTATACGACCTTACCGCAAAGAAAAAATTACCAATTTTACTGAAAATGCATGCTTGTAGGCGATGTGCCCACCTGTGGGCCACTTCTGATTTTCTCCCCGCGTGTGGACTCTGGCGGTTCTATATACAAAGAGACTGTCCAAGTGCATGCGGATAGTTGAATCCGGCACAACACTTGACAACATGGCTTGGTGCCATCGCCACATTTTTGTGGTTAATACCAATGACAAGGAAGGGGTGCACTGGTTTGTGTGTGCCTTCGATTGTCGTGTCCGGTTGGAGCTTTTCACTATTTAGGTTTGGGAACCCCTAAGCTCCACTCATTTGATCCGTCCTTTCTTGATGGCTGTGAAGAAGCTTTCGCTAACCACCAAGCACCGCACCTTGGGATTCCAAACGGACGGTTGGTCTTGTGGTTTTCAAAGCTTGAACATCGCAAAGCTGGTGGTGGAGCACTGAGGTTTTTTTTTCGGTGTGCCCCTCATCCCATTGGGTCCCAGTTTTGTGGACTATATGCTCAACATTGTTAATGGTGATCATGCCGTGCGGGTCATTGAAGCGCCCGGTGATGATGTGGAGGGCGTGACTGAGCTTCTGTGCCCTCCCGAGTCCCCGCCCCCCCCGCACCCAAGTTGAAGGTGCACTTTCGGCGATCGAGGAGAGTGTTCAAGCCACCCCCACCCCACTCGAAGGCAAGGAGGCCTCCGCCGAGCAGAGTGTGGAAAGCCCGGAGGCCAGGCCGCAACCAGGTCGCCGGGTCGCCGGGTTGCCGCGGGTCTGTAGTTAAAATTAGTAAAAAAAAAGTTTTTTTAAAAAAAATTTTACTAGGTAACAGTTTACTAGGTTCACTAGTTTTTACTCGGTATTGTGAACCTAGTAAAAAAAAGTTTTTTTTCCTAGGTTTCAGAACCTAGTAAAAAAAACAATTTTTTTACTAGGTTTCAGAACCTAATAAAAAAAGTTTTTGTTTTTACTAGGTTTCAGAACTTAGTGAAAAAAAAGTTTTTTTTTAACTAGGTTACTAGGTAGCCTTACCCACTTGTGGGCCACCTGTGATTCTGCCCCCCACTCTGAAGCGGTGGGGACCCCCTAGGCGGCAAGGGTTATGTAGCCACCTTGCCCACTTGTGGGCCACCTCTGATTCTGCCCCCCGCTCTGAAGCGGTGGGGACCCCCTAGGCGGCAGGGGTTATGTAGCCACCTTGCCCACTTGTGGGCCACCTGTGATTCTGCCCCCCACTCTGAAGCGGTGGGGACCCCCTAGGCGGCAGGGGTTATGTAGCCACCTTGCCCACTTGTGGGCCACCTCTGATTCTGCCCCCCGCTCCAAGGGGACTCACAATCCTTTTTTGATTTTGCTCCCCGCGCTTGGCATTGGGGACCCCCAAGAATGTAGGGGTGACATAGCAATTCTGCCCTCTTTTGGGCCCTCCTTTTTTCTTTTGCCCTTCGTGTTTGCAACAATGTCCTCCACGGGCGTGCTTCGCAACATGTGCAAGCACGACCTTCCCTCTGCGCAACCCACATACAAAGATAAGAAGGCGGACCTCATCTACAAGCGCGTGTTTTGCGACTTCATATAAAGCACACGTGTGTGCACCTCATATATGGAAATATGGCATATGTAGTGCAGTGTATCTACCTTGGTACGCGGGGTACAGGGGGTACAGGGGAGGGAGGTAGGGACCCCCCCCCCCTATTTTGGGGTCGGGAAACACAAAAAAAATATGTCTTAGAAGTGAATTGGATGGTTATTAGTGGGTATTTGCCCCTATAAAGGGCTCACAATGGGTAAAAAAAGGGTATGACATCACTGCTGGTAGGATCCTAACCAGAGTACTAAAAATAACCACTAAATCCTAGAAATAACCCACACCACCCCTATATACATCCAATAACATAGTAATTCAACGTTTTTAACATACTCTTGTCCATTTTCATGTCCCTCAAACTATTATTGGGGGTATTTGGTGCTAGTATCAGGGGTTTGGACCACAATTGTACCTATGTTTAGTACTCTGGTTAGGATCCTACCAACAGTGATGTCATACCCTATTTTTAGCCATTGTGAGCCCTTTATAGGGGCAAATACCCACTAATAACCATCCAATTCACTTCTAAGACATATTTTTTTGTGTTTCCCGACCCCAAAATAGGGGGGGGGGGTCCCTACCTCCCTCCCCTGTACCCCCTGTACCCCGCGTACCAAGGTAGATACACTGCACTACATATGCCGGAAATATATATATATATATATATATATATGATATAAAAGCTCCTTCTTTTCTTGAGCCTCATTTTGTTTCTGCTGACCTTGCAATACACGGTTTGGCCCGGGTGGGGCGCCACTTACACAAGTGGTCTAGAATAGACCAGGGGGCACCATGCCCTTCAACACAAATACCACCTACCGTTGACCCCCCCCATAAATTTTGTGTTTTTTCTTCAAATTCAAGTCCAAATTTGTCACTGCCTAGTAACCTAGTAAGGAAAAATTTTTAAAATTTTTCCTTTTTTTACGTAGTAAAAAAAAAACTTTTTCAAAAAAAATTTTGAAAAAAAATTTTACTAGGTTTTACTACATTTTACTATGTTTTACTACGGCGCATACTAGGTTTCACCAAATGCCCGCCGCAACCTCCCATGGCCACTCCCACGGAGGAGGACACCCGTCCCAAGGTCCTCATCCGTGGAGAGTGGCGCAAGGTGCCGGATGGCTACCCAAGAGATGCATCTGGCCAGCTGGAGCGTGACCAGCTTTTCATCAATGACCTGGCCGAGCAGCTAGTAGCGGAGTTGCGCGCCACTTGTCAGCTCAACCCTGATCCTGATGCAAAGCCCAAGTCCAGCGACACAAAAACGGGCTTGATCTACAAGCGTGCATTCCGCAATTGCTTGTAGCGGGTGCATGTTTTGTGGGCTGTATTTTCCTCCGCCCGTTTGGTGGACCAATGGTGGAGCGTATAATCATGCTATTATATTAGCCGCATACTAGTGCCTTGGTGGCCTATAATGGTGGCACTAGCGTTGGCCATGGCCCTGTCAGGACTCTTTTTCTTGAGCCTGATTTTGGTCCTGGTGCTGGCACACTGGATGTTGGCCATGGCCCTGTCAGGACTCTTTTCTTGGGCTTGATTTTGTGTCTTGTGCCCATGACACCCTATGAAACTATGTTATATTGGCAGAGTCTCAACTAATTGGTGGCCACACAGAGTACTATGTGCTTTGTGGACTCGGCGACCCATCGTTAAGGTCGGTATGGGGTGCCGTACAGAACCGGGGGCTGTACATATTGCTCATGTGTTGGAAAAGATGCATTTTCTTTCAATTTTTCCATCGTTAAGGTCGCTATGGGGTACCGTATGGAACCGGCAGCTGTACATATTGCTCATGTGTTGGAAAAATTGCATTTCTTTCAATTTTTCAATTTTTTTATAATTGACACGGCTTACCGCAAAAAAAGAAGATTACACGCATTTGCTGCAAAAAAAAATTACATGGCTAGACAATTTTTTTGTACACAGCTTACATTTTTCACCTATGAAGCCCTCCTGATGCAGATCAAGTTGGGGATCTATGGCCATTTGTCGCCTCCGCACTCCGGGCTGCCTGAATACAGCAGGGGTATGTCGCCAGTTGTCACCCTCCCGCGCTGGGAACCCCACGACAGAGGGCCCCTCGGCAAGGACTTGGTGCCATTCGTCACCTCTTCATAGCACCCGTCAGTGGTAGGGCATTCACTTTACTCCTTCACTATCAACCGTAAAACCGCACAACTCGAATCGATCAACAAAAGTGGGTCATACATAAAACATGGCACTGAGCGGAGGATGTACAACACAGCGACCGGCTTGCTAGATATGTGCTCAAAATTGCACAAGAGCATTGATGATGAGTCTTTGCACATAGCACAAGGGTTGAGATATGTTACAAATTTATCTGTTCCCGCACATTTTGTGACCATCGGCCTTTTCAGGCCTAAACCAACAATATCGGTAGGTCAACGAGGGAGCGGCGCGCACCGTGCTTGCACCATGCGCTTTTTTATTTAGATAATTTACCTGACACCATTGTTCTGTTGTGTTGTTGCCCCATGAGGTGCTGTGTTGCTGAGCTGGTGCCCCACTGCACTATACGAGCCCTTAGGACTGCATTGTACATGCCAATCCCTGGTCTATAGCTCAGCAACACAATGTCATTGTCTTGGGTTCGTGTTGGTACCCCTATCTTCTACAACCGCATCAGTGCAAATGAGCGGGGTCCTACTGCTATTGTGGGCCCCTCACAATGCCCTATTCTGGGCCCCTCACAATGCCCTGGTGATTATCTACGCATATGATAGCCTGCATGAAGATGGACATCATCATCTTGGAGTGTTGGATGCCATGCTGACTGATTCAATTGGTGAAGGTGGACAGGGCACATGGAGTCCAAGTTATGTTGGGATTCCTGGGATATTCCCTACATGTTACATCAATCCTTTTGCTGTGTACAATCCAGATGTCATCCTGATTTAATTCAGACTACAAGAGACAATGAGATACCCATTTCCCGGCTGTTTTCTTGGTGCCAATGTTGCTGTCCGGTGCCTGTCTCGTAAGGGTCCGTTTGGGGGGTGTAATTGCCCAAAACAGCGTGCACCATGCACCCCTGCCCACAATGAATCAGTGATTCTAGTGCGTCAGACAAGCTGAATCCACAAATCACTCTCTGCAAACTTTTGGGTCTTAGACCCCCCCCCCTCCCTACCCCCCTGCCCCTGCCCCTGCCCCTGCCCCCTTGCACCCTCAAGTTTGACTCTAGATATGTATGCTTTATGAAAGATGAATACGCAGTAATTCATCTAGATTTGTCCATAGCATACCCCAATCGAACAAAGAACTGATGCAGTGTGAATGATGATTGCGCCCCCTGCCCCTGCTCCAAAGTGTCCCTGCCCCCCCCCCCTTCCAGCCACGCTGGCAGTCATCAGTGCAACTGCAAGCCATGTCTAAACCGCACGCCCCTTCTTCCATGAGTGATATGGACACAGAATGTCAGCATGCCGATCCAGCACATCCTTTAGCACATCCTAGAACTAAAAGCACACCTCAAGGAAAACAATCAAAGCCCCTAACCAAGTCCCCAGAGGGACCCCTGGGGGGCTTTCGAAAGGCTGTCGGTTTTATGTGTTTTTGCATTGCATCAAAATCAGCCACTGCAAACAGTCTGCCAAAGAGGAGGTTGAATAGGGAAACTCTGCCTCTGCGGCACCTGTGGCACGCCGGTGGCCTCATCTGGTGACCACACAATTGATCCCTAATAAAAGGGGGTCCACAGAAGCCCAGAAAAGGAGGGGGGGCGTGCCCTCCAGGCCTCTATGACCGCTTGATTGACGAGCAGCAGTGGCGGTCCGGACGGGGAATATTGCGAAGTTGCTGTCCCCCACGATCCACACCACCGATCAGCGCCTCGTCAGGGATCATTTGGACTCATACATGGGGGGTCGGGGGATTTCGTGGCACTTTAATTTCGCGTGGGGAATTTCGCGTCTCAAGTTGACCGCGAAATTTCCCACGCGAAATTCAGGGTTCTCCGCGAATTTCTCGCACACCAGCAGTACACACTGTGGACTCTGGCGCGGGGTGATACACTCTGGTGGGGAGCTCCGCGAAATTTCCCACAGTGAAATTTATGACCACGAATTTGAGTTGGCGCGAACCCCCCCCCCTGTATACCACAATGTATCTGTATCCCCCTCGAATTGCTCTTGCTGCTGGGCAAGAGTCCCGACACGGGTGCTAACAGGGAAGGGTGTCCAGGAAGGGAACCTGACCCCCCCCCCAGGCAGAATCTGAGGGAGGCAGCCCAAGGGGCGGAAGCGGCACTTGTGAGCAGAGGATTGTCCCACCCTCTCTCCAACCGAAAGTACGTTTCCCCTTCATCTGAGGACAAACAATGTAGTGAACTCCCTCCTGAAATCCCCAAACCAGTGCGTACATCCGGAAGTACCAACTAGTACCGTTACTGAGCATTTATGGAAAAGCTGTCGGGGAGAACAATGTTGTTGCATGTACATTGTTAGCCACGCAATTTGTCTTCGCTGTAAACGCGAGTAAAACAAATCGTTTTTGCAAGTACTGAAATGCTGTAATGCAAATAATTCCGCTGTACGATTGTTGTTACACTGAAGGCGCTGTGTACCGATTTTTGTACAACAGTTGTTGAGTGATTTAAAAACAAAATTCCCCGCAATCCCTGTTACAGCAAAACAGGTACTTGCAGTCTTTTTTTTTTGTACTCGAGTCGCAGGTTCCCCGCGGTGTTGCATCAATGTAACGCTGTTGCACTCCTGTGTTTCGTTCTTCGCAGCGCAGCAGCAATGGTCGCTTGATTGCCGTGCGTAGCAGCAGCCCAAGTCCGCCCCCACCCGCGCCCTCAACAATGCACAAGCCACTCACGGACGACCGCATCTACCGGCACTTGCTCCTCCCGAACGAACTGGAGGTGCTGCTGATTGCAGACCCCCCCCCGCCTGCCGACGGGGATGCGTCCGCCCCGCCCCCGCAGGAGGTGGCCTGGTCGATGCAGGTGGGGACCGGGTCGTTCCACGACCAGCGCAGCGCCCTGGGCCTGGCCCACTACGTCGAGCACCTGTTCGTGAAGGTGGCGAACGAGAAGTTCCCCGACGAGGACGAGTTCGACGACTTCGTGGTCCGGAACGGCGGCCAAAACGCGGCGCACACGGGCTACGACTTCACCAACTACCGGGGCTCGCTGCCCTCCCCCAAGGCCCTCCTGCCAAGTCTGGAGCGCCTCGCCGAGCGGTTCATCTCGAGCACGTTCACCGACTCCCTGACCGAACGCGAGATCAACAGCATCCACGCCGAGTTCGTGCGCTACTTGGTCGAGGATGGCTGGCGGAAGATGGCGGCCATCAACCGGGAGCTGCTGCACCCGGACTCCGTGCACAATTGGTTCCACGTCGGGAACGAGCAGAGCCTGAAGGCGGCCATGGCGGACACCACCCGTAGTCTCCCTGACCTGGCCAAGACCTTTGTCCAGAGGTTCTGCCACCCTTGTCTAAGACACGCCCCAGTGTAAGTTGGTACCGTAGAGCGGTGCATGCAACAAGAGGATACCCGCACTCAACAATCATGTGCGACCCCTCGCAGTGATGTGTATCAGCAGAGGGATGGCCCCCCATTCCCCCCCTTACAACTTGCTTTGGAGACATGACTTTTGTACACAGTACCAATGTCAAACTACCCTCAAGCACAATAACGTCAACAGGTTTGGGTCAGTATCAGTCCAAAATGCCTCGGTTATCCACCACACCATCGGCGCCATGGGTGCGGCCGCAGGGCCACATCGTGCCCCCAAGGGGCTAATCAAAATACACGGCACAGCTATCAGGGCAACCGGGGACAACCCAACAAGAGTGGAAAGTGCACAGTGGGAAGTGTGTTTTGTGTTGTTTGTGGTTGGCTCAGAACAAACTTCGAAACGTTTTGCCGAGAACGCTTCCTGCTGGTTCATGAGTGCCACTATTCGTGTCTTTTTGATGAAGACCTCTTGCGGTAAAACCAATGAAGTCCCCAACACAGATTAACAGCCCCCTCTCCTGCAGAAGCGTGTTCCCAAAATCAAATAGGCACAACACATGTCACATTTGTCGTGCAAAGGAAACTCACAGAGTTCGTCTTCTGTTGTGCGCTCTGTAGGGAAGGGCTTGGGGTTGATTCTGGTCTGCTTGGGGGGCTTCTCCAGGGGTAAAGCTGGGGCTAAAGTCGGGATATTTCGCACAAAAAGTAGCGCGCTGGGCAAACATTCCCCTGCAACCCCAACACGCAGCCCCACCTTGCGGCTGAGCGCCCCGCACGAAACGGGCGGTGCAGGGGTCATGGGGCTTTAGCTGAGTCATTAGGAACTCGGGTGTGTGCTGTTCAGTCGCTTAATTTCTCAGGTTCTACTCGCCCAACCTCGCCAAACTTGTGGTCCTCTCCTCTGGCTCCTCAGAAGAGGACCTGGACGCTCTGGAGGCCGCCGTGCGGGATCGCTTCGAGAAGATCCCCAACAATGGGACGAAGCTGCTGGAGGGCCCCGACTACCGCGAGGACCCAGACTTGTTGGCATGGGCTCATGAGAGTGGCAGTACGGGCTCGCCCACGCCTCTCCCGAGCGACTTCGCCCGCTTTACGACCCCTGAGAACGGGCGGGTGCCCACCGCCAATCTTCACATCCAAGTGGTGCCCACCCAAGACTTCCACTGCCTGACGTTCATGTGGCCCATCGATGACAGTCAGCACCCGTCCCTGGCCGCCCTGGCGGACTATCAGTGGGAGTCCAAGCCGTTCGACTTCCTCAGCGGTCTCATCGGGCACGAGGGGGAGGGCAGCCTGCACTCCGAGCTGTCCCTGCGGCGCAACCTGGTGTCCGCCACGTCGGCGGGCCTGGGCAGCATGGGCAGCTACGGGGGCCACCCCTGCTACCAGCTGTCGTTCACTCTGACCAACGAGGCTGCCCCCGGGGCCCACGAGGGCGGGCTGGAGGAGTACGAGCGCGGCACCGTCCACGAGATCGCCGCGGTGGTCGCGCAGTACCTCGCGATGCTCCGCCGCGAGGTCCGGGATGCGGTTGCGGATGCGGCAACGGACAACCTGCGCCCGCTGTGGGACGAGGCGCGGGCGCTGCGGGCGGCGACGTACAAGTACCAGCCGGTCGCTCCCGCCGCCGACACCGCCCTGCACCTCTCGGAGCGGCTGCTGGACCGGCAGCGGATGGGGCTGCGGCGGGAGAGGGTTGTGGACGTGGTGCCGCCCCCCCCGCCCATTTCCGAGCTGTTGGCCTACGACTACCTGTACTACAAGTACTCATCCCACGACCTTCAGGCGGTGGTGGACTTCCTGAGCGACGCGGCCGGTTTGGTGCTCGTCTCCTCCAGCCCCTTCTTCGCCACCTGCCCCGACGTGGTCACGGAGCAGTGGTTTGGGGCGAGTTACCGCGCGCGCGACCACATCCGGCCCGAGACCCTGGCCCTCTTCGCCGCGGAGGGCGCGGCCCCGGCCCCAAACCTGCACCTGCCGCCGCTGAACCCGTTCGTCCCAACGGACGTAACCGTCGTGCCGCGGCCGGCCGGCAAGACCCTGGAGGACTACGACCCGTGCGAGCCCCCGGTGCTCATCGAGCAGCCCCACGACCCCGCGGCGGCCCACCCTCTGTACCGCGTGTATTTCAAGCCGGAGAACTTCGACCTGCCGAAGGCCGACGTGAATCTCCGGCTGTACTCCGGATGGGTCGCCGGGGACGGCGACGGGGAAACCCCCGCCTCCGGCCTCGACATCGACGCGCGCAACCGCGTCTCCGCCCTGCGGCACCGCCGCGAGGCCCTGTTGTCGTTGTGGGTGGGCTGCTTCCTGAAGGAGGTCAACGAGAGCCTGCTCTACCCCGCGGCGGAGGCCGACCTGACGGTGAGCGTCTCCCCCTTCCTCCGCGGGCTGGACGTCGCGGTCGGCGGCTTCAGCCAGAAGCTGCCCCTGTTCCTCTCGACGCTGACCGCGAAGCTCGTCGAGTACGGCCGCGCGGGCCCGAGCCGCGTGGACATCTTCAACCAAATCAAAGATCTCTCCGTCCGCGTGTACAAGACCGCGCTGACGAAGCGGGGCCCGATGGACGTCGCCGACGAACTCGTCGACACGACACTCCTCAGCGGCTCCCGCAAGGGACGCGACGCCACGGAGTCGCGCGCGGCGGCCGCGCTGCGGGTGCTGGAGGGCATTGCCTTCGAGGACGTCCGGGGCCTCGACCCCGTGGCCCAGATCGCGACCGGCGGCGCAGTGTACGTCGAGGGGGTCGCGCAGGGCAACTTCGCGGGGGCGGGGGCGGTGCGCGAGATGGTGGAGGGCTTCATGCGGGCCCTCTTCCGGGGCGGCCCCGCGCCGTTCGGGCCGCGCGCGCGGCTGCCCTCGAACCTGGGCACGATGGACGTGGTGAACTCCGTGCGGTCGCCCTGCGTCGTCCTGCGGCGAAGCGGCGTCGACCCGGACAACCGGCACAACGTCGCGTCCCTGCACGTCTACGTTGGGGGACCGGTGGCGGCGACCTATGACGCCGACGGCGTCGGGCGGGAGGCCGACCTGACCCAAAAGGCGCTCACGGCGGTCATCGGGCAGATGATCTCGAAGCCCTTCTTCAACGAGTTGCTCGGCAAACAGCAGCTCGGGTACATCGTGTGGGCCTACGACGACTCGGGGGCCTCGTTCCCGGCGGGGTCTCGGCTAAAGTTCATCGTGGAGTCGGAAACGCCCGCGGAGGAGGTCAAGAGGCGCATCGACGCCTTCATCCGCGACCACGTCCCCCGCATCTTCGATTTGCCGGCGGCAAGCGGCGGCGGCGGCGACGATCCATCGGGCGATACGGGGACACCCGGTGCGCCTCGTGACGCGCCCGGTGCGCGCGCGACCCCGGACGAGCGCGGGCCCAACACCGAAGCGGCCTGCGACGAAGGCCAGCCCGGCGCCGACGCCGATGGGGACGAGGCCGATGGGGATGCGGAAGCAGCGCCCACGTCCCCGTTCGAGACGTTCATGGACACCAAACGCAGCCTCGTGGACATCTGCACACGCAAACCCAAGTCCATGGCCGAGGACTCCCTTGCGTACCACGAGGTCGCGGACCGCCGCTTCCAGTTCGACTCCTCAAAGCGGCTGGCGGACACCCTCGAGACCGGGATCTCGTGGGAAGAGGTGAGGGCATTCGTCCGCGACAAGCTGCTGGCCCCGCCCGCCGCGGGGGGGGCACCCCGCATCTACTGCCTGATCGACTCCATCGCGGCCCAGAGCCCGGCGACCGCGGGGCAGGCGTCCGCGCCGCCTGCGGTCGCGGGACTGACACCGGACGAAATTGAGGAGCTGCGACGCGGGGCGACGTTCGTGGACCGGAACCGGAGCCTGTGACGCGTGGGACGCGGCGTGCGGACGGGCGGTCGTGACGGACCTCTCTGGGCGGCGGTGCCGGCGTCCCCTGGCGGATCCGGCTCTGAGGGTCTAGTGAGGCTCCGGCGTGAAAGCCGTCTGCCTTGAGGTGCTGTGCCGGAGGCTATTTGCCTCTTCTCGGTGCATGCGCCCGTGCATCCATCCCAGCACAGGCAGCGCTCAGCTGCAATGCTTCGAGAGCGCACGTTCTGAACGAGCTCGGGCATCGGTCAAACTAGACCAAGAGCTCCATACAGAGCGAGAACGCTTCGTGCAAGGCGACGGATTGGGGCAGGTGGATGCCTCTCATTATTGGGCTGACCAGGTTAGGTTAGGGTGGGGACAAACATGCGTTGGAACAGAGGAGATGGGGGGGGGGTGAGGGGGTCCGAAATCCAAAATGTTGTGTCAATTTTTCCTCCAGTGAATTTCATTTTTTTTCCATTGTTCCGCCTGGGTCCAGGCGAGGAGGGGGGGGAGGTGGTCCAGGGCCTCCAAAGGTCGGGTGGGGACCCGCCACTCAGCTCCGGTGGCGCCTCACATTGGCGCGCGGCATTGATTAAAATTTGCCAGCCTCCTGCTGATGCTGGTGAGGGTGTCAGTGTACGACCTCCACGTCACAGCTGCTTGCGCAGGTACTGACGCTACTGTGCCGTAGTGCACTGGATGTGTGCGAGCGAAGCCCCATTGCTATGATGAAGACACTGGCTCAGGCTGTCCAACCGCACCCAATCGTACTATCCAATTGCGACAGCCCTGTGAGTGGCGCGATGGGCAGCCGTTCTGCCCGCACGAGTAAGGCCTGTTCCGGTGAAGTCTGCAGACATGTGGCGGCCGGACAAAGGGCCTGAGGGCCAGTCAGTGTATGCCCCCGGTACGGCCACAAGTACGTGTTCCGGTGAGGCGATGTCGGGGCAGGCCCGGCGCCCCCGGGGGGTGCGGGTCCTCCCTCCTGCACCATCTGCTGCTGAAATGATACCACTGGGGCGCCTGGACAATGCACCGCATTCTTGGCCGGTAACGATGGTAAGGGGATCTCCTCCAATCCGTTGGGGAGAAGTCCCACTGCAGTACCTGTCAGGGCGAGCCACTGGCCACATACCCCTCTTGACCATCCACGGGCACCAGGCCACTCAGAGCACGTCGAAGGTCAAACCCTGCTGGTCCACAAGAGCTCTTGTGACAGTGAAGGTCATGGACAAATTCCGTTGGGCTGTCCCACTCATACATGGCCACAGTTCAAGGAGCTGAGACACCGGGCACCCAGCCACTTGTAAGCAGCCCGAGGAGGGGGGGTTGGCACGTGAGGAGGTGTACTATTTTCTGAAGCTGCCAGCGCACACAGGGGGAAGGGGGGTTCCCCCTCCTTGACCCCCCCCCCCGTCCTCATCCTTCAAAGGAACTCTGGTCACGTGTAACACCGGGAGGCTGCATGCGCTCCCCACACCAAGCAGAAAGCACAAGGCATGGCTGTCAGCCATCATGCATTAATGGAAGACGGAGAAGGGCGGCACACCATAAAGCCGGTCGGGGCTTGCGGTTGAGTGCATTGTGTTTGTGTTGCGTGTGTTTGGGGGCGGGGGCTGCCATAAAGGCTGAATGTGTTTGGGGTGGGGGGGGGTTGAGTGTGTGCCCCACTGTAGCTCTCTGCCTTTGCGGGATACGCCCCCCTGCCAGCGCTGGATCCCCCGCCATGGAAAGTGCCGGTACTCCATGAGCGACACTGTGCCAACGTTGTCCTGCAACGTCTCAGTCATCCGTCCCCAAACGATGTTCTGAACACGTCCGAAAGTCCAAGTGTCCTGGATCTTGAGGAGCCCATCACTGTTAAGCGAGACGGACTGCGGCGATCGCGCGAGACCCGCAGTGGCATGCCCCCTCCCGGAGGGCCGGACCCCAGTGGTTGCCGTTGGTCAGACCACAGGTGCCGGCCTACTTCCAAGTGAACACCTTCAGGAAACCGTGCCGCTGCAGAGGGCCCTGAGGAGTGCTTCTTCGTGCGTGTGGGATCAGTGAGGTAGAACTGCGGGAATGAGGAAATCATTGCCGCTGGGCGCAGGTGGCGGAATGCCCTCATTGTCTGGAACTTGTGTGCGCCTCCAGCCCCTGCGCTATGACCACTTTTGCTGCACACTGGATTAGCAACTGCCACTTTGACATGCGGGTCAGACATGGAGGCACAACGGCAAGTCATGGGGACTTTTCTTTCTGGAATAGCAGGCTGCTGCTGTCTACTGGAAATCCCCCCTGACGATCTTTGCTCACAAGAATACGGACGATCTTTGCTCACAAGAATACAGCGCCAGAGCCGCTGGAGGCATTTTCTTTTTGTCTGGAGGGGACTCTTTCTGACCAATATTTTTCTATCTCCCACATGTGTGTCTCAAAACAAATGTATTTTCATAGCCTCCTTTTTGATCAATAGTGGGCGGGTGCGCCACGGCACAGCTCATGTGGTCCGTCCCCCACATGCGTGATTATGGCTAGCGATCTATGATGAAGAATTTTCTCCAAAAAGCGGCATTTGGCTCAGAGCAATGAAACGTCCAATTTGGCTTAAACGGGCCCCAAAGGGACCAGCTCTGGTCAAATAAAGTTTTGGGTCCCATTCCCTACCTGTTTCCCTTCTGCCCCTGCCCAACCACCACCATCAATCGCCCCCTCTGATTGCCCTCAGTTTCCAACATCCCATGTCCTTTCACAACAGTGGCCCATCTCTATGCCCTGCCCTGAGCACTGGGTTTGAGCACTGGGTTTGAGCTGCAAGACGGTGAAAGCACCCCACAACGGGGTAATCCCACACCTACAAGGTAATTGTCCATGTTAGCCAGCATGCTACAAGAGCGACTTTTGGAACATCAAGCACACACGGGGGCGCACTTAGCACTGTGCGCGCGTAGTGCAACTATTTGGGCGTCTGGCCGTACTAGAGACCCGTACTTTGCAATACCAGGGGCATCATTGCTGTTTCAGAGTAGGTTTTGATGCTTCTTCCACATTGGGGATATGGCATTTTTGGATTTTCACCCAATTTTGCTGATTTCCACCTTTTTTCACACTTTTGCTCATTTCCACCACATCCACTCTTTTCTAGGTTGATTTCTCGCCGCCACGGGGGCCCTAAGAAGGCAGGTGTTATGTAGCTATATTGATTTCTCCCCACCATGGGGACCCCGAGAAGGTAGGGGTGATGTAGCCATATTGATCGTTGATGCATACTTGGTGGAGTTCAACGTGTGCAATGAGGATTCACTGGATTGGACCGTGTACAATGAAACGTTAATGGCAAGCTCAAAACAAAATGGGTACGTGTCCATGCACAGACAATGTGGTTTGCGACCCTCTTGGTTCGATGGCACACACTTGTTTCTATGCCCTACGTTGTATCTGTGCAAAGTGGCGAAGAACCATTTCGTCTCAGGAGGACACAATGGGCATGAGGGGCAATAGTAGAGATAAACAAGGTTCTATATCCCTCGGGCACGGCGGGTTTTGCACCAACTCGGTGGTTTTTTTGTGGTCGTCGCCATTGTTGCCTAATTTCTGCCCACTATGTGTCCCATGGGGGGGCGGGGGTATATGGGGTATATTCGGAAAGCGGTTGAAAAAGGCTATTTGGAACACCCTAGGTTTGCATGCTGTACTGACCACATGTTTGAGATTTTCGGCCGTTTTGGATGATGCTTGTGTTGCTAGCTGCCTCTTTTTGTCAACTAGCAGCTAGCATGTCTACATACAAATGCAGAGCACGTGTTGTTGCTTCCCCCGATGCACCATAGAAGCCTTTGGTTTTCAAGAGAGCATGCTCTGGGGTGAAACTTGGATGAAGGTGACCCAAGAGCTTGCTAGGTAGGCCAAGAAGCCTCGTATAGCCGGTTCAAAGCACCCTTCTTGCACCCACAAAGGACACCAGATTCTGACCACCGCAAAGGCCGCTTCTTTTGCAAGCCAATTTTGGGATCTTCAATTGCACCCCACGAAAGCTTCACAGCATGATTTTTTGGCCACATGTATTGACGTTGATTTGGAGAATGCCAAGCATGCACAGTGGCACAAGTACACTAGAAAGAGGGGGCATCAGACAACACATTTTGTACCATACAGTGGGGCACGCCGACAACATCCAACAACACCCTCCCCCGCAACTCATACATCTTCTGAAACGGCCTTTTCTCACAGATTCAAAAAGTTTACACATATCCCCCCCAAGGAACGACATTTTGGCGCATCAGACCAAAAGTTCGCAAAACCCAAGAAAAGTGCCAGAACCCACTGTGTTGGCGCATAACGAATGTCCCCGAGATATGCACTGGGACAGAGACCACATTGCCTTCCTCAAAGAGGCCTTTTCACCAGGTGAGGGGCTGGGCCCAGGGATCCACATCCTCGAGTGGCCCTATTGCCAAACTCAGATTTGCCAGTGATCCCACATGTGTGCTGACCCAACTGAGCCATGCTGGTCCCCTCCTCGTCACATTGGGGAACTCAGGCCTGCTGGCAAGTTTTCGGCCCAATAAGAGTAAATCCCCTGTTCTGAAGGTGCTGATTCAAAAGGGGGGGGGGTCCAAATACAAAAAAGAGTGGCATGCCCAAACCAACATGTCCCCAAAATGCCCTTGGTGCTTGGTGCTTGGTTCTCACGGCCAGGTTGATGTCACAACATCACTGGCGATGTGATGTACAAAAGGGGTCTGCATTTGAAGCCCGATTTTAGGTAGATACACTTTTTATTGGCCTCTGCCCACCACCCCCCCAAAGGGGGTGGGGTTTTTGCCACCAAGCAAGGGCACTGGGCTTCTCCGGGCGTTTGCTCAACAATGAGGCAGGCCAGAGCCTCTGCGGTGCTATACACACGTCGGTCGGCTGAGGAATCGGACAATTCCTCCCCCCCCCTACACACACACACACACACACCACCCTGCCCCAGACAATCAAACCCATGCCCTTGTAGATGTGAGCACTGATAATGACGGCACGCAAAGCACTGGTAAGTACTGAAAAGGCAAGCGCTGGAAAGAAGTGGTTTGGCAAAATGACCCCCCTCTTCCATACTGATGAGCACCCCATTCTCCCGTTGTACTTCAGTTGTTGTTGTGTGCGAGATGCGCAAAGGGAAGCCCCCCAGGCTACAGCAATATGAGATGGATGTTGCGCCCTGCGTTGGATGACCGCCAGTGCAGCATGGCTTGTGCTTTGGGCGCTGGTGTGGCTGCTTCACGCTCCTCCGTCTGAGGCAAAGCCAAAGAGTAAGCCCAAGCCCAAGCCCAAGCCCAGAAGCAGCTATCAGCTCTGGATTGACAAGTACCTGGCGATGTATCAGGAATACCTCCGGCAGTTCCATGCAAACAACGGCTCGTGGCTCCCAGCGTACGATCGCATTCTGGCGCTGCACCGTGAGTATCAGGTGGTCTGGGCCAATATGACGCAGGAGTTCCAGGTCGCAATCGTGTCGCAGGCGAGAGGGGGGACGCTAGCGGAGCTGGGCCAGTGGCTGGACTTTGTGAGCCCGGGGGGTACGTTGATGGCGCCGAAGGTGACAGCGTATTGGGGTCGGTTCGTGGAGCTGGTCCGCAACGGCTCGGATCTGCAATCAGGTCTGTGTGTGCACCTGTGCCCCGCAGTGCAACTTGCACATTCACATTTTTTGAAGTTCATGTTGTTGTCCGGCCACATTCTTGACGTTAACCCTAACCAGGATTGAATATTGGGACCTAGTGGGGGAAGGAACATCGTCTGGGAGACTTCAACGACAAATGAGCTACGCGCTGGAAAGTGGATGAGAGCGGCTCAAAAGGGGCTCAAAATGAGCTGTATTCATCCGTTTGGGCACCACAACTGGAGTAGGATCATTTTTGGAAAACCATGGTTTTGACCCGTTTTTGAGCCATTTGTAGTCCCAAATTGGCCCATTTTCAAGGCCTTTTCGGCCTTGAGAGAGGGGCTAAATTGCTCAACATGGGCTCCAAATGGGCTCATTCCATTTGTTTGTGCACCCCAAAATAGTCCAAAAGTATCTTTGGAAAAACGCATTTTTGACCCATTTTTGACTGATTTTTGGTCCCAAAACAGCCCATTTTCAAGGCATTTTGTGACTTTGGGGTGGCCAAATTGGCTTGCAATGGGCTCAAAATGGGCTCATTCCGCTTGTTTGTGACTTGTTTGTGCACCCCAAATGATCTAGGATCATTTTTGGAAAAATACATTTTTGACCCATTTTTGACCCATTTTTGGTCACAAAACAACCCATTGTTAAGGCATTTTGTGACTTTGGAGGGCCCAAAATGGCTTGCAATGGGCTCAAGGTGGGCACATTTCACCTGTTTAGGCACCCCAAATGGCCTACAATCATTTTTGGGAAAACACATTTTTGACCCTTTTTTGACCTTTTTTTGTCCCAAAACAGCCATTTTCAAGGCATTTTAGGATTCTAGCAGGGCCAAAACGGGCCACCACGACCTCAAAACGCGCCAAAAACACTTGTTTTGGCATTCCATGTGGTCCGGGATCATTTTTGAAGAAAGTCATTTTTTTGCACCCAGTGGATCTTGTTGACCCATTTTGGCATCCACCTCTTTGGGCTACCTCTTGCAGCTTGCCGCAACCCACTGGGCCTAGGTAGGGGTTCTAGGCGTCAATTAGGGCAATTTTGAGGGGTGGAAACCACCAAAAGTGGGTGGTTGCGGGTGGATTAGGTGCGCTCGCTCGATATTGCGTTTTGAGACACATAGCCCAAGATATGGTCTGTTTTTGGTTTGGGGCTATCGACGGCCAATGTGCACAAATTCTAGGGCTTCTGGAGGCCTTTTGGGGGCGGTTTGCAGACATATTGTGGAGTTAGAGGGCCCTAGAGGGCCCTTTGGCACAGGGAAGTCTGGGTGCATGTGTAGAGTAGCCACTATTTCCCTTCCTTTGGCTGTTTTTAGCAGGTTCTAGGGCAGTTTTGGGCACACAAAAAAAGGCTGGTTTTGGCCGTAAGTTGCAGATTTTGAAATGGAGGTGCGGCACTTGCGACGCCCGTTCCCGGCCGCCACCGTTGAGTTTCTGGCTCACACTTTGTGTGGTTGTCCCTCACACCCATAGATAGCATCCACCAAAATTTTGGCCGAATCCGAAGCACCACGATGGAGTTGTGATTTTTGCCCATTTTGCGCGTGCTTGCTGATTGCTGCTTGCTTGCTTGCTTGCTTGCTGCTTGCTTGCCAAACCTGTTAGGTCCACCCTAGACACTAAAGAGGATTATAAAACCAAGTCTGGTTCCACCAGCTCGGTGACCCTAACCCTAACACTTGGGCTCACCATCTAAACACTTGAGCTCACCATCTAAACACTTGAGCTCACCATTTAAACACTTGGGCTCACGATCTAATCACTTCAGCACACCATCTGCGGGACTTGTTCTTACCGAGTCCCCACTGTCCAAACAATCGCAACAACCTTCTGTGCGTATGTATGATGATCGTGACATTGTACTGTAAGAGTTTCCCGGAGTGATTATGGAGGGTAGCGACCATCCCTGATTTATGGCCAAACAACTGCAATTTGTAATGAATGCCAGAGTGATTTTGGAGGGTGACAACCGTCGGCGATCCATGGCCAACCAACCGCAGTCACAGCGCCTTGCTGACATTGGACATGGCTGTTTGCTCTGGCAGACAGCCGTCATCAAACTTCCGACCAACAGCTGCACGTCGGCCCTGAGAGTGCCTCAGCTCCAAGTGGAACGGAATGAAGGAACAGTTTGTGACTTGGGCAACTGCCAGGATTTGTTTTGAGAGAAGGAAAAGACGATTGGCGGTGTCTTCTGCACACCAAGTGGTTGGAGCAGTTCAACGAATTTTGGACTTCAGCAGAGGTGTGCTTCATCTAAAGGCAACATGCACGATTCTGGCCAAAAAGCATAGGGAATATGAAACAATTGTACTGTGATAGCGTGCTCCCGCTGTGATGTGCAATGCACGTCCTCAGGTACTATGCTACCCGTTGTGGAGCTCCAAAAGGTTGACTTCATTTTACAATACATCAATAAATTGGAGAGCAAAAAGCGCACTCCTGGCTACATCGCTAACGAGGTATGAAAGCACCCACAGTCCGGCATTGGTCAATGGTGTGAGCTCATCTTGTTATGCCTCCTTTTGTGTGCATCGTAGATCTGGAATCTGATTAGTTTTCTTGCATGGCGCAAGCGGAAGCTATCCAACAAGCGGTGGATTTCACTTGAGTACATCAAGGCGTACAAGTCATTGGCTACGTCTTATTAGGAGCAAGCAGAGTTCGGGCTGCCAGTGAAAGGTAGATTTGATGATATACGGTATACAAGAAGGTGTGCCCTTGTCAGGGTTTATCTGCCAAGCAAACCCAAGATTACACATAGTTGGGTTAGGGAGCTGATGGGCTCATATGATGTAACCTTGTCAAGAAGGGACACCACTGGCGCCACGGAATCACTAGCCTCAACGGTGAAGCCTAAACTGTGGCATATTGTAAGTAAAGTATCAAACATGCACAAAGGTAGGCATAGGTGCAAAGATGTTGGTGGAGATTTACAAGGAGGGCACCATGGAGGTGCAAGAAAGGTTTGTTTGCTGAATCTGGAGGGCGACGATTATCGTCGTTCTATGGCCTACCAACAGCTTGTCCAGGCATGGGGTATTGTTTCTTGAAACCATGAAAGTGGCAATTGCTTCTTTTTGTTTTGGTCGTGCGCTAGTCATACGCAGGAAAGGGCAGGTTGATGGTTGTTATGTGCCCCTATCGGGGAAGTGACCCTGCACCTGACATCCCATGGCCCCGGGGGGGAGGGGGGGGGGGCGGGTTCCGCCACCGCCAGTGTGGGCTGTTGCCCTCCTCTGTGTGCACCTGACACAAAGAGGTAACACAGGGACTGTCCGGGGGGTCCAGGGGCACATCCTACCAAGGGAACAAAGTGTAGGGGGGTAAGGATTAGGTCAAAGGCACTAGGGGGTGAGAGGGCAATGGGTATTGCTGCTTGCAGAGGGAGAGGGTTCAAGGAAAGGACATGGGTACGTGGCGAGAGGCCACCTTGAGACAGCAATCCACTCAGGTGTCTTGCCAAGCCCCCCACCCCACCCCCACCAAAAACTCATTGGGGGATACTTTTGGCGGCCCGTGTGGTTTTGATCTAACAACATTTACGAGGTGACTTGATTTTTCGACGGCCAATTTTTGGGCCAAGAATTGGTTTGAGTGGGTGGGTGACTAGTTGATGTGCGCAACGGGTAGAGGCGATGTCCACGAGGGGGAGGGAGTTTGGTATGACACCTCGGTGTGTTTTGGTGTGCAGCTAGCGGCGCTGATTGGCCGACCGCCACTTACTGCCATTCCCCTGGACCCTTTCCCCCCATAGACAGTGGTGCCCATCGGCCTCTCACCACCCTCTGTCCTTGGCCCGTGTTTCCCTCTCTACTTCTGTTTTCTTTCCCTTGGTCAGTTGTGCCAACGGAGCCCCGGACTTTCCCTGTTTCACTGCTCTGTGTTGGGTCCCTACAGAGGAGGGCAACTGCCCTTGCCGTTAGCCAGGTGCGTCCAAGTGGGCACCTTGGGGGGGGGGGGGGGGCTACATGCACCTCAACACCCCTTCCATGGTGGGGGCTGGGGTTGGAGGTGGGGGTAACAGCCTGCCCCCCATTCACTACGAGCGAAAACAGAATAGGGCATTCCCTCCGATGCACGAATCAATCCCCGAAGGCATAAAATGAGCAATGTAAGCCATAAACCGACTGAAAAAATTTGCTTCTCCCTGTTGGCGTAGATCTGGGGTCTGGTGGGGTCTGGAGAGGACTCTGCTCCTCTTGCACCCCCCCCCGCCCTCCTCCTCCCCGTTTGCCAACAGACTCATGGGCTTTTCAAAGTGTTTCATGGCCATTTCATAGCGCTTCGTGGGCTCTTCATCGCGTTTCATAGCGTTTCATGGGCGTGTCACAGCATTTCATCGGCGTTTCATCGCGTTTCAGGGGCGTTGCGGTTCATGGCCATTTCAAAGCATCGGACAGCCGTTTCATGGTGTTTCATGGGTGTTTCATAGCGTTTCATGGGCTTGTAACTGACTGCGGGGCCGGGCGACCCTGCAGGGCACGCCTTCGGCCGGCCCCATTAGTCCTTAGGGCTGTTCGGAGGTCAGCGCCTCATACTTCGCTTGCTGCAGGCATATATGACTGCGGGGAGATGCCGTCCGCAATCTTCTGCATGCGACCCTGCCTCATCGGCTTCCCGGTCACGTGGTCTGCAAACGTCGTGCTGTGGAGAGACAAGAAGAACGCATTGCACCCGCACAATCCCTGGCACATCATCGGGGACGTGAGACCCTACCAGATGTTAGTGGACATTGACTGGCACCGCGCTGTGCCTTTGATGCACAATTTCAAACACCCGCAGGTGTTTTTGTGCACTCCTGACCCCCTCAATTGGCAGTAGAGTAAGCGATGGCGGCGGGAACACTGTACCTCAGGCCCTACTGTCGACGAGCGCATCGTGCCTCAGGCACTGCTCTGCCCCAGTCTACTGAGCCTCGGGCCCCACTCTTGCCCTACTCTGATTGTGCCTGAGGCACTGCTATGCCCGACCACAACCCTGCGGCGCCGTACGTAAGCAGGAAATACAGGTTTGGTGATTACTCTCTGACTCGCGCGCTCCGGGGATGGCACATCTGTAGCGCAGCTCTGATGTATCATTGCCAAGGTCCCCTCGTGGACACACGCTGTATACCGGGTACATCCTGCCTCCCCAAGAAGAGACATTTGTGAGCAGGGAAATTTGATCCACTTGCTCCGCCGGCCAACAGTTAGTGGGGGAGGGAAGAGTGCGCATCCAAACCGAGTGGTCGCCCCCCCCCCCCCCCGGTGCGGGTGAGGTTGCACTCTCAGAGAGTGCACGGGGTGCAGGCGGGTCCAAGGCTCCTGCTTATCACAGGACGGTGACCAGCCGAAAGGCGACGTCTGGGTGGGGTGAGGTACGTACTCCTGAAGAGTGCGCGGAAACCTTTGGAGTGTGAGGGACATGTGAGGACCAAAGGGGGAAAGGTTTCCGGTTCCAGGCGGCACTTGAAAACAAGAGGCCGAAGGAATCAAGCGCACCCACAACCCAATGGCAACCAACCCACCAATCCACAATTTGAGGGTTCTCTCTCTCCAAAAGGCGCACACGTACATACATTTGGAACTACCAAACTGCATACTCCTTCAGCCTTTATGGTGCCCCTCCGTCCGTGCACCAAGGAGCTGCAGTGTGTGTAATGACCTCTGGTAAGCCTCACCAGCCAGACCTACGAAGCAGATCCTGTCCAGGGTGTGGTCTGGCGGCTCGGCCCCAACGTCGTTGGTCGGTAATGCCTATAACGCCCTGATTGGAAGGTAAGCGGACGCCGGAGGGGAATCTAATTTTCTGTGTTTTGAGCAGCTGTCTGCAGTGCGTTTGGCTACAGTTTGGGGCCGGGGAATGCGGCTCTGCATTTTCCGCAGCTGTGCCGTAGTCATGATCGTGCCATTCTGAGGGGCTGGAATGTGCATTTTGGATGCAAAGTCACCGTTGGCTGAGAGTATTGAGTCTGAACGAATTCCTCTCGATTGCCTAGGGCCATGAAATGGTCCATGTCGTACCCCACGGCGCCGTGTCCAACGATCTTTTTGTCATTGGACCATATTGTATTGTTGAAGGATGGCAGAAATGAGGGGCTGCCGGCTGTGTCCCTGCCCTGATGAATGAAAAACTGGTAATCCTACGCGTTGGGACACACCATTCCTCAACTATCGGGCCTGTTGTACACCATGACTGATTCTCTACTTGTGCCTGGCGGGGGTTGCTACCATACAGTGCCCACATGTGCGTGCGCGCAGTGGACACCGTGTCCAATGATCACTCGGTGAGTGGACCGATGTTTTTGAGGATTTTGCCGCTCGCTGGGCACCGGGGGACTGTGATTGGCCTCAGTTTGGGGCGTTCCACCGCATTGGTCCCCCAAGATGCAGTGTCTGTCTTGGGGGGCCCCGTGACATGCGATCCCCCACCGACTTCAACGCAGATCCTGTGTGGCCTCCATAGGCACGGCCCTCGCCTCCTTGGGTCGCATATTGACGAGCCACTCTGCCCCTCTTTTTGCCAACAGTTGCGGCTGTACATGCCGAGCGAGCCCCTCAGCTTCGAGCGCAACAAGAAGCTGCCGCCCGATTACTGCCCCGTGCACGTGGACAACTACGGGCACGTCCTTAGCGAGTTTGCGGACCCGCAGCACCCGCTAACAGCGCCGGGCATCCGCGTCCCGCAGTCCTACGTCTACGCAGTGGCACAGCTGCGCGACGCGTTCCAGCCCGAGCTCGGCACCCGCAGTGCTGGGGCTGCTCGCTCTGTCTGGGTGCCTGCTTGGAGCCGGGGGCATCTGGCAGACTACCACGTGATCGTCGACGCTTTGAAGGCCCGGAACTTCACGATTGTGGTCGGGAATTGGAGCAACCGCATCGGCGAGTATTACCGAGCCCTCGGGAGTGTGAAGTACGTGGTGCTGCCCCCGCGCGCGCGGCGCAGCGCCGGGCAGATGGTGGGCGACGCCGCCCTCATGGGGGTCCCTGCCTTTGCAGAGGACCACCGCTACATGTCCCGCCTGACGCAGCACCCGATGCTTTGGTACGCCAATGTCACCGACATGCTGGAGAAGCTGGACCGACTGGAGGCCAACCGCACCCTGTACCTGGAGGCCTGCCAGTACGTCGTGGCCGCTGCACACCGCCTCGAACTAGCCTCAGCCATGCCGCCCAAGCTACTGGCGCACGTGGTCTGCCACTTGTCGAAGCAGGACCGCCGGTGCTGCCACAATTTGTAGCCCTCCGGGCGTGTCGTGCGGCCTGTCCCCGGTGGCCGCAGACGCGGCCTTGGGTCATGGTTTCGGTCTGCGCTTGGGCTTTGGGCGGTTTTGCTCGCGGATCTGGGCGGCAGTTTGGGCTTCGGTTGTGTTGTGACTTGTGCCCGGGTCGTGGCTGGGGAGGATGGCGTGGTGGAGGGCGACGAGGGGGACGATGAGGTGGATGATGAGGAGGCAGGCAACAACACACACCCGTGTTCAATCGCCCCTTCCCAGACCCATGATGCATCCATCCATGCGCCTGGGGCTGTGACTGCCTTTGCCGGCACATGGCTGAGGGGGCGCACTGCGCACTGTGTGCGCATTGTGCACACAGTCTGCATGGCGCCGGACCAGAGACCAACGGATTCGGGCACCAAGGGAAGTGTTGTTGTGTTCACTCTGTTGTGTGCTTCAACCCTGTTGCATAGGGGAGACTTTGATTCAACTATTTCAAGCATTTCTGGCTCTTTATATGTGGGGGAGCTCCATGCAAATGTTGCCACGTCTCCCCCGTGCTTTGGGCCCCCCGGTACCGTCATGTTGCCACATCTCCCATTTTGTGGACCATGGCTGTGGAATGCCTCTCCAAACTTGCTGCACCCTGGGTACTGCTGGTCCGGCGACAAACTGTAAAATGTCAACACCCTTGGCCTCGAAAACCGGGTGGGGGATTTTATGGTCCCCAGAACGGATCGTTGGGGGACAAGACAGTGTGGAGGGTCTCTTGGTCATCCCCCTCGGACCCGGGGCTGCGATTGGGACTCGAACAAAGCTCACTGATGACGTCTACTGCACCGCGCTATGCACTGTGCAAAGAGCAGCCCCCCCGCTGTGACCACAAGGTATGCACGTTGAATGTTTAAGCTTCACTTGGTGCATCATCTCAAAGTGCATTTTTGGATGTTTCGGCCAGGCTTCCCTCAAACACCCAGGGGAGATAAGGTGTTTGGTGGGAATTTTGCTTCGTTCAGCTAGGCATGCATTTCCAGATGCAGGCTTGCATATACCACACCAGAGTGGGCGAGTTGTGCCTTTTGTGCTACGCATTTTCTGTTATACACTCAGGATCCACAGGGAATGGCAAGACTGACTGACACGATGGCTCGCTGGAGCTGGCTATTCGGGCATGTTTCGTCTTCAAATTTGAGCTTTCTTTCTTGCCCTTGTCAGGTCGCGACAGTTCTTCATGGTTCAGGAACTCCATCTCAAGGTGGACTTCGGTCCTGCCTCCACCCATGTACTGTCCATTGGCGACGTTCAAGCGTGTTAGGGCTCGTCTTGATACAAGATGCCGGGAATAGCCCAGTCTTCACCAGACTGACTTGGGCTCCCGCGTCCACCAGATATCACAGAGCCATCAGAATCCGTTTCATTGCAGATGGCGTATTTGCACATTTTGTGCAGCGAGTAGTCTGTAGGTATTAACACGTATATTGGTGCAAGATTTACTGAGAACTACTTCTTTTGTGCCTCCTGGATTTTCAACCCCTCTTCCGGAACACCACCCCCAAATCGGGCATTGTGCACACACTATGTCGATGCTTTGCGTGCTGTGCGCCAACACCCCTTCAGACAATGCTTTCTTCGTATTGTGAGCCTGGGAGCCACCTTTTTTTTCCACCATGGTATCCACCAATGAGAAGGTATATGTGTGGCCCCCCCACAGGGGTAGGTTGCTTGACCCTTTTTTTTTTGGTTGACCGTTCATAGCCTGGGTACTGCTAACGTTACCTCTCGTAGGCTCGGTTCATTTGCATCATCGCCCCCAACAACATGTGATTAGTTGTCATCCTGCTATGCAATCTGAATTCACTGATGTGCTCAGCCACAAAAGCGAAAGACATCAAATTGATTCAAATCCTTGTGCTCTCACAGTACTTGTCATGGCAATTTCCGTGTGCTTCAGCGTTTGAGGAGCTACATGGTGCGTGAGCGAAAATTTGTGATGACACGGTAATCCACTTTGAACGGTTGCATTGGTGCTGTCACGCATCCCCAAGTTTGTGAGGCAAACTGCCTGCGGCAGCTTATTGGGATGTTAGCTGTGCTGTATGGGGATGAGACACGCACTGCAATCTAGATTTGTACTAGTTAAGAAACCTACAACACAGTTGTCTCAATGTTATTTGAGTCTTGTCCTGAAGTTTATTTTCGATCAGGGCGGTTCCTTAACACGCTAGACATTGGGAGGGGACACGCAATTTTAAGACAAACGGGCGACCTCTGGCTCATATTGGGGATACATCTGCATGTTTGCCACGGAACAGGACCCAGAGGAATTTGGGGTTCACACATGAAACAAACACAAGTTTTTCACTGCAGACAGATACGCCAAGCCAGCAAAGCAAGCACTCGTCGACCGATACAGTGAAATGGTTCTTGTCTGGGTGATTTCCTTTCTAAGCGAAGTTCAAACCACATGTATTTCACAATTGCCCATTTCGCAACCGACGAAATTTTGGGGCCATACCCTACAAATATAAGTTAAATTTCAAGTTCAACACAACCTGCAACAACATTCAAAACCAGACCATTGGGCAACTTCTGAATCAAATCTACAAAGGGGGCGTTCTTAGTTTTTGCTCGCTGTGTGTGGATGCTTTTGACCCTTCCGCCCTCCCATGTCTAGCTAGGCTGGTTGGCAATCGCCGGAAACCGCCAGCCACGCCGCGGGGTTGGCCCAAGTAGCCACGGCAGCCACGGCTAGCCGACCAGGAGGGATCATAGTTCGCGATAAATCACTATGGAAACCTTGTGCAAAACTACCACCCAGTCCCCCTCCTAAAAATGTATTTTGTAAAAGCCCCTACATTTTTTGAAGTGTTGGGCATCAAATGAAGGTTCAAACTCCAAATTATATGTTATGTTGGATCTACCAATGTCCAAACACAAAGAAATTCGACTTTCGGGACTTTTGCCAGCCTAAACGTCCGTCCAACCCAGTTGAATGGTAAAATTGCCCACACGGGACAAAAAAGTGCTTTGCTCATTTCAAATGACAAAATGAGACAAATTTGGCACACTGAGCATGTTGCGCGAGCAAGTCAACAGCTATCTAGCTATCTGTACTGTAGACTGTAGGCTGTTAAAGGCCCAATGTGGGATTGCTTTGTGGTGTCGTGGGAATGCTACTGGGTGCACTTATTTTATCGTTGGATCAAGGTGTCGAGTGTGTGTGTTTTTTTGGAGGCCAAGAACTGTGTCATGGATCAAGGAGTTGCCTAGTTGTCTTTTTTCAATCAAGAACTTTACCGGAAGCAAAACCAACCACAGCACGCGATATATTTGGCCAGGTTATAGGCCTATGTGTCACACTCTGGTTTTTTGGCTGGGTCATCAATGGCGTCCATTTGCTTTGTAGTGTAGTTTTCTCATGCATGTTGCACCATGCATGCCCATTGTGGTGTCAGGCGTAAGTCGCTTTATTTTTTTCTGTGTAAGTCGTTTTTTTTTTGCGTCGGTCGAGTGTGGGGGAAAAAACCTGAAAATGTATGGCACGTGACTCTTTTTATGATGCGGCCTGCGCTTGAAGAAAAAATACACTTTGGTTTTAAAAAAAATTGCAACTTGTGCTTTTTTAAAAAAAACCGCGATTTACACTCTTAAAAAAAAAGTACATGCCTCATGCCAAAAACGAAAAAACTCTCCCCCGCTCTCAAGCGTCGAGGACCTCTAGACGGCGCGTCGAGGACCTCTAAACGGCAGGGGGTTATGTAGCCAATCTGCCCACTTGTGGGCCACTGCTAATTTTGCCCCCCGCTTTGAAGCGTTGGGGACCCCGCAGACGGCCCGGGTTAGGTAGCCAAGTTGTCCACTTGTGGGCCGCTGCTGGTGAACGACCAACAGGTCATTGATGACCTGAACAAGTACCTTGTAAAGAATATCTGTGACGCTCGTGTGCGGAACAGCAATCCACATGTAAAGCCGAAGTCATGAGACACAAAGTTTGGTTTGATTTACAAGCGTGTGTTCGCTGATTTCTTGTCGTTGGCTCTATGCCATTATGGTCACATGTGAAGAATGTAGTTGGCCCCGACCATCTATAGGTAACCACCCTTCACACCACGGCTCCATTGCTTTACCCATGCCGGAGGTACCCAAAATGTGCATGGGGGCTATATGCTTCACCTCCTCCATTAGCAGTGGCGGTTGTTGGGTGGTTCTTGTGTTTTCTAGGAATCTCCTTTTTTTCTGGAAAAGGTTTTTTTTTTCTACGGGCGACATACACCAAAGAAAAAAAGTTTACGCGATTTGTGCCAAAAGAAAAAGTTCCGCGACTTACTCCAAAAAAAACGCGACTTTCGCTTATTTCCGCAATTGAGCTACGCTTTCCTCCCCGTTGTGGCTCTACATTTGAGAATTAGGTCAGACTAGGTGTGGTTCAGCCTACTATAGTAGTGCTCGAGGTGCGCACAGCCTTCTGTGGATTTTTGCCCTTTGATCCATTTATGGAGGGTTGGCAGGGGTAGGAGGGGTGGGGCCTAAGGAGGTTGTTCACATGATCCATGATCTGATTCATTTTGGGAAGGGTGGTAGGACGGTTTACACGGCGTTGACCCAGGGCAGATCAGCATGCCTGGTTCCCTTTCATCACAATCAACTTCACCTACTGGGGTGAACCTTCCTTTTTGCACTTTAATATGGTACATTCTACATGCTGTGTGGTGCTACTAGCATTGTTCACCATTGCTGCAAGCAATATACTATTGACTGGGCCCGGCAACCCGCCTGCCTATGACTTTTGTCGTCATCAGATGGATGGAGGGGGTCATTGTTCTAGGTCTTTTTGAAGTTCTATAGAAGTATACCCGTCTTGTTCTCCATTTCTGTGCCCTAGGTTGTGCTTGCTTCAGTTTTTGTTGGTAGTCCATGGGCCTTCGTAGAGTGCGTGTAGCTTTTGAACGGTTGTAGGGTTGCATGTGCCAGCCTGCACGTTCCATGGTAGTATGGGGCGTTGAGTGGCCCCTCGGCCAGTGAAAATTTTACTTGGGGGGAGGGGGGCCCTTGGAGCCCCCGCATATTTGGGGGGGGGGTGGTTGCGGAAAGGGGCTCCAAGGGCCACAAGCTTATTTTCTCAATACAAATGCCTAAATTCTTGCCTTCAACAATTTCGGGGGCGGGGGGGGGGGCAGTGCAAGTGCACAAGGCACAACACCCCCCCCCCGGTTCCGGTCGCCGGAAATGCCGGAACGTGCCGGAATTTTTGGCCGGAACGTTGTGATTCCATGAGGCTCAAAGGTTTATGGATATTTGAAATATGCATAAAAAACATGGAAAAAACAGAGCCAGCCCTTGGAGTCCCTCGAGGGGGGGGGGGCTAGAAAAGGGGCTGCAAGGAGCCCTCGCAGAGACAGTACTGCGAAAAAACGCGCGCATGCAGGCACGCGTGCGTGCATTTATGCGGGCACGTGTGAATGGTTGTTCACACGTCACTACCCCGCATGACGTTGGCGCCCACAGTGCAAAAGAACCTTTTCGAGAGATAGGGGCATGTTGAGTGATGGCATGGAATTTGCAAGATTGTTGGTCAGAGAAGATGGGCTGGATCAAGAAGGTGGCATTGGGGGTTGGCGAAGCTGAAAATCACGAACCAGAAGCGACTGTTTGGACCACCGCTATGTCCCTTGTGAATATCATTCGGGACCTGATCATATACCCGGGAGCCAGCCTTACCATTGAAGCGGGTGTGCAGGTGATATTCGCCGGTTGCTACAACATCTTGGTGAGATCCACTCTCCTAATCGATGGTACTGCCGCGGCACCCGTGGATTTGGATGGAGGCCAGGGGTCCTGCACTGGATACGGAATCACCGCAACTTCATCTTATAGCTACACACTGCTGTTCACCATGCCCACTTCCAAGCTTTTTATACACCCATCAAGTTGGAGCATCATTGCAAATCTGGTGGTGCGCCCGCAGAGCTCCACGACAGCGTCTTTGAGGACAATTTGGGGCATGGTGTGTATGCGGGCGGTGACAGGTCCAGTTACCACTACAACGCTGCCAACCTGGGAAATTGCACGTTCCGCCACAATATGTGGGGTATTCGTACATGTACCCGAAAGTCATGAATTGCACCTTCGAGAGCAACACTGATTATGGTGTGAGTATAAGTCATACAAACATAGTGGAGGACAGCGCTATTGCAAACCATGGTGGTGCAGGCATCGCTTCTTGTTGCTGTACACCAGTGACTGTCCAACCATTGTGAAGGGTTGCATGATTATAGGGAATGACGTTGGGGCGTTGATCGAATCATCGCTGTCATCAGCGGAGCACCATGTCTCCCTTCTGGGCACATACGTAACCCACAACCGTGTTGGATTGGAGGCTTGTAGAAACAACCCCGAGATCTTTCGCATTGAGCGATGCAATATTTGTGGTAACGTGGAGTACAACTTCAAGACAACTGTTGAGGGAACCAGCACTGCCAACAAGGTTTGGTGGGGTACCACAAACGAGGATGCCGTGCTGTCCACCATTTTGGACACCCGGTCGATTTTTGCTTCTGGGTTGCTACAGCTGGATTTGGCTGCTGGACCAATCCCTGACCTGGAAGTGGACGGCCGATGCACGAGGCCTGGTTTAAATGGTACATACACCGTATCCTCAACCGTATCCTCGCCGCCAACTCTGTCTACAACTGCAAGTCCGACGACTATCCACCCCTTGTGTGAGCCCTCAAAAAGGATTCATTAAGGGAAAGGTTGCTGCCTTTTGTCCCTGTCGTCAACAAGAACACACCTTTTGTCAAACCAAGCATGCATGTGACAACGGCCTTTGGGATGGGTAAGAAGTCCCGAAGACAGCTATAGGGCCATGAGACTCAAGAACAGCAGCAGAGGCGGGCCGAGGGCAAGGGGTTTGTGGCCGCGTGGTGATGGCATGTGGAACATGGTCCCTCTGCTTTTTCGGCTTCGGGAGGGGGGTGGGGTAGTTGTGCGCACTTGGGCCCTGTCGGGCGGGGGGGGGGGGCTGGTTGTGCGCACGTGTGCTATGTCCGGGGGTAATGGGGATGAGACCTGTGTTTTGTCGCCTTCAGAGGGGTTGTTGTGTGTGTACTCCCCCGTGTTTAGTTTCTTAGTGCCCATGGGACATCATTGCCGGGCACACATCCTGTCGGTTGCCAAGGCGTCCAGGGAAGGCTCTGTGGGTGCAGGTGCATGGCCTGCGGTAAACATGGACATAACAGGTCGGAGTGTCAAGGTTGCGTTAGCCGTTGTTACGGTGTGAGAGGGGGGGGGGGGGTGTATTCTGTCATTTCGTCCAATGGTCCACCTCTATTCTTAGCCATCGTGAGCCTTCAGATTTGCGGGCTGAACCCCAGCCCCAACGTGGCCCGATACGACCGGAGCATCGGGCCCTTGGACACTCTGTGGCTAGCGACGTTGGCCATCACGAATGCCAGCCACTACACTCGTCAAGAGTACCATGTCCATCGATGTCTAGACCACCCCGTCGGCACCGCCTTGCACTTCTACTTGGCCGGCGGCAGCATCGCCAATTCAAGTAGCTCCTCCTATGCCCTCCAACACTGCCCCTTAGCCTGAGCTCGGTCCTCTTTGGCCCGTACTGGCCTCAAGACGCCAAGAGCAGGGGGCGCTGGAGCCATACATCTTTTTCGCGCATTTTTGGGCCCAGGCATCATGTCTCCCCACTTCGAGAGGATGTCGGTGGCTGCCTTCTGTACCAAAGTGTAGGGATAAAGCACTGTCGCTCATCCGGCGGAGAGCGGTACAGTACGAAACCAAACATACCCCGACAGGTTTCACAGAGTTACAGGTACTGGTAATGGAGTCTACCAGACTTAGGCTGTGCCCCCAAGCATGGCACTACCTCTGGGCTAATGGCTACCCGTCAATCCGTGACCCAGCCTCGGCCTATTCACTGCTGGTGCACATGGCGGAATCCCAGCAGAGGGATCGGTCATGTGCCATGGTGCTGGATAAGTTAAAGACTCTTATGCACGAACCCTACGACGCCCCAGCGCGCAGGACACGCCAGGAGGTGTGGCGACTGGTGAAGCAGCTACAGTCAAAAAGAAAACTGATGTCTCTCAGGCATAAGACAGGACAGGTCTTGTGTGATCCACATGCGATTGCCTCTGAGATCGCATCCTTCTGGCAACAAACAATGTCGGTTGAGGGGCAGCCACTGACAGAATGCCATTCCTACCTGGCCTCCTTTTTTAAGTCCAAAAACATACCCCTGATGGCAGAAATGCTCATTAAGCCGCTTTCGGCCTCGCTAGTGCACGCAGCTCTTCTTGCTTTGAACAGAACCTCGGCACCAGGCCTGGATGGCGTTCCCTGCTCTATATATGCTTCATTTGCTGAACAATTTAGCCCGGTGATGCATAACTTGATTCAGGGATACTACCGTTCGGGCACAATGAATGAGGACTGGGCGCTGGTCCTGCTTAACGTGATCCCGAAAACTCGTGGGACAGTGACAGTTAAAGACCTTAGGCCGTTGGTTCTGCAAAACACTTGTCACAAGTGGATTGCATCGTGTGTCTCCCTACAGTTACAGGATTTCATTGCGGCCCTCACCCCGGTGCACCAAAAGGGCTTCATTAAAGGCAGGTGTATATTCGACCATCTATGGAATGCGTTTGGCTCCTGGAGTGCTATGCAGGAAGGGCTCTTCTGCCCGATTGATTTTCGGAAAGCTTATGATTCGGTAGCACACTCATACGCACAAGCATTTTTCACCCATATGTGCCTCCCCACGGAAATGATCCAGCTACTAATGCTTCTGTTCAAGGCGCCCATGGCACTGATTGTGCACGGCACAGTGATGCTACATGAAATAATTACACCCACGTCAGGCATCAGACAGGGTTGCCCCTTATCCCCCTCACTCTTTGCGGTTTTGATTTCTCCGATCTCTACGTATTTGATGGAACTGTCCCCTACTGTAACGGTATTGTTGTATGCAGATGATTTGCTAATCATCATCCGTGATGCCCCCCTGCAAGCGGCTCTTGCCCTACGCTCTTGCATTGAAGTTATGAAAATTTTTTCTCAATTTTGTGGACTCCAGATAAACCACGATAAATCGGCAATCCTGATTGTTGGCCCATGGGAAACCTCGGAACAGGAACTCCTGGACGCCACTGGCATCAATGTCCAAACAGCCTACACATACCTAGGGGTAAAATTGGGTTACGTGGCACCCGAAGAGGCCTTCGCACCAGCTTTACAAAAGGCCCTTGGGAGGGCACACTCAATGCAACACTGGAACTTAACTCTGAAAGAGCGAGTGTTCTTGTTAAAAATGTGGATCCTCCCGGTGCTTGTGTACCCAGCACGTGTGATTTTTCCAGTCAAGAAGGTGGTGGACTCTTTGAAAACAATCTACAACATAGCATTGGGACTGAACTCATGGGGGTTGACCCAGGATATCCTAGCTCTCCCCGAGTCCCAAGGGGGGCTTAGCTTGGCTCAGCCGCATTATTTTCTGTGGTGGCATCACTCAGCCCTTTTCGTGAACTATACTCTACGTCCTGCGGAAATCCCCCCGACTGTGTCTGCACAGTTTGAGGCCTGGGCGGGGCCCAGAGCTATTACTGTCACGCCGGCCCAACTGGGTTGGTTTCAAATGGACATCAATTTGCCTTGGATCTCCCTCCCCTATTTAGCCTTTAGTGCAAAGTCTTTCTCGCTCCTACGACAAGGTTTGAATGTTAACCCTCCAGACGCTCTGAGCTACGATATGCCCCTGTGGCACAATGTTTTGTTCAAAAACGCCCATTTCCATACGTATTCGTCACCATCGCTCATCAGGGAGGGCATACTTACAGTGGGACAGCTACTGGAGGACGACTCCTACCTGAATCAAATCGCCCCCACGTGGCGCCCGATATACAGAGAAACCATTGGCCAGCTTGCCAATCAGACTTTCGTATTTTCTGAACACTCACGACAGACGCCCTGTGATCTGTCATCACTGATCTCTGATTGGCAGAGAGGCCCAGCCCTCGCCGTGATGTCCTACCCTAGGAACAGGGAACGGCGCCAGCCGGATGAGGTCTGGCAAGCTCTGATGTCTTGCAGACTGCCGACATCTGACCCAGATTTTATTCGAAAAACGCTGTGGCGTAAACAACCGGTAGGAGACAGGCTTAAGTCTTGGAAGCCTGACCGCCTGCTTTGCCCCTTGTGCCACGTGCCTGAAACTATGGCCCATATGATGCTGCACTGCAAATTTCTACCTTTCGTTTTTCCCATCATCGACCAATGCTTCCCTCCTTATGTCGTTGGTGGGAAGCACATATCATCGGTGGCGCAACTAATTGAACACCACCCTGCAGAGTCTCTGCATCTCCTTCCTGGACAATTGGGCTGGGCAGCGATAGAGGCCAACTGGGCCATCCGCTGTAAAGCCGCAAAAGAGCACAATTCTTTTCGCTCGACATCCTACTTCTTAAAAGTCTACGGACAGCTGCTGCACAGGTGGCAGCAATCCAAAGCACATGGAATCCGCCCAGAACAATTGTCCGCCTTCTTGGATCTGCTCATGTCTCTCCGGCGGGGGGATTCAGCGGACAGACCGCAGCTTGAGCCCACCCCCCCCACACCGCCCCCCACCAAAGCACAGCTGCGTGCCAAACGCAGACTCGAACGCAAGATGCGCTCACTACACAAACTGATTGCTCACCTTGACAGCCTTGAAGACCAGGGATATATGTTGGTCTTTACAGATGGCTCATCAGAGCGCTTCGAGGGGCTTGGTTATGTGGGGGGCTATGGGGTCTTTTCAACCCTCCCAGTTTCGCTGTCTGCCTCAGTGCCGCTGCACATGAAACAAACTATTAACGCGGCAGAACTCCTGGCGGCACTGCAGGCCCTACGGCTGCATGCCGATGAGCCTAAGATTGCCATCTGCACGGATTCTGAGTATGTCCTTAAAGGGGCGCAGGGAGCGGCGCGCCGGTGGCAGGCGAGAGGTTGGGTGGGATCGGCGGGACCTGTGTCAAATATCCCTCTCTGGAAAGAGCTACTGCAGCTTTTGGATTCCACTTTTCAAGATATTCTGTGGGTGAAAGTTCCCTCCCACGTGAATGTGGAAGGTAACGAGCAGGCCGACACCCTGGCTAACAATGGTAGACTCAGCAACCCCCTGTACCCAGCTCGGAAGACCCCCAGGGTCCAAGCGGCAGGGCAACGCGCCAAACGGGCACGCCAGGTAGCGGCTCGGAGTCCCCCCCCCCGGGGTGTGTCCCCCCCGCGCCCAATCGTACTGAATTTTGAGCAGTGTATTGCTTCACCAGGACCAAGAGAGGAAACCCCGGATGTCCCTTCGGATCAGGGGCATGAGAGTGATGTGTGGCTGCAATTGGGTTTAGTTGAGATGCCAGACAGCCCGAGGAGCGAGGAGTCTACGCACAGCCACCTGTCGAGTGTTCCCACAGTCACCAATCACTCGGAAGGGCCGGGGACCCCCACAACCCCATTTTGTGACAGGATCACGCATACAAGGGGGGGGAGGCGCAGCCCTTCAACGTCCTGCAGCGAGCACGGATCCACAGAGACCCAAACCCCCCCACCGGCGCCTGACACCGCATACAACGGGGACGGGAATCGGAGCCCCTCGACCTCATGCAGTGAACGGGGTTTTTCCTAGGGCACTTTGCTTTTGGGTTGTTGTGACGCTGGGCACCATACTTGGTTTTGTTCATTGTGATACCCTATTTGTTCTGACACGACAGGTGCACTATGTGTTTGGCGCTGGCACACGAAGGTTATATGTTATGCTATCAGGCTTGGCAGCTGCCGCCTGCTCCCAGTGTGCACCCGCTTCCAGGAAGCGGCATGTCGGATGCTCGTGTACATATCAGGCTGTGTCTTAACGACTGGATGTAGCATAGCAGTTGATTGTGGACAACACGTGGAACATTGGCTGGAATTGCCTGGGCGGGGGCATCCAGTATCTGTGACCGACCATGATTGAGCCATACATCTTTTTCGCCAATTTTTGGGCCCAGGCATCATGTCTCCCCACTTCGAGAGGATGTCGGTGGCTGCCTTCTGTACCAAAGTGTTGCTTGGACCAGAACATATATGCTGGGCACTCAACTACCTGGCCCGTGGAACGCCTACCCTGGCCCTCCCTGCCGGCATGCAAATGCTCCGTGCTCGACCCGGGGTGCCCAACCCGCTAGTGGCCCACAAGTGGTTGGCGGGATTGTCTCTTGATTGATTTCCGGTTCAGTTGGATTTGGGGCCCTCAAGTTAGGAGGAGTCAAGATGGAGGCTCGTGAGCAGCCGGATCCCCTTTTCTCCCGTTTTCTACCCCGCGTGGGGGCACATCTTTCTTTACCAGCGGGGCACTGCCTCTGTGCATAGCCGATGTCCGGACTGGGACTGACCAGGTCCATCAAGGGGGGGGGGGGGGCTCTGGCCGTGTACAAGGCTCGATTTTGGAAATGCTTCTGGTCGTACCAGACCATTATGAAGGCTCGGGGTGTGTTTCCATATTGGTTTTAGTGTTGTGTAGCCACGAATTCACGTTCAGGGTTTCCATGCAGCATCTTAAGGTTTCCGTCGATGCATCTCAAAAGGTCCATCTTCGACCGCTTGAACCGACCGGCACCGCAAAACAAAAGGATCGATGAGCAACGCAAAACTGAACGCAAAGGCTTGTCCACAATCACATTTCGATGCCACATCAAAGTTGGGCGCGCTTGTGGCAGCTCAAATATCCCTGCCTCCTCCCATTTGTGTACGCCGAATTACCATGAAGGCCAATCCCCCCCTTAATTTGCCCCTATTCAGCTTTCAAGGCGCGCTTCACTCGCGTCTCAGCCCACCCCTCCCTAATGCTATATGATGCCCATGTTCGTGCAGCCATCAGAGCTCGGTCTTTAGGTTTCCCCACAAAGGATCCATCCACGTCCATTGTCCATGTACCAACTTAACATCCCTGCACCATTCCTCCGGGTCCCCCTTGCCTTCAAAGTGACGCTGTCCACCACGGCAATGATATGGCAGGCTCTCCCATAACAAATGTCGTTGATGTTGCCGCCTACCAGTCACTGTGCTGGGCACAGATGGATTGTCATTATTTCTCATACGCCACCGCTTCATACACTGGCGGGGGATCCCAAGCAGGAGATTGCTGGCTGAAGAGTGCCTCTAGGGTGCTATCATCGATTGGCGTGGTGTCAGGACCGAAGGCTTGTAGTGTGCTCGCCGTACATTTTAATGGTTTCAATTGGGGGTCTTGTAACAGCATCTCAATTCCTGCCCCGGTGACCCACGCAAGACCGAGCACATGTTTACGCGCATAATCACATTTCTATGCCATGGTGCCACCATATGGCCAGCTGTCACAGCCCGTCTTGAATAGCAATGCTGTGACCCTTTGCGCCGATTGGCGTACGAAACGGAACACAATTCTGGAGTCATTTTCCTCGAATCCCATACGATCGCCCACAACATGCTGCAACAGCGGTTTTGGACCAGTGATCCTGTGGCATCCTAGTATCCTGGAAAAGCCTGACCTAGAGCAACAACAAACTACCAATAAGCAACAAGCCCATACCAACGCACAGAGTTGCAGCTTCACGCCTCGACACTAGTACCTGTCAATGGGAACGCGACGCCAAGGGGAGGGGGTCCGAGAAATGGCCTAAAACCGCCAAAAATCGGCATTTTTTTCCCCCCGCCGTTTCAAGTACTGGACAGCCTGGGGCCTGACGTTTTTCCGCGAACAACCGCTTTTGTTTTGGGTTCTGTGCTACTGTAGTCGTCTTCAACCTCCTCTTTGGGATTATGAATGATGATTTGATGAAATGTTGTTGCCACATGTCAGAGGTCACCCCAGCATCCGTATCTACGGTGTGCAATCGTTGAAAAGGGTTCTCCAGCCCGGTGACCGGATCCCCAAATGCCTAACCATTCGGGTGTGTGAGGGTAAAAAAGCGCATGCGTCCACCAACACCATGAAGATTTACCATTTTGTTGCCCTTGCACACATGAATGGCACATTGTCCGCATTTTCGGGTCTGATCACCAAGCGGAGGACACTGTTCAAAGTTCGAGTTTATATCATATATACGGATGGCTAATTGTGGCCAGTTTGGGGGCAGCCGAAAGTACGTTTCGTGGGGGGAGGTTGGGGGGAGGAAACCCACCAGGAACAGGTAGAAGCACCACCTGTTCTTGGAGCCTGTGCACCACTACTGTTTTTAGGTTGTGGTGCCGTTTGTGTATTTGCACCAGAAATCCCACCGCCCCCCAGTGGGTTTGTTGTCCATCTCTGATTTGCATTGGGCAAAGCGCAACAGCATCCGGCCGCGTAGCGTACTCCCCGGCACACACACACGGAGGGCTGCGCAGCTTGTTCTCGAGAGCTCGTAGACTCTCGTCTGACCTGATTGTGTTCATATGCCATTTAATCCAGCACGGTAAGGGGCGCTAGCGGCCAACCGAGTGCCGTCCGCGGAGAGCGACACACTCCGTCCAAATGAATCGTAAGTACTCTTACCCTCAATATCAGCACCGATCTGGGCACAGGCTCCGTTGTTGTATTCGTAGACTCTGGTGTGACGCCCATTTCTAGTGCCGCCCTCGGCCAACCGGCTGCCATCTGCAGAAAGCGACACGCTGTTTCCACTGCGATCTGTAGCAGCCTTGCCATCAGTATCATTGCCCAGTTGACATACGGGAGCAACTGCAATTGTCCTCAGGGTCCGGGTTTGGCGGTTTCCCTGTAGCGTTTTGTGAGCTAGTTGGCTTGAATCATAGGGGTTGAGTCACGAACACTAGGCTGGCGTAGCTTCAGGGGGGGGCAGGAGGGAAGGCTAAGCGGGAGAAAAAGGAGAAGGAGAGAGGGGCGCGGGGGGGGAGAGATGAGGGAAGGGGGCTGCTGAAACAATCGGATGTGATCTCGGCCGCAGACATGGAGGTATCCGAGTCGATATCCGGGACAGATCAGATGAACACGCGAGCATGAAGGGGGGGGGGCGGTGACAATCTCTGGTGCGCCGGAGTCCAGACATGGCTCGGGCACTCTTCCCTTACCTCTCACCAGACCCAGGATTTAGGTCAGCAACGGTGTGGGACTGCGGGGCGGCGGTCGTGAATACAGACGTGCGGACACCGTATCCGTGTGGGACGTGCACAGCAAGGGACACCGAATGCGCCCAGGGGACCGCGTCTGCGGAGGTTCTGCACGCAATGGTACGTGGCGGTACATGTTCTGGTCCAAGCAACACTTTGGTACAGAAGGCAGCCACCGACATCCTCTCGAAGTGGGGAGACATGATGCCTGGGCCCAAAAATGCGCGAAAAAGATGTATGGCTCCAGCGCCCCCTGCTCTTGGCGTCTTGAGGCCAGTACGGGCCAATGAGGACCGAGGCTCAGGCTAAGGGGCAGTGTTGGGGGGCATAGGAGGAGCTACTTGAATTGGCGATGCTGCCGCCGGCCAAGTAGAAGTGCAAGGCGGTGCCGACGGGGTGGTCTAGACATCGATGGACATGGTACTCTTGACGAGTGTAGTGGCTGGCATTCGTGATGGCCAACGTCGCTAGCCACAGAGTGTCCAAGGGCCCGATGCTCCGGTCGTATCGGGCCACGTTGGGGCTGGGGTTCAGCCCGCAAATCTGAAGGCGGAGCAATTGGAGGGCACGGTTGCAGACCGGGAGGTGCGGTACGGACCAACCCAACACCGAACCTCCTTGTGATACATGCTCCCTTATCAACGGCGTTGTGTGCTGTCGACAACAAGCAATCAGTGACAGAGCACGTGTGATCATGAACAATCAATGACACTTCACGAAAAATCAGTTGGTACTTTGGGCATCATTGTTGTTTGGTGGTAGGTTTTAATGCATTGGGGATATGGCATTTTTGGATTTTCACCCTGTTTCACCCATTTCTACCTTTTTGCACACCATTTTTGCTCATTTCCACCACATCCACTCTTTTTCTCGGTTGATTGATATTGTGATACACTTTCACTCTGCTTGCTACAAGACATCATACTTCCCTCCTCATTTCTCACACCCACTTTCTCCATGGATCTCAGTATTGGGGATAGGTGTTCTACACCCGCTCCAACGGCGTGCTAGCTCCTGCCACAGTGGTTGAGACAGCTGAAGTCCTCCACTTGGAATACTACCAAGATGGGTTGAGAGTGGTGAATCGGCAATGCAAGATGGAGTCCATCTCCTTTGCCATCCCAAGTTCAGACTCGCCACCTCGCTGCCCTGCATCACCGCCGCCCACACACAGTCAAGTCCCCCCCAAAAGGCCCCTGGTCCTTCACCACTGCCACAAGAACCGGGAGGTCCCCCTGAAGGTCCCCTCCAATCCAGTTTGGGTCACCTGGGTGCATTGGAAGGAAGAGGGTAACCCCCCCCTCCCCCCTCCATGCGCCTGTGACACGGGGGCGTATGCGAACCCAGTTTCCGTTGCCTCATGGCCCCTCCAGGGCGCCCAACCTATGCCCAGCCACTGTCTCCCTGACGCCAAGTGCCAGGCTCAATGGCATTTGTAACCGACAGTAACCGCCCCCAACCGCTTCGGCAACCTCCTCCAACCGCCTGTCTAACCGCTTTTGGGCCCGCCTCTAAGGTCCCTTCCGGATGGGCCGAATTCATAGACACGGCGAGAAGGTACTCCAAATTGTTTGGTGAGGTGGGGCCAAAAAGAGGCACGAGTGGGGAATGGTAAAAAAAAGATGCCTGGCGCGCGCCCGGCGCACTAACGCTCCCCCGTGACCTGTGGTCAAGACAGACCCGGTGACTGGCATGAGTGTTGCGCAGTGTGGCAACAGACTACGACCCCCCACCAGAGGGGCTTGCACTGATTCTCCGCCCGCTCAACTGCTTCAGAAAAAGGCTGCAGCCAAAGCCAAGGGACACCCTGTGTGTGTGTGAGTTTAGAGAGAGGGCAGTGGTGGCGGATGACGGAGGAACCACCACTCACGGCGGGTCAAAGGGTCTGGGTGTGGGTTGTGCTGCTTTGCTGGTGCCGTTTTCAGGCGGGGTTCTGAGAGAGGGCTGTTCCTATAGTTGAGGGGTTGCGCAGCACAAAGCCAGGAGTGCAGGAGGCAATGCGGGATGAAGTATGACGTAAGGCTCCGCAGAATGAAGTATGACGTACGCATGTCCAATCACACAACCCCCCTGAAAGAGCACGCGGTCCAACCAAGAACACGCACACTCGCTCTTGTTAGTGGTCCAAAATAAGAACACACGTGCACGCTCGTGTTAACGTGTCAAAAATAAGCACATGCAGCCTATCCAGACCTCCTTATGAACACAACTAACAAGGGGAAGAAGGCAATTCATCTCCCATTTCACGTGTTCACCTCAGGCAAAAGACGTGCTGGGGGAATCCTTGCACTGAGCACGCACTGCGCGTACACTGTGCGCTACTTTTAGACTATGTTCCCCCCGAAGAGCCCCCAGGCACGCCCCTTGGAAACGCCTTGCACCCAGTTTATGACGATGGCAAGGGTGGTGGTTGGAAGTGGTGTGAGTGATATTTTGTGTTGTTGAATTCTCATATTGCGGCTTATACAAGGTGCCTTGCAGAGGTTTGCAGTCTAGTGCAGTCTACTTGGGGGACTTCCCAAGGTGAGGATAAACTTGGGGTTAGAGATAAGATACTTAATACAAAGGTAGCGCGCCGGGTGCGCGCCGGGCAAACATTCCCCCCACAATGCTGTTAACCCCCCCCCATTTGTCCTAACACGGACTTGACCAAACACGGCGACACCCGTGTGTCCGCAGTTTTGGGCCTTTTTTGGAACCACCGCTTTTGCGTTTCCAATTCATTAGAGAATGTGGTTGGCAGCTTTGTGCAGGCTGCAGGAAGGGTCCATGTGGGTGTCAAAGTGTTGGTGTAGCTGTAATTGCATGTGCCCCTGTGTTCTGGGGTGTATGCTCGCCTGTTGGACACTCTTTTGTAGTCATGATCAATTCTCTTCTCACTGCTGGAGTGCCAGTCACATACCAGCGGTCCAGAACGATGAGTTTGTGCCTGCTTGAATTTTGGGTCCCTCTAGACAATGTGAGCGGTGCATTTGCATTGTGTATGAGTGCAATGGTCATGAACAAGAGCATGATGTCCCCCTGGATCGTGCACATTATTCATACACCAATGTCGGACTATGGATCAGTGTATCACGAACTGCCGAACATTGCTGCATATATGCATACCAGGACGTGCATGTGTGGAGCGCCTTGTTGACCTGCATACGACCTGGATCATGTCACCTTCCCCATACGATCACCTTCACCCTCAGCCCCTAAGCCAACCCCTAAGCCAGCCCCTAAGCCAGCCCAAAAAGGCAAGTATGTCCAGCTCTTCAAGCTGCGGTGCAAGGTTGGCAAGGCGTTCTATTCGGTGACCGTCAATCAGAATGCAAGCAACTGAGTGGTACCTGAGTTGTGCACATGAAGAAGAATTCGTTTATGCATAGGAATTGGATTGAAAGGTGCACTAGTAAAGTGTATATGCCCAATAACAATCTATTTAAGTCCCAGGGCTCAAATCTCAAAAAGTCCGATTGCCAGATTAAGTATTTGGTAGCACTGGCGACATTGATCTGGCCGGATGTCAGCGCTCCCCAAGGGGGCCTGTCCAAATCTGAATTTAGCTAGTCGATCCTGGTTGCTGATTTTTGCAGCTTGGAAGGCCCCTGATCATTTAAAACCACAAACGACTATCAAAGACCAAAACAAAAGCTACCATTTTAATCAGTGCCCTGGGGCGGTCATTTCGAGGGGCTAGTTCGGAGGTCTTGCGAACAATAAAAATGACCTGATATGTCTCATAACGCAGGAGAGGTCTGCAAGTGTACCACCATCTGCAAAGGAAGTAGGATTGGAGACGGGAAGACATGAGTGCCTTCACTGCATGCATGATCTGGATGGGGCAGACACACCACTGTCTTTTCCTCAGGCCTGTTTATTGCCATGCCCCTTTGGAGTGCCCCACACTCCCAATCCTTTGCGGCCCCTCCGCAATACTATAGTCTCTGTGACCTGGCTCCTGAGACCAGAGCTCCAGTGCTGCAGCATGCAATTTTCAAGCCCGCAGCCCTGACTTTGGGACTCTTTGCAGCTGGGGCCACTACAGTGATGGTGGCCTTGTGGATGTCAGCAGCCACAGCGTTGTGGCCCCTCCATTGGCTGAGGCCCGAAGTGCCTAGCAGCTTGGCACCAGCTGCCCCCCACTTCCATCGTGTTGGTGCTCAGTTTTCCAACTACCGCTCCCATTCTGTCCTGCCTCGCGCTTATGCTGCAGGTGATGGAGATGGAGCAGAGGACCAGGTACATTTTGGCTTGCGATGCATGTAGATCCAACCTCAGGGTCACTGCAAAAAAAAATACGTATCACCATCTGTTCGCCTCCAACCACCTTGGATTTGGACTGTCCTAAATGCGCTGGTAGGGGGCACGTTAGAGATTGGCGAGGGAAAACTGGCCAATACTCAGCCCGGCGTGCCAACCCCACTGGCTTTGCCTCCAGGGTTGCTTTTGGGTTGATCACCCAAAAGGTCCCCATGGCGCTTTGCAACTACATCATGTGTTTTCGAGTTGCTGAATGCCAATCTGCAGCGATTGGCTTCCTGATGCAGCACCACCCACAGGATGTGGAGGATGTCATCGAGGGGTTGTCAGGAGCATTGGAGAAGGGAAATGGGGTGGCGTTGTTGATTGCCCCCTGCTCTGGCACACCCAATATTGCGCAGGTTATGCAACACGCTTGATTCCTGCCCGCTCCAGGGACCCCCAGACATCAGTGATTTCGTAGCCTTTTATATTCCTCCCCGCTTTGGAGACCGCGAGAGGGCAGGGGTTTCGTAGCCTTTTTGATATGTGCCCACACCAGGGACCCCGACACAGCAATGGTTATGTAGGGTTTTCAATTTCTCTCCGCCCTGGGGACCACAAGGTGACACGAGTTTCGTCGCTCTTTGGTATCCTCCCTGCGATGCGGACCTTGAGACGGCAGGGGTTATGAAGCCTTTTTAATTCCTGCCTGCTCTGGGCACACTAAGATGGCAGGAGATCCTGAGAGGGCAGGGGTTGTGTAGCGTTTTTGCTACCTGCCCACTCTGGGGACCCCAATATGGCAGGGGTCATGTAGGCTTTTGATTCCTCCGCGTTCTGGGAAACCCGATACGCCTGGGGTTGTGTAGCCCTTCAGGTTGCCGCCCGCTGTTGGGGACCCCGAGATGACAGGTGCCTGTAGCCTCGTAGCTTCCTGCCCGCGCTACGCGGCCTCCATGATCCCCCCCTCCCTGTCTGCAGGGCGCTATTCCAACAACCGCAGACGAATTGATCCGCAGGGTGACTGCTGCCAAAGAGAACCCAGCACCGCCTCCATACAAGTTGCTGTCGGATCCGCCATCGGAAATGAACCCTGTGAAGCCTATGTTCTGCATGGGAATGTATGACGAGGAAGCCGGTGCAGATGTCATGGTGACAATGCCAACCAGAGTGCAGACTGATGAGCTCTCCGCTTTGTTCGGGAAACCCGAAGGATTCATGAAGGCCGATCAAATCAAACAAGGGGTCATAGCATTTGAAGACGAGAAGGAGTGCGGCGAGTTTGCAAACGCACTGGAGGCTGACACACAGGTATGCGGCACCGCAACCAGGCACCCTGTTAAGCTTCGATTCGACTGGGGTGTAGTATTGAGTGGAGGGTCGACCTCTTACTCGGTATGTGCAGGTTGTGATTTTGTGTTCTCGCAGGTCCCAGTGTCAGTCAACAAGATCGATGCATTCACGTTCTTCGGGATGGTGAAGCAAGGTCGAGCTGTTGCCGTATATTTTGCCACTGGCACCAAGGCCCCGCCCCCTGCTGACCTGAAAGCAGAGCTTGGTTCACCTTCTACTTCACGATGGGGTGGGTGATTGTGGATGATCGCCAAGATGACTTGAACAATCTCTTTCAGGCGTCTAATGACGTTTTCCGTTATCGTATGCCCAGCGCCATCAAACACAAACACCGACAGCAGCACCATTGATGAGACATGAGACAGCAACAGCAAACAACAGCCATGGGCATCAAAAACCATTCAGACCAACAAACAAACCAGCCACACCAACTACGAAGACACGCTACCCCAACACTGTGAACAGCAAAGTCACAATGCAAACAGCCACACAACAGCTGAAGTAGAAGCAACAACAACCAGGGCAACAGCAATGCAGCGACCTAAGTCAGATGGCCAGGAAGAAGTTTTCTGCCCTGGTTGCTCAGACAAGGCCAAATATTGCTGACCAAAAGCCTTGCAATGATTGCCCGAATTTCATGACGTTTCAGCTGGTGGGTGATGGTTATGGTGCATGAAAAATGCAGGCTTTCGGATGAAACTTCAGAGTCTGCAGCACCTCGACGAAATTGGCTTGTTCTAAGCAATTCCTCTAAATGAAGCGCACATCGTCATGGAAATTGAATGTCATGGGAATCGAAGGCTTTTTGGTTCCACAGAGTTTGACACAAAAAGGGATCCAGCGGCACAGTGTTCTTGCACAGCCTGCTGTGGCCATGGCCATGAAATAATGTGCAAGGGCATGGCATTCGGTGCACGGAGTCCTTGAGCCCACCTCAGGAATACTCATCGCCTACACGTCCCTGAAGCATGACGACTGTATTTTAAGCTGCACTGCGCTGCTGCACCCACCCAGACCCACAAATTCACCTATGCAATTGAATCTGCAGCTTGCAAGCACAACCTTGGTTGCTTGCTTCATGGAGATTGCGTCAGAGATGCACCGGAGTGGCATGGGCCATGATGCTGACGCAACAAGCATGAGGGATGCACAAAGTGCCAGGTAGAGCACATCCTGAGCCCATTCTCTCCTGAATGGCGCCGCCCTGAATGATTGCAGCAGTGAGGTATTCTGGTCACCATTGTACGTCCTGCAGCACCACCTGCTTTTGGCACTATATTATTCTTGGCAACTATTTTTGTTTATTTATTCTGTCGCAATTCAGGATTGCTGTCTGGTCTTGCAGAAAAAATGTCCCATTCACCCATGGGACGTTTTGAGTGTGAATATGGGTGTCTGTAGGCCACTTGGTATTGCATGAGTGCACTGCCTGTTCCACACATGCAAGATGGCACATGTGCACGCACGCTGACAGCGTGAGAGAGTTGCCACAATTGTAACATATTATGTTGCTTTCACTAGCATGGGTTCCCTTGGGCGACATGTTTGGTCACATATTGCTCTGATTGCATGCGTGTGTGTGTGTGTGTGTGTGTGTTTGTGTGTTTGTGTGTCTGTGTGTGTGTGTGCGCGCGCGCGCGTGTGTGTGTGTGTGCACGCGCGCGTGTGTGCGTGTGGTTGCTTGGTGACATCCGAGCCAGCTTGTTCTTTAACTGATTGATTTTTTTATGCAGCATGGTCCCCCTGTTCTGTAGATATTTTACTCTGCTGGGGCTCATGAATCCTGGGAAGGGAGGGGGTACTAGCTCAGTCCCGCTACAGCTGTGGATTAAGGTCACCGATTTTATGTGGTGCATCCCAAAAAACGTCCGTATTGCTTACCAAAAAAACCCATTTTTACTTTAAAAAAAAATTCCAGAGGCGTTTTGAGTTTTGGTTTTTGTTGGGTAAGGTCGGGGTCGTTTTTTTTTGTTGGTAAGGATAGGGGGGTTTTTGGTAAGAGTGGGCAGGTTTGGGAGTTTTTTTTTTTGTGGTAAGATTTTGGGGGTTTTGGGGTTTTTATTAGTAAGGTTTTTTATGGTAACAGTTCGAGTGGTTTTGGTCATCATTGTGGTGTTTTTTTCGTGAAGATTGTGGCGGGGGGGGGTGTTAATTGGGTTTTTTCGTTGGGAACAATTGGAGTTTGCGGAGTCTCTTCATATATTTTGGGGTTTTTCGGCAAAAGTTTGGCATAGAGGAGTGTATTCACCCCCACCTCCCATGGGTCTTTTTGGTAGCCACATTGAACTCTCCCCACGGCAGGGGTTATTCAGTTGTTTTGATTCCTCGCCGCTTGCATTGGTTATGTGACCCTTTTCATTCCGCTCCCCTTGGAGCCCCCAAGGTTCTGGAGCCACTTCCTCCCCACTCTGCGAACCCCGAGAGAGCACGGGTTATGTGGCCACTTTGATTTCCTCCCTAGGCCACTTTTGATTTCCTCCCCACATTGGGGACCCCTATGGGGCAGGGGCTGTAGCCATTTTGCCCACAAGTGGCCCTCCCAAGACAGCAGATATTATGTGTTTCGGATAGTTTTCCACAATTGCAACACCAAAGGTGGTGAAAAGTGCCATTGTATCTTGCATATTGTGGCTGTCCAAGGCGACCAAGTGGATGTGCGTTGGGAGGCTGACCACTAAGTCAAAATGTATGCATGCGGTGACGCACACGCATAGAGTTGGCTATTTGGACTGATGCAATGACCAAAGGCAGTGCTGCCGCCCCTTTTGGTGAAGATCCTGTTGAAAAGGCAACCATCCCAATGCGAAGTGGTGAGCACGCCCCCGTGCTTGTTAAAGTTGGGAAGCAGTGGTTTGAGGCCTAGCTATGGTGGTAGTCTGAAGGTTGACCAGGAGACGTGTAATGAAATGTGGTCTGGCGCATAGAAGTGCACCCTCCAAGAGAGCTTGGCATGAATCTCATTCAATGAAGGCCATGATGGAGAGTACGACACACAAACACCAAAGAGCATGCGGTGTTTGTCCTCGTGCCTGCACATTGGTTGTAGCCGTAGTGATTTTGCACAACCATGTTTTCTTTGTAAAATACTTTTTGTACATTATGTGGTGAAGATTAATTGAATGTTTTTGCTAGACAACGGCCCCTGGGTTTTGTTTTAAGGAAGGAACCGGGGAGCTTTTGGTGTCGATTGCACATTGGTTAAGTTTGGGGTTGTTATTTAGTAACTGATGGGAGTGTAGTTGGTTGGGGCGGCTTTTGAAACAATTGGGGGGTTTTTTTGGATGTGATTTGGGGAGTTGATTTGTAATTTTTGGGTTTTGATTTGGTAGGAATTTTTTTTTATTTCGAACCATGGGCATTTGTAGTACGAATTGGTGAGTTTTTATCGCAATTTCATGGATTTTTTGGTAAAGTGTGTTGGGGTTTGGGGTATAGTGTAGCAATTTTTGTGTGTACCATGATTTGATTGCTTTAAGTAAGGTTTTACAAGCATTTTCAAGGTGTGGGGTAGGGTGTTTTGCACCCACTCTAACGGCGTGAAAGTTCCTACCACGGTGGCAAGGATGGTAGAAGATGGACTCCTCCACTTGAAATACTACCAAGATGAGGTGAGGGTGGTGAATCGGCAATGGAAGATGGACTCCGTCTCCTTTGCCATCCCTAGTTTGGATTCACTACCGCACTGCCCTCCATCTCCACCGCCCGACACAGAGCCAAGTTTTTGCCCCCTTTGCCAGCGGGGACTCTTGTTGAAGGGAGTGTTTCAGCATCATTTTTATGGTGGTCTCCAACGGTGGTATCAACACCAGAGGGGGCACCGGTGGTGCTGAGGACATTGAGGGGGACCTTCCCTGTTCTTCTGCCGGTGGCAAAGGACTAGGGGTTTTGGGGGGGGCACACCTGCCAACATGCAGCAAAAGATGTTCCCATCAACCTCATGGCTGACCAATGGGCCACAATCATCAAGTGGACAAAGAATAACAAGGTACTCTCATTGCACTTGTAGCCCGCATCACGCATATACATTTCACCCCATCACTACCCACATATGCAATCCTCCTTGCTCGTATGTTGCCACTTTAGGACCAAAAAGGGCGGTACCATTTTTACACACCGCGGATGCATACTTGGTGGGGTTCAATGTGTGTCATGAGGATTCACCGGATTGGCCCGTGTAAATAGAAAGTTTCAAGGGCGAGCCACACCACCTCATGGTGTGCTCATGGCCTCTCCGCCGAGGATGCTTGGTGGGCAAGTGTGCATTGTGTTCATTCTTACTTGGATGGCGTTGTTGCCGAAATTCAATGGGCGGAAAGATTTGGATTGGAACCATGTCCCACACTTTCCTTACTTTGTCACACATTACGTGGACAACATGCCCATCGCTTCTATAGGATGCATCCTTTGTGATGTCCTCTTCAATCCAAAGCATGCCGGTTGTGTACATAGAGTAACAGTTGCCATTGACACTCTTGGTAACATTTTTTGGATTTGTCCATTGTCCCTCAGGACATCAGCGGAGGTTCTCATTTCGGATCGCAAAGGGCCCAAAAGATGCAAGGGATATTATATGGATTATGGGACGGGCTCCATGGATGGTGCATGCAAGGGGCACCTCCACGTGGCATGGCCATTTATCGGTTGAAAGATTTTCATAAATAAAAAAAAAAAAGGAGTACAACAATGTTCATGGTTTCTATCAGGCACGTATTGAGCACTTGTTTGCAGACATGTGGTATTGGGGCATCATAAGGAATGTATGGAGGGGATCCGGTACTAAGTTGCATGAGTGCGTGTGTGTACTCTTGCATTTGCAGCAATTTTTGGTTCAAAGACAAGCACGGTCCCCTCTATATGGTCCTTGGGAACACCTACCTGCACATGTATGGGCCACACCTACATAGGAGGACAATGATGATGAGGACATTGGGTGGCAATGCGGATATATGTGCATTTTGTTGCACCAAGTGTGACCCTAAGAAGATGTCCGCGTGTGACAAGTGTCAGCCGCAATATTGTACGGGTTGCATTGACACGCATACATGTGGTTGTGTGGCAGTGCTTCAATTCTCAGTTGTGTCATGTTATGCACACAACTTGCTCATTCTGAGATTGTATTTGGGATTGAGAGACAGAGAGAGTTGTGGCGATGACCATATGCCTTTGACATGGGGGTATATGCGAGCTCTGCATCCATCGCTTTATGGCCCCCCAAAATAGGTACCACACGCCACACTGTTTCAGGGTGTCTGGCACCACTAAAGCCACTAGGTTTTCACTAAAGCCCTGTGTCTACCATCAGACGCGCTTTTGGAACCCTTAGTGTCCTAGTGGATGCCCTAGCGCTGGCCCGTGGCACCAGCTCCAGCAAGTGACAGCCACTGTGAGTTTCACACAGTAGAGGTAAGGGCTTCCAAAGCCGTTTCACTCGTCTACTGTGAAGGCGGCACTGGCGCCCCTGATGGCCTTACAGATCTAAAGAAGCAAATGGCATCCTCAGGCACTTGTGGCGGTGTCCCAAGAGGATATTAGGCGAAAGGACTCTATCCTCACCCAACCGCCACCGAATGAAAAACTCTTGGACGAAAAACAACGATTTCTTCTGTGCCTCCAGGGAGGGAACTTTTCAACCCCTCTGCTGGAACACCACCTCCACGTCGAGCATTGTGCACACACTGCATGCACACACATGCTGTGCGCCAACACCCCTTCAGACAATGCTTTCTTCGTATTGTGAACCTGGGTCCCACCTCTGCAGCAGAACGGTAAAAATCAGTGCTTGTTTTTTAACCCATTAAGGAGAACGTCAACAGAAACAGCATCCCAAGCCTCACAAATCCCCTCATATGCAGCCTGGCGAAACCCTTTCATACCAATGTCAAACAATGACATCTTTCCAAGCTTTCCTTTTGTGCACACTTGACTGCTACACACAAATATAGCTCAACAGCATGCCCAAAGTGTTTCTTTCTGTGTGGTCCATGACTTGAAGAGTTGGGGTCATGCTACCTGAAGTGCACAAGAGGATCATCCATGGCCATTTGGCCTTCACCCAGCCTCTAAAAGATTGATGCACAGAGTACAAATCTAAAATGACAATAGCTGTCAATAACTGATGGAAATGACCTTCTCAAAGAAGCCAGTGCATGACAATTGCTATCACAGCTGGTGCACACTTTGTCGACTACCAAGTCTACTTGGGCAGGTTGCTAGTGTTGGTAGGACAACTTTGAAGGGGGCGAGTAATTGATATGCAATGATGCATGCACTACATCCCAGATGATATCTGCACAATTGTCTTTGACTCTAGAACGCTACTGACTGCCTCCCAAAGGCTCTTTGAGATCTCAGGCACAATCAATGATAATTTTGCAATGTGCTGTTGCACATTGAACACCACCTCGTTCAGTTGACATTCAATCCCTGCTTGTCTATTGCAACACCTTGCTCTAGTGGACTGGTCGGTGGAGTTGAATTACTTTCGGAGGTGGATTCATTTTCTGACTGTCTAGTTTTTTCCTCCCACCATTCAGTGATGTCATCCCACCTCCCTCATTACTGTCAACACTGAACGGCAACAACAACACAATGCCTCTGATGCCGCTGAGCTCAGTACTCCGGGAGTACCGCTCGCCACTGCCGCGCTTGTGGCCAGCCGTGTCCAAGCCCACAAGCCAAAGCCCAACCGCTACGTGTCATGCACTACGGCGCAGCAGCCGCACAGGGTCACGGGCACTAAGAGCTGCAGGTGTAGCAGCCGCTCTGGCCGGCAGCTGTTGGTACCTCGACCGCACAGCCGAGGCGGCAATGCAGGGGATTCGGGATGACGGCCTTCCACTGAAGTACGATGCAAAGGCCATCGAAAGCTTCTGGAGTGAACACCCTGTCATTGTGGCCCGGAGGGCCTGGCAAGTGCTGACAGCGGTTGCCCCTTTTGCGTGCCGCACCACACTGCAGTACCATTGGGGAACATTGTCCAAGGAGCATCCCGAAGCGCAGGCAGCGGCCGCCATTGAGCTCCGGCAGCTGCTGACGCGGCTGGGGCCCACGGCCATCAAGTTCGGCCAGGCCATGTCCATCCGTCCCGACCTTTTGCCCTCCGTAGTCATTTACGAATTGCAGAAGCTCTGCGACCAAGTGCCGGGCTACGCCACCGCGGACGCGCTCCGCATCATCGGCGACGAGATGGGCTGCGACCCCACGCGCGTGTTCGAGGGCCTGGACCGCGAGGCCCAGCCCATCGCCGCGGCGAGTCTCGGGCAGGTCTACAAAGTGAAGCTGCGCAGCCCCAATGTCACGGTCGCGGTCAAAGTGCAACGCCCGGACATGGTCCGCGCGGTCTCCCTCGACCTGCATCTCCTGCGCCGATACGCGCAGTGCGTCGAGGCGGTGAAGGGCGTCGCGACGTGGGCCGGGGTCATGGCCCAACGGAAGCAGTTCGACCTGCAGTTGGTGGAGACCTTCGCGGCGGCCTCCTACTCGGAGCTCGACTACGTCAACGAGGGCCGGAATCAGGAGCGCTTCTCCGCGGAGCTCGTGCCGGCGATGAAGGGGGCGGTGAGGGTCCCCCGGGTCTTCTGGAAGGCGAGCAGCACCGAAGGCACCGAGTGCCAGTGCACGACGCGGAAGGTGCTGGTCACCGAGTGGATTGAGGGGCAGCAGCTGGCGAAGTGCTCGCCCCAGACCATCAACCGGCTGGTGCCCACGGGCGTGGCCTGCTTCCTCAGTCAACTTCTGGACCTCGGGTTCTTTCACTCCGACCCCCATCCCGGGAACATTTTGGTGGACAGCGATGGCCGGCTCTGCCTAATCGATTTCGGTCTGTGCGCCGAGGTCAGTGCCCCGGACACGCAGACCATGACCTCCGCCCTCGTCCATCTGATGCACGCGGACCTGCCTGCGCTCCTGGACGACGCGGTGGCGCTCGGGTTCCTGCCGGACAGCGTCGACCGGCGCGCGCTCCTCTCCGACCTTTCCCGCATTTTTGAGGAGAGTCGCCTCGCCGTTGAGAACCCTCTCGACCTGGGCCTGCCTGCCGCCCCTGCGCCCTCTCCCCGCTTCTGGGGTCGGTGGTTCCGCGGCGCTTCCGGCACCCCTTCTGCCAATGAGCCCACAGAGGCGAGTGGATACCGCGCGACGCAGCGCCGTCGGAAGCAATTCAAGGCGGTGTCACGGGACCTCAACAGTGTGTTCCTCGAGTACCCCTTTCAAGTCCCGGACTATTTTGCGCTGGTGACGCGCGCGCTAATTGTCTTGGAGGGAATTGCGGTGGTAGGGGACCCGGCCTTCGACATTTTTCGCGCCGCGTACCCCTTTGCACTGAAGAAGGCCCTCACGCTTTTTGGACCGGAGGTCATGTACAAAGTCACGGGAGGCTCTGGGCGAAAGTTGTCGGGGTAGATTGGAGCGCTGGAGGCTTTTGGTCTGTCGCAGGTCCCCCTTTTTAAGGGCAGGTCCCCTGCTTTATGTCGAACAAACAAACAAAAAAAGCAAAAAAGTTCGGAAAAGCTGGTCATTGAGCCAGCGGTTACATGAGTGACAAATGGGAATTTTGTAATCATTTCATTAATTTGGCCTCCCCAGAGCCCCCTACCAAAATAAATGCGATACTAGTATATCCATCCCTACGGCCTTATCGCCGTAACATTTTGCAGCACCAGGGTCACGTGAGCGACCCCAGCTACCCGCATGAGGCCTGCAGGGCGGCTGGAACGTGCACGTGCAAGTCATGCCGTACCGCCATGCTGCTCATGTCGCCAACACAAGTGGAGGAGGTGTGCCAGTGGCAACTATGGATAGCCTCTTTTACCGCCTATCCCCAGTGTTTCGGACCCTCTACAGGTGATTTTGCATCTGTGGTGAGTGGCATCCATTCTCTACATCGGGAGACCCAAGTGTATCTTTTTCATTCATATCATGCTTGGGGCTTCCAGAGGCCCATGCCGTTGCCGTCCACTGGGCTGCAATGATGTATTCACCAAACAGCAAACCACTCCAACGCTGCAGACTGGTTGTGCTACTGATAAATGTTGTATCAATTTGTATTGTGCTGTCGCCAGCTGAAAGTTCGGCTTAGCAAGGGGTCAGCATGTTCCAATATGTTACTGCAACTGTGTGCGGTCGTGGAGCATGCATGCGGCAGTAATCTCTCTATGCTTGATTTGGAGTTTTGTGTGAATTCCATGTGATCAGTATCACGATAATACTGTCAATTGCTGTGCTTGCATGCCTTCCCCCTCTGCGATGTGCATGTTTTCAGCAAAATGATCGTACCTCAGGCTCAGTAGATCCCTGTAATAACTGTTGGGTCTTCCGGTTGTGTTGCATCCATCTCTCTTTTTTTTCTTTTGAACTGCATTTCTTGTCTTTTTGCTTTTTTTTTTTATCTTCCAGACACCAAGGCCAGTAAACACTAATCAGGCCACGTAGTTCCTACTTGGCAGATGGGGGGACAATTGTGAACTGCAATGTTGGTGTTGTCCATGGCGATGAGTGGATGTGGGTTGGTCAGTGATGCTTCCCTGGTGTGGGTATGTGTTGGGGGCTACGCAGCAACAGTGGGTCACTGGAGAGTAAATGGCATGCCAAGTACCAGTGCCATGTCTCACAGGAAAGATATGCCAATTGGTTGCCTTCTTTCCTGCCCGCGTTTTGGGCTTACGTGTGATGACTTTGCGCTGCGATACCACCTTTCTGGCCCGTGTTTGGGGCCTCCATATTCAGCACGCGGAGCAAGTTTCAAAGAAAAAGCTTGATTGATGCATCCTGCCTCCAGCTGTTGCTTCCCATGAGGTTCTATTCAACCGAACTCCTAAGTGACTCGCTGCAGCGACTCACTTGGTGTTCAACATGCCTACGCCGTCCTGGTCGAGATGGCTGATGCATTACCGGGCGCTTTGAGCTTAATGATGTTTGACGTTGTCTTGTTTATCGTCTGGGTGAGACCCTCGTGTCTGCCTTTTTTTTGCTTCTTGTAATTTCTGGGTTGCCTTCCCCGTGTGTTCACATACAACAATCAGTGTTCATCTCTGTACACTGTTTTATGTGCAGTTCCAAAGCGGTGCCAATCAGGCGTGCTTGGGAGACCATTTGTGCAACGAGTTCAGCCAAACTCTGTTGCCCTGCACCTATTTGGCAATTTGGCAATTAGGCGAGGGTTTGACATAATAGTTCTACATGCAGGTGGGCCAGGTGACAGCACTCTGTCATTACCATGCACTGTGTCTACTGGCCATATGGTGTATGCAAGCACACATTGGGCTGGAAGGTAACGAAATCTGCTTCAGCTGGGAACCAGTTCTTCACTGCGGAGAATTCTACCCTCCAAGCCGTGAAAAGGCCCGTCGGAGCTGTTCCGTGGAGGGGGAAAGGGAAATGACCTGCGGTGGTGTCATTGCATCTGTGCTTCTGCACCACTGGCATACCTATACTGCGAAGTCCTTGTCTGCGAGTGTGGGATGCTTATGCTTTGCAACCTTAGTGGTACCACTGGTGCTCACGAGTGCTGATGTATCATATATCGCACGAAGTCGCCCCCCCCCCCCCACACCTTGGAGGTGTGTGTGGGGGGGTGGGGGGGAGTTGGGGGGGGAGGTGTGTGTGGGGGGGGGGGGGGTATTTGGAGCGCCGAGACCCGCAATGTGTGTGGGAAGGGTTGGCGGTGCACACACAAGGCGGTGCATACACAAGGCAGTGCACACACAAGGCGGTCTGTAGCCACTGCAGGAGTATTGTCCCCCCCCCCCCCCTTGTATAAGCTACGCCCTTGTCCAAGCTGCAGCAGGCGTAGGGGCCGTAATTATTGTGTACGCAATTTAATTGCGTACAGAATGTAGTGCGGCCACATAAGACATGGGTTTGTCGTCACATTTGCCAACTACATAGAGTCATGGACACATTTGTTGTGACTGTTTGCCCACTTGAACCCGCATGGCTCTGATTTTGGGGGTATTTGTGCTTTATATTCCCCTTTCTTGCACCAGCTCACCATGCAAGCTTCTCTTTTTGAACCTGGGCGTCCAGTCACACGTTCCACCGGCAAGCGCATGGATGCTACAATGAAGGGACCATCAGAGAAGGGGGACCAGTTTGCGATGTTGGAGTACATGAAGGGTGGGCAGATGGTCACACACCCTTGTTTCATCCGGTCCCTGTCTCCCTCCCCTGAGCCGGACACACCGCCGTTACCTCCGACTGTTCCTTAAGTTCCTTCGCATCCTTCATTGTTTGTGATGACATGGGTGTGAACCCAAAATTTTCATGTTCCCAAGGCTTTCTGTGTTTGCATGCTCTTGGAAATGTGGTTGGAGGTCAAGGTGCACTCATACCATGCGCGCACACACGTGTGTGTCGGTGGTTGTATGTGTCGCGCGCAAGCTACGCCCTTGTCCAAGCTACAGTAGGTGTAGGGACCGTAATAATTCCGTACATTGGCGTAGCTCATACAGGAGGGGGGGGGTAATTAAGGGAAGTGTGGGGGCTGGCCCCCGCATCGAGCGAAGCCACCCGAGGTGCACAATGTGTGGGGTAAGGGTTGGCGGTGCACACACAAGGCGCTCTGTGGCCACTGCAAGAGTCTTGTTGTTTAAGGGGTGTGCGGGGGCCAGCCTCCACATCGAGCAAAGCGAGCCGAGGTGCAGAATGTGTGGGGCAATGGTCGGTGGTGTACACACAAGATGGTGCACACACAAGGTGGTCTGTGGCCACCGCAAGAGTTTTGTTATTTCAGGGGGGTGCAAGGGTTGGCCCCCGCGTCGAGCGAAGCAAGCCGAACTTTTTTTGCAGGCACCGGGGGGGTGTGTGGAGGGTGGGGGGGGGGGGTGATTTCGTGTGATATATGATGCATTTGGCAAGTTGGTTTTGAAAGAGAATTTTTACCTCCATTGTACAACCGGCCTGAAAGGATGCAACACCACAACATTTGTAACCCGCTTGATAAACACATTCCACCACTGTGGAAGCTCTTTCCCCCTGATGGACGTCGCAGAGGCACTCTTGTCCGTGTCACGAAAGATGATTGCAGACATCATGCATGCAGTAGGGGGACTAAAACCTACTAGTGCGCACATCATCTCTAAAATCTACAGCAACACCTTTGCAGCTTTCAGCTTGCTCGAATGTGATATGGTAGGATATGGTGATTGCCGGTCCAGTACGGACCTTAAAATGAACATTGAGCGCAAAAAAGGATATGGTGATTGCCCAACCCTATGACGAGTCCATCCAATTACAAAACTCAAAACTCTCCCACCAAATAGTTTTGAACAAACAACCATCATCAACACTGCTCTCATCTTCTATTCTCATCTTCTATTGTTTTTGAAAACTAGCACCGCATGGGTAAGTAGGACGGCACTTTGCTTGAACACATCACACACATACACATACACACACACGCACACACCCATGGCAAAGAACAACGAAGCATCACTACACCACGATTGATGCCTATGAAAGTGGGCGTGGTGTACACCAATTGTGGTGGTCCTATTTTGTTAGGTGGATCACCGTCGGTTAGGCTGGAACACGTGTTTTGGTCAATGACCTAGATAGTGCAAAAAGCTTGGAAGAACATTTTGTGCTCGAGGTAGGCCAAGCACAAATGGCGGTTCAAGCTACAGGGTGCTCTATGATATTTTGCATGAAGGTTTCTGGAAGTGTTTTTTTGTAGTTTTGTGCTTCGGCACACATATCATGGAAAAAGAATGAGCATTCTAAGGCTTTTTCGATTTGTTTCAATGCATCTTGCAAAATTGCAGCAAATTATGCAAGTTAGCATGGAATCGGCGAAAGGTGGGAATGTTGCGAAACGTGGGTGCCTCCAGTATCGGATGATGGTTTGCACCCACTGGGCAGGCCTGCTTCTAGCGGAGCATCAACTAGCATTGCCCACTTTACCAATATTCAAGGATGTTTCGAGGTCGTTTTGTATTTCACCTAGAAGCCAGCACAACATGCATAGGCCGGCAGAAGAAGGCATCTACAATGGCTACAGTACATTGTTACAGCGGTCGGCGTGCACAAGCTAGAAGAAGTATTGACCTAAACATGGGCAAAGGTTTGGGCTGCCCTAGTATGAAGGAAGGAGGTTGTCAATGACCAAAAGTTCTGCAGCTTAGGTTAACACCAACATGATTGACAGGAATGTGACTATGATATAGACACTTAAGGCACCGCACATAGCACCAAGCTACAAACTCCCAAAGAATGATCCTACAATGGCTGTGGTTGTGGGTGTGGCTCCGCTCGGGGCCAACCGGAAGCTTGGCTAGGCCCCCTGCCAACGCTGGTAGACTGCATGTCGCTGTATGACAGCCTATGCGCACTAGGGAAGAGATATGCCCGCTATGAAGAGCGCACGCGCATTGATAAATGGAAATCCAAAATGGACCAAGCCTGGCTGGACAGGCCAAAGGAGGTTTATCAGTGGATACAGAACGAGTACCAACCTCCTCTGGTTATGCTCTTGGACCCAGACACAAGCCAACCAACGGCGAACATCCCCCGCATGGATGAAATTCTTCATGCCTCTTGGGACCAGGTTATGCGAAAATATGCAGACACCCCAGAGCCAGACGTGCACGCTTTTGCACAGCAGTATGATAAGTTTCTGATAAAGGGAGTGCAGATGCAGTCCACCCCTATCACAGGGTCCCGGCTCGCGAAACGCCTTAGAAAGATGGGTGTTCACACAGCCACTGGCCTGGATGGCTGGTGTGTTTCGGATCTTTTACTGCTGCCCACCTGTCTGCTGGACATGCTGTCAGAAATTCTGTTTCTAGTTGAGGCAACAGGAACCTGGCCCAAGGTCCTGGCGAGGGGATACGTCTCGCTGATCCCGAAAGGGGAAGGGATGATGCCGATGCAGCAGCGCCCACTGTCCGTACTGTCCCTGATCTCTAGGGTCTGGGCAGGGATCAGGTTAGAGGAGTGCATGGTGTGGCAGGAACTGTGGATCCACCCGCACGCTTACGGTTTTCGCAAGAAGCGCGGCGCCACTGATGCGGCCGCCTTTATCTCCATGCTCATTGAGCTACACAAACTGATGAAAACAGTTTTGCACGGTTTTGGATTAGACTACATAAAATGCTTTGATTTGATCCCACAGTCCATTGTACTGCATATTGCACTGACGCAGGGGATGGATTTGGGCACACACAGGGCCCTTTCTGGCATGTATCGCACCCTCACAAGGTGCTTTAAAAAAATGGGATGTTTGGCCAGTTTTTTCGATGCCACCAATGGCATCCTCCAGGGCTGCCCATTGAGTGTGATACTCATCAACCTCCTGACCTCGGTCTGGAAACGGGTGCTGGATGCGCAGCAGGGTATTGCTTCCGGCTGCAAACCCATAAGTATCATCCGCATACCCAAGGGCAGTTAGGATGAATTGCAGGGCCTGCGCTGGTTGATTGCTGGGGGGGAGGGCCTGTACCGCGACTTTGATGCCCTGTTCTCACCCCCCTGCTAGACTGCACCACTGACTGGCTTGAGGACACGGGTCAAGGGGTGAACGCGAAGAAATCTGTCGGCTTTTCGTCTGACGCCCGTCACCGGGTGAAGGCAGCACTACAGGGGGTGCCCTTCCCTATCTCTTCTGAGTTTAAGTCCCTGGGCGCGGGGGTCCGCACCACTGACGCGGCTTGTTCGGGACCGCTCATCAAGAAAAGGATTTCCAGAGCCTGCAGCCTCCTGGATAGGGTGCATGGTGCTCAGGGCAATTTTGAAAGGAGATGCGACATCATCTCCACAATGATCACGGCCACTGGCCTGCATGCAGCAGAAATAGTGCCACTTCAGCCCAAAGACCTCCTGCCCTTCGAGACTAAGGTCATGCAGACCATTTGGGGACGGTCACGGCCCGGCAGGGCCAAAGAAATCTTTTTCACCTTGCTGTGCAAAGGACACCGGATTGCACCTACCTTGGTACTTAAGTATCATCGCATCCTGTGGTTATCCCAGCTGTGTCGCACCAGGGGTGCTGGACAGATCACAGCCCAAGCCATTTGGGAGATGACGACATTTCACAAAGGCTCCGGCCCATACGGCCGAGCCATGTCCACAGCACAGGAGTGTGGCTGGGTCGCTACGCAGGGATGGTGGGGATGGAAAGTGCCTGGGCGCCAGGAACCCCTCCTCCTATACGGGGATAAAAACACTATCAAGCACGAGGTGTGTCAACAGCTGCGCTCGCAAATGCTGGACAGCCTGGTTCAGAGGCGTCCCCGCCTTTTCGCGGGGGCTCATTACACCACATGCCAGCGCCTGGTCCAGCCCAGCATAGCGTCATTTGCCACAAAGTTACAGCGCTCTATCCTGCGGGGCATCCTATCAGGAGCAACCTGGACAGCCCTCCGGGCCTATCAACGTGGCATGAGAGCCACATCCACGTGCCCGTACTGTGGCAATGCTCCGGAAAACGAGGAGCACATTCTTTGGCAGCGTTCAGCCTGGAGTACGGTGCGGGACACCCACCTGCCGGGCATCAGGACGGCGGCAGCACAGATAACAGGCCTTCCCCTCATGGACCAGTGGCCCCCATGTTTACGACTTTGTGGATTGGCCCCAGAGCTGGACACAGACAGCGTCAAGTCAGGGACAGCGCTCGCATTCATGACAGCCCTGCACAATATGTTAGTAGCCGTTTTGCAGGCCCGCAAGTTACGAGACACACAATCCCCCATGCTTCTCATGGGGTCAAGCCTCTCACAGCAGCTACGGCAGTACCCGTACCACCAACTGGTGGGACCCCTCCCCAGACCGGAAGACAAAGGGTTACTTCTCCTGCGCACCCCTAAGAAGGTGAAATGGCAGTGGGAAATGCCCTTTTTGGCGGACCTGCTATGCTGGCTGAGGGAACTGCACTGGGCCCCTGAACCAGGCACAGTGACGTTCTTGGAACTCGCACTGGACTTTGAGGAATTTGCACAACGCACCCTCCCACACGCTCCACAGGCAAAATTTAAGGGCACCACCCTTTCACTGCAAGAGAGAGGCCGGGTCTTACGACTGGCAATGGCAAATGCGCAGCGCCTGGTCACCAAAGGCCATTTGCATCCAGCGCGTGTGGTCACACGCTGCAGCTCTTTAGTTCCTTTGGGGGGGCCGGCACTCTGCGGCCTGAATTGTTGCCCCTATTTCACCTGCCGCAGTGCCATGAACATGCACGTTCAGCAGTTAGCGGCATACTGTGAGCGCACGTGGGCCACCAAGGTTGGTCTCAACAGAATACACAAAATGCGCCCGTACACACATAGGCCACGCAGAACAGCGCAGGAAGTGGAGGAGCATCGACTACAGCGTGCACTCCAGGGGAATCTGCAGTTGGGGCTGGCTCCGTCCTCGGAGCAGAGCAATTTTGCCAAAGGGGGGGGGGGCTGCTCCTCCTTTGCAGCTGATTTCTTCCCTGTGATAGGGGATGGGAAGCTCCCACAGCGCCCCTACACCGGGACACGCAGGCGCGCAAACACACACAGGGCGCCACCACCGGCGCCGCCGGCTGATCCGTCAAAGTGTGCCCGGCACTCTGCTGACGCATGCACGACCTGCAAGAGACTTCGGCGCACAGCTGAAGCATGCTGTGCGCTGGGACATCATGCTGATGACCACGTAGCACGCAGACCGCAACTGCAACTGTCCCCACTGCATGGCTTGCCACCGTGCCCGAGGTGCACACTCAAGCAAAGGGGAGTGCGCCACTGCTGTCGGGGGACACCATAAAGTGTGCACCCCAGTGCCTGCGCGCCGGAAGCGCCCACTTGCTGCACATGCACAACTGCCCCACAAACGACCACGCCTGCAAGGGCCTGCACGTATCTCTACGGGTCTGCTGAGGTCCCCACACCAACCCCCCACCCCTCCAGCCCCCAAACGCAGGAGGCCGAAAACACCCCCCCCTCCGTCCCCACCAGCCCCAGTTCCACGGGGGCTGGAGGAGACCGTGGCCGAGGATGTCGCCCGCCCGCTTTTCGTGACGAAGCACGGGAGAGCGAACACTCTGGATACCTAGCCAGCAAAATACAGAGGTTCTGATTCCGCAGAAGGGAGGGAAACAACGTCACAAAGAGGCCTCAGCAGACCTGAGCCAAATGAGGCGTCCAGCCCAACGCTGCACAAGGATCCACCTCTAAAAGTACAGATCACACACATACACATACACACACACGCACACACCCATGGCAAAGAACAACGAAGCATCACTACACCACGATTGATGCCTATGAAAGTGGGCGTGGTGTACACCAATTGTGGTGGTCCTATTTTGTTAGGTGGATCACCGTCGGTTAGGCTGGAACACGTGTTTTGGTCAATGACCTAGATAGTGCAAAAAGCTTGGAAGAACATTTTGTGCTCGAGGTAGGCCAAGCACAAATGGCGGTTCAAGCTACAGGGTGCTCGATGATATTTTGCATGAAGGTTTCTGGAAGTGTTTTTTTGTAGTTTTGTGCTTCGGCACACATATCATGGAAAAAGAATGAGCATTCTAAGGCTTTTTCGATGTGGTTTAATGCATCTTGCAAAATTGCAGCAAATTATGCAAGTTAGCATGGAATCGGCGAAAGGTGGGAATGTTGCGAAACGTGGGTGCCTCCAGTATCGGATGATGGTTTGCACCCAGTAAGAAAAAGCGCTTTTCCAATGCTTTGAGGCATACTCTAGTTGTATTAGGGATGCACTGAGCATCCAAGCATTTCTATCTTAGTATTGGTCCCACCAAAACTGGTGATAACACATTTTGACCTATGGAACCAAACACCCGATCAGGATATGGAGTGGACACCTTAATCCCCTTTCAATGTGAGGCAAATCATCTTTTCCTGAGTTAACTGAGAACTGACATATCCAAGGCAGAGCCTATGAATTTATCTATGTTTTTCCATGAATTCTTAGCTATCCTAGTGGTATGCACCCTAGGGGGCTGGGCACCTCTTTTTGAGAGGTCCTGGGTTCAATTCCTGGTCAGCCTAGCTAAGTAGGAAGATCCCATGTGACATGGCAGTGACCTCATCGCCACATGCCCTGCCACCTCAGCACATATGGGACCCAAAACAAAGAGTGCACATCTCCTGAGATGGCACTATGGAGAGAGAGTGACCATGGGGCAGTTTTCCAACTCTTTTCCAAAACATTTCAGCTATCTTTGTGAATATGCATTCCGATTTGACCTGAGTTGCAGTTTCTGTGAATATCCAATCATCTTTCACTGTTTACACTGCAGCCCTTCATGCTTTGATCCTGAATTCTCTTCTCCTTGCACACCTCTGGCTTGGGTTATCCTGGATTGACTATATTTCTGCAAACAAAAGGTTTTCATCTCCAAAAACAAGCAGCAGGAAACCCTACACCAACACCAAGCAGCAGGAGAGACAAAAACACAGTGCTGAAACCACTATAAACTTTTCTGGTAGCAAGAGGCAGTCTGTCTCTGCGCACCGGCAGCAACCCCGCGCCGTACATCCATTGCGCCGAGTACAGGCACATATAAGCAGAAGGGTGACTGAGGATGGACACAAGGAAGGAGGACGCCGACGTGAAGACAGCGCCAGCGCCTGAGGCACCGGCAAGGCCAGCACCTGGCGCTTTACCTTCGGCGGAGCCCTTACATGGGCCAGTGGAAGCGGCTGAGGACTCCCTGGATGGACTCCAGACGGCCTTCGGGGCCCTGTCTATCGAAGAGGTGGTCTCTCAGCCTGTGAAGAGGAAGAGAGAGAGCGAGAAGGATGCTGGAGACGGAGCAGACGAAGGAGAGGAACAAGGGCAAGACCTGGCGAATGACCCTACCTTCGAAGGCGCACCAAGCGCTTCTGGCCTCCACGCATCACCCTCTCCTATGACCACCACACTCCCAATTCCACTCCCAGCCGCTGCAACATCCACTCCCATAACCAACCTGCCTATGGCAGAGGGCACAGGCTTTACTGGCATGCCTCCCTACCCCGCCTATGGTATGGGCCCACCTACCACTGCGCTCCCTGAGGCAACTACTGCCAGTGAGCCGGTGGCTACCAGCTCTGCGCCGCGATGGTATGCGGCTGAATATCCCCATCCACTACCCGCTACTGGAACCTATGTGGATGTTCCTGGGTATGCACCTGGCTATGCAACCTTGAGTGGGTTGAGGAGAGGACCTGAGTCCCTTGGAGGCAGGAGTAGAGGATCGGGGAGATCCTCCAACAGGTCCCTGACGCGGTCGGAGATCAACGAGGTGCTCCGAGGAGCCACTTCAAAAATCGTGGGCGACCTCACTCAAGAGATCCGTGAGAAACTGGAGCCCCTGATGATTCCGCCCCAAGCGTCACCTACCACGGTGGGAATGTCACCCCACCGGGTACAGGCCAACCACCTGGCGGCAGGGTTGACAAATACCCTGGGGAGCCTGAGGAGCCGACCGATGCCGACTCCTGCAGCTATACCGAGAAGTCCCTTCGTGCCGACAACGGCCCAGCCGCCCTACAGCCACGTGACGAACTCGACGAGGGCCGAGCTGGACCGGCTGGGGCTGACAGCCCTGAGGGCAATGGTGGACGTAGAGCCTTATGGCTCTAGTGATCTAGGCGGAGACCCCTCCGACGACGAGCCGCCGTCAATGACTTCTACTTCGCCCTCGGAGGACGATGACCCGGAGGACCCCGAGGACCCAAAGGGGAAGAAGAAGAAGAAGAAGAAGAAGAAGACCCGACGCCCTGAGGGTCGCAGGTCTCAGGAGGCGAAGGCTATTGCCACCTCCAAGATCGTGGTGAACCTGCCTAAGTTCACAGGCAAGGACCTCAGCGAGTTCGCTGAGAATTTTGGCCGGTTTCTCCGATTGACCGGCCAAACCCACGCTAGTGGGCGAGTGAAGTGCGATCTGCTCCTGCAGTGCTGCAAGACCAAGTACCTGGAGAAGCAGGTCAGGCAGATCGTGACTAACTCCGCCACCTTTGCCGATGTGTTGGTTGCCCTGGAGAGGCAGTACCCGACCTACGAAACCGACCTCTCCATCAGGGCCGAGATCCAGAACCTGCCCGTGCTGCCGGACAACCCCAAACCTGGCAGGGTCTCTGAGCTGTTGGCTGACTTGGATCACTGGGCTGGACGACTGACGCCCGGTTCCTACAGCAGCGACGACCTGCTGTTCTGGTTGGTGGCCAAGCTCCCTCGAGAGCTATGGGACGAGTGCCGTTCGACGGCGGAGCGCAAGGCTAGGTCCCTCCGCTACGAGGACCTATGCGTGCTACTCCTGGAGCTGGCGCTGGAGAAGGAGAGCGACCAGCACTTGAACAACTACCGTCCTGGTGGTGGAGGTTCTGGAGGCCATGGCAAAGGGTACCAAGGGTCCCGACCTGGGCAGGGGACTACCCCCAAACACGCCCACGCTCGTATCATGGAGAACGTTAAGGAGCTATTCTGGTGTGATGCCAGAGACGAGCAGGGCCACCTGCAGCACGCCCCTGACTGCGAGCAGCGAGACTGCTTCGTAGTCCAGGGGAAGCAGCAGGAAAAGAACACCGGCGCCAAAGCGAAGCTGCCGGATCATTACAGGTGCACCATCACGTGTGCATTCTGCGGGAAGCGGAAGCACTACGAGGATGAGTGCTACCATAAGCAACGCCTATCGGCGAAGCTTAAGGGTGAAGATCCTGGCAAAGGCAAAGGCAAAGGTGGAGGCAAAGGCAAAGGCAACGACTCCGGCAAGGGCAAGTCGAAAGGACGTGGTCAAGGGCAAGACAAGGGTCAAGGTGGACGAGGAGGAGGCGCTAACCGCCAGCCCGACAACAAGAACAGGGACAAGAACGGAGGCAACCCCAACCCTAATGAAGCGGTACCCAGAACCCCATGGCTAGGGCAGGGCATACAACCGGTCTCCGGTCCACTAACCCCATGTACGGAAGGGAAGACCGGTCTCCGGTCCACTAACCCCATGTACGGAAGGGAAGACCGGTCTCCGGTCCACTAACCCCATATACGGAAGGCGCCCGTTGACGCCCGGTGCGAGCCCGGCGGGAGCGTGTTCCGTGCCGTAAAGCCCCGCATCGGCAACCGATGCACCGCCAGCGGAGATTTGGGTATCAGAATATCAGGAATCAACAGGGTTTTATTTTCATATTGTTTCCGTCAATTTTTACGCTTCCGTTCTGATACTCACTGTTTTGACTGCTGGCGGTTGGATCGCGACTTTACCGTAACCGCCAGTTTAACTGTTTATAAGGGAAATTTTAACGCTATCCGTGACGAAGGCTCTAAAGTCTTCAGGAATTGCGTTGATGCATCCGCAATTTTCACATTCTACACTCGCAACCTTAATCCGAATTTTTCAGGATGTCGAAATCGGATTTTCGACTTCGACATCCCCGCACTTGATTTGACCTCTTTCGAGTGGACCTACGTGCTTCCCTATGCACCAATCAACTTTCCTTTTATCTTGCCCTCCATTTGTCTAAGAGATATGGGCAAAACAAAGTTGATTCGTGAGGCCACTTGTAAGGGTCATATCTCGTGCCGCTTGCGAGGAATGACAATAAGGAAACGTGGGATGTATTCACAATACTCCCGACGTAATTTAGGAAGCCTTATATGCCTTGCGTTTCCACACGTGCGCGCTAGTGTAATGGATCATGGTCAAGAGGGTAGAGTTTGCGTTATAACTCTTTGGCCATGACATTGCGTGCGTTAAGATAACTTTCGAGTGTAGCGCGCAAGTGTTGGTGTTGCATAGGAACTCTCCTTGAGTTCCTATGATCGATTTACACAAAGTTATGCCCTTGGAGGGGCATGACATATCGTGGGGGGAGCTACCTTTTTGGGCAATATGGAGTATGTGCCTTGTGTTGTGTTGCGTGCCCATTTGGCGGGTCCATCGCTCCAAGCCAAACCCGCCAATGGACCTCATATTGTGCAAGCCCCTTCTCCATACTCCCTACGATCAATTACAAGCCTAACCTTCGTGAAGGGAAGCTTGTGTGGTGATCCCGAAGCGATGCGTTGGGAGCAAGGTGTGTGTTTGGCAATTTTCCATATTTTCATGTGCCCACTTGGGAAGTAGCGCTCGTAACCTTTCAAGGCGCCCCAAGTGGAGCACATATGTGGAATCAAAGGTCATTGGTGTCAAGTCATTGTGTTTAGAAGGATTAGTTGATTGCACGATCCAAGCCGAAGATATTATAATATAATTGTGCACCTTTCAATGCACTTTTGTGTGTCTTTGTGCCAATTTTGCCGTTTTTGGCCTGTCATGATGTCAAGTGGCGACCTTGTATCTCAACGTTGCGCTCAATTGACATCATGACCCAAGTATGTTATGGGGGTACGTACTTCCGTGCCCAACATATCTTGGACCCGGCGAATAACTCTCCTTGGACTTGGCATACCGTGGCCGCCATGTTGGCGATTTGGGACTATCCCAAATCATGGGCTCACTTGGCGACCCTGCCATTCCCAAAACCGGAGGAGTTGGGCGACGCCCAAAAGATATGTTGGACACACATGACTTGATACCAATCCTATGGCACACTCCGGTCCAAGTCGGGCATGTGCGTCATTTGCCCCAACCATGAGTGTGCGCATTTTTGACCATTTTGAGCATTTTTCCACTTTTGCTGCCCGCCGTGCACTATGTTGAGCCCACCCGTGCACGCCGGACGCATGGACCAATGGACCATATATGACATGGGTGTTATGTATATTGGTCCCCATGGTTCACACGCCACGTGGGCGAAGCGGAGCAACCTTCGTTGAGGCGCTAGCCCAAAGTGAGTGTGGGCAATTTTGCCATTTTGGCATTTGTGGACCCAATTGGGATCGTCACCACGCCGAGTGGCCTGGAGATCTTTGAGAGCCAAGGGCATGGGAGTCTCCGTTGGACTCCCGGTGGATCGCGTATGGAATGGCGGATCCGATCTCCAAGCCGGCGTGGAGATATACTATTGGGAGCACCCCGAATTTTGGCTCATTTCGAGCAGCCAAAATGACCCCATTTTGGGACCCCAATTTCCCCCTTCCGTGTGGTCAATTGGCGGCCCCATTTCTCTAAGCCCACAGGGAGCCCGGACCTAATTCCAAGTTGTACACTCAGATATAAGTCCTAGGTCCTGCCTCCTAACCTGTGAGCCATTGGGCTTGCCCTGACCGGGCGAGCCATGCGTGGGAATGACGCCAATTTTGGTGACTTTGGCATCATGACCCCACTTGACGAATCCGTGTTGCCCTGATGCCGGGACCTCAGAGAGAACCAAGTTGGGTGAGGGCTCCAGGGAGTTCGTACTCGAAGGGCATAGGGTCAGTTGCCTCGTCCCTACCTCTGGCGGGTCCGGACGAGAGGTCAATTTTGGGGATTTTTGAGTTAATTTCAGTTTCGGCTGAAACAGCCCATTTTCAGCTACCAACTCCTGGGTGATAATGGCGGGGCCATATCTCTGGCTCAGAGAGGAGTTGGGACCTGCCGTTAAGGGAGCATAGGGAGCCACTGTTGGTTGGCCTTTGAGCCCCTTGGTTTCCAGGTACTCGCCTGTGGCTGGGCGGGACACCTCCCCTATTGGCAGGGTTTCAGGGTCCGGACTGAGCAGGGCATGGGTTGTATTTGAGCCCCCGCCCCCACCAGCCACTGGGAGGGTCGGACCTGGGATTGGGATACGAGTTAGGACTGAGTGTCTATTGTCCTGTGATGCCCTTACCCCAGTCCAGTCTTAACCCCATGTGTACATATCCTGATGTGTTGCTGTACATACTTTCGTTCCCTTGTTGCAGAGTGGCAAGGATCCTGAAACGCTTTGTCACATGACATGAGCGCATTGATGCCCCTGTGAGCGTAGTGCTTTGCCTGCCTGCTCACTTGCGCGTGTCCACCGCAGCGTCCCGTGGCCGGCCCCCCACGGGAACGTGTCAAAAGCGTTTCACCGCCGCGGGGTTACCTAGCCCTCGCGTGCCACTCGGGGCCACCAACCCCGAGCAGCGCGGCGCAGCAGCTCGCAGCTCGCAGCTGGCAGCGCAGCGCAGCACCTCGCAGCGCAGCGCAGCGGCTCGCAGCGCCGCCCAGCGACAGCGCCGAGTTCGTCACGGAGCCCGCAGCGCCGTCCAGAGCATCGCCCTGACCGCGCCGCGACCGTGAAGGAGGTTCACAGACCAGACCCATCGGCCGACCAGCAACGCCGCGTCAACCACCTCCACAACCACCGGCTGACCAGCACCAGCCGCACTTCCAATCCAGTGCTGCAGCACCCGCATCAACAACCACCACCAGTTCGTTGAGTGGAGCGAGTGCACACCAAGGACCTCAAGACCAAGTACGCCCCCCGCTGCCATGGTGAACTGGCAGGAAGCGGGTAGGACGTGGCCGCGGCCCCACCCCCATGCGGCACGCCTGCTGCGTGGGTTGGTTTTGGACCAGCACTACCGCCACAGCCACCCCCAGTGCGAAGGCGGCATGCCCGGGAGCTTCGAGCTCCGCGAGGACATGGGGGAGGAACGCCTGCGGGCAGTGGAGGAGTGGCTGCGGGCGGAAGGGTACGAGTACCGCTTCCGCCGCAAGCGCTGGAGGACGTGGACCCGGCCGGACAGGCCCGGCGAAGGCCTGCGTCCCGACGGGATTGAGGAGGACGAGGACCCCAACGCCTACCCGTCGGGCGCCTCGATCAATGTCTCCATGTGGGACATGATCGAGAAGAACTTCCCGGAACCGGGGAGCGAGCGCAGGCTGCAGGGCAGCAGCAGCGCGTCTCCGGGGAAGGAGAAGCGGTCCGCCGGGGACAGGAAGCGGGACCGGAGGTGGCGGGAGTACCAGGAGTCCCTGGCCGCCGAAGCCGCCCAAGGCGCCAAGGGCGGAACCCCAGCCCCCAGTCCCCAACGGGCCAATGGTGGTCATCACCCCGGCCACGCCACCCTCGGCGACTTCATCCAAGTCGCCAGGCAGACCAAGGCCAAGCCCCGTCCGCTGCTCCTGAGGCCCCAGCAGGCCCCAGCAGGCCCCAGCAGCGACGTGGAGTCGGCCCACCGTGGGAGGATGCCGGCCGACCAGGCCAGCTCCAGCAGCACCGTCGCTCCCGACAGGGACGTGGCGCGCGCCTGTGAGCGCGCCTGTGGGGTGCCCTGCAACCTTCGGGTTGTCCGGCAACGGGCCAGGCAGCACAGCGCTGCCGTGGAGGGCGCCGTCGGCATCGCCCAGGAGGAGGCTGCGGAGTGGACGCATGGCATGGCCATCCACGCCCAGACCGTGGCGGCCATTGCGGCCGGACTCACGGCTGTAGCCGTCCATGGGGCAGCGACTGCCCAGGTCAACGGTGAGTTGGCGGCAGCCGATGAGGAAGCCCGCCTGACGCAGGAGGCCATTGCCTGCAAGGAGGCCGAGGTGAGGGCGCTGGAAGAGGCGCTTGCCCAAGGGAGGGCAAAGAAGGAGGCGGAGGAAAGGGCCCACGCCGAAGCGACGGCTAAGGCCCAGGCGGACGCCGCCAAGAAGGACGCCATCGAGGCCGCGCGACGGAAGGTCGCTGAGGAGAAGGCCAAGACGGAGGCGGAGCTGGCGGCGTTGGAAGCGCAGAAAGCGCGGCTGCAGCAGGCCCGGGAAGCCGAGGCGGCTCGCGCTCGGGAGGAAGCCGAAGTGCGGGCTGCCGCAGCCACCGCCGCCGCAATGGAGGAGGCAGAGGCCAAACTCCGCCGTGAGACTCCCCCGGGAGGATCACGAGTGGAGACCCTTCGAAAGCTATTCGAAGGGGACGCCTCCTCCAAGATGACGCTGGACGAGGCCGACACGGGCAGTAGTGGGAGCAGTGGCCCCACCGCCCGTCGACGGAGGAAGGGCAAGGGGAAGACCCCCGAGAGGCCGCGGAGGCCAGCGGGGGGACACCCCCACGACAGTGACCCCTTCTTCACCGCCAGTGACGGGGATGAACGAGGCCGCCGACATCGCCAAGTGGTGGCTTGGACGCGCGGAGGAGGCGGAGACGTCCCCATGGAACCGGAAGGTGAGGATGAGGATCTCCCTCCTCCCTACCGGAGCTCGGAGTCTTCCGAGACCGAGATGCCCAGGTGGGGCGACATGGACGAGGATGACGACATGGACTTCGGCATCACGAAGAAGCGCCCATCCTCGGACCCACCGAGGCGACCCGGCGGACCCACCGGGACCCCCTGGCGGAGGACCATCAGGACCCCCTGGAGGACGCCCACCAAGTGGACCCCCTGGAGGCGGACCACCGGGCGGGGGAGGACCCCCTGGACCGGGCGGACCCGGCGGAGGCCCTCTTGGAGGACCCCCTGGGGACCCCGACGACCCACCAGGGAACGGCGACCCGGATACCGCCTGGCGGTGGATTGTCTACCTCCGCAGGAGGGTCTTTTCCCTCGAGTGCGAGGTAGACACGGGCAAGGGCGAGATGACTCGCATCTCCAAGGTCGCCGCGCGCGCGCAGACAGAGCTGGACATCGCCAGGGCCGAGATCAGACAGCTGAACACGGTCATCAGCGGCCTGCAGCAGAGGCTGGACGCGCTGGAAGCCCGTGGGAGCGTCGGCAGCGACCGCCCACCCCTGGAGTCTGGCTCGTCGGACGACGGCTGGGGACCCGGACCAGGTCCAGGCAGACCCCACGCCCCCGGCGGAGCCCCCAGGAGTCGCCCCAGCACCAGTGCCCCCTCTCTCACCGCCCCCTCTCACCACAGCGCGGGCCGCCGCAACGAGCGCGTGCCGCCCGGCAGTGGCAGTGAGGATTGGCGTGATGAGTGGCTCAGCGCGGAGTACCGCAACCGCCGTGCTCCACCGCGGACACCGGTACGCCCCCGGCGCCCCGCACCAGCCCTGGAGCCAATCCCAATGGCTGGTGGACGTTATGGTGGACTCAGGGATGAGGTCCCCAGAGGAGACGTGGAGTGGGATGTCGGTGAAGGTGAGGATCGGGACCTGGACCTGGAGGAGTTCGACATCAGCCCGCCGCGTGGTGTACGACGGGAGGCCGCTGAACGCAGCCGCCGGCGCCGTGATGAGGATGCGTACATGGAAGGAGTACGGCGTGAACATCTAGGTTCAGCGTACATGGAGGAACCGCGGCGTGGCCACAGGGATTCCATGGAGGAGATGGACGTGGCGGCCGTGGGAGTCCGTGGGCGAGGCCGATGGGAACCTCGGTCGACCTCGCGGCCGGCGTTCATGGTCTCTAAGGCCGCGGATGCCGCCGTGTGGGAAGACTTGAAGGACATCAAGCCCCCCATGTACGATGGCAACCCCCTCAACCTCGACCGCTTCTTGGAGAAGCTGGACGATTGGGGGCTGACCGTCACTGAAGACCTGCCTCCCGCGGATGTGGAGAGATATGTCTTCAGACGGTTCAGGTACCGCCTGCCGGAAGTGCTCGGCGAGCTATACTTCGTGGCGACCAAGGAGGGGAGAATCAAGACCCTCAAGGAAGCCAAGAAGTGGCTCAACGAGCAGGAGCGGGTGGACGCTCCGCAGGTGGCTGCCAAGCGCTGGAAGTCCATCAAGCTTGAGCATGATGGACGGGAGATCCGCCTACGAGATTGGCGAGACTTCCGAGGGAAATACACCCTCTTCCGCCGCAACGTGGAGGATTGGAACGAGGGTGACGAGCAGGCTCGCCTGCTCTCCATGCTGCCGGAAGCATGGATCAAGAGGGTCACCAAGGAGGAATCCAAGAGGGCCAAGTCCAACCACACGGTCAAGATGATGCTCCCCAAAGAGTATCATACGAACGTGGTGGCTTGGGCGAAGAAGAACGTGGCCCGGGATGTCAAACGGCACTCCCTGCGGAACGCTCTCCTCATCACCGTCTCGGGCGATCGCGAGAAGACCGCGATGTGGCACCTTGACGAGTGTGAGTTGAGCGGCCAGACCATCCGTCTGCAGGCCATCCCGGCGCGGATGAGCTGCGACGAGATCCTGGAGTGGGTTGGAGAGGAGGTGCTCAAGGAGTACCGGAACCTCCACCACACCCGCGGGTTGAGGCCCGGCGACCGCGACGTCAACTACGTTGGCGAGGGACCTGGCGGGGAAGCTGCCATGGACCCAGCGGGAGCCGGCGGCGATGAGACTCTCGTCGACGATGACGACGACGATGAGCCCGCCGAAGTGGCCGTTTGTGCCTTCGTGGCCAAAAACCTGAGCGCGGGGAGCAAACCGGGAAACTGGAAGCCCCTGCAGCAGGGTTGGAGGAAGCAGGAGAAGAGGGACCCTCGCCGAATTGGGGACCCTCCGCTGTCCTTTGGGGAGTTCATACGAGCTCACCCTCAGGGCTGTTTCGTGTGTTATGGGAGGAAGCGAGGCTTCAACCATGACCACCGAACGTGCCCCGTCCACAAGGCTGACACGGAGGCTTACAAGAAGGCGCACGGGTCGAAGAAGCGTGCGCCCGCGGGTATCCGGGAAGCCAAAGTGGAGGTCGACAAGGACGAGCTGGCCAAGCTGATGTCGTCGGTGGGGACCGAGTTGGCCAAGGAGATCCAGGAGATCAAGCGGAACTGGGTCCCCAGGTCGGACAACAAGAACAAGGAGAACAACCAGAATGACCAGAACAAGGACAAGGACAAGAAGGGTAAGAAAGGGGGAAAGAAGAAGGGCGTCAACGAGGTTGATGCGGAGGAGAACACCCCTTCTTCCACAACCGACGCCCCCTAGCGGAGCCCCTGCAGCCAAGGGCCCCAGCTAGGGCGGTCGCAGGATGGTGACGTGGGAAGCGCCGAACCATCCCAGTCGGGAGTCGATAAGCACAAGGGGACTGCCGCGGGCGGAAGGCCCGGTCCGGCACCCAGTCGCGGAGGCGGGGTGAGGGCAAGTGAAGGCACGAACCCTTGCACCCGTCCGTCCTTCGCGACCAAGAATGTGTTGGATGTACTACAGGATCTATCCGAGAGTATCGGAGGATCACCCGGACCGCAGCTGGATGCTGCAGATGGGCAGCCTGAGCCTATTGTCCACGACCTGCACCAGTCGCTTGTTGAGCTTCTGGAACGGCCGGAGATCCTGAGTTTGCACGCCGTGCGCCGTGTCGGTCGCGAGCGGCAGTTGCATCTTAAGGTCCGTGCCTTATGCGGGGAAGTGGAAAAGGTTTTCGACGTGTTGGTCGACACGGGAGCTCAAGTCAGCTTGGTCAAGGCTGGCCTACTTCCACCAGAGTGTCTGACCGACAGTCGGAAACCTGTCAGGCTGAAGGTGGCGAACGGCCAGTACATGGTGGGAGGCACGAAGGAAGCAGCCATCGGGCTGCAGTTCGTGAACCATCGTGAGCTGAGCCGCCCAGACCTCGGCAAGGAAATCCTCCTGCACGGTCGCTTCTACGAGGCCGAGATGGACTGGGACATGATCGTTGGATACGACTTCATGATGGAGACGGACTCCGGCGTTCTCCCGGCCCAGGCCTCCGTGACCCTGTACCAGGACGACCAGCTCTCGTGGCTTTCGTCACCTGAGCACCATGTGGAATGCCAATGGATCCACCCCGAACGCAATCAGCTCGAAGTGGCCGCGCTGGATACTGAGCCAACTGGTCCTGCAAACCAGGAGTACGGCGTAAGGCCGGAAGTGGCGAGCCGAGTTGTCGCAGACTTGGGAGCTTCGGATCTGGCCCTGGATGCGTTCTCTTCAGGAACCTCCGCCCATCTTCGGGTATGTGAGAAGTACTGGAGCGCACAGGACTCCGCGTGGAAGAAGCACTGGGGTCCGCATCAGGGCTTGATGTGGATCCATTGCCCTCGATGGGACATTCCAAGAGCGATAGGGAAGATTCGCAAGGACCGCTCCAAGGCAGTGCTGGTTGTTCCTATGGGATGCACCGAGGAGGAAAGTACCCGACATTGGGTAGCCTCATTGACCAACATGACCTTAAACAAGGTCGTCCTACCGGCTGGAGAGAGTGTCTATCAGGACGCTAAGGGACAGCCCATGCCACCCCAGAGATGGCCAACAGAATTCCACTATGTGGATGGGGGCCTTGATCAGGCCGACGCCACGGATTTCGTGTGTGTCAACCGCATCGTAGCGGAGCCTTGGAGGCAATGCTTTGCGGTTCCCCCTGTTGACATCGAAGAATCGGAATCGGAAGACCCCCTCACTGAAGAGGAGTGGGATCTGGTTCAGGGGTATATGGATCAGCCCTCTCACGACTGGGGAAACCAGCGTGAGGGCAAAGGCCAGGACAAAGCCTGGTGGGAAGTGGACTCAATCGTCTCCGGTTCCTATGACGGGAATACCTTCGTACAGAGGGTGCTGGATCACATGTCCAGCCAAGACGAGCCGCCTGGCGGTAACCCACCCACCTACGGCGATCTGTTCCGAGGCAAGACCAGAGATGGCCCTTTGGGCCACCTGGGAAGACCACCTGAGCCGAAACCGAGCGGGGTCGCTACCCCTCAAGTAAGCTCCGTGGTTCAAGTGCCCGGAAAAGCCAAGGCGGAGTCCGATGACTGCCCCAAGATCCAGGCATTGAGGGCCAGGCTGAAGCAGAAGTATGGTGATACCTTCTTCAGCGGTAAGCCTGTGTTTCCCCCACCGGTGCGTGGACCGTATGGCGAGGCCAAGATACGACTGAAGCAGGACCCCCGTGTGTATCGGCACCGGGAGTTTGCCCTGAGGGGCGAGAGGAAAGAGGCCATGGAGAAGATCCTCCGTGACTTCATCCAGAGAGGCTGGCTCGAGCCGTGCCACTCCGAATGGGCCTCTCCGTGCTTCGTCGTCCCCAAGAAGGTGGCCGGTGAATGGCGGCTCGTGGTCGACTACCGCGGCCTGAACGCCCAAACGCAGCACGACAGCTATACGCTGCCCCTCATTGAGGACATGCTGCAAAAACAACACCGGCGGAGGATCTTCACGGTGATTGACCTGAAACATGGTTATCATCAGATGCCTCTCGCCGAGGAGTCCCGTGCCTGCACAGCCATGAGCACCCCACTTGGACCTCTCCACTGGAAGGTGATGCCCATGGGCGTTACCAACGGCAATGCGGCTTTTCAGCGGATGCTGGAGAACCTGCTTGAGCCGGTGCGCGACTGTGCGGACCCCTTTGTGGACGACGTGATCATCGCGTCCGGGGACCCCAGTATGAGCTACGAGGGGCTCCTGGAGGCACATGAGAGGGACGTCACTCGAGTGCTGGACCTCCTGGTTCAGCACAAACTCACGGGCAGCAGTGACAAGGCCACCATCGCGGTAAGCGAGGTGGTCTTCGCTGGCCACGTAGTTGGGAACGGGCAGCGAAAGCCCATACCTGGCAAGGTGGCTGCGATTGAGCACTGGGAAAAGCCCAAGACGGTCTCTGAGCTACGGGCGTATCTGGGGTTCTGCAATTACTACTCGGGGTATATCAAAATTTATGCTGAGTATGCAGCCCCCATGACGACCATGCTCAAGGGCAACCGAGAGGAGACCAAAAAGGGGTCCAAGAAGGCTCTGGTCTGGACTGAAGAGTCTGACCGTGCCTTTGAGGGGATGAAGCAGGCGCTGCTATCCGCAGTGGGTCTGCACCTCGTGGATCCCGACCGAGGGTTCGTCCTGCGCACCAACGCTTCCGACTACGCCATTGGCGCTGTGTTGGAGCAAGTGCTTGACGACGGGAGGCACGTGCCCGTGGCCTTCTGGAGCCGAGTCCTGGCGGAAGGCCAGAGACGGACGTGGACGCCCCGTGAAAAGGAGGCGTATGCCATCGTCATGGCTCTCAGGAAATGGGCTGGGTACATAGCCCTCCATCCCGTCACCGTCTGCACCGACCATCAGAGTCTGCAGTCGTGGCACAAGGAGCACGTGGACACCCCCTCAGGTTCCGCCTCCCGACGGGCAAGATGGCATGAGACCTTGGCCAAGTTCGACCTTACGGTTGTGTATATTCCTGGAAAGGATAACACCGTGGCGGACTGTCTCAGTAGGTGGGCCTATCCCGCCAGCAAGGGCATGACGGATATCTCTGCCCATGGCGATGAGGCTGAGACCGCTGAGGCCAAGAGGATCATCGAGATGGAGCGCCTGATGGAGGAGGAGGGTGTAAAATGCTTCGTCGTCATGGCTGCGGATGCCCCCCTCGGGAAGAGGGTGAGCAGAGCGGTCAGTGTACTCGCCCCTGAGGGAGCTGAGTCCGACAAGCACCTCTTCCCGGAGTCTTGCCTCCAGGACGACTGGACCGACGATTACGCCAAGTCTGAGGCCTTTGCGGCCGAGTATAGGGCTGTGACCGACCCTGACGACGGGCAGAAGTGGCCAAAGGGGCTGACCGAGGAAGATGGCAAGCTCTACCGGAATGGTAAGCTGCTAGTACCGGAGTCCCGGGTGCTCGAGCTTTGTGAAGCTTGGCACCACCACATGCTGCACCCAGGGGTCAAGAAGCAAGCCCTTGACATGCAGCGCCGGTTCGAGATCGACCACATCGTTCTCTACACCGCCATCAAGAAGGTCAGGAAGGATTGTTCGGTCTGTCAGGCCTGCAATCCCGATAACCGGAACGTCAAGGGGGAACCCCAATGGACGCCGGTTCCTGACCAGCCCATGGAGAGCGTGGCCATGGACGTCTTCTCCATGGCCGAAGTGCACATTGGCAAGGAGACCTCTGACTGTGTGGTTCTCTGTGTGGACCGCCACAGCGGCTACGTTGTAGCTGTTCCGGCACGCAAAAAGGGGTTGCTTGCCAAGGAAGTGGCAGTCATGATGATTCGTCATTGGCTGACCGTCTTTGACATCCCCCGCACCATTTGCAGTGACCGAGGGCCCCAGTTTACTGGTGGCTGGTTCAAGGCTATGTGTTCCCTCATGGGAATACGTCACGCCAAGAGCGTCGCCTATCTCAGCCGGTCTAACGGCCGTGCTGAAGTGGCTGGACGGCAGCTGTTCGAGAAGCTGCGCAAGATCCACATCACCAATCCACGTCGGAACTGGTTTGAGGAGATGTGGCCTGCTCTGAAGGCCCATCATGACACCCCCACTCCGGGCGGTTTGTCCCCTCACCAGATTCTGTTCGGCAGGGACCCCCTGGGTAGGGGACTTCCCTTGTCTGGTGATCGCATGGCTATGGATGCCAAGGAATTCTTCGCGCGGCAAGAGCAAACGGCGCGGGACATCCGCCAGCAGCTCGAGAAGGAGCATGCTGAGCGTCAGAAGTCCGCCCCGAGCTCGACAGCGCAGAAGTTCAGGGTGGGAGACCCGGTGTGGGTGATCAGACCCCGCCCTATGGGCACCCACCGCACCAAGACCTGGTTCACACCCGGCGAGGTGGTCCGCAGGATTGGTGAGGACACCTACCGCATCAAGGTGGGTCACGGACAGTTCCGGGAGCGCCACGAGAGTCAACTCCGTGTGCGAGAACCCGACCTCCGTGGCCAACATGTGTCCCTGAGCTATGCCGCACATGAGGCTGACTCGGATGATGACTATGCTGAGCAGGACGACTATACTGTCGAGAAGATCCTGGCTCAGCGTCCGAAAGCCTCGGCACCCGGAGGTCTGGAGTTCAAGGTTCGTTGGCGAGGCTATGGGCCGTCCCACGACACCTGGGAACCCGTCTCCTCGTTCGTGCCGCGGGTCAATACTCCCTTCATGGAGTACATCCGCAAGCACAAGACCAAGATCCATGTTTCGGACTTGGCAGCACTCACCCGGGCGATTGCAGCCAGGGGTGCCTGATCAGCGCCCTGAGCTCTCCCCTGATGCATTTTGAGCACCTGTGAGGTCGACGGATCGTCCCTTACTTGCTTGCTCTCTCCCATCTTTCGGTGACCTGCCATCAGAGTGGCCATACACCCCCCCCTGCTGAATCCAGAGGAGGATGGCCCCTCTCTTCTTCTATTCGTCACTCCCCCCCCTGCTGAATCCTTGGGAAACCAGGTAGGGCGACTGACCTTCATTTTTCTGAGCTCTTGGGGCCTTGAAGCCCATACGACGTTGCGCAACGGATGCCGCTGTCATCGGCATTGCGAATTTTTGGTGTGTGGTCTGGTTCCATGGCACTTGCGGAATCCAGACCAGTCGACGTGTGTCAGCTGACTATATATGGCCTGAACTCAGGCGTTTTCCTGTCCACCCTCCTGCATATGCCTTATCCTAACCAGGGCGTGGTTTGGCACTCTGTCCAGAGTGTGTTTACACGCCTGTTTACCCGCTTGTTTTGCTTTTCTGCCCTCCAGGATATGTGCATCTGTATGTTAAGTGTCATCAGCCCATCGCTGAGGGATGGACTGTTTCTCACCACGAATCGGGATACAGAGGCGCCCTGAGTCGCCGTTTACATGTTTTTACTTAAGGTCCGGCCTGGACCAGTACCTGAGTACAGATTCTACTGTTTGAGTGCCTGTGATACCGTGTGCCCTATTCGCTGTGATGTGGAGATCCTGATGGCGCCAGGCGGGAAGCCCAGTTGCCTGACTACACTCCCAGCGGTCCGCCACTGTCAGTCCCAGTGTGAGCCTACCGATTCGCAGACGCATTTGCAGTCGGATGGCGGCCTCCGGTGCTCCTGACCTCGGTCAGTCTGCCTGGGACACTGGTGGTTTGAGGAGTCGACGCCTCCGCCCACACTGCATGAGGACTCCCTCATGTATGGCCTTCGTGGTAATAGGGCGAGGGAAAAGACGGCCTTGATGCCCGATCCCTTAAGGAGGAGCTCCCTTAAGATCCCTTAAGGAGTTCGGCTGTATCACTCTGGACTCGCGTCGTATGGATATGGACATGGTGCGCCCGAGGAAGGACCCGTGGGGACTCTCCCCAGTCGGCGGGCCTTGGGAAGCTTGGGGTAGCCTGATGGATCTTTGTGGTCGCTCTCGACCTGTGGGACCACCTCGGTCGTCGTGTGTCGCCTTTGGATGCCGAACAATCGCCGCCAGGACCCGGGACTTGATACTTGATACTATACATGTGCTACGAGCTTTTACAGCATCATACCTATCTTACTATGGGTTTTGACAGCCTAGCCTGAGCCAGCCTGAAGTGAGGATGTGACACCCCCCCCCTTCAGGAAATGGTCCTGGGTACCCGCTGCCATGCGTGGGTGTTATCGAGCCCCCCCCCCAGGGTTTGCTCTAAGGAGGGGGGTGAAGCGGTACCCAGAACCCCATGGCTAGGGCAGGGCATACAACCGGTCTCCGGTCCACTAACCCCATGTACGGAAGGGAAGACCGGTCTCCGGTCCACTAACCCCATGTACGGAAGGGAAGACCGGTCTCCGGTCCACAAACCCCATATACGGAAGGCGCCCGTTGACGCCCGGTGTGAGCCCGGCGGGAGCGTGTTCCGTGCCGTAAAGCCCCGCATCGGCAACCGATGCACCGCCAGCGGAGATTTGGGTATCAGAATATCAGGAATCAACAGGGTTTTATTTTCATATTGTTTCCGTCAATTTTTACGCTTCCGTTCTGATACTCACTGTTTTGACTGCTGGCGGTTGGATCGCGACTTTACCGTAACCGCCAGTTTAACTGTTTATAATGGAAATTTTAACGCTATCCGTGACGAAGGCTCTAAAGTCTTCAGGAATTGCGTTGATGCATCCGCAATTTTCACATTCTACACTCGCAACCTTAATCCGAATTTTTCAGGATGTCGAAATCGGATTTTCGACTTCGACATCCCCGCACTTGATTTGACCTCTTTCGAGTGGACCTACGTGCTTCCCTATGCACGAATCAACTTTCCTTTTATCTTGCCCTCCATTTGTCTAAGAGATATGGGCAAAACAAAGTTGATTCGTGAGGCCACTTGTAAGGGTCATATCTCGTGCCGCTTGCGAGGAATGACAATAAGGAAACGTGGGATGTATTCACAATACTCCCGACGTAATTTAGGAAGCCTTATATGCCTTGCGTTTCCACACGTGCGCGCTAGTGTAATGGATCATGGTCAAGAGGGTAGAGTTTGCGTTATAACTCTTTGGCCATGACATTGCGTGCGTTGAGATAACTTTCAAGTGTAGCGCGCAAGTGTTGGTGTTGCATAGGAACTCTCCTTGAGTTCCTATGATCGATTTACACAAAGTTATGCCCTTGGAGGGGCATGACATATCGTGGGGGGAGCTACCTTTTTGGGCAATATGGAGTATGTGCCTTGTGTTGTGTTGCGTGCCCATTTGGCGGGTCCATCGCTCCAAGCCAAACCCGCCAATGGACCTCATATTGTGCAAGCCCCTTCTCCATACTCCCTACGATCAATTACAAGCCTAACCTTCGTGAAGGGAAGCTTGTGTGGTGATCCCGAAGCGATGCGTTGGGAGCAAGGTGTGTGTTTGGCAATTTTCCATATTTTCATGTGCCCACTTGGGAAGTAGCGCTCGTAACCTTTCAAGGCGCCCCAAGTGGAGCACATATGTGGAATCAAAGGTCATTGGTGTCAAGTCATTGTGTTTAGAAGGATTAGTTGATTGCACGATCCAAGCCGAAGATATTATAATATAATTGTGCACCTTTCAATGAACTTTTGTGTGTCTTTGTGCCAATTTTGCCGTTTTTGGCCCGTCATGATGTCAAGTGGCGACCTTGTATCTCAACGTTGCGCTCAATTGACATCATGACCCAAGTATGTTATGAGGGTACGTACTTCGGTGCCCAACATATCTTGGACCCGGCGAATAACTCTCCTTGGACTTGGCATACCGTGGCCGCCATGTTGGCGATTTGGGACTATCCCAAATCATGGGCTCACTTGGCGACCCTGCCATTCCCAAAACCGGAGGAGTTGGGCGACGCCCAAAAGATATGTTGGACACACATGACTTGATACCAATCCTATGGCACACTCCGGTCCAAGTCGGGCATGTGCGTCATTTGCCCCAACCATGAGTGTGCGCATTTTTGACCATTTTGAGCATTTTTCCACTTTTGCTGCCCGCCGTGCACTATGTTGAGCCCACCCGTGCACGCCGGACGCATGGACCAATGGACCATATATGACATGGGTGTTATGTATATTGGTCCCCATGGTTCACACGCCACGTGGGCGAAGCGGAGCAACCTTCGTTAAGGCGCTAGCCCAAAGTGAGTGTGGGCAATTTTGCCATTTTGGCATTTGTGGACCCAATTGGAATCGTCACCACGCCGAGTGGCCTGGAGATCTTTGAGAGCCAAGGGCATGGGAGTCTCCGTTGGACTCCCGGTGGATCGCGCATGGAATGGCGGATCCGATCTCCAAGCCGGCGTGGAGATATACTATTGGGAGCACCCCGAATTTTGGCTCATTTCGAGCAGCCAAAATGACCCCATTTTGGGATCCCAATTTCCCCCTTCCATGTGGTCAATTGGCGGCCCCATTTCTCTAAGCCCACAGGGAGCCCGGACCTAATTCCAAGTTGTACACTCAGATAGAAGTCCTAGGTCCTGTCTCCTAACCTGTGAGCCATTGGGCTTGCCCTGACCGGGCGAGCCATGCGTGGGAATGACGCCAATTTTGGTGACTTTGGCATCATGACCCCACTTGACGAATCCGTGTTGCCCTGATGCCGGGACCTCAGAGGGAACCAAGTTGGGTGAGGGCTCCAGGCAGTTCGTACTCGAAGGGCATAGGGTCAGTTGCCCCGTCCCTACCTCTGGCGGGTCCGGACGAGAGGTCAATTTTGGGGATTTTTGAGTTAATTTCAGTTTCGGCTGAAACAGCCCATTTTCAGCTACCAACTCCTGGGTGATAATGGCGGGGCCATATCTCTGGCTCAGAGAGGAGTTGGGACCTGCCGTTAAGGGAGCATAGGGAGCCACTGTTGGTTGGCCTTTGAGCCCCTTGGTTTCCAGGAACTCGCCTGTGGCTGGGCGGGACACCTCCCCTATTGGCAGGGTTTCAGGGTCCGGACTGAGCAGGGCATGGGTTGTATTTGAGCCCCCGCCCTCACCAGCCCCTGGGAGGGTCGGACCTGGGATTGGGATACGAGTTAGGACTGAGTGTCTATTGTCCTGTGATGCCCTTACCCCAGTCCAGTCTTAACCCCATGTGTACATATCCTGATGTGTTGCTGTACATACTTTCGTTCCCTTGTTGCAGAGTGGCAAGGATCCTGAAACGCTTTGTCACATGACATGAGCGCATTGATGCCCCTGTGAGCGTAGTGCTTTGCCTGCCTGCTCACTTGCGCGTGTCCACCGCAGCGTCCCGTGGCCGGCCCCCCACGGGAACGCGTCACTAATCCGGGGGGGAACTCCGAGCCCTTTGGAGGGCAGTCTGGTCCTACCACACGCTCACAAACGCAGGCCCAGCAAGAACAAGGAGCGAAGCGTGAGGATGAAGGTGGTGATGACGGCAACGCTAAGAAGAGGAGCCGTTTCATGAGGATGGCCCGCAAATTGCGGATCAAGGGGTTCGAGGTGACCTGTCCCGCGGAGTTCTGACGGGGACGCTCTGGTGGCACCCAAGACCTGGTGTTTTGGGTACGTATCCGACTAGGGGGACGCGAATACCTGGGGGTATTGGACACTGGCGCCACCATATCTATAGTGGCCAAGAAAATTTTACCTTGTGGGAGCCTGAAGAACACCATGACCACCGCTGCCATACGCATGGGGGATGGACATGTGGTGCACAGCTGCGGGGACTGTGAAGTGGAGGTACCTATGGGCTCCCGGACTATCGCCCATCGGTTCTATGTGATGGAAACTGAGGCCTTCGACTTTGTACTGGGGACTGACTTCTTCGTACAGCACTCCCAGATACAATCCCTGACGCTGCAAGCGCCCTACCTCCTCTACGTGGACCACGGCAGTGGCAGAGAGTCTGTGCCACTGGAGCAGTCGGAACATACCTCGAGTTACCTGAGGCTATCGAAGGAGGAGCCCTCGAACATGATGGCGGCCTCCAAAACTGAGGACTATCAACTATTGGGAAAAATCCTAGACCAAGGTCTGAAGGAGTTGGGTTACTCTCGAGAAGACCTGAGTGTGGAGTTGTTCGCCAGCGACAAGCAGCACGTACTGGACCTTTACTGCAGCAAGGGGAAGAACTGCAGCTACAAATTTTACTGGCCCTCTTTCGGGATGGCCTACGGGAACCCCAGGTTCAGTGAACTGGGGAAGGTGCTGACCAAGGTGGCCTTGGAACGTTCCCGTATGGTCCTGTGTTCCCCCGATTGGGGAGCCCATGGGGGCAATGAGTACTGGCGAAACCTCCTGGACAGGCTGACTATCAGCTCTGTTCGTTTGCCTGATGAGGCCATCTACGTGCCTCTGGGACGCAAGACGCCTATTGGGAAACCCGGATGGGGGAGTATGCTGAGCGTGGTGGACGGAGGTTTTACCTCCGTCCCCTGGGAGGATCTGGACCCGACTCTGGTCCAGGCTATACAACGAGAAAGCGACGGACTCGCCTTTGGTGACTTGAAGGATCGCCTACGACCTCAAGATGCTGTTGAGACTACACCCGGAGGAGATGAGTACGTCGTGACTGACACCAACGCCCCCAACTCTCCCTGTCATGTACCTGTTCCTGATGGAGTCTCTGAGTGTGGACTATCTGAGCTACCTAGCTCTATCCACTCAGAAGACGAAACTGAGCACGACGCCTTCTTCGTGCAGACCTGTGTGGAGGAAGTGGAGAACGCCGAGTACGTCGCCCCACTAAAACCCCTACTCTCCATGAGGGTGGAAGACCCCGTGGACGAGGAGCTGGACCCTCGATCCAGGCTCAGGGAGTATGTGGATTCCAAGAGGAAGTTGGTGGCGAAAAAGCTATGCTACGCGAAGCCTACCCGCAGCTCATGGCCACTGAAGCAAGGACGTATGGGAGACCTATCCCAATTGAAGGAGGACCTCGAACAGAAGATCACCACCTGGCAAAGGGAGGTAGATCTTAAGCTCATGAAGAGCGTGTGGGGCGCCCATGTGAGCACCCCAGAGGAGGACGACCTCTCGGAGGAATGTGTATGCGAACCCCCTCGAGCGTGCCTATGTTGCCATCGTCCACCGGAGATGGTTGAACAAGACCTTCTATATGCCTACCAAGGGCTGAAGGACACTACCACGGGCGAAGAGTCGGTGGAGGACCACCTCCCGACGTCTATTCAGGGGGCAAGCAACTTACACTCTGACGAGGACATGGAGGACAAGATCAAGGTATTGGACCCGCGGGTACAGAAGCTTATAAGGACCTATCTGGAGGTGTTCGGAGAACTACCCCCTCCAGCCTCATGTGACAAGCTGGTACAGATGGACCTCAAGCTGAAACCCGAGTTCGTGGGTCACAAGATCCGGAGGAGACCCTATCCAGCTCCTAAAGAGCAGGCCGACGAGATTGAGCGACAGATACAAGAATGTATCGACGCTGGCCTAGTCCTGGAGTACAAGGACGGGGACTACCCCCTACACTGCAGCCCCTGTTTCCTGGTGGCTAAACCTGGGTCTACAGCCAAACGGCTGGTAGTGGACTACGGAGAGCTGAACAAGAAGACGCTGAACCACTCAGGGTCCATTCCCAATATGGAGTCTACCCTGGAGAAGATAGCCTCCTGCCGCTACAAGACCAAGATGGACAAGAGGAGCGAATTCTGGCAAGTGGACCTGACGCCCAACGCACAGGAACTACTGGCCTTCATCACCCCTCAGGGGAGGGTGTTCAAGTGGAAGGTCATGCCGTTTGGCGTGGCTAACGCACCCGCTCTATTCCAAGAGCTGATGAACAAGATCTTGTCCATCCTACGAAGGAGACCTAAGGTGCAGGAGCTCATATCCCGTGGTGCCCAGATGGAGGCTCACATCGACGATGTATGCCTCGGGACCAATACCCAGGAGGATCAGCTAATCCTCTTGGGTGAGTTCTTTGCGGTCTGCGAGGAGAACCACACACGACTCAAGTTGGAGAAGTGTGAGTTCATGCAGGAGACCATGCAGTACCTGGGGTTTGATGTTGGCTATGGGTGGTGGACCCCAGCGGCCTCTAAGGCCAAACCCCTGATGGATGCCAAGGTACGACACGAAGACCCCAAGAAAGGACTTCACGATGTACGCAGTTTCATTGGGGCGTGCAACTTCTATCGCCGCCACATCAAAAACTTCACCGACACCAGCGCCGTTCTGACGGACTTGATCAAGAAGAGTACTACTTGGCGCTGGGGCCCACAAGAGCAACAAGCGTTTGACGAGCTCAAAGACAAGGTAGCCAACGCTAAGTGCTTGGGCGTGCCTAGGGCACAAGGGGAGATTATCCTGGTGACCGACGCCAGCAATGTGGGCGGTGGTGGAACGTTGTTCCAATGGCAAGCACTAGAGAAGGAGGAGTTCGACTCGGCCATTTCCCAATGGGGGACGGAAGGTCTCAACCGAGATGGAACCCTCAAGCACAGCTACCCTGACGACAAGTGGGTCCTAGTACCTCTGGGCCACTGGAACTGGAAGTGGAACCAGGCCAGGGGGAACTACTCCACCTATCAGCAGGAATTGCTCGCGGGTATGCTGGTGCTATCCTCACAAGCACGACTATTGGGGAGTAACCCTGTGGTCTGGCTGTGCGACCAAGAACCGGTCCGCAGTTTCCAGAAGGGTCCCCCACCTGAGAAGGCCAAGCTACGGCGCTGGTGGACCTACCTCAGTCAACTACGGCTGACGGTACACCATATCCAGGGAGTGAAGAACGAGTGTGCCAACTACATCAGCCGCAACAACTTCGACGCCCTGATTGGTGCCCGGTCTGAAGCGCTGGCTAAGGAGGCGTTCAGCCGTATGGACGTCCACTTGGACCTCAACATGACGATGATACGCCCCCTGGATGGACTCCAACAATCGGAGTACCTGAAGGAGTTTGGGGATATCTACAAGCGCCTGGAGAAACGCCTTGAACCCCTCCTGGTCAACCAAGACCAGTGGAAGAGGGACAAGAGCTACCTCTGGCACGAGGACCGCATTGTGGTGCCTAGTGACAGAGTCCCAGCGCTGCTGAAGTGGATCCGTGAGTCCAGCGGTCATGTGGGTGCTGACCGTACCCTGAGGCTGTTCAAGCAGTGGTTCCACACTACGTGGACTGACGACCAACTGCGGAAAACCCTCCAGCCTATCGTGGACAAGTGCCCGTGCAGGTCCTGTAAACCCGGGGATATCAGGGACAGAGGTCTCTACTCGACCCTGCCCATCCCTCACTGTGCTAACAGTGTTCTATACGTGGACTACACGGAGATGCCGAAGTTCGGGGGCTATGACTTCGCCCTCGTGGTAACCTGTGGGTTGACCAGGTTTACCAGGGTGTTCCCATGTACCAAGCACATTACCGGGGAGGAGACTATCAAGATACTCCTGGAGGAGTGGTTTTGTGTCTATGGGGCGCCCAAGGAGATCAACTCCGATGAGGACGTACGAGTACGCTCAGATACTGGCTGGTACAAGAGGGTCCTGAGATCCCTCAATGTCCAGGTGTCTACGGGGATTCCCTACTCTCACACGAGCAACCCCCTATGTGAGCGACAGATTCGTGTCCTGAAGGAGAACGTACGGATATGGTGCAAAACTGAACGCACCAGAGACTGGGTGAGACTACTCCCCGTCATATCCTTGATGATGAACTCCCAAGAGAGTTCAGCTACTGGCTACTCGCCCCATGAGCTATTCCTAGGTCGCCCGGCATGGTTCCTACATGCCCCCTATCCAGAGGACACCCATTCTTCTGTGGGTGAATGGGTCCAAGAGCAACAAGGGAAGGTGGACAAGGCCAAGGCTATGCTCCAGAGAGTGAGGGAGCGTCAGTGGAACAAGAAGAACAAGCACCGAGTACCGGCTACCTACCAAGAGGGGGACTGGGTGCTGGTGCACCACAGTCGACTACCCGCCTGGCCACGCTCTACCAGCGATGACCCATACTTCGGGCCGTAGAACATTCTATCAGTGGATGGACACCGTATCACCGTGCGGTGTTCTCCCCGTCTAGGGGGGACCCTGGTGTGCGCTGCTCAACACCTGAAGCGCTACTATGATCCTGAAGACCTCTGTGGGGAGGAGTGGGAGCTGAACGACGAGGAAATCGCCGCTCTGGACCTACAAGGGGCCGCCAGCCCTATGGAAGTTGAAGGTGAACTCCCCGACATGAACGCCGAGGAGATGGCTAAGGAGGGCTTCTACCTGGTGAAGTCTGTCCTACGCCAACGCTATCGCCAGGGTTGGCGCTTCCTCACCCTCTGGGAAGGGTTTGGAGTTGAAGAGGCCACCTGGGAGCCCCTCTTCGCATTTGTTCTACCTGAGGGACGCCTAAACCCAGTTCTGGTTGACTACTTGTCCCAGAACAACCTTGGTGAGTTGCTGAAGCTCGCTGAGACGCTTGCCTCCAAGACTAAAGCTAGGGACTGAACCTTACCCTTACCTGCCAAAGCGTATGTGTGACTGTGCTAGTCCTAAGGTCCTGAGAGCAAGCCGCAGAAGTGGTGTCCCAATTATACCCAAGTCTGCACGCTTGCTAAACCTGGAGGGTTGGCTTATTGATGCCACGGGGTACGCCCCGGGTCTCCCCTCCCCTAAGCGCCCAGTTTCTGTGCTGGCGCAAAACCTTTGGGGAATACCCAGCGTACTAATCCAGGTATTGTTTACCCTACCTATCTGTCTACTACAGGGAGGGGTGGCCAAAAGCTATGAAGGCATGAAAACGCCGTTTTGCTAAGTGGCCAAAACACTGACCTAACCACTGCCACAGCCCACCAACCCTGCTAAAATTGCAGGAAACGGGTGGGACAGTGACACACGCACTACAGGTCCTACACACCCTACAGTGGCACCATCCTGGTGGGCGAGCACTGGGGCAACTGGCTCAAGCCCCCACTCAGGACTACCACTCCTACACGCACACTCTACTTGGTGTTGTTGAAGAACATGTCGTGGGTCCTAGCGACCCTCCTGTGAGGAAGACAAGAGAACACAGCGCTGCTAAGCAACTGTGGCCTAACAGGGGACGCCACAACGCGTTTCCCTTGCTAGGGCTTGGAGGGAAGAGGTGCTCTTGCGTGCACAGCGCAGATGTCGATGGAGTCGGACTCCCTGCTCTGCCACAGGCAGAGGGGAGTTACTTGTTTGTGTGATCTGCGCCCTTGTTTAGCAGGGCATGAAAAAAATGGTATGCTGCTGCACCAATCACCCTACCTGCCCACCTGTAAAGCAAAGGCAAATGAAGGGGCGTTTGCGGCGGAGGAACCAAGCCACACTCCACGTATTATACGCTTCTCAGAGTGACCTATAATACACTGTCCGCAAACACGCTGAAGAATCTGCTACCCCTGTCAAGCAAGCAAGCGTTAAGGGACTCCTCAGGTTCTCTTAAAGAACGTACCGAGGAGCCCCTGGGTAGCCTAAACAAGGTTTACCGTGCGCACTTCGTGTGGCCTACCCTTTAATGCGTGTGTGAATGCGCGAGCATGCACGACTGCGTTAGGCAAACCTGCCCATCTGAACCTCAATTACGACTCCACCAGGGGGTGGCCCCACCTGGGCTTACTCACCTTACCTACCGCTGGAGAGAGAGAGCAAGTGAGGGGCGCACGCGAAGAACGTTGCTATGCACTTGTGTGTATGTGTAATCACCCTGATCTGACCTCTAATCATCTGCAATCTTTCTAATCAATCCCTCTATCGCGTCCTATCGTTGTTAGCGCTGCTACAAGACTCGTTCACGGAGACACGAGACGAGCAATGTGTATGCCGCATACGAGACGAGCATACATGTAGTTTATACCTGATTCATTGAAGTCTTTTTTGTTGATTTTCGAATTCTTGAATTTTCCATACTTCTATTAGTGTGGGTGGAATCTGTATGTTTATTTATTAATGTGTGTCTCGTCATTTTCAAGACTACGTGAGACATACGTTTATAATTCCATTATTTCTCCATTTTCCGGCGCTTCGCTAGGAGCCGCTCCTGCGCGCCGCCTTTTTATGCGTAGGAATTTCTTGATTTAAAAAATCTAGAGATGACTATAATTTTCATAAAAATGTGCTTCTGATGCACAATTGGATTCTGCTCAGGTGTGTCGTCTTAGAAAAATTCTAGGCCGTCATTTGACGGATTTTGGTGTCGTCGCTTCGTTTTTGCGTGGATTCGTCCATAATTCTCCCATTCCTGCCTCTGCAGATACCCACGCGCAGCCTCGCTGAGTAGGCCGTGTTCTGGCCGAAACGCAGCAGCCTGGAGAGACTGAGCAGAACCCAAGACCCCACCAAGGGGCAATCTAATTTTTTCACAACTCCCTTCGCCCTAAGACAGGTCACAGGTCGCCAGCAGGTTTACGAGAACCCATGCGAGTGTGTATATTGTGTCTTGCGTTGGGTTTGTGTCGCGCTGCGTCTTGGAGGGAGGGATGCACATGCACATGTTTTGGCATGCTCCCAAACTAACCCAACCAAGCCACAGGAGCCCCGGCAGCGCCATGAGCGCTGAGTCTTCTGTAGGAAATGTTATAAACAAAGCAGCAAAAGAGCGCCAGCCATGGTGAGCGCCCATTTTTCTGTGTGAGGGAAACTATAGGTATTTTAAAGTAGATGTGGAAACCAAGGAAAGGCCAAGAAAAAATCCCTTTTTCCTAAAATGCGACAGTGGTGGCCACCACAGCACAAGGGGGGAGTAAGAAAAAGTGCTTTTCCAATGCTTTGAGGCATACTCTAGTTGTATTAGGGATGCACTGAGCATCCAAGCATTTCTATCTTAGTATTGGTCCCACCAAAACTGGTGATAACACATTTTGACCTATGGAACCAAACACCCAATCAGGATATGGAGTGGACACCTTAATCCCCTTTCAATGTGAGGCAAATCATCTTTTCCTGAGTTAACTGAGAACTGACATATCCAAGGCAGAGCCTATGAATTTATCTATGTTTTTCCATGAATTCTTAGCTATCCTAGTGGTATGCACCCTAGGGGGCTGGGCACCTCTTTTTGAGAGGTCCTGGGTTCAATTCCTGGTCAGCCTAGCTAAGTAGGAAGATCCCATGTGACATGGCAGTGACCTCATCGCCACATGCCCTGCCACCTCAGCACATATGGGACCCAAAACAAAGAGTGCACATCTCCTGAGATGGCACTATGGAGAGAGAGTGACCATGGGGCAGTTTTCCAACTCTTTTCCAAAACATTTCAGCTATCTTTGTGAATATGCATTCCGATTTGACCTGAGTTGCAGTTTCTGTGAATATCCAATCATCTTTCACTGTTTACACTGCAGCCCTTCATGCTTTGATCCTGAATTCTCTTCTCCTTGCACACCTCTGGCTTGGGTTATCCTGGATTGACTATATTTCTGCAAACAAAAGGTTTTCATCTCCAAAAACAAGCAGCAGGAAACCCTACACCAACAGCAAGCAGCAGGAGAGACAAAAACACAGTGCTGAAACCACTATAAACTTTTCTCACCCACTCAGCAGGCCTGCTTTCAGCGGAGCATCAACTAGCATTGCCCACTTTACCAATATTCAAGGATGTTTCGAGGTCGTTTTGTATTTCACCTAGAAGCCAGCACAACATGCATAGGCCGGCAGAGGAAGGCATCTACAATGGCTACAGTACATTGTTAGAGCGGTCGGCGTGCACAAGCTAGAAGAAGTATTGACCTAAACATGGGCAAAGGTTTGGGCTGCCCTAGTATGAAGGAAGGAGGTTGTCAATGACCAAAAGTTCTGCAGCTTAGGTTAACACCAACATGATTGACAGGAATGTGACTATGATATAGACACTTAAGGCACCGCACATAGCACCAGGCTACAAACTCCCAAAGAATGATCCTACAATGGCTGTGGTTGTGGGTGTGGCTCCGCTCGGGGCCAACCGGACGCTTGGCTAGGCCCACCGGGGCCGCGGGCGAATGAACACCCCACACTTCGCACAAACGGCCGGAGCAGGGCCGTGTGAGCGAGCATTAGCTGATTCTGAAACCAGGTTATGCCGCGGGAGGCTCAGCCAGTTCGTCCTCTGGCTAGTTGAGCTCCTTGAGCTGGTTGAGCTTGACTCACCCTCCTGTACCATTTAGGTTAGGTTTGGGCTTGAGGTCACGGAAGGAGGTCCCTAAAGGGTTGGGGTCAAACTCCTCAGCCTCATGGGGCATCCTTCTCCCATCCGAGTCACTGCTCAGGTTGTCAAACTTTTCTGCATACAAACTTTTTTCTCTGTAAGTGGATCATATCAACTTCACGCATGACGGCGCTCAAGCCACACACCCCATCTTACATGGCTTCCGCCAACGCATGCCCCAATTTTGGGCAAATGGTGTAGTTGATGTCGGCGCAGTAGTGCATCATGCGGGAGGTGCTTGTACCAAGCGAAGATGTAGTGAAGTGTGAAGCGTGATAGATTGTAACACTTGTACGCCCAAAGATGGTTTGGTATGGCTGCGCCATATGCTCGTGCTCACAAATTGTTACAAAGTGTACCCGTTAATGTTGTGTGACGGGCTGAGAGGAATCACGAAGCAACCTTGTTGGAAAAAATTGATCCGAAGTGTGCATAGTAATGTTGTATGACAGGCAAGCAAAATTGAGTGCAATCGTCCAATGAATGCACTCGGTAATGTTTTGTGATGGGCAAGCACAAATGATAACAATTGTCCACGAACCTTCTTAAAAAGAAAATTGTTCCAAAGCACGCACAATACAGTTGTGCGACATGCAAGCAAAATTGAAGGCAATCATTCATGAATTTTGTTAATCAAAAAGAGTGCACTCAGCAATGTGGTAGAATATGAAAGGAATCATCCATGAACCTTCTTAGGGAAAAAAACTGTGCCAAAGCTCATACGGCAATGTTGTGTCAACTATGTATTGTGACATAACACTTCCAAAATGAGTTAGCGACACAATGTGGTCACATACAGCATTCTATGAAAGTATTTTCAATGAAAAATGGATTAGTGGCCCGTTTTATTTGTGAAAAAAAAGGTTGCTGTCCCCAGCCATGACCCCCTTTTTACCAAAAAACAAAAACCGGTTTGTGGATTATCTAACCCTTTTTTTTTACCAACAAAAACCCACATAGCTTGGAATCTTGGCAGTGAGGTGATGACCTCCTCTCCGGCTCCGCTCTGTCCCGGGTTAGAATTAGTCCATTGTGAAGCTATTTCCATAGCACGGCTGTGGGGGGCAACAACACGTGTGTTTGCAGTTGTCTTGCAAGGGAGCTACTTGAGATGACTTAGAAGCTAAATGCTTTTTTTGCATCTTGTATAGTGCAACAGATAGTACTGCATTGTCCCATAAGCTTAAAACCATGCTTAGTCATATGCGGACTGGATGCATTCTAGATTGCTTTCATGTTGGCTCACAGTTGGATAAGATTTTGCATGGTGCTCAGAACCAAGCTAAATTCTTGAGCAATCTTGGTATGCCCTTAGAAACATCAATGATGCAACCGACTGATGCTCACGTGGCTTACGTGTAGCTTGCTACTCATTTGCTTAGTCTCAAGTTGAGTTGGATCGATGGGGGCACCTTCTGAATTGGCGTGCCCAACTGTCGTACAAAATCGTTTTGAAGGCTGCATACTGGCAATGCTTGGGTTGTCTGTGTTCGCATGAAGGCTTAACTTATAAACATTTCAGCTTCATTGACAGTTTGGTTAACTCCTTTCAATTGAGGCGCGTACCGCTTGCCCTGCTTGGTTGCAATGAATTTTGCTAGTTTAGCAGTCATGTCGGCAAAACACTTGTGACCATTTTTCAACACAAGCTCGGCGAGGAACAAGCAGGAAAAGAGGTTACTCTCAAGATCTCAAGGGCGGAAATTCTAAAATCACTATTGAACATGATAAAAAGGCAATGGCACGCCACTTTTTGAAGCCTATCTGCCACGTTGCCACTGCAGACCGTAAATTCAACATACAAACCCTAAGGTTCTTGAATGTGTTGTCGCAAAGCCAAAACCTAAACTAAAAGGCATTTTTGACTACCCCGACTAGGTTTCTATACGGGTTAATCCGGACAATAAAGGCTCCTAACCTTCACCCGTTGCTGCGAAATGAATTGTGTACCTTCTGACGGGCAACAAACCACCTAGAATGACATAAAAGAGTTATTTCCGCGCCGCTGTTCTGACTTGCGTTTCAGGTGGCGATTCCCTTAACACTATGGGCGTTGATGGCAGTCCACTGGGGGCAGGTCTGCCATCACCCTCCTTCACTCGTGGTGAAAAACCTTCTCCTCCGCCACACGCGAAGCCCGTGATCAGCATGGGTAACGGAGGTTCGATGGGGGAGGGGGCACAGATGGTTTATTCATCCCAGTCTTGCTTTACACACGAGTTCGACACCATGCTGCAGTTCTCAATTCAATCCTTCCATTTTCTATGAGAGAGAGGGAGACACCAGGCGTTTTGTTGTGATGATGTACAAATGTACCAGATGTATATGTCGCACGCGCATACATCACAGCTGAAAGCGGAAAGTAGAACCTTTCATGCGTTTCATTTCCTTGCATACGATCTTCAATGTAATGGAAACGAATCGCTCCATTCCATGCAACTCCAGTGGTCCTGTCCTTTTGTGTTGATACGAGCATAAATCAACTCATATGCTGCGTTCTGATCATGAAGCTGACTATTTCACAAACCCCCCCCTGCACCCTGTTTGGTGGGTGCCTCCACCACCTGGAGCTCCCACATCTTGTGAAGCAGGTGTGGGTGGCGCTGAGGAACGTTTCCCAAGTTCCAAATTCCGTGGCACTGTAAGAATGGAGGGAGATATGCAATATGCACGGGATGTGAACACAAGTGACTCGCCAGTCCAAACTATGCTGCGCGGTCAGCGGGATTTCGCCTTGGAAATAAGTCTCCTGTCTTGGTTATGGATATCGCACCCTATCTCCCAGATTTAGTTCGGGCTGAAGGAAACTATGGGGGTTGCGGACTGCTTCTTCGGGTTGATGCGGCATCCCTCCTGTGCACAGTCTTATTGAGCTGCGAGTTCAGGTGCGTCATTTTGGTCTTTACAGGAACGTGGTGGGCTGAACCTTCCTGACTGAGCCCTGTGTCGCCAAGGGGAACTTTCCACGCCTGGCGAAGATGGACGCGAAGTTATTTCTCGTCCTTCTTTTGGGTTTAGTCGTTGCCCCCGGGCAATCCATGTTGCAGGTGTCAACTTTCCAATGCGCCGTTCCGTATCTGTGTGCAGTAATCACCTGAGCTCTTTGACACTGTTTGAACTTGCCTCCTCAGGGAAAATGGCTTGCCGACGGCACGATTATTGATGGGAGTGGAAATGGTCACTTCACGACATTTGGGACTGGTGCCATGTACGTTATTGATCACCACTTCCCAAATCCATCGGTAGAGTTTTCGGAAGCATTTGGTGTGTGCCTTTGGTTGACGTGTCGCATCCTCTCACCAGCAACATCTTATTGGAATACTGGTGCTTGATTGAGGGGAAAAATTCTTCAGATTCCAAACTGGTTCCTTCAGCGCACCCGGGCATTGCACACACAAGCAAGCCAGTGCACCCCTTGCACCAACTTGCAACCATGAAAAGCATTTCCCCCCAGCGGTGTCAAAGTGTCACAGTTTTGCCTGTCTATGGACGCGCCGCAGCACAGTGGGTGTGCGGGTACACCTAGAAATTTGCACGTCCCAGGCACAAAAGAAAAGGTCGGCGAGGGACCGCGAAAGCAGTGAGATCAACTGGCGCACTTAGTATTCGCTGCCTCCTGCGCTATTTCAAACTGGCGCTGACTGAGAACCTGAACATATTGCGGCCAGACGTATTTTCGAAGTGTTCGCAGAGAGGGTCGGCAGGCTGTGCTTTTGCTTGCGCCCTGATGACATGATTTTGTGAGCTACTTTCGCTCTGTGTGTCGCTGCTGTCCGTTTGTGCATTGTGGGTGGTGTTGTGTGTGCGTTGTGGGGGGAAGTAATGGTGCCTCATGCCTTACGTGAGGCACACTTACATGCCGTCCGTGTTATTGTTTTCTTCCTTGCTTCTCCATTTAGATGGGGCAAATGCATACATTGATATCTACGACTTCAACCTGACTCTCGGAAACACATCGGCCGAGACTTTGATGGGGTACGCTCTGTGGGAAGGCTGCACGCAGCCATGCAACATGCCCCTCTTCAGTTTGTCCAATAGTGGGACCCCCGATTTGGAGATGGTCGCGTTCGGAGGGATCACAGTCAACGGAACATACTACGATGACCAGGTTGGGCCTTGTGTGCTGCACGTCTTGAACATCGGGAGTACCACTCGGCGTGCCCGAGGGGGGGATGGGACTGATTACGCAGGAGAACTCGGCGAGTCACTCGACTGCATCCCGCACCTCATAAGCAATGGCTCTCGCTTGGGCTAAAGAACCACACCCAACCCAACGTGGAGCCCTCCATGCGGCATGCGGCATGCGGCATCCGGTAAGTGTAAAGGACTTCGAGTGTCCAGAGAAGCTTCAGCATCTGAAGGTTTTTCATTGGAGTTAACAACAGTGAGCACCCGGTGAGTTGTGAATAGAACTTGCGTGAGGGGCCGTTGACTGAAAGTAGCCCGCCATTTCGTTTCTGGAGTTGCATGTGGGGACGTTGACAGCAGGTTTCTTAGGGATTGTGGAAAGGACATTGTTGACTGGCATCGCATGTCGTTGCTGCACAGTTGATTTTCATCCAACGGCAAGGCTACGGTGACAAGGTCCGTGAATGCCGATTCGGGACCACGGATGCCGACGTCAACGGGTTGAGAAACGGGTGGCATCACGTTGCGGTCGCCAGGAATGCCTCCGACGTGTATCTGTACAAAGATGGACGTCAGGCTGGCCTGTCAGTCTACCTGGACGATTTCAGTCAGGCGTTTGTTGACAATGGGACGTACGCGTGCCCTCTGCACGACATCTCAACAAACCAAGCCGAGTTAGGCAAGTATGAGCGTTTGTCCTGTGGGTTACATGGTGGGACGTCGCTGTCACGCTGCCCCACCACTTCGCACCTCCGTCTTCTCTCACACTAGCTATCGCCATTCAACTGGAGCGCAGTTGAAAAGTCTCACCACCATCTACGGGTTGGCCCATCCAATGTCGATGAAAATGTATGATTGGAGGTATTACGACACAATGCTCAACCAACAAGAGATTGAGGACCAACTCACTTATACACCAACACCCACTGCAACGCCATCTGCGACCGATTCTCGTATGTCGTTCTGCATAGCTCATTTCGTGCGTGCTTGGAATGGATTGTGGGCGCGCGCGCACGCATGCCACCGTCGCCCCTCCCCTATCACACAGGGAGAGTTTGCTATTTATTCAAGCAAATCTGTGTGCTCTGTGTTGTTGAGATATGTGGTCATGTTACCCTGCACATAGCTGTCAGGGGGATGGCAGAGCGTGCGCATGGGAGGCAGCGACAATAAAGGGGATGGCTTGGCCAGCCAGCCCCGTCGCTACCGGGTGCCAGGGCAACCCCTGCTCAACCGGCATCAGGTGGGGGGTGTCTCCCGCAGCCCAGATGGGCTGTTTGCGCAACAGGAGCGGGAGCCCATCAGGGGCAGACCAGGTGTGAGGGGGAAAAGGACATATGGTGGACGGCCGGGACAGCGCGTGGAGGAACAGGGCACCTGGGCCTCACGCACACAGAAACACAGCGAGGCAGGCTACGGACGGCCTGTGGACAGAGGCGCGTGGACAGCAAAAACAGTCAAACGACCCCGGCAACAACCAGCACATCCTCAATACGCCAATTATTGGGCGCCGCTGACGCGCAAACGGCACACCATGTCACATTCAGCGCAGCCCCAGCACACCAACTACTGGGCTCCGCGAACGCGGAAACAACACCAGCAAGAGCACCGGCCGCAGCGGCCGACAGAAAGCAGCAACCCGACGCAACATGCGAAGGGAAGAACGGGTGACTGTCCAGGGCCCCGTAAAGGAGCAACAACCAGACGGAATGTCACACAGGGGGGCAATGTCCCTTACATGTTTCTCCGACGCCAGGTTACATGGCAGAGACAGCTGAGAAACTACATCACAGGCCGCCCTCTTTTCGAGGCTGTGATCTTGTGCACTGCAGGAGGGTAGATCAGGGAGCGCACGAAGCCTCTGTCAAATCCAGTGGACAAGCTGTGTTCTGGGCGGCCCTCGGCAGGGCCATCAGAACACTGCATTTGTGGTTTTTGCTGTCGATTGTCGATACACAGGCTACTACAAACCATCCGATGCAGCTGTGCCAACGAGCAGGAAGCCCAGCAGGTTTCGCCTGGAGCCAAATCCCCTACCCCCACAGTGCCATGCAGCAACGTACGGCCAGCAAGTAACGTACGGTTTGGCCCAGAAGAAAGTGCTGTAGCACTGATTCTGCACTGGCACGGGATAGCTCAGTCACATCAAGCACCAGCAGCGGATCGAAGAAGCCTTGCCTTCCCTTCAGCACCTGAAGTTTCTGCCCTCGTCTTCTTCTCGTATTACAATGCCCTTGAGTGTCGGGGTCCAATTTCCACATCATTAAGGCTTCACCCACACATTTAGATCCGCCTCCACATATCCTCTTCCTTCGATTGTCCTCCCAACCACAGTAGGGGGGGGTAGGAGCGGCTGTGGGCGCCTTTTTTTTTTTGGTGCCGTGGACCAGGAGTGGGGGGTCCAAGTAATTTTTGGGACCATAGACTCACCTCCTTCAGCCACCGCCTCCCTACATGCACATAAATTAGGCCGCAGGAATCATCTGCCACAAAGCAGACCGTGCGAGGAGTGATTCTGCAGTGGGATCCGGGGAACCTGACATACAACCGCTGAAGCACGGCTCTTGGGGGTATTCAGACAGTTTGTCGTGCAGCGAGCGTGTGTGCGTGCGGGGGGGGGGATAGGGGATTTCACACTCTCTACGCAAACTGCCACCGATTCCCATGGCACGCTGTAGATCGATGTCCCGTCGTGGATACCAATCAAGGAGTGCACGTTCCAGCCGCCCTGCAGGCCTCATGCGGGTAGCTGGGGTCGCTCACGTGACCCTGGTGCTGCAAAATGTTACGGCGATAAGGGGGTAGGGATGGATATACTAGTATCGCATTTATTTTGGTAGGGGGCTCTGGGGAGGCCAAATTAATGAAATGATTACAAAATTCCCATTTGTCACTGTTGCAAGTCTGGTAATGGAGCAGCCAGCAGTACGATTCCGCTCTGATAGTGATGAGGCTGAAAATCGAATTCTGCTGAATTGTGTCCACAAATCTCAGAGGGAGACGTAAGCGCGGTGCGCGCGGTGCACCACGCGGTGCGCGCGCGGTGCATTCATTTTCCACGTGCGCGTACAACCTTTTCTTTCCCCTTATGCTGTTTTCTGCACCTCACCACTATTTGCCCCTCCCTTGTGGTGAGCCCGTGTGCCGTGGCTGCAGGATAGGGCGCCAAGCCAGGTTGCGATGGCTGTCGCGATGGCGGACAATTGCCACGGGTGCCTCGCCCCTCCCTCTATAGAGAACAAATGAAAAATCAGAGGCACAAAACGTTTTCCGCTGAAGTACGCGCGTTTTTCGTAGCGAGTCTGTGCGTCCACTGTTAGTCACCTTGTTCTTCCCCTTGTGCAGATCTGAAAGATTTATTTTCCATCTGGTTCCTCCTCTTGTTCTTCCCGTTGTGCAGACCTGAAAGTGTTTTTTTCATTTGGTTTTTGTCATGGCAGCCCGCGTGAATCAAAAAGCCCGGCGGGAACGCCTTCGTCTCATCAAAGGGTTGGTAGAAACGTAAGCGCGGTGCGCGCGCGGTGCACAACGCGGTGCGCGCGGTGCGTATATCTCCCTCTCAGTAATAATTGATTTTGCATGATCTTTTGATCCGTACTCAAACCGTGTGCAGTGCTTTGTCTTGTGCCTCAGAGGGGTGGGGACTAGAGACGGACTGCTGTTATTATCGTGGGCTGGTTCGCCTACGCCCACAATGGGTGTGGCTGTTGCCCATTTGATGTCGACAAATGTGCATTGCCTTCATGCAGCATCTCGATCGGCAACCCCGACAAGAACGCTCACGTACACTCCGTCGACGACCGACACTCGCAGCCGGACCGTCACCTACTCGCACACCCCCTCGGCCTCCTCTTCGGGCACGAACACCCCCAGTGTCACTCGGACGGTCATCCCAACCGCCACGGCCAGCCCATCGCCGTCCCGGACCGGGACCAGGTCAGCGACAGCAACAGCCACCTCTTCGGCGACTCTTACACTGACTGGCACACAAAGCTTCACCCCAACGTCCTCCCCTACCTCAAGTTCGTCGCCAACCCCTTCCAGCACTGGTATGCACAGCCCGGCACCCTGGGCCCTGTGTGACACGACTGATATCAGCGGTGGCGAGCACCCTGCGAACCTCACGGCCCGGGGTTGTGTTGCATGTGAGGCCCGCTGGTACCAGCGAGTGGACGCCAGGGGGGCGGTATGCGGCGAATGTGAGTCCAGGGAGTGTAGTCACTGTTGCGACGGAGGAACGGCCTAAACAAAAAGGAGAAGTGTTGTTGTTGCGTGTTATTGCTTGTTAGCTAGATTTAAGGGGAGAGGGGTGTGGTAATATCTTTTTGAGGGTTACCGCAGCCAGCTGACTGCGGACACAGCACTCAGTGTCTGGTCACCTCAATTAAAAGACAGCATTGCTTCGACAGTGGACTGTCGTGCAGAAAGTCAGGGTCATTGTCAGGTGGCAGGCTGGTTCCGCATTCTTTACACTTGCAGACATACAACTCACAAACAGGGATTGTCTGCCCATTCCAACCCATCGCAGCCCCATCCCCATCCCCATCTCAGCCTTGTCCTGTGTCTTCGTTCTTCACACAGACACCCGCAGCCGGACGGACACCCGTACGAGGACCAACACCCTGAGCCGCACCACTTCAGACACCAGAAGTGAGACATCGACCTACACCGTGATCCCCACCTACACCCCCACTTACACCCCCACCCAAAGCCATACTCCAACGGCGACCCCGAGCCCGTCAGCATCCTCCTCCCCGACCCCGTCTGCTACGTCCTCCCCAACCGCCAGCCCCTCTGGAACGCAGACACAGACACCGACCCCAACGCCGTCTCCATCGCCAACACTGACCCCGACTGGAACTCCCAGCGGCACACTGACGTCTTCCCCTACCCCCACAGCCACTCGCACCGGTATGCCAATTTGCTCGGTCCCCAACATTGTTCTGTCGCGTAGTCAAGCAGGTCACGCCTTGGCGTTAGAAACCAAACAATGGGGGAGGTCTGGTGCAGGTCTGGTGGTTTCATGAATAGCAGGCTCTTGCAGGAAGGCAAGTGGTGCGCTGAGACAGAAAGTTCGTGGTGAAGCCCCCCCCCCCCGCCCCCTTCAGAAGGCGAACAAGTACGTACCCCCGGAAGGAACAATGGGCATGCTCGCTCAGCATTTATGGCAATCCCCCCCCCCCTTCCCTTCAATCAAGAAGCCGTCAAGATGCGCCCACTGCGGGTCGTAGATGGCCTCCCCCTCACACAATCTGCATCCATACGACACACGTGACTTGCTTTGAAGCCGTTTCAAGGCTGCACCCTCAGAACGGCACACAACGGGGCTCATTGTGCGGAGTGCAGGTGATTTGGGTTGCTCGGCTTCCTCCTTCTGAAACCTTGTTTTCTGTCGGGGGGAATATTTCACTGCTCTGTAAAAAAACAAAAAAAGAAAACAACACAGCAACCGAAAAACTTTCTTCCCAAATTTTCTTCCATTTGATTCGATCAAAGGTCTGTCATTTCAGAATGAACCTGTCCGGATCTTCGAGACCCTGGGTTGGGGCTGGTATGACCAATCTCCCCCCCCTCTGCAGAAGTACCAACCGGCATGCTCACTCAGCCTTCATGGCGCAACCCCCCCCCCGCCCCCCGCCGTGACCAGAGGGGTCCTGCAGAGGGCTGAGGGGGTCTACAGGACGGCCCTTTTTCGGGGGTTAGAGGAAGGGGTACAAGGCCCGAGGAGAAGGCAGATGTGTACGACCACAGAAGCTGCAGCCGGGAACAGCAACGGTCAGACGGGGGTCAGGCAAGGCTGTGCTCACGCGAGGGAAAGGGGCGCCAAGGTCAGCACTGTGCGGTGCTCACGTGTCATTCCAAACCCATCAAACCCAAGGGGGGGGGGGGGGCTCCTGGGTCCCACGACGCGTCCCCTCGCCTCCAGCCTCCCCCCTCCGTCTCTCCTCCGCGGCCACGCTGTGTTTTCCCCCCAGGGGTTCGACCCTGGGGACCGCCTAGTGATAGCCAGCTACAGAACCACTGAGCCACGACGATCGCGGACCCCAGGCTCCGACCATGGGTTTGTGGGCTTGCGCATGGCGTGCGTATCGGTGCATGAGGTTGCTTTTGGGGCGATTCTTTGCACACGTTTGGAGTATTGTTGTCCTTGCAAAGGCGGGCACGGGGTCAGGACCCGCTCCACGTATGATTGAAGCGGGTGAGTGTTGGCAGTTAATTGTGGCTCAGGGTTTGAACTGGGTGTGTGCGATTGAAGTGGGCGTGTGTTGGCAGTTGTAGCGCGTGCCTCGCTGCGGTGTTGCTTGTGGGTGTTTTGGGGTTGTGGGGCCCTGAAACTGGGCCCATCGTTGGAGCCGGCGGTTTGGAAAATGGGAGGCGAATGGTTCCCTCTGCACCCTCCAAGACCCCGTGGCAGGCATGCCCACCCACCGGACGGCACCGGTTGCCCTACCCGCTACGTGCCGTGCAGGTGGCTGTATCCCCCACACATGGTCGTGCTATCTGTGTGATAATGGGGTTCCATGCGACGATGGAGACGCGCACACCGTGGATGACAAATGTGTCAATATGAAGTGCTTGGGCCAGCGTATGCTTCCCTTCCGGCAGCCCGCAGCAGTGTCGAGGCCCGATTCAGAAGAGCTTTATGCATGAGTTCCTTCGCCCTGACCCTCCCCCCTCTCTTCCAGACCCCAAATCTACGTCTTTTTCGCCTGCACAGTGGGGCTGACAACAGTATATACAGCCCGTTGGGTGCTCTGGGGGGCTCATTTATGGGTCTGCCAGCGTTCTTTGTGTTTTTTTGCCCTTTCCTCCGTGGATGCAAACAGCTTCGATCAACAACGGGAGTTTACACAAAGGACTGGGCACCGGTTGTACTACACGGGACCACCAGCCACCCCCCCCCGCCCCCCGGCCCGCCCCCTGCAACAAACGGCAACGATCCCAGGAAATGCTGCGGACCACTGATGGGTAACACTTGGGTATCCGGAACCCGGGAAGCCTGGGTCAGCCAACCCAAGGACCCCCCCCCCCTTTGCCCTCCCTCTCGATAGTGCCACATGGCCGAGACGTTTGGGCCACCCCTTCCCCCGAGGCGGCAGGGGTTATGCAGCCCCCCACAACATAACCCCCCCCCCCCCCCCCGCAGATGGCCCTCCCCCCAAGATACTGCGGCCCAGCTGGGTAACGAGCTGCTGAGCCAGGATTCCCGTACATGCGGAATCCCCTGGGCCTGTGTTACTTTGTGTGAAGCATGGCTGGCGCCGGCATGGGAGGGACGCCAAGGGGCAGCAGCAGCACCTGTGCGTAGCGGGCTAACCGTCCCACTCTCAGGGAGACAAAGAATCCTTTTCTCCGGTGGATTGGACAAGCAGTGTGAACAATTTAGTGCTAAAACTCAACCATTGCACACACCTGCAAGTACCAACCGGCACACTGACTGAGCCTATGTGGCAACCCCCCCCCCCCCCCATGCTTTCCCACTCCTCTTTGAAGTTCTGTGCCTTTGAGTGGGTGCACTCCAGTAGCTCTTGGTAGGTGGCCGTGTTACCAGTCTACCAAATGTCCCACCTAAATCTTCGCTTCGCTCACACATTAGGTTTTACTCGTCCTCCCCCGTGTGTTCTCACGAACCAACACCCCTAATCCCCCGTGGCTTGGGACGAGCAATGTAGAGGCTTTCTTTTGGAAAACTCAAACCAGTGCGTACACGGAAAGTAACGACGCGCACTTACTCGGCCTTGATGGCTTCCCCACTCTAGGGGGCAGCCGAAGGTTGCGTTGGCACATGTGCGGTTAGGCAACAGCGATGAGCAGGCGATCAACAGCACCAGTCTGCTTCTTGCGGAGGGGGCGAACCGAGTCCGCCCCCTCCGCCCTCATGTGTTTAAAAGACAAAAGACAGTACGCCAGCCCCACCAACAAGATTTCTAGTCCTGGTCTTTCTCTGCGGGGGTGCCAACCAACATAGAACCCTGAACCGTGTGGCGTGAACGCCTCAGCTACTACAGTGCACCATTCTCTGTGAACAAGCAGTGTGTGTGGAGTGTAGTGCTGTGTAGTGTGTCAGCATTTGCATTCGGGTCCATGCATCTCCACTGTGGATCAGTACCAGCTAAAGAAGTGGCTCCAAAACTGGGAGGATGCTTGACCGGGTGTTATTGCTAAAATGTTCAAGCTGAAATATGTCGTGCTGTGCCCGGTGCTTTCTGCGCCCTCCTCTGCTGCTTTTCTGATGCTGGAGAATTACCTGCATGGTCATACTCCGCTCCATTGCAACAGCTTTGAGGGGTGTAATCAACTGCACTCTGTCCATACACTCTTCTTGCGTCTTGCCCCACACCGTGGGAGAGGAACAGAATATCAGCGCGTTTGAACCACAAACCCCTGGTGCTGTGTACCACATCAATGGCGGAAGCATCGATGTGGCCATCAGCCGTGCTGTATTGGGGTCCCCAGGACTGAAATGGCTCCCTAACCCCTCCCATATGAGGGTTCCTAGAGAAGGGAGGTCTGCAATGGCAGGATACCCCTTGCCATATCAGGGTATCCAAAGCGGGGAGGCCGCAAAATGGCTACAAAACCCTGCCATTTCGGGGTAACCAACGGAGGAGAGGACTTGCATTGGCTACACAACCCCTGCGATATTGGGTTCCCGAGGCGGGAAGGTCTTGCATGGCACCTGGGATCCTGTTGGTGCTGCGGCATGGCGGCACTGCCCCACAGCATAGAAGGCAAGGGGCACAAAGCGAGCCCAAAGGGTGCAGGGGAGACACGGCCCTCCTAACCCACATGTGGTGGTATTCTCCAAGAGTTCTTGGGAGACCTGGCCACAGCATTCCTTGTTGCGTTGAGCTGGCTCGGCGGAATGCGGTACCACGGGAGCAGCTGATGACAAATTCGAAGGACGAGCGTCAGGGCGAGGCGGGGATGAGGTTTGCCAGTTGGCATTTCCAGGGTAATGCATTTGGAGGTGTTTTGTGGCACATACCTCCCCATGTTTCTGGGGAATGTATATGTGGGGAGGGGCCTCAGGAGGTGGATAATTGGCAAGGTGGGGGGGGGACTCAAGTGGTAAGCGTGGGGCGTATCAAGCCATAAGCAAGCCCCCCTTAAGACAGCCCGCACGGTTTTCGCTTCAATGCCCTCTTGGGAACAATAGCGGAGTGTGGAAATTTTGCTGCCAGTGGTGGACGCAACTGCCCTCTCATGTAGTGATCGACGACATGCTCGACTCTCCGGCTGCTTCCCGGCAGTTCGAGGTGACTTTGAGGGTGAAGTCTGACACGGAGACCCTCCTGTCGCCTCTTGTTTGGGTGGTCTACGAGGACTACGGGTTTGGCCAAGTGCCATGGCAAACGGTATGCGGCATGTGCAGTTCCTTTGATCCATCCAGGACCTGGGACGGGGGGGGGGCCGTCGCCTGCAAGGTGCTCCCATGGTGGGCACAGCGAAGGAGGAATCGCCCGTTTTTGGCTGCCGGGGACCATTTCAAGGGATGTTTCTGGCAGTGTGTCTGGATGGGAATTTGCCACCATCTGCCTCGTTGGCAAGCAGGCAAATAGGCAAAAACATTACCCCCCCCCTTTTTTGTGGCTGAAGACCACGAATCTTTTCTTTTTTTGAGCCAAAAAAGTGTTTGCGGGTCTGGACTCCATCAGCTTTGGCTAGGCGGAGTGGGGCGAGCGCCGATGCAGTTTATGCAGTTTTCGGCCATTTTTGGTATGTCGGCGTTTTTGGAGGGTTTAGTGACCCTGTGGTACCCAGTGACACCAGGGAAGACGTTGTGGTTCTCTTCTTCCAAGACGTGTGCCCAATCCTTTGCTGGACGTGGGTGTTTTGCGTGTTCGCATAGCAACTGATTGCACTCCCACGTGTCGCTTGGTGCTCCAGTTACACGATTTCCAGTTGGTTTTAGGTTGCGCAGCCGCAGGCTGGGCCTCACCGAGCGCGCCGGGCGCGCGCCATGCACGCCGCTCCCTCACAGGAGAGGAGTGCAGGGATGGCTTGCGCGCATTTGTGGATATCTCGAGTGTCCCGACCACCGCTTTTGGGGAGTTGCGCTTTGCCAGAAATGGCCTGTGCTGTGTGCTGGCGGTTTGGGCACCCACCCCACCCCCACCCCTTGCCCTTCCCCGACCCCCCTGTTGTACCTGCCCTTCCCCGTCCGACGAACCCCAAGTCTCCGAAGCGCATTGCTGGGGGACCCGGTACGGTTCGGTACCGAGTGAGAGAACATGTTGGGGTTGGGGTAAGGAAAGGGAAGATGTGACGTGTCCTGGGGGGTAGTCATTGTGCCAGTGGTACTTCGTGACCGTAAGGCACCGGGAACGTCGACCTCTTGTGTCTTGTGCTCAAAGGACCGGAAGTTCATGTCATTGTTGCCACACGGGCTGCACGCGCACAACGCACCCGCTCACGAACAGTGGGTGGTCGAACCATATTGATCCACGATTTTGGTGTTTGTTGGACGGAGGGGGGCTGGTTACTTCAGTCGTTTACGCTGGATCGATTCCGAACATGAATATGATTTGCCCCATGGGACTGGCAAGGGCACCCGCACGAGAGGCCTGTCAATTGCGTTGGGTTCCTGCCCGCTGGTCCAAAGACTCAAAGTCCCTCAGGAGCTCGCCCCAACGGGTACCTGCACTGATTCGCAAAGGACCAAGAGGGTGCGGCTGTGCCAGCCCTGGGCAAAAGGCTACGGCCCTCCATCCCCCCCCCCCCCTCCCTCCCCCCAAAAGCCACTGGGGAGTCTGCCATTCAGGCAGGGGGCCATCAAAGAGCCTTAGCATTGGCCGCCAAACCAATCACAGATCCATACCTCCCATACCTCCCTCCGTCTGCCCCCCTCCCCCCCCACTCCCTCCCCCAACTACCCCCTCCCAGTGATGCATGCTGACGTGGTTTGGAGGCTGGCTTTGCAGCGATGATTCTTCCTGGGCGCCCCTGTAAAACCGTCCGCACGTCTGCACGTGGTGCCCCTCTATCAGCCTCCACATTGAGTTTCTTCCTGCCCTGATCCCCCGCTCTGATGCTGCCGAGACGGTGATAATGCCACTCAGGGTGCAGGGTCTCACAGGTGTTGCTGCATTCGATGGCAACTTGGCCATCAGAGCCCGCCCCGCTCGGTGCATCAACTCAGACAGAAAGTGTGGGTGGGAGGTGCCAGGGCTGCACACGTAAGGCTCCATGTCCGTGGTCCGCAGAACACGACGGCCAGCCCCGGTTTGACAGCTTTGGCGGAAGGGGGCGCCACGGCCACTTTATTGGAGGAGTTGAAGGTGATGAAGTACCAGCAAAGTATGCGCGCAAGCGACTGCACCTTCTTCAATGGCAAAGATGCGGAGCCGTCGGTCGGTGGGGGTTGTGTTGCTGGTTGGCGGGCTGTTGAGGTGGTGAGGTGAAGGCGGGGGCGGATGTATGGCCCGATTGGTCTGCTTATGAGGGGTGCTGTGGATTGATTCATTGAGGGATTGGCCAGGGATGGTGAGAGAGGTATGGGGGCATTGTGTGCGGTTATGAGGTATGAGGGCATTGTCTGGGGTTGAGAGGTATGGGGGCATTGTGTGGGGTTGACGAAATGTCTGTTTCTGACTGAAATCCCGCTGCAAGTTTCTGCACTCACATCCCGGACGAGGAGGAGGGAGGAGTCCCGGGAACGAGGGGAGGGTCCTCCAACGGCCGGCAGACAGGGGCGCATCAAATTTCCACCTTCGGAAATGGGGCGTGTTCAACAATTCCGGGGGATGAAGCGGGGAGGAGGGGGTCGAACGAAGGCGCGACAAATTGGGGTCTTTTGAAGATGTGGGCCCCTGGGGAAGGGGTCCTCCTCTTTCCACTGTCCCCATTCAAGTGCAGCCCCGGGGGCAGCTGCGGCCAAGACCCCTCCCCCCAACACCCCCCCCCCCCATAAGACACAATCCGGCACCTGATGGGAATCCCGTTGATATGATCTCTGCTTGACATTGTACCCCCGCGTCGGAGGATGTGGGGCGTATTCCGGAGGTGACGTGGCGCACATGAAATTCAACCCTACTTTGGAATGGCATTGAGGGGGCGACATGAAAGCCTTAAGACGCTTGACGTGCAACTTTCCTCCAGGGATTTTTGTCATTGCATAATGATATGAGTGACGTCCAATGACATCCGCTGCACTGTGTGAGCATTCGGTGAATGAGGATGCTTCGTGCTGGCTGGCGCGCCGTAGTATTGCATTGTGTATCTGTGCGTTGTGTTCACAGAGATCAAGGGCTATGGCGTGGCTCAGTCCACTGATCAAATCACGTCACCCACGACGATGGGACAAGAATTCAGCTTCAAGGTGTGCAGTATGCCGCCCGCAGGATTTGACGGCTGTTCATGATCTGTACACGTCCGCACCTGTCAGGGGTTTGGTATTGGATCCATCAGGGGGTCTAGGGGGGTGTATTGATTGAGAAGAACGAGAAAGCGGAGGGACAGATTTGGGTTTACTGGTTGGTTTGCCCACAAAGGGAGCCAGAACTTGGGTGCCCAGCGTGCCACGTAGTCTCAGTTCTTGTTGGATGGGTCGTGGGCAGGGGCAGTTTGGGTGTGAGGTAAGTGGCATTCTTCCGAGTCGCACAGCGGGGCTCAGGGACGTGTGGTGGGCCAGGGCATTACTGTCCCACAAGACACATGAAATCAGGGGGGGCGTTTCTACGAACAAAGACGTCATGAGGTCATGAGGTCATGAGGTCATGATCCCCCCCCGTTTTTTCGTCAGCTTTGTTTTTATACCAAATCAGGGTTTCCACATTATTGTCGGTGCAAAGGACCCCCTCCCCCTTTTGTTTTTGGTTGCAGATGTCACTAGGTAAACACAACCTTGGAATGCACCATCACAGAGCTGATCCAGACAAGCAAAAGTGTTATAAAATGTTTGTGCATCGGAAAGACTGCCACATTCGAGTCAAAAAAGCCCATAATTTCTCTTGGCACGACCACAAAATTGACAAATAGGCACCTTAAAACGTCCCAGGTGCCGTCCAAAGTGGCTCGGCCACAAAGGGGTTAACCCTCCTCCCCCCTTTTTCAAATCTGGCCAATCTTAGGCCAAACCTCGGTGCGTCACATTTTACACAAACGCCCCCCCGCCCCCCCCCTGCATGAAGTATGAACAAAGATTCTTCCACGATACGATGACTGCTTCATCCTGCGTGGGACGAGGCATGACGACAGCCGTGCAGCTGTAAGCGGTCATGACCAAAAAAGGGTTTGTGCACCTAAAATCCGCCTCAAATTTCTGACCCCTGTAATGAATTTCAAATTTCAATTCAATTTTTCCCCGGAAGAAAATTTTTCTGATGTGAGTGGGTGCATGGGTCGGCCGGGGCTGGCCCACGCCCCCCCCCCCCGCCCTGAGGGTCACAAAGCAATAGCCTGGTCATGACCCCCTCAGGGCATGTGAGCTTTGTGTGCGCGGACGTGTGGACCCCGGTTGCTTCGCAGGTGACTGCTACGCAGCGGGACAAGTTGATGTTTGCGTCGATGTTCGTCAGGACCAACGACCGATTCCTTGCCCCGCTGCAGCCCGGCATTCCATTTTTCATTGGAATGCGTCCCAAGTATGCAGTGCCATGCCCCCCCCAATCCGATGGCCTACACCTGTGGTGACATCCCCGTGCGTAGTGTTTTGGGCTCCTCATGGGAGCCTGCACACAGCCGGCCCCCCTCTTAGCCCACCAGCCACAGCGTGCACAGAGAGGGGTGAGGCAGCCCGTGTGCCCACCAGCAGTCCTGCGAGGTGAGCAGGGGGGGCGGGGTGCCTGTTCTCACCTGCGACCAAGTAAGATGCATCGCTGGCCACAGTCTCAAGGCACATGTTAGAGCTTCGCTTCCGTTGCATCGCACAGAATGCTTCTGGTCGCTGTGGAACAAGGTCCCCCTGGTACCGTCGGTTGCCCCAACCGCCATCGGTCACCTTCGGCTGCTGTCCATCGCCCTCCAACTGCCGTCGAAAGGGGTTCATGGATTGGCACACGCTGCACATACTTGGCAACTGCAAACGGGAAATGGCACAATGAAAATGCCTGGAATTCGGTTCTGGGTCTTTTTTGCCGGGCATTGGCCCCATTGACCGGCATTGGTCCATCACGCGCCAGGTCTGGCAAACTATTCAGCGGCGTTGATCCGCAAAAATGCACTTAGCCTTGCGTGAAAGGGGCTGGGGCCGCTGTTTGCACCTTTGGGAGGGGGCTGGCATCGAGGGTAATTGAACACGCAAGGCGTGTGTGGAATGCGGGGGGAGGGGCGGTGTGAGACGCAAGGCTTGGACCAGACAATTTCCGTTGAAGGGGATGTGACAGGGGGCATCTTTGTTCAAGCGGCCCTGGGTCATCAACAAGTCAGCCTGGTGCCAGGGTATAGCAAGCCCCCCCCCCCCCCCCCGCCTCACCCTCCTCGGTTGTAAGAGAATTAGTTGCGGCCTGCGGCACATGCAGTGCATGAAAGTCCCCCCCCCCCCCCCGCACTCCGTTGCCCCTCTTCTCCCGCGAGCAACCCAGGTTTGGGACCTAAGTGAGTGATTTGTGGGATTTGGTTGTGTGCCAAAGTTCGGCATGGAACAGGGCATGTGAGGGGAGAAAGGTGTATTGGGTTCGCGGGTTTGAACTGGGCGCCCCCCCAGGGCCCCTCCCCCTCACAGGTGGTGCGCTGTCGCTTCGAGCGTCCTTGTGGCCATCCTCGATCCTCCCTTTCTTCACTGTGTGCAGTTATGGTGAGTCGAAGGATGTGGCGATGTGGGACGCTGGCACTGAGACCAATCAGCCCTATTTTGCAAACCTGCAGATTGGTCAACAGTCATCGCAGCCAGGTGTGAAGGGGCTGGGGTGTGTGGGGCCTGACAATCATGACCAGGGGGCACCTGCTGGGGCATGGCGGCCACCAATAGTGGGAGGAGTGTGCCAAATGGTGGTGTCGGGGTACTTGACCGTTGCCATGAACAAACGGACGTTGGTGGCGTAGTGGGGGAGCAATTGGCAGCTGGAGACAACCTTTGTGGATGGTTGGTGTCGGGTGTGCAGCTGTAGTGGTGGACCGCTGAGTCCACCACTGTTCTGTAGCTTCGCTGGGTTGTGTATAAATGGGTTGTTCTGCCCCTCTTTGGCATGATTTTAGGTGGTGGGGTGGCCGGTGGACTCCGAGAATACGGACGTATTCAGCAAGTGCATCCTTGGGAATTCGGGATTGGCAATGATACTTACCCTGACCCAGCAAAGCTGGTGCAACTTACACTGAACCCTGCCATGGACGTATGTTTTGTGGGATGTGGTTGTGCGATGGACGTGTGTTTGTGGAATGTGGTGGTGCTATGGACGCGTGTTTGTGGGATGTGGTTGCAATGTGCGGAGGAGTCAGGGAAGCATGGGAAGAATGCTGTGGAAGGACCCCTTGCAATCCTCGATGCAATTGCGCTCTGTAACATCCAGGGGGGGGGGATCATTGTGGATTGTAGCAGAAAGCAGCAGTGTGGGAGGCGGACGGCCTCGACCTGCGCATGAGGACGAGGCGCACGTCCTCTGGGCATGCCCGCAGTGGCACGGGGCGCGGGACAGCTGGACCCGGTGGCTGCTCACCGCGGCTGCGGCCATGCCTTAGCTCGGCCCCCCCCAGCACTGGCTGGCATGTCTCCGGCGGGCGGGACTTTACCCACCCGCCTCTTGGAGGGCCTGGACACGGCCCTGGTGGACACTTTCCTTTGCCGCTTGTGATGGCATGTGCCTCGCGGTATTGGCTGAGCGCATGGCCGCCTGCAGCGAAGAGCGCGACGGCTCAGGGTGTGCGCTCTTCCCGCATGCGCCGCGGTACCCCTGGGCCAACCTCTATGGCCCCCTGCCGCTTGCCACCGGCACCCCCGCTCCGCATGCGGCCAGGCATGCTGCCCGGGTGGCTGGGGTGGGAGCCGGCCTTTGCCCATGACTTGGTCCGCTGGGCGAGAGTGCTGACGCGGCAGCAAGGCCCAGGCGACGTGTCTTGGGCCCAGCTGGCCCTGGACCATGAGGCCTTTGCGGGCCGGGCGCTCCCTGCATCCCTGCACCACAAACTGCAGGGGATGCGCCTTCTGCTGGGTGAGTGAGCCCAGGTGCTGAATCAAGCGGCGCGGCTGGTACAACGGCACATGGCGGCGGGCTAGCTGCTGCCGGCAGCACCCACCCATTGGTGCTGCACCCCTCTCCCGCTGGGTGGCCGACTTTGTCAGGGGCTGCAGGCACGCCCCTATTTTGCGGCCGGGGAGGAAATGGCGCTATAGCTGCCGCACTTGGCGTCACATTGCCAAGACGTGTGGCTCAAGCGGCGGCTGCGGCCCCCTCAGGTAGCACCATAGGTGCACCCAGGCATTGGGCAGGGCTGAGGTGCAGTGGGGGCCCACTGCCAAGAGCACGGGGCGCCGTCCTGCGACCTGTGCCAGTGCATGCGGTGTGGCATCAGTCGGTGCTGCTGCGCCGGCGACGCCAGCCATGAGCAGCCGGGGTGCCAAGGTGCTCCACCACGCGGGCCGCATATCGGATGCCGGGCGCGCGCAGCCCAACCGCGCCGAGAGGGCTTGCGCCCCCTCCCGCCGTTAATGTGGCACTAGGACGCGCTGTCCCAGGCCCCGCCGTGGTTGGACGGGAGGGTGCGCGATTGCTGCCGCGCCCAGGAAACGGCTCCCAGAGCCACCCGTGTGCCACGACCAGCCACCCAGATGGCGGGTGCGTACAAATGTGAGTGATGTGCGCGAGCGGCCCGCCCTGCCCGCCCCCCCCCCCCCCCTGGATGACCCTCCCCTGCCCCCCACCGGCCCCTTAGGGGGCATCACCCTCTTTGTCCTCTTCCTCGTGGGCGCAGCACCAACTGTGCCGCGGCAGCCCTGTTCGTCAACGCGGGGTGGCAGGCCAATTTGTTGGCTTTTGGCATGACCCGGTCCTCCCCCTCGGGGAGGACAACACTAGGTGGGGGGTAGCCAGGCCGGCTCCACGTGAGGACGAGCACGGAAAAGACACAGTCTCAACCAGCTCGTCCCTCTTGGCCGCCGTACTCCATAGGTGGGGGGGCCTGTATGGGAAAGGGGGCACCCGAACTCTGATCGGCCCCCTCTCCCCGCCTTAGGCGGCTCTAAGCGAGTCACAAATGGTTGCCGGAAATGAGCCGGAGGGTCCATTTTCAAAACTAACTACACACCCCCTTTTTTTCACACTGTTTGGGTGCCGTGTGGAATCAAGTGTGTCACTGCATAGTACCACGTTGCTGGAGAGAGTTGTATACATCACACACAGTGTACGGAACATGTATTAACCTTTGTACCTGCAGAGGGTCAGTATAACCTATTTCTTTCACATGCTCTTTTTTGTTCTGTTATTTACCCGTTGGATACACAATACGAGCATGCTTGTAATGGATATTGGCAACAAGAGCGCTCTGCAGAGTGTTCTTGCTCCAAAATTCCTCTACTACTCGCATATTTTACTATGTTTGCTAAATTGCCTCCTGTACCACCCCGCAATGCTTGAATTTTATTTCTGTGTAAACATTGCTTATTCATACCATGATTTATGGATTTTGTGTTCAAGAAACTCTCTGCAGAGCGTTCTTTCAACTAAAATCCATTTCAAACACCCCCCATGCAATGGTTCTACACCGTTGCGTTTGCCCCTGTTGTTTGGTTTGTTGTTGAGTGTGGTTAACAGCTGCAGCACCCATTACTTCAATATTGTGAACGCCTTCGCCAATGTTGTGTTGTTGCCGTCCACTGAGGGGTACTTCAATTGACAAAGACAACTTTGGGTTATCTTACTACTTGGCATCTTGATCATTTATTGCTTGGATGCTGCATTACCTCAACTACCACAAGGTATGGTGCTTGTCTGCACCGAATATCTTTATGAATACCCTTCAAAGCTGGAACATTGGTCAAGAACGCTCCGCAGAGCGTTCTTTATTGGAAGCTCCTCAATAGTGGTTGCATTTTACTGTCGTACTTGTTATCTCTTTGCTGCTCCCGTTCTGGCCCACTGGACATCAAGAACTGTCCCAAAACTCCTCCTGGTATCGGAGTCAATGGACTGTCGGGTTGTGGGGCAACACCTACCCAAGTACTTCTGTACCTCATGGGTCCCTTGGCAGCCGCACAATGGATCCCAAGCCATTCCGCAAGTTGCTATCAACTCTACCGGACTACTCTGGTGTGGAGGAGTTCATTGGACATGCTGTTCAGACTCGGCGCTCGCTTGGCGATGTTCGACAGGCATGGTTGGCAAAAAAGAGTGGTGCATCACCCCCCCACTAGTACCCCCCCCTTTGCATAGAGGCATTCAACCTGTGGCGTTTGATGCACACACGTTACAGGCCCAGGGCTTGCCGCCCTGTAGCTGATGTTCCTATGTCTAGGTCAGTGAGGAGGAAACTCTCCCACTTGGGAGCTTGTACGTATAATGTTGGCAACACACATCAACATGCTTGCCAGATGGCTCAGGATCTCTGGGACCTGGTTAAACAATTCCAACACATTTTTTGGTTTGACAATTTCTATCGTCGCCGCTTTGCTCCTTCGCCCCATTGCCCCAACCGGAGCCTCAACTGTACTGCCATGGCTTTGTTACAGCTGCGCAGTGACTTGGACATTTTCCCTGGGTATCCCAAGTTGGATGCGTTGAAGCAACGTCTCCCTGTGGTTGCTCGGAGGTTACGTGACTCTTTCCTAGGGTTGTGTGACGCCACAAAGACTTTGCTTCAAAGGCCAAAAGATATTTGTGCCCCCTTGGATTGCAGACGAAAAAGTGTTCGCATTTTGCAATGGAAGCCTTTTTTCCTGACGGACCTCACCACAGGATCCCAACTAGATTTGGTAGCTTTAGTCCACCTGTTGTCACTCAGGGGGGGGGGTTCAACACTGGGTTTTCCTCACTGCACTGTGAAACGTGGATGTGTGAACAGTAAAATTTTGATGGGACCCTTAGGTCTGAAAAAACATTATTCCCCCAAATAGGGCTTACGGCAACCATTTCAAAATGCAGTGCCCCACAAGGCCCTTTTAAAAACTGAGATTTTTCACTATGGGCTGAAACGCTCTTGGGTTTCGGCCGACCACTCGCTTAGAGCCGCCTAAGCCCGCCCCTCTACCTCTACACATAGGCCTACGGACGTTCAAAGGAGTCGAATCCAAAATTGCTGTTGTTTGGGTTGTTTGGTGTTAGTTGGAAAATTTTCAAATTTTGACTTTTCCCGAAACCCTTATGTCGCCCTTGCAATGGATTTGGCCGATCACTTGGTGACAATACGGGTACTTCAGCACCCATAGGGACCAACGCAGTAGTCGCTAGGCCCATCTAGCCCGCACCATGAGCCCCCCAAAAGCCCCCAAATTGCTATTGTTTGGGTTGTTTGGTGTTAGCTGAAAATATTTCAATTTTCAACTCTTTCAAACCCTTGTGTCACCCCTGAGATGGGTTTGGGTGATCATTTGGGGACACTACGGGTACCTGAGCACCCATAGGGACCCACGCAGTAGCCGCTAGGCCCATGTAGCCCGCGCCATGGGCCTCCCATAAGCCCCCCCCAAAATTGCCGTTGTTTAGGTTGTTTGGTGTTAGCTGAAATTTTTTTCAAAATTCAATTTTTCTCTCTCTTCGAGGTACCTTGCCAAAGGCAAGATTATTCGCCGGGCTGCCTTCTCTTGTGTAGCAGGCGGCGTGCAGCATGCCACAAGGAGCTATTGCGTTATGCTGCACGCCAGACGTGAGCCCCGTGTGCAGCCACAGGGCTCACCCAGAATCACCTCGAAGAGAGGTTGTTAGATCAAGCGCAGGCGCGGGCGTCGTATACCCCCCTTTTTGGGGGTCATTCGCGTAGCATACCCCAAGGCATGATATTTGATGTCCAACCCCTTGTAAAATCAGTATTTTGCCCAATAAGACTATCCCCCAATGGATTTTTTGATTCTGAGGCCTCTATCCCCTAAAACTGGATATCACTTTTTTGAGGGGGGGGGGGTGGGAGTGGGGGGGGGGGTCAAAAGTTTGTGCCCAGAAGGCTCCAAGCAGTGGGGAGGGCACAGTGCTGTCACAACAAACCCCAGCTGAATGGTACCGCAGCCGACTGCTGAATTTTAGGTTAGCGGTTCGAATCCTAGTTGGTGGACTGTCGTCGGCAGCGCCGCCGCCATGTTCGCCCGACCGGGGTTCAAACTGCCGACCAAAAAGCCTGCCGTTGGCTGCATTACCATTCGGCCACTGCTTGCCTGGAGGATGACCTTCCTCCCCACTGCTTGGAGCCGAGTCTGCCACTGACAACAACCCTGACTGTGTGTTTCTGTCTGACTGACTGCTGGCCTGGCTAACTGACTGATTGGCTGACTGTCAGCCTCTCTTCGAGGTGCACTCCCAAAGGCAATAGAATTTCCACCCATTTCTATCCGGCCAATCCTCCAGCACCCCATGAGCCCTCCTCAACTTGGGCAGAAGGGCGCAAGGCTGTCCGGGCAGGAGTCACATGATAGAGGTTTGCGAGCTGTTGAAGGACCACTCAACTGACAGCGGTTGATGGCCAACCAACGTCGGTTGGCCGATGACCCGACCGCACTTACTCGTCGTCTGGCGCTCTGCGGAGGTCCCTCTTTTGGGCCTTACAGACAGCCCTGATTCCGTCCCTGTGATTTGCGTTGGACCGGAAACGCCTCGCACAGCATGCACGTCATAGACCTCACATACGTACAGTCCTGTACACTGCGCACGCACCACCGACCATACCATCAGGTGTCACTGAGCGACCAGACTCGCGCACAGCGGGGCATCGATGCGTTGGTGGAGTTCACGCTGGAGGCACGCCAGAACATTGGCAACGAGATCCATGTGGAATTCCCTGAAGGTGTGCCCGGTGAGGTCCGGGTCGCGCGGTGCAGCCCAGCGGGCCTGGGGTTGTCAGAGGATGGCCCGTGGAGCCACGTCTCACATGCCGACGGATGTGCACTGACATCGACCGTGTGGACTGTCGTGCCAGGGGGTGGGTGGGGCTGGGACACGTCCTCTACGGCCACTGCCACACCAGACTTGCCACGCCCACCCGCCAGGGCAGGCGTGATTAGAATGATCCAGTGGTCGGACAGCACGCTCCTACTGAGTTCCGGGTGCGACAGCTGCGGCTGGTACTGCGTGGCAGAGTCCGCCCGTCCCATTCCACCCGCCCCGCACCCGGGGCACGCAGGAGCAAAGCCGGTGAACACTTCAACTTGGAGGGGGGAAGGGGTGTTCTAGCCCCCCTCACAATGGGGGTGGGGGGGGGCTGCCTCTCAAAGGCAGCCTCTTTAGGACCAGCCGTGGGTTTGACTCCGTAAAGCGGACCGGACGGAAAGTTTTGGGAAAACTCTTGTTCCCGGTGATGCATACCTCAAAATGATCAGCGTGTGTTGGGGATATTTTTGAACCCCCCCTCCCGTCTCCGGGACAGCCGACCCCCGGAGTAGTCAAACAGGACAAGTCATCCGCGGGGCTCCGTTGACACAACCAAAACACGTTCGGACCCACAGAGGGTCAGAATGAGCAGTGGCGAGAGGCCAATGGGCACCGCCAAAGGCAAACAACCCAATACTGAGGCCTTGTGCCAACCCCCCCCCCCCCCCCACTGCCCACCCCCACACGAGTGGTGCGCACCCTCCGAACTTCGCCGTCATGGAACAGGCTTGTGTGAAGCCACCGGCCGGCGCTGGCATGGGAGGGGCGCCAAAGGGCAGAAGCCGCAGGTGTGAGCAGGGGCACAACTGTGTCACTCTCATCTCCTGAAAATATTTTGACCCCAGTGGCTTGGGACAAGCGATGGAAAGTATTGGTTTTTCAGACCCCAAACCAGTGCGCACACCTGGAAGTACCAACGGGGGCGTTCGAACCCACTTTCCGGATCCATCTAAAGGACTGTCGTGACCCCTTGCCGAGCCTGCCAGGGGGTGTGGGGGGAATGCCATAAAGGCTGGGTGAGTATGTCAGTTTGTTCACCTTGTTGAGGAGGCAATCCTCTACGCGTGGATGGGGGGGTTGTCCGGATACCACAGAGGCTGAGTCAGTGTGCCCCTCTCACGCCTGACCCAATTTTTCCTGAATTTGCATCTTCCCCCTCGCCCTTTGTACAACCCGCCCCGTCCTCCGTGTCCCTTTGTCCCGAACCGTTCTTCACAGGGTTCAGCTTCAACGAGGGAGGCATCACGTCCGCCAACATCACGTGGTGGGGGCTGCAGCGGTACATCAGCGACGCAGGGAATGGGCAGAAGGACATTTGGGACGATCCCCAGTTCGACCAGCCCATCTTCACAGTGGTGGATGAGCAGACCCGCACCGTCCAGATCCGCTGGGCAGAGGGCACGCAGTTGCACCCTCAGTACACTACATCGGTATTGTGCCGGAGGGGTGGTTGACCCTGACGAGCGGGGGGGGGGGGGGGGGCACGTGGTCGACTTGAGTGTCGGCTAGAAATCCAATGCTGTGTGCTCTTCCAGGGTGTCTGTGTTCTTTGTGTGCGGAATATCCGGTGCTGTGTGCCTTCTTTGTTGTTGAGGCCGCGCAACAAGTGGGTGGGTCTATGTGGTGCGACATCGCTCTCGTGGCTTCGCATGCCTTTCCATTGCCAGTGATCATCCAAGCCTGGCCCAGTGGTCCCTGGCGGTCTGTAGGGGTCGCCACAAAAACTCGATTTTTCAGCCAATTCACGAACGCCATTTTCAATGGAATGGAGTGATTTTGTGCCTTTGAAACAGGCCATGACCGGCCCTTGGCAAAGCTGGAGGCTGCAAAACATGTGTGTTTGTGTCCCAGCAGGTGTATACTGTCACAACAAAAGCCACCAAAAACACGATCATAACAAAAATGGCTGAAAGCTGCATGAATTGCGCCAGGGCTCATCCCACTCCACCTCGCTAAAACCACATGGGGTCGGGACCAGAAAACAGTGTTTTGGCTCAAAATTGAAAACAAGAGATTCGTGATCCCCCCCCCCTTTGTCCTTTTCATGACATATTTTGCCCCCCCCCCCAAAAAAAAGTGGGTTTCAGGAGGGGAGGGGGGGGGCTCAAGGGGTGCTCACCCAAAAATACATGGGGACGTACTTTTATAAGACACAACAAAGGAGTGTAGGAGGGGTTAAACTGTGAATTTGACCCCTTGGGGCATGGTACGCGAAGGGGCCCCCAAACGGGTGTGTGTGGTGTTTTCCCATCTTCATGGGCCTGCCTGGTTTTGATGTAACAACCTCTGCGAATTTATTTGCAGGGGCTCCATAGGTGGCAGTGTTGCACCCCCCCCCCCCCCACCAGCCTCTTTGCTTGCAGACAACAGGCCCACATGCAGTAGGCCCTCGCTCTGACAGTGTGTTTTTGACAGTGCGCATTTCACGCACCCATTTGCATCACCTCTCTTTCCCACTCCTTTTTGAAGTTCTGTGCCTTTGAGTGGGTGCAATCCAGTAGCTCTTGGGAGGTGGCTGTGTTACACAGGGTAAGTCTAGCAAAGGTTCTACTTTACACCTTCGCATAGCTCACTTCATTTAGCCCCCCCCCCCCTCCCCCTGCTACCCCTGGACCACACCCCAGTTGCCCCCTGCAGAAGCCGCCGCCCAGGTCCAAGGACGAGTGTGCCAGGCATGCGCTTGAAGGGGGGAACCCTCCTCTTCGCTCCGTCCTCACCGCTGGCCACCCCCCAATAGTCACTGTGTGGAACATGTGCCCTCTGTAGTTCTTGATCACTGTCCACAACGTGCGGTCCCCCAACAATTGCGACCTGAAGACGTTCCGACTCAAGACCTTCCAGTGCTACACACATGACTTGCACAAGGCAGGTGTGGATGAGGCATCCCTGGGCCCTTTGCTCTGTAGGGGATGCACAAGAGCAACTCCTGCTGAGCCTGGGCGCTGGCGGCATGTGTGGAGGAAGGGCAGCTGTTTGCAAAAAGCTGTAAAACGAGCTGTCCTTTGGGATGAGATATTGGTGCTTTTTTTTTTCTTCCACTGAGCAGAGCCTGAGGTCTTGGGGGCGCGGTTGACCGACGGCCATTGGAGCTGAACCGACGGCGGTTGGCTGGTAACCGACAGCAGATTCTGCCGGGCCAGTGTACTGTTGAGGTCCAGGTGTAGCGGAGTCCGGCAATCTTTCTTACCCTTTTTTTTTGGCACCAAGGACAGCCCTGGCAGGAGTACTTGCACTTAGGACAAAGGTAGTAAGATATTGCCTTGTAGCTTTACTAGACCAGTTCTTCAGCTGATCGTTGTCGGTGGTGATGTACAAGGTGGACCCTAACGCTTGTGCATCGAAGGTGGTGCCGCCTCTGCATGATGAGCGCCGTGACCCATGAGTAATGTTGTGCAGACAGGCTCCTTGTGTTCGGTTTTCTGATGATGTCAATTTGCCAGATGACTTCGTGGGGTTGGTTGCGGTTTGGTGCCTGGACTCTGTTGTTATGTCCATAACCGTGTAGGCAGGGGAAAGGCTGCTCCAAGTCCAGCCCCCCCACACAACGGATAATTTTCCCCACTTCGCCAATTTAACTCACTCACAAACCTATTGAAACCAGGGACTGGCCCCCGGTACGCGCAAGCCTGTGTAAGCGTCATCATGCACAGGAGGTCCCCTCCCAGGGATGTATTAGGAGAGAGTGAGGGGGTCTAGGACCCAAAAATTTGTGTACCAAAAATGGCCCAACAAAATTTTCTCAATGGTAATTTTCGTTTTTTCCCACTATCCTCGCTTTGGTCTGGGGCGCGGGACCTTCCCCTATGTTGTACCGCCATTCTAAAACATCCCTGCCCCCTTTCCCCACTCCGGACAGCTCCCCACACTTCACCAAATTTGAGCAGGAAAAACTAAAATGTACCAAGGGGCATTTCTCCGGGCATTTTACTCCACGAAATTTTGGTTTGCAGAGGCATAGGGGATGGCATTGCCTGCTGCCTCTGATCAACCAGAACTCACCTCGAAGAGAGGTTCTTAGATCAAGCCCAGGTGCGGATGCCGTACACCCCCCTTTTTGGGGGTCGCTCGCGCAGCATACCTGAAGGCAGGATTTTGGATGTCTAACCCCTTGTAAAATCATTATTTTGCCCCAATGGATTTTTTTGATTTTGAGCCCTCTATCCCCCTGAAACTGGATACCACGTTTTAGGGGTGTGGGTGTGGGGGGGGTGTCAAAAGCTTGTGCTTTGAAGGATTTGAACCAGGTCGGGTAAAACAGTTGCTGGGCTGAACAATCCGCACCGGCATTTGCCAGCCATGATTCGACCCAACGCTCGATGAGTCGCTGGACGAATGTTCTACCACTCGACCACTGAAAGACTCTTCCCCACTGCTTGTAGCTTAGGCTGCCACCAAAAAAGGCCAAACTGCGTGTTTCTGCCTGCCTGCTTGCCTGCCTGCCTGCCTGCCTGCCTGCTTGCCTGACTGGCTGACTGATTGGGTGACTGTCAGCCTAACTGACTGACTCTTACTCTCTCTTCGAGGTGCCTTTCCGAAGGCAATAGAATTAGTGCATAGGACCCAGTTGTACTGGATTGGCAGTGCAGTGCAGGGCTATGCCTTATAGTGCTTCAACCAAAACCAAAGTTTCCCATTCCGGTCTTTGTGCAGGGACTGTGCTGCTTCGGAAGTGTGGGTCTCCAATCGTGTCGTATGAATCGCGGGGCTCTCATGCTGCTGTCCCCGCCCAGTGCAGTATGTTTCCCTGCTGCATCCTGCGTCGCCCGGCGCTTGCCTCTGTGCATGCCCAACGGGGTTGGGTGTGGGGGCCACACCCATCGGCAATTGGTGGTAGCAGAGAACCTCTGGCATGGAAAGACACAGATGAAGCAATGTCGATGCATTTCCCCCCGGGGGGGGGGGGGGCGACTCCGTGGGTCCTAGGACGCTAACTACCCCTGCCCCCCCCCCCCCCCTAGGGGCCTTCGGCCAACAGTTAGTTGCCAAAGGTGTTGCCCTCAGGCGTCCATGGGCGCCTAAGGCGCGATATGGTCCATGGACACCAAAGGTGCCCTAAGGCAAATTTAATCCAATCTGCACCCCAACACTATCCTTAAACCCAACCTTGACTCTAATGCCCACCCCCAACCCTCAGCCTACTCCTATCCCTACACCTAACTAACCCTAACCCTAATCAAGACTGAATATTGGGACCGAGCTGGTGGGGGAGGGAACATTAGCTATGACTGGTGAGGGACATCAAGAATGATTCACGCATTGATGGCTCTTGACAAAGTGAAATCAGCTTGCAAGTGAACCCCATCACCACGAGGCCCACTTTCAAGTCTTTTTGGACTTCTGAGGGGCCAAAATGGGCTCAAAATGGGCTCAAAATGGGCTCATTTCACCCATTTGTGCACCCCAAATGGTCGAGGATGAGGTTTGGAAAAATGCGTTTTTGACCCATTTTTGACCCATTTTTGGTCCCAAAACAGCCCATTTTCAAGGCATTTTGGGATTTTCGGAGGACCAAAATGGGCCACCACAAGCTCAAAACGGTCCAAAAACACTTGTTTTAGCGTCGCACATGGTCTAGGATCATTTTTTGAGAAAAGTCATCTTTTTGCCCCTACTGGACCCTGTTAACCCATTTGGGCACCCACCTGTTTGGGCTTGAGCTTGCAGCTTGCCGCAGCCTAGTGGGCCTAGGTATTGGGGTCTAGGCTTCCGTTTCGGCAATTCTGAGGGGTGGAAACCACAAAAAGTGGGGGGTTGCGGGTGGAGTAAGTGCCCTCAGAATCGCATTTTGAGCCATGTAGCCCAAGATATGGCCTATTCTTGGTTTGTGGCTGTCGGCATTTGGAGCTTCTTGGGGCCTTTTTGGGCCATTTCCGGGACATATTATGGAGTCAGAGGGCCACAAAGAGCTCGTTGACCCGGGGAAGTCAAGCCACACGTGCAGTGTACCCACCGTTTCCCTTCGTTTGGCCGTTTTGAATGTGTTCCAGGGCTTTTTTGGCCCATTTTTGGCCCAAAAATGGCCGTTTTTGGCCCTAAACTGCAGTTTTTGAAACTGAGGTCCGCCACTTGCGAATCCCGTTCCCGGCCGCCACCGTTGAGTTTCTCGCTCAAACTTTGTATGATTGTACTTCACACCCATAGGTATCATCCATCAAAATTTCACCCGAATCTGAAGCCCCACGACGGAGTTCTGATTTTTGCCCATTTTGCGCGTGCTGCTTGCTTGCTGCTGCTGCTGCTGCTGCTGCTGCTGCTGCTCAACCTGGTAGGTCCACCCTAGACACTAAAAAGGGTTATAAAACCAAGACTGGTTCCACCAGCTCGGTGACCCTAGCCCTAACCCTAGCCCTGGCTCTCACCCTAGGATAGGGTCAGAGTGAGTGTTGGGGTCCAAAATGGAGAGCAATGATGTGGCAAAGCAGCCATGAACGAAATTTGGGGCATCTTGTTCAGCCCAATCAACATGGCTGGCATGGCCATACTAGCTGGCTGCAACCCCCCCACACACCCCAAATCGCCCCACCTGGATCCCCCCCCCCCCACCCCAATTCGCCCCACCTGGACCCCCCCCCCCCAACCGACCCTCCTGGAGCCCCCCCCCCATTTGCCCCTCCTAGACCCCCCCCCCCCCCCAAGGGGCCTCCAGCCAACAGTTAGTTGGGGGGGTAGTTGGCGTCCAGAACCGAGGGGTCGTCCCCCCCCCCCCCGGCATTTCCCCTTCGCTTATGGTGCATCAATGCCCTGCCCCCCCCTAGGTAACTGTGTTTCATTCCCCATATCAGTGGTGGTGGTCACCCTCACTCCGCAGTCTCAGGAAAGACTTTGTGTGGAGCATGCCAGCGCCGGCACCCGGCAGACCGCATTTGCAGAGGAACAACTGTCCCACTCGCATTTGCAGAGGAACAACTGTCCCACTCTTACCTATAACAAGTAATTTTACCTGGCTGTCAGGGGTAGTCGAGTAGGCTGCCCACGTCTCACGGCTTTTTGAACCCTCTTCACCCCCAACCCAATGCACGGACAACCCACCCACCCATCCATCCACGCATTAAGGATTCCCTCTTCAAAAGGCGAATACGTACATACACCCGGAAGGCATACTTGTTCAGCCTGTATCCCCCGCCCCCCGTTGATCACAGGTCTGTCCACGTCTTTGGAGGGGTTAAGCTGGGGCACAACTGGTGGGTATCAATGGAGAGCATCAGGATGTTTATGTGAGGATGTGTGGCATGATACATGACATGCATCCCTGAAACTTCATTGACGAGCCCTTTAACTGCTCATCTCTCTCTCCGCAGGTATCTGCAATTCCTGTGTGTTCAAGTACAAGAACCCAGTAACTCTCATGACTGTGTATGAATGTGAATCCAATGGCATGACTTTTCTCAGGCATATGCCCACCTTTTTCACCGGCGTCAGTATACTTGAGAAATATTTCGCTTATGGTCCCCTATATGATGGACCTTGTTATCCTTAATTAAGGCTTGGGAGCATTGCCCCATCAAGCCCCCCCCCCCCCCATCTCTTTTGTCCACTCTACAGGCCTTTGTGTGTTTTGTTGGGGAGTGTCCGTGATTCTGTGCGTCGGCTTTGGTTGTTTGTAGATTTGCGTAAATCCCTGCATGTGCATGTGTGTACTTCAGTGCAGGTTGCTGTTGCGTCAGGGTTACAAAAAGTGTTGTTCCTTCTCCTGATCAATTTTGACCCATTTGCCCCCATCTAAGCCCCAGCCACTTGGCAAAATGTGTCCTTGTGCACATTTGTGTGTACAACGCATCATTAGGAATTTCAAGGTAGGATGAAAGTCACAAGTGCAATGTTGTACCATGTGTTGTAAATGAATGGTTGGATCTTTGCAGCAGATTTCTGCTGATTTTCTCTTGTTGACCTTTGTTGATCTCTCAGATGATTTTCTGCCTTATTTGCTGCATGCATGCCAGAGTAAGGCACATTGCATTTTGCTCATTGGTCAAAATTGGGTGCAAACAGGGCGGTGTGTCCTAGGTTGACTGTTTTTTTTTTTTGCAGCAGCCCATTTGCCCTGCTCTGTTCCCATTTGTCAATTATAATTCTGACCAACGTTTGAAACATTCAACAGCAAAGCCATTGGGAAGCATGGTGGGACAGTATAAGGCCAGAAACCCAACAAAGAATTCCAAGAGCAGAAAAGTTTTCTTATTTGAGTCTTTTGCATCATCCCAAATATATTTACTAAATGATTGTGGAAAGCTGCTGCTTCTTCATTGTTGATGTGCAATTTTGGTGTGCACAACAAGCAATACAATGTCACATACTCTGGCAGTCGTCGTTGGGAAACAATGACTTATTTTTCATTTGTTATCTCAAAGATGAGCAGTTGCCAAACCATGGAGGTGCAACCCCCCCCCCCCCCCCAGCTATACCCAAGGAAATCACCACAAACCGGGGACACCACATAGGGCCCTTTTCCAAGGGAAACGGAAACAGAAAAGGATCCTCAGATATTGAAACCCAATATAGACACTGAGCCGTGGTTGAGTGAAGCCCGACAAGCGGACACACAAGGAAGCAATACAGCTCACAAGGGCTTTACAGACATCACACGCCGACGCACATCGTTTGTCCATAGCAGTGCACGAAGCAGCACAACAAAACCATCTGCAGTGGTGGACACAGTACGCACACAGCAAAGCATATGTGTTGCCCCAAACCCTGAACCTTGGAGGAATTAGCCTACTGGTTGCTAGAGAGAGGAGAGATGATATGAGAGATGCTGCCGCATTCTGCAACAATACAAATTGTTAACCTTATATGAAATTAGGGTCGACAAAGACAGGAGGGTTGGTAGCAGCAACCAACACATGACTGAATGTATCAAAACATGAAACTAAAGACAAATGGTATATAGGACAACATCAAGTGCATGATACTCTACAGCACCATTAGATTAAGACACCACAAGGTTATTCAACATGACAGTTGCACATGATTGTAACACGAGTACAATAAACCACTTTAGCCAATGGAAGACACTATATCACAAGATATGATGGAGAAATGGAAAACTCTACACGTACACGGACCCCAGTCCTTTTGCGAGCGAGAGTTTTTAATGAAAAGGACTACGCGAAACAAAAAAAAGGAATCCCCCCTAATTGACTTTGATTGTTGGCACAACAACTAACATTTATCATCGACAACAATCACAAGGTCCACAGAGCGCTGGGAATCAATGTGCGGTACATTGCACTTACTCCATGCCCACAAAATCTTGCCTCCCACTCAAAGTGCCTGTGTTGGGTCAAGCCCGCAACTTTGCATTTCAATGATGGTACACCAACCCTTCCCTCCCTTGTTGTGCTGGCCCACTCGCGGTGTTGCAGCACAATAGAGTGTACAGTGTGATCTCACCAGGAAGAATATGGATATAAGAATATGCAGGCCGGCCATTATCCAGCAAATTAAGAATATGCTATTACGCAACTATAGGCCGGGCCACGGAGGGGCTAGGAATATCTCTAGGCTAGGGTACCGAGAAGAGGATTCTTCCTGGCGAGATCACATTGTATCGCGGGGAACAAGTAACAGGGTAAGAGTTAGCATGGTACATGTATCCGGTAGAGAGACAAACGGTGCCAGCCATTTTCTTTCGATTTTTTGGGATCGGTTTCCTGCGCATACCGCATCCTATTTTGACTATGCACATTCACCTTCCGGGTCGCGATCACTGTTGTTTTGTCTGCGTGATCTATTTCACACAGTATCGCGGGAAAACCGGTATGATTTGAGATTTCCGCTTCTCGCGTATATCACTGCATAATTGCTCATTCATTTACCGTGCCTACACTTGATTTGTCTACTGTCTCCATTCATCACCGGTCATGGTCACCTAACGCCTGTATGGTTCAACCAAGCCGGGGTACAGAAAATAAAGTTGCACTTGTACCCTGCTGGAGTGGAATGCCATGTATTGAAGATTGAGGGCGAGACTCGAGACTTTGCGCTGATGTTACCTTTATGTGCCCAGTGCCATGTCTACTTTGCCACACTATGACGCCTTTGTCTATTTTTGGGGGATGTGTTTTGCAGCTATTTTCCATCTTTCATTTTGCAATCGGAAGTGTCACTTAGGAATGGAGCATTACGCCTTTGCCGGCTTGGTACAAAGCGAGTTGCTCCTACGTCTTGGCCTACGCTTTGCGTCTGTTAAGTGGAAGATTAATCATTTCACCGCCTTGAGCTAGGCTGACATTAGTAGACTACTTCGATACACGTGCACAACCGGGTCACCCTTGTGGTTATTAATGGTACTGGTGGGCTATGGTGCAATTTGGTGCCGACTACTTCACTACCTAATCCCTCGGACTTCTGCTGTCATTTGCATCCATTATGACAATTCGCCGTCGGTTTGTGTTCTGACCCGTTCCGGCCGCTCGGTATATTTGCGTTGCTGTTGCTTGTGCCGCAATTGGAGGACGCTAGTATTGCCCCAGGGACAGCGCTGACCGCACGCCTTACCTTCATGCCAATGCAGCGGGCCAGCTAAATGGAACATGGATAGACTTCACTATTTTGCGGCCTACGACTATCGTTGGTGATCTTCGTTACCATGTCTGGGTGTCTCTTGTGAAGTCGCCATGGTGTTTGATGCTGGGCGGCTGGGTACTGAAAACAACCCCGGGGGAGAAGACTAATCTACTTGTAGTGCACCGCTCTACTAGATGCGTCTCTACCTGGTTTGGGCTTGGTCATAATTTTACGGATGGTGTCCAACGGACGGGAATTTGGATCCTAGTGTGTCTTTGCGGCCGCGTCGTGCTCAACATATGATCCAGCAGTAGGTAGGGCTGTGGATACCAATCGATCATGGCGTGTTGCGCAGTAGTAGGCTCTATGCCTTAGAAATGTATCGACCGTCAAGGTAGTAAGTCACGTGTGAAGCTTTATTGTCCTTTGAAGTGTGAGAGCTAGTACCTTATAGAATGTTGGATGGCCCACGCACGTCCCATCACGTCCAGGCCTACTCATGGGACCACCCTATATGCTACCCTTCCAGTGTTGCTCGTCCCTTTCTTTTCTTGTTTTAGTTTTGTTCTTTCTCGAGCCACCGCCTGAGGTACGGCCAGTAAAGCTGTGTTGCACATTGGATTTCCTCCTTTGGCATACAATGCAAGTGTATGCTCGTGGTGTGTACAAGTATATACACATCTACATGCCTTGTGTAATACATAACACTCGCACCTGCCGGCATGGCTACAGCCCCTATGATATGCCTCCACCGCTGCTGTATGGCCTAGCCTACTCACTCTTCTTCCTGGCTGGCTGGGTTTGGTAGGTGGGTAGCCAACCAATTTTTTTTCGATTTTTTGGGATTGGTTTCCTGCGCATACCGCATCCTGTTTTACGCACACACATTCACCTTCCGGGCCGCGATCACTGTTGTTTTGTCTCCGTGATCTATTTCAGACAGCATCGCGGAAAAACCGGTATGATTTGAGATTTCCGCTTCTCGCGTATATCATCGCATGATTGCTCATTCATTTACCGTGCCTACACCCGATTTGTCTATGGTCTCCATTCATCACGAGCCTTGCCTACCTAATGTCTGTATGGTTCAACCAAGCTGGAATGCAGAGAATAAAGTTGCACTTGTAACCTGCTGGAGTAGAATGCCATGTACTGGAGACTAAGGGCGAGACTCGAGACTTTGCGCTGGTGTTACGTGCTCAGTGCCATGTCTACTTTGGAACGCTTTGACGCTTCTGTCTATTTTTGGAAATTTCTTTCTACAGCTCTTTCATTTTGCATTTGTAAGTGTTACTTGGAATGGAGCATTACGCCTTTGAAAGCCTCATACAAAGCTCGTTGCTCAAACTACGGCCGGAGGTGACCGCGTGGGCAGTAGTCTTCTTGCAGGGTAGAACGGCGATATGCAGCGGCGATACCAAGCCGTTTTAGACATCCTGCTGTTGGAAAAAGAGGACAAAGAACCGCAGAAAAATGCCGAGCAGCCTCCTTGCACTCTCCGGCGAAGGGTTTCTTTACGGAAAAAAATTTTCATGGCCACTGAGTGTGGTTTTCACCACTGTATGTAGGTACTAAACACGACAAGTTCAAAAACAAAATGTAGCTTTTGTTAAGCGTTTTCCGAACAATTTTGGAATCCACCATTTTTGGTAATGGAACAGAAACAAAAAAATGAAAAACAAGATTTCTGCCTTACACCCTAGCACAAAGCAAAAATTCTGGATCAAGGTTGCTAATGAAAGTCCACCACCAATTGTACGTCCATAGGCATAAAAGGCTGAACAAAGAACCCATGCACTTGTGCTATCCTTTAAAGTGTATGATACACATAAAAATACTTCTACTCGCCCAGTGTAGCGTTCATCGTTCGAATTTTGATGTGTGATTTGTAGAGAATCTCGGTGGAATTTCATTATAATAACGTTGTGTTTTATTACAGAACATCAGGATGAAATTCTGTAATGGCTCCGATGTTTATTGGGATTGCATGTGATCACGGATTTGGAATTGGATCGAGAACCTGAAAGTTTGTGCCTGCGCAGGAAAGATTTCACAGGGAAAATAGGCACTTTGGGTAATTCCATTACATGGTTAAATGTGAAATGGGCCCAAAATTTGACAAAATTTTCAACACAAAATTTGTCTCCCATGTTAAACATGAAATGGGCCGAAGACTTGAATGGAAGATTTGCGAACACACAATACTTCGGGACATAACTAAGTATTGACGGGCACTTGTAGAACAGCAGTTGACAGATTTGGAGTCTACAGCTCAAAAACTTTGAATTTCAATCATTTAGGCATGTGCAAAGCAACCACACCCTGGCTTGTGGGCAGCACTGAATGGCCCGTGAGACGGGGCCGGTTATTTGCAAGATCGATCTGGCTTGTCTTGCTTGGGAGTACCCCCACAACGGCCCTGCACTATGGTATTGAAAGACAATATCTTTGAGAATCAGTGACTCGAGCACATGGTCCTTTCCAACTACCTTAACACCCCCCCTTGTACAGCAGTTGCCCTAGCATATCCCTCACGGGGGCGAGGGAACCGTCACTTTGACTTTTTTCTTTTTGGGAACAACAATGCTGTTTGTTTGTGTCAATACTGTTTGTGCTCTGCCTTGCCTGTCTGCAAGGCAATCAATTGTTCCATATGCTGCACAGAACACTTAGGCTGTTTCCCGCAACATCAGCCATGAATGTTTAACCCAACGACCTGTTTCCGGTGGGTTCATGTGTCCAATGTTAAGAAGAAGTCCAGAATGTGGTATCGGCGACAAGTTCAGCGAGCAAGAGGCCTTTTGAGCGTGCCAAACACGCTCAAGTGGGGCAAACAGGTCTAAATCCACTTTTGGACTACTCATCACAGATCCCATTGAACCTGTTTGCCACTAACGACTGATGATGCAATCTGAGATTTGAAAATACTTCTGAAATCAGTCAAAAAACAAGAGAAAGCCTGAGGACATTTGATGTGCAGTGGCTCCATGTAGCTTGTACACAGCTCCTTCCCCGCAGCCTTCGAGCAGTGGCAATATGGAAGAGATCATCCCTGGAGTGGTACCCAAGCCCTATGCTTAGCACAAACAGGCATAACAAAAGGCGAGATGCGAGGTTCAGGGGGTCGGTGAAAATTTTTGCTACGAGGCCCACAAGTCAGCCCATGCATTGCCAGCCGGGTCCCACTGGCAAAGCCACTTCCCGGATCCCAAGGGCCTGAGTTAGGTTGGATACCCGCGGAAAAACCTTTCGGTGAGGGATGCAAAGTGATATATGGCCTAAATAGGCATAAATAGGGAGCAGGCGAACCACGAGCAAAATCATGGGAAAGAAAGAGATTGGCTGGAGTGATAGACTGATGGCAGTCCAATGTCTAAGACCTGTGGACCTGAAAACCTGAAAAATTAGTAAAGTACAAAGCCATTAAATAATTCTGCTCAAGTTTCTTGTGCTATAACCTCGATGTACTGTGCTCCTAAGAGAAAAAAATAGGAAAAAACAAGAAAATCAATGGAACCACAAACAAATCGGACAAAGAAGGCTCAAGGGATCTCAAAGGGTCTCTGTGTGTGCAGTGTTGTGCAGCGTGCAGTGGTGCGGTGCGATGTGGTGGTTACGGTTGTTGTTGTGGTGGTGGTTGTTGCTGTTGTTATTGTTGGCGTTGCAGTACTGTTGCAGCCGTCGCAATCAATAAGTGTCAGTGGAGACCACTTGCGCGCTCGCATTGGACAATCATGGTAGTGTTGCATTTGCATTCGTCACGCACCGCAAATTTCTCGCCGACGCACAGGCGGCAATGTACCCTGCACCCTCTCAGCCAGCACACAGGACAGAACTCACGTCAGAAATACAGGCCAATCTCTAACCTCCCATGTTACAGCTACACCCACCAACACTACTTTTGAACTCACTTGAACTCTTGCAGACTTGCCCAGGCGGGGCCCTAAGCCGCCACAGAATGAAGGAATGAAAATATGAAACATATGTGTATGGACTTGCAGACCCCCGAGGCATTTAGGCAGTGAAGCATTGATACTCACTACCTTCACAATCCACATGTATGCCCTGGAAAGTTCAAAACATAAACATAAAATTAGCACTTCAAGATGGAGACACATACAAGAAATTGTCGTTCAGGTCACAGTCTCATCTGTAGTATTGGTACCTCTGAGTTTGTTACTAGCTTTCGTTTTCGCGTGTTTTCGTGATCCGTGCATAGTGGGGCACTTTGGAACCCTTTTGTTGGCCCCCTTCATGGTTGGTCTTTGCGCCATTTCGGAATGTGAAATTCGTCACTCGCCCAAATCTCTCTGCACTAAAAATTTCTTTGGCTTGGGGTGCGCTTGCCGGTTGTGACATACCTCTGTTCCCATCCAGAACTCAGTAGCAGCCTCCTGCACACAGTGCACGGCCCAGTAGGATCGAGCACTGCCTGATCACGGCTGAGGCGCCGGACAACTCTGCCCCCAAGGACTCCATTGCCGCTTTACCCGCTCGCCACAGCTCCGTCATCGCGCTCCATGACCTGGGGCTCGCCCCCGGCGCCGTCGTCGCGCCACGCGAGTCGCAGCACCTCGTAGCCGTGCGTGCGGTCGCTCACCAGCTCCCAGTACCTGTCGCCGCTCGGGGTCTCGATGCGCCACACCTCGAACGCCTGCCCCGTCGCCGGCGCCTTCGCCGCGTGGTGCGGGCCGAGCTGCAGCACGGCGCTCAGCAGCGCGCGCGCGAACGTGGCGTGGCAGAAGACGACGACCCGCTCCTCGGGCCGCGCGTCGATCACCGCGAGCGCGCGCTCGGCGCGCGCGCGCAGCACGCGAAACGATTCCTTGTACGTGTCGGCCCACTCGGCCCGAGGCGGCGGGCCGGCCACGTCGATGCGCGAGAAATCCACCGCCGGGAACGCCGCATGGTGCGCCGCCTGGATCGGCCGGCGCTGGTTGCAAGCGTTCAGATTGTTGTGCTCCCGCACGTCCTCCATCGCAAGTATCGGGCAGGTGTGGCCGTCGGTGCGCGCGGCCATCGCGTGCGTCGCCGTCTCGAGCGTCCGCCACAGCGGCGACACGAGGGCGACGTCCGGCCGGAAGTCGGCGCGGCCGGGCGCCGCATCGGCGAAGATCGCCCGCGCCTCGGCGACGCCCTGCTCCGTCAGCGCTGGGTCGAAGAGGTCCAGGCGCGGCTGGCCGCGCGCGTCGCGCGTGTTGTGCTGCCCCTGGCCGTGCCGGCACACCAGCACCTGCTTGACGACGCGCTCGTCTCGCACATCGCAGAGGGCGCCCGCCCCCGCCCGCGGCCCCGGGGGGTCGGACGCGGCCTGCAGCCGCCGCGCGCCGTCTGCCCAGAAGGCGCAGGCCGTGGCGAAGCCGACACCGGCTGCTGCGGCGGGGGCCACCCACGAACGCCACAGCAACATCGAACCTGCGCGCGGGGGAGATCAGGACAAGGGTGCGGTGCCGAGGGCCCACTCGACGGTGGCCGTCGCCCAGAACAAATCTCTCAGGACATCCCCCCCTCCGTCGGTCCTTCGGAGTTCCGCTTCAGTCCCCTGACGAGCACCAAGAATCCGCAGTACCCCCCAACTCGTTCCTGGAGGTCAGTCCCACAGCAGAGATGTCACCGCACACCCGTTGCAGACACGATGCGTATTTGGCGTGTGAAATGCGCACTGTCTGTTTGGTGTGCGTTTGCCCACTTGCAGCCACACAACTTTTGATTTGGGGAGGTTTGGAATAATGGGTGTCCTTTCTTGCATTGAACTGTGTGTCCGTATTTGTATGTCGTAGGTGCAAGCTACGAGTGCGGGGGCAGGCGACACACCGCGATAGAAGAGGCATGGGTCTGTTTAAAATGGATGGTTTAAAAAGGACACCTCTACATCGGGCAAACCGGCGGGATTGCTGGAGCTGATACGATTCTGGCAGCATTATCGGGGCTGTGCCGAGTCTGAGTGGCAAACACTGGTCTCCAAGACAGTATTTGGAATATGCATATTTCACACATTTTACGCTCTTCGTTTCTGGAATCGAGTCTGCCTAAATGTATCAGATGGAGAACCGACCGCATATCAGCTTTGCGGCCGGCTGTCTGCCAGCGAAAGAGGAGGGGGTTGCAACACCGTCACCTATGGAGCCCCTGCAAATCACCTTGCGAGGCTGTTAGATCAAAGCCTGGCAGGCCCATGTATATGGGGGGGAGGGCCTCAAAAGGTCAGGCGTGGGCCCGCCACTGTGCTCCAGCCGCGCCAGCCTTCACACGGCCTTCGCTGCATTCTCATGTTCGTGATCAAAGCGCTTCAAGTTCGGGCTCGCCAAAATTCGCATCCCTGACCTCTCTAAATCGGCCAACGGGAATGGACAAAGCGAGGGGTGCCTCATGGGCAATCGGCTGCAGGAAATGCGTGCACGGCCGCTACCACAGGGAACGCAGTGTCACAATCAGCGGCTTCATCTGTCCTCCAACAAGCCTCACAAACACTCCCGACGACGACCCACATCCCCCCCCCCCCACTTACAAGTCAAGCAACATAAACTGGGCGAGCAGACTGGCTACTAACAACATGGCAACAGTCCTTGCTGACCCGTGGGGCAAGACACGTCCCAAACCGAACCGCAGAGACACTTTTGTGGGGAGACTTGTGGGGAAATGAAATTCTTCCCACGAAACGGACCCCTTCCGCAATGTCCGGATGTACAGAAGCGTAAGTGTAGGATTGAACCCGAAGTAATATGCAGTAAATACTACACGACAAAGCACACACTAAAGGAGATGTTGTGAACAAATGCGGTCAACTTGCCTCGACCCCTTGTACTTAGAAGCCCTCATGTCGAAGAATGTGGAAACCTTCCAGTAGAAGGCGCAACTTTGAGACACTACCGCACATTGCAAAAAAAAACGGGCAACAAAGCAAAGAAGGGACTTGGCCTGGATCTGCGGGGCCCATAGATGTTGCGGGGTGCCCGTGCCCTTGTCTGCTGCAGTAGTAATAGGCTGGGGTGAGAAGGCAGGTGTGAGCCCCCCCCCCCCCTTGCGCCGCCTGCATCTTTTTCGACGGGTACTCTGGGAACGGCCGGATCATTTCCTGCCATCATTCCCCACCAGTTCTCACTCTCCACTGCACTCTTTCCACCACTACCAGGGCGCACACCGTTGGCCTCATGGGCGCGCCGCGTGCACACCCGAGTCCAGTACTGTCGCAGTGCAAAACATGACGGACCAGCCTCCACCTGCACCGGAGGTCACCCCAGATAGTAATTGCGAGGTTGTGATCATCGCCGGCCCATTGCATAGCGTCCCAAATAGCCTTTGGCTGGGCAACGTACGCTGCCCAATCATGGAGCAGCCACGATACGCCCACAGCCCTACTTGCTTCGTGCCGCCTCACCTGAAGGTGCTCCTGTACCTGCTAAAAACCAGGTGCTCGCTACACACTCCGCACTGGGAAATGACACCCCAAAACAAAATTAAAACGGTCAGGCTTTGGTACACTTTGCCACGTTTGTGCAAACCTTGCTCGGCACTTAGTTTGGAAGGTTACCAGGTCAAAGATCAGCTCACCCCCTGTAGTGGCCTGTGCTGGCTTTGCGGTGTCGACGCACGAACGCTCGCAGGTGCTTCGATGCTTGGGGAGGCAAAACACTTTCCCAACTTCAACAACAATTTCTTTACCAGTCGACAGGTCGCAAAACGGCTTCGGGTCCAAAGGCATTCCGGTGTCCCAAGGGCTCGGCAAGACTTGAGGGCCCTACACGCGGATAGCCTGGGGGCTTGCGACGGTCTCAGCTGCTGCCATCCATCCATCAAGGAGGTACCATTGCCCTGGTGGGGTCAGATGGGCTCCAACAGGCAGCGGCAGGGCTGGTGGGGAGGTTGAGGGGGCGAAGGAGCGGGCAGAGGGTGCGGCCGGAGATGACAGCGGGGCAACATGCCCTGCGCCAGACCTGTGTCGGTACAGGCCCCTGTGGACTGAGGAAATCCCCAGAACACAACTGCCCAGACCCTCGGCTGGGTTGAACGCCCTTGGGTGGGGGTGGGGGCAGAAAGCACACCTCCCCCGATCCACCGGCCTTCCAGCCCTAGCGAGACCCTGGGACAGGCAGAGGAGAAGCCACCCCAAGCGCGCCCGCAGCACTAGCCCAAAATATCATAGGCCTGCCAGCATAGACACAGACACACAGCTACAGCCACAGCAACAACCACAACCACAGACACAGACAGAGACACAGACACCGACGTCAGCACAGACATAGACAACAGGCAATGACACAGACATGGACATAGACACAGGCACAGACACAGACACTCATCCAGACCCAACATATGGCCTTAACATGATCCTAACCCTGGCACTTACATATTTCCTCATCATCATCATCATCATCAACATCATCATCAACATCATCAACATCATCATCATCATCATCATCATCATCATCCATGCTGTTGAGTGTGCCTATGTCTGTGCCTATGTTTGTGTCTGTGTCTCTCCCTCTCTCTTTCTGTCTGTGTGTGTGTGTGTGTGTGTGTGACGCCCAAAGAATTCAATCAAAGCTTAAACTGCTGGGTTCAACATTCCTACTTCCGACCACTTCATCAGCGAAACCATGTGTTCCATGTTCGAGGGGCCTCGCTGGCAGGCCCTGTGTGTGCGTGTGTGTGTGTCTGTTGGGGGGGTCACCATATTAGAGAGGAAGGCCTGCAGGGGTGTGTGTGTATGTCTGTGCCTATGTCTGTGTTTGTGCCACATCAGGTGAGCGGCACGGCCAGAGACATTTCCCTCCGTCCCATCCCCCATTGCTTGGATTGCATGCCCGTGCTCGGGTCAGTGGTAGCAGCATCAGCACCAGGGCGCAAGTGCCCACCGTGCGTGTCTTCAGGGCCGCACGAAATCAACACTCTACTCCCCACCACCGTTTGGCTGAGTGACTTGCGGAGAAGGGCGGGTCAAGGGGGACGGTGTTCCGTGACTCGGGGGGCATGAGTACTGCTGCGCATCTTCCATTGCCATTGTGCTGCACACGCAGGGACCCCAGCCACCCAGCGCCACCAACTCCGTGCGGCACCTTGACAGTCCGGTACGCCCTTCAGCTGCGGGACAGCCCATCCCTGAGGCGGGCCTCAGGATGACACTTCCATGGACCATCTCTAAGTCAAGGATCTGTGTCAGCTGCAGCGTCCGGCGCAGCGTCCGGTTCGGTTGTGTACCCACGAGCCACCCCCGCAAGCCCCGTCTGTAGCTCGTTGCAGGGTGGCATGTCCATGTCCAGACCCTGGTACTCCCGTGCCTTGAGCCTCTCGAAGGCTGCGCTCTCCTGCGCGATCAGGCTCCATTCCCCACGATTGGCCACTGCAAGAGGGGAAGTCTCACCGGCAGCATTGGCAACTTGTGGCTGGGAATGTGTGATCACCCGTCCAGAGACCAGGGAAACGTCTGCATCTGTGCAACCTCCGTCTCCGATGTACTCCTCGGGATTCGTGAGCAAAGGGTGGCGCAGCAGCCCAGTGAAGTCCAGATCAAAACAGGCGGTGGCAAACTCAGGCTCATGTGACGTGGTGCTCTGGAGACCCATTACCAACTGCAAAATGACACGGGGATGATCAGCAAGGGATGTTGCCGGACTGTTTGGGGCAGAATCAGGAGGTCGGATCCCGCTAGACCGGGGAGGACGCGGGGGGTTTGCAGCTGAGAATGGAATGCCTGTCCCACTGCTCGCTGTCCCTTACCCTGTGTGTGTGTGTGTGTGTGTGTGTGTGTGTGTGTGTGATAGGGGGGGGAAGAAAAAGACAGAAGAAATTGCGAGGTACATATGCCACGGGCCACGGGTTGGGGGTGTCGCCACAGCACAGTCGCTGCTGCTGCCCACGAGCACAGCCTCCATCCACTGTCCATAGTCCATATGCACAGCCCCCCCCCTGCCGCCCTCGTGCACAGCTCCTGCTGTCCATCATGCTCCGGCCCACAGGCAGAGCCTCCTCCTGCAGCCCTTGTGTACGAGCCCCAGCTGCCATCCATGTGCACAGCGTTCTGCATGTCCTGCTCGCGGGAGGGGTAATGATAATGCAGTGGCAGACCAGGTTAGGCAGGGCAAGCCCCAGGTACACATGGGTAGACACAACAAATCACGGTGGTTACGTACGTGCCGGGCACGGGGGCCTGCACAACTCCACCGGTGACCAAAGCGCTGGAGGCCATGCACCTGTCCTGAGAACATCTCGAAATGCAGGACTCCAAGCTGGATATGAAGGCGGGCTGTTCCCCTCATGGAATAAACACGTGCATTGATCCTGGCGTCCGCGCTGCACTCCACTCCTTCAAGTGAAGCAGCGAGATGCAGACCTGCTCCTACCGAACACCTTGTGCACCTGGACACGAACTGCCAGGGAGCTGGGGGCCAGAAGAGTTTCTTGCCTGGATTTTTCTCCCAAGACACCCAGCAGGGGGTCGAAATTACCAAAAAAAAACCTCTTCACTTGGCCTTTATTACATCTCGTTGAATTACGAATGATAGGCTGCGCTTGTCGCGCTGTTGCAGCATTCCACAGTATTGAATTAAGCAACAAAATGGGTGCAGACAGAGGGTCATAGGAAGCAGGGGACCACCATCCTGAACCCTGCACTCTCAATCTCTGTCTTAATACCAAATGGACATTACGGGCGACAGCCATAGATTCGAAGGAGCTTGCAATTTATGAGACAACCTTGCCCACGCCCGTACAACCGGCGCATTCTCGCTTGCAATCCTCTGATGGTGCCAGGATTGTTCCAGCAGGAACTTGCAGAGATCAACAATTGCCTACCGGAGATCAGACGCCTGTGCGATCATGAACACCATTGCGCCCATCAACCTAGACCCCTGGTATAATCTTAGTCTTTTTTGTTGCTCTCAGACTTCCGCGTGCCTCGTAAGTGTTCAGACGTTCTGACCGGACCGGGAGGATGTTGTGACTAAGCAGATAAAGTACAACATAGGTAGTTACCTGTGGGAGACGACAAACCGCCAGAGGCAGTGGGATGTCTGTTTGGGCCGCAGAATCTGACACCAGTGTGTGCAGTGGGATGACTGCCACGCCCTTGCGGACTTCCTGAATGTAGGCTGACTTCTGTGGAAAAAGCAAGACTGAGGTCTGGACCCCTGGTATGACCGTACGCTGCCCTCTTGGGGGCCATGTCTATCCCGTTGGTTTTTTTTTGTGTGGATGTCCAGTCCACCGGAGCGTTCCTGAAATGCAGACATGCATTGCCATCAAATCAAGACTATGCAGGAGTTGCATACGGCATTGAGCGCCTTGTTGGAAAGAAGAGGTGTGTTTTCTCCATTCACCAGAAGTGAATGGAGGGTGCAGTGCAGTGCAGTGCAGCATATCACTTCCCTTCATTTAAGGCAAAGGAGGGGGCCACATTCGGCCGATTTCAAAGTTTTTGGATGTTCGGGTTTCTATCACGCAAACCCACACATTGGAGAAGAACCCAGTGCTCCCAATGTGTGCCCAGAAGGCAGGTGTTGGACCCATGGATCCTTCCCTTTTCCTTGCTGCTCACACTGCGGTGTTCACTCGGCTTGACCTTACTGCTGCAGAGTGCAAGCCCATCTTTCTATTAATTTCAGAGTGGTCGTGTAAAGGCCGGGGCAACTGTGGCGTCACGCGCGTACCCTGTCCTGAAAATTTTTTCTGCAGGGAAACTCTTCCTCTTTTTTTTTGCATTGAGATGCGGAATTTTGTAGCGCAATCATCGGTGCGCATCAGCACTGCAGATTTGCGCCATTTGGGGTTCTGTGTAAAGGCACAGGTTTGGTGGCGGCGCTGCAGCGCGCGCATGCCCGATCCTGAAATTTTTTTCTGGGGAGAGAAAGGTTTTTTTTTGTTGCAGGACTTCATAGCTTTCCAGTGACATTGAGAGGTGTGGGGGTCGATGGGACAGTTGACCAAATCCGGGATTCGGCCCCTTCCGCTTGCACCACCCCACATGTAAGTACACATGTAACTGCTACTTGCAATTGTCGATGCTACCCTATGTGGTGTTGTCATTATGTTAATGTCTGAGGACCCGGTAGCATAGCGTCATGTAAAAGATGACCGTAGCCATGAGTGAAAGCCAAAGCTATGTGTGAAAGCCGGAGCCGTGGCCAAGGTGGAAGCAGTGGCCATGAATGAAAGCGAGGTTGTTGTTGCGTAATCGTAATCCTTTGTTGGTGGTGGTGGTGGTGGTGGTGGTGGTGGTGGTGGTGGTGGTGGTCATGCCACCACCACCAACAACAACAACCGCCAACCGCCAACATCCAACAACAATTCAATAACAACACCCACCACAACAACACTAATAACAAGGAAAACAACGACAACAACAACACCACCACCACCACCACCACCAACAATAACAACAACCACAACAAAAACAATGGCGGCAACAACAACCAACAACGACATGGCCAACCCTGTATACCTTTCATCATGGTGATAGCTTCAGCTTTCACTGATGGTTACAGTTCCAGCTTCCACCACCATCAACAATACCAAAAACACCAACTGTAACAACAGCACAACAGCACAACAACAACAACAACAACAACAACAACAACAACAACAACAACAACAACAACAACAACAACAACAACAACAACAACATCATCATCATCAACATCAACATCAACAACAACAACCAACCAACCAACCAACCAACCACTGACAGCAGTAGCAGCAGCAACAACAACAACCACAAAAACTACGACAACAACAACAAAAACAACATCTAACCAAAAAATTCAATGCTAGCACCAAATTTTCCACCCGTGCAATTGCGCGGGTTAAAGGCTAGTAGCCATTATGAATCATCACGAATCCCTTGTACGAATTGCCATCTGGTGTTTGGTGTCAAGAGGTGTCTCTGCTGCACTCGGAGAACAAAGGGGGTGCAGCGGCCGTCCACGCGGTCGTGGAATGGAGATGTCCAGATGCGTGGCTCAGGGAATGTAAGGACGAGACCAGGATAGTGGGGACAGGACGTCCAGTCCATGATTCCCCACACCAAATAAAACCACCAAAACGCCAAAACCTCGTCTTTATTCCCACCCCAAGCCACGACGGAGCCGGAACCGCGGGACTCTGCAATCCTGTCAATGCCCCGTCCAGGGCCGGAGGACTCCTCGAAGACACCAACACAGTGCCACCACACTGTTCAACAGGACAGGCGGCTTTTAAGGTCCTGGATGCTCTTGTAAAAGGGAAGGGAGAGGGTTTGCGGGTTAGAGCCTGCCTGTGGCCTGCCCTAGCCCCCCCCGCCCCCCCCCCCCCCCCCCGGAGCATCGCGGCGCGACTATTAGACAGGGTTTCAGAACGGGGAATGTTGTACCTTGACTAGACGACTGTAGGAAGACGGGAGTGCGCGAACAGAGGTGTATTTGTGTTGATCAAATGAGAAAAAAGCGGACAAAGTCCCAACTGTTGCAAACACTGCGGCATACCTCCTGCGGCGTCACTATGGGTTTGGGGTACTCCTTGTCATCAACCAGTGTACACGCGGGGCATGCCACGACCGTAAAGAGGTCCACCTGGTCGAAGTTCGCCAGCTTGGGCACGTTCAACTTGCCCACCATCAGGACGCAGCTCTTCCGCCCCATGACGTGCAGCAGGTGCTGAAGCCGTGACACAAGCTCTGCATAGCTGCGGATGGAGAGATTAGTCACAACGATGCCGACCAGCTCTGCCTCTTTGACCTGAAGCACAAGCACAGGTGTTGGGGTGTGGGATCCACGCACCACGTGACCCCACTGTCCTGTTTTCCTTTGTCCACCTCTTTGTGGTTCACCCTGAACCCTACGCAAATAGTATGCCTCGGATCCACCCGTTCGAGGTGAGTTGGAGGGGGAGGAGCTCAGACTGCGACGCATGCATTTCTCCCACACTCCCACATGTATGTTGGGCCAGGGTTTTCCACTGATTCGTACTTTTGAGAAAAACTGTCATTCGTACATATTCATACATTTTCGTACATATTCGTACATTTTCGTATTGAAAAAAAAAGACTAGTCCAGGTGACCTTCCGCACCCAAAATTGTTCCTTGGCACACAAACACAACACTCAACGGCACACAGGCATGGTCTGGCACCGGTTTGGTAATTCACAACTACAAGTGCTTGCATCTATTCCATGGTGAACCTTTCCTCCACTTCTGAATCAGCCCCCTAATACTTGGGTGATCCAATTTGTTGGGGGGGATACCGGCCTGCAGAAAGGCTGCAACGAAGTCATCTGTGATGTTGGCTGTCATGTTTAGTTGTTCCATCATCTTCTGCATGTCTGCCTGTTTTTGCTGTGCAAACGTCCCAACCTTTTGCGGCACTGTGGGAGTTGTTGATGATGTACTGGGACAGTTTGGTATTTTTCAGGTTCTGGTCCAGGAGAAGTCGATGGACGTGCTGAACCCGGTTTATAGTTCACTGCCTTGCCCTCCTTTTTGTGTTTCTTGTGAGTAGCCCCTTTGATATGGCCTGTGGCATACGACTTCTCAAGGTAGTTTACAGGCACATGACAGTGGATGCACCACATCTCAGTCCCATTGTTGCGGGACTCCATGTCGTCCGGAAATTGGGCTGCCTGCTTGCAGGCTGTCATGTGCTGGCCGCGTTGCTGTGGTTTCCGTGATGCTTTTGTTGGTTCCGTTCCTTGCTGCAAATCCTCGGAAGGGAACTCATCAGTGGTACTAGACATGAGTGTTGCACAAGGACTGGCAATGGACAGGGGGCTGAAAATCTTCTTTATAGCAGCCTAGCCTGCTTTGCATGACGGGGACCTACAAGGAACACACTGTCAATTGACACCATGCTCACTAACTCTTCATGGTTAAGGTCATGGTGTTGGTTGAAACACACAACAGGGTATAGTCAAACGCATGCCCAACCCCTCCTCATCAGGTGTCCCAGAATCCCAAAAACCAACAAACCAGAGGGCATTGACCACCCCACAAAACCCCAATGAGTCGGCAGTTCAAATCGGCAAAATCGCCATCCATCATTCCCACTATTCGTACATATTCGTACATTTTCGTACCTATTCGTAATTCCCAGTTCTCCTCTGATTCGCACTTATTCATACTTTTTTGTACTTTTTCGTGTACGAATGGGCGAAAAACCCTGGTTGGGCCTATAGAATTTGCATGATGTCTGGACTGAGCCCTTCATAGCGTAGGTTATGGACAACGAAAACTGGAGGTGCAGCGGGTGTGATCCACACATGTATATGACGCATACATGATGCACATGCCAATTGCACACGTGTGTATGTAATATCGTACGCTCTGAGCAAAGGTTGCAGACCCCATGCACAGTGTATAGACAGTACGCACAATTCATAGGCACTGCACACAAGCCCCCGATTTGCAGTGCAGTGGCAGGGTCAATAGGCTGTTGGTGTGTGCGGTCGGCAGATAGCGCTGATGAGGCAGGTGTTCTGGAGTTTGTAGACGCAGTTGGTACAGTTTGCAGTGACAATGTTCGAGAAGAACACCACGGTTGCATCAACACGTTCACCCGTGCACCTCCGCCCCGATTTGTAGTGTACTGGGGCGGCGGAGTGATGGATGGGTGAGGCAGTCGGTACTGTACTGTACTGTACTGCACTGTGCCTTGGTATACGGCGTTTCCCGTGTGTGGCGGCGCATGCATAGGCACGCGTGTGGCATCTCTTGCCCATTTGCACATACCTACGCGGGCATGCCGACACTCCCTGGCAGCACTACGGGGTGCGCATGGAAAACATATCAGTGGTGTACCGTGTGACGACAGTGCATCTGTACATGGGGAGCTTGGCAAGTTGCTGCTCCATTGCTCACCGATGCTGTTGATGTGGTGCTTGACCTGGAGCGCTGCTTGTCAAATGGCATTACATGTCTCGCTGCGCACAGCCGTATACCTGCTTCAGGGATGTATTGACGGGAGAAGCTGAACAGCGTCATCTCCACAGTGCGGCATTGATGGCAGGCAGGGGGGGGGGGGGTGCACACCAGGATGGATTGGTGGTGCGCAGCAACCCTTTTGCCCTCCTTGCAACGATGTCTTTTGGCTCTTTTTAAGGCTGTTTTGCGGGCGCTGCATGACACCGCTCAGAGCAAGAAATTCTCTGACCAAATGCTACGAGGGGGCAGGGGGTCAGACACTTACTCCAGCCCCCTGTGTGACATTCCGTCAGGTTGCTGCTTCTTTACGGGCCCTGGACAGTCACCTGTTCTTCCGTTCGCGTGCTGCGTCGGGTCGCTGCATTTTGTCCGCTGCTGCGGCCTGTGCTCCTGCTGGTGTTGTTTCTGCGTTCGCGGAGCCCATTAGTTGGTGTACCAGAGCTGTGCTGGTTGCGGTGGGTGCCGTTTGTGCGTTAGCGGTGCCCAGTAGTTAGCGTACCGGGGTTGTGCTGGTTGTTGCGGGGGTCGTTTGACGGTTTTTGCTGCCCACCCACCTCTGCCCTCCGGTCGTCCACCATGTGCCTCGCCGTGTTTCTGTGTGCGTTAGGCCCAGGTGCCCTACTCCTCCGCGTGTTGTCCCGGCCGTCCACCCCGTGCGCTCCACCACTATGTGGGTTGCGCGTGTGCATGGCGCGCTCCTTGATTCTTTGATGGTTGCGGGTGGCGTGCGCTTCGCGGGTGGCGTGCGCTCCGTTATGGTTGACGCAGGTGGCCTGTGCACCTGCGAGGTGGCCCGGGTGATTTACCCTGCACAGTAGCCGTGCCATCGTCCTTGGTTCTGCCCACCCCAGTTTTGTGCACATGCCCCGCCCAACACAGGCAACAGAAAAGGATTATGGGGGGCGGGAGAGGGAGGGGTAGACAAGGCCATGCTGACGCCCGGGAAGCAGGACCTTCGCCACAGGGAAATGCCTGTGCCGCCGTTCTGAATCCCATCCATCCTGCGCAGAAATGCATTGCACTCCGTCAGTCAGGGCACGTTGGCCCTGCGCGCCACCTTGGACACCATTACCCTAAACAGGGTAGACCTCGGCCGTGCCCAGGGAGGTGACATGGGGAGAGGACTGAACTGGCTGCATGTCCCCTGCTGTCTCGTGGTCTCCAAGGCGGAGAGCATGGGAGATGGCTACGCAACGTGTGCTGTCTCAGGGTGAACCCCCACATGAGTGTGGACAACTAGCTACTAAACGCGGTGCACAGCCCCACCCAGGCCATTGCTTACTGAGCCCGGAGGTGGGGGGTCATTTGGGGCCCTGGCCACCCGTGGCTGGCCAACCCAGCCACTCATCAGAAAAACTTTCCTCGGGAAAAAATGAGGTCCATTATATCAATCAAAAGGGGCCGGAAATTGGATCCGATTTTGGGTACACGAACTTTTTTGTGGTGTCTGGACCCCCCCCCCCCCCTTCTTGCCACTAAGCAATGGCACGCCCCACAGGAAGCGCAGGAATGGCTTCAGCAAAAAAAAGAGAACATGAAGGGCCCCAAATTGACATCCAGACAACAACATGCCCTGCAATGCACCCTCTGCACGCCGCCGCCGACGCTGTTGCCCTGAGGACAAACAGATCTTACCTGCATGACCCAGGGCCTGTTTCCCATTACAAATGGACTTACATTCAGGTCATCTCAGGTCACAAAACACAATGGCGACGTAGGGTCATGGGGCTGTACAGTGGTCCTCCCAAAGAACGTCCCCCTGGAAAACAGCAAAAGGCCCACACCAACAATCGCGTTGAAAGCGTCAGCTGCGCACTTTGGAATGAACAACACCTGCCTCAAAGGGTGGGTGCCTGCACCGCACGCGCACTATGTCCGCCTTTTGGATTGGTTCACCGGGAAACAACCCCAGTTTCCCCATGCCAGAGCCCCACCAGGCCTCCAATGCGAAGATGGCAACACGACCCCTGTTGCCTTTGGGGCCTCCAAAGCGGAGAGTTCAGGGGTCCCCAAAAAACAACTGAAGCAGTTCATGGCTTCAACGAAAACCCGAACAAAAAGACAATGGGAATCATGGGTTCCTTCATCCAAGCTGCGACTCCAATGGGCCCAGGGCGGAGGTGTCGGGAGCGGTTGGGAAGGCGATTGGAGGGGGTTGGCAGAACGGTTTGGAGCGGGTACTGCCGGCCAACAAAATGCGGTTGGGTGGGGTGGGGGGCAGGGGGCGGGGGGGATTGGGGAAAGGGAGGCCCATGAGGACGGGGTGGCACCCCGTCCTCCAATGCCCCCTGCGCGGAGGGCACGGTGCTCGCTCGGTGTCGCTTCCCAAAATTCACGTGCTGCACTGGACTACACTTTGCATCGTGCGGGGACGCGCTGTCCCGCACTGCGTGCCAACAGCGCAGATACCCCCAGCCGCCACCCAAAAAAACCGCCGCCGTCCTCACGGGTGCGCGCCTCCTTCCGAGCACAAGTGAGAGCTGAGATCACCTTTTCGATCATGAAAAACCGCCGCCGCAACCGGCGGTCGAGCTGCGCGCTCATGTCCGACACCGCATTGCTGTCCGACTCCCCGTCCCCAGCAAACACACACAGATGGTCCTGCATGTCCGAGCCGCTCGACGAGACTGCGAACTTCGCCTGCAGCAGCACCGGCTGCATCGCTGGCGACTCGGGGTCCGCCACAAAGAACGTGGCGTAGTCCGTCGCCGCATGATCGCCCGGCAGCAAGAACTGCAACCCGTGCCGGGAATGCCGCACCACGCCATCCGGCCCGCTGGGGGGGGCCTCCAGGGTTGCCAGCACAACGGACTGGTGCGTCCGCGTGGGCGGGTGATATGGGGGGTGGACCAGGGATATGGAGTCGGTCGCCGAGGCGGTGGGCTCCGGCCCCTCCGCAGCCTCGGCGGCCTCCACCCCGCACCATGCGCCCCATACACTGGGCATGTGCCGGTAGAAGCTGGCGTCGAACATCAGCACGACGCCCTGGCGCCCCGCGGCGAGCGCGCAGTCCCGCAGCGCCGCAAGCGCGCCGATGCACCGCGGGACGTCCAGGGGGTTGCGCGGCAGCACGTGGCGGACGGGCATGCGTGCCGTGGGGGCGGTAAGGCATGCGGGGCCGTAGTGGAGCAGGAGGTCCGCGTGCGCATGCTGCGCGGCGACCTCGTCCGCGCAGCATGCAGCGAAGGTGGTGTCGCCGAGGATGTAGAGCAGGACGTCGTCCCCAACGTGCGCCCGCAGACGCCGGTACAACCGTGTGGCTGCTGGCAGCAGCTCGTCGGGCAGCTGCAGGGCCACGCGCGTCGCGTTCAGACCGCGAATTGTGGCCCCGGTCGCCGCGGTTGCGTGGAGGTCATCAAAGTCTGCGTCAGACACGCACAGCTGCGCCGCAGTCCGTGACCGGCGGTGGATGTGTACCTCCCCAGCCACAATGCGGCTGCCGTCATCGGTCAGCCCCGCCATGAAACCTGCAGTGCCCAGCCAACGAAATAGCGAGGGCGCCGGAGGGACAGCTCTGTCCCGGATGGCCTACCACACAAAGGCCCAGGTGCATCTGCAACAGTTGCCAGTAGTGTCTGGCAGCTCAGACACCATCGCAAATAGCAGGGTCCTATTCTGTTGTGCGCTGATCGCAGCTGTTTGCTACTGAGGTCCTGTTAGGTCTCACAGGAGCACGTATTACTGAGTGGCACATGACACAGGGCTGATTCCTTGTGAAACTGCGTGGGAATGCCTGACACCAGGAAGGAGCTCTTGCACTGCGTGCGCAGTGCGCGCTACTTTCAGACTGAATTTTCCCATGAAGAGCCGCAAACACACACCTTCCAAATGCCCAAAATAAAGCCACTCCAGCTTCCCTAGCTGAACACAGTTGCATAGTACCTTCCCTTCCCATAAGATGCCATGAAATAATATCCCTTGGATCTTTTACGCCCCGAATAAGAGATAACAAAGGACAATCTTACCGCCCCTCAAATCTCCGCAACAACACCATTCAAGTAAGACCTCACACGATGCACACTTGCCCACCATGCATCCTCAGATCCTCAGGCTGCTCTTTGTCTAATGGTTGATCTTCATTTGCAAGCTTGTCGGCATGCTGATCTTCAACCCCGACAGTTGCATCAAATGTAGGATGCAAATCAACGGAGGTTGATGCATAGTGCCCACATTGACGGCTGCCATAGTGGGAAGAAATCAACCTAGAACAAAACATGCGGCGAGTGAAAATAGATGAAAATGAGTGAAATTTGGGTGAAAATACAAATATGGCATATCCCCAATGCAAAAGAAGCATCAAAATACCTGTTATCAAACAACAACAATACCCCTAGTACCACAAAATATTGGTTACTATAGTACGGCAAGATGCCCAAATAGTTGCACTGTGCGCGCACTGTGATAAGTGCGCTGGCACGTTTCTTGCACCTTTGTTGTTCGTCTGTGTGGTGCGGCATGATGATTGAAAGGGCAAAAACCACTGCACTCCCCTTGCGCAAGGACCAACAATGCTTCACACAGGGTGGTCTATAGACAGTTTGAAGGCAAAGAAGCGCCGTTTTGCTAATTCTTCCCTGCTCTGACACAACCCATCCCACATGCACGTTGCTACCCATCAATTGCAAATGATCAATCGGGCGGGGGCATGCCCCCGCTTGACTAGGTTTGGCCAAGGGCTGGTTGTGGGACAAGGCGGTTGTCGCGTAGGGGGGGGGGGGGCGCAATGAATCCTTTAGCAGGCACAAAAGTATCCCCCCCCCATTGTCCAAGCTCCGGAAAACCTTCAAATCAGTACACCACTGCTACGGCAAGTCTGATGCTATGGCAACCACACCGTAATATGCAATGTTGTGCAGGCACAGTATCCATGTCCCGTGTGGACCTCCACTCTTTTGAGGGGAGACACCAAGGAGCACAATGGAGGACCCGTTGGCGGTACGCACACAAAGAGACCATGGCTCCACCCACAGTAGCGCCCCACCAACACCCTCCTAGCTGAGTCGGCATCAAGGAGTGGGAGGTTTTTTTGAGGTCCGATTCCCCGATGTGCTCCGATCCACACCACACTTTTTGTGACTAGGAGACAAGTGGATGTACGGTTTTTCAGCTATGCAGGCTTCTTCGATGACATTTTGGGAAGCACGACTTTGAACTTTTTCTTACGGATGAGCAACTTGATGCCTTGTGCTTCCATGCTATTGTGTATCATCGGGTGCACTTTGAACTTTGATTTAATGGAATCGAACACCAAAAATGAACAAAACTAACTCCTCTAACCTAGCATACCATCAAACTAGGGCTACCCTCTTCCCCCATGCTAGTGGCACAGTTTTTGTCGAGCCCCCAATTGTGCTGTGCATGGCTGCATTGCCTTGCACCATGCCTAGTGTGGACCAAAACCCCAAGGTCCAAGCCTATGCATGCCGAAAAATGATTTAGTGGGGTTTGGTACACACACTTTTCCACCTCAGACTCCCTGCTCCCCCACCAACACCCCCTTCAAGCTCAGCCAGGCCAGGTTAAGGGTCATTCCCTCGGGCGCCCCTGTCCGTAAACCTAGAAAGGTTAGCCGGCAGTTGGAGCCTGCTGTGTGGGCACTATATGGGGCTCGCAAACAGGCACTTGGCCAAAAGAACGAGCTTTGGCTCATTCTTTTCCAAGAACACTCATATATATACACAGGGGCGTATTTCCAAGTTCGGCCAAAAGAATGCACCAAAGCTCATTCTTTTTTCATTTCACTCTTTTACAAGGGCCACATACATGATGCGAAGACTGCGTAGTTCGGTACTGCTTACATGTACGCAAACACACTACACACATTACAATTACCAACCGGGTCAAAACAGCGCGTACACCACAACATAGCAAGCAACACAGCACTCAGCAAACAAAGAAACAATAGTGTTCACAGCATTGACAGGGCTCCGACATGCAACGCGTGGTGCAAAACACCCCCAAAAAATTCTATTGCCTTTGGCAATGCACCTCGAAGAGAGGCTGTCAGTTAGTTACACAGGCCAGCAGTCAGTCAGACAGAAACACACAGTTTGGGTTTTTTGTCAGCGGCAGACACGGTCCAAGCAATGGAGAGAACAAGCCATCACAGAATTAGCAGTGGCTAAATGGTAACGCAGGCGACTGCAGACCTTTTGGTCGGCGGTTCGAACCCTGGTGCGGACGACACGGCAGCGGCGCCGCCGCCGGCGTGCACCCACCAGGATTCGAACCGCCGGCCAAAAGTCTCCAGTCGGGTGCGTTACCATTCGACTGCAGGGGAATGTGGCACAAAGGTGTCTCCAATTGCTTGGAGCCTTCTCAGCAAAACTTTTGACCCCCCCCCCCCCATCCCCCCACCCCCCCCCTCAAAAAAGTGTTATCCAGTTTTAGGGGATAGAGGCCTCAGAATCAAAAAATCCATTGGGGGATGGTCTTATTGGGCAAAATAATGATTTTACAAGGGCCTGGGCATCAAATATCATGCCTTGGGGTATGCTACGCGAATGACCCCAAAAAAGGGGGGTATACGACGCCCGCGCCTGCGCTTGATCTAACAACCTCTCTTCGAGGTGATTCTGATTTTGAAAACTGACATCCGGGGTCTCGTAGGGTCCGAAACATGCGCTCGGTTAGGGCCGCCTAAGATTGCATAGAAGTTTATCTACTATTATACAAGGACAAAAAAAAATTGGGGGGCCTACGGGGCCGACACGTGTCTCTTTCATAGAACATCCCCATCCCACCCGACCCCGCGGACCCCCCTCGCCTCCCCGAGTCGAGGTGTCATGCCAAACCTCACTAGTCCAGCAATGCCCGCCCCTCCTCCACTCCAATGTGTGCCTTGGTGGAACGAGGGAGAACGGCAAGAGGGGGAGGGGCAACAAGGCCATGAAGCAACAGGTACTTAGCTACCAAGCGCCCCCGTGACACAAGTAAATGGTCACTACTCATCATAATTTTGTTGCCATCATTTCCAAACTAGTACTGAATATTGCCTTGAGGTTGCTTGCAGGCTATTGAATGTTTCGAGGATGGTTTGGGTCAGCTCACCCCCCTTCTGCAAACCCGGTTACACACATCCACGCTTCACCCGAGAGGGGTACCGCATACACCATACGGCACTTGCCCCAGTGGCAGAGCAACGGGCCTCATCACTACCAACGCTACTTCAAATCCCAACAAGGCACTCCTCCTCCGCCCCACCGAGTACGAAGGAGGACCCCCCCCCCCACCGCCACGGCTTGGCATCGGTGGTCGGGGGCACCCAATACCCTCGGTGCATCCAAATCCTCTTCAAATACGACCTATAGCCACGGGATTCGAACCGCCGTGAGCCTCCCATCAGCCCCGACGAATATTACTCAACTACGAAGGAATCACCCAATCCTACCTACTCCAAAGGAGGAATGTTTGCCCGGCGCGCTACTTTTCTATGAACTATCCCGACTTCAGCCCCAGATTTACCCTCCCATGGAGAAGCCCCCCAAGTAGACCACATTGCACTGCACACCTTCCCTACAAAGCACGTTGCAAAACAAAGCAATATCTGTGAATTCAGCAACTCCAACTGTCATTTGTAGTGTAATTAACAAACAACATTGGTCCCACAAGTGTGGGTGTCAATACATTCATTACAATAGTGCTCCTTACACTCATCACAAACTGCGACGGTGGAGCTCTTCTGGCAACACAAAACACACACTTCCGCCTCATCCTCTACCTCATCTTGCGTGGCGGCCGAGTTGCTTTGGTCAGTCCAAACATGAGGCGGGACATGCTCCCATGGTCCGTAGGGGGGGTGACAGACTTGCCTCCGGATGCAAAACTGAGTGAAATGCAACAAAATGCGGACTGACTGGTGCAACTCATTGGGGCCGCCACGCCAGATGTTCCTAACCAAACCCCAATGCCACAACCCAGCAAAAAGCTGCTCAATGCGTGCCCTGTACCACCCATGCACATCATGGTAACATTGTTGGCGGGCTGTCAAAGTGCCATTCTTTCTTCCAATGAATGGCACAATGACATGAATCCGCCCTTTATAAGGACCATCATGGCCACGCAAAAAAGCGTGGATTGTGAGTCCCTAACCCCAACTCGAGGGGCCACGCAAAAAAGCGTGGATTGTGAGTCCCTAACCCCAACTCGAGGGGCCACGCCACAAAGCGTGGATTGGGAGTCCCTAACCCCAACTCGAGGGGCCACGCAACAAAGCGTGTGCTGAGAGTCCCGAACCCCAACTCGAGGGGCCACGCAAAAAAGCGTGGATTGTGAGTCCCTGACCCCGGCTCGAGGGGCCACGCAACAAAGCGTGGATTGGGTGTCCCTAACCCCAACTCAAGGGGCCATGCAAAAAAAGCGTGGATTGTGAGTCCCTAACCCCAACTCGAGGGGCCACGCAACAAAGCGTGGATTGTGAGTCCCTAACCCCAACTCAAGGGGCCACGCAAAAAAAGCATGGATTGTGAGTCCCTCACCCCAACTCGAGGGGCCACGCAACAAAGTGTGTGCTGAGAGTCCCTAACCCCAACTCGAGGGGCCACGCAACAAAGCGTGGATTCAAAGATTGTCCCGGTTTCCTCAATAGCACCGGAAGGTTGGGGCCCAAAAGAGGGCGGAAATGCTATGTCACCCCTGCATTCTCGGGGGTCCCCAACAAAGGGGACAAAATCAGAAGTCAAAACCTACGCCGGGGGTCACCATGATGCACCACGCAACAAAGCGTGGATTCAAAGATTGTCTCGGTTTCCTCAATAGCACCGGAAGGTTGGGGCCCAAAAGAGGGCGGAAATGCTACGCGACCCCTGCATTCTCGGGGATCCCCAACAAAGGAGACAAAATCAGAAGTCAAAACCTACGCTAGGGGTCACCATGATGCTCCTAGTATCTCAAAGTGTGGGTCTCTAGTACAGCCAGGCGCCCAAATAGCTGCACTGTGCTAAGTGCGCCCCCTTAGTGCACCCCCTACAAGGCCACTAGAGGGGCACGGGTCCAAAAAGATGCCCGGCGCGCACCCGGCGCGCTAACGTTCCCCCAAAAACCTCCAAGCACTCATCCGCCCACGATAGGACCGCTCTATTGTGCTGCATTGCAGCAATTCCAAACCAATAGTGAATGTTGCCTTGGGCTCACCTGGGGGCTATCGAATGCTTCTTAGGCCAGTCTGAGTTACCTAAACCCCCACTGTACCCGGTTATGCATTCAATGTTCCCACCTCCATTGCATACCCCTCCAGCCCCTACTCATACCCCCCGCCCCCCTTGCAAACTCCCAGGTTAGCGCGCGACGGTCTCCCGGGTGCAAAGGAACGGCAAAGAACTTCTGGGTACGAGAACAACACACTTTGAACTGTTGCACATGCTCAGTTTGCATGACAGGCACGTGGTGTGTTGCTAAGCAGGTGTAAAGCAGATGGGCAACACAAACCAGCACAATACATGTTAACTAGAAAAACATGGAAGTGACGGTCTCCCGGGTGGGGGGCGGGGATTGCAAGGGGGGGGAGTTTGCAAGGGGGGAGGGGGGTACAAGTCATGATCTGTTGATCCTCCACTGTCTACAATTTCACTCCCTCCCTCTCGTTCTGGCTCCCAAGCTCCTTCAACCCCGATGCATTCCAATCCCTTCTACCCCATCTGAGTCTCACGAGCACAAACTGTCCGACCTCTCGCATGGATCAATGGACGCCTTTGACCACGCCTCTGTGGCCATGTCCGAACCTTGTCTCACCTCCCATGAAAACTCCCCTTGGCTTGCAGTTAGACATACCGTCTCCTGCCGGCGCCCACCCCCCCTCGCATGCAAGGGGTTGAAACACAGTGCCTCCAAGATCAACTCTTCCGCCCTGACCGCCCCATTGACTCTCACCCCTGGGCCTAGCTTTGCAAATATCACTGAGTCTGTCTATCCTTCTAGCAAATGTACTCGCCAGATTCACAGATCCACATTAGACAGTGGCCCCTTAGGCATCAGCCATTGCTGTTGCTGCCATTGCTACACTCTCCCCCCCCAGGTTGCCTGCGTGAACGACATTCCCTAAATTTCCAAAAATTTCGGAAACAGCACCTACTGTCGTTCCGACAAGAGGTTTTTGTTGCATAATCGGGGGGGGGGGGGGGGTACAGAACTACAGCTCAAACAGGGCTATATGGACGGATAAAGGCCTGGCTAAGGGGGAATCTTTGCACTGCGCGCTGCACTGCGTGCACACTGCGCGCTACTTTTAGACTATGTTCCCCCCGAAGAGCCCCCAAGCACACCCCTTGGAAACGCCCTTAGAATTAGGTGACCCAAACTGCCCCAGCTCAAGAAAGTTGCAAACTACCTTCCCTTCACATAACACACATCATGCACAACCGGAAAAGCCATGAACAGCGCATTGGTCGCCACCCTCAAGAACACAGAACTGTCTTTCTGTTCCATTGTCTACTAAGTACACATGGACTCCATCTTGCATTGGCGATTTACCACCCGTAGTGCATCTTGGTAGTACTCCAAGTGGATGAGCCCATCTCCCGCCATCCCAACCACCGTGGCAGGAACTCGCACGCCGTTGGAGCGGGTGTAGAACACCCGATCGCCAAGACTCAAATCCATGAAGAAAGTGTTTCTAAGAAAGGAGGAGGGGGGTATGAAGTCCTGTAGCATATGTGCAAGCACGATAGATCAATGTGTGCACACGAGCATTGCACCTTGCCATGCCTTGACACAACCATGCTACGCGTTGCCATGCCTTGACCCAAACGTCCTACGCCTTGCAAAACCTCCGCTAGGGGTCACCATGATGCCCCTAGGGGCCCCTAGTATCTCAAAGTATGGGTCTCTAGTACGGCCAGACGCCCAAATAGTTGCACTGCGCGCGCACTGCGCTTAAGGCTCCCCCTAAGAGCCAGCTTGCCATGGGAAACATCAGCCAGGGCCATCATTCATGTCAAGCCTTTGCAGATGTTGTTTCCCTTAGCCAAGAAAGTGCACTTGCCAACATGCACGCCGTATTCAACACAAGAATCTGGCCTCCAAACCCATGCTGGCAGGCATGGGTGCAAGCGCTGGCAGGCATAACCTTTGCTCGAGGCAAGCGTGTCATCACCAACAGGCCACACAGGCCGCCCAGCAATGCAACGGCCTGCTCACAGCCACCATTGCCAGGAGTTGCAAGGAGCATTGTCTTGCAGAGTGGTTCCATAGGTCCATAGCGACTTGAGGGGCTGAAAGCTTGTCCCCGCTTCTGCCCTATGTGATATCAGCTCGACCTACCTTACAGCCTGACCCTTTGCTACTTAAAGGCCACGCACCGTTGCCACTCTTCCTTCCTCTGGCATGGTGACCTGTCCCCGCCCCCCCTTGTCCAAGCAATACCCAGTTCAAAAAAGGGTACAGTCCCTGCAGGAGGGTGTAGCGTACATAACGCATAGCTTATGTGCAACCCACAGACATTTCCATATCTCTTCAATGGAAATCGTTGTGTGCCATTCAGCTTGATCGGGTTGATAACATGGTGGCTGGTAATCAGTGGACACAAGGCAAACAGCCACAAATGACTCAATTGACTGTCTACTTGCAGCCAGTTGGAAAGACGCCATACAAGAAGGGCCTCTGTGGGCGGCACTACAAGTGCCACCCAAACTATTTAGGCGCCAACTAAGAGCGGTTTCTCCAGGTTACATAGCTTGAACATGGCAGGAGGGTAAGGGCACCGGGAGGATGGGGTGGTACAGGCGTACATCGTAAAGCGAACCCTCGGGTCACGGTTAGAGCCCCGGTCAGGGAGCAGCTCAGCCCTTGCCTGGACTGGCTCCGTTGATGGTTGCCATGTGTCCTAAGGCCCCATCTGTAGGTCAAGACCGGAGTGCAGACAGACGTGCCTATTGCAGTGACAAAGGCCCACGTGGGAATGCGCACAGAGAGCAGACCCGTGAACACAGCTCTGCAACAATGCCCTCCGTCTCCCCTGTCCCAGCACCACCTTGGGCACAAAAGCTCCCACGAAGGACTCCGTGAAAAAGGTGTTCGCAGTGGCTCAGATGGACTGGGAGAGGGGCCTTCGTCGTCAGATTCCGTAGTCCTGATGCGTGCCTTTCCCATACCTTTTTGCATTGAGGACATTGACGGAGACAAGGGCTCAGTGGAGGACAGGACAGTCCTTGGCAGGTAAAAAAACAAGAAAAAGCTCCAGGCGTCCGGATTGGGGCAGGGCCGAACCGGCGGCCAACCAATGAAATTTGGCCGCCAACCGCCAGCTTCCAGCTTCACGACGCCCATATCTTATTCCACGTGGTCCCAGCCCCTCCACAAAGGACATTTTTTAAGGACACCCATTTTTTTTCTTTCTCCTTTTAGTCAAGGAACACAGACGCCCCAGGCTGCCGAAGACCGTCCAGTTGTCGGCGGTTACTGGCCAACCGACAAGGGCATAGCGGTGCAATGACAAGGGCCGTGTGCCAGGGCACAGCGGCCCAGTGGCGCTACAACAAGAGCCCAGTGGAGGGGACAAGGGCAGTTGCACTGCGGCAACGGGCTTGTGGTGCTGGGTCATGGCCAATTAAATACAATCAGATGTACACATTCGGCACCAGTCCGGTCCCGCCAATGGCTCTTGTGGAGGCATGCGAGACGCAGGAAAAACAAAACGGATGCGGTGGCAAAGCTGTGCTTGAGGGTCAACACTATCTGCGCAGCTTCAGATCGCGTCGTTGAGCGGCTTCAGAGTTTCAGCCCAAAAAACGGGAGGGAAAAACGGCTCTGGCGCCCCAAACCGACTAAACTTCGTTTGACCTCATCACTTTATTCCTTGGGCCAACCCGTTTCAGGGGAAGGGAGGCAGGGGTCCCGCAGAATCACGCATGGCATTTGGGCATGTGCCGTGACATACGTGGTGCAAGCCAAAACCTGCTGCACCCTGCCCACATTACGTCAAATATGTCCATCGCTGGGGCAATGAGGCCCGGGTTTTGAGTAGCCAGGTCTCACTGCGCAGCAACAAACCAGGGCACCGTCATACAGTACAGGTTAGGGTCATGGCGTGTACACACCCGGGGTGCCTGTGAGTTCAGCTTGAATCGTATCCTGGGAATGAACTAGAAAAGCAGACCTTGTATCATTGAATGACGTGGGGTCGGAGACCTCTTCCAAACGTACCGGCGCCCCTTCCACGCTTGGGGATAGAAGCACTCCAAATCGATGGGGAGTGGGCAGCTTGGAAGTGCGTTGGGTGTGTATGTGTACGTGCATGCATGTGTGCGTTGTGTGAGAGTGAGACTTCAATTCCACCCTGATGGCTATGCGCTGGGCACAGCAAAGGTAAACCTAATTTGGACACACCATCCCTTCTGCCATTCTAGAAAAGTCACATGCGTAGGCACCAGTGTCCTTGGATCGTGAAAACTTTCCCGAGTGGATGTCTCAACGTGCCGAAACTGTGGATGGACTCTTTTCATGTGCTTTTAAGTGCTTCGTGGCATACTTGCAGCCAGTTGGCCTTCATGCCAAACGGCACAAAAGTATGCCCAACCGTTAGGCCTGGGCTTCAACAGCGCAGCGGTCGACCGGCAAATTGCTGTTGGTCACTGGCCAAGCGGCGTCGGTTGACTCTCAACTACCGACGGTCGACGGCAAAACTGCCGACGGTTGGGAATCAAGCACCGTCGGCTGACGGCGATCGGCTGCCACCTGAGACCTCAGGCTGTCCTGTGCACAATTCAGGTGTTGCATTCCTAAAGAACCACCCGGGCCTGTGGGCCTGCAGGACTGTGAGACAGGGAGAGCCATGAAGCAAACTCAATCAGTCCTCAGACTGCGAGTTTCGCAGCCATCACAGGTTTGCGTCCGAGCTCTGCTGCCGAGCAGTCTCTGGGGACCCTGTGCACCGTATCGTTCAGGTTGGGGTCATCCCAACCGCCATCCCCCCGACCCCAAAGCCTTTATGGCACACACCCCAACCTCAGTGTCTTGTCTGGCTCCCAGCATCTCATCCCTGCTGCCATGCGGGGGGCGGGGGGCGGGGAAGGAGGTGGAGAAGGCGGCGGCGGGGCAAGGCGGGGGGGATTGCGGTCAGGGTGCGTCGTATCCGACTGAGAAAAATTGCGGAAAATTGCGGTGCCGTAACCAACCTCCCGAAGCGTCAAGGAACAACACTTCTGCACAGGGGACACACAGGGCACCAAAAAGCACGCGAGGTGGACAAGCAAAAAGCAATTGCGGCAAAATTGTGGAAAATTGCGGAATTGCGAAAAATTGCGGGCCTGACCCCCCCCCCCCCTGGAGGAGGTCACTTCCCCTGATTGGCCTTCTGTAGCCTCTTGACGGCCTCCAGGAAGTCTGCGGCCTGGGCAGCCATTTCGCTACTCTGCTCCGACATGCGGCCCAGCTTCTCCTTGTTTTCCATCAGCTTCTCCTTGTTCTTGTTCAGAACCGATTTGGTCCCCCCGAACATACCGCCCCCGGTCGCCGGAGTCTTGGGCGAGTCGCCGGCCGGCATCAGCTCGACGTACCCCGAATCGTCGTGGCCCTTCTCTTTGCCCGGGCTGTCCCCGGCGGTGGCGGTGACCGCACACTCGCTGCACACCTGAATGGCCTCCGCCATGAAACAGTTGACCTGCCGGGCGTTCTGGCTCGAGATGCAGAGGTCCGGGGTCTTCCCGTCGAAGGTGAGGACGAACATCCCGTCCTCGACTTTGATGTCCTTCAGGCGCATCAACGGGTACGTCCGGATCAGCTTGTACTCCCCCGTGTCGTCCTGCAGGTGCGCGTCGTCCTCCTCCTCGTCGTAGCCCTTGGGGGACGACTTGTGCATGAAGCCCTTGCCCTTGCCCTTGCCCTCGTCCTTCTCCGTGCGCTTCAGGTTGTGCATCTCCACTTTGACGGCGCCGTCCTTCTGCCCCTCCGATTTGGTGATCACGATGATGCGGGGCGCGGGGTCCCGCCCGAACTTCCGGTGCATTTTCACGATTGGCAACGCGCTGACCAACCGCAGGCCGCGCTGCTCGAAGAACCCCTCAAGGGCCGTGTAGACGCTCGGGTCCAGGAACATCTCCTTCTCGGCGGCCCCGCCGGAGGAGCACGAGGCATTAAAGGTCAGATCGTCGCCCGACTCTCGGACTGCCGAAGACTCCTCCGCTGGCGGCGGTGCGTTGGGGTCTTGTTTACTCGTCAGGTCCGTGATCCACACGTTGCTCACAGAGAACCCGTACTGCTCCATTTCGGCGTCCGCTTCCTCCATCAGCAGCTTGGCGATCTCTTCGCTTTTCCCAACCACGTGCGCCAGACTGTGGCCGCGGATCTGGGCACGCAGATTGCCCTCGATGTACTCCAGGATCTTGGGCTCCAGGTCGTCTTTGACCGTGTAATAGGCCTTGTACACGTTGCTGTTGGAATCGATGATCTCCCCGGACTGCTCGTCCCGGACGCGGTATTGCACGTTCACTTTGCATCCGACGAGGGCGAACTCCTTCGTGTTCAACTCCAGAAGAGGGGTACTGCAGTTCCGGTCTTGAAGGCCCACGATGGCGACGAGCTCCTCGTGCAACGGGATGACGCATTGCACGCCTGGGAACGCAAGACGAGAGAACTGGCCTTGGCTTTCAATGATTCCCACGGCATCCTCAGGGATGCTGGCCAAGCAACCCATGAAGGAAAGGTCTACGAAGACTGAATCAACGACGACGGTGGCACGCAGGCGAGACAGGCAACAGACATGCACAACACAGGCAGGCAGGCAGGTAGAAAGGCCGAGGTGTGCCACTCCACGTCCCAACCTTGAATCTTGACGACCACAATGCCTGAGCCCGTGTAGCTGACACTCCAACAACTACTGCCACCCCAACTGACACCCAATTACACACCATATCCGTCAATCACTAGACTGCTGTCATGCAAGCGCAATCCCTGCCGCCCTTCCCATGCCAGCTACTGAACACCATCCACAAACTTTGTTCGGAGGTTGAGGCACACAGCCCCATACATCTTCTGCACTGTTGTTATCGCCTTAGGCAATCCTTGCACTGCGTGTGCACTTCGCGATACTTTTGGAATATCTTTCACAAAAAGAAAAGCCTCCAAATTGCCCACCCTTCGAAATGCCCACAAAACTAGCTCCCAACGAAGCTCACATTGCTCGACCAAATCCAAGTGCCTCAGTACCCCCCGGGGGGGTAGTTCCCCAACCCAAGGCACAAGCATAAAGAAGCCCATGTATGCACCCAATTGTTGTGGTTCTTGTTGATGTCCTGCTCTCACACCTAAATTCAGCTTGCATCCCAATTCTGCCAAAGGTTCCACCTACACCTTAGCTCACCTTAATCAGGCTTTATCCTTTGTTTATGAAGCATACACAAGTTTAATCCCGTGTGTCTGATCCAATGTCTCTCAGACTCTTTAAGGTTTGCTTTTGCTCCCTGGGTGTGCCCCTTGTACAATGGAATTAGACCCATACAGGCACAACTCGACAATGGAGCGGACGGTCACAAGGCGGGCAGGGGATGGGGGGCGCAGTGTAGCTATTTGGGCACCACGACAGCCCAAGCACCTATTGTTTCAGTTAGTTGTGGGGCAAGTCCTCACGTGCTCACCAATTTCCACTCGAAGACAGTTGCCAATGTAGTGTTGCATGTAGGGGATGGTGTAGGGTGGTTGCTGTGCCCATTCCACTATCGCCAATTGCAGGCAAATCACTTCCTTCGATGGGTGGCACTTTGTGCGTAATGCGCGCCATGTAAAACGTACTTTGTATTGGTGTAACTCCCCCACATTCCTCCCCACTTCCCCTATCTCATGTTACCCATTTTTCACAGCATTTTTCTGGTTCATTATTGAAGGTGTCTTTGAATACGTTGATTGGATGGACCAAAGAATCTTTACAATTAATTCCTTTCATGTTCTGGCATGTTGCGGCACAAGCCATAGATCTTACCCTGTGTAAAACTGCCACCTCCCATGAGCAACCATGCAAAGGCAATTAACGTCAAGGAGGAGTGCGAAAGAGAGACTGTGCAAATTGGTGTGTGAAAAATGCACCTGTGTGAGAAAAACACACTTGAAAAACACACTGTGAGAGCGAGGACCCATTACCTGTTTAGTTTTCAGCTTGTTGTCAGCATACAACACGGCATCAAGAAAGCGTTGCGGCTGACCAAGCTGCTCAACTCATTTGATGGGATAAAAGGCACCGTGCTTGCCTTTGCACAGCCTTCATTGCCATCTCAGTTCCATTCGTGTGCGGCTGCCCATTGAATGTTCCGTATGCCCATTGTGCTGCTCCCTATCCTGCCTGGTTGAGGCAAGGGTTTTGGGTATCCGGGTTCTGGGCTTTATCACCGAGTCACTCTGCACTATGGACCGAGTTCGGGTTGTGGCGTACATGACGTGTTCCATATTGGGTCATACTGCATACTCGGGGCCTGTTGGCTGCTGCTGGCCTCACTCCGCCACATACCTTTCGCTCAGTCTTCACCTAACATAAGGGGGGGGGGGGGGTGAACCATAAAAGTCAAGAAAATGTGCTGGTTAGTACCTCCAAAACACAAGCGGCCACACTGTGTTCTGGTAGGCTTAGTGGGTGCATTTGAAGTGACTGTGTGTTTGTTACCTGTTGTTGAGCATTGGGACGCCAGCAACCTTGACCACATCCCCTCCATCATCTTGTGTGACTGCTGAATTGCTTGCATTGGTAGTGTTCCAAACATGAAGTGGTATATGTTCCGATGGCCCACAAGGGGGGTGACAGACATGCCTTCAAATACAAAATTGTGCAAAGGCAACAGAATATGGACTGACTGATGCAACTCATTTGGACCGACACGTTCCCAACCAAACCCCAATGTCACAAACAAGCAAAGTGCAGCCCAACAGCTATGTTGATCCCTGCCGTCATCAGGACCCACTCAATGTTGGCTATGGAAGCCCTACCATCTCAGGGGGAAGGGAAATAGCTATGTAGCCCATGCTACCTAGGGGTCCCCAATTTGGGGAAGAATCAAAGGTTGGCTTCTGGGGTCTCCAAAGCGGAGAAGAATCAAAGCAGCTACATTACCCCTGCCTTCTAGATCCCCAATGTGGGGAGGAATCAAGGTGGCTATGTAACCCTGCATCCTCGGGCTCCCGAGGCTAGGGTGGGGAACTCTTAGATAGCGCTTGGTATAGTGGTTGTCAAGAGCCGTTTAAAAAGTGGTGCATGCCCGTCGAACAGTGTCATGTGCCCTCAAGGTTGTGCCTGCGCAATGGGGCCTGTTGTTTGGTCCACAACAATTGGCACCACTGCGCAAGGCCTACTCCACTTGGATGAAGACGACCTCTGAGATATTGTGGGTGAAATTTGGCTTGTGGAAGAAGGACCAGTGCCCTGCTCTTGTGAGGAGTTCTAGAGGGTGGGGGAGGGCACGGTTTGTGTGTGGTGCACGGTGCAAGTTTTCGGGTTCGGCAACGAGGGTCCCACATCACCCAAAGGCTGTGTGCATGACCATGTAGGACGCGTACAGAACGTCTCGGGTTCCACAAATAGTGTAGGCAATAGGTCCTGCTGCACATTGGCTTCAACTAAAACCCATAGAGACAGGTTGATCAGGAGAGGTGCCCCCAGCTTGAAAGAAAGCAAGGTTGCACGAACAATGTTGTTGCCTTGACAAGGGCGTTGTCGATGCGTAACATTTCCACAAACTGTGCCACAGGGCTTGGGTATCTTGCGGGGCTGAGGAACCTCATGTTGACGTTCATGAGACACGCAAAGGGGGTTGGGTAAATACAGCAAACGACACATCATCCCCAACAGGCAACCTGTGCCACCCAAGAAACAGAACGGCCAAATTCCATGGTGCTTAATGTTGCGAAAACAGGTCAGCCTATTTAGGTCCTGCACGCTGTTTTAAATGTTGCGAAAACAACACCTGGTGTTGTTTTGCACAGGGCGTTGCTGGTGCAAGCGGGTGAGGGGGTAAGGCGAGGGGTGTGGATGCGGCGCATCAGCTTCTGATGCAGAACTCAAAAAGTGGAATTCCGTAGTATGGACTACTGCACTATAATTCAGCTCCAATTATCACCAAGATGTTTGGCAGGTTAGGTTCCAGACTCTCCCAAGGTCAGGCACGATCAGGCCAAGCTGGGCCCGACTGAGTCATGCACCGGACGTGGCTGGTTCCTCCAGTACTCTGAGCGGGATAGGAGCGGATACTGCTTCATCACATGGAAAACTCTATTGCTTTCGAAAGTACCCTCGTCCCTGTGCCGGACACTTGGCATGTTTGGACCAAACACAAAATCCAGGAAGGAGTTCGGCTGTCCTGCTACATGGGGGCATGAGGGGCATTTCTGCACAGCGCTTGTTATGGTGGTGACTGTCGCGGAGGCCCAAAACCACCAACCACTCCACACGCTCTCGTCACTTGCGGTGGTTTGCTGATAGCGTACTTTCTATGGATATGCACGTGTGGTTTGCACTTTGTGTAGGGTGGCACTCTTCATGGACCGCAAGCCCCCACCACATCGGCTGAAACCGCTGAATTTGTGGCACAGAGCACACATGGCGCGTGCACAGCACACAGTGCGCCCCGCATAGCACACAACCCCACTGGGGTACCCCAAGGCAAAGACACCCTGTTTCAAGGCTGGAGAGACGCAGGACTGTCATGCAGCCTTGGGACGTGAATTACCCCCCCCCCCCCTGCGCAAGCACCAGGAAAGTCAGGAAAGTGACGGTCAGACTGGGTCCTGGTGCTTAGACAAGGCGGTGCTAGCGCACGACGCGCGGTACCAAAGGAACACATGTCCTGAAAACCTGCCCATGCCTCACCCTTGGCACAATAGTCACAACAGGGCACTAGAACACAATGTCTAGGCCTCGGTGCTCATCAGGGACATCAGGAGATGTGGAATAGAGGGGGAACGTTTGCCCGACGCGCTACTTTTCTATTTCTATTAAATATCCCGACTTCAGCCCCAGATTTACCCTCTCACGGAGAAGCCCCCCAAGTAGACTACGATGCACTGCACACCTTCCCTACAAAGCACGTTGCATAATAAAGCAATATCTGTGAATTCAGCAACTCCAACTGTCATCTGTATTGTACTTAACAAACAACATTGGTCCCACAAGTGTGGGTGTCAATACATTCAGTACAATAGTGCTCCTTACACTCATCACAAACTGCGACGGTGGAGCTCTTCTGGCAACACAACACACACACTTCTGCCTCATCCTCTGCCTCATCTTGCGTGGCGGCCGAGTTGCTTTGGTCAGTCCAAACATGAGGCGGGACATGCTCCCATGGTCCGCAACAAAGTGTGGATTCAAAGATTGTCCCGGTTTCCTCGATAGCACCGGAAGATTGGGGCCCAAAAGAGGGCGGAAATGTTACGTCACCCCTGCATTCTCGGGGGTCCCCAACAAAGGGGACAAAATCAGAAGTCAAAACCTACGCTAGGGGTCACCATGATGCTCCTAGTATCTAAAAGTATGGGTCTCTAGTACAGCCAGACGCCCAAATAGCTGCACTGCGCTAAGTGCGCCCCCTTAGTGCACCCCCTAGAAGGCCACCGGTGGGGCACGGGTCACAAAAGATGCCCGGCGCGCTAACGTTCCCCCAGAAGCCCTTTCCAACCTTGCGCCTCATCTTGAACAATTGCAAATGCTTGCCCTTTGGGGCAGGCTTGGCAGCAGGCTTTGGAATGCGTTTTTTTGGAAAATCACACCAAAACAAAGAGCGTGGGGGCGCAGTACCAAGCACAACGTTGTTATGAGCAGGAGGACTCACCACCCCCTCTTTCCCTATACAATTGGCGCACAATCACGCTTTGCCTAGTTTCTGACCATAAAAACCGTGATCAAAAAATTCGGTAAAAGTGACGGTCAGACCGGGTCCCGGTGCTTGGACAAGGCGGTGCTTGCGCAGGGGGGGGGGGGGGTACATGGGAACGGATGAACCACGTTTGGGGTTAGCAGAATGCCAGGTTTGTGGCCCGACAAGGGTGGAACACAAGGGCCCTGTCCCTCTGGTAAAATACACCCCCTGCCCTTTGTCCAAGCCAACCCAAAAAGAATCCCAACAAATCATGGTTCCTACGCGGCATACCAAAATAGCTCCGGTGCCAAAAGAAGTACAGCCTCTGCTTGAGCCGGCATAGCTTAAACAAAGGGGAATGGGAAACAGAACTCCGGCGCATCTCCAGATCACTCCCATGTGTGTAAGCGAAGGGCTTCATCAAGCCTTGTCTCTGCTGTTCGTGTCAGGTTGGTGAGGCTCACGACGCTGTTGGGCATTGGAATGCCCTATGTTGCATTGAATCGGGCACTTTCACAGGCGTCCATTGATGCGACAACCGTCACTCAGGGCGGCACCGTTTGCCAGAGGCATCAGACAGGGACTCTGTGCTATATACTCAGGTGAGTGGGCAAGGGACTGTTGTATGTGTCACCCCCTGAGCCCCGGCCGTCTGAAGATTTAGCCCCAGATATTGGCATTGGATTTCAGATCGAGTAATAAAGGGGGTACTTGCACTGCATGCTACTTTTACGGCGAGTACACTCGGAACGTCCTGATTTTTAACCCCTCCAAATGGCCCCCAAGGAGAGCAAAAACTTTGGCCACAAAAATTGTATAAACGCCCCTCGTTCCCACAACAAAGCACAGTTAAGAGCACAATACAAATGGCGCCCACTTCATAATCTTTGAAATGGCCCTTGGCCCGTCGTGGCCCTTTGCAGTCCCAAATAACTACCCCCCCCCCCTCTTGCACAAGCAGGTCGAAAACCAGGAAAACAACCGTTGGATGGGATCCCCATGCTTAGACAAGGCCATGCTTGCGCACCGTGCGGTGTAAAAGAATCCATGTAGCAAAAACCTGCCCATACGTCACCCTCACTAGAATCGGATTGGATTGGGAAAAGAACACAGCCCAAAAGTGCATGATGCTCAATCTCATGCCCATTCCGCATGTACTTCACATGAAAGAAATCATCCCCACGAAGGAACAATAACAGTCGCAGGCACATGTTCACCGGTGGTCCGGATGTATGTAAGAGACATGCCAGCGATAGCAACATTAGCCATGCCTGAGAATCACATCAAAACAAACAGCAGTTGCAAGCAGAATGTTGGTATGAGCAGCAGGAAAAAAATCAGACGTGGTCGCCGTGCTTGGACAAGCCCGTGCTTGCGCAAGGGGGGAGCCGGGGCGGTACATCCGCAGAGGTGCCCGCATGAGAGGACACATCCAAACGGCAACACAGCACATTTCTCATGGACATCGCCAAATAGCCACGCCGCGCGCACGCACCGTGTCAACTGCTCCCCCTGTGACGCTACACTGAGACGGGGTTGTTGTATGATGTTGTAGCACAGCACACCCAGGGTCATGTCAGGTCAGATCAGGTGAGGTGACTTCAGGTCACATCAAGCACCTGCAGCGGACCGAAGAAATTTTGTCTGCCCTGGAGCACCTTAAACTAGGCCACAGGATTCATCTGCCACAAAGGACTGCCTTCTGGAATGAAAGGGCTGGTGGCACTGTGGTAGCAAAAAAAAAAAAAGCCCAGATGCATTGTGGGTCAAAAAGTCAGGTCGAATTGTGGAGCACACAGGCTGGTTGCACTGTCGCACTGTGGCAGCAAAAAACGGCCGTTTGCATGGTGGCTGCAGAAAAGACGGCTTGCAATATATGAGCATGCTTGTGACTCTTTGGAAATTCTGGGTCTCTGCTTGGTTTCCAATGAGTCATCTATTCATTGTGCGGCACCACTTAGCAAACGCCTCATCGACCCAAAATTAGGTGTGCGTGTATTCGGCGTTTTCTGGACAGTGTATTTTGAGAGCAGTGCGGGGTGCACAACATCTCCAATCACACTACTCACTTGTCTAGGAGGATACTGTAGGAGAGTGGCTACCAAAAAAATGCCAGTTACCTTGTGGCAGCAAAACAGGCTGGTCTACACTGCGCCAGCAGGATACATTGTGGCAGCAAAGCAGATTGCGCCCAAAGGTGGCTTGCACTATGTCACCAAAAAAAAGCGAGTTGCAGCGTCGCCGCACAAAGGCTGTTGGAGGCCAACCGCACGTGGTCGCGAAACGGCCTGCCCCAATGATTGTCGCAGCAAAACGACCGGTTGCGTCCTGCCAATGAAAAATCCACGCACCACCATGCAACCGACCGTTTGGCTACCACACGGGATACCACGGCACATTTCCTCCACAGCGCACCATCCGTATCCGTCAGCAGATCAGCAAGAGGGGGCTTGCATCAAAACCACCGTTGGGACCCCCCTTCACCAACGCACTACCGAGTACAGACAGAGGGGCGTAGTGTGCGCAAGTGGGTGTGCACACGCTGTTCCAGTCAGTGCATTGGCAAGGAACCCCCAAACAATGGCCATATGTCTTACAGAGACCCCTGCACCACATCGGGTGTCTGCCATGGCACATGGCGCCCCGCCCTGAAGATGGGCCCAATCTTCGTTTTGTTCCGCTGCTGTTTCTTGGGCGAACAAGTTGGTCAATGCAAAAAAGCACCGCTGCCAACTCGCCCGCTGAGTCTTGTTCACAAAGAGAATGCGGTGTTCTCTTGTCGCAGTCAACTTCAGACGACCAACGGGTTGACCCCCCCGTTGGCCGTTGGGGGAAGGGACAGCAGATTGAGGCCAACGGACGGCGGCCGTGGGCCACGCGATGGCGGTGCTGGGCCACCGACGGCGATATGATTGGACATTTTCCCTCGAAATGACGCCAAAACCCACACGTCCACAAAAAAAAACCCTGTTCCTCGCCCATCCTCCTGCTGCCCCTGCCTTCCAGGCCATACATGGTCCCCTGCCGCCGCCCGCAGGGGTACACAGTGGTTGGCATGTGCACAAACGCCGTACAGCCCTCCACTGTCCCCCCGCCACTGTACCATCCCAAGTGCCGCCATGGACCGCGGAGGTGCGTGTAAATGGAGTGCAAGCGCGCCCCACAGCCCGCGGGCCTTGGCGGACCCCCTCCGCACTCCAGTCTTAAGGACGGCCTGGACGGTCCCGTTGCGGTGCTCCTGCACGTGCACTGCGGTCCGGTGCTGCCGCCACCTTTGTACGCTCGGACCGCGGCAGAGCGCCCGCCGGCGAGAAAGCAGTCGGTTGAGTGCCAACCGCCGTCGGTTCACCGACAACCGCAGGCCGTCCTCAGGGGAGAAAAAAGAAACATCTCTTTTTTAAAGGGCAGCCCCGATGGGACTGCAATGGTGCCGCAGCGGTCAACGGTTACACAAGCGGCATACATCTGCAGTAAGGGAAGGAGGTCACTGCACGAGAGCTTGTGAGGCAGCAAGCAGCGGTGCTCAGGGACCGGCTGCTTCCCTCAGCGCCGCATCCCCAAAGCGGTGCCCCCCTCCACACGGCTCTCCTCCTCGCCATCTCCCGGAAGTGAGGGGAGGATTTCATGTGCGGTGGTGGGGGACAGGGCCGCCCAAACCTACTTTCTGGGACCCACTCCCCCATGTACGCCCGGGATCCCATCACCCCACGCCCACTACGGGCCCCAGTAGGGGACTGGGCCGCAAGCAGGTCAACAAAGCGCTCCACACATGCACGTCTTGGTATACATATGCAGCAATGTTTGGCAGTTACAGAGCTTCCAGTGCGGATCATGGGATCGGTCATGCAAGCTATGTACAAGCTGTCAAACTTCACTTTCCTGTCTGTCGCTGGGCCGTGTTTTGTCGGCCAAAACCTCTAGCCTGCATGCTACTGCACAGAAGGTCGCAGTACTTTGACGTCTGCATTAAGCTTGCGAGATGCCGGCACCCTGGTGGCCAACTTAATGCTCTGTCTTAGTCCGTGGGAGGGGGGGGGGGTCAGGTGTGGTGTTGGTGCACCTTACTGCCATGTGGAGCTTGCTATTGTAGGTGTTGACTATGGTCTGTGCCGCCGATGCTTCCTGGTGGAGCTTACATCTGTGCTGAATTCGTCACTGTCGCATGATCGCGTTGAAGGTCCGTCAAGTAATCGATTGTTGCATCCCCTCTTGGGGAGTCAGTCCTTGATGAGTTTCCACTGCTGGCTGAATCGGTTGCTTTAGAGTCGGAGTGCTCAGCTGGGAATAGCCTACGTGGGGAGAGTTCGCCCATTGAGTCGTTTCCCTGGTGTCTGAGCAGCTGGGGTGTGAATTCATCCGAGGGCATAAGTGGGGTCGGTTCTATCCCAGTGGCAGGTGTTGCTTGGGGCCTCCCCCGTTCCCTGATTGCAGGAGATCTGAGGGGGGCTCATGGTGCCGGTACAGGGTGTTTGACTGTGAGGTATAGGGGAGAGGACAGTCTTCCCTCTTCAGCCAATTGGTCTGCTCTATCATTTCCTGCAATGTCGTCATGGCTGGGAACCTTGACCCACAGGGAGGCAGCTACTGGAGACTCAAGGAGTGCCACTATCTCCATCTAGAGGTCAACATTGATGACTAGGGACTGGGGACTGGGGAGGGGTCATGGGGGAGTGTACCTCCGCACAGCCGTCATGATGCGCTGATCATTGTTGAGGTATGTGTCATGGGGGAAGGAAATCCCCTCGCCCCCGCGCCGTCCCCCGTCCTGTGCGCGACAGCCCCCCCCCCCCCCCCTCCCTCCCGAGTGGAAGGCTGTGTCATGGCATTGCGAGGGCACGCGCACAGCAGCACATGAGACTGATGCTCGTCAGTGGCCAACAAAAGACCAGAGGTGCCTTTCTGCCAACAAAATAGTGGCGGACAGGTGCCCTAGTAGCAGGTCAGCGATGAGGAAGCCTAGTAGCAGGTCAGCGATGAGGAAGCGTTGTTTGGCAGCAGTATGCACAGAGGCTGGCTATGCCCCCCGCCATGGGAACGACCGTGTACCGTGGGGCACCAGAAGGACAGCTCAAAAGTCAAAGAGAAGGGACCTTCAGTGACATGTCAGAGGCGCCTTTCACGATAGCAGGCAGGCACTGCAAGGAACAGGGTGCGTGTCCACCACAACGCGGGTCCTACGAGCTAAATTCTAGCCACGACGCGGACATTACTAATGCCACAATCCCGTCAGGAACCCTGCATGAAAGCGGAAGCGTGTGCACAGCCTTATGCACAGGACCCTCTACAACCCCCTGCCCCCCCCCCATTGCCGGAAAAATTTTGCCATTTTTCTTAACGGCGAAAATTCTATTGCCTTTGGCTAGGCTCCTCGAAGAGAGACGAGCGATGTTGTGGGGAAGTTGTAAACTATAGGCCGCCAAAGTTCCGCCCATCGCAGTGCAAACACGCCCAAAACGACGCTTTTGGGGGCCAACAAGCACCAGTAGGCTACATGAGTGTGTACACACTCCCATTGTCACCAAATGATCATCCAACAATTGCCCAAGGGTCCCCAGGGCTTGTCGGAGGTCACCCCGAAATCGCAATTTTTCAGCCAACCCATGCTGGCCTGAAAACGGCTAAGTGCTCACCGGTAGGGCCCCATAGGGGGGCTGACCTGGGAAAGTCGGAGATAGCACCTGGGGCCTCCATTGTTGGTTAGGTGGTCCGTGTGGAAGGACAAAGTGGAATGGGACCTGCGTCTGAATCAACGCACAGTGGCGGCCATGGGCCAACCAATTTTTGAACCCCCCCCCCAAAAAAAAGTGGTTCCCAGGTAAAGGGGGGGGGGGGGTAGAGGGGTCAAAATCGAAAAATTCATTGGAGGATAATTTGTCTCGCAAAATGATGGTTTTACAAGGGGTTAGACATCCGATATCATGCTTTGGGGTATGCTCCATGAATGACCCCCCAAAAAGGGGGGTATATGGCGCCCGCGCGTGCGCTTGATCTAACAACCTGTCTTCAAGGTAATTTCCCCCCCGAAAGTTACCCACCTTACAGGGAGCCCTATCCTTGTGGGGGTCCGTAGGGATCGCACAGTGTGCGCCAATTGGGACGCAAGAGCGAACATTTGATTGCGATTCGCAAGCCTGATGGTGACAGCTGAGTTGTACACTGATTGAGTCTGGCCCTGAGGTCAGGATAATGCTGATTATTTCACAAACCTGACGTCATAGCCCCTTTCAGGGAAGAGATCAGGCCACCAACAGCAACAGATTGTAGAGGTAGAAGTAGATCTCCAGGGCGTCCCCCAAGTGGTCCACCATCCCCATCGTCTCGGCTTTGTAGACGTCGCGGCTCACACTGAAGCCGATCATGGCAGTGTACAGGGGCACGCCCACCATCCGGTAGATGAACCGCGGCAGCATAAGGAAGCGCGGGCCCATCGTGGCGAGAAGAGCCACCAGCATCAGCCCCGACGGGCCCGAGCCATTGGCCACGTCGAGGGAAAACGGGAGCAGGAAGCCCCCGCACACCATCATGAGCCCGGACATGCAGCAGGACAGCACCGGGGCCCACTGCATGAGGTCCTCCGGGGGGCGGGTCAGGCTGTACGCCACCATCGCCAGGGAGACCCCGCCCGTGAGCCCCACCCGCATGAGGAGGCGGGCCGGGGCGAAGACGACCAGCGGGGTCAGGGTCATGCCGGTCCCAAGGCAGACGCACTGGTGCGCCAGGACGCGCGTCCAGGGGTTCTCGGTGTACCGATGCCCGTCCCGGTCGGTGGTGGTGATGGGGACGATGAAGGTCACGGCCGCCGACCCCCCAACGACGGCGGCCATGGCGAGCAGGTGCCACCCCGTCCCCATCACTGTGCCCACCCCGAACACTTTGCTGCAGGACAGGGCCGCGGCCCCAGTGGTGGCCACGGACTGCGCGGTCGTCAGCCCCAGACGCCGCGCGTACTTCTTGGTCCCGCGGCCCTTGAACTGGGGGCCCCCCGCCAAGTCCCGGAGCCGCTGCTTGACGGTCTTCGTGTCGGGCAGGTCGGACACGAACTTGTATAGGCCGCTCTTCACTGTCTTGGCACCTGCGGCGGTGAAGTCGGCGAAGTCGCACGCCCGACGCTGCATGGTCTTGGAGTCCGGTAAGGGAAGGTCCCCGAGATCGCACACGCGACCCTTCATGGCACTTGTGTGGACCCTAAACAAAGGACAAGAACTTACTTTCAATGGATCTCTGAGCATATGCAGTCGTGCTGTGGTCTTCTGAACATGGGCATGTGTGCTGTGCAAATTCCTGCGGTTGATCAGCTTGGATGGGTTGTGACCACTTTGGGAGGGCAGTCACGGACAGGCACGGGGCAACAGCTGATTAAAATGCAACCAGCGGTGCAGAGGTCTCCGTTCCGAAAGGTCTGTATGGCTGGTGGCCATGTTGAGATACGTGACCGATTCAAGGAGACCTAGCTGGGAGGTATGATACAGTCTGGATCAGGTACCACGTAGCCACGCAGCTCCTTAAAGGTGGCGCCAAAAGCAGCGGGTGCCCTAGCCAGGCATAATTGTAAAGCCATGGCAACTGACTTCATCAAACTAATTACAATGGAGGGAGGCCGGTATGATCTGTCTGTTCTGTGTTCCCTGTTCCCTTCCCGATTTAAGCCTAAATTTACCCAGGTAACTTTAGTTCCGATTTCTGGAAAAGACCATTTGTGGACCCATGGAGGGTGTTTCAGTGTCCATGCGCGCGCGCACACACACACGCAACCCGGATGCACACCTCCACAAAACACAACTAAGTGCCTGAAACGGCAAGTACTGCCTGGCAAACCTACTCCACCTTTATGGGGGAATGTTTGCGCGGCGCATGCCCGGCGCACTACTTTTGTATGAACAATCCAGACTTTAATACCAGATTTACCCTCCCCAAGAAAAGGCCCCCAAGTAGACCAGAGTGGACTGCATACCCTCCCGACAAAGCACGTTGCATAAGCGAAATAGGTGAATTCAACGTCAAACATGTCACTTCTCATGCGCCTAACAAACACTAATATCCCCACAAGTGTGGGGGTCAATATATTCAGCACAATAATGCTCCTTGCACTCACCATGAACTGTGATCGTGGAGCGCTTTTGGCGCCACAACACAACACAACACAAAGCACACACCTGTGCCTCATCCTCTCCCCCATCTTGTGTGACGTCTGAGTTGCTTTTATCAGTCCATACACAAGGTGGGACATGGTCGCGTGGTTCAGAAAGAGGGTGATGGACCTGCCTCCGAATGCAAAATTGCATAAAATGCACGCACAGACTGGTGCAACTCATCAGGGCCGCCACGCCAAATGTTCCTAACCAAACCCCAATGCCACAACTGCAAGGGGCCACACAAATTTGTGGGGTGTGAATCCATATCCCCAACTCAAGGGGCCACTTGATTTGTGGATTGTTTGGTGTGAATCCGGGGTGAGGCAAAGCAGGGAGGGAATGCAAAATGGTCATGGTGGGGGATGGGCCCAAAAAGATGCCCGGCGCGCTAACACTCACCCTAGTGGCAGTTCTCCAACGAAAGCCGTAAGTCCAGCAGGGCGTTGGCGATAGCCTCACTGCTGTTGCAGTGTCCATGCAGCCAAAATCCTGCTCCAAGGGACGCATTCCACATCCGTGTGTATAGAGACAAACAAAATGGCATGCTGTGTGCTGGTTGTGGCCGCACTGCCCACAGCACCCACTACGAAGCCCCTTCCACCACGAAGTTGAACTGCAGATGTCGTGCACCCCCGACCCCTTGATCCGACCCCTTGATGGGGACCACATGCGTCACAGTGGCCGCCACTTGCAGGTCCCCGCTTCAGGTTGTCAAATCCGCCTTGGGAATCTCCCCATAATTGATCTGCCCCCGGTCTCACCAACCTGCCCTTGAAGTTTTGCTTGGCTGTTGGTCTGCCCGCACTGTCTGTCCTTGCCCCCATGCAACATGTTGGACAAATGCAACAAATGGAACAACTAATGATTTCACCCAGGACCATAAGGACATTATGGCACCATAAGGATGGTTGCGCTAGACCGGTGGTCTTTTCACTTGTACAAAGTAGTGGGCCAAGTGTGTTCACGAAAGTACGCCACCTTATCAGCAATGCTAAAACATTCATCAAATGTGAACAGTCACAGCATGTTGCGGCCTGTTTGTCTGCCACCCCCTAACGAGGCAAAACTAAGTTTAGTGCGAAAAGTTTGGCTGCCCCACTGCCCCCTCTAAGTGGCATTTCTTCTGTCCTGTCATCGTGGGACCCCGGACAGTCACCTGCTAGCGCTTCACAATACCACAACACATGGGGTTCGCCATGCTCTTGTCTGCCTCCTTGCCCATGTGTTGATCTTCAATTTATCGTGTCTTATTATGGTGAGTGGTCTTGGGGAGTGCACACTTCTTCATCTTTCCTTCCCCTTTCTATTTCATATTTCCTACGTACTTTTGGTGCTCCAAGAGCAAGTTGGGAAGCCTATGGGCATGGCACTTTTCTCATTGTGTTCCCTGGCATCAGAGTCAGGTTATCCTCACTGTGTGCTATGTCTGCTACCACAGTCCTCTGCAGGACAATTGCAGAACTGAACAGCTCTGAACCTCCATTCTGAGAGTGATCTCACTTACCACTGGAGCACGCCTTGCCAGCTCATTGTGGTCAGCACCCGAAAGTCAATTCGTCACTCTGGTGCTTGAGTGAGGGCAACGTGCCTGCTAGGCGTGGAAGAGCCGTTTTCCAGACCACACAAGGCGTTATTAAGCAAGTTCGTCTTGGCTTTGACATACCACTCCAGTATTTGTCACAGAAAGGGGTGGTGTCCAAATACCTACAGGCCCTTGCTATGCACATGAAACGCCTATACGCTACGCAATACAGTAATAAATTTGGTTGTGAACTTTCTGAAAGGCCATTTTGTGTTTGCAAGTGCACCACGTCCTGATGAAACCCGGTTTTACGTGTGCCCCCCTCGTCCTGTGCTGCCTCTGCATCCTGAAACAAACTTGAGGTGGATCGGTCACGAAAAAATGATGACCAGTGCAAACGTAAGCAAGACGATGATGATGGGATTGCTTTTGTTCAATTTGGCTCGAAACGAGCATGATGGAGCCATCTCATGGCTCTGCGCCTGGCAACCGGTGCCATTTTATTGGCGCTGGACAGTAAATGCAGTGTGAGTTCTGCATATGTGCGTACCCCCCGCCCCCTTTGCAAACTCCCGGGTTAGCGCGCGACGGTCTCCCGGGTGGGGGGGGGGGAGACGGTCGCCAACTGATGGTCCCCCGGGGGGGGGGGGGAGATTGCAAGGGTATTTCAAGGCAATCTGTGGTACCCTCCACTGATGCAAGCAAAGAGAACACGTGTGAAGCGACTTTCGCGTTGATGCCAATGTGCTTCATCCAACACAAATGTTATCGAGGAAGCAGCCATTCACAGAATTGTTCCTCTACATCTCGGCCAAAGGATTGGTTGATCTGCACTTTGTCACACCCTTGGCTGTATGGGGTGTGATGGTCTCATGGTCTCGTAGTCATCGTCTCACATGGAAGTGACGGTCTCCCGGGGGGGGGGGGGGGAGATTGCAAGGGGTGGGAGTTTGCAGGGGGGGGGGGGGGGGATACACTTGAAATGGCTGACTGGCTGCTCGAATTATCAGACTATGTACAGATGACAAGAAGATGCCCACTATCCGACTCTGCTCACGCCTCCCTGCGCGGCCTTGTTACACAGACCAACCACACTGTCCCGTACTGTTTCACTGAGGCAAAACTCAGATTTAGTGCTAAACTTTAGTTTTGCATGTGCCCCCCCCCCCTCGTCCTCCTGATGTTCTTAGAGGCGCGTTGTTTGCGCGCACCCTGAGACGACACAAACCCGTGGCACTACCGCAGTGCCCGGTGCACGATGACCTGCACGCCTGGAAACCCAGACATGTGGCGACAAGTGGCCGGACAGTAACCGGAATCGTCTAGTTCGATGGTTCTACAAATTGCGGAAACAACACTTCTTGTTGTTCTGAGCAGGGCGTTGTTGTTGCAGGGTGTGTGTGCCATAAATGCTGTTGTTGTAGGGGGGCGGGGGGGTAAGCATCTACGACCATGTTGCATCAGAGGCAGGCCACAGGACGGGAGCGTCAGAGAGGTCACAGGACGGAAGGAGACAGCGAGAGAACCAGAACCCCACCCCCTCGAAATATGCGTGTCGTGCACGAGTACTGCACTATGCGATGAAGGCTTCACGTGCGTCAATGCCTGTGATCATTTGTATCCACAAACTCCACCCCTCCACGCCTTCCCATACCATGGCAGATGCCCCCCGATGGTGGAACCTACCGTGTGAGCCCCACAACTACAGCAACACCCCGGTATCCATTAATGGTTGGCATTGCGGTTGGCAGCATTGGAGCAGTCAAGGGGTGGTGACGTGGACATGTCCTGTGATTGCGGGGACCTGTTCAAGTTGCTGACGTGCAGGACTGGTTCAAGCCACCGGGCACAGGGAAAGCCCCGGCCTCGCCCGTGCCGGTGTAAGATATCGAACCCCGCCCTCTACCCTTCGCATGCGAAGGGTGCCATCAAGGCTGGGTGAGTATATCGGTTGGTACTTCTGAGTGAACGCACTTGTTCACCTCTTCAAGAGGGCATCCTCCGCGTGGCTAACCTCAGCAGCCGGGGAAAATTGTTTTCAGTAGGTGAGAGTGGGACAGTTGTTCCTCTGCTCACAAGTGCGGCCTCTGCCCCTTGGCGTCCTTCCCACGCCGGCGCAAGCCATGCTCCATGCGAAATCTTTCCCAAGACAGCGGCGCATGCGGGGAAAGGAGGATGCACGGAGGACCGGGGATGGGATACGGGAGGGACTCGCATGGCACGGGAGGGCGCCCTCACCATACATATACATCGGTGCTCTCCCGGGCACGTGCAACACTAGTCGAGCCCCGACCGTTGGAGGGCATTAAAAAACGGGACGACAATCCCTCGATGATATATAACTTCCAATAGAACCAAATACGAGGCACACGCCTCACCGCAATTGCTGATTGGGCCGTTCCTGCGTAGGGCTTGTTTGCCGCCTTGCCTTGATCCGGTGCCACAGGCCGTGGGGCACAGCCATATCCAGGGCTGTACGGCACCTGATGGGGAATAGTTCCGATGTACCGTCACTTGAAATACCCATTTGTTGTACAAATTCTTTCGTTGCGATCAACGCGCTCCCTAATTTAAAAAACAGAAAGAAAGAAAGAAAGTGGGAGGACCATATACTCAGTTTGATTCAGGTGGTAACCGGCGGGCTGGAGGGTAACCGAAGGCGGGTCAGTTGTTTTGGGTGCTCCCTAAGGGCGAAAGGAAAAAAAACGGGAGAGAAAGGAGCGCCCTGGTTCCGACCCAACCACAAAAGAGTGGGGACAAAATCCCTCACCTGCTTGGCCACAATTGTGGCCCTAGACGATGCAGATCTTCACCCAACTGCTGCAGACCGCGAAGAGCATGCTATCCTGTAGCCTCCCCTGCCCCACACTGAATTCCCCCTGGGATTCACTTCCGCTTGCTTTTTTTGTTAGGCAGTTATAGCCTCGTCGCAATTTTTGTGACCAGCTGTGTGTGGTGTTGGCAGGGAATGGATGCAACAGTATTTAAGACTGAACTCCTCCGCATGCATCTGCCCGAACCTGGGCAGACTCATGGTCTGTTGACGTAACGCCTCACGATGGAATCCCTCTGCATCGACCGGTTGTGGAGGCTGTAGACGGTGAACTGGAACACCCACATCCCAAGAATCATGTTGAGTACCATGCGATTGTACGGGCGTCGCCCCTGCGTCGCCTTCCTGCCCCCGTGCGACGCCCCCGCGAAAAGGCTTCGAAGCGCCCCCTTGTTCCGCTCTCGCTCGCAGGCCTCCTCCCAAATGCGCTGCGAGTAGTCCCCGTACGCCTCGTACTTCCCCTGCGCGGGCTTGTACGTGTCGTTCACCGACCATCTCTTGTGGGTCGAGCTCGCGTAGTGCGAGGGTTCGTGCACGTCTGTTCCGGGGGACGGACCACCGACGTCACGGGTGGGCGCAGTGTTCGTGAGGGTCTCGTAAGCGTTGAGGATCTCGAGCCACCGGTGGTGGTCTCCGCCGTGGTCCGGATGGCAACTCTTGGCAAGCGTCAAATAGCGGTCCTTGGCTGCTGCTCTAGACGCCCCGTGAGGCAACCCCAGGACGTGGTACGGGTCCATCGATCGCAAATGGCATTACGGGGCCATAGAAAAATCAACCTGAACGGAGCGACAGGTGACGGGCTTCTTCTCGGCGACATCTTGCCCATGTTCTACGTGCCCCACTTCAAGAGGGCCCCCGTCACCCTGGTCTAGGCAACGCTCGGATCCCGGAGAACGATCGTGGATGTCAGCTGTGATGGGACAGCTTTGGTACCCCGACCCCCCCATGTCCAGCCCCCCCCCAGGGTACACGGTTCCCCCCCACCCCGGGGGGAACCGTCACCAAGTGACGGTTCCCCCCCTGGGGGGGGGGGAACCGTACACCACTCCCAACCAGCCAATTCTAGTATAACCCAACTAAAAATTTTCTTCGGCGCCTTCGGCGCCTGTGATTTCCCATTGATTTCTTATTGTTCATGGGCCAAGTGACGGTTCCCCCCCTGGGGGGGGGGGATGGACACGGGGGGGGGATGGACATGGGGGGGTCGGGGTACTACTATTTGTGACTGTGCAGCGTGGGGTCCTGGGCAACAAGGCTGATCACCAATGAACTTCAACCGAGGGTCTAAATCGGGTCAACATCAAAGATGTGACACACCAATACAATGGGAACAGAAGCACCTTCGCAGTGCAAGGAATTCCCAGCTCGGTCTGTCTTGCTTGGACAAGGCGCAGCTTGCACCAGGGCGCAAATAGGACGGAACGCCGGAACGCTTTGTCACCCTTTTCAAAGGCCCTGAGGCTGTCCACCAGTCAGCTCACTTCTTAGAGCCAAAAGAGAACATAGTGGCCTCTTGTTGTGGCCAGTTGTGGCCAACTAATGGCGGTCATGGGCCACTGGCTACGGTTGTGGGCTAACCCACTGCAATTGCACTGGATGTTTTTTCAAGAAATCCAAAAAGGAAAAAAAGCGCCATCCCATCCGCCAAAAAACACCCTGAGGTCAGCTTGCACTGGCCGCAACTGCCATTCCACAACTTTCATGGACTGCTAACACCCATACCCACATTCCCACTTCCGTCTGTTTGGAAGCAGCATGCCATGACAGCGGGACATAATTGTGGATGTGGCCAACGTTGTTGGCATTACTGGCGCCACTAATGTGAGGGTCTGTTGGACCAGACGTGCCGTCCCTGCCCCTTCTTCACTGCCCAACTGCCTTTCTCACTGGATTAGCTCTGCATCACATCCCTTAGAGTCTCTTCCAGGCCAGGCATACATGCTGGTCTGCTCGCAGGGGTACCTGCTTCCACACCATGTTCACCTTGTGGCTACCAGGGTGGGGGCGTGCGGGGGAAAGTGCGATTCACCCCAATATACCGCGGTTAACTTGGTATTTTTTGCTTTGATTTCCCCCATTCCCACCAATGCGGTCTGGCATTCTTGAAACACACCTCAGACCTCTGCTTCTGCCGGTTGGCCACAACCGCGGCTGCAAATCTGCTTGCCTTGTAAATCTGATGGTGTTGGACACATCGCTCAAAAGGAGTGCCCCATTTAGGTTGTCTTTGGGACCCCAGGGCCATACGTTTACAGAATGCCTAGAGCTGCGTTTGGAGTGCCTATGCCAGCAGAAAACAGGCATCATCCACCCACAAGGCTCTCAGGCCCCTCAAGGTCCGGCGTTTTTTACTACAAGAGTGGTTTCCAATGAAGCCAAACTGTGTTGCTTGACACCCTTTCGGTCTGCAAAGCCACGACCAACCATGCAGCCTGCGTGTTGCCACTTGCCGCAGTTCGCCAATGACCCACCATGGGATCCAACATGCACACGTGTTCCTATGGTGACTTGGAACCCCTAGCCAGACTGGTGAACAGAAGCCCACATGCACCTGACGTGAACCCCTGGGATGTACCCTCCCCTCCCGTGCCCAGAAACCAGCAATGTTTGACCGCGGAACCAGGGGGACAGTTCTTGCGCACGCTTTCCCCCCAAAATTCGACCGCGGAACCAGGGGTTGGTTCTTGCGCATGACCATGGGCAGCCCCGCCCTCTGCCTGCCCAGGCACCCAGCCATCAGACAGGACCTGTTTAACTAAGAAAGGATGGTTCGCCAAAAATGAAAAAATAAAAGAGGTGCTATCAGTGGCCCCCTGTGTTTAAGTGACTTTTGTTTGTTTCCTTGTCAGGAGCTGGTTGCTTTGGGCAAGGGGTCGAGAGCAGGGGGGAGGGGTTTAAGGGGTATGTGCGCCTGTGACTGACTGATAGGGTCCCCCCATGATGGGGGGACCCCTAGCAACACACATGAAATGTTGTCTTGCACACCTGAATAGCTGTCCTGCATCCACCAGAACCATGAAAAACCCAATACCGTGGTAAAAAAAAGTGGTGCGAGAATTTGACCGCGGAACCAGGGGGCGGTTCTTGCGCAAGGCGGTTCCTGGGCAGGGGGGGGGGGGTAGGTGTACAAGGGGCAGCACCTGCTGGTGACAAGGGACAGAAAATGGGCTAAAGGCGGAGCCTTGAACACGATGCGACAAAACACAAACATGGATACCATGTATCCTGCTGCTGCCGTATTTGTGTATACGACAAAGGAAACAAAAAGCAAACTATCATGTATCCTGCTACTACTGTGTTTGTATCTTTGGCAAAAAATGATGCTATTGTATCAGGGCTATACATTTACCCCCCCCCCCTTGTCCGTCACCGGCTAGTTCCAAGAGAAAACCTATCAGTGTCATACAGGACCACAACTGTGAGACATCCTTGTCAGAGCTCATGTACACCTCCTTTTTCCTGACCCAGTGCAATCCTCAGACCTCTGAAAATGTTCTCTCAAGGCACTGTGGTGTGCTATGTCCATTCTGCGAAGGGGGTATTTGGTAAAACTTGGGACCAGACGAGGTAACACTTAGTAAAAACAATTTTTAAAAAATTTTTTCAAAATATTTTGAAAAGTTATATTTACTAAGTTTTACCTCAGTCTACTAAGTCCCCCCCCCGGCTGCCGTTTTAAACAAGGTAGTCAACACTTCAATGGTAGGTGGTACTTTTGTTTAAGGGCACAAGGCCCCCGAGTCGATTCTCGGCCACTTGTGTTAGTGGCACCCCACTGAGGCCAAACCATCATGCACAGCAATTAGTTGGCACTCGGCCAACATAAAAAAATATAATTGGGGTCGGGCAGTAGAAACAAAATCAGGCTCAAGAAAAGAGTCCTGACAGGGCCATGGCCAACATCTATGGGAACTACTTACAAGTAGTTACAAAAGACACGCTAGAAAATCAAGTTGGCCTTGGTATCTGCATGGCGCGGTTTGCCTCGCACTGTGGGAGGATTATTGGTGCACATCCCAAGCAGAGCGTTTTTCAACTCACCTTGCAGCTTGGTGCAAAATGCTTGGTCATTTCTGAGTTGACCATCAGCATTTTGGGGATATTGAGGAGGCACTACATACCACTTGCGACAGATCCACACACCACGACGGGTGTTAACAGCAGAAGCAACGACAACAATAGGCACACTAGGGGGGAATCTTTGCACTGCGCGCTACTTTTAGACTATGTTCCCCCCGAAGAGCCCCCAAGCACACCCCTTGGAAACGCCCTTAGAATTAGGTGACCCAAACTGCCCCAGCTCAAGAAAGTTGCAAACTACCTTCCCTTCACATAACACACATCATGCACAACCGGAAAAGCCATGAACAGCGCATTGGTCGCCACCCTCAAGAACACACAATTGTCTCTCTGTTCCATTGTCAACTAAGTACACATTGAGAATACGCAACTTGTGTGCACAACATGACACAGTTGCAGAATCAAAGAAAAGTCACATTGTCACATGTGTGTGTGTCAATGCAATCCGTACAATATTGCAGTTCACACTTGTCACACATGGACATCTTTTCAGGGTCAGACTTGGTGCAACAAAGGGCACAAACATCCCCATCATCACCCACAACATCCTCATCATCATTGTCCTCCTGTGTAGGTGCAGTCCATACATGTGCAGGTACGTGTTCCCACGGACCATATGGAGGGTACCGTACCTGTCTTCAAATCAAAAATTGTTGCAAATGCAAGAGTACACGCACGTACTCATGCAACTCCCTACCGGATCCCCTCCATATGTTCCTTACGATATCCCAGTGCCACATGCGTGCAAACAAGTGCTCAATGCGTGCCCTATAGAAACCGTGAACATCATTGTACTCCTTTTGCCGCTCGGTCAACGTCTTTCGACCGATAAATGGCCATGCCACGTGGAGGCGCCCCTTGTATGCACCATCCATGGAGCCAATCTCTTAATCCTCAATAGCACCGGAAGGTTGGGGCCCAAAAGAGGGCGGAAATGCTACGTCACCCCTGCATTCTCGGGGGTCCCCAAACAATGGGGGACAAAATCAGAAGTCAAAACGTACGCTAGGGGTCACGATGATGCTCCTAGTATCAAAGCGTGGATTCAAAGATTGTCCCGGTTTCCTCAATAGCACCGGAAGGTTGGGGCCCAAAAGAGGGCGGAAATGCTACGTCACCCCTGCATTCTCGGGGGTCCCCAAACAACGGGGGACAAAATCAGAAGTCAAAACGTATGCTAGGGGTCACGATGATGCTCCTAGTATCAAAGCGTGGATTCAAAGATTGTCCCGGTTTCCTCAATAGCACCGGAAGGTTGGGGCCCAAAAGAGGGCGGAAATGCTACGTCACCCCTGCATTCTCGGGGGTCCTCAACAAAGGGGAACAAAATCAGAAGTCAAAACCTACGCTAGGGGTCACCATGATGCACCACGCAACAAAGCGTGGATTCAAAGATTGTCCCGGTTTCCTGGATAGCACCGGAAGGTTGGGGCCCAAAAGAGGGCGGAAATGCTACATCACCCTTGCATTCTCGGGGGTCCCCAACAAAGGGGGACAAAATCAGAACTCAAAACCTCCGCTACGGGTCACCATGATGCCTCTAGGGGCCCCTAGTATCTCAAAGTATGGGTCTCTAGTACGGCCACACGCCCAAATAGTTGCACTGTGCGCACACTGCGCTTGAGGCGCCCCCTAGGACGGGTGTCAACAGCAAAAGCAGCAACAACAGCAAAAGCAACAGCAACAACAGCAAGGTTGGCCGTCCAGCATTGGCGCAACCCAACATCAATCTCCGATTGACACAACATGGACGCATGCAAGGCACAATGAAGAACCTTACATTCGTGGCACGCAATGTGAGGTGTGCCATCACAAGAAAAGCATGTGTGAACGGGGTCCACAGATTTGGGTTCGGGGTACATCTAGCCGGTCACACATTGGGTCAAACTTAAGGCAAAGGTATTCGCGAGTTGGGGCAATCAACAACAAGCGGAGCACCTAATGCCAATTGCTCAATTATACACGTGCGCTACAATTAGGGGCGGTGCGAAAGACATATCTTTGGACGGCGCTTCCAAAGTGCGCTTTGCCCGCGTTCTAACCAACTGTTTTCGGCGTTGTGCACTAGCACATGAGGCATTCCACAAAGAGTCACGGACAACCCATGCCACATCTACTGTGTCCCAATCCACACTGAGAGCGGTTTGGGCAGCCCACCGGTAATACACCACAATCTGAGCACAATCTGTGACATAGCTCTCAGTGATGAGGTCCCTGAAATGGCGTGCCTCAAACTCAAATTGTTGCGGCGACAAACCTGGAATTGTGACATGTAGTGGCGGCCTCCAATCGTTGCCAAGCAATGCCTCTACCTCTGACAAGGATGGGCGAAACGAGCCTTGGCTATCACTAAGTGCTTTGCACACATCAGCCAGGATTTGTTATGCACTAGGGCACCCAGTAGGAGATGTTGAGTGCTCACGAGATGGTGCGGCGACAACGATTCCGGGCGGAATGGAACTAGGTGGGACGGGGTCCAGTGGGGGACTCGATGCCTCGGCCACAGAGTTGCTGCTTCCATCCACATTCATAGAGGGGGTTGGGTGCCCTTGGTACACGCTAGAAGACCCAATCTCGTTCTAGCCTAGAATGTACCTGCGGCTCACTTGGAAATGTGAAGTTGGGGCTCATTTGGGGCTAAAACGGCTCATTTGGGGCTAAGTGGTGTTTTTCAAGGGGTTTAATGTGAAAAGTTGTGGCTTTCGGGGGTGGGTTGGGGTTTTGGAATGTCCCCAAAGGGATACCAATCCCTAGGCCAAGAGGATTTCACCGGGGGGGTTTCTTTTTTTGGACGGCTCAGTCGGGCGCTCAGTCAACTGAGCCGTCGCCAAAAAAAGTACCCCCCCCCTTGAACCTTGACCAAGTGGGTATCTAAAACTTCTAAAAACATTAAATGCACATTACCTAGCATGCAAAACGCACAACAAACAAGCACAAAGACATCGCAATGCACAACTGAGCCCCAAATGAGCCCCAACTTCACATTTCCACTTAGCCACCAGTGAGCCGCAGGTACAAACCGGCTAGAGCGGCTAGAACGAAAAAAAGAGGGGGATTACTCGCAGGGGGGGGGGGGTTTGAGGTGTCTAACATGGACCCCCCTATCCGTACTCGGGGGCCCATACTTTTTTTTTTTCACCATTTCATTGTTTTCACCTGATTTTGGAGGCCAAAAAATTTTCGTTCTAGCGGCGTTCTAGCGATGTTCTAGCGAGCGCCGCTAGAACGCCGCTAGAACGGTTCGCTAGAACGCCGCTAGAACAATATATATGAATGCCCCGCCACTCCTCAAAGAGAAGCTGCCCCGGCTACCATGGCCAGCCGTGGCCAATCACAGGGTCCCGATGCTGGACCCGACTCACGAAGCGCCGGGTTCCCCCCCCCCACCCCCCAGTTAGCCCGGTTAGCCACCAACCGCACCCCATAGGTCACTTGGAAGGTCACTTGGCGGGCCGGCGCCGGGTCACTTGGTGGTGGGTTAGCCCGATTAGCCCGGTTAGCCCAATTAGCCCCCCTGTCCCCCCAGGCCCCCATTCGCGAGCCGCGACACGCAGGTTACCCCTCCTGTGTGGTGGGGGGTTGCCGGGGCTCATCCTTGCTCCCGGCACCCCCCTTCTCACCCCCCGTGTCCCCTTCCTTCTCACCCCCCTTGTCACCCCCCACCTCACCCCCCTTGTCACCCCCCTCCCCCTTGTCACCACCCTTGTCCCCCTCGTCATCCCCGTCGTCCCCGTCGTCCACCGCCCCCAAGGCCTCCCGGAGGTGGGCCTCCGCCTCCTCCCGGGTGCGGAAGAGAAGCTCCCCTGGCACCCAGAAGGTGCCCCCCTCTTTCTCCCGCTTCCTCTTCTTCCCCTTCTTCCCCTTCTTCCCCCCCTCCCCATTGGACCCCTGCGACACCACCCACCACTCCCCCGGGTCCAACTCCTCATCCCAAACCCCCAACACCGTCACTTGGCTGACGGTCCCCCCATTGCCCCCCTCCGCCCAAGGGACATACCGGGTATCCCCCACACCCGGCACATTCCCATAGGGCCCCAGCCCCTATCTTGCAAGGGGGGGGCTTGGGGTTTGGGGGGGGGGCTTTGCCCTTGCCCTTGCCCTGGGGCTTGGCCTTGGCCTTGGGTTTGCTCTGCTGGGCTTGGGGGGGGGGCGTCTTCCTCGCTACTCTCGAAGCGGGGTTTTTTCTTGGGGGCCTTGGGGGGGGTGTCCCTCCCCCGCTGCTGGTGCTGCTAGTGCTGCTGTTGCTGCTGCTGCTCTGCTGTTGCTGCTGCTGCTGCTGCTGCTGCTGCTGGTCTCCTCCGCCCGACCCTGCAACCTCCCCCAACCCTTGCGCTGCGGGTCCATGCCCCCCGCAATCCTGCCCGCTTCCCACCTACCCAAACCCTCCAGCACCGAGAGGGCCAAATTGGGGTCCGTCCCCATCATCCGGCCCAACTCGGTGACCCCCACGAGGCGCGTCCGGCCTCCGCCATCGCGCCACTCCACGTGCACCCCGAGGGGTCGGCTCCACACGTCTGCACACTGACAACCTGAGGACAGAAACATAATGCAGGTGCGTCTAGCGGCGTTCTAGGCAACTGTTCTAGCGGCGTTCTAGCGACGTTCTAGGAGTGGCGGCACGGCGGTGGCTAGATCAACGCTAGAACGCAATCAACATACCGTGCCTTGGCGGAGATCCCGGTGGCCTTGGGCAACACCGTGGCAACGGGCTCATCCAATTGCACCGGGGCGACCAACTCCTTCCAACGGGCTTGGAAAGCCTGCTCGGTACAAATTGGACGGGAGTAAGGGCCACCGGGGACGGTGCGGTGATACTCCAACTTACGGAGCGTGTAGAGCTCTGAGAGGGTCCTCCACGAGGACTTGGGGGCCCTCATGTTGAGCACTAGTTCACACATGGCGGTGGGGGGGAGAAGGGAGGCGGTGTATGCCTCAACGGCGGCCTTGCATGCCTCACCCGTGGTATGGGTAGAAGTGGCGGAGTTCACATATTGGACGGCGTTGTTGAATTGCCGCCGTGCTAGGGGGCATGATAGCGCCCACGTGGCCAAGTAATGGCCCACCCGCTCATCCTTGAGGTTGAAGCCCCACTCAACCCCCGTAGTGCCTTAGACAAGAGGGAAGTATCCTTCCCGGTTGAGGAGGGAGCAAGGGGGGAAGTGGTGGGGCGTTTCATTGCAAAGAAATGTGCAATATCTAAGCGCGAGAGAAAGAAGCATGGAGCAATGAACTACGGACAATAGCAAGCATGCACGCGGGAACAATGAAGAAATTGGGATATGTGGGTAGACATTATATCGTTCTAGTATTGATCTAATCTAGGCTAGAACGATCTAGCTAGAGTGTTCTAGGCTAGATCAAGATTGGGTCTTCTAGCGTGTACCAAGGGCGCAAGATGCTTTCCACATACCTCCTTCTCCCACTTTTGAGGCACCCATTTCACCTCATCCCTATCCTTGGACCGTCGGGCCAGACACTGCACACTCATTATGATCCTCAAAATTTCTAAGGAGCATTGCAAACATGAATGTTGTTTGATGTTTATAAGGTGTGTAATGATGCAATGCATTTTGACTGTCGGTCCCCCACATGGACTGCACCTTGGCATGTGTCTGCGACTCTTTACCCATGAGTGATGAGTAAGCTCCTTCATCAGCTCAAGGGTAGAGGTTCACAAACAATAAGGAAAACGGCAGTGCATGCGTATTCCAAGGGTATCATCCATGCCCACGAAACACTCATTGTGGCCGATTTCTCCGTGCATGCCTCGGTGCCTTCCGCACAGCTAAGCTTGGAGGACACCGTTGTAAACACGAAGGGGAAAAGAAAAAAGGGGGGGGACAAAATCAGAAATGGCCCACAAGTGGTGCCAGTGGCTACATAACCCCTGCCAAGTCCACGGCAGCCCAACACATCGCCTAGCGTAGATTGAGAGCCCCTAACCCCAACTCGAGGGGCCACGCTACAAAGCGTGGATTGGGAGTCCCTACCCCAACTCAAGGGGCCACACAACAAAGCGTGGATTGGGAGTCCCTACCCCCAACTCAATGGGCCACACAACAAAGCGTGGATTTTGAGTCTCTAACCCCAACTCAAGGGGCTACGCAACAAAGCGTGGATTGGGAGTCCCTAACCCCAACTCGAGGGGCCACGCAACAAAGCGTGGATTGCGAGTCCCTACCCCCAACTCAAGGGGCCACGCAAGAAAGCGTGGATTGGGAGTCTCTAACCCCAACTCGAGGGGCCACGCAAGAAAGCGTGGATTGTGAGTCCCTAACCCCAACTCAAGGGGCCACACAAGAAAGCGTGGATTGTGAGTCCCTAACCCCAACTCAAGGGGCCACGCAACAAAGCATGGATTGAGAGTCCCTAACCCCAACTCGAGGGGCCACGCAGCAAAGCATGGATTGTGAGTCCCTAACCCCAACTCGAGGGGCCACGCAACAAAGCGTGGATTGGGAGTCCCTACCCCCAACTCAATGGGCCACACAACAAGATGTGGATTGTGAGTCTCTAACCCCAACTCGAGGGGCCACACAAGAAAGCATGGATTGGGTGTCCCTAACCCCAACTCAAGGGGCCACACAACAAAGCGTGGATTGTGAGTCCCTAACCCCAACCCAAGGGGCCACACAACAAAGCGTGTGCTGAGAGTCCCTAACCCCAACTCAAGGGGCCACGCAACAAAGCGTGGATTGTGAGTCCCTAGCCCCAACTCGAGGGGCCACGCAACAAAGCGTGGATTGTGAGTCACTAACCCCAACTCAAGGGGCCACACAACAAAGCGTGGATTTCAGAGTGGTGGGACAATATCAGAAATAGCCCACAAGTGGGCCCAGTGGCAGTCACAAGTGGGAAAACTTATTTTTTGGGGTAGTAATTTACTTATTAAAAAAAAGTTTTGTTTTCTACTAAGTAATTTACTTAGTAGAAATCAATTTATTCTACTAAGTAATTTACTTAGTAGAAAAAAAATTTACCAAGTACATTAGTTAGTAAAAAAACCCAGCCCCAGAGGAAAAACTTAGTAAATAAATATTTTTTACTAAGTTTTGAAACTTGGTAAAACTAAACTTTTTAAAATAATTTTTTTACTAAGTTTTACCACGGACCCCTGCGAAGCAGCCTGTGCTGGCTGTCGTCCAAGCCCCTTCTCCCCATGGTGAACAGTACAGAAGCATCTTGCACAAGCGTGGTACTACTGGAGTCGTACACGACTGCAATCACCTGACAGCAGTGCGTGCCAGCGGTTAAAGACCAGATTGTGTATCATGGAAGCGTTGCATGACAAGATAGGCAAAGCTGTGGCAGATTCAGGTTCGGGTACACAGGATAAATGGAGAAAGCAATGGTGAAGCGCAAATGCTCATGTATCCCTAAAATTGGTGCGATTAAATAGGTACCAATCCTCAAAACTTGGCTATCAGCTGCGCCCCAATCTCTGGGTGGAATTATTACAACAGCTGAAACATTAGAGGTGCCCACCTCCTTCTGTATCCACAGACGGTTTTCCATCCCCAGAGCCCCAGGTCAGTGTTGCGGACAGTCTCAGATCAAGGAGAGTAGCAGTTGTGTGATGGACCGGCTTCAAAGGGACTGCGGGCACGTCATCCTTCCGGCGCTGGTGAGAAGAGGAAGAAGAAAAGCAGAATCACTCAGATTTGTTTCGGACAGCTCTTGCAGGTGCAAAGGTGTGGAACCACCCAACAGTACCACCGCCATTGACAGTAGAAGCACCGACAGTTCTCCCCATTTTTCCAGGGCGTGTGTCCCAAATTTCCGGCACACATACCAATCCCACCACTTTTTGACAACCTACTCACAGATACTCGCCAACAGACTGGGAAGCCACAGAAAAGTTGGTGCACTTAAGTGCCTGCACTCTGTATCACAACTCTCCCCAACTCAATGTATGATTTTTTGTCCCATGGAGTGGCATCGGCTAATCACATTGCGGTCTCACAATGTCCAGTGTGAAGCAGTGCAAAACCATTCCAACACTGCCGCTTGAGCACCCCACCAAAGCACATGTCACCACAGCACCGTGCCATTGGGCCCCAAATGGGGCGAAAACTAGTGCCCATGTAGACCGACATACAAAAAAAATTGCACGGTGTGCGCAGGGTGCGTGCAAATCAGCCTCAACGTCCACTTCTGCGCCTTTAATGCACCCTCTATGCACCCTCCACGCACGCTCCATTCGGCCCCTATGCGCCACCCACACGCCCTCCATGCGCCCTCTCATGTGCCAGTCACATGGCACAACAGCGGAAGCTGCCGGTCAGATGGTGGGGATGGAACGCAGGTCAGATGGGGCCAGGCTGGTGGCTTCAGGACGGTACGGTCAGAAGGAAGGGGTCAGGTTGTGGAGGATATGGCAGGGATGCATTAGAAGAGAGGAGGCATTTGCCTTTTCAAGTCCTGGACGCTAGTGCGATTGAGGGGATCAGGGGGTTAGCGGGTGAGAGCTCATCTATATACAGCTGTATACAGATATATAAGGCCCTTACCCCCCCCGCCCCCCCAGCGTATCGCGGCGCGACGGAAGGACCCGGGCCTCCGTCCTATGTGGGATCCTCTGAGGAGCGACCCTGCCCAGAACTCGGGCTGTGCGCTCCCCCATCCGCGCCCGCAGGTGCAGGTGCGGCTGTGGGGGGTTGGGCGCCCCCCCCTCCTGATGACTGCAGAAGAGAGGAGGGGAGGTGGAGGGGGTCCGGAACCCAAATGGTTGTGCACCAAAAATGGCCCAAATAAATTTTTCTTCAGCAAATTTCACTTTTCCCACTATGAAGCCTGGGTCTTGCGGGGGAGGGGGGGGTGGCCCCCCCTCCTTGTACGGTTGTCAGCCATTCTGGTACATCCCTGGGGTGGGGATGACAGGGTGTACTAGGGGCTACGGTTACGTGGGCCCGGATCAATGGCAGGGCTGTGCTCCACCCCACCCCACCCCACCCCACCCCCGACGGGGTAATCGATGCCTTGGCCACCCTGAAGCATCATTCTGGGCAGGCCTCTGCGACGAGCGTGTCGGTGCCTGCATGGAGTCCACCCCGTCCGCCGTCCGGATCAGTGCCGATATCCGCTGCTCGGCATGCCCTGGGTCGTTGCATGCACAGAGTGCAGCGAGGGCACGCGTACGCATCCGCCTTGAGCCTGTGGTGCTGTGCTTGACGTGATCAGTTCACGAGTCAACAGGTGCCACAGCGTATCGGGGGGCGGGTCTCAGGTCAGTTTGGCGGGGCTAGGCCTGTGCGCGGTGGGCAACGGGGCGGTGGGTCCAAAAGTCTCAAGTGTCGCTCTCCAGCAAGGGCCTCGCCTGGAACATGCGCTGGTTTGGCGCAGCTCACTTGGCGCGTTTCAAAGACCGCACTGCCCACTGCACAGAGACCCTGCGCCACCCTCCCCCCCCCGTCGTCCAATATCGGGTGTTGGCTGAGGACATGCGACGGCATAGAGTACAGGGGGAATGGACAGTAGAGGGCAAAAGAATGGAAATACGGGAACCGGCTATTGCAGTGCGAGAGGCGCATCCAGAGGACGTGCCTCGCTTTGCTAAGCACCAGGACGTCCGGATGCGAGGGAGCACTGCCCCGAAGGGCCCTGCCCGCCCTGCCAATCCATGCGCTGCACGGACGGCCTGAGGACGGCGCACAACCAACGCACACGACCAGGGCACCCTCGTTGTCGCCCGCCATACACGACACGAGCACAGGCGCACATCATCCACAGCGCCAGGTCAGCTCAAAAACAATGTGTTGGGCAAAGAGGCCAAAATGGAAGACAAAGGGTCAAAGGTCATAGCAAACATAGTGTCTTCCGACTTGTCTCAGCCCGTGTGCGTCGGGGGAGTTGGGGGGGGGATTGTACTGTTCCCGCGCATTGCCGGTCTCGAGGTTGAGTGCACAAGGCTGCACGAACGTTTGCTGAAGACGCCCTTCAGCAGCAGCAACAGTACACCGAGGGCTACAAGTTGAGCCGGGAGCATGAGGCGCAGCGGCAACAGGCTCGAGCTCTGGAGGTGCAACGGCCACCGCTCTGAAGACCTGTGCCCCGCGCTGTGGCGCCATCACAATGCAACGGACTGGCCTTGACAGGCCATACGGCAGACACAAGCATCCCAGCGTGTCCATTCCGGGTGTAAGGGATCCCACCAGCACTGCGGGGGAGACTGAAGGTCCTACTCGTCACTCCACAGATCTTGGCCAAGTTGTTCATGCACTGCGTGGGCACTGCATGGGCACTGCGTGCACCTGCCGGGAAACTCACCCAAGATCACCTGCCACCTGTCTGCTAGCACAGCGAAGCAGCAAAGCCCACAAGATGACAACCAACACATGAGGTGGCACATGGGGCCAAGGGCCACACGAGGGGTAGCGAACCTGGCGCCGAATATGAAACTGGGTGAGGTACAACAAGATGCGAATAGATTTGTGAAGGGTGGTCCCATTGCCCCCTCCAAATATTGCCACTTACTCAAGAACATCACGGATCAGGCCCAAAATCCCCTAGACGGTGGGCCCCGGGGTAGGAACTGTGGGTGCTTGGGTGGGCCAGAAGGCCGAATCTCCGCGCCGCGCGCGTGCCGCGTCAGGTGCTCCCCCAAGGGGCCAAAACTAGGGTTCGAGTATTTGCAGACATACAAAACTTTGCACTGCATGCGCACTGCATGCGCACTGCGTGTGCACTGCGTGCACGGCATTTCCCTTGAAGAGTCACGAGCGCTGGAGGCGTACCGTGGGGGGATTTCGAGGCGGGGGACACGTCATTTGACAAGTTATACCTGGTCCCATGGGCCTTCAGATACAGTGGGCCCACTTTCTGGAGCCTGTTGCACTAGTCTCCCGCCCAACCCCCCCAAACCCCAAACCTCTCGTCCACCCCCGTCCCACATCGACATCTCGCATCCATCCAGTCCACCCCATCCAACCTCCATCCCACCTCCATCCCACCTCCAATCAACCTTCAGCCCACCTCCAGCCCACCTTCAGTTCACCTCCAGTCACTCCCAGTCACCCCCGGTCCGCCTCCACCTTCATTCAGCGGTGCACCGCCATCCGGAAACATAAACGGCCCCTCAGTAATAGGGGGTGCGGGGGTTGCCCAAGGGGTTGGGGCGGTACTTGTACGCCAGCATCATCCGCTTCTGGTACAGGGTGAACTCGTCGTCCCCCTCCTGCGGGTCGTGGGTCGCGCCGCGCTGCGCCCCCAGCCCTGCTTTGTCCGGCACCGCCGGCCCGGCCGACTGAGCCACGGGCATTGCATGGGGGCTCTTGTTGAGGACGGCGTTGGACTTCTGGAGGAACTCCGCCATCACGTCCTGAGGGATGAAGTCCTGAAGGTGGTGGCCGCTGGGGCCCACGATCTGGGGCTCGGCCCCGGGTTCCTCCGGCTCTGGCTCCGTTTTCGACTGCAGTTGCAGGAGTGACACAGGGGCGAAAGGGCGGCGACAAGGCACCAGGGATGACTATAATCCCCCCCCCCCCCCCCCAAATGACGAAATGACGATTACGAAATGCCGGCCAACCAAAGTACAGTGCAGTGCACAGCCCTGGGTCCCTCCTCTCTGAGACACAAGATGAAGCACTGGACGTAGATCATTGCTGCAACCCAAAAAAACAATGTGAACAGTGTCTTACACGTTCTTTTTGACGCATTTTCCCAAAATGCGTTCCATTTCAGCCTCATCCTCAGACCTGGATGAGTCACTTGACGAACTGGAGGACTGGCTGCTGCTAGAAGAAGAATATGCATCAGGAGGGGCACGAGGCCTGAACATCTCCTCCAAAGCATTGTCATCACAACTCGGAAAAGCACGAACCTCTGAGTGCCCAGAGGTGATGACAAAGCTGTGGAAGGAGTGCATAACCTGGGCAACCCAATCCCAGCAGATTCATTGGACATTGGCATGCAACGGTGAGGCATACCTGCAAAGCAAAAAGCAGTGGAAAATTGCAATTTCGTAATCGTCATTTCGTCATTTCAGGGGTCCTCAGCCTCCCCACCCCCCACCCCCACCAAAATAACTGTGGCAGTATTATATTCATCCCTGCAAGGCACCTGGCATCGGGCATACCACACCTGCCCCTCCACAGGGCCCCTGCCCCCCGTGTCATGCAGGGGTCCCTTTTGAGCACCCCTTTCCTCAGGATCCCAGAACACAGCCGTCCGCAACGAAGAGAAGCAGAACATAGTTCCGGTGCGCCACACCAAAACTGTCACACGGTGCAGTTGCCAACTGACGACGCCGCCGTCCTTTTTAACGCATAATTTACTTTAACATTTCTATTTCTATTTCTATTTAAAAAGCTCCTGATAGACGCACCTGCTCCAGAAAGGCCGACGGCAGATATTGGAATCAGAGCGTCGAGGGTAAGTTGCAACGGAGTGTCCGCATCTCGGCGTTGAAAACCAAACCTGTGAATTGAAGATGGCCTGAGGCCCAGGCCAAAGCCCTGCGTTGTGCGTTGGCGTGGGCTGCCATCAATGGCCGATCTGCTGGTGGGACGCCTGACTCGCCATCACCAGTCCTTGGGCCCAGAGAAACTACGACCCTGACCCATCAGAATTGGGGCTGCCCTCACAACCCCATGCCTCTGGGCCACACGGTTTCCAGCATCTTTGGACATTGTTTGTGCCCCGACCATATCACTGCACACCATTGTGGCCCGGGCCCGGGCCCTGGGTGCAGCCACACAGCGGACCCCCATGTCCGAACCGAGCCCCCCCCCCCCCCCTCCTTCCTCCATGGTCTCCACAGCGGAGAGGAGCAACCGGGCGCCATCAAGAGCGCTCATTAGCGACGAACATGCAACACTAGTTTTTGACACCCCCAATTAGCTCTCGTACTTTCAAATGCCGTTTGAAAAGCCGTTAAAAAGCGGTGCACTGCCCGCCCCCCCCCCAAAAAAAACGTTGAACCCGATGGCTGTTGCCTGGGGGTCCCCGTTCCGCACCGCGTCCGGCGTTCCCCCATGGCACAGGCACCTGCAGTTGGGCCTTGCACTGCTGCTCCCGCCGGGTGTAGAGCACATCGAGCTTCGCGAGCTTGTCCACGTCGCTGAGCTTCTCGTACGTCACCGTGTGGTCGTCGTCGGGCTCGATCCAGACCTCAGTGCCCTGCTGCCGCAGCGTCTTCAGGTGCCCCCGCAGCTGCCGGACCTTCGCCTTGTAGAACACGTACTCCGGCCCCTTCTTGTTCCACAGCCACTTGAGCCGGGGCTCCGTCTTGCGCCGCTCCCGCGTCATGTCCTCCAGGTGCTCGCCGCACCGCGCCACGAAGAAGGCCAGCTTCAGCACGCAGTCCAGCGTGGCCGCGTCGAGGCACGCCGGCGCCGCAAGCGCAATGGGCTTACTGTCGCTGGCTTCCATGAGAAAAGAGCAGCACTGCCGCGGCGCAGCAGCGGGTGCGTGACTCGGGCGTTGCTCATGCCCCCAAAGAACAGTCCCCCCAGAACGGGCGACGGTGTGCCCCCACCCTTGGGGTCACCCAATGACGCCTCCCTCCGCGGGGGGGGGGGCTATGCACAAGGACCCTTCCACTACAACTCCATTGTGACGAGAAGAACAGTGTTCTTGGGCGCCTTCGGCACCATGAACTGTTGAGGCGAGTGACGGTGCTGCCTTGCCCCCCCAACCACCCCCGGTCAGGGGGTACGGGGGTCTAGGCGTCTCGTTGGGCGAATCTGAGGCTTGGAAACCATTAAAGGTGGGGGGTTGCGGGTGGACTAGGCGCCCGGAGAATTTGGTTTTGAGCCACATTACGGCGGGTTCTTGGTTTTGGGGTTGTTAGACACAAACAGCGCACATTTAGGCCATTTTTAGCCATTTTTGGGCCGTTTCTCAAACAGATTGTGGAGTTAGAGGGCAAGAAAGGGCTCTTTGTCTTTGCAATCAAGGCGCACGCGGAGTGTACTAACCATTTCCCTTCGTTTGTTAGTTTTGACTGGGTTTTGGGGCCATTTTGGGCCAAAAGACGGCTGTTTTGGGGCACAAAATGCGCAGTTTTGGGAGGGCACCTCCCGACTTGGCGCCTCTGCCCCGGGGCGCCACCGGTGAGTTTTTGGCTCAAAACTTGGATTTGGCAAGGGCACCACCTAGGCTCTAGGATGGCTGGATTAGGGAAGGATCCAAGGCGTTGGGACGGAGTAACGGCCAAAACGGAAAGGTGCCGCGCTTGCTTGCTTGCTTGCTTGTTGTTGTTGTTAGCTAAATTTAAGGGGAGAGGGGTGTAGTAATATATCAATATCAGAAGAAAGCCTGGGGCCTCCTCGGCCCAACAATGCTCCCCTTTACACATGATGGGATGAACATCCCCTACTTTGATTCTTTGATAAGAAAAGGCGTTTTGGGGCACAAAATGCGCAGCTTTGGGAGGGCACCTCACGACTTGGCGCCCCCGCCCTGGGGCGCCACCGGTGAGTTTTTTGCTCAAAACTTGGATTTGGCAAGGCCACCACCTAGGCTCCAGGTCGGCTAGAGTAGAGTAGAGCCCGGAGTGATGAGGCGGAGCAATGGCCAAAACGGAAAGGAGAAGTGCTTGTTGCTTGTTGCTTGTTGCTTGCTTGTTAGCTAGATTTAAGGGGAGAGGGGTGGGGAGAGGGGAGAGCGCGGTGGGGGCCAATGGTGGGCCCATTGGGGCTCCTGTGGCGAAAAAAATGGTTTTTTCCAAAATTGTTCCCAAACCACCTAGAATGCTTAAACAAGTGTTGTTGCCCGTTTTGAGCCCATGATGACGCGTTTTGGGCCATGGAAAATCCCAAAATGCCTTGAAAATGGGCCGTTTTGGGACCAAAAAAGGGTCAAAATGGGTTAAAAACGCGATTTGCCAAAAGTGGTCGTGGACCATTTGGGGTGCTCAAACAAGTGAAATAAGCCCATTTTGAGCCCGTTTTGACCCAGTTTAGCCCCTTCCGCCAAATGTAGTCACCAAATTGTACCCTTCGCACGTACCTTGGAGCCATATTGTGGAGCCGCGTAGAGTTGGGGAGAGGGGTGTAGATTGGAGTATATATATATATATATATATATATATATATATATATATATATATATATATATCCTCCAATCTACACCCCTCTCCACAACTCTAGGTGGCTCCACCATACGGCTCTATAGTACGTGCGAGAGACACAACTTTGTGCATTCAGGTGGTGGAAGGCCCTAACCTCTATGACGACGGGCTCAAAATGGGCTCAAAACACTTGTTTGAGCATCCCAAATGGTTCAAGATCACTTTTGGAAAAACGCGTTTTTGACCCAGTTTTGACCCATTTTTGGTCCCCAAAGGGTGCAATTTCAAGGCATTTTGGGAGTTTCCATGGGCCAAAACGCGTCACTACGGGCTCAAAATGGGCTAAAAACACTTGTTTGACCATCCCAAATGGTTCAGGATGATTTTTAAAAAAAACACGTTTTTGACCCATTTTTGACCCACTTTTGGTCCCAAAACGGCCCAATTTCAAGGCATTTTGGGATTTTCCGTGGGCCAAAACGCGTCACCACGGGCTTAAAATGGGCTAAAACCACTTGTTTGAGCATCCCAAATGGTCCTGGATCACTTTTGGAAAAACGCGTTTTTCACCCATTTTTGACCCATTTTGGTTCCAAAACAGCCCGTTTTCAAGGCATTTTGCGATTTTCCGTGGCCCAAAACGCACCACCACGGGCTCAAAACGGCCTAAGAACACTTGTTTGAGCATCCCAAGTGGTCTAGGAACAACTTTGGAAAAAATGATTTTTTTCGCCCCGGGGACCCTGGTGGACCCACCGTTGGCCCCCCACCGTGCACGGGCCGGGCTGCCCTCCGGCTCCACCAAGTGACCACTGGTACGGGGGTCTAGGTGTCTCGTTGGGCCATTCTGAGGCTTGGAAACCACAAAAAGTGGGGGGTTGCGGGTGGACTAGGTGCCTTCGGAATTAAGATTTGAGCCACGTAGCCCAAGATACGCCCCGTGCTTGGTTTCGGGGTGTTGGTGCGCATTGCGCAGGTTTTTGGGGCTTTTTGGCGCCTTTTTGGGCCGTTTCTCGGACATATCGTGGAGTTGAAGGGCGCTAGAGAGCTCTTTCACACGGTGAAATCAAGCCGCACGTTCAGTGTAGTCACCGTTTCCCTTCGTTTGGGCGTTTCGCCCGGGTTTTGGGGCTGTTTTGGGCTAAAAATGGCTGTTTTTGGCCCAAAAGTGCGCAGCTTTGGGAGGGCACCTCCTAACTTGGCGCCACCGCCCCGGGCCGCCACCGGTGAGTTTTTGGCTCAAAACTTGGATTTGGCAAGGGCACCACCTAGGCTCTAGGGTGGCTAGAGTAGAGTAGAGCCCGGAGCGATGAGGCCGAGCAATGGCCAAAACGGAAAGGAGAAGTGCTTGTTGCTTGCTTGTTGCTTGCTTGTTGCTTGCTTGCTTGTTGCTTGCTTGCTTGTTAGCTAGATTTAAGGGGAGAGGGGTGTAGTAATATATATATATATATGGCATAACTTTGGCAGAGTATCCCGCCCCTGTGTATGCTACCGAGTGGGCTTGGGGAGGGACGTAGGGACCCCCCCCCCCCTATTTTGGGTTCGGAAAAAACAAAAAAACATGTTTTAGAAGTTAATTGGATGGTTCTTAGAGGGTATTTGCCCCTACAAAGGGCTCACGAGGGCTAAAAATATGGCATGACATCACCATTACTAGGATCCTAACCAGAGTACTATATATGTATATATATATATATATTACTACACCCCTCTCCCCTTAAATCTAGCTAACAAGCAAGCAAGCAAGCAACAACAACAACAACACGTCTCCTTGCCGTTTTGGCCATTGCTCCGTCCCAACGCTTCGGATCATTTGCCCATGTAACCATCTTGGAGCCTAGGTGGTGGCCTTGCCAAATCCAAGTTTTGAGCCAAAAACTCACCGGTGGCGGCCCGGGGCGGTGGCGCCAAGTCGGGAGGTGCCCTGCCAAATCTGCGCAGTTTTGGGCCAAAAACAGCCATTTTTCGCCCAAAACAGCCCTAGTAAGGCTTCAAAACAACCAAACGAAGGCAAACGGCTGCTACACTCCACGTGCGGCTTGACTTTCTCGTGACCAAGGGACCTTTGGTGCCCTCTAACTCCACGATATGTCTGAGAAACGGCCCAAAAAGGCGCCAAAAAGCCCCAAAAACTGCGCAATGTGCACTGGCACCCCGAAACCAAGCACGGGGCGTATCTTGCGCTACGTGGCTCAAAAACGAATTCCGAGGGCACCTAGTCCACCCGCAACCCCCCACTTTTTATGGTTTCCAAGCCTCAGAGACGCCCAACGAGACACCTAGACCCCCGTACCAGTGGTCACTTGGTGCAGCCGGAGGGCCGTCCAGCCCACGCACAGTGGGGGCCAACGGTGGGTCCACCAGGGTCCCCAGGGCGAAAAAAATCATTTTTTCCAAAGTTGTTCCTAGACCACTTGGGATGCTCAAACAAGTGCTTTTAGGCCGTTTTGAGCCCGTGGTGGCGCGTTTTGGGCCATGGAAAATCCCAAAATGCCTTGAAAATGGGCCGTTTTGGGACCAACAATGCGTCAAAAATGGGTCAAAAACACGTTTTTCCAAAAATGATCCTGGACCATTTATGATGCTCAAACAAGTGGTTTTAGCCCATTTTGAGCCCGTGGCGACGGGTTTTGGCTCATGGAAAATCCCAAAATGCCTTGAAAATGGGCCATTTTGGGACCAAAAATGGGTCAAAAATGGGTCAAAAATGCGTTTTTCCAAAAGTGATCCCGGACCATTTGGGATGCTCAAACAAGTGTTTTTAGCCCGTTTTGAGCCCGTTTTGACCGAGTTTAGCCCCTTCCACCACGTGTATGCACCACTTTGTGCCCTTCGCACGTACCTTAGAGCCGTGTGGTGGAGCCACCTAGAGTTGGGAGAGGGGTGTAGATTGGAGGATATATATATATATATATATATATATATATATATATATATATATATATATATATATATATATACATATATATATATATATATATATATATATATATATATATATATATATATATATATATATATGCCATATATATATATATATATATATATATTACTACACCCCTCTCCCCTTAAATCTAGCCAACAAGCAAGCGAGCAAGCAACAACAACAACAACACGTCTCCTTGCCGTTTTGGCCATTGCTCCGTCCCAACGCTTCGGATCATTTGCCCATGTAGCCATCTTGGACCCTAGGTGGTGGCCTTGCCAAATCCAAGTTTTGAGCCAAAAACTCACCGGTGGCGGCCCGGGGCGGTGGCGCCAAGTCGGGAGGTGCCCTGCCAAATCTGCGCAGTTTTGGGCCAAAAACAGCCATTTTTCACCCAAAACAGCCCTAGTAAGGCTTCAAAACAACCAAACGAAGGCAAACGGCTGCTACACTCCACGTGCGGCTTGACTTTCTCGTGACCAAGGGACCTTTGGTGCCCTCTAACTCCACGATATGTCTGAGAAACGGCCCAAAAAGGCGCCAAAAAGCCCCAAAAACTGCGCAATGTGCACTGGCACCCCGAAACCAAGAACGGGCCGTATCTTGCGCTACGTGGCTCAAAAACGAATTCCGAGGGCACCTAGTCCACCCGCAACCCCCCACTTTTTATGGTTTCCAAGCCTCAGAATGGCCCAACGAGACACCTAGACCCCCGTACCACTGGTCACTTGGTGCAGCCGGAGGGTCGTCCAGCCCACGCACAGTGGGGGCCAACGGTGGGTCCACCAGGGTCCCCAGGGCGAAAAAAATCATTTTTTCCAAAGTTGTTCCTAGACCACTTGGGATGCTCAAACAAGTGTTTTTAGGCCGTTTTGAGCCCGTGGTGGCGCGTTTTGGGCCATGGAAAATCCCAAAATGCCTTGAAAATGGGCCGTTTTGAGACCAACAATGGGTCCAAAATGGGTCAAAAACGCATTTTTCCAAAAATGATCCTGGACCATTTTTGATGCTCAAACAAGTGGTTTTAGCCCATTTTGAGCCCGTGGCGACGGGTTTTGGCTCATGGAAAATCCCAAAATACCTTGAAAATGGGCCATTTTGGGACCAAAAATGGGTCAAAAATGGGTCAAAAATGGGTCAAAAATGCGTTTTGCCAAAAGTGATCCCGGACCATTTGGGATGCTCAAACAAGTGTTTTTGGCCCGTTTTGAGCCCGTTTTGACCGAGTTTAGCCCCTTCCAGCACATGTATGCACCACTTTGTGCCCTTCGCACGTACCTTGGAGCCGTATGGTGGAGCCACCTAGAGTTGGGAGAGGGGTGTAGATTGGAGGATATATATATATATATATATATATATATGTATATACATATATGCCAAGGCTTCCATTCGAATCATGCTCAAACTGCGAGGTTCAACGGGCCTACATTCCTACATCTCTGCAAAACCATGAGTTCGGTGTGCATGGATGGGCCTTGTAGGAGCCCGTAGCACAATACTGCATCCCTCCTGCATATGGACATTGGCCGCACTTGCTGGAGTTAGTGGGTGAATGAGGTTGACCCCTCAAACAGGAAGAACCAAGGCCAGGGTAGAAACACCGCAACGAACAAACAGACAGTCGCCTCTGTTTAGCCCCAGGCAGTTCCTATGCCGAAACTGGTGCTAACGAGTCAGGCCGCGGGAACACCGCAACGAACAAACCACACAGAGTGTGCCACACTGTTGGGCCGCCCGAGGCCAGCTCGATTAGCCCTGTGTGTAACACCGTGCAACCATGCGGTAGGCGGAAACGCCGCAACGAACAAACAAGACTGTGCTGTGCTGGCCGATACCATGCACCACCTGGCACATGCCTGACGACCGTGGCAGGGTTGTGGGCCATGCACCACCGGTACCAGTGGTTGGCGACGACCCACTACCTGACTGCAATATACCCACACGCCATTCCACAGGGATGGGGGGGGGGGGGGCATGGGCGGGTGTCCATGCCACCCCTGCGGATAGCCGCAGCCACTCCGGAAAAAATAGAAAGGGACAGGAAAAAGAATACCAAAGGCAAAGAGTCCTCACTGAAGGATAGGCACGCCACAAGGGCCACAGGGGGGGGGGGGGGCACAGGGCGTTCCTCGTCCTCTCGGCTTACTGTCTCGCGGGGCGTTGGGTTGTGCGTACGCGCACCACGCCGTCCTCGCCTTGGGCCGCCTTGTTCCGCAGGCTCCGGCGGCGTCCCGGGTGCAGGAGACAACCTTGGTTCGCGAGCTCATCCGCCCGCTCATTGCCCGCCACTCCTATGTGACTATACACGTGTTTCCATTGTGTAGGTGCTATCCTAGCCTGTACCGCCGCCCACAGTTGGTCCCACAGGTCGGAGTTCAGGTAGTTCTGCCCCCGGAGGCGCCAACACTGCAAGTGGCACAAGACCCCATCATACACGTACTTACTGTCAGTGACTACCCTCACAGGTTGTCCCCCAAGGACCAACTGAAGTGCAATTATACAGGCGGACAACTCTGCCCGGTTCACAGTTTGTACCTCGCCCTCCACGTACAGGGCCCTGTTGCGAGGGTCGAAAGGACCAAACCAGACGCCGTACCCCGCAAACCCAATTACGGGTGCTTCTCGGGCAAAGGAGCCATCGGTGTAGACCTCGGGGAGGTGCACCCCATCGCAGGGCTCCTCCTGCTGTGCTACCGCACGACAGCGCTTGTCCCCCACCCTATCCCGTGAAAAAGACCGGGAATAGGGGTCCACCTCTTGACCCGGCAAGGGCCTTTTGGGAACCTTCCACGTATAAACCTAGCAGCACCGGGATGGTGGAATCATTCAGCCAACTCTGCAGTGCCCCCGCATACACCTTGACTGCTGCGTGGTGCAGGGACAGATCAGGCATAGCAAGTCACTTTAGTAGCTCAGAATGCAGGACCTGTAGGAAGTCCTGCACAGTCAACTGCCCACACTGAAATACAGCATCACAGCGGCAGGCCTAGAGGACCCACGGCGTCTTCCATAACAGAACACCAAAAGCGTGTTTCAACGACCAAAGGGGGTAATCAGTGCACAGTGCACGCACACACACACACACACATGCACCAACACATTAAAAAAAACAAAAAGGCACCGTTGGGACCGCTACCCACATTGTGCTCACCAATGGTACATCCCCCACATTGTGCTCACTCATGGTACATCCCCCAAAAGGGCTTGAGGTAAACGGAAAATTGTGTCTACCCACAACCCTCTCGCTTCAACTATCCCACAAAGCCCAAACCGTTGTGCCAAATCACCAACGCGTCAAAACAAGGCACTTGAATTGCGGACATAGGTGTGTGATGTTAGTTTGGCCGGGGGGTAGTGATGTGGGGGCTGGTCATGAACCATGTTCCTCTGTGGAGGGGAGAAAAATTACCAATACCACACTACAACGCCACTAATTAACACCGACAAATGAGATAGGAGGATGTATGTCCAAACGTTTTATACCAGATAAAACTAACCATTGGCTTCAAGTTTCATCTAGGGCTCACGTTTCGTATAACCATGCCCACACACATGTAACATGCGTTGCCCGTCTAGTTACTGACACAACCGCCAAGCGGGCAAGTCTACTAGCCTTAAATACCTTCAAATGAAAACAACCATGGAGGCATCAGAATTCACATGGTGCTACCTCCGAAAAATTAGCTCTTCACAACCATCCTAAGGGAAAGGGAGGGAGTAGAGGTAGGGGAGTAGGGGGGGTTGATTCCACACCCCAAGCAACGCCTCTCCTTTCGGCGCTACGCGCCTCAAGTGGGCCGGAGCTTGATGGTAGGCGTGGAGCCAGGATGCAAAGAAAACGCGGGGGAAGGGGTGTGTTATGCCCTTGACCGACTCACAAACATGGATCGGTAAGCCCATCCCAAGGCAATGGAGGATTAGAGAAGGTCATCCCGAGAACATGGTATGAGCGGGCCCCTTGACGCGCCACGGCCCAAAGAGGCCGGTGCCTTGTGTCCGGGTACCTGACGCAACCGGAGGACACAAGGCAATTGACAAACCCGCACGACAATGGAACCCTCCATACCTCAACGGATTGAAGATAGAGGTTAGGGGGGGGGGGGAGGGCAAGGTGTGCACTTGCTACTTGATACGAAAAACCGGGGGCAGGGTGGCGCTGGGAGGAGAACCACTATGGGACGGCCACGCCTATGCCATACCCAACTCCCATTGTAGGCCATTGAACCCACAAGAGTATGGTGGACCACCCTGGTAGAGCAAAAACCTATGCCCATTTCAGCCACCAACACTACAAGGCGCCACGGCCCACCATGTAGCGTCACCGAGGGAAGGGGGGTTGGGGATGGGTGGATCTACTTTTTTCGCTCCCCACACCATAAGCAACCCCGCAACAAATCCCCAACAAACGGCAGCACGCAAGACCCCACCATAGCACTTATCAAATTCAAATCTGTATGTCTATGTCGGGGGAATTGATGGGTGGGGGGGGGATGACGTATTCCAATGGATGTAGTGACACACCACAAACGTGAAAAAAACAACAGAACATTACTCAAGGTTGGTTCCCATGCCCCCATTGGCACATCACTACGTGAGGTTCCTAACACAATCCCCAACCGGGAATCTAACCTGGACCTTCGGTTCAACACCGACGTACTACAAGCATTATACCATCGGGGAAACAAGGTGCCAGGCAACAACCTAAAAAATCCAAACAGACGGAACTATGTCCAGTCAGTCCAAACGACACGGCACTATGTGGAGTCTGCGGGTCATCACTCCGGACTCACACTGGATGATGATGGGCCCCCCAAGCGACAGTCGGTGCTCAGGTGCATGTCGCAATGCAGCAAACCCTTACAACGATTTCGGGGGGGTTACACTTCGGGGTGGACGAGGCCCCCTTCCTTGCGGGCTGAACTTATTGGCGGCCAATGTGACATGGAAACAATCCTTGACACTCACGACACTCACGACACGTCATGAATTCACCGCACTGCACGGAACTCACCACACTTACTGCACGGGTAAACAAATTGCCAATTAATTAATGACTGCACAAGCGTCGCACCGTAAAATTGTGGTAGAGGATGGTGTAAAATTGCTCGAAAAGAGAAAAGAAGAGAGAAGCCATTCACTCAGAGGTGATATCATGCAAACACATGGGGTCATAAATGCACACCATTTGTGAATCACGTGTCTTGTGTGTGACCATGTGGGGTGGGGAGGGGTAGAACAACCAAAACACAAAACATGTCAGGTCTCCGGCCTGCACCTAACTGGAATGGTTACCTCTATTACAGTACCGGCGCTTCACAGCGCCTCCCCTCACTGCCCCTGCCCTACAGGGGGAGAACCGGGGATACTAAGCCGGGATTTACCTGGCCCACTGACACTAGGGAATTTGTGATTGAATACTCAAAGTACGGGAAGGGGGGGGAATACTGAAAACGCAATTACCACCAACACTACGTTTAAGGGAAAAGAACAAAGTCAAGGTCGCATGTCGCGTCCCGAAGGTCGGGGGTAGAACTAGTTACCCCTTTGTCCCCGAAAATGTCCCCTTTCCCAAAAAAATGAACGGAGGCAGTAACGTGACCCGGGGGTATCCACCAATACTAAGTGTTGACTCCGACACATACGGGGAGGGTGGGGCAGCTGTGGAGACGTTTGAGGGGAGAAAGAACAGTATTCCTTTGTACTTCCACACCTAGAGCGACGCCACTGCCGGAATGGAACCGGCGGGCCGGGGCCCGGGGTGTGGAGATGTAGTTTATTGAAGAACTCAAGGAAATAAAAAGGGTTGAGGTTGGTGTGTCGTTTAATTGTGCAATTTGTTCAGTTGGTCTGATGAAACAAATTGAAAATCATGGTGTGTTTGTGGGTGTCTTGTGATTTGTTTAAAAGTTGGAGAAGGCGGGGGGGGGGGGGGGGCTCTCAAGCGCCCATTGCAAGCGCTCACTTGAAGAGCGCCTCTGAAGCACCGCCTTGGGGAGCACAACCCAAGTGCCCACTGCAAGCGCCCACGTGAAGAGCGCTTTTGAAGCGCCCACTTGGGGAGCGCAACTCAAGCGCCCACTGCAAGCGCCCACTTGAGGAGCGCTTTTGAAGCGCCCACTTGGGGAGCGCAACTCAAGCGCCCATTGCAAGCGCCCACTTGAAGAGCGCCTTTGAAGCGCCCACTTCAAGCGCCCACTTGAAGAGCGCCTTTGAAGCGCCCACTTGGGGAGCGCAACCCAAGCGCCCACTGCAAGCGCCCACGTGAAGAGCGCCTTTGAAGCACCCACTGCATGCGCCCACCTGAGGAGCGCTCACCACATGGCACTCACAAGGCGCCTCAGAGGGTTAGGCTTAACAAATCAAACATACAAAGCAAGAGGGAAAGAGATATGGTTGGCAACCCCGATTAGCCCCGTGTGACCTAACCAAGTGAGGGTGGGGTTTGCTTTGAGGTTAGTCAAAATCAAGTTTTAACCCACCACCCAATAACACCACGAGTGGTGTGGGGGTTTGAGGGAAGGATCGAGATATCAAATAATTTACATGTAAAAAAAATCCAATCTTAAGTGTCTTCTCTTTTTCAAAGCATGTTGTGCCTAAATAAATTTTTCAAGTCCCCACAAGGCCACCAATACAAGCAAAAAAATTCAAAAATGAAACAAAGGTAGCTCTTCTCACTTAAAGTGAGATCAACTAAAGCCCAAGACAAGGGACTTGTATTTTTCAAGAAGCAAAAAAAATACTCATTGTTTGAAAACCACCACCCAAAGCCCAAGAGGCTTGTCTGAGTGAGTTTTTCAAGTCCCCAAAAGGCCACCAAAACAAGGAAAAAATCCAAAAAGAAAGCAAAGGTGGCCCTCCTCACTTAAAAGTGAGGGCAAAGAAGCCCAAAAATAGGGACTTATTTTGAGGGATGGGGATGATGAAATCCACATCCAAGTAGATTCATCAAGGGTTGGGAGGGAGGGCTTCCTAATCTTTTACCTTTCTCCCAACCTAAGGCCCCTTTGCTTAGCGGCACCAAACGATCGAAACTCAAGGCCCCCTTGGCTAGGGGCTCAAATCAAAACATGAATCTCCAAGGCGCCCTTCAAAGGCGCCACGTGCAACACCCTTCAACGCGTCCAAACGCGTCGCCAAACACGTCCAAAGGCGTCGCCAAACGCGTCCAAAGGCGGCGCCAAACGCATCGCCAAACGCGCCCAAAGGCGTCGCCAAACGCGTCGCCGTACGCGTCCAAAGGTGGCGCCAAACGTGTCGCCAAATGCGTCGAATGGGGTTGCCGAATGCTTGGAAAGGGGGCGCCAAATGCGCCGAGAGGGGGCGCCGAACGTGTCCCCAAAGGTGTCCAAAGGCGGCGTGGAAAGGCGTGGCCAAACGCGTTGCCAAACTCATTGAAACTCCAAATGATGCTACCAAAGATGCTACGGCGCAAGAGGCTCCATATGACACAAAGAAAGTGGACTTCATTCACAGCTTCCCAATGACACTTCAAAAGTCGACTTCCAAGTCCACACAAGAGGCTCCAAATGACACGTCGGATGCAAATGAGCAAATGAGCACAAATGAGAACAAATGAGGAGTTATTGAGAGTGCCTCCAGGTGAGGAACCATTGAATCCCATGCAAAGCCCCAAGAGGGGTAGCCAAGGGCCACGGAGGTCTTGTTGAGAATGCCTCCACGCACGCCAGATATATTGAGGCTCCCAAAAAATGTTCTCTCAAGTTGTGCTTGCAAAAACCAGCTACTTGTCGTTTTTTGAGGTAAAGCAGTTCTGTAATCACCAATCTCAAACTCATACCTATTTGGCTCCATGTGAAACGACTCATAGCCCTTGCAAAGCATCAACAAGACGGAGAAAGCTGAATGTACCCCATGTACCCCCAGTACAAGTTCAAGACCAGCAGGTCACGAACAGCTTTAGTCCTCTACATGGATCTAGAAATCAAGTATATGAACACAAAGCATCAAGCTAATTACACAAAATCTGAACTATCGCCGTACCAAATTCTGATTGTCTCGTAACCATTATACTACATTAAAATCGAGATTCCCATTACCCAAATCCCAGATCTCGATCTAAATCTCGACTTACAATTAACTATTGCTCTGCGCGCGCGTCCATCTTAGTGTGCACGCGCTCCGGACGGTGCCTGTTACCAAACCCATAATCCCATCCCAATAGGTCAAGAGGTCACGAGGGTAAGGGTTAATTAGCCGACTCTTTACTGGTCTATTGCAGTCTTGACCTGCTGCAACATATCCATCTTCTTCCCTATCACAGGGAGCTCGTGCTTCCTGCAAAATTGCTTGAAACTCCACAACTATCCATTGATGCCGTGCACCCTTCTCCAATGCCCTTAAGACAGCTGCATCAGCTTCGTACTTAATGTGCAGGCGAGGAATGGGGTTATGCCGCGTTGGAGGAATCGGGGCCAAATGTCCCCGGATGAGGTTTGTCGAGAGTTGATGAGGGTTGTAGAACCAGCTGTCATGTGTATTCATAGCCGACACACCCCATCCCCTCCGTGTCCAACGAACAATTTTGTCCTTAAAAATACGGTCCAAGCAGGACTGTTCGTTGGACATACCGTTCAATGCGCGTGACAATATTGTGAAACAGCGGTAGCAGGCACAAGTCACCCATCCCATTCAAAGCACAATACGTTGGGGGCCTCCAATTAGCACTTTTCAGAGTAGAAGCCCTTGTTGTGGTCCCGCTTCATGCGGAAAAATTGAACATGAACCGGGCTTGGGGCCCTTCTTGTTCTTGGCATGGGCAGAAGTGGTGGTACCGCTTGTATAGCAGCATGGTGGGCAATAGAGGTCCTGTAGTTGAGGGACACCATGCCCTCACAACCTGCTTACAAATTTATCCACCATTACTGCAAGATACATCACAGCAACACCACATTTCCCCAAATCTTTCGCCTCAAGCCGCAGTTCTAGAGCCCGGTACCTAATTAAGTACCAACGAATTAGGTCCTCAAAAAATACGGTCTGAAGGGAAGTGTTCGTAGGACACCATCTTCGTTGGAAGGGTGGAGGGGGGGTTACATGGCACAAAATGTTCCCAAGTAGAGGATGAGTGCGAGATGTTGGTGTTGCGCTATGGTGTTGTGTTGGAGGATGAGGATGAGGACAATGGTGATGAGGACTTGGGTCATTCAACCTCGCAGGTCATAGGTGCGGGTGCAAGCGGCTCTTGGTAACCCCGAATAACTCGTAGTAGTGCCAACTGAGCGTGGGACAAGTTCAGAAGTGGCTTCATACCCCTGCCTTCTTGGAGTTCCCAGCAAGGGGACAAATCAGAAGTGGCTACTAAAGCCCCGCCTTCTCAGGTGCCCACATGTGGGCGGAATGGCGACACAACCCCTGCCTTCTCGGGGGTCTCCAAAATGGGGGACAAAAATGGCCACCGTCGGCAAGTGGAAAAATGCTCTCAAGGGTGGTCCTTGGTCCTTAACAACAAAAAAAGGAGTCCTCAAGGACCCTGCATTGGGCTCCCCAAATTTGGAAGTTAGCCCCGGGACCCCCTTCCCCAAGAACCAGCAAATATTTGCTGTGTGACTCGTGGGTGATTCTTGGACAGTGGTTTCAAAACAGAAAACCCGTGGCATGAGAGGTTGGTTCTTGCACAAAGCCATGAGCAGCCCTTTACCACAGGAAAAAATTTTGCGGCACATTGCACCAAGAGATAAATGCCCCTTCCTTTCTCACAGTGAAACACATAGACAAATGAACACCAAAGGACAGACATGCATGTATTGTCATGTCACACACATGAAAATCTGTCCAGCATGCCCGATCCGACGCCGCCAATTATTACGTTGTTTATCCTGGGAACACCCCTGAAAACCACCCACCTACAGAAGCATGCATGAACAATTCAAAACAGCATGGGGTGCAGAATTCAGGACCCTAGGACCCGTGGCAAGCATCACACTAAAAGGAAAAAATCCCTGGTGTACCAGGGGCTGTAGGATGCAGAATTCAAGACCCTGGGACCCGTAGCTACCGATGGTGGAAAACAGCCGACTTTCACGCAGCGCACGGTGCGGCCCTCCCCTGAAAACCCCAATTCTGTGCAAAAAAAAAATAGTACCAGGAAAAAAGCTGTGGAACCAGGAGGTGGTTCATGCACACAGCAGCTCTTGGGGATCAATGGTAGCTCTTGGGCAAGGGCTGGGGGGTATGAAAATGGCTGCATAACCCCTGCTGTATTGGGGTCCACAAAGGGAGGAGGGCTCACATGGCTGCATAACCCCTGCTGTATTAGGTTCCCCAAGGCGCAGCAGTCTTGGATAGTGCCTAGCATAGTGTAGGTCTGGAGCATCTAGGCCTAAACAAATGCCCAGCGCACCCAGCAAGGTGCCGCTCCTCCTTGTGCACACCAAGCATCTGGTGCGATCCTGTGCAGGCGGATCATCATGCATAGCAACCACTGGACAAGAGGGGGGGAGGGTCAAATCGGTGCTCAAATATTGTGGTTCCTCGATTTTCTCTCTGTTTCCTTCTGTGAGCGGTCGAGATGACCAACTAGGGTTATGTTGTGCTGACCACAGGTCTGATTTAGTGTCATGGCTTTGCCAAGTCCTTCTGTCACCATTAAGCTTGGCCGTTCATTAGTGGCATTTGTAATATTGTCAGTTTAATCACAGAACATTCCTGAACAAGAGCACTGGTTGCTGCAGAGGCATGCGCACACTGTCTTGGCCAATCGGAAAAGGATGGACATGGAAAGTAGGACGCCGGATACTGAAAAAAAGAAAGATGCAAACCGTTTCCAACAGGTGAGAACCATAAGACCACATGGGTGCTTGAGGGATCTCACCCAATGATCAGAGAGTGTTTGAAGTGTCCCTGAACACATTCTGTTAAGCCAATCGAGAACCAAGGATTGAACCTAGGCCCAAGCATTGGCCATCACCTGCCATGTTGGGGAAGGGCGACACAGAAGAGCGCAGCTTCCCAGCTTGGTCACCAAAAAATAAGGATACATCAGTTCAATTTTTGTCTCTTCCCCACCACATCCCATGCAGGCAAAGGGCACTCCTTCGAAATGACTGCTGATCTGGGGTCGGCGTGCCATGGCCAGGGGCCGTGTAAATAGACAGATGCAGACAGGAAGTCTTGATGCTGGCATGGGGTGGGTGGGTGGGTCAGAGGGCGACGGGGTGGGTGAAAAACTAAGTGAGTCTAAGGTAAGAGACAGAAGCACTGCACGGGGAAACTCCCCCCAAAAGGCTGATGCCGTCTGAGCTGCGTGTGCTTTGGCCCAATTCCAATTGGTGACTCTGTGTATGCTGATTGCGATGTTGAGTGATTGCAGTATTTTGCAGTAATTGCAGTAATTTGGCGCAGGGGTCTGTCCTTGGTATCCATGCCACGGAAATAAATTTCACATTGTCTCCCCTTGTGACACATTCAAAATTTTTCGTGGTCTATGCTTTTGCACATTTGCCCGCGGCCGTGAGCATGCCCTCGTTGCGCGCGTTCGCCGAGGTGCGCGGGCAAAATGAAGGCTTTTCTGGTTCCCTCCCTTCCTGATATTTGCCTTGGCTTCGTTCATTGCCCCCTCCACATGCTCAGGCACACTTCTCTCCTCAGCCCACTTCAGAGCACTCTGTCCGCTTGTGCCCTACGCATGCCCAATTGTTCCTCGATTCGAGGGAACGCAACGAACGGCGCAAATGAGTTGCGGTGTAGCGAATGTCCTGTCTTTGGTCATTGTTACATCTGTTGGCCATCTGCCCCCCGATTGTTGCCCCGGGACTGTGCCTGAGGGCAGAGGAGGCAACATCATCGACATGGGCGTGTGACCCCAGTGCACGATCCGGTGAAATTCATTCGGCCCGTGAAATCGCGTCCGGGTATGTCAGAATTCCATGTTTCGCTTTTTGTTGCTTCGGAATCGATGACTGGCGGCTGCGCCCGTCAGTGTGCCTGGCCTGCCCCTTGTGCGTGCGCCCCTTCATGAGGGTCTGCGCCGTCTCTGCGCCAGAGAAGGTCGCCGCCCTCGGACGTGCACGCGTCCCGCGCGTCCTTTGCGCCTCGACTCCTGTCCCTAACCCCAGACAGGATTTCGATTATCGGGCCCCGCCCGAAGGCGGAGGCTTACGATGGAACTGACGTGCACCGGCAGCCAGCGTGCCGAGCTGGACAGAGCAACTCGGGGCCGGCAGTGTGCAGGGGTCGTGGGCCCCTTCAAAGCCTCATGGGACGCTCAGGCAATAGCGGGACACTTCAATAATGGTGCTCGCTTCTTTAGGGCTAACGTGCCACCATCCTGAACACAGCGGTGCTTCCGCTGCCAGACACATGTGTGCGCAGCGCACGGTGATGACCATTGGGTCAGCAGAGGAACCGCCATGAAATCTCCGCCCGCCGCCCGCACGATGCCGTATGAGCTGACCATCGTCATCGACCGCAGACGCCGCACGAAAAGTACCGAAGGGCCGGCCCCGCGATGCGGCCCTCGCACCACAGCACTGCGGCACGTTGGCCCCAGCCCTTCGCAGGAGGTCGAGGAGGGTGCCGTGTTCGCGCGCAGTGCACGTCGTCAAGGCATCAGGCCGCTGATGGGGGCGTGCTGCGCGATGCCGATCTGCAACCCCCGATGGGCGGTAAGACGCCGGGGACACACGTGGAAGGTGTGCCCCTCCTTTTGGCAGAAGCTGCACTTCAGAGGGTGAGGGCAGTAGCTGAGGTGGTGGCTCCCGCCGCAGTTGAAGCAGCAGTCGGCTTTGAGGTCTGAGTCCTGCGACGAGGTCTGGTGGCGCGACTCGTACGCCTTAAGCCGGATTAGGTAGCCGTCGATGGTGATGAACTGCCGCGCAACGGCCGCGTCCGCCGCCGCCTTCTCCTTGAATGTCACAAACCCCACATTCTTGAGCGGCCGCTCCGACGTCGCCTTCTTCGCGAAGAAGAGGTCCACTTTGGCGACGCTGTCCCCGAACTCGCGGTGGACGGCGTCCTTCGTGATGCAGTCCGGGCAGTTGCCCATGAACACCGTACGCGCGTGCACTTCGGCCACTGCCGGGTCCTCCATCGCAATGCCGGCGGCCGCGGCGGCGGAGGGGGGCGCGCCCCCCGGGGGGGCGCGCGCGTTCTTTGGGGGGCAGTACGTGCAAAACCACAGCCTGCGCTCGTTCTGGACGAGCGGGGAGCAGCATTGCGTGCAAAAGCGCTCGCGCTTTGGCTCCGGGGACCGGTGTCTCTCCCGCGAGGCACTGCGGCTGCGATGCCGCTTGTGCTTCTTCCGTCGTTTTTTCCGCCGGCGGTCGGAACTCCCGGTGCTCGAGGCGTCGGAGCTGCTGGTGCGCCTTCTGTGCCGTTTCTTGCGCCTACGGCTGCGGCTACGACTACGCGATCTACTCCGTCTGCTCGTTTTATGATGACGGCCGGAGTCCTCGGGGTGTGACGGGAGTTGGGAGTTCCACGAGGAAGAGGCGACGGCCTCCTCTTCCAGGTGTTCCATGTGAGCGGAACAAAGGGAAAAAGCAGATCTAAATAGATGAAAACAAAAATAAAACATCTTGGTTAACTGCGCCTAACTTGGGGTTTCACAACGGAATCCCACAGTGGTCGTGGGTTGTGCGGTCACGTTGTCTCAAAGTCAAAGTGATTAGGTGATTGGGGTTGGCGAGTGGAGAACCACAGTCGAAACGCAGCTGAGTGCCGAACTCATATCGAAACTCTCACGTGAACTAAGTTGAATCAAAAGCAAGCTTGGCGATTGGACCTCGGAGTCTAGAACCAAATGGTGGGTTGAATCCATTCACAATCAAAATGTCGGTTCAAATGCACTGCGAATCAAAGTGTTGGGTGAAATATACCGCAAATCGAACACGGTTCTCGACTTCCACTGGTACCTCCTCAAACTTGGTGAGGGTTTGAAACTCTGACAACAAGTCAATGCCCGGGTTTGGCTACCATCAACTTGGTATTTGGTTTTGACTACCAACGAATCACTTCCTTATTTTGGCTACTAGTTCCCTATGCTTCACTACTCGATGTTTACGTTATGAATGGCGATCAAAGTTCAAACGCCCAAGTGGCCCGAACCATAGTCGTGTTCTTATGGACCTTTGAGTGTGGTACTGGCTTTGTTTCAACTTCTTTTACGGGATCCTCAAGTCGCAGTCGTTTAAAGTCGAAACGCTCGAAGGTTTATCAGCTATCTTCGAACCTTCCTGTACAAAAACGGGCATAAAGCAGCAAGGGCGGAGCAAAAGCATGCAAAATTGATGAAACAAACAAGCCAAAGCAATGTTTGGCTATCCACTTCTGGGTTCAAAGAGGGGTATTTGACTTTCAAAAGCTACATGCGGCGAGATGAAGTCCACACAACCATGTCCTGGTACCCTTACCTTTGGGAGTTCCCGGAAGGGTGTTCCTATCATCGCATTCCTGCAACTTTTGGGTTTTATTCTGGCTGTTTGCAAGTTGAATGGCTTCTACGTGAACGATAATGCGCTCCCAAGTTGCTTGTTGATTTGTTGTATGGTTGAATGGTTGTGATTTCTCGTGATGCCCCATTTTGAATTGTGTATGTACCTTTGCTCGTGTGGAAGCGGTGCATTTTAAGTCACCAAATTAATGCTTCACAGTCCACGGGAGGGGCCCCCTAGACCGCTTTCAAGACGATTGTTGTGCATTGTAAGGGCTTTAAGTGGCGGAAAGCTTCGGATTTGATGAAGATGCAACCTACTCCCCCCCTCTCCGACTGTAGACCCACCAACAAAAGGCCTTCTTAATTTGTGCGGAGCACAAGGAAATGAAGCAGAAGTGTCCTCAACCTCAACCCCACCCGAATAAGGCAAAAACGTTCATTGGATGCTTTGGTTGCGGGGATTGTCTTATTATGACTTGTCAAATGGGCACCAAAATGCATGCGGGACGAGAGCCACGAAACATATCCATGGTTTTGAATCGACACAAAAAAATCAGCAATGAATGACTCAACACTCAAGTATGAGTGCCTTGTTGAGTGCTCAAGCATCTCTTGCTTCTTCCGCCTCAAACGAATTATCGCCAAAACTTGCAAAGCCCACAGCGAAGGTTGGTCACAACCTCGATAAAGGGGGGTAGAGGGAGGCGAAAGCCAATGGTTCAAGTTGCCTCCTTGCGCTCCCGAGCCCTCCTAGCTTCATGTTGCCTCCAAAGTTGTTGTACCGCATTACGTTGAGGCAGGGTGAAGCGCTCAAGTTTTTCTACATGTGTGGCCGCTCACCCGACCATGCTATGTGCACTCGAGCCAGAGCGCGTGCATGGTTTGAAGAGAAAGGGCTAGACTATGTTGCTTTTGCAAGGGCCAACCTAGAGGCATGTCCAAGGGAGAGCCCCCTCGAAAGTCCATTTCGGACCCAATGAGCACCAAACGGTACTTGAGGGGCTGTTTTAGGGCCGGCCACGCAACAAAGCGTGGATTGTGAGTCCCTAACCCCAACTCGAGGGGCCACACAACAAAGTGTGGATTGTGAGTCCCTAACCCCAACTCGAGGGGCCACACAGCAAAGCGTGGATTGCGAGTCCCTAACCCCAACTTAAGGGGCCACGCAACAAAGCGTGGATTGTGAGGCCCTGACCCCAACTTCAGGGCCTTTTCCTCAAAAAGAACGGACTACCGTTTACTAACACATTTTGGGAGCCTGAGAGGGGGATTGAAGCACGTGAATGCGATTTACCCATTTTTTTGCCAAAAAAATCGGGGCTGTGAGCTTCGCCCTCCACAACCCGTTTTTTTTCTCGCAGAAAAATGGGTTAAGAGAAAGTTTTCCTTGAAGAAATTTCTTTGGGCTATGAGGTGTAGATAGGTTTTGGTCTTCATTGCTCTTCAGGCACCAATCAAGTCCTTCCGTAAACTTGCAATGGTGCCGCAGTTTGAAGAGTAGACCCTATTAGAGAAGTGGGCATGCCCACTACAGTTACAAGAAGATCTTTACCGCTTTGGCTTGTGTGGTGCACGTTCAAGATCGCGAAACGGCAGCGTGAGGCTACTGTTGAGGTTGCGGACGGTTGAGGTTCCGCCAATGGTCAAAGCAAGTTGATGCTTACCAAAAATGTGTCGTAAGTTCCATGACATTGTGGCACACAACGTAATTTCGCCTCCGAAAAGCCACAGACAACACAGAAGGAGTTTGAGACAGAAAGAAATGCTACATCGAACGAAACGGATGAAGACTCTCGGAATTTGGCGAAATCTAAGAAGTCATTGCGACAAAAAACATATCAGGCATTGATGAATCATTATACGGTTATATGGGTAGCAAAAAAAAGCATTCTCAAACATTAAAAGACGTCTCAAAAATATTCCAGAACAGAGGATTGTTCTGCAGGGTAGGCCTAGCCTAGACCCGCGCGACCATCGAAGCACTTTTTATAGCCCCCCCTTTTTTTTGCCAAAAGGTTGTCGGGCTAACGCCAGGGCACCAGTACACCTCCACTTTGTGTGAAGACCGGTGCAGGTCCCCCATGCCTTACAAAGCACACTTTGAGAAGGAGCAAAGCAAAAGGATGACATAGGACATGAATAAAAAACCCTGCCATGGCATGGGGGAAACCGTGTCCACTGTACATACTTACAGTGCATGCACTACCGGTAGAACGAAAGACACCCATTGTTTACAGTTTTAGCTCTCTGGGTGCAAGCCACTATTGTTTTGGTGCCTCGCTTGCGTTGTCCAACCGACGAGCTCTATCCGAGGGGGCTAAGGTCGGTTGAAGCCCGTCGGACCCAACCGATCCGATAACCCCACCACATGTGGGGTTTGTGGGCCGAATGGCATGGTGACCAAGATCCATGATGAAAGAACCACCACACCATGCCATCCCCAAACCAGATTGACCCTGCGCAATCCCCCTCTTTCGGACTCCACAATACTGCTGCATACTTGAGGTTGCGCAGGTGCCACCACACATTGTCCTCGTGGAGATCAAACTTCCTTGTCAAATAGTTGTGGAGGCCCATGAGGCAGTGATCGTGGCGGTATGGAGTCATTAGGACCCGTCTTTTTTTCAAATCGTGAAGCTGTAGCTGCAGATGGGGGGGGGGGGGGGTTAGGGCCGGCTTCACAGCTTGAGAAATTGGTGCAATCCCAACTTTGGTCCTGATTTGGGGCCTGTGCTGGCGGCGCGCTCTCTGGCTTCTGGCGGCGCGTTCACAGGCTGACAGCCACTGAGCCAATGGGGGGCCCAATGGGGATGGTTAAGCAGATATGACCTCTTAAGCAGATTGGTCAGATCGGCTGAGCAGATCGTGGAGACGTAGGCAACTCAGCACATGAAAGAAGCAAAGATGACACAAATGCCACTAGCCGTCGGCTTGATGTAATGAGAGATGTGACAAAGGATGCTTGCACTACCGAGGGTGATACATATGGGTCATTGTCCCTGCCTTCCGGTGCATGATACGTGGTCAACACATGTGGACATATGCATGCATTGGGCTCATGTTGCCATCAAAACCAATCAATCAATCAATCAAGACCAATCAATAAAACCGGCTTTTCGAGCCGGTTCTAATGAGCCTATGGGGAAGAGTTTTCATTTTTTAACCGAAAACACCGTTGTCGTAACCGGAAATAACCACGGTTGTCAATGACATTGTCATGACAAGAGGAATAAACCACAAAATAACTTAAGGAAGGACGCAGTTGTCTCTGAGGACATTTTGCCTGAGGCACAGGAATCCCCAAGCAAGGGCAGCAATGTTTCCGAAGACATTCTGGCTGAGGGTAGTGTTGCTTCTGAGGCTTTGTCTGTGGCTAAGTCTGTGGATGTCCTTGCTAATGACCCTGTGGTTGTTTCCTCGGACTCGGAGTGGGATTATGAGGAGCGCCCATTGACACGGCTTTCTCTCAAAAGGTCCCTTGAGGAGGCTAGGGAAAGCCATTGTGCAGCCACTTGGGCAGCTCCCGCAACACCAGCAGATTACCCTGTGAATCAGGACTTGTCCAATGCTCCTCAGCCGTTTGGAAAAATGCGGTAACCGCACTTTCCTCCTCGGAATGTTCCTCGCGAGAATATCTGCTACAAGTGTTCTAGGGAGATTTTTGTTTTGCGGCCATTGCGTGGTGGTAAGCGGATTTCTTGCCATGCTTGCAATGCCCCTTTTCATGAAAAATGCTTCTACAGCTCTGTTGTGAAGCCAGAGGATGGGGTGGGCCCTTGTTGTCTCGAGGCACAGTAGTATGCCCATCAATCTTTCTATATATCTATCTATAAAATTTGACATGTGTATTGTTGCATGTTGTTGTATAGTGGGACTTTTTTTTCCCATACCGGTTTTTTTTTCATGCCCAATGTGGTTTTCAAGCGTTCACTCACTTTGCTTTGCCTTGCACGTGCTTGAGGAGGGATGGGGCATGTGGCGCTGATATGGAATTAACGATTATCGTCCCGAAATCTCGCCCCTTGAGTTAACACTTTTAGGTAATCATTAGGGGGCGCCTCAAGCGTAGTGCGCGCGCAGTGCAACTATTTGGGCGTCTGGCCGTACTAGAGACCCATACTTTGAGATACTAGGGGCCCCTAGGGGCATCATGGTGACCCCTAGCGTACGTTTTGACTTCTGATTTTGTCCCCCGTTGTTTGGGGACCCCCGAGAATGCAGGGGTGACGTAGCATTTCCGCCCTCTTTACTACTATGCCGTTTGCGACTCTCTTGCCTTGATTGTGTTTATGCTTTACATTATATCTCTGCAGAGTGGCGAAGAGCCATTTCCACTCAGGGGGGCAAGCACGCATCGGACGGCCAAAGATTCCATAGAGTCATTTCCACTCACGGGGACAAGCACGCATCGGACGGCCAAAGATTCCATAGGGAAGTGGAAGTATTGAAGCAAGTCCGATTATCCGATACAAGGACGCGATTAAGGCTCGTGTGAGTACCATGTACGCAAGGGAAAGGGCATTCATGGATCATGTTACATGCAAGTTTGCCCCAACCCAACCTCCATCGCTAAAAATGGTGCAACCCACGCCTGTTCATGGCTTTTCCGGTTGTGCATGATGTATGTAGTGGGAAGGGAAGGTAGTTTGCAACTTTCTTGAGCTGGGGCAGTTTGGGTCACCTAATTCTAAGGGCGTTGCTAAGGGGTGTGCTTGGGGGCTCTTCGGGGGGAACATAGTCTAAAAGTAGCGCGCAGTGCGCGCGCAGTGCAAAGGTTCCCCCTTACAGTGTTAACGATTATGTAATAGAAAGACTTGTGATTTTTTAGCAGATGGAAGATTGTTGGCGGGCCGGCATTGTCTAGCAATTGAATACAACCGTCAAACTCACCCCAGTTCCGATTCCAATTTTCCATTTCCATTTTCATTTTCTGGTGCACGCGAGGCCCAAAATGCATTTTGTGATCTTCATGTGGTAGTCACCATCCGCTTTCTTAATTAAACAACACGGGTTGTGACGTGTTTTTAGCACTGGGGAGATGCACGAGGCAACCAATGTGTCAATATCGGTTGCTTTTGTTATGCTTGTTGTAAATGTTCATCACTTGGTGCAGAAGCTAGCCATGATTAACCGATTTGCTGTAGCAGCAAAATTTGGTCCTTGAGATCCCGTTGTCCCACGATCAAGGTCTGCCACCAATTGTTCCCGCTCCTCGGGGATAACGAAGCGGCCCGACTTCAGGGTGTCTTGGGCCTCTTGTTCCCCCTTTTGTGTTATTCCTTCGCCTTTTGTCTCTTGGGGAGTAGGAAGGGGGGGAAGGGGCATGGGGGTTTATTTCACCGACCCCGATCCATTATACGGACCATTTGGTTGGGGGGGGGGTACCACAACCCCGATTCATGCTGCTTCATTTTCAACGCGTCGATCCATGTCTACTCTATGTTTGCGATTTGGTGGTGTACATGGTGACAATTATGTGAACAACATTGCTTTGTTCCTTGGAGTATCTTTGTTGTATCAAGAATTGAGTTTGTTACAAATTGTAGATCAACAACGTTGTTGTGACTTTTTTTATTTTGAATTTGTTTGCTTTGCATCTTTGTGCCCAAAGCTGCATCAAGAAAGTTTGTTGTCTACCAACATCTTTCTCACGTACTGGATTTTGTTATTTGGTTGCAAATGAAGAACATTCTTGTGCATGAAGAATTTTGTCGCCAATCAACAATTTGTTCAGTACTTGCTTGCTGCCTTTTGCCAACCCCACTACATTTTTGCACTTTACTTTAGCACGAATAATGAGTGATGTGCCCAATGGCATCTCAATTTGCTTTGTTGTGTGCCCACCTCTTGTATGTGCATGCCCATTGTGGCTCTACATTGGAAGGTTGGTGGAAGACCTGGTAAGGTTGGGGCTAATGGCAGCACATGCAGTGCGCTGCGGCTTTTTTGAGGTTTTGGGGGCTTTGGTCCATTTCGGAAGGTAGGAAGGGGGGGGGGACGAGGGGGTTTCCACCTCCAGGTCCGATCCATTATCCGGACCATTTGGTGGGGGAGGGGGGGAGGTTCCACAACCCTGATCCGCGACGGATTGCATTGCCTAGTCCCCCTTGGAGCCTACCCAGCCACGGAGGGGGGGGGTGCCGTGCCGTGCCACAGTGCCGCCACATAGGGTGTGTCGTGTCACACGGGGCCGCCGCCATGTCGTGTTGTGTTGTGTTGTGCTATGCTGTGTCGTGTTGTGTTGTCCGGCATTGGATTCTGCCTCATTGACTTTTGCTCTCCAGATCACATGATGATGACCTATGTCCCTTGTGCCACCATGACATGGGGGGGGGGGGGGGGGATGGCACGGTACCAATGCAATTGTTTGTGTACAAGGGTGATTGGCACTTGTGTCACCTATGTCACCTGTGCCGGCCGTGCCACCATGACATGGAGGGGGGGGAGGGGGGGGCATCGGAAAGTGTGCCGCGGCACGTGCCGTGACATGGGTAAGCTCCCTTGTGTTGAATACATTCCTTGGAAGCCATGGGACACAAATTCCTAAATCAAAATAATTGGAAAAATGAGGGAAAAAAAATAAGAAATAAATGCCCAAATTCTACAAAAAACATGACATTTCAAGCATCATGGCGAGTGTTCCCGCATGGAACGAACAACTTCATGGTGCTCACGGTCGCAGGCGGTCGTAGGCGCTTGAGATCCCCCTCCTTTTTTTTGCCCAAAAACCCCTTTTGAGGGCTCTACGGAAGTGTACTAAGGGTTGCGACTCCTTGACGTACATATTTTCTTGTGCTCTTTGACATGAAAGTACTTGTGACAACATTTTTGTTTCAACCAAAAAAAAAGCCCTTCTTTTTACCCGAAAGTAACCGTTTCATACGGTCAGGGTTATGGGTGCAACCAAAGGGTGGATCCCTATCTCGTCCCTATTTCTTCAAGATTTGAGCACTTCGATCTTCTTAGAAACTCCAAGCAAACAAAATGATTTAATCGTCACCTTTTTCTAGCCATGACGTCTTCCGCCTCCAACCCGCCCCCACACCTTCCGCATCACTCAAAAATGGGTAGGTGAAAATGTCCAGCACCAGGGAAAATTTGTTACTATAGGGGGGCCTCACACTCTGCCCCCCCCCTTTGTTACCCACAATAGACATTTTGGCTAAGGAAGAGGCTCGAGGGAGACAAACCTAGAATAAAGGGTGAATTGTTGACAGAGCCACCTTGGTGTGATACCCTTGGGGTCTTGACGGGGTCTTGACGGCAACGTTCGTACAGTGGAAAATGTTGATGTGGTGAATGCAATGTAGAGCGCATTGAATGCCCACAGTATGACCTAGATCTTTTCACCGACGTCCCTTTGCACAAGGCCATGCTCTGATTGTGTGATGTGCTTGTCATCCGAAAGTTCAAGCGAAAATGGGACCCAAGTCACTGATTACATGTTGTTCTAAGCCCTTGAGCCTCTACTCATGTGATTGCTTACATTGAGTTTTACCAGCGGTAATCGCATGCCCATACGAATGGTCCTTGGAGGGTGTTGCCCCTGATGCCCCGAATGATGGGGATAGGGTTGCAAGCGCGGGGCGGAACCGAGATGGGTTCGGTCAAGTCAAGCGTGTACTAGTGCGCCACACGTGCGTCGAATACATGACGACCAGTGTACTCCGAAGGGTCCAATGTACGCATTGAGGCGTCGTCACGTGAACGAAGGGACCGAAGGACCAAAGAGTGACACGTACTCCATGGAAAATCCTAACATATTGCAAGTTGCATTTCTTTGCGCTTAGGCTTGTTGTTGTCTTTTGCTTGCGTGAGGGGTACGATGCAATTGTCGGCCGCAACCCCTCTCCACGTAACCCCCTCGGCTCCCACCATCCGACCGCTATGCACTCCCCTTGGCCCTGACCAACGCCTTCCCATCGGTCTTCTTCTCCTCGCGGCGGGGCTCCTTGCTGCCCATCTAGTCGTCGGCGCCAGTCCCCCCAATGCCACCAGCTTTCGCGCCACCCTGCCCTCGGGGTCAACTCCCCGGCCGCGGACTGTAAGCCAATTGACGAACAAGCACGGCCTCCGGTCTGCAACCTCGCTCCCAACCGATGCGAAGTTGGAGGCTGCGCTACGTCGCGACGAGGCGTACCCTCCGGTGGACGTGGCCACCGACTTCAACACCGTTCGGTCTGCACACGCGCATCGCGACGACCCGGTGGCAACGCCCCGCCGGCCGCTATTGCTCGGCACCGCCGGGTTCGTGGCAAGCCTTAGCTTTGGCCTCGGCTTCTTTCTCTGTGGCAGCGCTGCCTCGGCCGCCGAGCCCCGCAACCCCTTCCAAACCGTCCCAGGGCTGTTTGTGCAAGAGAAGGGCAACATGCCCGGCTCCGAACCGCCACTTGCGTACGGGGCCCAAGTGCCGTGGCCGCAGGTGCACGCAGCGCTCGCGGCGCGCCCCAAGGCCAAGCTGGTGTTCTTCGTCCGCCACGCCGAGGGGTATCACAACGCGGCCAACCGCGACGCCAGCTTCGCGGCGCTGCGCAAAGCGCGCGCGTCCGCGTTTTGCAGCTGGAAGAACGACAACGACTTGTTCGACGCGCAGCTCACCTCCGTCGGCATTGAGCAGGCCAAGGCCCTAAACGTGAAGCTGCGCCAACCGGATGGCCTGCAAACCCTCGTTCCCCCCGGACAGACGCTGCGGGTGATCACCAGCCCGTTGAGCCGGACGATCCAGACGGCCACGTACGTTTTCGCAAATACCAACGTCGGGAAGTTCTCCGTGAGTGAGCTCTGCCGAGAGACGCTGGGATTTCCAAGCCCCGAGGCCCGACGCAGCCTAACCAACCCGGCGCCGGACGCGGTTCTCAAGCCCTGCCCCTATGACGCGGGGCTGCAGCAGTTGTATGGGGACATTGTCGACTTCCGGATGGTGGACACAGATCTGAAGTTGCCGGTGGGCGCGGAGCAGTACGCCGCGTACGAGCAGCGCGGGCTCCCGTTGGGACTGTTCGCGGATCGGGATCCATCCTGGACCGAGGAGGGCCCGGTGACGCTCTTGGAGTCCGGCAAAGAGATGCAGCTGCGCGTGAAGCTGTTCCTGGCCTCGCTGTTCGACGATGTGCCGGAGCAGACGGTGGCGGTGGTGACCCACTCCATGTTTCTCGCGGCGCTCACGGAAGTCGTGGGCCAGCGTCGGTATTTTCCTCGCAATTGCGAGGTGATCCCCATGATCATTGAGGATTGCCGCGAAGCACCAGAAGGAGGCGAGAGGGAGGTGTGATTAATTCAGGCCGGAGTCTTTTTGAGGACGCCCAGAAGTTCCCCGCGAACCGCGTCGCCATTGGTGAGCCTCCAACCGCTGTGCCTTAGACGGGGTTGCAGGCTCAGGTGACTGTCGACACTCATCAGGAATGGCGCCCCATACCATGTGCCACTCAGTAAGAACTGCCCTTTGCAACCGAGACTCGGTAGGAACGAGCTGCACCCCGTGCCCAACCCAGTAGGACCCAGATCCTTCTGATCACCTCTGACCTGGCGGAAGCCAGTGGCAAGCTTTACTGTCTGCACTGACAACGACTGCCAAGCGCCGCCGGTCGGCCTGTAACCAATCATTTGGGCATTGATTCCCGTCCGTACGCGATGCGGGCGCCACCAGCCGCCTGGGTCCATCAGCCCGCAGCCGCCGATCCCGCAACGGCTCCAGCGGAGCTGGCCATCCATTCAGATGGTTGGGCGTATGTTGCATGCACTGATCCTCCTTCCTTGCCGTGGCGCTGGTGCAGAGCATCGCCATCATGTGGCAAGGCCAAAATTAGAGGCAGCGCTGGGCCGACGGTGAGATCCAAGCTTGCAGGCACGGCCTGGGCCGAATTGGATTTTGCCGGAAGCCTTTCATGATATATGCCAGGACTAGGCTCAGGCGAAGCACGATACCACCAGTTTCTGCATAAAACGAAGGGTGCCATCGAGGCATTTTGGCTCATTGCCTTTTTCTTTGGTTGATCTGTTTGAAATTGCAGGCTGCACATGTAGCTCGGCCTTGGGAGGGACAATGGCTGACGAGGTGGCTGGGGTACGGCCAGTGTGATCGTACTCAGGGGCATACAGGGATAGCTGAATGCTCTCCCTTTTTCTGTGGCGTGTGGGCCCTCTGGTAGCCTCTTATGCTGTTGGTTGATACTATTGGCTCGGCCCCCCTACAAACCTTGGCCCCTATCCCAGTTTGTGCTCCACCACTGCTCTCGAGCGGCTTTTCGGAGACCACATCCACTTCACCCACATGCAGGCGCTCTTCCCTGTGCTGAGGGTGCTTGGCATCATCAATTCTTTTTACCACAGTCGGTTTTCCTTGCGCCCTGCTCACCACCAACGTCACATCCCCTCATTCCCTGCGATGGGAAAAGGTTGGGGGGCTGGGTTGCCATAAACGCTGAGCTGTGTGTGTGTGTGTGTGTGTGTGTGTGTGCGTGCGTGCGTGCGTGCGTGCGTGCGTGCGTGCGTGCGTGCGTGTGGGGGGGGGGGGTTCGGGGAATACCACCCCCATGGTGCGCACACCAAGCACGACCACAACATGCCGCTCAGCAGCGACGCTCTACCCGTTGTCGATTGTCACAGCATTCGGAGAAAAATCGATCCCTAGCAAGACTGATGCAGGTGACTTTTAAGCCGAATCTCACGGCCTCGTGCCACTTGACCCGAAGTCAGCTTTGCAGATAAGCTTTTGTTTGTCTAAATGCCGCCTTCCTGTGTCCCAGAGGATAGGTACTTGCGACGAGAAAAACTGGCAGGCAAGGCGGGCAGAGCCCTGATGCATTCTTCTTTTGTGGGACCTCTCTGGCGCGCTCTGTGTGGGTCCACCGAGCAGATGTCATTTCCATCCTCTGACCCCAGAGAATCGTGAGTGATGGGGCATCTCGGTGCCATTCGCTGTTGTACTGCTTCGGCCGGTTGACGCCCGCACCACAAAACAAAACCTAGTTTGGGGCCTGTGGAGCTATGGGACCTAATTTGCAGTGCGTGTGATGGAGTCTCAGGCACCATGCACGTGCAGGCAAAAGACTCTACCAAAAGCACGCTGTACCGCCAAGCCCTCCAGGAGCACCACAGTAAGATTACAATAGCGCACTGTGGAAGCCTTCAACGGACAGCAATTTTGGGGGATCTGAAGGGAGGCCGTTGACCCAGGGTTTTGTCCAAAACCTTGTACGGTGCGCGCAGGGTCCCTCTGTGTGGAGTGCTGCGATACGCGGGGCAATGAGCACTGTTGTTGCCTTTGGAAGCCATCAGTTCGACTGTGTCACAATCTTTGTGGATGTGAGCAGTGTGGCCTGGCTTCGATGGGAGCACTCCTCCGGCTGTTGCGTTTGTGGCGGGCGGCTTTTGACCCAATACAACGCTCACCAATACACGGGTGCTGGTGTGCAAACAGGAATTCACGCCTGTGGGGCTGGAGAGGGCAAGCGCATGTCTGGAGAGGCGACTATCTCTCCACAACGACCGCAAGCGCGACTTCCGCTCGCCCAAGCAACACCGGCTTTCGAACGGTGGATGTGCCGGCAATTCGACGTCGGGCGGGGCAGTCGGTTTGCATTTTGAGTCACGAACGCTGGAGGAGTCGTTCCCCGCAGGGGGGGGGGGGGGGGGCGCTGCCTTGCGACACGTTGTGTGCTTCACTGACATCTCTCGGCGGCCTGCCTCGGAAGTCTGTCCCGAGCCTTTCTATTTTGGCCTTGTGACATCTCGTTGCAGCGGAATTCGGTGCTGCAGAAGTGTGCGAAACTCAGTTTCTCATGTGGCCTGATCCACGGCGCACCCAATGCTCCCGCAGGAGAGGGCGCTCTAATCGTGCAGCATCGGGTGACGGGCTGCTGTGGGGGCCTCCAGGACCCGTTGCCTCGGTGCGGCGGGCTGCTGCAGACGCCTAATGTCCGCCCTTTGTCTTTTACGAGGCAGGCCGTCGCTGACCGCGATCTGACAGAGCAGCGATGGGAAAGGGGTGAGTATCTGCTTTTGGCTGCCGGAGGCCGGGGGTGGGGGTCTGTGGGATCGACTGGACGGTCGCTGTATTGGAGTGCCTGATTGACTTGAAGCCTCGGCGGACAGCCCGTGTGGAATTAGGCCTGCTCAATGATGCCAGGGAGACGGGGACACAACTCATGTCCTCCCTGTTCCCCGTCGCTACCCTTCCAAACTGAGCCCCCCCCCCGCTCGATGTACATCGATGCACGGAGGGAGGCATTGGGATGGCAGGCCGTGTCCCATAACAGAGTTGTTGGCTCACGTGGGCCGTCGGATGCCACTTGAATCGAATCGTGCCATGCCAAGCCCGTGCGTGGCACCACGAGTTTCCCCACGCGTAGGATTGTGAGTGTTGAGCCGAATCCTGCGAAGGTCACACGTATTGTGCTGAGTCCCCCGAGGCGTGCTGTTTGCTGTTTGGGTGTCCCGCGATGTGGGGTGTAATTCCATTGCAGCAGCCTGAAGAGCTACGCCTAAGCGACATGTATAAATGGTGACCAACAGACATGCTTTTGCTTTGCTCGCTCAGCACTGGTTGGAGGTCACAAGGAAATTTCAAAATGCCAGGTCCACATCAGTGTAAGTGCAACCAGCTCCCTTGTTTTTTGCAAACCAGCTGATACTCCTGTTCGTAAGAATTCCAGCTATGAGATATCCTTCTTGATGTTGCTTCTGCGTGGCACCTCCTGCCTGACGCAATCCCATGCATCAGATTCCAGAACCACCCACGCCTTCTGGGCTATGGGTCCCCTGAAGCAATGGATCCCCCAAATACAATGTTGAAGACAACACCGCTGACGTGGAGTCCGGAGCTGTTGTCCCAAGTGCCTTACTGTAACATACCGCTGGTTTGTACATAGGCCTGGGGTCTGCGCTACGAACTTTGCGCACGCCTAAAGCGGTTACCCCAGAAGCTCCGTGTTGCAGCGCAATGGCCAGGGTTTCTGATGTGTGTTGTGGAGTGGTTGCGCCGTTTCATTTTCATAAACCTATTTGGCCGTCCTCTCCACTGTTGCCCCCGGGTAAGTGCGCAGACGGATGCACAGGACGAACGGGCACACGGGACGCATGGACGGACGATACGGATCCACAAAACGGTGCACACAGGAGACCACTTAATTCATGCACGTCTTCGCAATAATACCTCTGGACCAAAGCATTGTTTTTTTTCGTTGCCAGGTATCCGCTTGTATGCCAGCCTCTCCACCTGAACAAAATTTTGCCCGCCCTCCCTTCCTCTCTTTTGAGGGAGCATCACGGCACCAGGCGCATGCGAGGAAAACTTGCGTTGTGGTCCGATACGACAGGAATTATGTGGCCATTTGTGATACGTCTTTGGGGTGCTTTGTGAGAACAACACCCTTGTCAGAGCGACAGTAGGTCTTGTTTTTCTGACTTTGTGGAGCCATGGAATTTCTTCTTTTTTGTCCTTTTTGTGGTTGTCCATGAAGACCAAGGTATTTGGGCTGGTAATGGTATTTTCAGGATAGTGATTGCTATCCTGGGACCCACTTTCAACCCTCCTTATCCTTTGTGTAATCACCTGATGGCTAGTACATTCACAGTGCAACGGTCACTGTTTGTGTCTTCTTGCAAATGCGCGAACACCGCCCATGTGAGAGCAATAGTAGGTGTTGTTTTCATCAACTTTAGTGCTTTTACCATTGAACAGAGAGGGAACGTGCACAGAGGGAGCCTTTACACAGTCTTTTCACAACCCAACAGTAAATCCTCACGGCTTTCGTCTCAGGAGACAGCTTTACGGCTGATGCTCCTTGCACCATATGGCTTTGGACACCATGTTCTGAATAGGGTGGGCTTGGTAGAACAACTCTGTGGAGTGACTGCTGTGTCAAGTCATACAGTAGTTCCACCCGAGTTTCTTTCGACAGCTTTCCAGGCAATGGGAGGCCAGAACAAGATGAGGAAAGTGCACAGAGGGAGACGGAGTTTTGAGAAAATTTCTCTGGAGGTTATTGTTGTTCAACGGCATGACCAAAGAGGCCAAAATGTGTGTCATGGAGTCGGAGTCTATGTGGAGTGTCAATGGGGTGTGGGTGCCCTGTGCTCGTGGTGTGTGTTTTTTTTTGGGGGGGGGGGGGGTTGAACGGAATGTCTATGGACCGCCTGGCTCAGTGTTGCGTTTGTGCTCATGCCCCACAGGCAGAGGCAATCCACTCGGTTGCTCGATTGCTGCAGTCACATGACCCTGTTGTCACCGACATTTTGCCACGTTGCCGGTGCATTGTGACCCCGGGGCGCAGCCCCTCGTTGCCAGCAGGAGACAGCCGTCATGCCACAAGTCCGCACCCCAAACGCTTCCTGGCGTCGCAGCCAATGCCCGTTGGGCCAGAGAAACAGAGCCCACTCCGCGCGTGGCCCATGGGACAGTCGTGCCGCCGCGGGGGCCGAGATGTGGGATTCCTCACGCGGACGCGAATCCCGGAGACCTCAGGGGCGTGCGCACGACCACGATGCCATCCGGAGGTCCCGCTCCGTTGGAGGTGCGCCCGCTTTGCCCCCCAAGCCAACGAACCGGACACCGCTGCCTGGCGCCCCCGTGCACCGGGTGCCATGGTCGCGTGCTTCCAGTCAAAGCTGCCGGGATCAGTACAGTGTTCCGTGGCCAGCGGGGCCGCCCAGCGCCGAGTGGCGAGGGACTTCCCCGACGCCGAAGGACATGACGCGTGCACAATTCGAGCAGGCGAAGCTGCGGGCCAACCGGGCCAAGCAGCACCGGGCGGCCCAGCAGTCCGCCGTTGCGGACGGACGCGCGTGCGACGCCAGTTCCAGCTGGGGCTTGGGGACGACGGCGCGGGTCGACGGCGGGTTGGGCTGCGACAGTGCGGCGTGGGGGCGGCATCGGGAGCTGGGGACGGGCGCATTGCCCGCGTCCCCCAATGGCGCTGGGGGCTGCGGGGCGCCTGTATCGCCGTACAGGGCCCGCCGAGGGGCCGCAGCGCTGTGCCCGGGGTCCGATACAGAGTGGGACGCCTGCGGGGGCGCTGGGCCGGGCAGGGCCGAGCCCCGGGAAGGGGACGAGAGCGTGGTGTGGGCGTACTGCGAGGCGGATTGGGAGTGGTACCCGGCGACGCTGCTCCGCTGGCACACCGCCGCCCACAAGTGCCGCGTCCGGTGGCAGTACGACGGGTCGGAGGCCCTGGTCCCCCTGGACGCCGTCAACTTCCTCGCGCCCGCCCGCCTCGACCCCGGAGTTGCGTGCTTCGCGCAGTACGACGACGAGCACTGGTACCGCGCGGAGATTGTGGGGGCAGGGCCGCGCCCCGGGACGCGCTGGGTCCGGTGGTCCGGGTTTGAGAGAAAGTACGTTGTCCCAGTGCACCGGCTCCGACGGTTGGTCCAGTGCGGTAGCTACAGCAAAGCCACTCAGTCGTATCTGGACGGGGACCGCGAGCCCATGCACGAGAAGCAGTTCTGGGGCCGGGCCCCGCACGCCCCGGCGCTGCTCGCAGAGACCCTTGTGGGGCTGCAGGCGGCCAAGGGAGGGGTCTTCATCGACGGCACGTTTGGGGCCGGAGGGCACTCCGCTGGAATTCTGGGATCGCACCCAAGCAATCGCGTGTTCGCCGTGGATGCAGACATTGCGACAGTGGCAGTGCATATCCAGCGCATCAGGTTTTCATGCAAGGAGTGTAAAGGTGGCTTTTGCGCAGGGTCTGAGGGGGAGGAGGTGGCCGGAGGTTGGAAGAGCGGTTGGGAGGCAGTTTCTGGGGGTTGCAAATCGGTTAGAGAGCCGTTTGGGACGTAACGGCCAGCAGAGCTGACCATCGCCCGAAAGAGAGAGAGCAATAATTGGTCTGATTGACTGAATGTCCCCGCCATTGGGAAGTTCCTACCGCCCCTTGTGAGAACAACGCCCTTGTCAAAACCACGCGATGTGTTGTTTCTGCAACTTTTGGATTTCTCCAGAGGGTGCGATCCATATGTGGTCCTCCTCCGGCATTCCAGCACTGCAGGGCACTACCGAGCTCAACCTGAGCAAAAAAGGCAAGGAGGTTTCTGCAACTTTTGGAACGTCCTGCCTCTAAGCTAATCCTCGTATGCACAATGTGCAGGACCTTAATCGGCTGCTTTGTTTTTGCAACTTTTGGAATCGTGGAATTTGGCGGTTCCGTTTTCTGGGGGTCCCTGAAGATCAAGTTTTTTCTGTGATTGGGGGCTGTGGAGGCTATTTTGGGGATGCTGTAGTACTGTCCTGCCACCTGTTGCCACATGTCTGGTTCTCCAGCCGTGCAGGTCATCATGCAATGTGGGGGGGTATCGGGCACGGTGCACAGGCGGGGTATCCATTGAGGTTGGACCAAAAGCCCACACACCCAGTTCAGAGAGTGTTGCTTGCGTTTGAGTGGTCGCGTTGGTGCAGGATGTGTCCCGTGATGTGTAGCCAGTGATTCATGCACATCTCTGCATGGTGGTGATGCATTTTGGGTTGGTTTGCCATTGCTATTTTGCACTGCACTGTTGATGGAACAACAACAAAACTTGGCACCAGCAGCCAGCCAGGGTCCCACAGTGCACTCCAAAATTGCCCGAGACAGTTATAACATACTCCAAAGATGTCCATTTTTGAGGGCTTCTGAGGGAGGGTAGACCGTTGGCCCTGGTTTAAGTCCAAAGCGGGCACACCCGGTGCGTGCACACAGCACGGATACTCCCCCATGGACTGGGCACTGAGGTGGTGCCGCTGCTTGTGTGTTCTCAGGGTGCGCGTAAACAACACCCTTGTCAGAACAACAGGAGGTTTTGTTCCCATCATTGCTAATGCTTTTGCCATTGTTCTCACAGGGGGGGGGGGGGGAGCTTAGGGAACCAGAATGGAGCGGATGGTGGAGCGTGCGCATGGGAGGCAGCGACAATAAAGGGGATGGCTTGGCCAGCCAGCCCCGTTGCTACCGGGTGCCAGGGCAACCCCTGCTCAACCGGCATCGGGTGGGGGGTGTCTCCCGCAGCCCAGATGGGCTGTTTGCGCAACAAGAGCAGGAGCACACCATGTGACATTCAGCACAGCCCCAGCACACCAACTACTGGGCTCCGCGAACGTGGAAACGACACCAGCAAGAGCACCGGCCGCAGCGGCCGACAGAAAGCAGCAACCCGACGCAATATGCGAAGGGAAGAACGGGTGACCGTCCAGGGCCCCGTAAAGGAGCAACAACCAGACGGAATGTCACACAGGGGGGCTTATGTACACCCGTGTTTGCATGTGAGGCTCCTGGATTGTAGGGCACACGCCCCGAAATACCACCAAGTTGATTGGCAGTGAAGCCTGTCTCTGCCAGGCTTTGGGTGTTTTTGAGACGCAGAATCGTCGTGCCGTGAGTGCAGGGTATGTTGTGTCTGTGCCTTGCAGCGGCCATCAAATACAGGCCCACATCCGTCCACAGGGCCAAGTTTGGGTCCCGTTTCCGCTTCATGCACGGCATGCACGGAGACCTGGCGGCCATGGCCCAGCAGAACGGCATTGCCCAGGTCGATGGGGTGCTCCTGGACGTTGGGCAGTCGTCCATGCAGATTGATACTGCCGACCGCGGCCACTCTTATCAGCTCCCCGGGCCTCTGGATATGCGGTACGACCAATCTGACGTGCAGTGTCCAACAGCAGAGGTATGTGCCTGGTGTGCGAGGTCCAAGTGCGCTCTGCATGGCCCACACGAGCCACCAGGTTGACTGAAGCTCAATGTTCTGAGTTGATGCTGTCCGCGGGTGTTTGTGTGCTGCACTCCTTTGGTACCCAATTGTTATTCCATCTCAGCTTTTTCGGGTGTGAGGAAATACAGCTGTTTGGGGACGTTAGCGTGCTGGGCGCTCACCAGGCATCTTTTTGGGCCGGAATGCCCTTGACCAACACTATACTAAGCAGGATCGGTGGAAGTTAAGATATATGGTAGGTGACACCTGTAAGTGTTGCACTCCAACCCGTTGGACGGCGTTCTCGTGCCGTGCGTCGCGTGCGCAGGAGGTCGTGAACACGTACAGCTTGGCACAGCTCTGCGACATCCTGCGCACCCAACACACGTTCTCGGAGGGCCGCATCTGGCGCCTCGCGAACATCATCCTCGACGCGCGCCTGCAGCAGCGCCTGACCAGCACGGGGCAGCTGCGGGGGGCGCTCGCGCAGCACTTCACCAGCGACCTGGACATCAAGCTCGTGTTCCAGAGCCTGCGGCAGTACATCAACGGGGACGTCGACCAGCTGGTGTCCGCGGGCCGGGCCGCCTGGGACCTGCTCCGCCGCGGCGGCAGGCTCTGTGTGATCGTCTTCAAGCCGTCCGAGGAGGATGCGGTGCAGGAGCTGCTCCGGACCCCCCCGTGGGTGGGGAAGTGTGCCTCGTACTCCGTGACCCCTGCATTCGATGATTACTTGGAGAACTCGCGGGTCCGCACTTCGGAGCTGCACGTGATTACGAAGCAGTGAGGCGTGTGCTGGCCCTTTGAGCCATGTCAACATCTTTCCCGGTTTATTGAGGTGCAATGCTGTACATAGTGGTGTGTACAAGCCTGCGTACTGCGCCTCCCAACGCGGCCCTGTTCTCGGTCTTCATGGTGTATGTCCTTGCGGCTGATGGAACCAATCCTTTGGTCTGCTTTCCCTCGTCGTCTACACCTTGGTAGGGGGTGAGCTGGATCTCATGGGTGCGGGTTCATCTCTACAAGTCCATCTGGAAGCGCTGAAAGATTTTGTGAACGGCACACCAACCACCACCAACCGCCTCTTGTGAAAGGGAGGGGGGCATAGGGAGTGGGGAATAGGGGGGGCAGGGGGCAAAAGCAGTCATGTGCGGTAGTCTGGCGATTCAGAATGTCGCAATGATGACACAGAGAGGCGCATGCACCACCATCCCCCCCCTTTCTTTGTCGGCTCAGCCCCAATATTCTTCAGAGTGGTCTTCCGGGGAAGCTCCGCATCTTCCACCTATCATCCAGGCGACGCAAGCCATGCTGGAGGAATACAATTTTCCTGATGTGTTGCGTGTTCGGGTTTCTTGCATGGCTGCAACGTTGCAGGCTCTCACTCTCAATCTCGCCTTCAAGGATCAGCTGATTTGCCGCCTTCAAAAGGAACCATGCGCTCTGAGGGATATGTCACACAAGACATACAGTGCCGACTCATTCGCCACTGTGCACTTGATGATGCAGCTTCTTCAGTTGTATCAAACCCGGTGGGTCAGAGTTGGTGTGATGGAAGTCCTTCGAAACATTCTTCAAGCGAATTGGGATGAAAAGCTTGCAAAACTGCTTGATGTGGCTTAAGAAGACACGTGCGTTGAGAACGTGTTTACGGCGTTGGAGACCTCTGTGATGCAGTTGGGACGTGAAATCTTGCAGCTGCCCTACAAGGCAGACTGCCAGAAGGTGGCGCTTCATGGCCGGTCTACCAAGCAAGATGTGGCGTGCTGGCTATTTAGTCGGACCGTATCTAAACGCATCCCATTTTTGAAGGGTAGCTATTGGGCTTTGGTCCCCTGATGCAGCATGTGAGGGACTATTGGGTGGAGGGCACGCAGGGCACAAAGCAGATTTCTCTGATTTAGTGACCGAAATTTGTGAGCAACTTGTGTGCAGCCGAACGAGAGCGATTGTTGGGGGGGTTGGCATTGTTTCTCTCAGTGGGTACAAAGCACCAGGATTCTTTAGCTGTCATCGAGGACCTGTAAGCCCCCTCAGACCCGTTTGTCCAAAAAGGACCAGGAAACATTCACTAGACCGGGGAACTCAGCCGTGAGTAGCATCCAGAGCTTCATTCAAAGTGATGCAGATGGGGTCAGGAGATGAAGGAACAACGGGGCTTGCAATCACAATGGAGAAGCACAGGCACCTGGAAACGGGGCGGGAGTGCAGCGGCATTGTATTTGTTGCCCCCGACTCAGGCCTGAATGTAAAGATTTGGGTGTTGCCCCCCCCCCCCCCCCTTCCCAAATCGTCCGGTGAGACTTTGAAAGGCTGAATTCGAGCGTTTCAGCCCCGCGTCTTTGCTGTCATGGTATGCTGGCTGGCCTGTGAGTTCTTCCGGTGTGATTCGGAGGGTGACGCTCATCGCCGTTATGACCCCTCAACCCCCATGTCCAAATGGCACATCGACGCAGTGTCCGTCCAGTCTCCTTCCACGCGCCATTGCGTGCGTCCCAGACCCGATACGTGTACGTGGAACGGGCTCAGAGTTTCGATCATACATTCCATACCCCCTGACTGCCGCGGCGGCCTCCATCGGTGGCCCCCTCCATCGAACAAAGTCTGCTGAGGGAGCGCCGGTGATTGCACAAAACCGGGAGCTCATGCCCAAGCAAAGCAGAGCATCCCGTCTGGCTGCCTTGGCAGTGCCGTCGCTTTAGGAAACGGAGGCATGCCACGGTTTTGTGAGCAGCAATGCGCTGGCACTGGCTTTTGGTGACGAGACCTCTTGTCTCGGCGTTATGTAGGCTCCCTCTCGGCGCTGTACAATCGCGCAACAACAGCGCTCCGGCCCCCTGGCCTTCGCACTGGCTGACCGCTTTTCGCATCAAATGGGCGCTGCTCGACGGGGCTTACTACAGCGCTGGTCCGTGACCTGAAGGAGTTCACTTGGAAATCAAGTTGGGTTTCAGGCGGAGGAATCGATTGCCCCCCGGACCCTCTTTGTCCCTCCCCTTCCGCATCCATTTGCTGCCAAAGAAATTAGGCCGTGCTGGTGCCGGGGCGGGGGCACAGCAAGGCAGGAGAGGCTACCAGAACGGCGGGAACAGGGAACCAGAATGGAGCAAATGGTGGAATGTGCGCATGGGAGGCAGCGACAATAAAGGGGATGGCTTGGCCAGCCAACCCTGTCGCTACTGGGTGCCAGGGCAACCCCTGCTCAACCGGCGTCAGGTGGGGGGTGTCTCCCGCAGCCCAGATGGGCTGTTTGCGCAACAGGAGTGGGAGCCCATCAGGGGCAGACCAACCATGAGGGGGAAAAGGACATATGGTGGACGGCCCGGACAGCGCGTGGAGGAACAGGGCACCTGGGCCTCTCAGAAACACAGCGAGGCAGGCTATGGACGGCCTGTGGGCAGAGGTGTGTGGACAGCAAAAACAGTCAAACGACCCCGGCAACAACCAGCACATCCTCAATACGCCAATTATTGGGCGCCGCTGACATGCAAACGGCACACCACATTCAACGCAGCTCCAGCACACCAACTACTGGGCTCCGCGAACGTGGAAACGACACCAGCAAGAGCACCGGCCGCAGCGGCCGACAGAAAGCAGCAACCCGACGCAATATGCGAAGGGAAGAACGAGTGACCGTCCAGGGCCCCGTAAAGGAGCAACAGCCAGACGGAATGTCACACGGGGGGGGGGGGGGCACCGCAAGACATGCGTTTGAATGAGATCCTGGACAGTATTCCCACGTTTAGATGCGGGGCGCGGCAGTCTGAGTGTTTGGGTCTCTCATGGGGCTATTCTTACGGTTTCCTGACTCTCCCGATACCCCCCGGTGCACGTTTCCGAGGGGCTGCAGAGCCTAATGCTGTGGGCGGGATGGGGACCCACTGGAATGACAGGCGGAATGCTGAGGTGGCACGACCGCAGTTGTTCTGTGTCCGTGCCGAAATGACTGGCGGCCCTCTCCAAGTGTGTGGAGTGGGTGCGCCCCCATGAGACATACACCCCCCCCTTTTTGGGGGTCGTTTGCGTAGCATTCCCGCAGGCATGATATTGGATGTCTAACCCCTTGTAAAATCATTATATTGCCTGACAAAACGATCCCCCAATGGATTTTTTGATTTTGAGGCCTCTGTCGCCCTGAAACTGAATGTCATATTTTAGGCGAGGGGGTGGGGGTCAATTGCCGAGGGTGTGTGGCCTGAGAGGCATCACTGCGACATCTCGCGACGCCAGGATGCATCGGATTCCCTGGGCGGTGGCCAGGGAATTGGGACATGGTCGCTCCAACTTCTGTCCCCAAGTCTTTGCCGTCAGGACTGCGGGCGCTCCCCGCTCTCACTGAAGCACAATTTTGCCAAAGCCCCCCTCCGAAGGCTCGGGGTGTGGGATCCCCTTTTGGCAAAACAGCTCGGGGTCCAGTTTCAGAGCGGGCCCATTGTGGCCTGATGGGATGCAGTGCCATCAAGTGATTCTCTATGCATCTCTTGCCTGGGCCGCCTTGCCCCCTGCCCTCCACACACACACACACACACACACACACACACACATACACCCGGTTCCTGAGCCCGCCGACGGGGCACCAGAACATATGAACTCATGGTTTGGTCGGATAGCGGAAGGCCTTAGGTGTTGAACCTCGCAGTTTGAGCACGATTTGAATGATTTGGGCGTCACACACACACACACACACACGCACACACGTACGCACGCACACACACACCTCGTTATCCCCAACTGCATAGCCGATGCCCTGGAGTCCCCTCTTCATTGCCCGGTGCCCTGTTGGCATTCAAGGTATTTCTTAAGCGGCCCCCCGCTGTTTTTTTTTCGCTAAGGATAGCATTTCAGATTGTGAGCTGATTAATAGTCAACTGACGGTGGTCGGCGGTTACCTGCACGGGGGGGGCACCGGGCCCGGTCCTTGTATGCGACCCCCCCCCCCCCCGAGTTTTGAAAGATAGTGGTGCGGGGCTATGGCGCCAACGGCGCCAAATTTTTTGTTGCATGCTTAGTTGAAGGGGTTGCTATGCCTTTGGTCCTTAAGACCCTTCAGACTTTCTTCCTGGCAAAGATGAGAAATCGCTATTATCGCACACATACCTCTATACCCCCATGCCCCGAGACACAGACACCCCCTTGAGGTATGCATGTGGTAGTAGTGGGTCGTGCGCAGCCCCCCCCCCCATTGGGATCCCCCCCCGGCCGAGCTGCCAATACCCCCCCCCCCCACCCTCCCGCCGACCCTCCCTGCCTCAACTGCCCCCCCCCCCCCCCCCGCGCAAGATTTCACAGATAGCTGGGGGCTGGGTTGCATCAGGACCGATTGTAGTTGCCCCCCCGTTGTTAGCTGACTGCAGTTGAGGCCCAACGGACGGTGGTTAGTGATTAGCTGCCGGTCGATAATGTCCATTCGAGGGCATCAGGCAGTGTGCCAATGGCACGTCAATTGTTGGGGTTTTGTGGGTTACCGTCCTCCCAAGGAAGCCTCCGCTGGGCGCTGGAGATCCAATCGGGTGAAGCCGCATGGGGCCGCACACTTCGTCGCCAAAGGCTAGACTGGAGAGTATACTGAATCACGGGCCCGAACCGCACTCCCACTGTTGGGCTGATGTATGGCGTGGTGTCTGCAGCAAATCAAGTAGGTGCACATGAGCCTGGAGCACGTGTCCGACTACTGTAGGATGGCGTGCTCCGGGTTGCTTACCCGAAGTACCTGTGAAGTATGGGCACGCGGCGCAAACTTGGGTGTATCCTCTGGGCAACGGCGCACAACAAATACTTGCAAAACCGGACGGACAAAGAGGCGCTACAGGCCACGGTTGTTGATGTCATGATTTTGCTTTCTCATAATCTTCTTTCCTTGTCTTCTGACCCTTCGTTTTCATTTCTCATTCGGCTGCCCTAAACCCAGCCCCCCCCCCTCCCCCGATTAACTACCATTCCCGACCTCCCAAGCAGGACCGAAATTCATGGGGTACAGCCCCCCTTGCTCCAGATGTTGGTTCCAAGACGCTGACTTTCTTGCTATTGCATCCCTTGGTTGTGGTAGTGCCTTAACCCACTTATGACCTGTTTGTCGTGATTTGGTAGAAAATTACAGTCCCAGTGAGGATGCACCATCGGTGCTGGAAACCATTTTGCCACGAAAACGGACTTGAGGTGGAACTGCATGGATGTGATGGGCTATTGCATCACTCGCATGTCTGAAGAGGCACAAGCAAACCCCCCCATTACAGCCACGGCCTCACACCGCACCAATCCCAGCAGAGTCTGGGCCTACGCGTGTGAGTGTGTTTGCGCGCATCCGCTGATGCTCGTGTGCGTGTTTCTCTGTATTTGTGTTTGTGTGTGTGTGTGTGCGTGCGTGTGCGTCTGTGTGTGGGATGTTACCGGGGAAAGCCAGGGGCGTCCTTAAGGGACGAGTTTTTTTTTTTTTTTTTGCTAAGGACAGCCCTTAAGGACCGCCCCAAGGGACCACCAACCGCCAACCGCCAACTCCCATCAACTGCCAACCGCCACCAACCGCCAACCACCAACCGCCAGCCACCAACCGCCGCCAACCGCCAGCGGCGACCAACCGCCAACTGCCAACCACTGCCAACCGCCTCCAACTACCAACCGCCAGCCACCAACCGCCGCCAACCCCCACCAACCGCCACCAACCGCCAGTTGCCAACTGCCAACCGCCAACCGCCAACCGCCAACTGCCACCAACCATGGTTGAGCACATGGAGTGCCCGCGGGCTTTTTTGGGAAACCGGAACACTTTTTTTTTCCCCGTTAAGGACACCCCTGGGGAAAGCAGTCGGAATAGCTCTTCTGTGCTGTGTCGTCATGGAGGAAGGATTCCATCTTGTTCACCGCGTGCTGGGAGCTTCTCATATCCTCGCGATGCAGCTGGGTCGCATTGCAGACAGGCTTAGCAGGGGCCAGGACAACTTCGAAGTCGGGTTGGGCCAGGAGGGAACAGTAGCGTGCCGGCCACGCGCCAGGCGCACCAGGCAAAGTTTCAATGGTCACCGTCCTACCTCCAATTGTTTGGGGCCATGTGTCTCGATGGGATTTTCTGACCTAACCAAGCACAACAGGATTTGGGCACTTCTTTTGGTGCCCAAGATACCAAGCCAGTCATGAGGCTAGTGTGCACCCCAATCTGATTTTTTTGTGCATCCGTCGTATCCCAACTTTCAAAAGTGTGTATCCTGTATGTACCCCAATTTTCAAACGTGTGTATCCAATGTGTATCCCTCCCTCGTACCAAATATTTTCCCCATTTTTAAGGTTGCTATGTGCCAAAATGTGTGCACCAGACACGGGCTGCAAGGAGGTATTTCTGCGTGCTACTGCAGTGGGAATGCACAACAGATGAGACGTGGTGTCAACTGACACTGTGTTCTCTGTAGAACCTCAAGACTGACGATCTTTGGAGCAGAAGGAAAGAGAGAGAAAGTGGTGGGCAGATGGAAAGGTCCAGCTGGGGCTGTCTTTGTGTATATCTTTCTTCCTATTTTTCTGGCAGGCACCATGAAACAATTATGACTTAAAATACTCCCCAAAATCCGAAGCAAAGAAAGGCAAGTCTGATTCCGATGGATCATCTTCAACATCTAGTGCAGAGCCCAAGAAGAAGACGAGGTGTGTGGCATGGGGACAACCTGAACACATGCAGAAGACCAAGTGCAAATGAGTATTAATGGGCACATAGGGACGGGATACGTGCTCATCATAGCATGTACCTCATGGGGGACTGTGGCAGATTCATTCGTTTTCAATCTGCGATGTGTTGTGTATCCATTGTATCCTAACCTTCAAAAGTGTGTATCCCATGTGTATCCAAAAAAATCACCTCGAAGAGAGGTTGTTGGATCAAGCGAAGTTTGTGCTTAGAAGGATTTGAACCAGGACGGGTGAAAAAGAATCATGGCTCGATGGACCCGCGCCCGCAATCGCCGGCCAAGATTTGAACCGACGACAGTCGAGGCGAAAAGCGAGTGTTCTATCATTCAATCGCCGATTGTTCTGGTGTAACTGGGGTTTCTCACAGTTTGTAGATACAGTCCGCAACTGAGAAAAAACAAGCCAAAGGCCTGCCTGTCTGCCTCCCTGCTTGCCTGACCGATCGCCTGACTGACTGCTTGCTTGCCTGCCTGACTAAATGGCTGGCTGTCAGCCTCTCTTCGAGGTGCCTTGCTGAAGGCAATAGAATTTTGTGTGTCCCCTGTGCGCGGGATACACACTAGCCTCATGCTTGGAGCAAGCAGTGATTCCAAGAGAGGTTAATATTGTCATTACACCTCCTCACCACCACTTCTTCCCATGATGAATGAATGACTTGTGCTTTTTGCAATTGTGAAAAGGCCACCCCAAGCTTGCTATGACATTGGGATGGATGGCCGGAACATTGATTTGGATGCCGGGCATACCGGGTGCGGCGCACGGGGCGCATGCCGCGTCAACGTTTCCTCCAGGGGATCGTCCAAGAGGATGAACGCCCCATCCCAAGCGGTGGGCTTGTGTAGTGCTCCGCCTTAACCTTTGAGTCCCATCGGCCTCCCATAGCCACCATTGATATCATTGGGTGTAGCCCTGCCGCTGCCTGTCTCCTCCAGACATGCCACCCCATGGTTTCCCACCTCACCGGTGCAAAGGACGGGAACGGCCGCCTATAACGACTGTTTGCTGTAGGCAAACATGGGTTTCATGCCATGCATATTTTGTTGCCTATCCAGATTGTTTTTCATATTCTCCCAAGGGGGTTGCCACTAATGTCCGACTGTGTGGAGTTCGGTGACGACTTGGAAGCAAGGGTCCATGAAGCCGTCGGGGAGAACACCTCTACTACATATTGGGCCAGGGCAAAGGTTCAAATCACCAAATCCCTCAGACAATTGGGCGACAACAGATCAAAGTGGTTGGAGGGCTTTGCTGGCGCTATGGGCTTTAGGGGATCCGAGGAAAATCTTGTGGAATGCATCATTGGGTACACTTTGACTGAGAAGGTCTCACTGAATGTGGGCTCGGGGAACTTTGAATGACTGTCGCAGGAGTCAAAGGTATGCAAGCAACCCACAGACCCGGCACAGTCCTTGCTTAAAGGACAGGCTGATTTAATACAGTCACTGACGGAAAATGTGAACCGACTGTCCGAAGCCTCAAAGAAACAAGAGGACAAAATCTCACCTTTGTCTCTGAGGGAGTTGTACAAAGTGTCGGGGGTATGGAACCACCCCCAATGGGTGACCAGGGCTATTAATACCCTAAAATGTGTTGTCTTAAAGGAGCCACTACCAGTCGACAAGATGCCGATGACTCAACAGTGGAATGATGACTCACAAGCCACTTCCGTTTTCCTTGCAAGGAAAAGCGCAAGGACGAAACCATCTAGACAGAGATCGTGCCGGCCTCAGGGGATACACCAATGGATGGGGACACGTCTACACCACCGAGAACCCTGGAGATAAGTGCCACGGCCATCTAGATGGTGGAGGCGTTGTGGATATTGACCTACTTGTCGGTGTACTGCTACAAGATTCGATATGAGACGGATTCTACTTCCACAAAACAGGCCTCCTCCAACCCTGACTTCACTTCTGGCCTTACCCCTGCAAGGGCACGCCTGAAAAAGGTAACGAAGCAACAATTTAAAGTCGTCAATGGGGTTGAATTCTTCGAGGTTCACGATGGAGAATGGGTGCGTTCACACTCCTCGCCTGTGGGACCCTGTAAACATGCCGCCAGCATGGGATCATTGAGAGGCATTGGGTCTCGATGTGCCCCATATTGGAATGACGGGATACCGGTCTGGCCATCGGCATTGGGGTCCGTGGAGAGACGGCCGGACTGGTTCACAACAACCCCCGCGCAAGGCTCCACCACAATGGCTCCCGAAAGGTTCATTAATTGCCCTTAGGTCCTGGAGGCATGGGTTGGGCTGGGGGAGATTGACCCATCAGAATGTGTATCCACATGCCTCGTATTCACTTGGAAACCGGGTATCAAGACGTCGTACACCACCCTATTGCGTTGATTTGCAAGAATCGGGGGGCCCTAGGCCCTGGCAGCGAAGGTCTTACTATCCATGTGTGCATCCGGCTACGAGGCAGGCTCGTTACGGGGATGCGTGTCGGCACTCAAGGCAGCGGTCCACCTGGGATGGGCGCCCGAGGTACAATGGCCAAGACTATGGAGAATGGCCAAAGTGTTGCTGGAAACACCGTACCACCAACCGTACGGAGGGCCCGATGTATTACAACTCATGGGTGAGGGGTGCAGGACAGTGGGTGACTGGAAGATCTTTGTTGGAGCAGTGCTGTCGTTTTCAACCCTTGCCAGGGTCGTCGAAATCGCATCAACCCGGAAGACGAACCTCACCAAGCTGAGCATCAAATTCCAAGGGCTCAAACGTGGGGACCGTGAAGTTACAAGACGCCTGGGGTCCTACGCGCTGGCATGGTCGACCTCGCCCAGGAGAATTGCACTAGGAGAGGCGCCAGTTTTGGGTTCCCCGTCAACACTCCAAGAACATATGGCCCGTCTACTCCATGGCATGAGGTAACACGATGTAAGGTGGCACGCATGGCGAAGGGCGGGAGCGACGTACTACGAGCACTGGGATTACCCTAGAGATACCTCTGCTAGTGGGGACGGTGTGGGACCATCAAAATGGCTTGCCATTATGCAACTCCCCAAGATGAATTCCAATTCCAGGGCGTGGCGCGACTCCCTTGGCCAGTTGGCAAGGGCATCAAATGGTAGCAAACCCATACCCGGGACCTGTGGCCCTCCACCCTCACAGAACTTTTCGAAACCCCATCGCCTGCAAGAACATTGCCGAATCATTAGGGACGACGTCCCATGGACGATTCCGAGTATAGGCCAATGCAGTTTCGGATGGGGACGCCGTCGTTGGCTGCCAAGAGCATCCGGTCACGAATTCAACAAGGAGCTTTGGGGACCGACAGGAAACGCCGAGGTGGAACCGAGGAACCGTCCCGTGGGGACAAAAGTCGACCCCTTGCTGGAGACCATGAGGAGCTAGCCTAAGGGACCTCCGATCGTTCCGAAAAGCACAAACGGGAGTACGCAGGAGTCCTACAGGGCGATGGACAAAGAGATCCCGGTCACGGTGCACCAAGCAGTTCGGGGTCGGCACAAGCGCCCATGGATGTCGATGAGGAAGATCAGGACCCCGATGGAGGATCTAACAGGGCCACAGAATCCCGCCCCACTTCATCGGGGACCATTGATTCACGGGTGGGAGGTCGATTCCAAGGAAGACCCCGAGCAGTCACACCGCGGCAAACACGACCCCACAATGCCGCGGGCCTCAATGTATCCCGACCGGCGGCACTGGCCCGACGTGCAGCCCAACGCTCAGCCCAATGATGAGTGCCCAAGGGCGCGGGCGGTTGAGGTATTGCTGGAGTCTGCCACGTTTCTAGCTTCCACGGCTCAATAAAGCTGCAGAAATTGATGGTTGACGTGGGCTCGGGGCTCAATCAATGTCCCAAACGCTTGTATGCATTCTTCAGTCTCGTCCATTTCTTGCCACATCTCGCGGCCCAGTAGTGGTGCGGTCGTTACAAGCTGATAGGGGGCTAACGCCACATCCGTGCGTGTTGGTGCCGTAGGTAGGGGGGTTCCCTGACCTGTGCACGGGTATGCCACTATGGGGTGCTGGATATCTACTAGATGCTATGATAGCCACTGCAGTAGGGTGTTGGCGTGGAAGTGCATGTAGTGCGCTTATCGGATATGTGTAGGTGGGGGGGCTTGCTTGCGCATGGCCGCTTCGAGGTCCATCTCCGGGATTCTCTTGGTTTTTTTGTAGCACACGTGGTCACTTAGGTTGCAGTTTGTGGGAAATGGTTTGTTGGCACGTTGCCTTGGTGCGGTTTCCCACACAAGTGTGTTGTTAGATGTGTTGGTCAAGCGCCGTCAGCTGTCCGTGGTCATAGGCAGGGTGTTCCTCAGATGATAAGTGAGGTACAGGCAGTGATATTGATGTTGAGCCACTGAGTTCGAAAGTCATGCATTTCCTCAGGTGAGAAGGGTTCCGGAATGCAGAGCTTAGTGATGTGTAGCATTTCTTCCGCAGTTGTCGAGGCCATCCAAGCTGTGGCGTAGGATTCCCATGGACCCCATGTCTGTGCACATTCGCGTAGGAACACGTTGCGCCACTGTTGGCATTGGACAAGCCTCCCATGTGGGGTGCCGGTATATACTCACATCGCCCTCGCACAGCGATGGCTGTAGGCACATGGGGGATGGTGCGCCCTTACCCGGTCCTTCGCGACGCGCCGCTGGACCATTTCCTCGTTGTGGGGAGCTACTTGCGCGCGCAGCTACGGCATCATGACCACGTCGGCGGGTGGTGCCCTGCATGGTATGGCCCACCACAGGTCACATGTCCTACTGTGGGTACATGGGCACCCACTACATGGGCATATCCTTCGCTTAATGGACCCGCCGTGCAGCCGGCTACCGTGATGCCCAATGGTGGCAAATATCATCCCTCGGCAAATTGGCTTTGTACAACCTGCGGATTGCGTTCCAACGCTTTGGGATGTCGGTGGCAATGTTGCACTACTACCTCCACGCTAGAGACTCATGGATGGCGGCTTCTATGCACGAGACGTCCCAGATGTATCAACGAGCCGCTAGCGCCTTCCTCCGTGCTAAGCAGCATGCCTCTCATTGTTGCATCCAGTCAACTAGTGGCAAGCTCCTGCATGAGCATTGGTTAGCAACATGGAGCCTCGTGGAGGCGGCACGGCAGGCAGTCCTCCACATGTCAAAGAAGGGGAAACGGCCCCCCAGCCTATCACCTAGGAGTCTACAGTGCCGCGTGGCCATGTTGGAGTCACCGTGCTACACCCAGCTAGCAAGACACAGCCCCACCCGACGATCTCTAGCGATCCCTCAGGATGCTGTAAAGCTTACCGGCAGCCCATGACGGCAATGGGGCTTACCACAGCAGACATAACCCGTAGGACGGTGGTTGTGCCACAAAAGCATATGCAACAGGCTGCGTACCTCTCTTCACCATGCACCCCAAACATGCTAGAAACCGTCTAGCATGATCTAGATCACACATGTGCCCCCGCCCTTGACACACAATGTAGTTGTCGATAGCACAGTAGCGATTGTAGGCACACGTTACATGTACGACTATGACTTTGGCTACTAGTGAAACAACCTAGGTTTTTCAATGTGGTGTTGTGGTGACACCAGCGATGACACACAACAGTTTCAAGTGGGCAATGCACTCTCATGAAAGTAGTGTTGATCTAGGTTCTTCAACGAAGTACGCAACGGACTCTCATGAAAGTAGTGTTGATCTAAGTTCTTCCAACTGGGATTGTGGTAGCTGCGGCTACATATATGTGACAATCTACACCCAAGTCTTGCCCCCTATGGTGTCCTCCTTGGGGACACACCTCACCCGTGTGAAACTACAGGTCCCAAATTGGAGGCTGTACATGGTTCTGGATCCAATGTCCATGTGCGCTCGTGACTCTGGACCCTTTGAGGGGCTGCTGCACTCGCCTAGCGCCAGAACACACACACAAAAAAAAGAAAAATATTCACTGACACAGGTATGCCCACTTCAGACACAGTCAGAGAAAATATCGGAAACAGAAATAAATGGACACAACACTCCATACTGGATGTATCTCACATATCAATTTTTCAATTAGTATTACGGAAGTGTGAAAATTACATGAAGTCAGATGTCGCGTACAGAATTCTGTAAAGCATCATGCGGGTTTCAAGTTTGGGACTTTTGGGCTGCACCACATGGAGTCTACCTTGGAAAACATGCAGCAAATTGATTTGGTGGAAGCTCAACACTACATGTGTGCACCATTGGCCAAATTTGCACTTATCCGGTGCTCACTTGCAAGTTTCACATCTTGGTGCCCGAGTGAAAAATATACAGTTGCGTGATCAACTTGGCCTAAATGCTTGTTGCTTCATGTGAACCGTTTTGTCATGGTTGTCTTTTTGAAGACTGGACCCTGTTGATACTGAACCTGGCAGTCTGAGGACATCACCGACTCAGAGCAGAGCTCGTTGCTTGGCCACTGTGCACTGTCAGTCACGTGCCCCCGGCTCTCATGTGTCCACAGAGTCTTGCCATGAAGGTTCTACGAGACAACCCATTGTGCTGACTTAGTAGGTCAACAACCGGAGGGACAGGTCTGCAACAGAGCTTGTGCTGAGCTGCCGTCCGTTGACACGTAACTACCGGCTGTTGGATCTCTGTCAGAACTCCACTGCTGATGGATCGTGACTGCCGGTAGTCAGGGCATCCAGGGAGATGCAGAGAGATGCAAGGCGATGGTGCAGAGATGTAGGCAGATGGGGTCTACAGTGTGAGCTTTTTGGAGATGGTGGGGAAGGAGGGCGCCGAGCCACTCCGTGCGCATTCGTCAACCCACAACAACCGCTCATGCTTCCAGATTTTTTTTCGCAATGTGCCGGTCTTTCATCTCTTTGATCAAACTGTTTGGGCTCACACTTGCTCCAGCGATGTGCCACGCCGCGTTCCTCGACCTCAAGAATTTCATGTCCATGCACCACGAGATTCCTCATGTGCAAACTGAAGGTGCACCCGCTGCCCAACCCGTGCCTCTTGTCCCCGTGAGCTCCCCCTTGCGCCAGCACGGCCTCGCCCGAGCATCGCATTCCGGTGGTACTGCGGTGCTCAGGAGCATCGCGTCTGCAGTTGCCCTGGGCTACTGTAGGTGTCTTGCGCCAGCCCAGCTTGGTGGATGCACGTAGCCCTGTGCTACTGCATGTCTTCGTGCAGCAACTGTGCCTGTCGTCATGTCGCGTCTTTGGCACGGGTTTTGACCAACCCTCGGCAAGGCTACAGACAGCAAAAAAAACGTGTTTTCGTATCCTAGTAGGCATATACTGTCACAACATCCCCACTCACGGCCCTCAGAGTGGGTAGCACGGGGTCACCGAGGTCGCCAAGACCGCCAATAGCAAAAATGGCTGAAAAGTGCATAAACTGCATAAGCGCTCGTCCCGCTCCGCCCCATACAAACCCCATGCAGGCGGGACCCGGAAACACTTTTTCGGCTCAAAATTGAAAAAAACCAAAAGATTCATGATTTTCGACCCAAAAAAGGGGGGGGGTTAATTTTTGAAACCCCCCCCCCACCTCCCTCAAAAGCTCAAAAAATGGGTTTCAAGTGGGGGGGGATCTGGGGGTCCAGACCAAAAACTCATCAGAGGATGTGTTTACTGGACAAAATAATGATTTTACAGGGGATTAAACTAACAATTCCAGCATTTGGGGTAGGGTACGCGAATAGGCCCAAAAAGGCCCCAAATGGGGGGGTATGTGGTGCTTTCCCCTATGTACGCCTGCCTGGCTTTGATCTAACGACCTTTGCGAGGTCATTCTATCGCCTTTGGCAAATCTACCTCTACCCCAAGCAGCACCCCCCCCAAAATAGGGTAAAACATACATAAATACGGGCTAAAATTGCAGTTAGTGTAGCATAGCGGAGGTAACGGAAGTTCTGCCACCGGGGCCCCAGCTCAACCCCTCCCCATTCTTGCTCCTGACGCCCCTCCCCCCATCCTGCTCCCTCCCCAGCATTTTATTATTTCTGTGCGAGTGGGGGGGGACTTCAGGCGAGCAATAAGTACCATGGTCAACGAAGGGGCTTGGGACTGGACACGTCTCCGAGATGACAGCCCCGTGGTGAAATCAAATGCATGGTCACACCTACTGCAAACACCCTAGATGGTCGCATGGTCCCCCTACAGCACAGAACCGAGGTGCTCATGGCCGGAGTGGCCGGGTGGGGCTCCGAAGGAGGTGCTTGGGGACCAGCGCACATGGCTCGGGCGCACCACGAGGCCCTAGGAGTGTCCTTCCTGTCGGCTGACCCACAAAAGTACCTGGACGCCTTGTTGTACGGGCCGACCCTGGCATGGGGCACGGAAATAACATCCTTCAACGTGACACCCGACGCCGCAGCCGTCAGCTTCGCCATATGCGATCTCGTATCAAAGGAGCCGGCAAAGGCAAGCACCCGAAAGTATGCAGGCACGCAGCCTGGAGCCAAAGCTACACCAAAACAGCAGCCGCCAAGCGAGAAGACGTATGGGATGGCAGTCAATGAGGATGTCAACGGAGGCGACTAACAGGTCGGATGCGCTGCTGGCACTGGGGAGGATGAGGTGATCAGACCAGAGATGACACATAAGCAGCCCAGCTACAAAAACGCTCGGTGGTTAAGGAAGAGACCTAGTGCACCACGCTGGACGCAGAAAATCTACAGGCTGCCGGAAGACCTCATGGAAGCGGACGAAACTGAGGCAGAAATGGACATGGAAGCAGTGGTGCACGATCTCTGGAAAATATTGCTGGACAAATCAGGAAAGGACGCCCTTGAAGCAAAGATCAAGGAGCACAAAAAGAAGCAAAAACACGAAGAGAAGAGACAAAGAAAGAAGGAGCGCCGAAAGGAGAAAAAAGGAAGAAAGTCATCAAAAAGAAGCAAGGGGAGACACGGATCACCGGATTCAACCTCATCTTCGTCGGACAACTGCAGCTGCGACAGCGACTTGGGGTCATCATCCTCTGGGAGTTCCAGCTCGTCAGGACGGTCAACCAAGAGGCAGAAGGATCGAGGAGGACAAAAAGGAGCCCACCAGCCGGAGTTCAAATGGATCGATGGCAAACGCCACTTCAAGAGCAAGAAATCAGGCGACTGGGTATGTTGCGAAGGGCCTCCAAAAAGCGCCTGCCCAGACTGCGGTGGCCACCACTGGTGGTTTGATTTGAGGTTTGCCATAAGCAAACCCAAGTTTGGTCTGTGCTGTTTTGAGTATGGTCTTTTCTGCTGTGGGTGTCTGTACAGTTGTCTTTTGTATTTAAGAGATGCTGGGTTCGGCTTTCAGCTTGCCGGGAGGACCAGTGCCTCGTGGTGGCACGCCCGTTGGACAAATTATTGGATAGGGAGGAGTCCAGGAGCCGGCGAACAGGGAGACGGAGGCGGTCTGGAATACCGCATCAGAGGGGGGCCACGGAAATCAGCCCTACGGGACCAGCGACCGGATCAAAGGGGGGGAGGGGTTTGCGGGGTTGAGACACCGGGGCGCCGGATCCCTTAAGCCCTGGGCGACCTCTCGTGGTGCTCCAAACAACCACAACGGTCAACATGTGGCCGAACCAGGGGGGCTAGCTCAGGGGGGAGGGGTGAAGGTTCTACCCCGGGCAGATGGACCACGAGTCCGATTCCTCGCCGCGTTTGGACGCAGGGTCTGCGGGATTGGGTGCAGGTGCCCTCCGAGGATCCACGCCAGCTGCGTTTTGCGATTGCGCGGCTGTGGGGCTATACTAAACCCCCCCCCCCCGTACAAGAACATGCGCGTGTTCTTATTTATTTGCGTGTTCTTATTTTTTGCGTGTTCTTATTTCTAAGACCTTGGGACCTGTGGGAAGCAACAGGGTAAAAATTAGAAATTCTTGGTATGCCAGCAGGGGCTGGCCCATGCAGAAATTGGGACCTTGTCACATGCGGGAAGCATCAGGAAAAAGTTTAAAAATCCCAGGCATGCCAGCAGAGGCCAACAGGTGCTGAAATTGGGACCCTAGGACCTGTGGGAAGCATCAGGGTAAAAAAATTCCTGGTATGTCAGCAGGGGCCGATAGGTGCAGAAATTGGGACCCTAGGACCCCGGGGCCGGCTGCGTGTTCTTATTTTTGACTAAATAATAAGAACATGCGTGCGTGTTCTTATTTTGACTGCGTGTTCTTGTATGGGGGGGGGTTTAAGGACTATTTCTGGATGACGTACGAGGGAGGTGTATTGACGGGCGCATTGGGACTACCCCCCGACAGTGGTCACGTGCAGGTGCGCATGCGCGGGGTAGGGGGTATGCATCCTGGATTTGCTACCCCAAACGAGATCGAGGAGGCCTTGCAGGAAGAGGAGGAACGCAAGGGTACGGCGCGGGATGGCACCCCCTCGGCATCCAAGGCGAAGAAGAGCGAAAAAGGAAAAGGGAAAAAGATGATCTCTTTCCGGGAGTATACGCAATCGGGACTACACAGCCAATGGAGTCTTGTGGCGCCTCAGAAGGACTTCATCAGGTTGCGGATGGAGGTCCAGACCGACCTCAACACGTTAGGAGAGAGGCGAGACGAGTGGGTGGAAAAGGCCGTCAAGGCGCATGGGTTGGAGCTGACAACGGTGGAGTTGGTGGAATACATTGCGTGCTATTGCTTGCTGGAGGACCTGAGGTTCGACGTGACCACGGGAAACTTCGCCAAGGCGGTAGAGGAGGAAAGCGAGACCCCATCCCATGGCATCAACGAGGTCCTCAAGAAATTGGAGCAGCTGGAGAAGAGGTTGGAGGAGGTAAAAGTGGGAAAAGGAGAGACGGTCAGAAAAATTACCCCTCTGAGTAACAAGGAATTGTCAGCTTTGATGGAGATGGATCATAAACCGCAGTGGGTATGCCGTTTATTGGTATTCTTTCAGGCGGTGCTGGATGGAAAGACGGTGGATCCCAATATGATGGAGTGCACAACTGCATAGAAATCGTCAGACCTCCAAGAAGAGTTGGTTATGTCGCCGGAGAAGGCGAAGATCTCGGATATTTGGACGTCGGGGGCTTGGTTGGAGGCCATAACCGCCCTGATGAAAGGGACGGACGGCGAAGGGGGCCCCCCAATTCTAGCCTTGATCACAAATTATGTGGAGAGCCTCTGGGTGTTGCTGGCGTCGGCGATGGGGTCGTACGATGCATTGTGCTGTCAGAACGCGGGCGGTGGGCGGGTGAGCGAGGCCCCCAAGGAGGCGGGAGAGCCGCCCGAAAACTTTGGCGACACTACGGTCCTTGTTGAGGAAGTCCGTCGGAGGCTAGTTAGCCTGAGGGGCAGGTTTTCGTATGAAAACGGGCGAAGAATCTGGATCCTGAAGAATAATATTTTTTTTGATGGTGTGTGTGATGGGGGAACCTGGCGGATGGCCTTGTGGGGCTACACGGTGGGTGGGAGGGTGGGGGTTGTGCATGAGGTTTTGTGTAATCAGCAGATCGCCGAATACGCGGCTTTGGAATACACAATGAACTTCATTTCCTCTTTGGGCTCGGACAGAGTGGGATTGGTAGGTGATAACTTTTCGGTGTTGCAAAGTTTTGCGGCAGGGAAAGCAAGCGTCGGATTGAGGGTGCAGAATCGTATATTGCAGCGTCTAGTGTACGGTTGCTAGAGGTCCGAGCGGACGTTGTATTTGTGTTGGGTCCCGGGAGAGTGTAACCCGGCGGATCCATTTAGCCGCATCTCGTCGGTGTGGGGGGGGGGACTACGGCAAGGCGCAGTTGGAGGCCGCGCGTCGTTTGCGATTAGCGATGGGGGGCCCCACAATGTTGGTTCAGCATGTGTGGACCCTGGGGCTGCGTGTGATAAAGCAGCTACAAGGGCATGTGGGGTTAACGGTCCGACGACCCACTTGACTTTTGGTACTTTATACGTGGCGGTTCCCGCTGATTGTTGGCGCAGGGGCGTGGGTGGTTGAAGGTGGCGGGAGGCGCCGGATCCCCGGCCCCCGACGTGCCCTCACCCGGTGCTGAAAACAAACACAACGGTCAACGTGTGGCCGAACCGGGGGGGGGGTGCCGAAGGGATATGTGGGACGAGACGTGCTCCAGCCTTGGCGCGCGGGTAGTCACCAAATGATCACCCAACAACGGCCCAAGGGTCCCTAGGGGTTGTCAAAGGTCACCTAGACATCGCGATTTTTTAGCCAACCCATTCCGGTCTGGAAATGGCCAAGTCCTCACTGATGGGGCCCCGATGGGGACAGGGGGCAATCTTGGAAATCTGGAGGTAGAACCTGGGACCTGGGAACCTGGCATTGTTTAGGGTAACCATATAGAAGAGAAAAGTTCCCTGGGACCCTGGTCTGGATCGACGCACAGTGGCACCTATTTGCACCTGCGCTTGATTTAACGACCTCTTTTCCAGGTGACTTCTCGTTTGTTTTGGCACTTTTGAATTCACAAGTCGGGATTAGTGGGGATGCATTTATGAAAAATATCCAAAATTGTTAAAAATTCACTGTTAGGCTGAAACGTGCTGTCCTGCGTTGGGATAGGTTTGGGGGTTGGAGCAGGCATGTTGTTGGTGTATAACAGACGGGACAGATGGACACAAAGGACAGAAGGACACACAGGACGGACGGCAAAAGGTGAAAACCCGGGGGGGGGGGGTGACTCCGCGGGTCCTAGGACGCCAACTACCCCTGCCCCCCCCCCCCCCCTCCCCCCCCCCTAGGGGCCTTCGGCCAACAGTTAGTTGCCAAAGGTGTCGCCCCCAGGCGTCCATGGGCGCCAAAGGCGCCCGATGCTCCATGAACACCAAAGGTACCCTAAGGAAAAATTTGTCCAATTTGCACCCCAATACTATCCTTAAACCCAATCTTGACTCAAACACCCACCCCCAACGCTCAGCCTACTCCTATCCCTACACCTAATCAAGACTGAATATTGGGACCGAGCTGGTGGGGGAGGGAACATCAGCTATGACTGGTGAGGGACATCAAGAATGATTCAGAACATTGATGGCTCTTGACAAAGTGAAATTAGCTTGCAAGTGAACCCCATCACCACGAGGCCCACTTTCAAGGCTTTTTGGACTTCTGAGGGGCCAAAATGCCCCAAAATGGGCTCAAAATGGGCTCATTTCACCCGTTTGTGCACGTCAAATGGTCTAGGATGAGGTTTGGAAAAATGCGTTTTTGACCCATTTTTGACCCATTTTTGGTCCCAAAACAGCCCATTTTCCAGGCATTTTGGGAATTTCGGAGGACCAAAATGGGCCACCACAAGGTCAAAACGGTCCAAAAACACTTGTTTTAGCGTGCACATGGTCTAGGATCATTTTTGAGAAAAGTCATCTTTTTGCCCCTACTAGACCCTGTTGACCCATTTGGGCACCCACCTGTTTGGGCTTGAGCTTGTAGCTTGCTGCAGCCTTGTGGGCCTAGGTATTGGGGTCTAGGCGTCTGTTTGGGCAATTCTGACGGATGGAAACCACAAAAAGTGGGGCGTTGCGGGTGGAGTAGGTGCCCTCGGAATCGCATTTTGAGCCATGTAGCCAAAGATATGGCCTATTCTTGGTCTGTGGCTGTCGGCATTTGGAGCTTCTGGGGGCCTTTTTAGGCCGTTTCCGGGACATATCATGGAGTTAGAGGGCCGCAAAGAGCTCGTTGACACGGGGAAGTCAAGCTGCACATAGAGTGTACCCACCGTTTCCCTTTGTTTGGCCGTTTTGAATGTGTTCCAGGGCCCAAAAATGGCTGTTTTGGGCCCTAAACTGCAGTTTTTGAAACTGAGGTCCACCACTTGCGAATCCCGTTCCTGGCCGCCACCGTTGAGTTTCTTGCTCAAACTTTGTGTGATTGTACTTCACACCCATAGGTATCATCCACCAAAATTTCACCCGAATCTGAAGCACCACGACGGAGTTCTGATTTTTAGCCATTTCGCGCATGCTGCTTGCTGCTTGCTTGCTTGCTTGCTTGCTGCTAAACCTGGTAGGTCCACCCTAGACACTAAAAAGGGTTATAAAACCAAGACTGGTTCCACCAGCTCGGTGACCCTAACCCTAATCAAGACTGAATATTGGGACCGAGCTGGTGGGGTAGTGCCTATGCTTCTGTGCGTACTAGGGTGGAGGAAAGTCAATTGGTTGGGGGATGGCGATTGAGGGTTGCATGCATGTTGCCGCGATCCCATTATTGCACAAATTGCACTGTCTGTTTTGTATTCCCCTCCCCTTTTATGTGTTTGCAAATGGCTTTCGCTTCACCGCGATCCGTTTCATTTTCGACTGCATGAGTTCCAACATTTGCTCTTGTGCGTGATAGGTAGATAGAGAAGTTAAAAAGTCCGCCTTGTGTCATTGTGTGTTCGGTGTTCCCCTAACCACCAAATATCTGCTCCCGTGCGTCAGGTAGGTTAATGATGTTGCATGTATGTCATTGATTGACTGTAGGTTAATGATGGCGATTGAGGGTTGCATGCATGTGGTTGTGTGTTCCGTAATCCCTCCCCTCTTTTTGCCTTGGCAATTGGATTTTGCTTCACCGCGATCCCATTATTGCATGAAAGTCACTGAATGTTTTGTCTTCCCCGAGCAACTAGAGGTTGATCCTCTATCCAAAGTCCTAACTTTGAATGTTTTGGTATTTGGCTTTCGCTTCATCGCGATCCCATCAATTACCTCCAATGTGCCTGTCCATTTCACCGCAATCAATCAATGCCCGACGTGGCCGGTACCTTTTTGACCGTATTTTGAATTTCGCTTTGTGCCATTCCGCCATATCCCATTAATTTGTGCCACGTGAGTTGGAAAAAAATTCGCGTGAATTTTTTTTCCTGCCCCCCACGTCGCCCTTAGCTTACTGCATACGTTGTGTTGTTTTGGACCACGTTCATCCTAACCTTGAAGCGAGCAACCTAATCCCGTACTCCACTCGGAATGAATGTGCTCCCCAAGCTTCGTGTTGACGTTTGCGCTCGGCTTTCGCTTCACCGCGATCCCGTTCCTCTTTCTCTTGTTATGAGCAAATCGATGCATATGTACAATGCATTGTACTTCCTGCCACATACCTGTACCAAAAAATTGATGTCTCTATCCGACTATTGTGTGCCTGTCAAGTGTTGCATGTTCCTTGTTTCACGCATTACGGGGTGCCACGAGGCCCACTTTCAAGGCTTTTTGGACTTCTGAGGGGCCAAAATGCCCCCAAAATGGGCTCAAAATGGGCCTATTTCACCCGTTTGTGCACCCCAAATGGTCTAGGATGAGGTTTGGAAAAATGCGTTTTTGACCCATTTTTGACCCATTTTTGGTCCCAAAACAGCCCAGTTTCAAGGCATTTTGGGATTTTCGGAGTACCAAAACGGGCCACCACAAGCTCAAAACGGTCCAAAAACACTTGTTTTAGCGTCGCACATGGTCTAAGATCATTTTTGAGAAAAGTCATCTTTTTGCCCCTACTGGACCCTGTTGACCCATTTGGGCACCCACCTGTTTGGGCTTCAGCTTGCAGCTTGCCGCAGCCTAGTGGGCCTAGGCATTGGGGTCTAGGCGTCCCTTTGGGCAATTCTGAGGGGTGGAAACCACAAAAAGTGGGGGGTTGCGGGTGGAATAGGTGCCCTCGGAATCGCATTTTGAGCCATGTAGCCAAAGATATGGCCTATTCTTGGTTTGTGGCTGTCGGCATTTGGAGCTTCTGGGGGCCTTTTTAGGCCGTTTCCTGGACATATCATGGAGTTAGAGGGCGGCAAAGAGCTCGTTGACACGGGGAAGTCAAGCCGCACATGCAGTGTAGCCACCGTTTCCCTTCGTTTGGCCGTTTTGAATGTTTTCTAGGGCTTTTTTGGCCGAAAAATGGCTGTTTTGGCCCTAAACTGCAGTTTTTGAAACTGAGGTCTGCCACTTGCGAATCCCGTTCCCGGCCACCACTGTCAAGTTTCCTGCTCAAACTTTGTGTGATTGTACTTCACACCCATAGGTATCATCCACCAAAATTTCACTCAAATCCAAAGCACCACGACGGAGTTCTGATTTTTTCCCATTTCGCGCGTGCTGCTTGCTTGTTGCTTGCTGCTTGCTGCTTGCTGCTTGCTTGCTGCTTGCTTGCTAAACCTGGTAGGTCCACCCTAGACACTAAAAAGGGTTATAAAACCAAGACTGGTTCCACCAGCTCGGTGACCCTAACCCTAGCCCTGGCTCTCACCCTAGGCTAGGGTCAGAGTGAGTGTTGGGGTCCAAAATGGAGAGCAATGATGTGGCAAAAGCAGCCATGAATGAAATTGGGGGGATCTTGTTCAGCCCAATCAACATGGCTGGCATGGCCAAACCAACTGGCTGCAAAGGTTAGGGTTAGGTTTATGGTGATGGTATGGTATGGTATAGGGAGGGCAAGGGGAGGTAAGGGGGGCCTGTGCCCCCCTCCCCCCCAACACCCCAAATCGCCCCACCTGGACCCCCCCCCCCCAACCAACCCTCCCGGAGCCCCCCCCCCCCCCAATCGCCCCCCCTGAATCCCCCCTCCAATGCCCCCCCCCCCCCCCACTATCTGAGTGTCTATTTTTTTTCGGTGTCTTTTTGTCCATGCTTGCCCGGGCCGCTGGGCCTTGACAAACTGCCGCCGACGCCACCTCCTTGTCCCCTGACCGCATGAGTGTCCGGGACACCCAGGCCCGTCTTGCCACGCCAGGCGACGAGGTCATCGTTCCTGCCGACGCCGGTCAATTGGCGTGTTTGGCAGCCATCGATGACGCAGATTATATCATTCAGGACGAAGTGGTGCTGAAGAGTGGAGTTCCAGAGGCTGCCTCCCTGTCGTACGACCTCTTCAAGGACTGCGACTCGTCTGAAAAACTTGCTGCCGTCCTTTACGGCAGTCGCCCCAACGTTGTGCTCGTTGGGGAAATGACTGAATATGACAAAATTCAAAATGCAATTAAGAGACTGCTTGCTGATTTGCCCATGCTGGGCCGCTTTGTTGCAATCCTGCTTGAACCTGTCAGCGATGATGATGATAGGCCATCATTCCTCAATCGGGCACTCGCCCTCAACTCAAACTTGTCTTTCGGTTGCGAAAAGCTGCAAATGGCGGACAGGTCCCTCATGCACATGCGCACACATGATCGATTTGATGTCTGGATTGCAAGCAGCACAAGGGACTCCAGGAATCTGTCTCCGCCCCCAACGTATAAGCTCCTGCGGCTTATGACGCCTGGGGCAGAAGTTGACAAGGTGGTGTTCCATGAGCCAGATGTGCGGGATAACCAATACGCTGTGCAGGTCCACAATGACCTAATCGACGGGCTGTTGGGGTCTATTGGCCTGAACTCTGATGAAGTCCATCTCCTCCCGGGGACAAACCCACGAAACTCAAAGCTGTTCTTCACGGAGCTAAATGAGGAACAGGTGAATACTGTGGTATCACAGTTCGGATCCAAGCCAAGGTTCCAGATTCAGCCAGTAGAATGGTATCGTGGTGCCAACCTGACCAACCTGTCTGTTGTCTATGAGGTATGGATCAAGAAGACGCACAAGGAAACATGGTCTCCCATGCTGTATGCCTCAGTTCTCGCAATGTTTTGGACAATCCCGGGCGTTCTGCAGGCACAATCGCCAGTGAAAATCCACGTGCTGGGGCCCAACAAACTGCTGCTAGGTGTCACGGAAACTGGGCACTCACTGTTGACGACAAGGTACCGTGAACTGGTGGCTGCCATCGGGGCCGTCTTCAAGGACCTGAGGAAAGGACAGTTCCTCGACAGGGATATCATCTCCAAGCCCACAGTCCCCTCGACATGGAAGAAGGACCTTGTGGGCACAGTGTACATTCTGGATGTGGCACCGTGGTGGTATCTCTCAGACCTGATTGAGGCCCTTGCTCCTTCAGTACACTGCCGGTACATCGCGGACCGCGTCAGATGGAGTGTTGGGGAAATGCGCACTGCCACATGGCGATTGACCGGGGAAAGTGTGACGCTGCTGATTGGAAAGGTCTACTTGTCAGATTCTGGGATGCCTCCGATGTTTGTGATTTCCGAGGCGGATTATGAGGCGCAGAAAAGGCGAATCACAGATCGGCCCAGAAACTCAGACGATTCAAAGACACGCAGGCAAGGCCTAATCACGGCGGGAGAAATGGCCAAGGCCATGGAGTTGGATGACCAAGTCGACAAGGTCATGAGCTCCCTCAAACGCAAGCGGGACTTGAAGGAAGATGAGGCTTCGTCGTCCAATGGAGCAGCGCGATGACGTCAGCATCAAGCATCCCTCTGAGCAGCACGCTCAGAGTATTATCCCAAAATATCAATGGGTTTCAAACGAAAATAACCATGAGAAAGCGTAAGCAAAAGCACATAGTGGCCCTGGGGTCACTGCTGCGGTCCCTGGAGGTGGACTTCTTCGCCATCCAAGAGCCCCACTTCGTCACGGTGGAGGACCGTCAAGCGGGCATGCAGTGCTTATCAAAGTACGGGTATGGCCTGGACGGACCACTTCATGAAGAAGGAAGGGGAGGAGTGGCACTGGCGTGGAAAACATCCAAGTGGACACTACAATCAATGAAGTTCTTGTCTCCCAGGGCGCTGAAAGCCTCACTGTCGAGTGGTCCACTGGAGATCACCATAGTTGTGGTCCACTTCCACCACAAGCACACGCGTCGACAGTCGCAATGGAAAGACATCGCCAAGGAGTTACATGGACCAAACCTGATTTTATGTGCTGATCACAATAGTTTAGTTGTAAAACACAGGGACGCCTTCGCGCCCCCAGAGTTTGAGCATGACACGTCCTTACGTGCCAGAGACCAGGAGGTGACAACCTTGGCAAAAGCGGGCCTGCAGGATGTTTGGGTGGACATCCATTGTCCAACCCTGACGGACATCAAGGACAAGGAAGCATCATGTCCAACGGCTTCACATACGGCTACCCTCCAGAAGGAGAGCGACTCGACCCGCAGAGGCTACGCCGTATTGACCGCATCCACACGACACCCGACTTGTTGAGCCTGGCGACCAGCGTGTACCCCATGTTTGCTGCCAACTCGGACCACAAGGCAATCCTGGCTGAATTCACACCCCCTTCCTTCGACACGGAGGACACAGTTCCCAGATTCTACTGCCCCGTGACCATCCTTCAAGACCCGGAGGCTATGGAAGATCTGGAGACCTCTCTCAAGTCTATCACATCAACAGGAGATCAATGGTGGGAAGAGGCGCTAAGCTGCATTCAAAAGAAGGCGGTCAGCCATCAAAGGGAACATAAAAACAAAAAGCAGTCGGTTGAGCTACAAGCCCTACGGTTCCTGCGTGGCTCCACGAAAGACTCTGTCGCACCAGCGGTCTACCAATTTCTTTCATCACTGGGGATTGCGGCAACAGATGCTGCAACAGCCTACACCCTCCTGGTGGGGGTGTATGAAAAGGTTCAGCGTGACAGAACGGGCATGGAAACACTCTCCAAGCTCAAGGGGGTGATCACGACGGCGGAAACTTCAGGGGATCTGAGAACGCAAAGGAACGAACTGTATCGGCTAATGCGGGAGCTGCAAGAGCGAAAGAAAATCCAGCAGCTGGTATCCAGGACAGGCTCGGCGATACGGGGAGCAAGAGCGGTGGCAAAAGAGCTAGTGGACCATTGGGATAAAGTGTCCACCCCAACGGGATCCACGGAAGAAGAATGTGTGGCCTACCTGAAGTCGTTAGGAGTGGATCAGCGGCTGCGCAAGGCAGGTCGACTCCTTTTCAAGCAACTATCCCTGGACATAGTTCATGAAGGCCTTAAGAGGCTGAACAGCAACAGTTCCCCTGGATTGGATGGTTTCTCGGCAAAATTCTTCAAGAGGTTCTCGGACATCTTCGAACCGCAAATGTATGACTCACTGAAGCGCTTCCTCGACGTGGGCAAAATGCCGGAGACATGGACCTCGGGAGTGGTGACAATGATCCCCAAAACGAAGGCAATGCAGACACCAGACTCGCTCCGACCAATTGCACTGCAAACTACAAGGCAGAAGTGGCTCACCAACATCCTCCTGATCCAGTTAGAGGATGTACTCCTTCACTGCATCCCGTCACAGCAAACAGGTTTCCTTCGCCACAGAAGCATACTCCAGCATGTCTATGGGTCAAGGGCACTCTGGGATGGCCTACGTGAAGGAGCGGCGTTGTCAGTAGATTTCAGAAATGCTTTCCCCACGATGTCTCACGAGATGGTGTCGGCGGCACTGGGCCTAATGTGCATCCCGTTCCTGTATATCCGTCTGATACTACATCTTTTACGTGCACCGTATCTATACTCCGTTGGAAAAGGATACGTCCCAGGTGTCTACCACCACCCGAGGGCAGGCACGCGTCAGGGGGATCCACTCTCCCCGGCGTTGTTCTCCCTGGTGGCATCCTTTGTGATTTTCCCACTACAAGACTTGGGTCCAATCCTGACTGTCATGATGTATGCAGACGACCTCATCATCTTCTTGGATGGACGAGCCAATCCACAACCGTTGAAGAGGGTATGGGAAGTGGTGTCTCGTTTTGGACAGTTTTCGGGGTTGAAGGTCAACCTGAGCAAAACGGCAGCGATAGTTCGCAACTGTGGGGGAGTGGAGTGGGCGAGGTGTCTTCGGGACATTGGAGTGGACGTCAAAAACTTCGTCAAGTATCTGGGTGTACGCTTGGGGAGTATTCAGCACCAACAGGATGACCAAGGATGGGGGCTGACGATAGAGCAGGCATTCGCACCAGCACTGCAAGAGGCCTTCCGTCGCGCAAGGGTGGTAGCCACGCTGCAACTATCAATGAACGAACGTGCATTCATGCTGACATCGTGGATCCTGCCGGTCGTGGCCTGGGTATCCAAGGCATACTACGCCCCAGTCTCGGTGATCAGACAACTGAAGTTGGTGTACCACGTAACTATGGGTACCAACAGCTGGGGAATCACCCTGCCAATCCTTTCACGACCAAGAACGCAAGGGGGACGGGCACTGCCAGAGCCGGAGATGTTTCTTATGCACCAGGCAGCGGCTCCGTTCGTCAGCCTGTTGGGAGGGCCTCACAAATTTCCCGACAAGGCAGTGGAGACCTTCTATGCATGGGCAACAACCATCGGGTTCACACCATCCAAGGACAACCTTCCATATATTCAACTGGGCATGGTCCGAACGGCTGATCTAACGTTCCTGGGATGGTCGGCAAAGGCACATTCCAACATTCAGCGAGTAGCCCCGCAAGTGGCCCCCCCGGCAAACCGGGACCGCCTGCCGTTGTGGCACTCTGTGTATTTCCGAAATGAGTTCAATTGCTCCTACTACAACACGAAACTGATCCGGCAGGGGGTGCTGACGTGGGGTCAATTCCAATCCCTGGAGGACGCAAGATTGTTCAATGCACTGCCTCGGACATGGAAAGGGGTCTACAATCATGGCGGACGACTCCTCAACAAAGTCCCGTCATAAGGGGGGTTTGATACCCCCGCAGTCCACACCCAAAACTGGACCAGGGCATGGCTGCTTCAGTTTTACGCCTCTCAGCCAGGGGTCCGCGACCCGCAAACACCGGAGGTATGGGAACGGCTGGCATAGGCACAGCTACCGCCGAGGGTTTGGGACTTTGCGCAAAAGGCGCTGTGGCACAAATTGACCGTACATGCAAGAGTTCACAAGAGGTCAGGCACTGACAAGTGCCCGGTGTGCTCACAAAAGGAGACGGTTAAGCACGCGATGGTCGAATGCCCCATGTTCAAAGCGGCGGCGGCGGTTATACAGCACTACTATGGCCAGGTGGAAACTGAAAACGGGACATCCACAGTTCGAGACATGATGGAGTCCGACAACCAGGAATGGTTACTGAACACGAACCAAGGCTGGGCAATGTGGTCAGCAAGAAGTGCCCACTGGCGGTACCGATGCGAAGTCAAGGCAGGAGCGTCGCCGGTGTTCACGTCATACCTGACAACATGGCTAAGGGAGCTATGTGAGTGGGTGGGATTTTACACAGGGGAGCGCAGGGAACAGTGGAGGGGCTTTCAAAATTCACTGGAACAACTTCGAGATACCGGAGTGCAGCCGCGACAAGGGGAAGTGCAAGTACATGGGGGATTGAATGCATGGTGGCAAACACACACGGAGTGCTTCACCCAAGAGAGATCAGCCAACAATCACAGCTGGCAAAGGGAGACGGAATCACGCCCGAAGCGCCCGAGGCAGGCAGGCCCGGGAGTGCTACAAGGAGTGCAAGATCGGATTGCAGAACTGGTGGCGAAGGGCTACAGGATAGTGTACACGGACAGATCGTCGAAAAGACTGGGCCACAAGGACATGCGCAGGGCCGGGGGCTTTGGCGTGTTCGCGGCAGAAGATGAACAAGGACCAGAGGTACGCTTCTGCGGCTACGTACCAACACATCACAGGCAAACAAATAACGGAGCAGAGCTTTGGGCAGCCGTAGAAGCCTTACAGGGGTTCTGGGTGCCAAAACTGGCAATCCTCACCGACTCGCAATACCTGCAGCTGGGAGCGACTGGCAGGGCCCAGCACTGGAAGTCAAAGGGATGGACAACCACGTCTGGGAAACTGCAGGTCCACGTCCCGGTCTGGGAAATGCTGCTCCAGGAAATGGCGACGCCGGGAAGAGAAGTCAGGTGGGAGCATGTCCCAGCACATGTCAACGTGCAGGGAAATGAGGTGGCGAATGGATTGGCAATGGAAGGCATGTGTTCGAGCCCACTGTGGTCTCAGCATGTTGCCCCAAATTCATCATCAGGGTCAGAGTCCACGGTAGGCTTGAGGGGAGGGTCGGGATCAGAGTCAGAGGGCACCAGGGCACTCTGGTCATCCTTGGGTATGGTACCCATGGACTGTGATGAACTGACAGGGGAAGCATCCGGGGAGCCAGCGCCACGTGAAATGGGACCATACACCTCAAGCAATACAGAAAGTGAGGAAAGGAGGACAGGACACACACACCAGGGAGTACTGTTGAATGAACTGTCAGCAGCGGACACACTGTCCTTCGGCACTGATGTGAGTGACACCAGGCGGCAGCGCAAGAAGCGAAGGCTCAGGAAACGCAGGAATCCAGGACAGGGTCGATGATGACAGAGCCAGAAGCCCTTGCACAATGGTGCGGACATCTCACAGGTTCCAAGCACAACAATGCATGTCTGAAATCTGTGTTCTGACACAGAGCTTTTCATCACACGAGCTGCGTTTTGTCGCAGCAGGCAGCAGTACACAAAGGAGACCTCCAAGCAGCTGAACGCCGCGTCCTGTCGCGGGCAGGCGCCCAGGCGTTATGCCGTCTGGTAGGACACAGCAGGAGAAGGGATCACAACAGCAGCGGCATGGCCCATACACACAAATCCAGCCAACCCCAAAGAAGGTCAAGCCTCAGCAAGAACGCCAGCGTTTCAAAGTGCAAGCACTGAGCCAGCTGGACGCCATTGCGAATGAAGGACTGCAAGCAGTTGAAGCAGAGCTGACCACAATGGCCTGGGCCCGCAACCAGCAGATCTGGCTCCGACTGGACCAACCACATGACACCAGGATGCACTGTGAGATTGTGGACAATCATGGGGAACCATTGCTGATGAGCAATCAGGAGCTCTACTCGGTGATGGTCCAGATCAACTGGACCCTGAAGTCTCAGGCTCTGGCGAACATGCAGGTCCAGTGGCGACCCAAAAGTGCAGGCAAGTGGCACCCGTTCCAGTGGGAGGCGATCCTCCACTGTCCGACGGCAGAGGGACACAGAGCGGTGCCCTCCTCGGTGAGCAGAACTGGAGATTGCTTGCATGTGTGGCTGGCAGGCCGAGCGGACCTCTTGCGGCTTTTCCAAAGAACGCTCTTCAGGCAGGCGGACCCGGTACCCGGGGACGCTGTGCGATTCCTCTACACGCTGCTGAACACACCCCCATGCGAAAGAAGATACGCATGACAATGGGTGACACACAGGAGAGAAAGATTGGAGAGCATGGTACGGAAACCCAATCGTCGTGGCCCAGTGGATACACCACACCTCTTCTGTCCCGTAGAGGATGGTTCGAACCCCGGGGGGGATAGAGATGCACCGAACGACCCGAACCCCCTTTATTTTTTGGGCAAGAGGGAGAGAGAGAGTGAAAGGGAGAGAGGGAGGGCAGAGCACAGTGGGAAAGGAACAGAGAGGAGCAACAGGAGAGAGAGAGCAGGGGAGAGCAAGAGAGAATGGGAGGGAGAGAGTAGGAGAGAGACCCACAGAGCAAGAGACGGGGGCTAACCGGCGCAAAGGGAGGGTGGTGGGCTCGAGCTGACTAGGGTGTATGGGACGCCAAGACAGCACGGAACAGTCAAGTGGTGAAAAACAGGGCGCTGTAGCGCCCCTGAGCCACAGGCTCGACACGTCATCACATGTTGAAGGGCCGAAGCATGACTGGGGCTGCGAGAGTGCGGCCCACGTGAGGCAGTTGGAAGCCAGAGGGCAAGGACAAGTGGACAGCATGCGCATGAATGGAGTCGAGCGAAAAAGGAAGGCGCCACACAGGGTACAGCAATGATCTGTTGAGACACCTGAAAGCAGAAGCACATGCTGAAATGTTGAGACGCCTTTGCGCCATCACAGGCGCCTTTGCGCCCCTGAGGCACGAGTACGACACGTCCTTACGTGCCAAGGAATGAGTGCAAGGCAGGGGCACGACCTGCAGGGCAAGGGTTAGAGTCTAACCGGCACTGTGGGTGGGTGGTGGGTGCGAGCTGACCTCACTGTTCAGAGGAGCAGAGCCAATGCACAGTCAACAACCACTTGGTGTGGTACAGAACTGGTCTACACTGCGGTGCAGCAAGCATGACAATGAACAATGTGGTTATGACCATGCGCCTGTGACACGGGGGCGTATGCGAACCCAGTTTCCGTTGCCTCATGCCCCCCCCCCCCCCCAAGGGGCCTCCGGCCAACAGTTAGTTGGGGGGGTAGTTGGCGTCCAAAACCGAGGGGTCGCCCCCCCCCCGGGGGTGAAAAACCAGCCCACCTCCCTCCACCACACACACAACCACCGCTCCAGGGACACAAAGTCTCCCCAATCGTCAGACTGTGGATCAGAGGTACAAGTGGGGCACACAGTGCAGCAGCACAAGGCACCAACAGGACGCAGCACCCCGCTCTGCTGCACAAACACCAGATAAATCAGGGGAAACCACGGTCAGATGGTGAACCCGCTCCCTGAAGGCCATGCTGATGCGCGACCCACAGGGGAGGGGTTCTTGATTCATGAGGTCTTTGGGGCCCATCACAGGAACATTTGCAGAAAATCAAATCAGAACAAAAAGGAATGGGTTGTGAGCATCAAGCAGAACGTTGTTTCTGAGCAGAGACAGCATGACCTAGCCCTCTTTCCCACGACAATAGGTTCACAAACATGTTGTCTTGCATTCCTGACCATAACAGTGGCAATCACATACACAACGGCCAGACGGGGTTGCCGTGCTTTGACAACGCCGTGCAAGTGGAAGAGGGTGGGGGTAATGATATTTGGCACCAACTGAAGTGACCTTGCAGCCAAGATCTGTGCCCACAGCTAGTTGTCTTGCACGGAACTCCCATCAAAGATTGTCAGTGATGAAGGTTCTGAGTTGGTATCTGACTGGTACACGATGGGCTTTGTATTTATGAGCAGATGTATTTGGAAAAGATAATGACAACAATGATAGTGGATTGTGCCAATGATTTAGTCTTTCGGATGAATTGTGTTTTGGTGCATTTTCCTTATGCTCTCAGGAGGTTTCCCCCCGAGACCAAAGTTTGAATGTGCATCAAAACCTGAGACCACCTTGACCCTGCATCGTGATTGGCACCTGAGGCTGACTCGTTTTTGCCATTTGGAACATGAAAAAATTTGGCTCTCAAGGTCTGCGCCCACCAAGCCCTACACACTGCTGCATTTCTGGGGAGTCTGCACAATGCCTACGTATTTGGCAACCTCCGTGAGACTTCGTACAGCGAAATTTATCACCGCCAAATTGATGCAGCTTCAAGCAGGCCATTGCTTAGCCCCCCCCCCCCCCCCTGCAAGGAGGGGTGTGTGCCATAAAGACTCAGTAAGTATGTAAGTATGCCAGGACCCCTGGGGGTGGTTGGGTGGGTCAGACACCAAAAAAAGTTTGCGTACCTTAAACTCCAATTTCGGACCTCTTTAGTAAATTTCATTTTTTCCCGGATTTCTGAGGCTGCCCAGGGCCCCAAATGAGCCCCCCCCCGGGTCCGTCAGGAATGGCCGGGCTTCTAGCCCCCCCCCCCCCCCCTCCCTCTGTACGGCACCCCCAGTGGCGGCCGTCGCCCCCCACCCATGGTGCGCCCTTCGCAGCGTGCCATCCCGTCGGCCTCGTGGATTTCGATGCCGGGACCGCCGGTTTGGACAACGCCGAGATCCCTCCGGACTACGGCACCGACGTGGGGGTCCAGTTCGCCCTGGTCTACCCCGGCACGTTCGAGCCGTACCCCAACCGCCCGCGCCTCGAGGCAGTCGGCACCACCGACGGGACCACGGGGCTGTGGTCCGTCTGCGGCGCGCACCTGCACGACTGCGACCACAACGGGACCGTGGGCCGCATGTTCCTGCGCCCCCCCCGCTCCGCCAGCGAGGGGGCGTGGGACAGGGCCCCCTCGCTCCTGATCACGTACCTCGGGGCCGGCACTCCAGAGGCGGGCGGCGTCCTCAACGACATCGACGGCGCCAACACTAGCGACGCCAACGCTGAGCGGTTCACGATCCGGGCCTTCGACGCCTCCCAACGGGAGCTGACGCGGCAGGAGTTCCCCCACGGGACGGAGGCCGGCAGCGTCGCACGGCCCGGGGCCCACAATTATGACGCGCACGGGTGGACGTTTGTGGTGCCCGCTCCGGTTGAGGCGCTCATCAAGTATTTGCGGGTGGACTTCACCGGGAGGAAGCCCAACCCGTCGATGGGACTGGACAACTTGAAGACTTTCCCTCTGTGTGCGGGTATGTGACCAAGGGTACGGCAAGGGGGTTGTGCGGGAGTTGTACTGGAGTTGTATGGGAGTTGTGTTGGAGTTGTGTCGGAGTTGTATGGAAGTGGTGTCGGGGATGTACAGGAGTTGTATAGGATGTGCTGCAGAGTGCGTCTCCATTGGGACCAGGGCTGTCCTTTGACAACGAGAATTTTGTCTTCTTATTTTCACTGGGCACAGCCCCTTACGGACAGCCCTGTGGGCCGGCGATTAATCGCCAACCGCCAGCGACCTTTCGGGAACCATGGTGTGCAGGCGGCGCCGACCGTTTGGGGCTTCCTTTGCTTCTTCTTCTGTCTCGAAACAGTTCCTGGGGATTCATGACCAATTTTTTGTTCATTAAGGTTCCTGCATCTTGTCTTTCGCAACGAAAAATTTCAGATGGATGTATTACCGGATGTTTTGAATCTTTGCTGTGTGTGCACCACACACAGCACCACACACACAGCACCACACACACAGCACCGCACACACAGCACCACACACACAGCACCACACACACAGCACCGCACACACAGCACCACACACACAGCATCACACACACAGCACCACACACACAGCACCACACACACAGCACCACACACACAGCATCACACACACAGCACCAGCACCACACACATAGCACCACAGACACAGCACCACACACACAGCACCACACACATAGCACCACACACACAGCACCACACACACAACACCACACACACAGCACCACACACATAGCACCACACACACAGCACCACACACACAGCACCACACACATAGCACCACACACACAGCACCACACACATAGCACCACACACAGCTCCACACATGGCGCCACATACACCGTACCACACAAACAGCACTACACGCACAGCACCGCACAGTAGTGTTCTGTGTCGTGCGGTGTGTGATGCTGTATGTGGTGCTGTGCGTGTGGTGCTGTATGTGGTACAGTGTGTACTGCTGTGTGTGGTCGGTGGGTAGTCATATGTGTGGTGCTGTGTGTAGTGCTGTGTTTAGTGCTGTGTGTGTAGTGCTGCGTGTGGTGCTGTGTGTGGTGCTGTGTGTGGTGCTGTGTGTGGTGGTGTGCGTGTAGTGCTGTGTATAGCAGGTTCTCCCTAAATCATCCATCCTTGCCAAACCGCCTCCGCTCCTAATTGCCGATTCCTATTCAGAACCATGCTGATATGGAGATAGAGATCCATAGTGCACCCGAGGAAAGTTGGAACTTTTAGCCACCGAACTTTCGTTGTGGGGTATCCAATGCATCCAGAGGCGTTCTCAGAGCAGTACGCTCGGCACTGGTATCACAACACCACCATAAATGTCGCACCCAATGCAAGATGTTGACATGGACGTTTGGGATCCCTAATAGGGTGTAATGGCATGGAGTTCGAGGATAGCGGTGGAGCACTGGACTTCATACCCCCCGCCCACCTTGAACATTTCCTCCTTTACCCAAACCAACAACATAGCAAAACTACTAGCATTCGTACGGGCATTAGAAATCGTTTCTGTAGCCAAGTGCTCATTTGTGCTGATTCTCAGTTTGTACATTGAGGTGCACAAGGGGCGGCCCTGGAAGTGGCATCCACAGGGGCAGGGCTATCCAAATCGGAAACAAGCGCCCATTCTGGGGTCCATGATTTCTTGGGCAGCCTCCGGTGGCGATCAAAGGGAGGGCGCAATGCATACGTCATGTACTCAAGGCTCATGCACAAAGGATGCGATGTAGCCTGCAATGGATCTTTCTCCTTTTGCACCGCTCCGGCATGACACCAGCCTGATTGTTGAGTGCACTTAATTGTTGTGGTGGTAGGTGGGGAGGTTGGCATTCTGATGGGTAGGACTGGAATGTTTGTCCTACTGCCCAGGGTAGGAAGGGCATCGGAGTTCAATTTTGAAGCACCACCAGTTTTTTGGATACCTCACCTAACCACCTTGCAAGGTCATGAAGCCCAAAGAACAGCCGCAATCCAGCAGCAATCCTGGAATTTCATATTGGAAACCCAAAAAATGGGTGGCAGTTTGTTTTGGATGTCCCGAATCACTTCATATCATTTGATCTGACAATACGTGTCCCTTTTCTGCATGTGACGGAATTCCATCATTCAAATTGCATTACCCCCACCCTCCGCTGGCGTGGCCTTGTCTAAGCATGGCAACCCCTCTGGCCGTTGTTTGTGTCATTGAAAATTTTGTGGTCACAATGCAAGTTGATGTGTATGTGAGCTCATTGTCGTGGGAAAGAGGGGCTTGGTCATGCCTGAGAAGAGCTGTCTCTGCTCAGAACAACGTTCCACGTCTGACCGTGGTTTTGGTGAGGGTGTGTACACCGATTTCGGTTTAGCAAGCGGTGTTCTTTTCCTGAAGTGCCAGCCTTGCAGCGTTATATGCCTGTACTGAGCAACCACCAGTGCCATTGGTATGTGCATGTCCAGGGATGCGCTTGAGGAGGCATGAGGCTGAAGGGGGGGATGGTGTGGTTGCCAAAGCGGTTACTGGTGATCGAAAAGGCGGATGGGGGGCACGGTCAGGTGGTTGCAAAATGGTTGGCGGGCCATCCGGGGCGGACTGATGCGGTTGGGGCGCAGTAGACCATCGATATCCTCCCCCCCCTTCAAGCCCACGGCCTCTCAGGAAATTCGGAGGCAGCACGACAGCCACCAGTAGCCGCTGGGGAGGGCATGGGCCCCCTCATGGCCAACGTGTTGATGAAGACTGTCATGATGGTGGGTGGTCTGGCTGTCGTTGCGATGCTGGTCGGGTACTATCTGGTGTTGGTGTCGGTGTGCATGCGAATGCAGCCGGCGCCCAGTCACCCCGACGAAGTCTGCCCTGCAGTCCCCGAGAAGTTCTCCTCCATCAAATTGGTGCCCTCGGTTGCGCCACCCCCAGTGGGGCATCGGGCCCACTTGCCTTCTCCCCCATGGAACCGGCACCGCTCAGGGCTCGATGCTGTGAGGCTGTTCAACACGGGTTTCCACAAGGCGCAGAAGGACAAGTTCCCTGGCGCGAGGGATTTTGGCCGAAGGCAGCCGACGAGTATCTGCTCAGACATGAGCGTCGCTCATTTGGTGCTGAGACAAAGGACTGAGATTGTTGTCGGGACGAGGTGCATGACGGATCCACTGCCCAGACACCTGACGGAGATTCTGGTTCCCACTCTGTAAAGCCTTGTGCCCTGCTCTTTTGGAGTAGTTACGACGGGTCGAAGACTGCAGGCCTTTCCCGCAGCATTTCGCCAGATTGATCGAGTCGCAAGACCCTCCCCCGCTTGTCCAGCCACGACCACTCAGGGACACAAAGCAGCAGTGGGGCCATCGATCCGCTGTCCACTTTGCACCTGAATTCAATTAACAACATCGCTACTCTTTTTCGAAGCCACGCTGCGAGGGAGTGGCGGGCACGGTGCGCGCGTGCGGTGCGGACCTGCAGGGTGTGCCAAGAGCCGATACAAGCCATTTTCCTTGGACACTTACCGCACGCTCCAGAGTTCTCCAAGCGACAGCGTTTTGAGGACTTTTGGGGATGAGACCACTTGGTCCAAACGGTTCACGGTGCACACGGTGCAAACGCGGTGCAGCTCCTCTGTCTACGCAGGAACTGCATGGCACCCATATCGATTTGGTACCAAATGGATGGCCCCCATGGGAAGCAGCTGTTTCTTTTTGTTGGTGCAGTTCTGACACTCTTCTGCTTGCAAGATATCCAATGGTCAAGCCGTCCCTTGTACACCCTGTGGCTGACGTTCCCCCGGGGAAGAGGTCTTTGTGTTGACATGCATTGTTCTCGTGCCGCGCGCAGGCGACGGCCTGTCCAAGCTACAGCCCCGTAGTTCTCAGGTAACCTGGCCGTTGCTTCGAATGCCGAGGGAGACTGAAACACCACAGTTCTTTGTATAGTACCGCACCTGCATCTACCGCAGGGTGCAGCCGCTCTGTGAACCTTCTGTCATCACATTTGTCTTGGAATATGACACATGCTGGGGTGTCTGCCTTGGGCCCAATGTAGGCCCGTGCTACATGTGCCAGAACAGACCCTTCCCCTACAAGCCACCCCTGGAACACCTCTGGTCTCATAATGGCACGCATTCTGCGAAGTGGATCACGTTTGATTGCTGAGGCATTGCTGAGGTAGTCAACATGTTCCTCTGGTGCCAACAGGTGCACTATGTCGATTCCTCTGTGGACTGATTGTCGCACGTTCGAAGTGCCACCTCCTCGGTACATGCTCTTTTGTCGGTGTATCAGGCGGGCAGGCGTTTCCCGCTACAGCCCTTTTGCAGATGCCCCCTGCATAAGCATTGCTTGTGGAGTTGAGTGTTTGCACCTGCAGCTTTTGACGTGTGTTTCAACAGCAGATCCTCCAGCAAACGATTGTGCAGTATCCCCCTTGTCACATCCCAGATGTCTTCAAGTTAAATTGGGGTGAACACAGATGCAACATCTTACTCTATGGGCCTCTTCCAGTGAAGAGAGCGAAGAGCACTGCATTCACTCGGTGCCTTTGCTTCTTGTTGAAGCCTTTGTGGGCGCAGTGTGCCTTGTAGTGAGGTTTCCTTGCCAAGGGCACTGCTTATTCGTCCGTCAGTGGCAAGAGTTAGTTACTCTTTCTGTGCCCACAGAGGGGTGAACCAACGGCTGTCATCTTGGAAAGGCGCTCAAAAATTGGCTGAGTGGGGTTCTGCCTTGTTTTACTCATTTTTGTGTCCCTGTTACTGCCTTTCGTACCATTCTGGGCAGGAATATCTGACGAGAGGCTTCAACACACCTTCCCTACTCACCTGAAACCCATTCAAGTTGCAGATCTACAGCGTATCGGACGTGGTACAAGGGTTGGGGGCCATCGCATGCTGCTGGTTTGGGTGTTTGGGAGCACTGTGTTGGTGCACACAGCAGAGCTGACAATCACGCAACCAAAGTCTCTTTCGTCGCCATCTGATTTGCAGTTCTGCAGTGAAAAAGTGATTGGCCATATGTATGCCGTGGCATCATGGGTGCTGGACCATACAAAGCCCACCTTTGTTTCTAGTTGCTATGATTGTGGGGTCGCAACGGCGGTCTGCCCAACCTGGTCACCGTCTTTGTTGCACCAGGGTGCACCATCACAAGGTACTGTTCTTTAACTGACCACCCCGCCCGACAGCGTTGGATAGTATGCAATTTGTTGAATCGACTCAACGAATTTCACCCTCAAACACCTCTGCCCCAGAAGGACTCCTGCCCCTCAGTGCTCCTCAGAGTCAGAGGGACTTTGGTGTACATATTCCATTGTCATTTGGCTTGGGTGCACGGTGGTCTGCTGTGTCAGCCCCCTGCCCAACACCGTTGCAATGCTGCAGATTTGCTGGTCCTGGTGCACCTTCTGGATCATGCAGTGGAGGTGAATTTGAAATTGCATGCAATGTGGAATTGCAGTTTGGCCGGGTTTGTTTTCGTTGCTGGAGGGTGTATTTTCTTTTTTGACAGGGCTTTTTGGTTTCTGCAGGACTTTCTTTCGCAGGGCTGATTGTATTGTTGCCCAGGGTTGTTTGGGGATATGACAAATTTCGTCCATCTTATGCGGAGCAGTTGCCTGCACAATCGATCCTGTGTGGCAGATTTCAGGTGGATTGAATTTGGATTGGGGAGGAACGCAGGCCACTTTGGCTGCAACAACCCAGCAGTGTCTGTTTTCGTGCCCAACCAGCAGCTTGATGCAATGAAATTTTGTGTTCTGCCGAGGGGTTGCCTACACAATGGGTTTTGTGGAGAAATTGGGAGGAAGGGGGCCCCAAAGATGGTATTCAAGTGGGCTAACATGTGATGTGGGGGTGGAGGAAGTAATCATGGAGAAGTAACAGAAGTGAGGTGAAGGGAACAAATGGTTCGACACAGATACTGTTTTCATGTTTCGTGACCCCAAAATATGGGGACCACAGATTTTTCACAAGGAGTGAGTACCAAGGAAGTTTGGAAGTCAATAGTTTGGATGTTTCAGGCATTTGGCAAAATTCACCCTACTACCATCGCTTTTCAACGGATCAAACCATAGCCAAATGGGCACCGTTGCGTGAGTTGGGTGCAAGCATGCATGTGGTGTGTACCAAAACCCCCCCACTTTGCACCAAAAAAAGCCCTGTTTTGTCTCAAAATGTACCAACCACCCCCCCCCCCCCCGGCTAAAAGCCCCCCCCCCCCTGCTACCACTGTTCCGCACCGCCTCAAAACTATCACCTCAACACGAACCCCTCTTTATAATCTCAACATCTAGGCTCCGGGGGGTGCTCGGATCAATCCATATCTATTGTTCCAATAGTTGTCCTGTTTTAAAACGCAACCAAAATGCCACTTTTGGGGCCCACCGGCTGGTCACAAAAATTTTCCCCGACCCGGGTTCGAACCGAGGACCTAAAAGCATGGGGCAGTTGTGATGACCGGTAGGGTAACCTAGCAGCCACCATACCATGCGGTTTACGTATAATATTGTATACGCCATAAAGACCTGTTTGCACTAAAAATCAGGATCCTGGATGGCACAAAGACACAGGGACCTAAGTTGATGCATTCAAATTCTATTTGAATTTCGCTCTGCCCCTTGAGCCACTCTACGATTACTGAAAAAGGCCTAAGGGAAAACCCCGCGTGTTACATGACCCCGCCTGCTGGACTAGCGCGCGTCGATGCGCGGAAATCTGACCGCGCGTCAGTCCCCCCAAACGGGATAAAAAGAGTACGGTAGGAATCGAACCTCCGAAATACTCCCTCTTGTGTGTAACGCGCTCTCCCTAGCCATTAGGCCATCGCCCCGCTTGCCTGTGCGGCGGAAGATACTATTTCTAGATTTGTTCCCTCCTACTAAATTTTTTTTAAAAAAAAAACAAGCCGGCCGAAGCCGGCGGCCGCTAGCTTTTCGTAGCCATGCGTCGAGGTTGTCGACGGCCCCTAGGCACCTCGAGCACCTCGGTTTAGCTACGAACTTGACCACTTTTGGTCACATTGTGTACAATCATTGGCCCATTTCTACCATTGAGCCAATTGTGAAGGGAGGGACCAAAAAGTAAGAAAAAGTGCTTTTCCATTGCTTTGAGGCATACTCTAGTTGTATTAGAGGTGCACTGAGCATCCATGCATTTTTATCTTAGTATTGGTCCAACCAAAAGTGGTGATAACACATTTTGACCTATGGAACCAAACACCCAATCAGGATATGGAGTGGACCCCTTAATCCCCTTTCAATCAGAAGTAAAACATCTTTTCCTGAGTTGACTGAGCACTGACATACCTAAAGTAGAGCCTATGAATTTATCTATGTTTTTCCATGAATTCTTAGCTGTCCTAGTGGTATGCACCCTAGGGGGCTGGGCACCTCTTTTTGAGAGGTCCTGGGTTCAATTCCTGGTCAGCCTAGCTAAGTAGGAAGATCCCATGTGACATGGCAGTGACCTCATCGCCACATACCATGCCACCTCAGCACATATGGGACCCAAAACAAAGAGTGCACATCTCCTAAGATGGCACTATGGAGAGAGAGTGATCCTGAGGCAGTTTTCTAACTCTTTTCCTAAAACATTTCAGCTATCTTTGTGAATATGCATTCATTTGTGACCTGAGCTGTAGTTTCTGTGAATATCCAATCATCTTTCACTGTTTACACTGCAGCCCTTCATGCTTTGATCCTGAATTACCTTCTCCTTGCATACTATTGGCTTGGGCTATCCTGGATTGAGTTGGCTTTACTGTATTTCAACAAACAAAAGCTTTTCATCATCCAAAACCAGCAGCAGGACACCCTACAGCAACAACAAGCAGCAGGAGAAGCAAAAACACAGTGCTGAAAACACTATAAACTTTTCTGGTAGCAAGAGGCAGCCTGTCTCTGTACACCGGCAGCGACCCCGCGCCGTACAACCAGTGCTCCGAGCAGGCAAACAGAAGCAGAAGGGCGGATTAAGATGGACCCAGGAAGAGTGGACGCCGACGTGCAGACAGCGCCAGCGCCTGAGGCACCGGCAAGGCCGGCGCCTGGCGCTGTACCTTCGGTGGAGCCCTTACATGGGCCAGTGGATACGGCGGAGGACTCCCTGGATGGCCTCCAGACGGCCTTCGGGGCCCTGACGGTCGAGGAAGTGGTCTCTCAGCCTCAGCCTGTGAAGAGGAAGAGAGAGAACGAGAGCGAGAAGGATGCTAGAGAAGGAGCAGACGAAGGAGAGGAGCAAGGGCAAGACCCGACGGATGTCCCTACCTTCGAAGGCGCACCAAGCGCTTCTGGCCTCCAAGCATCACCCTCTCCCATAACCACCACACTCCCAGCCGCCGCAACATCCACCTCCACAACCAACCCGCCTATGGCAGAGGGCACAGGCTTTACTGGCATGCCTCACTACCCCGCCTATGGCATGGGCCCACCTACCACTGCGCCCCTTGAGGCAACTACTGCCAGTGAGCCGGTGGCTTCCAGCTCTGCGCCGCGATGGTATGCGGCTGACCATCCCCATCCACTCCACGCCACTGGAACCTACATGGAAGTTCCTGGGTATGCTCCTGGGTGTGCACCTGGGTATGCACCCCTGAGTGGGTTGAGGAGAGGACCAGAGTCTCTGGGAGGCAGGAGTAGAGGATCGGGAAGATCCTCCAACAGGTCCCTGACGCGGTCGGAGATCAATGAGGTGCTCCGAGGAGCCACTTCGCAAATCGTGAGCGACCTCACGCAAGAGATCAGGGAGAAACTAGAGCCCCTGATGATCCCGTCCCATGCGTCACCTACGACGGTGGGAATGTCACCCCACCGAGTACAGGCTAACCACCTGGCGGCAGGGTTGACAAATACCCTGGGGAGCCTGAGGAGCCGACCGATGCCGACTCCTGCAGCAGTACCGAGAAGTCCATTCGTCCCGAGAACGGCCCAGCCGCCCTACAGCCACGTGACGAACTCGACGAGGGCCGAGCTGGACCGGCTGGGGCTGACAGCCCTAAGGGCAATGGTGGACGTGGAGCCTTATGGCTCCACTGATCTTGGCAGAGACCCCTCCGACGACGAGCCGCCGTCGATGGACTCTTCTTTGCCCTCAGACGACGAGGACCCTGAGGACCCCGAGGACCCCAAGGGTAAGAAGAAGAAGAAGAAGAAGAAGAAGACCCGACGCCCTGAAGGACGCCGAGCTCAGGAGGCGAAGGCTATTGCCACCTCCAAGATAGTGGTGAACCTGCCTGAGTTCACAGGCAAGGACCTCAGCGAGTTCGCTGAGAACTTTGGCCGGTTCCTACGACTGACCGGCCAAACCCACGCGAGTGGGCGAGTGAAGTGCGATCTGCTCCTGCAGTGCTGCAAGACCAAGTACCTGGAGAAGCAGGTCAGGCAGATCGTCACAAACTCCGCCACCTTTGCCGACGTGTTGGTTGCCCTGGAGAGGCAGTACCCGACCTACGAGACCGACCTCTCCATCAGGGCCGAGATCCAGAACCTGCCCGTGCTGCCCAACAACCCCAAACCTGGCAGGGTCTCCGAGCTGTTGGCGGACTTGGATCACTGGGCTGGACGACTGACGCCCGGTTCCTACAGCAGCGACGACCTGCTGTTCTGGTTGTGCGCCAAGCTCCCCCGAGAGCTATGGGACGAGTGCCGTCTGACGGCTGAGCGCAAGGCTAGATCCCTCCGCTACGAGGATCTATGCGTGCTGCTCCTGGAGATGGCGCTGGAGAAGGAGAGCGACCAGCACCTGAACAACTACCGTCCCGGTGGAGGTTCTGGAGGCAAAGGGTACCAAGGGTCCCGACCTGGGCAGGGGACTACCCCCAAACACGCCCACGCCCGCCTAATGGAGAACGTGAAGGAGCTATTCTGGTGTGATGCCAGAGATGAGCAGGGCCACCTGCAGCACGCCTCCGACTGCGAGCAGCGAGACTGCTTCGTCGTCCAGGGGAAGCAGCAGGAGAAGATCACCGGCGCCAAAGTGAAGCTGCCGGATCATTACCGCTGCACCATCACGTGTGCATTCTGCGGTAAGCGGAAGCACTACGAGGATGAGTGCTACCATAAGCAACGCCTATCGGCGAAGCTTAAGGGGGAAGATCCTGGCAAAAGCTCAGGCAAAGGTGGAGGCAAGGCCAAAGGCAACGACTCCGGCAAGGGCAAGTCGAAAGGACGTGGTCAAGGTGGTCAAGACAAGGGTCAAGGTGGACGAGGAGGAGGCGCTAACCGCCAGAACGACAACAAGAACAAGGACAAGAACGGAGGTAACCCCAACCCTAATCCAGGGGGGAACTCCGAGCCCTCTGGAGGGCAGTCTGGACCTACCACACGCTCTCAGACGCAGGCCCAGCAAGAACAAGGAGCCAAGCGTGAGCATGAAGGTGGTGATGACGGCAACGCCAAGAAGAGAAGCCGTTTCATGAGGATGGCCCGCAAATTGCGGAACAAGGGGTTCGAGGTGACCTGTCCCGCGGAATTCTGACGGGGACGCTCTGGTGGCACCCAAGACCTGGTGTTTTGGGTACGTATCCGACTAGGGGGACGTGAATACCTGGGGGTACTGGATACAGGCGCCACAATATCTATAGTGGCCAAGAAAATTTTACCTTGTGGGAGCCTGAAGAACACCATGACCACCGCCGCTATACGCATGGGGGATGGACATGTGGTGCACAGCTGCGGGGACTGTGAAGTGGAGGTACCTATGGGCTCTCGAACTATCGCCCATCGGTTCTATGTGATGGACACTGAGGCCTTCGACTTTGTACTGGGTACTGACTTCTTCGTGCAGCACTCCCAGATACAATCCCTGACGCTGCAAGCGCCCTACCTCCTGTACGTGGACCACGGCAGTGGCAGAGAGTCTGTGCCACTGGAGCAGTCGGAACATACCTCGAGTTACCTGAGACTATCGAAGGAGGAGCCCTCGAACATGATGGCGGCCTCCAAAACTGAGGACTATCAACTATTGGGGGAAGTCCTAGACCAAGGTCTGAAGGAGTTGGGTTACTCTCGAGAAGACCTAAGTGTGGAGCTGTTCGCCAGCGAAAAGCAGCATGTACTGGACCTATACTGCAGCAAGGGGAAGAACTGCAGTTACAAATTTTACTGGCCCTCTTTCGGGATGGCCTACGGGAACCCCAGATTCAGTGAACTGGGGAAGGTGCTGACCAAGGTGGCCTTGGAACGTTCCCGTATGGTCCTGTGTTCCCCCGATTGGGGAGCCCATGGGGGCAACGAGTACTGGCGAACCCTCCTTGACAAGCTGAGTATCAGCTCGGTGCGATTACCTGATGAGGCCATCTACGTGCCTCTGGGACGCAAGACGCCCATTGGGAAGCCCGGATGGGGGAGTATGCTCAGCGTGGTGGACGGAAGTCTTACCACCATCACCTGGGAAGACCTGGACCCTACTCTGGTCCAGGCAATACAACGAGAAAGCGATGGGCTCGCCTTGGGTGACTTGAAGGATCGCCTACGACCTCAAGATGCTGTTGAAACTACACCCGGAGGAGATGAGTACGTCGTGACTGACACCAACGCCCCCAACTCTCCCTGTCATGTACCTGTACCTGATGGAGTCTCTGAGTGTGGACTATCTGAGCTACCTAGCTCTATCCACACAGACGACGAAACTGAGCACGACGCCTTCTTCGTGCAGACCGCGGTGGAGGAAGTGGAGAACGCCGAGTACGTCGCCCCACTAAAACCCCTACTCTCCATGAGGGTAGAAGACCCCGTGGATGAGGAGCTGGACCCTCGATCCAGGCTCAGGGAGTATGTGGATTCCAAGAGGAAGTTGGTGGCGAAAAAGCTATGCTACGCGAAGCCTACCCGCAGCTCCTGGCCACTGAAGCAAGGACGTATGGGAGACCTATCCCAACTGAAGGAGGACCTCGAACAGAAGTTCACCACCTGGCAAAGGGAGGTAGATCTCAAGCTCATGAAGACCGTATGGGGTGCCCATGTGAGGACCCCAGAAGAGGACGACCTCTCGGAGGAATGTGTATGTGAACCCCCTCGAGCGTGCCTATGTTGCCATCGTCCACCGGAGATGGTCGAGCAAGACCTTCTATATGCCTACCAAGGGCTGAAGGATGCTACCGCGGGCGAAGAGTTGGTGGAGGACCACCTCCCGACGTCTATTCAAGGGGCAAGCAACTTACACTCCGACGAGGACATGGAGGACAAGATCAAGGTATTGGACCCGCGGGTACAGAAGCTGATAAGGACCTATCTGGAGGTGTTCGGAGAACTACCCCCTCCAGCCTCATGCGACAAGCTGGTACAGATGGACCTGAAGCTGAAACCCGAGTTCGTGGGTCACAAGATCCGGAGGAGACCCTATCCAGCTCCTAAAGAGCAGGCCGACGAGATTGAGCGACAGATACAAGAATGTATCGACGCTGGCCTAGTCCTGGAGTACAAGGACGGGGACTACCCCCTACACTGCAGCCCCTGTTTCCTGGTGGCTAAACCTGGGTCTACAGCCAAACGGCTGGTAGTGGACTATGGAGAGCTGAACAAGAAGACGTTGAACCACTCAGGGTCCATTCCCAATATGGAGTCTACCCTGGAGAAGATAGCCTCCTGTCGCTACAAGACCAAGATGGACAAGCGAAGTGGATTCTGGCAAGTGGACCTGACGCCCAACGCGCAGGAACTACTGGCCTTCATCACCCCTCAGGGGAGGGTATTCAAGTGGAAGGTCATGCCGTTCGGCGTGGCTAACGCACCCGCTCTGTTCCAAGAGCTGATGAACAAGATCTTGTCCATCCTACGAAGGAGACCTAAGGTGCAGGAGCTCATATCCCGTGGGGCCCAGATGGAGGCTCACATCGACGATGTATGCCTCGGGACCAATACCCAGGAGGATCACCTAATCCTCTTCGGTGAGTTCTTTGCGGTCTGCCAGGAGAACCACACACGACTCAAGCTGGAGAAGTGTGAGTTCATGCAGGAGACCATGCAGTACTTGGGGTTTGACGTTGGCTATGGGTGGTGGACCCCAGCGGCCTCTAAGGCCAAACCCCTGATGGATGCCAAGGTACGACACGAAGACCCCAAGAAAGGACTTCATGATGTACGCAGTTTCATTGGGGCGTGCAACTTCTATCGCCGCCACATCAAGAACTTCACCTATACCAGCGCCGTTCTGACGGACTTGATCAAGAAGAGTACTACTTGGCGCTGGGGCCCACAAGAGCAACAAGCGTTTGACGAGCTCAAAGACAAGGTAGCCAACGCTAAGTGCTTGGGCGTGCCTAGGGCACAAGGGGAGATTATCCTGGTGACCGACGCCAGCAATGTGGGCGGTGGTGGAACGTTGTTCCAATGGCAAGCACTAGAGAAGGAGGAGTTCGACTCGGCCATTTCCCAATGGGGGACGGAAGGTCTCAACCGAGATGGAACCCTCAAGCACAGCTACCCTGACGACAAGTGGGTCCTAGTACCTCTGGGCCACTGGAACTGGAAGTGGAACCAGGCCAGGGGGAACTACTCCACCTATGAGCAGGAATTGCTCGCGGGTATGCTGGTGCTATCCTCACAAGCACGACTGTTGGGGAGTAACCCTGTGGTCTGGCTATGCGACCAAGAACCGGTCCGCAGTTTCCAGAAGGGCCCCCCACCTGAGAAGGCCAAGCTACGTCGCTGGTGGACCTACCTCAGTCAACTACGGCTGACGGTACACCATATCCAGGGAGTGAAGAACGAGTGCGCCGACTACATCAGCCGCAACAACTTCGACGCCCTGATTGGTGCCCGGTCTGAAGCGCTGGCTAAGGAGGCGTTCAGCCGTATGGACGTACATCTGGACCTGAACATGACCATGATACGCCCCCTGGATGGACTCCAACAATCGGAGTATCTACAGGAGTTTGGGGATATCTACCGGCGCCTGGAGAAACGCCTTGAACCCCTCCTGGTCAACCAAGACCAGTGGAAGCGGGACAAGAGCTACCTCTGGCACGAGGACCGCATCGTGGTGCCTAGTGACCGAGTCCCAGCGCTGCTGAAGTGGACCCATGAGTCCAGTGGTCATGTGGGTGCTGACGGTACCCTGAGGCTGTTCAAGCAGTGTTTCCACACTACGTGGACTGACGACCAACTGCGGAAGACACTCCAGCCTATCGTGGACAAGTGCCCGTGCAGGTCCTGTAAACCAGGGGATATCAGGGACAGAGGTCTCTACTCGACCCTGCCCATCCCTCACTGTGCTAACAGTGTTCTATACGTGGACTACACGGAGATGCCGAAGTTCGGGGGCTATGACTTCGCCCTCGTCGTAACCTGTGGGTTGACCAGGTTTACCAGGGTGTTCCCATGTACCAAGCACATTACCGGGGAGGAGACTATCAAGATACTCCTGGAGGAGTGGTTTTGTGTCTATGGGGCGCCCAAGGAGATCAACTCCGATGAGGACGTACGAGTACGCTCAGATACTGGCTGGTACAAGAGGGTCCTGAGATCCCTCAATGTCCAGGTGTCTACGGGGATTCCCTACTCTCACACGAGCAACCCCCTATGTGAGCGACAGATTCGTGTCCTGAAGGAGAACGTCAGGATATGGTGCAAAACTGAACGCACCAGAGACTGGGTGAGACTACTCCCCGTCATATCCTTGATGATGAACTCCCAAGAGAGTTCAGCTACTGGCTACTCGCCACATGAGCTATTCATGGGGCGCCCGGCGTGGTTCCTACATGCCCCCTATCCAGAGGACACCCATTCTTCTGTGGGTGAGTGGGTCCAAGAGCAACAAGCGAAGGTGGACAAGGCCAAGGCTATGCTCCAGAGAGTGAGGGAGCGTCAGTGGAACAAGAAGAACAAGCACCGAGTACCGGCCACCTACCAAGAGGGGGACTGGGTGCTGGTGCACCACAGTCGACTACCCGCCTGGCCTCGCTCTACCAGCGATGACCCATACTTCGGGCCGTACAAGATTCTATCTGTGGATGGTCACCGTATCACGGTGCGGTGCTCTCCCCGTCTAGGGGGGACCCTGGTGTGCGCCGCTCAACACCTGAAGCGCTACCATGATCCTGAAGACCTCTGTGGGGAGGAGTGGGAGCTGAACGACGAGGAAATCGCCGCTCTGGACCTACAAGGGGCTGCCAGCCCTATGGAAGTTGAAGGTGAACTCCCCGACATGAACACCGAGGAGATGGCTAAGGAGGGCTTCTACCTGGTGAAGTCTGTCCTACGCCACCGCTATCGCCAGGGTTGGCGCTTCCTCACCCTCTGGGAAGGGTTTGGAGTCGAAGAGGCCACCTGGGAGCCCTTCTCTGCATTTGTTCTACCTGAGGGACGCCTAAACTCAGTTCTGGTTGACTACTTGTCCCAGAACAACCTTGGTGAGTTGTTGAGGCTCGCTGAGACGCTTGCCTCCAAGACTAAAGCTAGGGACTGAACCTTACCCTTACCTGCCAAAGCGTATGTGTGAGTGTGCTAGTCCTAAGGTCCTGAGAGCAAGCCGCAGAAGTGGTGTCCTAATTATACCCAAGTCTGCGCCCTTGCTGAACCTGGAGGGTTGGCTTATTGATGCCACGGGGTACGCCCCGGGTCTCCCCTCCCCTATGCGCCCAATTTCTGTGCTGGCGCAAAACCTTGGGGGAATACCAAGCGTGCTAATCCAGGTATTGTTTTCCCTACCTATCTGTCTACTACAGGGAGGGGTGGCCAAAAGCTATGAAGGCATGCAAAACGCCTGTTTGCTATGTGGCCAAAACACTGACCTAACCACTGTCACAGCCCACCAACCCCGCTAAAATTGCAGGAAAAGGGTGGAACAGTGACACACCCCCTACAGGTCCTACACACCCTACAGTGGCACCATCCTGGTGGGCGAGCGCTGGGCAACTGGCTCTAGCCCCCACTCAGGACTACCACTCCTACACACACACTCTACTGGGCGTTGCGAAGATGAAGGTCTCTTGGGTCCTAGCGACCCTCCTGTGAAATGGCAAGAGAACACAGCGCTACTAAGCAACTGTGGCCTGACACGGGACGCCACAACGCGTTTCCCCTGCTAGGGCTTGGAGGGAAGGAGTGCTCTCGTGTGCAAGGCGCAGATGTCGATGAAGTCGGACTCCTTGCTCCGCCACAGGCGGAGCGGAGTTACTTGTTTGTGTGATCTGCGCCCCTGTTTAGCAAGGCATAAAAAAAAATGCTGCTGCACCAATCACCCTACCTGCCCACCTGTAAAACAAAGGCGAATGAAAGGGCGTTTGCGGCTGAGGAACCAAGCCACGCTCCAGGTATTATACCCTTCTCAGCGTGACCTATAATACACTGTCCGCAAACACGCTGCAGGAGCAGCTACCCTTATCAAGCAAGCAAGCGTTAAGGGACTCCTCAGGTTCTCTTAAAGAACGTACCGAGGAGCCCCTGGGTAGCCTAAACAAGGTTTACCGTGCGCACTTCGCGTGGCCTACCCTTTAATGCGTGTGTGCATGCACGAGTATGCGACAAGAACTTGGGCAAACCTGCCCTGCGCGTAAATCTTGACTCCACCAGGGGGTGGCCCCGCCTGGGCGTACCTACCTTACCTACCGCTGGGAAGGGAAGCAAGGTGAGAGAACAAAAGGGGCGCACGCGAAGAACGTTGCTATGCACTTGTGTGTATGACTAATCACCCTGATCTGACCGCTAATCATCTGCAATCTTTCTAATCAATCCCTCTACCGCGTCCTATCGTGGTTAGCGCTGCTACACGACTCGTTCACGGAGACACGAGACGAGCAATGTGTATGCGGCATGCGAGACAAGCATACCTGTAGTTTATATCTGATTCATTGAAGTCTTTTCAATTGATTTTCGAATTCTTGAATTTTCGAATCTTCTATTAGTGTGGGTGGAATCTGTATGTTTGTTTATTAATGTGTGTCTCGTCATTTTCAAGACTACGTGATACATACGTTTATAATTCCATTATTTTTCCATTTTCCGGCGCTTCGCTAGGAGCCGCTCCTACGCGCCGCCATTTTATGCGTATGAATTTCTGGATTTAAAAAATCCAGAGATGACTATAATTTCTATAAAAATGTGCTTTTGATGCACAATTGGATTCTGCTCAGGTGTGTCGTTTCAGAAAAATTCTACGCCGTCATTTGACGGATTTGGGTGTCGTCGCTTCGTTTTTGCGTGGATTCGTCCATAATTCTCCCATTCCTGCCTCTGCAGATACCCACGCGCAGCCTCGCTGAGTAGGCCGTGTTCGGGCCGAAACGCAGGTGCCTGGAGAGACTGAGCAGAACCAAGACCCCACCAAGGGGCAAATTAATCTTTTTTCGACTCCCTTCGCCCTAAGACAGGTCACAGGTCGCCAGCAGGTTTACGAGGACCCATGCGAGTGTGTATAATGTGTCTCGCGTTTGGGTTGTGTCGACGCTGCGTCTTGGAGGGAGGGATGCATATGCACATGTTTGGCATGCTCCCAATCTAACCCAACCAAGCCACAGGAGCCCCGGCAGCGCCATGAGCGCTGAGTCTTCTGGAGGAAATGATACAATCAGAGCAGCAAAAGGACGCCAGCCATGGTGAGCGCCCATTTTTCAGTGTGAGGGAGACTGTAGGTATTTTAAAGTAGATGTGGAAACCAAGGAAAGGCCAAGAAAAATTCCCTTTTTCCTAAAATGCGACAGTGGTGGCCACCACAGCACAAGGGGGGAGTAAGAAAAAGTGCTTTTCCATTGCTTTGAGGCATACTCTAGTTGTATTAGAGGTGCAGTGAGCATCCATGCATTTTTATCTTAGTATTGGTCCAACCAAAAGTGGTGATAACACATTTTGACCTATGGAACCAAACACCCAATCAGGATATGGAGTGGACCCCTTAATCCCCTATCAATCAGAAGTAAAACATCTTTTCCTGAGTTGACTGAGCACTGACATACCTAAAGTAGAGCCTATGAATTTATCTATGTTTTTCCATGAATTCTTAGCTGTCCTAGTGGTATGCACCCTAGGGGGCTGGGCACCTCTTTTTGAGAGGTCCTGGGTTCAATTCCTGGTCAGCCTAGCTAAGTAGGAAGATCCCATGTGACATGGCAGTGACCTCATCGCCACATACCATGCCACCTCAGCACATATGGGACCCAAAACAAAGAGTGCACATCTCCTAAGATGGCACTATGGAGAGAGAGTGATCCTGAGGCAGTTTTCTAACTCTTTTCCTAAAACATTTCAGCTATCTTTGTGAATATGCATTCATTTGTGACCTGAGCTGTAGTTTCTGTGAATATCCAATCATCTTTCACTGTTTACACTGCAGCCCTTCATGCTTTGATCCTGAATTATCTTCTCCTTGCATACTATTGGCTTGGGCTATCCTGGATTGAGTTGGCTTTACTGTATTTCAACAAACAAAAGCTTTTCATCATCCAAAACCAGCAGCAGGACACCCTACAGCGACAACAAGCAGCAGGAGAAGCAAAAACACAGTGCTGAAAACACTATAAACTTGTGCTTGGGTGCTTGGGCCAAAACTTTGCCCCAACGGTGAGTTTTCCTTGGAACTTTTTGGAGTTAGGAAGACCTTCTTCATACAAAAAGAACACCCCCTATCCGTCACGGCCCTAGGGATGGTCAGACCTTAGCCTAAGGGTGGAGGGGTAGAAAAGTGACACTATTTTGAGTGGCTACTTCTTGGTGGCAACAAGTGTTTGGGAACACAAGAAAAGGAGAGTGTGCACTTGTTTTCAATATTGATGCCCTTTTCCATAACAAGGAAAGGCATGCAACAAAAATGGTGACCAAGTAATTTTGGCACTCATTTATGGTTGTTGGTGTAGCTTGGAGTGGCCACTTTTTGGGGTGATTTTTTGTTCCCAAAGTGTGCCACGCCAAGACCCCCAAAGGACTTTTGTGTGCACCTTAGTGTGAGCCTTCCTTGATCACTGCTGCCTTTTGGTGTTACAAAGACCTCTTGAAGACAAAAAGAACAACCCATATCACACCTTACCACAAGAGCATATCTTACCCCAAGAGTGGAGGGGTAGAAACGTGACACCCTAAAGTACCAACTCTAGAGTGCTATATCCTACAATAAAAAGTGTTTGGGTGCATAAGGAAAGGATAGCTTGGAAAGCTTGTTACCGAGCTGGGTTTACCCTGTCGAGGTTTTACACCCCTTCTTAGGGTCCAAGGGTGAGCAACACATTTTACTCGGTGTTTTTCATGAGGGCAGTACTCTTCTATCAGAAAAGGTTTCTGGTTTGCCCACACTTGTGCTTGTTCCTTGTATTTGTTTTAGAAAACCTTGCTGATTTTGCACAAGTCAAAATAAGGTCCACACAAAGACAAAGATAAAGTAGAGCAAGTCCAGGCACCGGATCAATGAAATCAGGATAATTCCTTCCACAATCAAAACATGTGTAACAAAGAGGGGCTGCAAATAGACACTGCAGGCTTAAATACAAAGCTTCAGTCACATATGGACAAAACAAATGATTTTATAATGAAAACTGACATAAGTCTGGCCACCAAGAGAGTCCCAAGCACTTCATGTGCACCTTTTGACATGCAATGGAGTTGGTTAGGAATCTGGGGCAGGTAGGTTGGGCCAGACACACGATATGACTTGGCCAGCAGAGCCAAGCAACTGAATTCACAATCAGTTAAAAAGTAGAACCACAATAAGTGATAGAAACAATTGAGTATAGGGGTCCTGAGGTGGGAGACCATTAGGCTTAACCTACAAGGCCCAACGCATGAAGTGCCTATTTTATTTCGGTATTACCTCCATGAAGGAAGATACCTCCGCTCACTTGAGTGGTAGGGGTGAACTTCATGGGGGAGGGTTGGGTTATAACCCTAGTTACTTTGAAAAATGTACCTAAAGCCTCAAAAAGAATAATAAAAATGATTAAGTGTTAGTCTCCACGACTTCCCAAGGATTAGGGGGGGCTTGGCCTGGATCAAGTACCCCAAGAAAGACATGGTAGTGACTTTTTCTTTTTGGGCCTTTGTTCTTTAATGCTGCTTGGGCTATCAAATGATGGCAAATGGGTGTTCAATAAGGCATGTACCGTGCCGTGGTGCCACACGGTGGTCCATTTTGAGGTGAAAATGAGCCATTTTTGAGCCGTGTTTCAGGACGATCGTCTTGACCGTGGAAGCACATGTGCAAAGCCAGCAGTCTTTCTTCCACGGTGGTTTCCAATGTGTTACGCAAGACTAGGACCCAACTTGGTCCTGGTTTGAGTCTTGATAGGTTGATTACCGAGCTGGGTTTACCCTGTCGAGGTTTTACAACCCATCTTAGGGTCCAAGGATGCGCAACACATTTTAGCAAGCAGCAAGCAAGAAGCAGGCAGCAGCAGGCGGTCCAAAAGTCCTTGCGATGGCACCGTGGCTCAAAACCGGCATCAAGCAGCTCAAAACGACCGGGGAGCAAACACGCATGACCACAAACAAATTTGGTTGCATTTTGAGCCGTCTAGCCAATTGTACGGCTGATTTAGTGTCCAAAAAAAGGCCGTTTTTGGGCTGTTTTCAGGATGACTGTCCTGAAAGTTCAGGACGGTCGCCGTTGTGTCAAGTGGGCGTTTTCAATGAGGGCCGTTCTTCTTCAATAACGATTGGGCTATCAAATGATGGCAAATGGGTATTCAATAAGGCATGTACTATGCCGTGGTACCACGCGGTGGTCCATTTTGAGGTGAAAATGAGCCGTTTTTGAGCCGTGTTTTAGGACGATCGTACTAGCCGTGGAGGAATGTCTCACAGGCAAGTAGTCTTTCCTCCACGGCGTTTTCCTATGCGTTAAGCAAGGCTAGGACCTGGCTCGGTCCTAGTTTGAGTCTTGATGTTAAAGCCCCCTGAGATATTATGCAGAGTCATTGAAGTGCAATAGTAACCAATATAGGTTGACACTAACTTGTACTTAATGGGGGGTCGTGGAGTGGCACCCCTAGAGGTGGTTTGTTGCACCTCAACACCGTCTTATGGTGTGCCACTTAAGCAGTGAAGCACCACAAGAGTGACGTGAGACTACTCCACAGCGTATGCCAACGAGGAATGTGTATTTCTCTGCCTCTAGCGGGTTTTGCAGCAAAAGTTGGTCATCCCAAGATTGTACAACACCAATTTGCCACCCTTGATCCATTGATGACCGACAAGCAACAAATGCTACAATTACAACACATCTCCAAGCCCACCTCGTGATGTAAACGTCAAAAGCACCTAGAAACTTGTTGAATGACCATGACTTACCTTGTGCAAGCAGGTGCAAGCCACATTTTGGTGGCAAAAGCAAACCATCTTCATAATCGTAGATCTCCCTCCCAACCAACATGTGCAGAATTGGAGCAAACAATCCAACGGGCGAACAACCTAATTGTGACCTATGGAAAGGGACCCTAACAGGAAGTTAAGCCCATAAAACCCACGCCACCTTGTGGCCACACACCCAAAAAAGAACTTCTAAACTCGAAACATGGGGCATGTCCAAATCCAACCCGTCTGAAGGACATGGCATGTCCAGGTCACAAGACCAATGACCAAAGTTTCACTTTAAGGGAACAAACCCCCAACAAGTACGACACAGGACCAACCCAAAGACAACCGAAACCACAGTTTGGACACCACTAGACGGCTACAAGCCGTGCTATGCAAAAAACACCACTTCAAACGCAAACAGTGGCACAAAGTTATTCAAATGCGTCTACCTACAGCTCAGTCCAAGTTAGTGGGGTTGGGGTGAAAAATGGTCCTCTAAGTGTCTGAAAGTTTGACCAACTTACACTGCGGAATCGACGACTCGAAGACATTACAAATAACTCACCTGGTAAACAGACACCTGAGAAAGATATTCCCAGTGTCTCAACCTTTCATCTGTCAAAAATTTCGAGAAAATCTCAATACTCTGCGCGTCGCGCTTCAGTCCAAGTTCCTTCGGTTCCCTTACTGAATTGTAATGGGGGTCCGGATTACTGTTACTGAATCAACTTTATTTCCACAGCAGAATGCACATTTTAGCTTTCAGACTTTTTTACAGTCCGAATCTTTCTAATCGAACGCATCACTACTATTTGGAACCCAAAATGGCAGTGCGATACGCCTACCCATTTTCTCTTCAGACGTCAGATGTGTGGACGTTGGATAGGCCGCAGAGATATCGGGTGGGATCGCAGGCCGGCATGCACGTTAATGGGTAAGTGTTTGTGCAGTTATTGACGTAATTTCAGCTTGTCTCGACTGACGAAAACCACGGCTCAAGCAAGCACAACCACCCATTATCGCCACTTATTGTCTGGCTTCGCCTCTGGGGCGCTCCAGAAGACCCCTTGCTTCTTCATGAATGGAAGGTTACCCAGCCGTGGAGGGGGGAGGGGGGAGGGGGGAGGGGGAAGGGCTTGGGCTGTGTCGTGTCACGGGGCGAAATGGTTCGTGTACTAGGATGAGTGGCACTTGTGTCACCTGTGCCGGCTGTGCCACCACGACACGGATGAGGGTGGGGGCAGGGGGGGGGTCATCGGGTGTGCCGCGACACATGTCGTGACATGGGTAAGCTCCATGGGAGTAGACGAATGTGTACTGAGTTGTATTGGAGGATTGTAGTGCATTTTGGATTTAGCATTATTGGATGCACATCGTTGCACACTGCAGGATGCTGAGCTCGTGGGCCAATACGCGATCCCCCGCCTGGATTTAGTTTGCAAAGGCCTCCGATAACCCACTGATTTCCAGGACGCAAGGTGGTCAAATGCACCATGAGTTGAATGGTTGAACACGAGACTTGCACAGTCCAGCAGGTGGGCAAACTTGTACACCAGCAACATGCCTCCACTTGGGCCACTTCATCACCCCTCATAAGCACCACATACACGGTGCCCTGCATTGCATGCAGAACCTTTGGAGGAACAAGGAACCTTGTTGGCTCAAATTCTGCTCGCCTTGATTGCTTTCTCGCGCCTGTGATGCGCATCACCTTGCCAAAAACTGCTTCCTTTCATTCAAGTGAGGTTTGTGATGATTGCCAATGGTGGGTGACGAGCAAAGGTCGTTGACGCAAAAGGTTTTGACGCAACAAAGCGATGACACATTCTCTACGCAAAAGCATGCCCATGCATCCCAAGACTCCATCCACATTCCACTATTGGCTTGGGGCAAGCTGATGAATATTGAACGTCCAGCGGAGACCCACATGATTGCACAAGACAGATTCAGGATAGGTTTGCTTGTGTTTCTGCTCACTTATGCACGTGTCATTTGTTGCTTGCCACGTGCCCGTATGCTGTTGCAGGTCTATCGTAGCTATCTTTGCTTGCTCCTACTCCGTGGCTTGCCTAACCGACCTGCAAACTGAACGGCTTGCTGCTTTCTGCAGGACGCACGCCGGATTGCGACATGTGCATCGCCAATAGCAAAATTAGTGCAACTCACTGTGAAATATTCCAAACTCCTTACGATGGCCGCTTGTCTGGTGCCATACGTGACCAAAGCACAAACGGCACGTTTCTCAACGCAAGGAAGTTGATAAAAGACAGGGTCTACAAACTGCGCCACGGTGATGAGATCAAGTTCGTCCAGGTACACACCACTATGGCTCAGTGCAGTGGTTCCGGATTGTGCTTGATGGATGTTTTGCCTTGTGCCTTGTGCCTTCGTCGACGAGTTTCCTCAATTTGCAGGGGCGAAAAAAGCGGCCGAGACTGCGAAGTGACACGGATGTCTCGAGTTCAAACTCTGAGTCTTTCGGCGGGTTCGTCTTCTTTGAATTGGAAAGCAACTTGCCCTTGGAGGATGTGGACGCTGTGGACAACCCACGACGGGACACAATTCCCGGCAGTACCACAAATGGAAGAAGGACATCGAAGGGAAAGGTGCAAAGGGAACCCATCCGGTTCCAAAAAGGAGAGCTGATTGGAGCCGGGGGCTTCGGGCAAGTTTTTTTAGGTTTGAGCTTCTCAGAGTTCTTGTGGTGTAGTGTAACGTGCTTCAGATGGTGTGCTGTGCCCTGCCTCCAAGGTGTGGTGGATGTGACGTGACCCAACCCCACGAGCGGCTGCGTGCGGGTTAAGCAAACGAAAACCGAAGAACTGACTGAATCCCACGTCACACCGCATCCTATCGAAAAAGAGGCAGGGAAGTTTTTGATTGTTCAGAGCGAGAGAGGTGGCGCACTCTTCGATTTGCCTCGAAGTGACTCACGCAACCACGTAATGGCGGCGAGATGCAGTATTGCCTGCCAGGTGTGGCCCATCCCTTCGGTGATCTCCTCTTCAGGGATGGACTTGGCGAACGGCAAGTTGATCGCCGTCAAGCATATTGACTGCAATTACCTTTCGTCGGAATCGGAAATCAAGGCAGTAAAGGTTGTCCATTGTCTTCGTGAGTTACTTAGGTTTCGTCAATTATCGGCTCCCGCGTTGTCTCACACTCCACAAGGTATGATGGTTGGGCAATAACTGCTGAAGTTTGGAACTCTGCTTGTTTCCAGTGCCATGATACGGCTTCATGCAATGTCTCACGTTTGTTGCTAGGAGGAGATCGAGTTACTGAGGACACTGTCCCACCCACGAATCGTCCACTATTTGGGTGTATCGGTTACCCAAGAGAGATTCTGTATCTTATTGGAGGTATTTGGGCCGTAGTGCGTGTGGGATTTGTCGTTCAGAGTGAGGATCCAGGAAATGTGGGTGGTTTGCCAAAGCATGCCTGTCTGCCTATCTCCGAGAGTGCTTGACTGAACCTGACCCGCGTCCCAAAACAAATTCCATCCTCTGAACCAAAACATGTAGTATGTTTTTTGGGTAATCAGTGGGGGAGGTATCCCAGTCTCGAACAGTGCGACGGAAGCTGGAGGCATTGGCATATCAGTGAAATCATCCTTGGGATGACAATGGGCATCATCTGTGGTGGGCATTGAGGCACGAAGGGCTAATCCAAGCTCGTCCAACCCTTCACTGTATTTTTTGTTTTTCCTGTGGTTGGCCTGGTGGTGTTGGGCTTGTAACAACGTTCTTTTTTTTCCGCATATTTTCAGATTGTGCCGCGTACCAAATGCAGGGGGGGGGATTTCGGGGGCAGTAATTTTCGTGTAGGAAACCAGCGGCACATACTGGGGGTGGGTGCAAGATCTCTGCAGGTTCCAGAGGTTTTTGGTGGATTTTAGGTAAACTGTCGAGTTTGGCTGCTAGGATGGGTGGGTGGGTGCCTGTGTCTCCTGTTTTGCACATATCTTGCCTCCTGCAGAGACTGATGCATGCATGGTTGTGTGGGTTTGTTGCAAGTACCACAAGGGTGGGGGGGTGCACTCTTTGCTACGGCTCCCCCCTATCAGTCAGTCACAGGCCAACAACCCTCCTAGACCAGCTTGATCCTCATGGCTTGGCAGAGTGTAGCAGCTGGGTTTTCCTTGCATTGTGAGTGGCACCTGCGACTAAGCTCCACTGAGTCTGAGGCACGAAATTTCCCCTGCTGGTGGACCAGTAAGACGGAGGCAAATGGAGCGCGCGGTTTGATTGTGATGCACGAAGTTGATTCTTAGTTTATGCACGAATGGGTACACATATTTTCTTGTTCCCACGGCAATGTCAGTGGCTGCCGACTCTCCTCCCTGCCCTGGTGCTGCCCCCGCGTTTTCTGCGGCATGTGGCACATCCCTCCGTCGACGTCCAGCGCCGTGACCTAAACGCCAATTGCATGTGAACGCAACGTAACATGGCGCATGAGCATGTGGGAGGACCCACCGCGTTGCTCCGCCCTCTGCAGTACGTCCCCGGGGGCTCCATTCAATCGCTGTTGTTGAAGTTCGGGAAGTTCGAGGACAGCGTGATAAGCGCCTACACAGACCAGGTACCGATCCCCTTCCCAGGGGCGTTGACGTACAGAACCCAACACCCCTCCTCTGGCCCCCGCCCCCCCGCCCGTCGGAAAACCTGTTGCCTCTTTTCTCCCTCGATTGAATGATTGTTGATAGACATGGGGGGTGTATGCAGCCTCGCCCCCCTTGGGGCCAGACACCTCTCCCAGCTGCCATTGGGCAAGCGAAAGCTGCAGTCATTCTTGCATCAGCGGCTAGTATGTTGTTGCCTGGTGAGAGTTGAGGGAGCTCTCGCGCTCTCCTTGACGCCCCACACACAAGCCCTATGTTGTTTATTCCAGGCGTCGAAACTGTCAATATTGATTTTTTCCAAAGGATCTTGCAATCGCGCCGAAAGCGCTCTTCGGCTCTTCTTAAGATGCGAAATGGACGTGGACTCGGTTGCCCTTACGACCGCGCGGTGGTTGCCAGGGTTGCAATCCGCGTGGTTTTCCTTTCAAGGATCCGCCATTTGTGCTTCAGCATTGGTTACTTTTGCGTTCTGGAAGTCCAAATGCGACGTCATCGCTATCTTTTTGAGGTCAAAGCACACACTAAGAGCTTCAGCTGGTAAAACATTGAAAACAGGGGGAGGGGGGTGAAGGGTGAAGGGGCTCCAGGGGCAGGAAAATGGTTATGTCCAGTTTGAGTGGAGGTATGGAGGTTGTGGCGTTCACATCATGTCACAGTGGCTTCATGAGTGGGCTCCCCAACAAATCAATCATGACTACAGACATTCAAACGAACATAGTCTCACACCCACTGCAAGGGATTTGGGGGGTCAGTTACAAAGAGGCCAAATTCATTGCAAAACCATGGCGTCAGTGTCAACATGCTGCAAATTGGCAAACAAACGCCTCAATCCCCATACTTCTTCCATCCTTCTCCTGCACTCAAACTGGAAATACCCATCCTCCTCCCTTTGGAGCCCTATACCCTTGGTTGGTCACGGATAAGGGTGTGTGTGTATGTGTGTGTTACCTTGATTGAAGCCTCCGTGATACAGCCCCAATTATAGGCATGCTGACTAGATAACCATATGTAGCACATACCCAAACAAAGTGCATGACCTGAACACAATCAGGCCAGAAAATGCAACGAGAGTTGAGACAGGTCTGATTTGAAGAATAAGATGCACTCTCTCTTTTTGGACTGTGGAGTACATTGCCTCAGTTCTCTGCATTTGCTAAAAGCTTGCCAATTTAAGTTCAATTAGTTTTCACCACCCCACCATTCCACCACCCCAACGGCCTCCCACCACCACAGTGCCCCCTCCGCACCTTTAATGTCTCCCTCTGTGGAGAACAAGCTCTGTCATCAACACGTGTATGAGATAGTCACTGATAGTTGCTGAGTTCCTTCCGGTATTCAGGAGTTTCCTTCCGGTATTCAGGAGTCGACCCAAACAGTTGGCACATCATGAGAAATCAGGCCTGCCTTTGGGTGGGTGAGGTGGGGGGGTCCAGAACTGCTTCCTGCCGCAGCCATTGACCCTAGCAAGCCACAAGAGCAAACACATGTTGAATTACAGCTGAGCATGCATGCCATCTGACCTGTGTGGCCACTGGATAGCTGCAAACACACTGACGCGGCCGCTGAAGCCGACTGCACGTGTGCGGGGCGAACCCCAGGAGTTTGGGCAATGGTTCACCTGCAGAGTACCTAATGGGTGGAAATGAGGATTGCTGGTGCCAACTGCCATCTACCGTTGAATCACCATGTCACCTGTGTGCGTGATGTTGCCTTTCTTGTAATTTTATGCACTTTGAGGGGCGCAAGGAAGATGCCCTAGGCCCTCAGAGGGCTTGAGGGCATACCCGCACCAATGACTGTAAAGGAGGTGCATTTTGGTCCGACCTGTGCATGAACATGCCTGTGACCACAATTTGCATGGTGGCCAAGAGCTCCACACTATGTGGTGCACGCGGCTGGGGAGGGTATGGGATGAAGCATATTGCCATCTGGATCCTTCATGTTTTGGCTGACATGACCCGCTGCATGGACAAACAGAAACCACGGGCCAAAACAGCGGCTTGCGGGGCTTCACTATGCTGTGCATGTCCTGATGTCAGTAACTGCACATTACAACCCTCAGGGGTCTGGAACGGGGACTCCAAGCCCTCCCCACTGTCAATTTTTCAGAAATCCTTTGTTCTTTGGGCCATTTAGGGGGGGCTGAAAATCCCCAACTGCCCAGCAACGGCCCATATTTGATATCGGGCCTGAAAGTGGGTCACAGTTGGACAAAACCAATGAACCCTCAGCGTCAATACTGCTTCCTATTTCAGTAAGCGCTGTGTTGCTCGACCGCAGGTGAGCCCAGCTCGATTTTCCAGGTCCCCACGCAACGAAGCAAGTCTGTTTGTTGTTTTCTTAGTTGCTTCAAGGGTTAGAGTACCTTCACTCTTGTGGAGTGATTCACCGAGATATCAAGGCAGCGAACGTTTTAGGTGTGTTTCACTCCCTTGCTGGTCCTGTTTGATTCTTTGAGTGTTGCGCCAACATACAGTGCTATTTTTGGAGACCATTGTCGCCGTTGACCAGTACACACCAATGCTTTGAGGCAAGTCCAGAGGACGTGGTCATTCCGAGTGTGCCGGTCGTAATAGTTGATGTAGGGCATGGTATTCTCGTCATCTGCATCTAGCTGCGCATCAACCCGAGTTTCGCACAGTCTTGCTTGCCGCAGTGTCGGACAAAGGAGACATCAAGGTTGCGGACTTTGGTGCATCGTATAAGAAGTCATCGGGATCCGCTGATGCATCGAAATTGTGGGGTACTCCGTTATGGATGGCGCCAGAGGTGCTTCTGACGTCCTCCCCCGGTGACGACGTTGATTTGCTCTGTCAATTGCGTGACGCTGGTCCGCATTTCGATCGTATTGGCTGGAGCTGCAGCCCCGTTCACTGCATTTCAGACAGTGCTTGCGGTGTTGCAGATCGTTCAGCATTTGGTGAAGGATCACGTGTTATTTTGAGCACCTGGTTTGGGCCGGAGCGGACCTTGCGACACAGATCGAGGCAATCCCCAAGCATGGCAGGGGCTTGTCTATGATGGTGGGCGTCTGCCTGCATCCCCAACAAAATTGTCGCGCCGTACGGTGAGGCGGTCAGGGTTCATACCACACCACGCCTGAGGGTGCCTTTGACTGCCCCTGACTTTGCCTCGGCCATACACACCCAACGCACCCCCATAGTAGTACGCGTAGAGGGGCAAAGGGTAGCCGACGTCCGTTGATATGACTCGTGGTAAAATGCAGGCTGTATTTCTTTCTCATTTGGTTTGATCGGCCAGGCAGCAGGCTGTGCATTTGAGCAAGTGGATGATATCCGTGCCCTGCGCAACGCCGAAGATCCATGTACATTTCAGGATCAAAGGGCCACGTACAGACACAGCCCACTCAATGAATTTTCCCAAGACGCGGCAGTTGGGGAGTTGCCTCATACCCCCCCCCCCCCCGCTATTTGCGCACGTTTGTCTGTGGCCCACTCCAAGAGTTCTTATGCAGTGCTTCACCGTCCTGCCCTGCTTTCGTGCGTGGATCATCCCGCAGCCCGACTCTCTCGGCCTCCTCGGATACTGACTGGGGAAGGGATGTTTTGATGTCAGCCACGCAGCAGGTAATGGCACTCAAGGGGTGGGGGGGGGTTTCTACGGAGAAAGACTCATGAGGGGTTTTTCAAACCCCACCTTATTTCGTTGGCCTCATTTTTATGCCAAAGTAGGGCTTCTGCATGGTTGTAGGCACAAAGAACCCTCCCCTGGTTGCGGATGCCACTAGCCCAGTAAACACAACCGTGGAATGCATCATCACAGAGCTCATCCAGACAAGCAAAAGTGTCAGGAGTGTTTGTGCATTTGAAAGACCGCCACATTTAGGGCAAAAAAAGCCCATTAATTCTTTTGGCACGACCACAAGATGGGCACCTTAACACCTCCGAGGTGCTGTCCAATGGCCGGGACTCGCGAAAAGTGCTTAGGCCACACAAGGGATAAAGCCCCTCCCCCCCTTTTTTAAATCTGGCAAACCTTAGGCCAAACCTCATGGCGTCGCATTTTGCAGAAACGCCTCCCCTCCCTCCTGATGGCACTGCATCCGTGTGGAGTTGGCACTTTTCTGACAAAGTTGCGAACCATTTCCTCCCTCTTCAAAGGGTTGCGAGCTGGTGCAGTCAGATGTGGTTGGAAATGTGTTGTTCATCGGCATATTCCCCGGGTGGTGTTCGACGCGCCGCAGTGTCGTTTGTGGTGTGGTGTGGTGTCTGCGTTCCGGTTTCTGTGTAGTCGGTTCGCAGCAACGCTTACAGCCCCGCGTCCGATATCTGGAGTCTGGGGTGCACCGTGCTGGAAATGGCCACCGCCGCTACGCCATGGGCGGAGAAACAGTTCCCGAACCCTGTGGCGGCGTTGTTCCATATCGGGCGGTGCACGGAGCCCCCGTTGATCCCCATGGAAATATCGGAGAGTCCGAAGGATTTCATACAGCAGTGTCTGCAGATGGATCCGGCACGCAGACCCATGATCAAGCAGCTTCTGCAACATCCGCTGATCAGCAATAAGGTGTTCCAGACATCGGAGAGAAGCCTGAGCAGGGACGGTTTTTCTGGTGTACCAAGGCTTTTGCAGGCGCAAACACCCCCAACAGTAAGCAACAGGCAGCAACAGGGATGTGTTGGAATGCCTGACAACCATAAGAGGAGGGTCCCCCCCTCCTCTCCTCTAATACATCCCTGGGCAGCAAGGAGTAGGGACAGTCTGGACCAGAACAACCGAACACTGCGTTGCAGAAGGATATGACGGGATATTGCGGTGAGAGGTCTTGGACGGGACACTGGTGCATATCATCCCTCGGGGGGTCGGGGGGCGAGGACGGGGGCATAAAGGCTGAGTGGGCGGGGTGGGGGGGGAGGCTGGGAAAAGGGGTTTCAAGGGCCACAAGCGTATTGCCTTTATATGCTCCAAGGGCCAGCCGGATGTTTCTCAGCCAGAGTGCAGCACAACAGGGGTGACGGTGAGGGTGATTGGGCCAGGATGACAAGGATGACATAGGGGCCCTTTTGGTGCGGGGGGGGGGGGGGGGCAAAAATGGCGCTCCAAAGAGAGCCGACCCTCGGAGGCCCCTCCAGGAGGGGGGGGGGATGGAAAGGGGGCTCCAAGCCCCCCCCCCCCAAAAAGTCAATTCATTTTTTCAGAGGCAGTGGGTGTGTGCCAATGCGTGCATTCGGGGCAATTTGGCACAGTGTAGCAGTGACTGACCAGAGGGACGATCTGATGATTTTCCAACTGTGTGTATGTGCATGCGCCTGTGTGTGTAACTGAGCATCAGGTTGTTGCAGAAGGGCATGGGGGGGGGGGCTGTCGATGAGGTGCTGGAAGAATGGCGGCTGAAGAACGCACTGGGGCGTGCAGAGCGAACACACAAGTCACAAACTGCCCCCTGACCAGCATCAGGGTCCTTGTCCCACAGAAAAATTTGATCATCGGGGGACAATGAAACCCAGAGGACCACAGACGCGTCTTTTTGTGGGCAGTAAAAACGCTTCATGGTGCCAATCTGAACAACCAGTATAGAAAGAAAAGGTATTATCCAGTGTCCCAAAGGAAATGAGCACATTACAGAGTGACGCCTCCAAATCAGGTGCCCTAGAATCCCAGAGGCCCTAACAACTCGGCAGAACGAAACTTCCAAATCACAGAAACCCCACAAATCGGTTCAATTCCAGGAGCCATTGTTTTTTGCATTTTTGTCAGGGGTATGTTTGTGCACGGGCCCGTGTGGCCTGAGTTTAAGGTGTGCTGATGGGGGCCGCACTCAGTCGTGAGATTGTGCATTTGCCTGCCCAAATCTGGCAGCAATGGCACACCCACATAGCCACAGGGCAGCCATACTCACGTCTTTTGTCACTGGAAGCGTCGGGCAAGCCACGGGTACGGCCGTGGCGTCATTATGACTACACATCGTGTGCCATGGACGTCTCCTCGCAGGGGGAATCCGCGAACCTTGGGGCCAGCTCTGACGATGCAAACACTTTCTGTTGGTCACAGATTGGCTCGCCCGCAAAGGCAGTGGAGGTATGGCTGTATGGAGGTATTGCTGTAGCCAAGGGGGGCACTGTGTTCGAATGATAGAAACTCGAGCTGGGTGCAATTTTTTGTGTGGTCCTGTGGGGCGCGCCGCCCAGGCAGGGTGGCCTAGTAACGGGATTTGATGGTGCCCAAAATCGAGTGTGCCCCTGCAGGAGAGCCGGGCCAGGCACACAACACACACACACACACACACAAACACACGCCAAGCATGTGCCTGGATGGGCGGGCCACACGCCTTCCTGACTGCTGGTTCGAATATGCATTGTGCTGCATGCCAGTGCCGGTGCTCCCATACTATGAATTTGTTGCGCGCAGAACTACAAGCACCTGTGCTGCTCTAACACGGACCTCCTTCACAGCCTTCACTGCCTATGCGCTGCTGGCACAGGCCTCCTTCCAGGGCTCGAGCACCTCAGGGCTACTGGCGCAGGCCTTCGTCAGAGTTACAATTGCTGTGCTCAACTGGCACGTGATCCTGGCCACCTCCAATGCTTTGCTTTCCCACAAAATGCATTCTAGACATCTTATGCACACAACAGCTCTTAGATTGGACCTTTCAGGTTTACCTGTGGCTTGGGCGTGTGTGAACCATCAGAGCTTGAATACCTCTGGGTGGTGCAGCAGTCTCCCCCTGTTCCCCCTGTTCCCACCCCGGAGGTCACCAAACTTTCTTTGGCAATAACACTATTGGCCCTTTACCCTAATGGGAGGAGAGAGCAAAGATTTTTTGTTCTTTTGAGGGGGGTGGGTACCTGCAAGGGTGCATTTCCCTCCTTCTTTGCCGGGTGTTTTGAGATACAAAGCACACAAAAAAACAGGAAATAGGAAAAAACTTGGGTTCAACCCCCCCCCTCCTGCCCCACCCTCGATGCCAAACCCCCCCCCGCCGCCCCATCCCTCCGAGCCCAACCCTGCTCCCTTTTGATGCCCTCCATGTGGTACCATAAGTGGGGCATGCAGCCAGACACAAGGAAAGCCCCCCCCCCGTCCCCTCTTCTACCCTCCACCACACTCCCTAAACTGACCTCAAGCAACAAGCCTCAAGCAAACCACACAAAACACTAAGCACTGGACACGATCGTGCGACATGGTAAACCACTATGACCATATTCGGAAAACACCCCTTGGGGCTTGGCGCATATTTGCGCTGGATGGGCTACAAAACGGCATACATAAGCTCACCCATTTCCCTAGATGTTTGCCTTGAGAGTGGTCTGAGCTTCTTCACAGTAGTTCCTCCTGTAGTTCCTGCTCTGTTAACCAGTAAAAGACTACCCAATAGGCCAACTACACGGGCTTGTTCACTAATTTCACCATTTTGGGCACTTCACGAGGAGGCAAACATGTCAGATATGTCATGTTGGATATAACCTGATGCCAAGCTACCCAGCAAAAGTGTTCGTGACTGCCGAGCGCATTCTGAATCCTCATTGTGCTCTTAAAATTCTCACTTCTTTGAGGCTCTAAGTTAGACAGAGGTTTTTTGTAATGGCAGCAAGAAGTGAAGTGTGAGGGCCATTTACCGGTGCTAGGAGGGGGGGGGGGCGGTGCTCCACCAAGTTACCCAGTAACACCCCGGTTTGACATCTCATTTTCAAGCAATATTGATAAATACTAGTGAGTGGCTGTCTTTCCAACGTTCACGAGAGGCCTGGCCGTGACATCTTGTGGCAGTGTCTTGACCTACAGTGCCGTTTGCTGGTGTCCCTGATTGTCTCTAGTTCGGGTAGGTTTGATCTCCTGCTACAGGGCAGGGGGAAAATCCATTTGGGATTTATTTGGCGGGGAAAACTTTGTTTTCCAAATTGGTGCGGAATTTTCCCCGCATTTTTTGAGGGGAAACGCAGAATTTTCCCTGTGCGAAATTCTCCACTGTCAATCAACAGGGACACATTCCAGGTCGAAAGGTAAGACGAAAGGGCAAGCACTGGCACAACAACACCAGTAGCACCAGTAGCAGCGAAAGTGCTTACAATCGCCCGCATAAGTCGCACAAGAACTCTTGAAACGCCCCCAAAAGCGACCAAAGTTGCCACCCCTGTTGCAGATCCCCACGTGGCTTCTCATTTTGAAAAACCTTGGTTATCCACAGTATGCATCGTCGTTGGCTGGTGCTGGATTTAATTCCAGAGTTGTTATTGATTACTGCAAAGGACGCTGGCAGCTTGTGCATTTTAGCTGAGCTAAAAAAGCGCCGTGCAGCCCGTAGGCGGCGGCACTCTTTAGCACCTGCACATGCAGCCTGCATTCTATGTTGGTTGTCTCGTTGTGCTCCTGTTTGTTTTTTTTGTGCATGTGCATCGAACGTTCTCCCATTTGATCACCATGTGGCAGTCCCATTTTTTCTGAGTTCTTAGACGCAAAGCAAAGACTGCCATGACCCAAAGACATGGACCAATTGGGCAAGAAGCACAAATCAGTTTAACATGGCTCACGAGTGCGTCGTGGTTTTGGGTAGGACACCGATAAGCAAGAACAAGACTGGCTGCAGTTGCCCTAGTGGAGCTGTTGGGAACCATTGCAAAAGCATCCGGGCCACCCATTATTATAGGTGTGGCCCTCATGGGGTGCTAAATCTACAAGCTAAAAGTAGGGGCACAATTTGGAGATTTCTAACAAGCCATGCCAACCGGCTCATTTCGGGGTTCCCAAAGATTGGCTCATATTTCCACACTGAAGTTATCACGGCCGGCCGGGAACAGCGCCATTGCGACCGGAGGGGGGGGCTTTGCCTCTGCGTGAGGTATGGTGCCAATAGATCGTTGCCCCCCCCCCCCCCCCAGTACCATCCTTGTGGAAAAGTACCCCAAATGGCTAATGAATTGTGTTTTTTCCTTCTTATTGCAAGTTTTGGGGTTTTGGGGTTTGTAAGAGATTTATTCCCGGGTGTTGGCACTTCCAGGGCACGTGCAACGTGCGAAAGTAACCCCCCTAGGCATGACGCATGACACCATGGCAAAGCGCTTGCCAAAGCGCCCGCTCAAATGCCTGCAAAGACATGGGGTAAAGCGCCCAACAGTGTGACAAAACAAGTCACTAAGTGCCCACAAAACTTGGGAAGCAGACCATGTCAGCTGGCTGCAAAAATCAAAAATATCCGTAAAGGCCCAACCATAGCAGTGGGACAAAGTGCCCACAAGCGCCCACCCATGTGCCTGCAAAAGTGCTTGCAAAGGTGTGGCAGTAAAGCACCGGAGGGCATGCCTACAAAGCTGCTTGCAAAACTTCATGCCCAGCAATCAAGCAAGCCCCCTTGCTATTGCTGGTTGGTTATTATTGATTTTGCTTACATGGATTGCGCTTTGTGAAATTGTGTGCAGTACCATGCATTCAGGTATTAGATGCACGAGTCGCCCGGGCTATATGAGTGGCTTTTGCTGGGTCCATTATCTTTCTGCTGTGCACTTTCACCCTAAAAACAGGGATTTTTGTGGAATGCGGATCAGGCTACAAGGACACAAATATCACCTATGCCCAAAACTATTTGAAGCAAGGCCAATTCCAAAGGCCTGATGAGACAGAATGCCAGATAGGGCACTAAAGTGTAGATAATATGAAACATCTCATTCCTTTGCGAATGGGGTTTGCACATGTGCAGCTGGCAGTGGGGGACTTGGGGTGAGTACACTGTGTGTATTTCTGTTCTGGCCAAACACACTCTGGTTTGCGTTCACCTTTTTCCTGATACAGTTCTTCAAGCCCAAGATGCCAAATGGGTGGGGGGCTTTTGGGAGGCATTGAGAGACATTCTGTGGACACAGCTGGTTTTGAAGTTCTTGAGTCCCTGATCCTGAACAGGATTGAATGCCCTGCAGGGCACGAGACATATCTGCTTCTAGCCATCCCCGCGGGTCAGCTTTCATGGCGATTACGGACGCTCTCCAGAATGCCCCTGCACCTTGCAACTCTGTTCCTTGGGGGTTCATGCCAGCACAGTGCATGCCATGCATATCACGGTGCGGGCAGAATTTCAGCAGCCATGTCAGGAATGCCAAGGCAGCACCCGGGAAAAGTGAGAAGGCCAATGGCAAGGGCGGGAACGACTGCATGTATGGACCCCGCCCCCGTTCGGCTTGTACCGCTGCCCACATTCCAACAATGCAGGTGCGGCGTGATGGGCATGAGACCAAAGGCGCCACGATCTTCAGATTGGCAGACACGGATATTGTCGGTTCTGGGGAGTATGTGTCGCATCACGAGGACGCCGCACAGCAGCTGAGTCAACATTGTTCTTTTCTGCAGCAAAGGTGTGATTGCGATAGATTTGTGTGTGTCTTGGTCATGCATGATCAACAGGCGACACCCCACGTGACACGGCACCAGACCTACCTGCTTTTCTCAAGGGAGGTGAGGCATCATGGTGGCTCAGGCAAGCGGGCCACCACAATCTCACCACCCTGTTTCCCAGGGACGCTGTACCAGGCCTCGGTTTTCAGGAATTAAGTGGAGAGAAGGGGTTGGGTGGGCCCCGTGAGGGGGGCAGTCAAATTTGAATTTTCGTGAGCCAAATTTTGGGTCAAGATTTGTTTTGGGTGGGTGGGTGTTTGGAGGCTCAGGTCAGCCCCCGCACTGTGCAGACTGATGTGCCATACTGTTTTGCTCAAGGAAACACTGATTGAGTGAGTGACTATGAAAGCAAGTTGTGATACAGTACACAACACGATGCGATATGATCTGATACGACACGATGCAACACAACATGAGATGATACGGGGCTTCGTTTCAGTGCATTTTTTTGAATGATATGGTGGTTTATGGCAAATTTCATCCCCTGCCATGAAAGCTGTGGAAGACGGTGCCTCTGTTCAGTCCAGTATTTTGGCGCACACAGGAAAGTTTTCTTTCGACCTTGTTCCACTTCCTGTATTCCAGAGCAAGTCAAATGGCCGAGAGCTGCTTCTTCGGAGTGGGCGATGATCGAGGAAATGATAATATCATCACTGCAGCACTGCAAGAAGTTGACGAGTGGCTCCAGGAGGTTCTTGTTGCAGCTGTGTGCGGACCTCACTGCTGTAATATGTGGTGTGGTGTGGTATGGTGTGGTGTGGTATGGTGCGGTGTGGTGTGGTGTGGTGTGGTGTGGTGTGGTGTGGTGTGCCGAAGGCGCTGTTACCAGAAGGCAATGGCCGGGATGTCTACCCACGGGTACAGGTAAACGGGAGGGCTGTGTGTCTAAGTGCGCGCTGTGTGCTAGTGTGTTGTTGTACAGTCGGGACCAGTGCACAGTCGCACTTGGCCCGTGCTGCTCTGCCGACGCCTGTGCACGGTCACACAGGGTCTATTCGGCCCACTGCACCGTGTGTGCTGCGCTGCACTATCCGTACTTTGTGTGCGGTGCTGCACTGCTTGGTGCTATGCACTGCACTGTACTGTGTGTGCCATGCTGCATTGCACTTGTGGGCAGTGGGCAGTGGAAGCGTCGCAATGCACTGTCATTCTGCCTGTTGGCAGGGGGCAGTGGAACTCCTGCAGCTGTCCGCCGCACTGCCTGTAGGCAGTGGGCAGTGGGGGGTGCAACTCCTGCAATGCACTGCCTCACTGCCTGGGGGAAGTGGGCAATAGAACTCCTGCAATGCACTGCCTCACTGCCCAGGGGCAGTGGGTAGTGAAACTCCTGCAATGCACTGCCTCATTGCCTAGGGGCAGTGGGCAGTGGAACTCCTGCAACACACTGCCACCCTGCCTGGGGGCAGTGGGCAGTGCAACTCCTGCAATGCACTGCCACCCTGTCTGGGGACGGTGGGCCGTGGAACTCCTGGAACGCGCGGGCCCACCAGCTGGGGGGATGGGGAGTCCTGCCCAGGAGGCCGTCGCCGCCTAAAGAGCGGTACTCCTGCAATGCACTGCCTCACTGCCCAGGGGCAGTGGGCAGTGAAACTCCTGCAATGCACTGCCTCATTGCCTGGGGGCAGTGGGCAGTGGAACTCCTGTTATGCACTGCCTCACTGCTTGGGGGCAGTGGGGTCGTGGCCAGGAGGCGGCCGCTACCTAAAGAGCAGAACCCTTGCAGTGCATTGCTCCACTGCCTGTGGGCAGTGGGCAGTGGAATTCCTGCAACGCACTGCCTCACTACCGGGGGGCAGTGGGCAGTGCAGCTCCTGCAGTGCACTGCCACACCGCATGGAGACGGTGGCCAGTGGAACTCCTGCAATGCGCCGGCTCACCATGGGGAAACCTGCCTAGGAGGCGGCCGCTGCGTGAAGAGCGCAACCCATGCCTAAAGAGCAGAATCCCTGCAATGCACTGCTCCACTGCCTGCGGGCAGTGGGCAGTGGAATTCCTGCAACACACTGCCTCACTGCCTGGGGGCAGTGGGCAGTGCAGCTCTTGCAATGCAGTGCCACACTGCCTGGGGGCAGTAGGGAGTGCAACTCCTGCAATGCACTGCCTCACTGCGTGGGGGCATTGGGCAGCTAAACACCTGTCATGCACTGCCACACTGCTCAGGAGCAGTGGGCAGTGCAACTCCTGTAACGCAATGCCACATTGCTTGGGGGCAGTGGGCAGTGGTACTCCTGCAATGCACGCCCACACCGCCTAGGGTGGTGGGCAGTGGAACTCCTGCAATGCGCAGGCCCACCAGATGGGGGGACGGGGAGTCTTGCCCAAAAGGCGGTCGCTAGTTGGGGGGACGGGGAGTCCTGCCCAGGAGGCGGTCGCTGCCTAAGGAGCGCCTGCAGGGGGACGGCAGCCCCCATCGGCGCGGGCCCATCAGCTAGGGGGAGGGGGAACCCTCCAAACAGGCGGTCGCTTCCTAAGGAGCCTTCGGGGGACGGCGGCCGCCATCGGTGTGGGCCCACCAACTAGGGGGACGGGGACTCTTGCCCATGAGGTGGTCGCTGCCTAAAGAGTGCCTTCGGGGGACGGCAGCCCCTATTGGCGCGGGCCCACCAGTTGGGTGGACGGGGAGTCTTGCCCATGAGGAAGTCGCTACCTCACGAGCGCCTGCGGGGGACGGTAGCCCCCATCGGAGCGGGCCCACCAGCTTGGTTGACGGTGAGTTTTGCCCACGAGGCGGTCGCTACCTAAAGAGCGCCCGCGGGGGACGGTAGCCCCCATCTGCGCGGGCCCACTAGCTGGGGTGACGGGGAGTCTTGCCCACGAGGCGGTCGTTGCCAATGGAGCGCCTGCGAGGGACAGCGGCGCCCATTGGCGCGGGCCCTCCAGCCGGGGGGACAGGGAGTCCTGTCCAGGGGGCAGTCGTTGCCTAAACAGCGCCAGCGGGGAACGGCAGTCCTATCGGCGCAGGGCCAACGGGGAGTCTTGCCCACGAGGTGGCCGCTGCCTAAAGAGCGCCTGCGGGGGACGGCAGCCCCCATTGGCATGGGCCCACCAACTGGGGGGATGGGGAGTCTTGCCTAGGAGGCAGTTGCTGCCTAAGTAGCGCCAGCGGGGAACGGCAGCCGTATCAGCGCGGGTCCACAAGCCGGGGGGACGGGGAGTCCTGCCCACGAGGTGGTCGCTGCATCAGGAGTGCCTGCGGGGAATGGCGGCCCCTATCGGCGCGGGCCCACCAGCTGGGGGGACGGGGAGTCTTGCCCAGGAGGCGGTTGCTGCCTAAGGAACGCCTGCGGGGGACGGTAGCCCCCATAGGCGCGGGCTCACCAACTGGCGGGACGGGGAGTCTTGCCGAGGTGGTGGTCGTTGCCTAAGGAGCGCCTGCGGGGGATGGCAGCCCCCATAGGCGCGGGCCCACCAGCTGGGGGGACAGGGAGTCTTGCCCAGGAGGCGGTTGCTGCCTAAGGAACGCCTGCGGGGGACGGTAGGCCCCATAGGCGCGGGCTCACCAGCTGGCGGGACGGGGAGTCTTGCCGAGGTGGTGGTCGTTGCCTAAGGAGCGCCTGCGGGGGACGGTAGGCCCCATAGGCGCGGGCTCACCAGCTGGCGGGACGGGGAGTCTTGCCGAGGTGGTGGTCGTTGCGTAAGGAGCGCCTGCGGGGCATGGCAGCCCCCACCAGCTGGAGGGACGGGGAGTTCTGCCCAGGAGGCGGTCGCTGCCTAAGGAGCGCTTGCGGGGGATGGCGGCCCCCCATAAGTGCGGGCCCACCAGCTGGGGGGACGGGGGGTCTTGCTGAGGAGGCGGTTGCTCCCTAAGGAGCGCCCGCGGGGGACGGCAGCCCCCATCGGCGCGGGCCCACCAGCTGGCGGGACGGGGAGTCTTGCTGTGGAGGCGGTCGTTGCCTAAAGAGTGCCTGCGGGGGACGGTAGCCCCCATTGGTGCGGGCCCACCAGCGGGGGGGACAGGGAGTCCTGCCAAGGCGGTGGTCGCTGCCTAAGGAGTGCCTGCGGGGGACGGCAGCCCCCATCGGCGCGGGCCCACCAACTCGGTTGACGGGGAGTCTTGCCCACAAGGCGGTCGTTGCCTAAGGAGCGCGTGCAGGGGATGGCAGCCCCCATCGGTGCGGGCCCACCAGCTGGGGGGACGGGGAGTCTTGCCCAGGCGGTGGTTGGGGGGCCTTATACCTTACCTCAAAGGATATTTGATACCTTTATCCGGGTGTCTTTCCGAACGGGTGCCTACAGGCGCTGGGCAAAATTCAAATTCAAATTTTCATTCCTATGCACCCAAGCAAAATCCGGCACGAGCTGGCGAGCGCGCTAGGGTGGCGTGCACTCCAACCGCTCCACTAGCGGGGCCACGCCGCCCATTCCAGGGGGTTGTGGGGGCCCCTTCCCCGTTGTGGGAGGCATTGTAGCTTCCACCTGGCAACGTGTACGGCCGTTCCGCCGTACTGTATCCACACTCTTACCCTCCCTCACCCACTCACACACCCCACATACCCGTTCCGGTCCCACCGTGTCGCTGAAGCCCCGGTATGGGGGCCTCCACGTTGCTGGCTGCCAGACCTAAGGCAGGGGGCGGGGCATTGGGGCACGGGAGGGGGGTGACAGGGAGTGTCGGAGCACAGGGGGCGCACACGGGCGGCGGCAGGTGGCAGGGGGGCACTCAGCGTGGGGGAGGCGCGTGCCAGAGCTCTGCAGAGGGCCTTGTGTGCAGGGGGGGGGGGGGGCGCTGGGGGCGAGGAGGGGGAGGCTATGTCAGCCGTCCTCACTAGGGGTCGTTGACCGTTCCCGGAGCCTTGGCAGCCGGTACTAGGGGGCCGCGGGCTCCCTGGGGGTGGTTTTTGGCACTGGGGCGTGCACACACCCGACACTACACCACCCATAGGGTGGTGCCCGGGCCGTGTCGTGCGGGGCTTCGCACCCAGCACCCAGCCCATGGGTAGAGCTGGGGAGTGCTCAGGGTGTGGTGTGGTGTGGTGTGGTGTGGTGTGGTGTGGTGTGGTGTGGTGTGGTGCATTGGGGGGTGCCCCGCCGTGGTCATTACACTCACCCCCCCCCCCCCCAGGATGGCCAAAATGTTGAGAAGGTATAAGACCACTCAGTGGGAGTCATTACCCTCCATGGGCGAGCACCCCCCAAAATTCCATATGCCAATTGTAATTTTCTTGAAATGTGCATGAAGATTCCAACTGTTCGACCAAAGTTGTGCAATTCCTAGCCATTTGAAGGCATTTGATGCCTCACTGCCAGAAACCGAAATGGCAAAGGTTTCGTAGCCATGCCAACTCCTCCCTACTCCAAGGACGCTGAGATGGCAGGCTTGTGGAAGAATGTGCATGTGCAATCTTCCAACTCCCATCTCAAATGGGTCAACCATACACCACTGTGATGCCTTTGCTTTTTTTTTTTTTACCCATTATTGTGGACATATAGGTCAGCAGTGGCCCATGTATGGTGTGCCTAAATTACCCGCTTGAATGTGCAAAGTGTGTGTATCTACAGTTGCAATCTTGGCCATGGTGACGTTACTATTTATACATGGTTCAGTGCAACAACTTTTCTCCCAACCCCGCCTACGTCAAAAAGAACAATTGGGGACCGGTGCAGGCAGGCGCCAGAGAACACCATTTATGAAGAAAGGGCTCTTCATTAGCTCAGGCTTGATCCAAGAGCACATTTACGGAGGGAATTGCTGGGGGCTTGACTGAGGGAACGGAGTTGCTGTGGGCATTTGCGTAAGCAAGGCTTGTTATCAATGGATCGGCTCTGAGCCACTACTGCTGGGCACCATTTGTACCCACAACACTTTCTTGTCCCTAAACAGTGAGGACATAGGATGAACAAGTATGTTGTTGCGCATCTCACCCCATGACCACCTTAGGACTGCACCCCCTGAGGTTTCCGGTGCCCATTGGCCGCAAATGCCCGAGCCGATGCTCCCGTATCCTTTTGGTTAGGGCCAGTGCGTGAGTCAGGCTACGTGGGCTGCAGCCCCCCCCCCCTTTTCAAAAATCACCTCGAAGAGAGGTTGTTAGATCAAGCGCAGGCGCGAGCGTCGTATACACCCCTTTTTTGGGGTCGTTCGCGTAGCATGCCCCAATGTATGGTTTCTAACGTCTAACCCCCTGTAAAATCATCATTTTAGGACCAAAAATGATCCCCCAATGATTTTTTGGATTTTGACCCCTGTACCCCCCCGCACCGGGGTACCCATTTTGGGGGGTGGGGGGGGGGGGGCAAAACTTCTTTGTGTATTGTGGCCGCTGTGTGTGTATTTGGGTCCTGAAGAACTTTTTTCTTGTATATGGACCCCCTAACCCATGGCGGGGGTCCCGGGTCCCAACTCCAGGTACCCCCAGTCACCCCCCCCTATATGGCCCCTCGCCAATGAGGACGTTTTCACGCTGGATAGGCTGTTTAGTGGCACGTGAAGGTTTTTTGAAATTCGATTTTTCATGACTACCTTCCGTTGCTCCTAGGATTGGTTTGGGTCATCATTTGGTGACAATACGGGTACTTGAGCACCCATGGGGACCCACATAGTAGCTGCTAGGCCTATGTAGCCCGTGCCATGGGCCCCCCAAAAGCTTCAAAATTGCTGCTTGTAGGTGGTTCAATGGCATTTGGGGTGTGCACAAACTGCAGTTTTCCACCCTCTACGGGTCAAAAATGGAAAATTTTTTGCAAAACATTTTTTTGATATTGTGACCACTTACAATGATGAAATATGCTATGTAGGGCATGCTTTAGAGCCTCTTTGTGTGTTTTTCACCCTATTTGGGTGTGGGGGGGGGGGGGGGCACCAAGGAGTCTAAGGCACACAACCTGCTTATGCAGTTTTCCCGCCTCAGCAGCTCAAAAATGGAAATTTCCCAAACTGATTTTTTTGATACTTTGACCATCCAAAATGATCAAATATCCTATGTAAAGCATGTTTTGGACCCTCTTCATGTGTTTTTCACCCTATTTGGGTGTGTGTGTGGGGGGGGGGGGGGGGCTCCCACGGGGTCTAGGGCACAACCTGCTTATGCAGTTTTCCCGCCTCAGCAGCTCAAAAATGGAAATTTCCGAAACGGATTTTTTTGATACTTTGACCATCCAAAATGATCAAACATCCTATGTAAAGGATGTTTTAACCCCCTGTTATGTGTTTTTCACCCAATTTGGGTGTTGGGGGGGGGGGGGGGCTCCCACGGGGTCTAGGGCGCAACCTGCTTATGCTGTTTTCCCGCCTTAGCAGCTCAAAAATGGAAATTTCGAACGGATTTTTTTGATATTTTGACCATCCAAAATGATCAAATATCCTATGTAAAGCATGTTTTAGCCCCCTATTATGTGTTTTTTACACTATTTGGGTGTTGGGGGGGGGGGGGGGGCTCCCACGGGGTCTAGGGTACAACCTGCTTATGCAGTTTTCCCGCCTTAGCAGCTCAAAAATGGAAATCACCTCGCAGAGGTTGTTAGATCAAAGCCAGGCAGGCGTATATAGGGGAAAACGCCACATACCCCCCCATTTGGGCCTATTCGCGTACCCTACCCTAAGGGGTTGAATTGCTAGTTTAACCCCTTGTAAAATCATTATTTTGTCCAATTAACGCATCCCCCAATGAGTTTTTGGTCCAATTAACGCATCCCCCTAGACGCCCCCCACTTGAAACCCACTTTTTAGGGGGGGGGTGGGGGTGGGGGGGGGTGGGGGGGGTCCAAAATGTCGAAAAAATGACACCCCCCCTTCTTTGGGGTCGAAAATCATGAATCTTTTGGTTTTTTTCGTTTTTGAGCCGAAAAAGTGTTTCCGGGTCCCGACTCCATAGGGTTTGTATGGGGCGGAGTGGGACGAGCGCTTATGCAGTTTATGCATTTTTCAGCCATTTTTGCTATGTTGGCGGTTTTGGCGACCTCGGTGATCCCCTGGTACCCAGTCTGAGGGGTGTGAGTGGGGATGTTGTGACAGTATATGCCTACTAGGATACGGAAGGACGTGTTTTGCAGTCTCTAGCCTTGCTTAGGGCCGGTCAATGCCGGTGCCAAAGACGCGAAATGGCTGTTTGTACCAATAATGGCCTTGGTACACAACCTGCTTATGCAGTTTTTCACTCTGGACAGCTCAAAAATCGAAGTTTTTGAAACTTATTTTTTTGATATTATGATCACCTGAAATGACCATCCAAGATATGTAAAGCATGTTTTAGGCCGCATTTACGTGGTTTTCACCCTATTTGGGTATTAGGTCCGGGGGGGGGTGGGGTCTCCCAAGGGATTGGTACACAACCTGCTTATGCCGTTTTTCACCCCGGACAGCTCAAAAATCGAAGTTTTTGAAACTTATTTTTTTGATGTTGTGACCAGCTAAAATGACCATCCAAGGTATGTAAAGCATGTTTTAGGCCGTATTTACATGTTGTTCACCCTATTTGGGTAATAGGTCCGAGTGGGGGGAGGGGGGTCCTCCTGAGGGGTTGGTACACAACCTGCTTATGCCGTTTTTCACCCTGGGCTGCTCAAAAATCGAGGTTTTTGAAACTTGTTTTTCTGATGTTGTGACCACCTAAAATGACCATCCATGGTATGTAAAGCATGTTTTAGGCCGGATTTACGTGTTTTTCACCCTATTTGGGTAATAGGTCCGGGGGGGGGGGGGTCCTCCCGAGGGGTTGGGACCCAACTTGCTTATGCCGTTTTTCACCCTGGGCAGCTCAAAAATCGAAGTTTTTGAAACTCATTTTTTGGATATCGTGAACACCTAAAATGACCATCCAAGGTATGTAAAGCATATTTTAGGCCGTATTTACATGTTTTTCACCCTATTTGGGTATTAGGTCCCGGGGGGGGGGGGGGCTCCCAAGGGATTGGTACACAACCTGCTTATGCCGGTTTTCACCCCGGACAGCTCAAAAATCGAAGTTTTTGAAACTTATTTTTTTGATGTTGTGACCAGCTAAAATGACCATCCAAGGTATGTAAAGCATGTTTTAGGCCGTATTTACATGTTGTTCACCCTATTTGGGTAATAGGTCCGAGGGGGGGGAGGGGGGTCCTCCTGAGGGGTTGGTACACAACCTGCTTATGCAGTTTTTCACCCTGGGCCAGGGTTTTGCTTAGTGTCCGTCCTACCCTACCCCGGGGGGGGGGGGGGTGGGTGGGTGGGTCTGGCAGAATTTCAGGGTGGGTGGGTGTCCCCCCCCCCCCCCCCCAGGGTGGGGTGGGACTTTGTGGGGGCCCTTGGGTCTATCGAGCCAGTGCCACTTCTTTCTTTCTTCTGTTGCAGGTTCCGTGTAACATGTTTATTTATGGTGTGTTTACATGTCATTGCATATCATGTGTGCATGCCCCACGCCCATAAAGGGGCTAGGATGCTTTGTCGTTTGTGCTGGATGCGAAGGGGGCAACGCTGACAATTAGACTGACATGATGGTTGTTCACCTCTGTGAAAAACTTGGTCTTCTGTATTGCATGTCTCAGTTGGGTACGTGGGTGGGTGGGTGGGTGGGTGGGTGGGTGTCAGACCCCCCCCCCCCCCCCTGGGGGGGGGGTGGGACATTTGTCGGTCTGTGGGTATGCCAAAATTCTGGGTGGGTGGGTCCCTGAATTAACCCCCCCCCCCCCCCTAGGGTGGCTAAGCAAAACCCTGCCCTGGGCAGCTCAAAAATCGAAGTTTTTGAAACTTGTTTTTCTGATGTTGTGACCACCTAAAATGACCATCCATGGTATGTAAAGCATGTTTTAGGCCGTATTTACATGTTGTTCACCCTATTTGGGTAATAGGTCCGAGTGGGGGGAGGGGGGTCCTCCTGAGGGGTTGGTACACAACCTGCTTATGCGCGACCTGCTTATGCAGTTTTTCACCCTGGGCAGCTCAAAAATCGAAGTTTCCGAAACTTATGTTTTTGATATTGTGATCACCTAAAATGACCATCCAAGCTATGTAAAGCATATAGTTTTTACCCTATTTAGGGTGTGTGTTGCTTGGAGTAGATTCTCTGCGAGGTGGACTTGCCGAAGGCAATAGAATTTCCGAAACTGATTTTTTTGATACTTTGACCATCCAAAATGATCAAATATCCCATGTGAAGCATGTTTTAGCCCCTCTTTATGCGTTTTTCACACTATTTGGGTGTTGGGGGTGGGGTGGCTCCCAAGGGGTCTAGGGTACAACCTGCTTATGCAGTTTTCCCGCCTCAGCAGCTCAAGAATGGTTGTCCCTCTCCCCTCTTCGAGGTGCCTTGCCGAAGGCAATAGAATTTGACAGACAGCTGGGGGGTGGTTCACAGCAGGACTGGTTCCACCCCCCCCTCCCCCGTGGACGGGTTGATAGGAGTCAATGAGGGATGATCAGGGATGATAGGGCCATCTGCAATCTCTATCAGCCTCATCAGTCAACTTCAGCAACGCTGTCAGCAATCCTCATCTTCATCAATCACTGCATTGAGGGTTGCTAATGATTTGATTGATTTGAATGATTGGAATGATTTCGCAGCGTCGAAAAGTGTTGACGAGGGTTGAACGTTGATATGGGCTGAAAAGGGCTGAAAAGCATTGGTCAAGGGTTGGTGGTTGATAAAGGGTGATAAGGGCCAAGGGCAATGATCAATAAGGGTTGACGAGGGTTGATAGAGGTGTGGGTCGTGGACGACGGCTGAGTCAATTCTGTCCATTTTGCAATTTTGCGATTTTGATCTTCAGGATCCATCCCCGGAACCAAAGGCCCAACCAGACACAGAGCTTCCAGCAGAAACACTCTCTAAGAGCACATCGGAGACCATGATGGGCTTCTCACAAGACAGCGGGGCCTCGGACACTGAGGAGCTGTGGCCCGGTCAGGCCCCAGCATCCTAAAGTGCAGCCCATGGGATGACCGTCGAGGGTCTCGATGAGGCTTTGCACCCTCTGCTGCTGCTGTGTATGCCATGAACGACTGATGTTGATATTCGGTGCCGCCTGCTGCCCTGTTGTACAGACATTTACACGTGCATGATTCATGGGCCACCATGGGCTTTTGCGCACGTGTTTGTGAACACTAACATAAGCAAACTGGACGTGCCCTAGGCCAGGCACTCACGATAGGAGCCGGTAGCAGTGCTTGCCTGGACTTGGTGGGGGTGCTGGGTAGGGTTAACCCAGACGGAAAGCTCAGGGGCACCCAGGGGGAGCAGGAGAGGCAGAAAAGGACAGACCCCTGCACTTGTTCCACAGCATTGGCTTTGCCAAAGTTGGGGGCGCAGGTTGCACGTCTGCACACCCTCCCTGTTCTCTGGCCCACACATCTGATTGTCGGTGCCCTGCCCCCTCTTGGCGTTCTATTTTGGGGGGGCAGGGGTTTCAATCTTGGAAGCAAGAACTGTGGGCGGGAGGTCGAAGTTCCAGGATGGACGCATGCTGGTGCTGCACGCGACATGGACATGTGTTTGAGGGTGTGAATTCCAGGCAGAGGCTGTGAGCACCCAGTCACCCGCACCGCTGCGTGCGGCTGTGAAGTGATGCACTGCTCTCACCTCCGAAGCGGCATTTAAAGGGGCAAACGTGGATCCGCTCGCAGGAGCAGTCAGGAGAAGTCCAGGGAGTACGGCGGCTGTTGCTGCAAGTCCACAAGCAACCTCTCCTCCGCAACCACCCAATGGTCGAGGGGAGATGGGTCCCTGCCAAGGCTGCCATGGGGCAGGCTGCCGAAGGAAACAAGTGGATGGCAAAGGTCTCCAGCCCTCTCCGGGAGGGGGGCCCTCCCCCACTTCATTCAGGTCTCGTGAAACTCATGTACCACGAAAATGCTTCATGCTTTTTTCGGCCGGTATGCCCTTCTGCCTCGAAGGTACCCCTCCGCCGCCCCACGTGCTTTATGGTGAACCCACCTCCATTCTCCCTCCCGTTCTCCTTTTGGGTGGAGTGCCCTCAACTGCACAAGCTGGGCACGCCCTTGCCTCCACAGAAGTTTGGGTCAGGTGGGGTTGCAATCGGCTTCAGGTGGGATGGATTTCAGGTAATTCTGCAGGAGGAGGGTGGATGGCAGGCCATTGCTGTCTGGCAGCCCCCCCCCCCCCCCCGGGGTCAGACGCCAAAAACAAGTGTGAGCACCTAAATTGGCCTCCCATTTTGGGCCCTTTTCATTTTCATTTTTTCTGTGGAAATTTTCTGATGTGGGTGTACGGGTGGATGGTTCGCCTGGGGTCCCCCCCCCCCCTTGCTCGCCATGAATGGTGCAGAGCGCAGAAGATATTACTGCAATGCACTACCAGCAAGTCACACATTGGTGAGCTAGCACCCATGGCCTTTTGTGACATTCGCGTTGCTGGTTGTGGTGAGCACCTCCCAGCCTGGGGTCTTCGTGATGACCGCATACCGGGCACTGATCAGGCCGTCAGGGGAGGACGCCATGGGCAGAAGTTGCATTCTGGATTCCCACCCAGGCAGGTGGATGCCCGCAGAAGTATGGATGCTTGCTTGTCATAGCAGAAGGTTCAAGGGCGAGAGGCCAATAGGCGCCGCCAGGGGCTAACAGAGCCAACCACCAAGGCCTTGTGCCAAACCCCCCCCCCCCCCTTGGGTGGACATCCAGTCCCCATGTCAACGCGCGAGGGTTTTCCTCCTCCAAAGATGCACACATACATACAACCGTAAATGCCACAGCACTCCAACCGGCGAGCGGCCCCATCTAACGCGGACAGCCACAGTTGTTCTTCTTCTTGCCCCAACAGTCTGCCCAGGGAATAGCGTCTGGGTACCTGGGACTGTGCATGGGGCTCTCAGCCCTAGCCATCTGCAGCAACACCTGCATCTGCGTGACAGCATGGCCATGATGCGAAAGTTGAAGTACCACTTGAAAATGTTCTCGGGACCTGTGTGTACCCACTGGAGAAGCCTCTATTTTGTTGCTTTGCTTTCTTTCGCTGTCACACACTATTGCTTGCCACAGTCATATGCCACCAACAATAAACGGATGGCAACTGCATTGTGTGCTGTTGGCAAGGAAAGATGTAATTCCATATTACTGCAACAACATTTCCATCCAGCAGTTCCTTTGGAGGAACACGTGCGTGTCCATGAGTCCCTGGGGACGCAGCAAATGGTGCAAAGCTGCAGTCCCTTTTCATTGCTGGCACACAAGAGTTTTACAAGTTGTGTCCCTTGCACAGTAATTGGCATGCTCCCCATCTGTCAAGCAGTTGTAGTCTGACCAGTTTACGTCAGTTGCAGTGCACCCCACTTTGCATGCTGTACACAGTGCAACCAAAATTTGTGTTGTGTTGCATGTCCCCAGCCCCCCAGCGAGGTATACCACCGCTGCCCCAGCCAAAGTGACAGCACCAATTTGATCATGAAAGGAGGACAGAGAGGACAGAAAGCGCAGGTTGAAGGTTGTTGTGTGTCCCCTTTGGGGAAGTGACCCCGCATGCAGACATCCCAGGGCCCAACAGCCTCTGTTGGAGAGGGTTCCTACACCGCTTGTATGGAGTGTCTGGCTGGAGACACCTGGCCAATGGCGAGGGCCGTTGCCCTGCTCTGTGTGGACCACGGAGCAGTGAATCAGGGACAGTCTAGGGGCTCCGCTGGCACACTTTCCCAAGGGAAAGGAAGGGAGTGCTGGAAGGTAAGGATAGGCAAGATGAGGGCACTAGGTGGTGAGAGGCCAATGGGCACCCCTGCCTGTGGAGAGAAAGGGTTTAAGGAAAGGACAAGGGGAAGTCGCAAGAGGCCAATGGGCGCCGCCAACTTCAGACAGCAATCCACGCAGGCGTCATGCCATCCCCCCCCCCCCCACCTTGTGCCCCCTACTCTCTGTCTTGACCTTGTCTAAAGATACTGCCTGACCACACTTGCGCCACCTCCGCGTTAGCTTTGTGCGCATGCTGCGCTGAGCGACCAGGACGGGGCCCAACCGCTTTTTTTTTTCCACCTGAGTTAGCACAGGCCCACACGTGCAAATGAGTCGAATCAGACCCAGGTTGTTCTCCAGGCTGCGAAAAGCCACTGGCATTTCCTGCAGTGCAATTGGGGCAGACCAGGGCACCTGTGATACCCCTGTTGCTGTCTCCAGCAATTTTTGAATTGTGCAAAAACTGGTGCAACAGTCGTGGATGCAGGGCCTACAGTACTCAGCCGACCATGCAAAACAGTGACATGGAGCGGCCCACTGCTGGCTATGGGGTGTATGTGAGGATGACGCTATTGCTGTGTTTCTCAACACGGTCCAACGGCGATTTTCATCTGAGGCGGAAAGAGTCTGGTAATCCTGTCTATGTGCATGTGTGCAGATGTATGCAGATGTGCGCAATCAGCGTTTGTGTATGTGTGTGTGTATGCGTGTGTTTGCATTTCTGTGCCCTGTGTTCTGCTTTTTGTCCCCACTGCGTTTGCTGTGTTTTTGGTGCTGATGCCCCGGTGTCCGTGTCTGTGTCGGTGTCTGTGTCACTGGGTTTGCTGTGTTTTTTGCGCTGATGCTCCCCTACCGTGTCCATGTCTGTATGCATTGAGGGCCAAATCTGTGTGTGGGTTCTCTCTCTCTCTCTCTATCTCTCTCTCTCTCTCTTTGATTGCATGTGTGCAATCTGTGTATTTTTTGTGTGTCATGATGTGTGTGTGTGTATGTGTGCGCCATATCTATGTACAACCATGTCTATGCACGTGCCCTTCTGAAAGGAGCCCACTTTAAATTGCACCATCTTGTAAATCCTGTTCGGCTCTTGCCCCTTGCCCTCTTCTTTTGCCTCCCGCCGCATTGCATGCAATCTCACCGCATATCTCATGCAGGTGGGTTGGAGAGAGACTGGAGGTGGGTGTGATGCGTGTAGCGTTGGTATTTGAGACCTACATGGGACCTACCAGCGCAGCCAGTGCACTCGCTCTGCCGCTGTAGGAGCGAGCATTGAGCATTTCAGGAGTCGGCGCAGGAAAGTCCTAAATCACCTCGAAGAGAGGTTGTTAGATCAAGCGCAGGCGCGGGCGTCGTATACCCCCCCTTTTTTGGGGTCATTTGCGCAGCATACCCCAAGGCATGATATTGGATGTCCAACCCCTTGTAAAATAATTATTTTGCCCAATAAGACCATCCCCCAATGGATTTTTTGATTCTGAGGCCTCTATCCCTTAAAACTGGATATCACTTTTTTGAGGGGGGGGGGGGTGGGGGGGGGATGGGAGGGGGTCAAAAGTTTTTGATCAGGCTCCAAGCAGTGGGGAAGCTTATCGCTGTCGAATAACTGCCGGTCGAATGGTAACGCAGCTGATGCAAACTTTTTGGTCGGCGGTTCGAACCCTGGTCGGCTGACCGTTGGCGCCGGCGGTGGCTGACTGTTGCTGGCGGCGTATTCACCCGAACGGGGTTCGAATCGCGAGCAGCGGGGAGGCTTCCTGCTGTCGAGCATCCGCTGGTTGAATGGTAGCACCGCTGACGCACACTTTTTGGTTGGCGGTTCGAACCCTGGTCGGCTGACTGTTGGCGGTGGCGGCGGCGGCGGCGTATTCACTGGACTGGGGTTCAAACCGCCGACAAAAAAACTGCGGGCGGCTGCATTACCATTCGGCCACTGCTTGGCCTTAAGCACACTCCCCACTGCTTGGGTCCGCGTTTGACACTGAAAAACCCAAACTGTGTGCTTCTGTCTGACTGACTGCTAGCCTGGCTAAGGGACTGATTGGCGGACTGCCAACCTCTCTTCGAGGTGCACTGCCCAAGGCAATAGAATTTTTGAGGACATGCCTTAAAATTAGGCAAGCCTCTGCTACCAGATAAATAAAATGGGTTTCGACTCCTTTGGGTCATTACGCTGCTGCAGCAGCACATGCCGACAAGCGACCTACCGCGAGGGCGCGAGACCACATGCTGTCGGTTGCTGCTTTCGTTGGGAGGCTGGGCGTGCCTAGAGGTCACTACGCCTCCGTATTTTCTGGCCCGAGATGGAATGCGGACACAGCTCATGCTAGCGCATGCTGCATTGCACAAGGACACGGCTGCAGCAATTACGGGGTACAGTCAGGCCAAGCAAACATTAGGCAGCTGAGAGCAGACACCTGGCACGCGTTTGAACGCAAAGGTTGTGCCGGCCAAATGGTTCCAATGTTGCAATAACAATGGCCGGAACAAAAAAAGTTCGAGGTTTGTTTACCCCCCATCCAAGCCCACCCATACATAGCAGGAAAATATGTTGTTTGCTTGCCTAGAGGCACCCGCTAGTACTTTCAGATTTGTCTTTTCCGCGTTGTCGTGCCAAAAACAACTGGTTTCAAAAACAGTTTTTGCCGGAGCACCACCAGAACACCGCTTGAACAAGTTACTAGAACACCACAGGAACAAGCTCGAGACACAAAGAACAAAGTGTGGATAAAGGGTGAGTGAAATACATACAGGCATGCAGCAGGAACCACCCAAGAGCGGTGGTGCAACCGGCACAAATGGACAGCTGAACCTCAACGCTTGTACATACACTAGATACCCCCCCCCCCTTTGTATAAGCTACGCCCTTGTCCAAACTACAGTAGGCGTAGGGACTGCAATAATTGTGTACGTAATTTCAATTACATACGAGATGTAGTGTGGCCACATAAGACATGGGTTTGTCGTCACGTTTGCCAATTACATGGAGCCATGAACACAGTTGTTGTGAGTCTTTGCCCACTTCAACCCACATGGCTCTGAATTTGGGAATGTTTGTGCTTTATATTCCCCTTTCTTGCATCAACTCACTATGCAATCCTCTTTTTTATGAACCCGGGGATCCAGTTACTTTCACATGTTCCACCAGTGACCGTGTGGATGCTACAATGAAGGGGCCATCGGAGAAGGGGGACCAATTTGCGGTGTTGGAGTACATGAAGGGTGGGCAGATGGTCACAGACCCTTGTGCCCCCCTCCCAAGAATCGAGTTCAGGCATCTTCAAGTGGTGAGCATGTGCAATTGTTCCGCATGGTGTATGATCGCAAGAAGGGTTTCCGAACCGAACATTTGTAGGCTTCGCATCCTTCTTTGCTTATGCCAACATGGGTGTGAACCTGAAATTTTCATGTTCCCAAGGCTTTCTTGTGTTTGCATGCACTGGAAATGTGGGCGGAGTTCAAGGTGCACTCATACCATGCGCATGCGCACGTGTGTGCCAGTAGTTGTATGTGTTTCGAGCAAGCTACGCCCTTGTCCAAGCCACAGTGGGCGTAGGGACCGTAATAATTCCGTACATTGGCGTAGCTTATACAAGGGGGGGGGTACATTGGTGAGTGCAGAGCTTGTTTCAGCAAAACCACCGCAATCCCCTCAGTGGAAGGAGGTGCAAGCGATTGTTGGATTTCCGGATAAATTGCAAGTTAAGGTGCCCAATTATTTGAATGTGGATGAGGGGCATGTGAAGTCGCCGACCATGGTTGCCCTGCTTGGTTTGTTGTTGAAGGCGTTTGGTCTTTACCCTAAGCAGCATGACAAAGAGAACTCTGAGGTGCGTGGTGACTTGGTTTGGGGTCTGATTTTTGCCTGGATAAAGCGGGTGCCCCTGCGGTGCCTCTCGATCTTCCCACATGGCTTCGGGCACACCATTCAGCACGTTGCTGTACCACTTTTTCCACCTGACCACATAAAGATGGCCACTGCCATACATGTCTTGGACCTGCTCAATTTAATCCTTGAACTTAGGGGGCGCCTCAAGCGCAGTGCGCGCGCAGTGCAACTATTTGGGCGTCTGGCCGTACTAGAGACCCATACTTTGAGATACTAGGGGCCCCTAGGGGCATCATGGTGACCCGTAGCGGAGGTTTTGAGTTCTGATTTTGTCCCCCTTTGTTGGGGACCCCCGAGAATGCAGGGGTGATGTAGCATTTCCGCCCTCTTTTGGGCCCCAACCTTCCGGTGCTATTGAGGAAACCGGGACAATCTTTGAATCCACGCTTTGTTGCGTGGTGGGAACACGTACCTGCACATGTATGGACTGCACCTACACAGGAGGGCAATGATGATGAGGATGTTGTGGGTGATGATGGGGATGTTTGTGCCCTTTGTTGCACCAAGTCTGACCGTGAGAAGATGTCCATGTGTGACAAGTGTGAACTGCAATATTGTACGGATTGCATTGACACACACACATGTGACAATGTGACTTTTCTTTGATTCTGCAACTGTGTCATGTTGTGCACACAAGTTGCGTATTCTCAATGTGTACTTAGTTGACAATGGAACAGAGAGACTGTTGTGTGTTCTTGAGGGTGGCGACCAATGCGCTGTTCATGGCTTTTCCAGTTGTGCATGATGTGTGTTATGTGAAGGGAAGGTAGTTTGCATTTTTCTTGAGATGGGGCAGTTTGGGTCACCTAATTCTAAGGGCGTTTCCAAGGGGTGTGCTTGGGGGCTCTTCGGGGGGAACATAGTCTAAAAGTAGCGCGCAGTGCGCGCACAGTGCAAAGACTCCCCCTTAGCCTTGAGGCGTGTGGGTAAGACTCTAATTTTCACACGCTCCGGCAATGCATTGTAGTGAAAAGGGAGACTAGGCGGAGGAGTGGAAAAATTTTTTGTTCTCTAGCAATGCAAAAGCTCCAGGAGGGTGCGCAGGAGGATGATGGGAAGCCAATCCTGGAAGAGGGCAAACCCACACCACCAAAGAGGAACACACCCTGTAAAGTACAACGAGAGGAGGAGTCAAAGTCAGAGGTAGAGGAGGTGAGTGACGGCAGCAAGGGCAAAAAGGCAAAGAAGAAGGACGGACAACGGCAGAAGGAGGTGAAGGCTGAAAGTAGTAAAGCCAAGCCCAAGGTTGGTGTGCCCCCCCTCTTGGGTCGTGTCAGGATTGCTGCTGGCAAGAAGTGAGTTGTACAGTGTGTGAGTGTCGTATTTCAGCTTGCCCTGCCCTGCTTGAAAATAGCCTTTCCCCTATTTTCTGGGGGGTCCGGAACCACCCCCTCCCCTCTGGTGTACCGATGCCACGTCAAGATGCCCCTCCCTTTTTTTGACCGTTTACAAAACCACGTTTGAATGACACTTGCCAGAAAATCGGGTGGGCAGTTAGGTGTGCCAAAGTGTTTGACCACAATTTCGGCTAGCATTGTCATCTTGCAAGGTAGACAACACCAGGGAATGTTCGAGAAGCCAACAGAAATTTGGTCAAAAGTGAAATGAACATGCTCAACATGCTTGTCAAACGTTCTCACTAAAATTTCTGTCACCTTTGTGTCTTTATCAGTTGCTCCTGATGAATGATATGGTCGGAGAAAGCTAACAAACATTCTAGTTGGAGTTGATAACTTGGAACTATTGCCGCTAGTTGCTTTAAATGTTGCAGAAGTATTTCGAGCCAAAAACCAAGGATATGCAAGGGTGGAGAATACGAAAACCATTCCCAGTAACAAGAGTTGCACGGTTTGTTTTGTTGTGTGGTTGTGATTCCCCACTGTCCCTTGTCAAATTATGTTTTTTTCAGTGAAGCAGGGCTCTTGTGATCTATGGAAGTGGTGGGTGGTTTTAGACTAGAGGGTTTCCTATTGTAGAGGTTTTTTTTTTTAGGGTTTCCTATTTGATGGGTTTTGCTAAATATGCGGATGGTGTGCATGCCTCAAAACAGCAATGCTCAGGAGGGCCCCAAGCTGGCCACATTGAGAGTGGGTGGTGATAGCCCGTTCCGTTGTCGCGTGCTGGGCATCTCTGTGTCCCCCCAAGTCGCGTCCCTCTTCAACGATGGTGTGTGGGACATCAAGGCCAAACAGTGGCACAATTTGGACACGCGGCGCAGTGCTGAGGGCGATGCCGCCCACCTGGCCAAGTACATGAAGGGGACACCCTCAATACAAGTAGCTTGTACCGCTGAGCCCCTGCTGTGTGTTCCATACTCGTGTTTTTTGTCTGGTACACAATGTTGAAGACGAGTTGTCAATGCAGTAAAACGACAATTTGATCTGGCATGCCACACTGTTTCTTGTGTGTGTTGGCACAACAGGCAACAAACAGTGTGAGAGGTTGATAGGTTGCATCCTTACTGTACCTGAAGCTTACCACACGGGACAACATATGTGTCGACAAGTGTCGAGAAGTGTCGGCAAGTGTTGACAAGTGCTGACAAGGAGCAAAAAGTGTCGACAAGTGTTGAGAAGTGTCGACAAGCGTCGAGAAGTGTCGACAAGGACTCAAAAGTGTCTACAAGTGTCGACAAGTGTCGCTAAGTGTCAACAAGTGTTGACAAGGACCAAACACCATCCACAAGTGTCAACAAGTGTCAACAATTGTTGAGAAGTGTTGACAAGGACTAAAAAGTGTCGAAAACTATCAACAGGTGTCGACAAGTGTGGACAATGACTACAAAGTGTCCACAAGTGTCGACAAGGACTAAAAACTGTCGACAAGTGTCGACAAGGGTCGACAGGACTAAACACTGTCGACAAGTGTCGAGAAGTGTCAACAAGGACTGAAAAGTACAGACAAGTATTGACAAGTTTCGACCAGGCCTAAAAAGTGTCCACAAGCGTCGACACGTGTTGACAAGGACCAAAAAGTGTCGACACATGTCGACAAGTTTCGACGAGGACTAAAAAGTGTCCACAAGTGTCGACAAGTGTGAAGAAGGACAAAATACTGTCGACAATTGTCGACAAGTGTCAACAAGGACTAAAAACTATTGACAAGTGTTGACAAGTGTCGACAAGCGTCGCGAGGTGTGGACAAGGACTGAAAAGTGTCCACAAGTGCCGACAAGTGTAGCCAATTGTTGACAACGAAGCCAAACATTGATAGCAGCAATTTTGGGCTCCAGACTTGGCTCCAGGTTTCGTGCCACTGCCTGCACCTGATTTTTTTTAAGATTTGCCATAAAGGCTGAGTAAGTTGAAACAAAAAATTAAAAGCCTCACCATAAACATTGAACATAAAGATAAACAAAAACATAAACATAACAGCTTATTTGTCATCAGTTGGGGTGCATAGTGCTGGGGGGAGGGGAAATTGAGGTCCGCAATTTACCGCAATTTTACCACAATTTACCGCAATTTACCGCAATTTTACCGCAATTTTTTCAGGCTTGGGGGACCGATTCCCCCCCTCCCCCCCCACCATAGTGCATAGGTGCATGACGGCTTACTTAGTGTTAAGGCTAGGTACGTGCTGTAAAGGTAGAACACTCAAGTCACTTGATGGGCGGACAAATACATACCTCCCTAGAGAGAAGGATTTGAAATGGAAGACTGAAGGTTCTTGTGTCAGCCTGCTAGGGCATTTGCACGGCACTCATAAACCAATGTGCTTTTGTAGTTGCCTGTGCACATGCGCGCTCACCTGCAAAGCTGAAGCTGGGGCAGCCACTGTTTGTAGAGTTCAAAAAAATGAAAATCCTGATCTGACTTTGGACTCTCGAAAAAAGTCATGAGGGGTGTCCCTGTCCACCCTAGAAGCCTTGAACACCCTGAATACTTAGTGATTTTGGGCTCCCTTTCACTGGCTGTTCGTTTGCACAAACATGCGGTGTTTAGAAAACTCGAGAGAAGGCTACTGCTGCAGGCTTGTTTCGATTGCTTTTTGAACCATGGAATTTGGCAGTCCCTATTCTTGTGTGTGCATGTTAGCAGTATATGTGGCATGCATCGTGGGTTGGGGATGGGTAGTGGATGGGTAGATCAGAGCGATTGCGAGCCACCCCCCATCTCTCAAGTGGCAATACAATGGTCTGTTATGACCATATCAGTGTCCACCCACCTGTATGGTCCGCCCTGCAGACACAGGTGAAGGAGACCCAAGGAGGTTCATTGCCTCACCCATGATTGCCTTATTGACCTTTGTCTCACCTGCTTTGTTATTTTTGACAGTTCATGCTATTTTGCCCAACATCCGAAGAGCACTGTATGGGCTGACCATTTCATGCACCTGGCAGCCAGTGTAGCACACGATGGCTCATGCTGCCAGTGCTGACCTTCCTCCAGGATGTGACCATCATGAAGACAAGGATGACAGCAGTGATGGGCTGCGGCTGGGCAGGCGGCTGCCGCGGAGCAGCCGCATGGGTCAGGGCCAGCGGCAGTCAGTGGTTGCAAAGATCCGGTTTGTCAATGGGGAGTTGTTGCGGTACGATCCGGAGGACGTGCCGCGCTGCTGGAGGGTCTATTTATCGCTGGTGAGCAGGTTGTTGCAGGGCAGGCCTGGCAGGGCATGTGGTCGTGATCTGACGTAAATGTCCCGGCTCATCCACCACCTCGTGTCCAAAGTCATTTTGGGGGCATGGGTCCAATGTCTGAGGACCATGTGCAACACACTGGCGCTTGACCGGGCGTTTCCAACCGTCGGTGTCAAACCTCGGATTTGGACGTATGACCTCTGGGGGAGGCTTTTCGGCAGTGATTGGGTCCTTCATAGGGGTGCTGCCAAGACCGAGCCAGAACAAGGATGATGCAGAAGAAACCCTCAAAGTTGCAGGATAGTAGCTAACAACGCACCCCAGAAGCCTCCATGGGACAGTATTCTGAGGGCCTGTGATGGGAGAGTGGCCCGGGTTCCAGTCCAAAAACCGGTACATGCACTTGGCGGGGGGGGGGGGGGGTTACTACTGCTGCAATTGTAGGGTTCATGGTTTGAGCTTCGTGAGAAAGGACGTCCACCGCCGCTGGACTGTGCAGGATTCCATCAGGGAGCAGAGTAGTGCACAGGCGTATCCCATCTTCCAGCAGACAAGTGCCTTTTGAGCATGTGCCACTGACGAGTCTTCTTTCTGCCTTCGCTTGCTGATGTACCCAATTTGATTACCTCGGTTGCTCTGCAGCAATCCCATGGGATACTCCCTCTTTGTCACACGAGAGGCCCCCCTTCGTGGAGAGTTCTGAGTTGGGGGCCATGAAGTCTCTGCAAACCAGCCGCAGGCACACCCAAGTTGAGGGAAAGCGATTCCAAAGGGCTGTGCCTGGCAGTCAGGCACGCAGCCACTGCTGAGCAGCAAAGTGGTGGGAGGTAGGTTTGGCCGTTGAATGAATTGGTTGGCAGGGGTTGGGCTTGTAGACAACTGCAGTTTGGGGTGTGGAGGGCTGTGGTGGGGGCTCCCCAACCCCCCTTTTCCTGCGCAACCCTGGACTCCCCCTCCCATGTCGCTGCAGAGGGACGCAAGAAGGGCAGGCAGTGCGTGCCTGGCGGCAGGTGGTGCGCTGCGTGGGTGGAGGACATCAGTTGACGAGCTAGATCCTCAGGAAAGTGCCCGTCTAGGACCAACACTTGCAGACACTGTCAGTCGCTTGCAGCAGCAGATCGATTGGGCCACGCATTGCCATCAGCTGGTTTCCAGTTGCCAGAATTCCTCCCAAACCGTTTGCCATCTGCCAGTGGCCGCTGTTGTAGTAGTTGTAGTTCTAGAAATCCCATTGAGAACCCCTGAAATTGATCAGCATGGGCAAATGAAAAATTCATCTGCAGGAGGGGGCATCCGACGCCCCCCCCCCCCAAAGATGGTCTGGCCCTGCCCTCGTGCATTTTTTAAAGTCACTGGAGGTTTCCTGAGTAGCGGGGGATGGCTTCGGCACGAGACGCAACCACCCTTTTTCCTGACAAGTTAGGTAAGCACTCAACAACAACAGGTGGCAGAGAACAAAGGTAACACACGCAACAGCACGCCCCAAGAGCTGAATCTGTGGCCATATGTACTTGGGGTGAGCATACTCCCCAAGCTCGCCACATGTAGGTAGAGCAGCACCATGCTCTAAACCATTGCCCTGCTGATCTGACTGCGTGGATCTCTGCCTGCAAAAGGGGATGGTGGTGCTGCCTGTGGGCCTCCTCATAATCTGCCATCTGCAATACATGCCCAGCTTATGCAGGACACTACACACCCAGTTTTGATGGGGTACAGCATAGGCCCAGCGATCAGGGCACAAGGCAAGAACGGGGAACAAGAATGGGTGAAAAGGGCAAACGCGGCGCACAGCAGACGAAGGGCACGTGTACAGTAGGAAACAAAGCCAACTGCAAAACAGCACAACGAACACCAGAAGGAAAAAAAGAGAAAGGGGAGGACAAAAAAAGCAGGAAAAAGGCCGAAGAGAAAGCAAAGTAGAAGCCAAAGAATCTGGTGATGAGACCCCTAGACAGCCACAGGTGCGTCATATAGGGGAGGATGTCCAAGTCTAGAAATGTGGTCACACGGGTGCATGGAGCAACAAGTATGGAACAAAATAGAGCACAGTTGGGCCAGCACCGAAGAGCCCTGTGGGTAAATCTCCAGAGTAAGGGATGGAGGGAGCTTCCTAGCAGAGGGAAGGACACCTAGACTCAGAGATGTGTAGGGTCCGCATTGCACAAGCAGTGGGCTCTAGCGGGGTGAGAGTAACAAGTCAAATGTCAGATCTGAAGATCCAAGGGCCTGCATTGTGTGTACAATGGGTCTTTGGGGAGGATGTCCTTACTTTGCTTTGCTTTACACTGGGGAAGACATGCTTAATCTGGACATGTGGCCAGAGCATTATCACTAGGAAAGTTTTGACATGTGTGTGTGAAAGGACGCCCTTTGATACCCTCCAAATGGACCATGCCTGGCCCCTGTGGTGAGGGTTAGCAAGCGATGATGGACCGGCATGACCTCACGGTCATTGTTGTGCTTGCACTCCCAACAGTCCTTGGAGTATGCGGGAGGTGGAGCGCAGAGGATTAGTCAAAGAGGATTTGTCAAATGTTTGTCTCGTGACTAGCCCTTGATGAAGTGGGTGGCCCGATACTTTGCACTGGTCCTCCAAGATGTTCCAAGATCCGGAGGGGGGGTTGGAAAAGGCGCTCCCGTGACCGTAGGCACTGCAGCCCACTTGAATTTTGACCACAAACTGGCTTAGATGGAAAATTTGTGGAAATAAATTTCCCCCATGATCCACTTCACAATTATCAGCATCACGCCCCCCCGCGGCGCCATTTGCACTCTTGTAGAGCTGTGGGGCATTTTGCCATGGTAGAGTGCTTGCACTGAAAATCGTTGTTGTGTGGAGCCTTGATGTGTTGGTGCCATGACCTGCCACCATGGGGAAATAGAAACAGTGGACCAACATAGCGGCATGGTGGATCTTCGTGAATGGCAAGAAGTTGATTAACGCCGCCAACTGCTAGGAGAGGAGAGTAGCAACATCCGAGGGCTCCCCCCCCCCCCCCCACCATATATCCCGTGATGGGCCCTTTCGGCAGGTTTGCAAGGGCCCGGATCCAAATGGTGCACGCTTCAAAATGATTAGCCTGTCGTGGGGATCAGTTTGACGTAAGTATTGGGGTATCCCCCCCCCCGCTTTGGTGTCGGAGGGTTGGCAAGGGCCTTGGTAAAGAGAGCCCTGTTGGAGGGGGGATGGGGGTCCAAAAAAGTGGACTCAATCCCCCCCCCCCTTCACAAATAAAGTTTTCCCCAGGGAGGGTTAGTGCCCAAGAAAGTCCAATCAATTTCTACACAAGCACGGCGCTGATTTTGGAGGGCCGGACCACTCAGGCCTAGGATGAGTTTTACACCCCCTGCACATCCTTGAATGCTAGATATCCATGCTCCATAGGTCTTGCAAGTCATTTGACGTGTTTCTCACTTATGCGTGAAATGAAGTATGTGGGACGCCGTCAAGGCATGGCTATCGCATCCTGCTACATCCACTTGTGACAGTGTACAAGTATCAAGTATACATCCCATCGTCCTCTGATGGCATGCAGTTTCTGCACGCTGGATAATACACGTTGTACCTTCGCTGCCACACAGATCCGGTCCATCTGACTGAGCGCTTACGAGGAACACGTAAGTTTGAGCAAAAAAAAAGATAAATAGATAAATTTTCCCCTTGTCCGACATGTTTGATGGTGGCACAACTCAAGGCATAGCTACCACACATGTGGTTACAGCCGTGCGCCACCTTCCACTTTAGCTGTGCACAACCGTGCGCCACCTTCCACTTTAGCCGTGCACAACTGTGCGCCACCTTCAACTTTAGCTGTGCGTAACCGCGCGCCATGTTGAACTTCCGCCGTACGCAACCGTGCATTCAGTTTTTTTTTTTTTGGACCAGAACGCCCCTTAAATTCAGGTCGCGTCCGATGATGGTGTCTATTGGTACCACACCGGAGGGGTGGGGGTTCTATGTTGTCTCCTCCCTCTCTGCCAACAAAAGCTGCTACACAAAACAAACCCAGAGGCAAACCCAAGGTCCATCAAGGCATCCACTGCGGAGAGGCACGCATGCAACACCAAGTGAAAATATTCTGACATCAACTACAATATAAGAAGATGGGTATTTTGCGCTACTATTGGTTGTGGAAGTTAGAAGTACTGGGCCACAGGGTAGTGTGGTATGCTTGTCAGAGAGGAGTGGACACTCAAACCCTCGGCTGAGGCATATTGCCTCACATTGGTTAGCAAGTGATTGTACCCACGGATACAGGCCGATCCGATCCCTAGGATACCAACGCATACCTTTTCCTCTTTGGCCACTCACAGTACCCTTTATTCAAGATGTTGACAAGGTGGGTGAAGCAGGCACCGCCGCTAGAGGTCACCGTGATGGTTGGGATATGCCGCAGTCTTTGAAGCTCTTGACCGCAGAGTAACCTCCAGCATCAGGGCGACGTTGTTCAGGTAGCAAGGGAAAGGAAAACCCTGTCCTGAAAAATGGCCACAAGGGTGTCATCTGTGCAACAATCAGACCTGTGGTTACAGCCGTGCGTGCACGGTTGTGCACGGCTACTTTCTGTGGCTACGCACGGCTGCGCATGGCTAAGGTTGAAGGTGGTGCACGGTTGCGCACTTGACCACCAAGTCAGAAAAGAGTAGTTGCAAAGAAATGGTGCTAGTGGAATTTCTGTTAAAGGGCACTGTCCATTAAACAAGACCCCCAAGTCAAATTTGGACCAACCAATAAAAGGTTGGCGCCCCACCAGGCCGAGCACCATGAATTACAAATCATTCAGTGTGTCCAGCAATAAGCGGCGATGTCCAGGGAGAATGTGCAGTTCAGCCATGTACCGCCCAAATGCTTGTGATTACCAGCCCGATGCTTTTGACTCCTGGTCAAGCCTCAGCTGTCCAGAGCAATTATGATTGGCAAATCACCAACCGCCATCGGATCAACGTCATAGTCAGGCAGAGTGTGCACAATACTGGACAGCTGCCAATCAACGGTGATCGGCCAGTAAACAACAGCGGTTGATGTCCTGCCCAGACATGCCACTAGCCTCCACCAGAGAAACTGGCCCTCAGTAGGGATGAGCTCTGTCCTGCATGCTACTCAGTAATACCCACCCCCATCACTCCCAGAACTTAGTAAGAACCTGCTGCATGCTTTGCATGGCTCAGTAGGATCCGTCTTCACCTGACGAGGTCCAAGGTGGCTGACGCTAGTCGCAAGTCTGGTCCTGCCCTCTGCACAGGACCCTGGCCCAGCTGCGCGCCAGCGGACAGCCGGCGAGCTTCCACGCGATGCTGGACCGCATGCGCACAGTGTACAGTGCATACGAGACCGAAACTGCTCGGGGCGATGCTCGGTTTGGGCCGTTGGCTGCGGGTCCTGTCTCCGAGCCCCATGGCACGGCTGCTCATGCCCCTGACCTCCGGCCTGCAGCCCCAGAGACTGAGGGGACCGATCGTGATGTTGCTCCCGTGGCCTCCCACAACCCACGCAAGGTCACGCACGGCGGTGCTGCCTGCAGCGGTGCAGGCCCCAAGGCATTGCACCTGCAGGCAGTAGACGGTGCAGTCTGTGGGACTGGGCGGGACTCCGGCACAGCGCATAATGTTCTGTGGGAGACTGCGAGCCCCTGTGTCACGTCATGTGCTGCTGAGCCGAAGTGCGCTTGTGACAGCCCAGCCTTGGACCATGGTCCTGAGGTGCCGCATCGCCTGCACCCAAGGGGCGGTGTGGTGTGTAGCACTGGGCCCGGTACAGGTGCAGCCGACGTTCTGGAAGACATTGCGGATCCTGTTGATCCCTGTGTCACATATGATCAACCGGTCGCAGTTGCTGTGGGGCACGGCAGGGCTGCGCAGGACCAAAACGAGCCCAATGGCATCCAGGCGTCTGCGTGCCATATGCCGGGCAATGCACAGGCCTTCGGGTACAATGATGTGCTGGTAAGGCTGGGGTATCTGGTGTGCCGTGTGCCGCAGCATGCTGGGCTGGTGTGTGACGTCCTGCACCGCTGCAGCGGGCATCTCGTGAAGGCTTGGCCCCGTGGCGAAACTCTGGTTGTTACTTCTGTAGGTGTGTGCAACCGCTGGTGATTGGTCGAGGAAACCAGTTCGGGGGGGATTAGGAAATGGACCTCTGCACAGCGTGCACATGGAGCACGTGCAACAGCCCAGGCTGTGCCTTTTCTTTTACAAACCAGCAATTTGCATGTAGACCGAAAGTTACTGGCGGACACAGAGGACACTACGCACTGCATATAGCCCAACATGGCAACAATGGGACCTCATGCCGTAGCAAACCTTCGGGGGGTACCACAAGCAGAACCACGACCCTGGCCAAATAGTGTCCTGGGATGTAGAGTTTGAGAAATGTGTGACATGTCAGCACATTTGCACCAAGAATTTTTCAGATTACTGCTGCAACCCCGTCAACAAAAAAGAAATAACGAAAAGGAAATCTCGATGCATGTGCACCGAGGTTTCCTTTTTGGTATTGTTGAGGGGCCAAAACAACAATCATGTGCCAATATAATCCTCCTGATGTTGCCCCCCCCCCCCCCCCAGCATATGTCACATAATGCCACATACCATCACTCTAATTTCACAGCCACAAGCACTGATTTCAGGATTTCTCAGCGAAACCAGCTATTTTCATGGCCCAAAAATCTCGCTTTTCCTTGGAAAAAGTTCGAAATTCCTCAAGACATAGCACCAAGGTATTATGTCATTGCCATCTGAAAGATCTGATTACACTGCTTCTATTGCATGACGCCCAACACTGAGCAATAAGACATACACCATATCAGGTGCTGTAGAAAAAGCCCAGCAAAAACGTTTGCGTCCTCAAAAATTGCATTCATCCATTGTTCAGCCTTCCGAAGCACCATTCTACTATATTATTCTACTATGGTACAGCGACTGCAGACAAGAAAGACAAAAAAAAAGCAACAGGCAAATCATGCACCGTCCAAAACGGACGAAATGGTCCGTCAAAGATAGCTTTGCAGACGTCTCAGCATCATGGCACCAGATGAACACATATTTTGACATGTGTGGCAGATGTCATGACGCAGGCATAACAGAGACGGGCAGCTTTATGTTTTAAAGCGAGTGCACAAAGCACAGCCCTGGATTCCTGTGCCTCTGCTCAGCATCACGTTGCACAGGCTCAGGGCCAATTTGTGCTTGGGTCAATGTGCAACAAAGAAAGCCTGTTAGACCCGTCGGTGTTCTTAGGTGGTGGACCCACATCTGATTTTCTTGGCCTTTTGGGGTACCTCTCCGAAATTCGACGGAGGGGGGCGCATGATCACGTCGTCTTTTACGTGTTGGATTTAGTTCATTGGCAGCCCTTCTGGCAGAGCGTTGCGAAGGAGAGTGCATTGCATTATCCCGGCGTACGGTGTGGTCTCACCTCCTCAGCTTGTTGGATGCATGTTTGTGATGCACAATGCATGTGCTGGGCTTCAATCAACTCCAATCCTACCAAGAGTGCACCTCCAATCCCTCCCCACCCCTCCCCCAAATTGCCTCCTGACAATCTCTAGCTGAAAACTCAACCTGGAAGAACCAACCAACGCACTTGCTCAGCCTTTATGAAACCCCCCCCCCCCTTGCCCGCCCAAATCCCAACTGTAAGCAGTGGAAACACTGCACCACCAAGCGTCCGCTGTCTACAGCTTGCAGGCACAGTGCCTTAAACTGGAATTACCAACCAGCAAACCTACTCCACCTGTATGCCGCCCCAAATCCACCTTCCGTCACGCACCTCCAGTGGCACCAGTCGCGCATTGCGTGCTACTGGGTTGGGGTGCAACTGTACAGCAATTTCCACATACCTTGTTTAGCACAGGGGTTTTCAGACTTTTTGGGCTATGACAACCCTAATCAAGACTGAATATTGGGACCGAGCTGGTTGGGGAAGGAACATTAGATATGAATGGTGAGGGACACCAATGAGTCACACATTGAAGGCCGTTGATAGAGTGGAATCAGCTTGCAAGTGATCCCCATCACCACAAGGCCCACTTTCAAGGCTTTTTTGGACTTCTGAGGGGCCAAATTCCCCCAAAATGGGCTCAAAATGGGCTCATTTCACCCGTTGGTGCACCCCAAATGGTCTAGGATGAGGTTTGGAAAAATGTGTTTTTGACACATTTTTGACCCATTTTTGGTCCCAAAACAGCCCATCTTCAAGGCATTTTGGGATTTTCGGAGGACCAAAATGGGCCACCACAAGCTCAAAATGGTCCAAAAACACTTGTTTTAGCATCACACATGGTGTAGGATCATTTTTGAAAAAAGTCATTTTTTGCCCCTACTGGACCCTGTTGACCCATTTGGGCACCCACCTGTTTGGGCTTGAGCTTGCAGCTTGCCGCAGCCTGCTGGGGCTATGTATGGGGGTCTAGGCGTTCATTTGGGCAATTCTGAGGGGTGGAAACCACAAAAAGAGGGGGGTTGCGGGTGGACTAGGTGCCCTCGGAATCGCGTTTTGGACCATGTAGCCAAAGATATGGCCTGTTCTTGGTTTGTGGCTGTCGCCAGCCAATCTGCACAAAATTTGGGGCTTCTGGGGGCCTTTTTGGGCCGTTTCCGGGACATATGGTGGAGTTAGAGGGCCGCAAAGGGCTCGTTGACACAGGAAAGTCAAGCCGCACGTGCAGTGTACCCACCGTTTCCCTTTGTTTGGCCGTTTTGAATGGGTTCTAGGGCTTTTTTGGCCCAAAAATGGCTGTTTTGGCCCTAAACTGCAGTTTTTGAAACTGAGGTCCGCCACTTGCGACAGCTGTTCCCGGCCGCCACCGTTGAGTTTCTGGCTCATACTTTGTAGGGTTGTCCCTCACACCCATAGGTATCATCCACCAAAATTTCAGCCAAATCTGAAGCACCACGACGGAGTTCTGATTTTTCCCCATTTCGCGCGTGCTGCTGCTTGCTTGCTGCTTGCTGCTGCTTGCTGCTGCTTGCTGCTGCTGCTGCTGCTGCTAAACCTGGTAGGTCCACCCTAGACCCTAAAAAGGGTTATAAAACCAAGACTGGTTCCACCAGCTCGGTGACCCTAACCCTAAACCTTGGGTTCATTGAATCCTGGTGCTGTTGGGCTCTGGTGCTGTTGGGCTGCAGGCAGTCGCACCACCTGTCCATTCCAGGTTGCAGCTTATATGGGCCAGGTAAGTAGGTAAGTCCCCCCCCCCCCCTATCCAGTGATTGCTTTGTTCAACGAGCACTGTCCAACAATCGGACCGTGTTTTTTTCGCTGAAGGATTTCAGAAATGAGGGGCTAGTATGACATGTCCTTGCACTGATGAATGTGAAAACGGTAAACCGGGGTGTTAGGCAGCAACCACATGCCTCAACTTTTGGACCTCTTTTGCACACCATGACTGATTCTCTGCGTGCACCTGGCGGCAGGTACTCCACAAGTGGTAGCACACCATTGATCTCGCAGAGGCCACCATTCTGGGGCCATCCGAGCAAGGAGACAACTTTGTTGGGCTGAAACATTTGAGGGTGAGAACACAGCAGCCCCTCACAGTGCTTTGCAGTTCCACTGGCATTCCCCATCACCCAAAACATTGTTCACAAGTGAACGCATGCAATGATCGCTATGTCCATTGATCACAAGGTCATTGAACCGCATTTTCTGACGGCTTCAGTTATCGCTGGAGATGCGAAAGGCTTTCATGTATGCCATTTTCAAGCAACATTAGATGGCCATCTAGTTACTTTCACTTGCTGTTCATGTGCAGGTGCCCTATGCTTTTTCTGGGGTTTCAATTTGGTATTCATGGGGGAAGCCTGAATCTTTCTCTGAAAACAGGAACATGTGGGTTCACCATTGCAGTGGGAAAGCATGCCTGACCCCAAAGGCAGTGAGTGTCCTGTGAAACCAAATGAGATGCCCTTTGGCACCATATAGTGAGGCTGTGCATTGTGAGTGAAACTGGTCAATCACTCCACCTGCAGTCCGATGTACATGTGGTTGAGCTGGGAGACCAAGAAAATTTAAGAAGCATAGTATTATTGTCCCCTTGCCCGTTTTTTAGGGTCCATTTCCAGCCTCTGGATATCACTGAGCCGCATGCCATCAATGCAGTGCCAAAGGACACAAAAGTGTTCCTTTTCGCCTACTTTCTAGTGGAGATGCTCCCGTTCAAGGCTGCTTTTTTGAACTTCTTTCGGTCACTGGTTGACAAAGTCGGTACAGCAACGCTCTTCATGTCCATGGACAAGGTTGAGCCTGCCGTGTGCATTCGATCGCCTGCACATCCGTCGGATCACGCGCAACATATCACAGTCAAATGGAAATTTGTTAGGGCCATCTTGCATCACCCAACCCCTGTTCTTTCCCCTCAACCACCCCTCCTGTGTGTGCTGACGAAATGGGTTGCAGCCCAATGGTTCCCATTGTTGTTGTTTTCTGTTTCAATGCACTGCCTGTAACCTACAACATTCTACACCCAACCTGCACCCCTCAGGGTTGCAGCACTCAACATCAATGCACGGTTCTTGTGGGGTGTACATGATGGTGGGCTACTGTTCTGGGGACTAGTTGTGAAGTGTGGGCTTTGGTATGCTGACCTCCCTGCCCCCAGGGCTGCGCTTGATGGGGCAGGAGGCTGAAGAGAGGTTTCAAGAGCGGCTGCAACAGCAGTTACTGTCGTTGGAGAGTGTTGACAGTCATACCCAAAGGGGGTGGGAGGGTGAGGTTGGTGTGCGGTCACACCACCCTGTTCAAGCGCAGGCCTGCCTGCCTCCCAGGCTTGCTAGCCCGTTGGATCATGTGACAGAGGGGCGCAGAGGGGTGCGGCTGCTGGGATCAGGTAGACTGGTCTGTGGGGTCTCGTGCCCATCCTTATGCAAGGCGGGGGGTTCGTACATCAGTGGCCAATGTGCCTATGGGCACATTGCACCCGCTCAACATGGTCCAATGGTTTTTTTGATTAAATGAAGGGGCTGTAACGAAAGAGGATGCGATGAAAGGTCCACTGCACAGTGTGTTTCTGATACTGGCTGACATGTGACCAGAAAGGCGTGCATGTCTCTGCCACAAAATTGATTGGAGCAGTCTTCTGTGACCATACCCCACAAAGCAAATCATCCCAGGGTGGGTGCCCATGTTTTCAATTTGCTTCTGCAGCCCGTTATTGATATTAGTACAAATTATTGTCAATTTTTCGCCATTTGAGAGTGAATGATGTCTAATGGGCTGTTGTCACTATTGGGAACCACCCTTGTAGGCGCCCAAGAGCTTCCACATTTGCATTTTTCTTGAGTTTGAAGTTTTGTATGGTCCGAGACGGAGGGGGGGCGGCATGCTGCATGGACAACTGGACAGTCTCTTGCCCAGCCGGTGGCTGAAAAGGGGCCTATTCTTGGCTACAGTTAGCCGGGGTGTACACTTGGAGCCTCCTTTGTGCTGCCTGTGGTTTGTGGGTTCACACAGTCTGTGTATCATGGGGGTTGCTGCCGGCCAGGGCCGACCCCAAAGGGGGGGGGGGGGGCGGCTCCCCCTCTACGGACCCCACAACGGTTGCATGGAACAATGGGTTTTATGGGCGCCACAGGCGCCAGAGATTTTGTTTTAGTCTTACGGCAGGGGGTGAATTTTTGTTTTCACCACATGTGTCTATTCTCAAAATGCTCAGATTTTTCAGGGGATTTCAAATATGCCAAAGACATGTTAAACAGTTTTCTGCCCATTTGCTTCCCACTTAAGATTTCATCCCCCGCATTGAGTGTTGGGAACCGAGCGCTGGTGGTTTCATAGTGCGCTGTTTCTTCCTTTGTTGCCCACTCTTGGGCTCTTTGAGCGCCGGTGGTGACATAGTGCGTTCTTTCTTTCTGCCCAATGCCATCAAACGTTCCATGCCTTGAGCGCCAGATTGTGCAAGATGAGGCAATACAAATGTTGTTTGTTGCTCTTTCGGAAGATCCCGTGGAGGACAGACCTCTTTGGTGACACAAATACGTTGAACATATAGGGGAGGCCTCCCCGGCCGCCTCACCCTTATATGGGAATGGCCAGGGCCTCCCCGGGGCGTGGGTGAAAACAACGAACCCAGCCGCTGGGTTTGGGTCTACAAGGGGGGGGGGATCCCCCCCCCCCCTACAACCCCCAGACCAGTTGAACACCCCTCAGGGTCGGGTCCTGGCCGGATGCAACCCCCGTGGTGTGCATGTTTCTTTGCATGTGCAGATGTGCCCAATTGCCAGTGGATTGAAGGAGGAATTGTTGGAGATGTGTGGAAGTCTGCACGTGGTCGGTTGCCATGAGGTATGTGCTTTGGCCAATTTAATCACCTGGGAATGATGAAGAGGATAAGGTAAGCCATTTGGGCGAGCAATTCTTCTTTCCTTGCCTCCAATTTACCCTTCACTCCAACATTCTTAGAGGCTGCATCATGCGCTGTGCGCTGATTCAGCCGTTTCGCACCTCTGGGAAGCAGCAGATGTGATCAAGGCTCTACAGTGGCTCAAGGACGAGAATCCTTGAAAATAGGACTTGTGGCTCATCATGGAGAGATTGTTGTCGCACAAAATTGCAAAATTGGCAGAAATTGGTGGACTATTAAGGGGTTTTTGGTGGTTGGTGGTTTTGAGGTTGGTTTCCACTCACTCCAATACATGGCCTGTGTATGTGCTGTGCGCAAACACCCCCTTAGCATCCCCCAAAATGGCACGCAAGTTCTCCACGCTGCTGCCATCGGAAAGCAGATCAATGATCTGGCTGCCGACATCACATGCAGAGTGCCCTGCCCGGAAGACATAACAACAACCACAGCCTCCCTAAACAAGTGAAGTGCAGCTGGCGGTTCTGTGCTTGGGCTGAGGGTCTGTGGACACTGACCCAGAGCGCGGAGCCGTTGGTGGGTGCTGAGGTGGATAGGGGAGCCAGGTAAGGCTGCCTAGTTTCTCGGGGGGTGGTGGGTGGCTTTGGGCTTCTACTGCACAGCATAAAGGCAGTCTTGCTGCCGCAAACCCTGAAATGGCGATGTATGGACTGCCACATGGTCCAGAGACAATCAATTGAAAAGGTGCGCACGGTGCCCCCTTCTCCAGACGCCACTCGGCGTTGTTTCGCACTTTTGGGGCCGTGAAAATTTGGTGATTCCATGTAAAATAAACCCAAGTGGGGTGTAGTTGCTGTTGTGGCATGCTTTTGTGGGGCTGGGAATGGGTGGTTTTCGGGCTGCTACAGGTTTGTGGCACCCTCTTCCTGCCACCACACTGCCTTTGGTATTGTATAGTGTTGGTTCCCTTTTGGGATTGCGCATGGTCAACATGGGCAACGGTCCTTCCGCAGAATGCCATCCATGAACTTTGGACGCTTTGTGTTTGAGCCTGTTGTGCACGTGTTCAGGTGTTCTGAAGGAGCACCATGCTTTTTTCCTTTTCAAGGCTAGCCCAGCCCCCCGCTCCTGGACCGCACCATGCTGTTTGTAGATTGTGCCTCTCGGGATTTCATTGCATTTTCGGTTTGCACGTGGTGCCCCCTCGCACCTTTTAGCCAATCATGTGACTTGTGATTTGGGGTGCTTCCCTGGCAGCAAGCTGTAAGACAAACCTACCCTGGTAACACAGCAAACCTCCTGTGTTTGGTTTTTGCGACCAGGGAGTAGGTGAACGAGCACATGGGGAGTGTGAAACCCCCCCAAGACTAATGCCATTAGGGGAGCAGGGAGCTGCCACTAAACCCTTGCTTCGGGCTAGAATCCAATCTATGCATCTTTTGCAGTGACACCAAATCACCTGGAAGAGAGAAGGGGCCCTCCCAAATCACCTTGAAGAGAGGTGGTCAGATCAAGCACAGGCGCGGGTGCCATATATTCCCCTTTTTGGGGGATCATTCGCATAGCATAACCCCCATGTATGGTATCGGATGTCCAACCCTTCTACAATCATCATTTTGGGAGACGAAATTATCCCCCAATGAATTTTCCATTTGGACAGCTCAACCCCCCTGCCCCCCGTACCTGCGTACCACCTTTTTGGGGGTGGGGTCAAACCTTGGTTGGCTTTGCCGCCGCTGTGCGTCGATTCGACCCAGGACCCATTCCGTTTTCCCCTTCTATATTGATGCCCTAACCAACGACGGGGTTCCCGGCTGCTATCTCCTACTTTCCCACATGAGCCCCCCCCCAGTGAGAACTTAGCCTGGGCCCTCCCACACAACGACAAAATTGGCTGTCAGATTCCTGACAGCCTGAAAGCATGGCTTGCCCCACTTTTCAGTACCCCCTAAGTACTTTGTGTTACTTGTGGGACAAAATAGTAGTGTATTCTACCACCACGCAAGAATGTTTACAAATGTGGTGTGTATGTTTTATCCTCCAGGGAAATTGTGTGCCAGGGCATGCTTGGGTGTCAGAATTCCTTCCTTCCTTCCTGCCTTCCTTCCTTGTTTTCAAAGTATTGTCCCCTCTACTTGCATCTGCAATGGTATTTAATTGTCTCAGCTACAATCACGAGGCTCATTACATGAACATTGAGCATAGTGTGGACACCAAGGTGTTGCCCCATGCCCTATGTCCCACGCACCATCAAGTTGTTCAAGCTTGGTCAACATCTTGTAGTCCTTTTTGGGATATCACAGGGTCCATTCTGCTCACCACGATGTGCTCCATAATGCAGATGCAAATGAAAATCACTCATTTGTGCCTAGTCTGTGCCCTGGTTTTGCAAGGGATCCAGTGTATCATGAGTCCGATGAACTGTCTTGACTACTCTCCTTTGAGCAAGTTGAGAACGAAATAAGAGAAAATCACTCATTTGTGCCCAGTCTGCTTTCAACAAGTGCAACGGAATCCATGCCTCTTGCATACTGTAGACAGGCCTGTGCTTAGGACAGTCTTGGACCTTGGGATTCTTGCAGGTCACTGACGTGCGTCCTGTGCCGCTTTTTGAGGCAGATGGTGGTGGACTAACCAAGTTTCGCTTCCAGGGTGCCGCCCTCCGGACAGAGGTCCAAATCTGGTGTAAGGGCCCCATGGAGGAAGGTATGCACACAGAGGTCTGCTGTTTGCTCCTCTTTTGCACTCAGCCACATCAAAGATAAATGATTGTGAAGCCCAGAGGAGACGACAGGGCAGGTGCCCGCTCTTGTCTCTGCATGGCAGCAGCACAGTGATGTCTCCCGCCTGGTTGCCCCCCTTTAGGGTCAGAGCTTGTCAGCAGCACCCGAAGATTTTGACAGGTGTCCAGTAGTGTGGTATCCAGCAGTATTAGTCATTTTGGGCTGGGGAAGGAGCCCTCACGCACAGTTGCCAAACCACTGAACCCCCCCCCCCCCCCCGCAAAAATGCCCCGAACCCAATAGACGACAGCCAGCCCTTACCCAATTCAGGGAGGTGAGGGAGCAAAACTGGATGGAACTGTCTCAGTGACATGAACACGAATGGGACTGAGAAGGCAATGAAGGCCATGAGGCAGGCGCGGCTGGAGCTTAGTGGCGGGTCCACACCTGACCTTTGAGGCCCCCCGCTTTCCCGAGCCACGAAAAAAGAGGTTTGCATTCGCTGCTCAAGGCATGCTTGGATATGCTGGCAATACCCTGGAGGGAAACGACACCCACTGCAGAAGCCCCCGCCCCAGATGCGACACCCCCCCCCCCCCGCCTGTCAGCGCTTCAGTAGCATCCAATGGGGGCTGTCTGCAGTCCATTTGAACCAGACCGGCAGGCAGGGAAGGTGGCCATGACCTGCTCTTTGTGTGAGGTTCTGTCCAAATCCAACCCAACCCCTCCTTTCTCCCCCTCCAAACAACAACGGCTGCATGGGAGGCATTCAGGGTGCTCTTGGCCCCCAACAGCACTCCCCTCTTGAACCTCTGCCTCTCCTGAGTGGCCCTTTCATGTCTTTGCAAGGGGGAGATCCATGTCAGTACACCACAAGTTAGGCGGGAAAGTGCCACTTGAATAATGCTTGGACCATGACTGGACCATGACCATGGGGCCTGCTGCTGGTTGAGCAGTGGTGTAGTTGAGTGGGACCCATCATTTTACAGGGGTAGGGGAATTGCCACAGAGAAGTTTGCAGGGAACATCTGACTGTTGAAAAATATGTTCCCCCCCCCCCCCCCGCACACGAGCTTTTATGAGGCCCATGGGGCCATTCGGATCGGTGGGTTCAGGTGACTACTGCAGGGAAGGAACTGTGCGGTGTGATGCTGTCTGTAGGAGGCCTGCAACGCCTGCATGTTGTAGACCTGCATTCCACATTGTTGTTCAAAGTTTAACGTGTGTCAGCGCCCCAATTTATAGGCCATGTTGCCTCCGCTAGACAGCCAGCATGCTGCAGGTTCTTGAGAACGTATTTGCTCAGTTCTGATACAAGGAGAAGGGGGGGGGGGGATGGGTTGTCATGCAAATTCACACCAAACTCGCCACCCCCGAAATTCCTGAAATTTCCAAAGTTTAGAATACCGTATGCTCCAATGGGGGATCCCACTGCCACCTGATAAAAGCTTTTCAAGGGGTCTCCAACAGGAGCAAGTCGTTGAGCAATAGTTGATACAGAAGAACAAAACAAGATGCAATGGCAGACTGCAGGGGGGGGGGTGATAAATGGACAACCCCTCTTACAGGGCCAAGATGTACTCAGATCAGGTATGTCTCTTGTGAAATCACAGCTGAGTGGAAAAATGGGGCAATTTGGAGAAAAATGTGGAAAAGTGGAGGAGTACAAGGGGGATCCGACTGGGAAAATGGAGGAGGAAAATGGAGAAAAATGGGGGGGGATAGGGGACGGAAAATGGGGTGTGATTGGAAAATGGGCAGAATTGGGGGGAAATGGGGAGGCAACTATGGGATCAGGTGTTGTTGAAAATGGGGATGGGCATGGAATTTATTATGATCTTTGGGACGTGTACTGGAAACTTCCATAGACCTTACACACTGAGGGGTTCATGGATCTAGATTGGTGGCTCAAAATGGGGCACCCTATGCCAAAACTGGGCAACATGGCTCGTTGAGCTCTTGCAGTGCTGGCCACTAGGCTGTGACATGGAACCGTCAATCTCATCATTGCAATGGGTGAAGGATGAAAGACAGAAAGGAATGCAGTAGGACATCCACATTGCTGCTGTGCTGCTCCTTTTCAATGGTTTTTGTACCCATATAGAGCATATGATAAGGAAAGTGCCGTGTTGCTGTTTTGCTTGTGTATCCAAGGCTGGCGACAGTAAATCCTTGGTAATGGGTGAGACCCCCACTGATGGTTGAGTGGATAATAGGTTCCCTAGGTCTCTACCCATGCCATGTCCTTTTCCCCCCATTTTCCCCTATTCCCCCCCATTTTCCCCCGTTCTGCATTCCACATTTTTCCTTCGGGTACATCCCACAACATCTCTGGGTACATCATCAGAAATTCTGCTGGGTACATTCTGGGCCTGCTGTTGCAAATTTTTTGTCACTAGCCAGTGGTGCCATTTGGCGACCCAAGCTAGGATGTGTTTCATCGCATTTTGGCTGCACTGATCCTCATCAACCTGGATGAAACTCAACGAGCCAGCTTATGCTACTGCAAATTGTGCAACAGCATCAACCCGTGGGTGGATCAGGGACCCAACCTGGTTCCAAACACACACAGTGCCGTGTGAGATGGTGAGGGCCAGATGGGAGACCAGGTGCAAGTGGGAGGGCTGGGACACAGCTTGCTTGGGACGCAAGGAAAGAGGAGGGCAGGGCTGCATGACTATGGGCATGTCTGGAGGGGCGGAATTCCACCAGGGAAATTCCGTTTTTCTCACATTTCTTGAGTGTAGGTGCAAAAATTTCCCCACACAGAATTAAGTTCTGTCAACCAACAGGGACAATGGTTGCACAGTGTCTTTGTTTCACAGTGTGCTCTGGCACATTCTCAGGAAATACACTACGCTGCGCCGCGTGTCCCAGCTGTGCTTCTCAATTCCCCAGCACAGTTGAATGGTCATAGCCGGTACTGACTGTTGCAGCAGAGGTTAGGGCACACGTTGAGCTGGGATTAACCAGCCACACAACCACTTGCCAAACCTGGCTGTCCCTGTGCCGTCCAGTGTGCTCTCTTTGTGGTTGTGGGGCTACTGCGGGTGCCCGGTCCGGGCAAAAGCTTTGTTCTCATCTTAAGTGCATTTCAACATTTCCATTGTTCCTGTATTGCACTCAGGGTCTTGGAGGTTCAAAATTTTTCTTTCGTTTTTTTTTGGATGGGTGTTGAACGTTCCCCATATGGGACAATTGGAGGTGCTACAGGAGGAGTGGCAAGGGAAGGCAAGGTGGTCTGTTGCGTGCCATGCTCTGCCTCATGTATACCCTCAACCTCAGCCTTCCTTGACTCTCTGCAGTACGTGCTGGGCTACGTCCCCCTTTATGTGTTGCGCCGGTGGGCCAAGAAAGCATCACACGGCGTCAGAGGGAGAGACAGCAAAAGCTGGCAGCTGCGTGTTTGCGCCAAAAGACCCGGAACAAGGCACGTGACGAGCCATCACGAGCCCGGGCCTAAAGGTCACTCAATGAGTTGGCGGTTAAAGAGCATTGAATGACCTTAAGCCCGTCCTCTTTTGACTTACCTCTGACTACAAGCTCAAACATGACCTTCTGTTTCTATGCAGGAGGGCATGGACAAGGATGCCATCCATCAGCACAACATCTTTGCTTTGAGGGATGGTCAATGATGTATTGTGGCAAAGCATTATAGTTTTGATGTTTGGGAGAGCCTCCCCTAATGTTTGTCATCACCATTATGCGCGTTGGGTCTTCAGTGGGAACATGGAACCCTGCAGCCTGCAAAAGTGGTGGTGCTGGCCGTGGTGGCAGGGTGTGGAAACTTGGTATTGTCAAAGTGGGTGTATACACAAGATGGGTTTCGGACTGCATCAGGGATTTCTATTGCCACTGCAGCAAATTTGCTGGCAACACTGAGAGTTGAGGGTGATTGCCGTTTGATTTGTACACCCTCATCCCCTGGCAGGAGCAGGATGCAAGTGAGTGTCCTATTGCACAGGAGTACCCAACTCCCATATCACTACATCAGCAAGTACGGGCCCAGTTTTCTCCACAGTGCAGCTAGCCACAGGTAGCAGCACCTAACCACGTACAGACTGATGACGCCCAGTTGGGGTGCACTGGTGTGCACCAAGCAGCAGCACCTAAGGCCCTGACCCTAGGCCCCCTGTCAACAAACGCTAGGAGCGGACTGGGTACAAAACAGTATCCCTGCATCAGATGTTTTCAGGAAGCCTCCTGAGTCCAAATGCCATTCACTTTCCATTAGAACATCTTGGTCCAAGCTCGTGCCTGTCTCTAGGATGTACCAAACGGCTGACCACCAGAGGAGGAGGGGGGTGCCTCCCCCTGGACCCCCCATCCTCCACTGCTCATGCATTATCCTGGGAACAAATGTCATGGACAATAACATTTTGCCTCGCGGCATGCAGAATCCGTGTGCCTGGGTTGGATTCGAGATTGACCTCTTATTTTGGATGGGTGGGCACTAGAGGGCCTCCTGTGTGTTGTTGTGCCCATAGTGTCTCTTTCATGTTGCAGGCCACACCGTCATCAGTGGGGGTGCTTCCCGTGCGGCGCCTGTGGCACACTGGAAAAGAGACCTTCCAGTTTTAGCAGTGTAGATTCTTTTGGCAACTTGCCACTGAATTTTGTTCTCTTTTTGGACTACTACCCCGATATGGGACCAAAAGTGGTCAACGTTGGATTTTGCTCTTGGACATTGCCTTCACAAGAACATTTGCAAATGAACATTGTCATTGTGGGGCCTAGGGGGGCTGTATGACCTGCTTGTGCTTGTGGATGAGTTGGTGAGACACTTTACTAAATTTTGGGGCTTGCTGGAAGACAATGCAGACCCAGAGTCAGAAAGTGGGTTAGTAGTAGCAACGAACGTCTCCACCATTTTATATCAACAATTTTGCACGCTTGCTTTTAAGCACAGGGGCAAGAAAAACACAAGGACAAAGGCAAAGGATCAGTGGTGGGCATGTTTGGATCTCCTCAAGATTCGAACCGCCAAGGCTGATGCCTACATTGCCAAGTGCAACGCGGTTGATAGACCACACTCCGAGGCAAAAGTTGAGAATATTTCAAATACACTCATTTTGATGTGTGACAGTGCAATTTAAAAGGGTTGAGGAAATTGCATTTCAATGGGTTTTGTTTTCCCCTGCAGCACAGTGTGCCTGCGGCGTGCAGGAAGCAACCCCACTGTTTTGAGTGTGACTAATGGAAGCCATAATTTTGTGGTGCTGCGGGTTGCCAACCACAGGAGTAGAGCGGGGTCAGGCCAACACCCCTCTTCCTCCCCCAAACAACATCCTTTCTCTTGTGATACACCCCTGGTCCATGTTGGGTAAATCTCTGTCTGTTGTTCTTGTAAAAGGACACCGTCCTACATGGCTGGGGGACTATGTAAGGGGTAGGTGTGTGTGCATATTAGGATCTGGAATCTATGTTCAATGACAGTATGAAAGCCATGTTGGGACTCACTGCACTATGCGTTCACAGAGAGAAAAGGCCTTTGCATTTGTAAATGCAACCAAACTGTGCTGACCAAATTGTTTGGATGGAACTACCCACAGCCCTTTATGGTATTGATGTGGACCTCAGAGTGTAAGCCGTGTTTCCTTTCTTGGAGATGTGAATATTTTGAACTTACTCGATTTTTGTTGAGGTGGCATGATGAGTCATTTTGTGTCAGTTCTATCATGTTGGGCAATTCACAGCCTGGCTTTCAATATTGACCTTCTCCATCTCAGGTTCTCAGTACAACCTGCCGCCGTCATTGTAGCCCCGTTGGCCTTGCACTGTCCTGCAAACATCCTGTCAACTTATGCAATGTTGCAACCATCAAATGTCCGCTCACCTGTCTGAAGTAACAACATGCCGGAAGAACAGCTGAATTGATTGAGAGCACTGCCCACCCACCCCTACGCTTATCCCCATCCCCAATCGACCCCCATTCCTGAGAGTTAGATGGTCTAGATTGACAAACCTCCCTGGGGTTATAATGGATTTTCTAGGAAATGTGCCCCAAAAGTGATAAGAACCGCCCCTCAGGCATTGTCATTCAGCACTGGTTAGGTCTCAACACGACTGAAGGGCTCTGACCGTATAGCCTGTGTCATGGGGGCTATATTGGCAGCTGACTATCCGGTTGTTTCACGGCCTTAAGACATATCTCAACTGAGAAATCACATTCCATTTCAAGAGGGTATCAAGGCATATTTTTTTATCCCCTACCCCCTACCCGTTACCAGAATAATTATAATAGATAAACAAAGATATGAATATGGAGAATTCAAGAGTAATGCTTATGCACAACGAATGAGAACAGGGCACAATTCGTGGCTCCAAAGTTTAACAGCAATTTTTGAGGAACAACAATATGTTTCAAAGAAGGTATTTTCCTTTTTGCAAGCACATAATTGATGTGGAAGTCAATTTTGGAGTTCCAGGCAATGCCAGTGTGCATTCTATGCTACTAGTAAAGATTTTTGCTTTTTTTTGGGGGGGGGCGATAAATATGAAGAATGATCTGAGGACACACACAATGCAGCACGACACCAATTGAGACCATGAACAGGGAATTGCAACCCAAGTAGGTGCGAAAGAAAGATACAAATTTACAAACTGATTGAACAGCCCGGAACAGATTAAAATGATAACGCTTTTGAAACCAAGGGTCCAATGTTGAGTTCAAAGGGAATTGCAACCCAAGTAGGTGTGAAGAGATCCAACTTTGCAAACCGACTGAGCAGCTCGACACAAACCAAAAATGATAACGCTTTTGACAGCGAGGGTCCAATGTTGAATTCAAACATTAGCCAGTAGGCTTAGAATGCAACCATGCGTTCATAATTTTTTTATTTTAGCATTTCTGCCATTTTGGTTGCCAATCTTGGTGACCGGCAAGCACATCGGAATATTGGCTGCTCTTTTTGAATTATAACAATCCTGGGCGATTCTTTTCAACATCATTTTCCATGGATTGTGGGTTTTTACTGTGTGTAGGTCAGTCACCCAACAGTGAATTCAATGTAGTGGCACAGCCAGAGTGGAGACGAAAGGCACCGCATCGAAGCATGGCGGTGAATCACCACCAATGAGCCTTCTAACACACCTAACCTGATGTTGTGCTCTTGTTTTGTAGAGAGTTTGTGTCAATAATACATTGTACTCCGTAACAAGTAGGACCAAGAAATTGGCATTGCTCAAGGGAGGCTACTTGGGGTGTTGCGGTCGTCTATCTCAAAAAGGTTTGCGCAGTTCTGCAACATCCCTGGGTGCAATTTGCTATGCTTGCTGTGTTTTCAATAAACTGTATATAAGGTAAATACATTGTACAGTGTGGTGTATGTGGTTGCAAGCGGTGATGTAGATGTGCAATTAAGAGTGGCGGTCGGTGTTTTATGATATTTTCTTTGCACCTTTTGCTGCAATACACACCGGTTAGAGAAGTGTAAGGGGTGCTCAAGAAATGTTATGCTGCATGGTTGAATGCTTGGAACATTGAACACAAAGGATTTCGCCAAATTGATGCTTGGGTAGTTTGCATTCTTGGAAGTAAATGTCACCTACTATGCCAAGCTGTTGGGGTGAAGTGTTAGCTTTTGGTCTGATGCTACGGATTGATGTTTGCAATGCCATTCACAATTATTTCATGTAAGGTGCAAGGGCCATCATCGTTAGAGCTGCAAGGCAAGTATAGAACCTATGGAGCTTTACAGAGAAGGCAACACACCTCCGCCTTGAGGTAGAATGAACATGGGGGCACCTATGGAACAGCTAGACCATGGCCTATGGGTAGTCTCATGCACTACTAGCTCAAGCAATTCTTGTTAGCTCTAAGTGTGCTGTTCGATCGGGTGTTTCCTTGGCTAGTCTCGGTACAGAGGCTATAAGGTCAAGTATGCCCCATGGCAATGTTGCTATAGTCAAGCCCAAACTTGGCGCCAAAGGGCTTTGCAAATATCTTTTGTGCGTGTTTTGAAGAAAAAGGAAGTTTTGAAGCTGGCGAATAGGGTCGTTGAATTTCCTTTTCAGTTCAAAGCATGTTGTAATAAGGTAGGATGCAAGGCGCTATTACAGTGCAATTATTGCATTTTTTTATATTAGCGCTGAGTTGCGCACAGCCGCGACATAGGGTCGCAGGTGTATGAAGCGCACGATGAATTTAAAGTGCAGCACGCGACAGTTTTATTATAAAATTAGTTCGTTTTTATTGCGCACCGAATTACATATTTTTGTTGTCTCTTAGGCAATGGAACATTATAATTTGTGAACCACTCACACTTACGTGACTTCGTGGTTCAAGATCGACTTTGCAGAACTGTTGGTGTCATCGCTCCGTAAAGGGATAGACAGAACAAAGACTTGAAGGAATTTTCAAAAGGGATTCTGTTTCGTTGAAAAACATCATGATCGAACAAAACCCGAGTTCCAAGGAAAATCCTATTACAGTTCACAAATTTCGCTTCCATAGCGAGGAGATCGACGAGAGTTCTGCGAGGACTTCTGACGAACCAAGAAGAGCAGTGTTTCCTTATACAGAGTCCATTGTTGACTGGTATGCTTTGCAAGCGCCGTTGCAGATTCCCATGACTTACAGTGATCTGAAGGACGAATATCAAAAATTACCGACGAACTATCAAAATCTGGTGGACCAGTGCCGAGTACAAGAGTTCAAGGCAGTTCAAGCGCTGGAGAGACAAGTGGCTAGTATGTCTACGCAATTGGGTGAGTTGGCAGAAAGACACCAAGGAGAGCACACACGCCAAGAGGAGTTCCTACAAATAGTGCTGCAGATGCACGCAGAGCGCGACACGGTGATGAGATCATGGAGACGTGAACTTGATCACGAGCATGCGAGTAACGCCAGAGCGCTGAGGAATGCGTGGGATGAGCTGAATGATAGGTATGCTTCGTGCGACGAACGCATGAAGCAGCTTGAATTTGGCGTGCGACAGCTTGTCACGTCGCAGGATGCTTTGGTTGAATGGAGTGAGCGCTGGGATATGACACAAGACGAGTCAATTCACAGGAGTACGAGATTGCATGAGAAGATGAGGTCTGTGAAGGCGCTATGCGTGAGGATCGCCGAGGAGCAAAGATACAGTGCTGTTCGGTGGTTGGATTTTCGCGAGTACGAACAACGAGTGCAGTTGGAAAGTTCAATGCTCACATTGCTCACGCTGTTGCAGGAGAACCTGAGGACGCCAGAGAAGATCTACCGAACGCCAACTACCAGGGAAAATGAATGGAGATGCGAAAGAACACCCAGAACGCCAAAGCGAAAGAGTACGTTCGACAGACAGACGCAAATGGGTATGTACACGCCAGAGAGTGCGCTAAAGCGGTCGCCCCAAGGAATGGGACAATGGATACATCATAGGAGTTTCAGCGATGACCATAGTGGAAGTTCTGAAGGTGACATGCCTTCTGGCGCAAAGGTTCAACCTGGGTTCCGACGAGATGTGCGTGGAGAAGTGACAGATCCGTGGGAAGGACATCCAGCACGAAAAACACGACGAGGCAAGCGTGGAGGACGCCAGAAGCGGATAGGAGGCGCCATCGCCATGATACTCAAGGTATTATTGGGACTGGCGCATCACTAAGCACACAGCACGTGATAAGGAACCAAGCTTGCTCCGTGGTTGCAGGCAACTGAACCAAGACAAATGGGTGTTCAGAGATCCAGAGGAGCTAGAAGATCCAGAAGAAGTGGGATGCAGATGAGATACTAAGGCTACACAAGCATAAGGTTGTGGCAGTGAACTGCTCTTTGCATTGCATACAAAATTTCAGATATTCACATTGACTTTGTTTTGCACATGTACATGTCTGCTTAGGGGTGCATACCCCTTCCTCGCCCCAAGCGACTTTTTATTATTGTTTTTATTTTTAGACTTTGCTGCCATGGAGCGCAGTTTTTGTGCGGCCGGATGAAGGCGCACTGATGAGTTTTTTTAGCGGGTAGTCACTTTTGCAGTGGAGTCCCACATAAACTTACTTAAGTTATGCATAAAGCATTTTGCAACCCAGCTTAGTGCAGCAGTACTGAGTAAATGAGTTGATCCATGAGGACGCAGTTTTAAATTGCTCTGAACGTTTTGACTATAAAGCTATGCACCTGCCATTATTTTTTTATAATATCAGCCCACAAGTCAAGAAACTTCTTTTCTCTAAGAAGTGACTTGAAGCTTAGGAAGGGGGTGCAATAAGGTGGGATGCAAGGCGCTATTACAGTGCAATTATTGCATTTTTTTATAAAAGCGCTGAGTTGCGCACAGCCGCGACATAGGGTCGCAGGTGTATGAAGCGCACGATGAATTTAAAGTGCAGCACGCGACAGTTTTATTATAAAATTAGTTCGTTTTTATTGCGCACTGAATTACATATTTTTGTTGTCTCTTAGGCAATGGAACATTGTAATTTGTGAACCACTCACACTTACGTGACTTCGTGGTTCAAGATCGACTTTGCAGAACTGTTGGTGTCATCGCTCTGTCTCCCTCGATGTCCAAGGCGCGTTCCCCCACGGCCCACACCGGCTCCTCACGGAGGTATGGGATGCCATGGACCTCCCATTCCTATCCTTCATTACCGGGTACATCCAGACCCGACTCTACGCCGTCATCACGGCCGCGGGCCTCAGCCCCTGGACCGGCACAGACAGCGGGGTCCCCCAGGGAGGCGCCGAAGGCCCCTTCCTCTACCTCCTCGTCACCCTGCCACTGGCATTCGAACTAGCACGGGTATACCCGGGATACGCCCCATACCCGCTACGGTCCCCCCTCATCAACTTCGCAGATGACAACCTCCTCACTACGGCCACCCGCCACCGCGACCCTGAGAACGCAGGGCTACCAACGACCACCGAACAAGCGTCCGCCATTCTCCAACTCACCACAACCTACCTGGACGCCCACCAGCTCCTAGTGCACCCCCGCAAATCGGTCGGGCTGGCCGACGCCAAGACCCCCACCCCCCACATCCAGAAAGGCGAAGCCCTACACCTGGAAGACACCACAGTCCACCTGGGAGTCACACAGGCCACGCGGCACCACCACATCACACTCCCAAGAAAGCTAGAAGAGCGCCTCGCCCGGCTACCCCAAATTGCCAGGGGGGACCTCCTGTCTACGCAGGGCCTGGCGTACTTCATGGAAGCAGTGCTCAACGCGGCCATCGGGTACCAAGCCCTGCACCTCCCGCGCCCCCAAGACGCACTACGCCACGCTCGACAGCAAGTGACGAAGGCATGGGCGCAACACGGAGGCTGGCCCACGTCTTTCCCCAAGGAGGCCATGATGGCCCACTGGCGCTACTACGGAGACAATACGGGCGCCCTGGTCGACATGGCCTATGCCAAACACGCAGCACACCTCCTACACAGGGTAAGACACAACCACCAACCAGAAGTTCGCGAGGCGGCAGCCATACGCATAAAAGAAGCGCAAATGGCCCGCAACACCTGCCCCCGGTGGGTACTGGCGCAACACGGCGTCTCCACCCCCGTGGGCACTGGCATCTGGGCCCAGCTACAACTCCTCCTACCGCACCACACACACGCCATCCTGACAAACCACCACTGCGATCAACAGGGGCCACTCGTGGCCACACACACCGACATCCACCGACGCCCGGCAGGCGAGGTGGACACCCTGCGCCTCGTAGGGGCCACCATCACCATAGTGTATATCACCCCAACACAGATGAAGATCATGGCCCAATGCGACGCCCACCACGCCCCGTTCCTTTCCGACCCACAATGGCCAGCATGCCACGTCTTCCAAGCGTACCTCTGCGCATGTGCTACGAAGGCAGGGCGCGACATGCCGGGGCCCAAGGACATCGACACGGCGTGCACAGCCTTCCAGCGCCAGCACCCCCGGCCCCGCCCGAGCGAGCACGAGACCCCCAACGACGGAGGCACGACGCAGGGGGAGCCCACCCCGTCAGCCGAAGGCTGGACACCACCCACCATCCTGCTACTAGCACCAAACGGCCACAAACATGCTACCCGCACTGTCCAGCGACACCATGCCCCCTGGTCCATCCCCAAACACAATGCACCGGAGACCGATGTACCACCAGTCAGACACAGTGACCAGGGCATACCACGCACGTGCTGGCACTGCGGCCCGGCAGCCCTCGACACTCCGTGGCCCCTGCTGCACCTCATCTCCACCCCCTACCGCACCCCCACCGCCGCCGCCACCGCCGACCAGCAGGCATGGCTCTCCCCCTGGTTTCACACGGTACCCCCAGACCACCCGGCGCACGTAGCCTGGACCCGAACACCCACGGCGACATGGACGTTCACCAACGAGCGGGCAGACCCGGACAGCGTAGCCATGGAGTACGACCGCTGCGACCCACACCGCGCAGGACCTCAGGAGGCACCCATGCGCCCCCTACAGCACAAATGCTGCACCCTCCGCGGCGACAAAGACGACAAGGAGCGGCGACAGACCATCACGTGCCAGAAGTTCCACCCCAATACGGGATACCTCTTCCTCCTGATGTACGCGTATATCACCCAGGGACGCCCAGACAGGGGCCTCCTCCGCCTCACCCCACGAGCCCAGGCCATCATCACCCAGGGAATAGGCGTCTATGCAGCGCCACTACTGCAACCCACGCAAATCACCGCCAGAACCACCCAGGGGAACCCCATCTACGTCTATCACCCCACAGCAATCGCCCCCCTACCCATACCCAGCGACACCGACATCATCTACTTCCCTGACGCATCCGGCACCCAGCAACGCACCCCCACGGTCGGTTGCGCCTCCGTGCGCATCACCCGGCACGCGGACGGCCTCCACGTGGAACACCACACCGGGACCACCATCTTTGGGGCGTCCTCCCACGGCGAACTGCGCACCATGGCAGACGCCGTCACCGCCACACCGCCACCCACGATGGTCCGGCCCCGCAACATCTGGGTAGTCGTGGACGCCACGGTCGACATCCACCTCACCAGGCGCCTTGCGGACCTGCCCCTCCACAAAGCACTCGAGTCCGGCCTCACCACACAAGCGTTGGGACTATGGATGGCCTTCAAGGGCATGCACCCCCAGGACGCCCTACACATCGTCAAGCAGGAGTCACACCGCTACGCATACGGCAATGGACGCGCAGACACGCAGGCCAAACACCAGAACACCAACCACACCCCAGGGCTCGAACGCGTGCGACTGGACACCCCACACCACAGCCACCTGCAGCACCTGCCCCCGATACCCCTGGCCACACAGCCCCCCCAATGGATGCCCGAGGACACGCCGTACACGGATCGAGACAAGCAGTACCACTACCCCACACCCATCCAACAACTGGCCACCACACTGGGCCACCCAGCGAACACCGAACTCCTCCGACGCCTCGAAGACTCCGTCCACACCCCCCTCTACTACTCCGCCCTGCGCCCGGATAGCCTCCCAGCACACCTAAAAAAGCCCCGACTCCAACTCGCCCTCGAACAACTTCCCCTCCTCACCCGATACCACCGATGGTATACGCGCCGCTCGATCCACGTCCCCGCAGGGCACACCAAATGCATCTGCAGCCACGCGGAAGAAGAAACATGGGACCACTTCAAGGCGTGCCCCCTGTACAGAGGACTGGACACCCTCACAGACCGGAACCCAACCCACACCATCGCACAGCACGCCGGATGGCTGGCGCAGTCCCCGGCGACCCAGCAACTCACCACCGTCCTCAAGCAGACGGAGGTGCTCCAGGCAGTCCGCAGGGGACTCCTCCCCACTGCCGTCTACACCTTGCTACGCACCCACGCGGAGGACCCCCAGGCCACGGCGGCGCACATGCAGCGGACGGCCGTTGCCAAGACGGCGGAGCAGCTCACATACCGCACCCACAAATACCTGCAGCATGCGGCAACCCTGCCCCCAACAGACCAAGCCCACCTCCTCAAACTCCTGTTCTACCAACCATGAGAACCTACCCCGTGACATACCAACACGGAACCCCCACCACGTCTACACACCGTCCACCGAGCACAGCACTGGCACAGCACACACGGGCGCCACAGGCACCGCACACGCTCCCACCAGCATGCGCGCGCCACCAGCCCCCATCCCCCCACGCCGCCGTCCGTCCACAGGTACCACCAACCACCAGCCACCGCATGTCCCCTCTGCGTTCGCCAGCGGCTACCACAGACAGCCCTGCCCTGCAACCCAGACCACTGGGTCTGCCTGGGAGCCGCGCACCGCCTCACCCACTGCCCCCACTGCGGGGACCTCAACCCCCACCACCGCGAACGGCCCGCGGCCCCAGCCGCACCCCCCCCGCCAGCCACCCCAGCTCCTTCGGGTTCCTCACCGACACCCTCCGGGACCAACTGGGAGGGTACTACGTGGCGGACGCGGCGGACCACGCATGGACCATAGCCGTGGCCACGGGCAACACACCCCTGCCCCCCCACAGCCCACCCCTACGCCACAGCGGAGGCGGCTTGAACGTGGCGGCCCGCCACATCCTCCTCGCCCTGTACCTCCACCACCGAGACCTACACCTCCCAGACCCACAACTCCCGGCCCCCCAAGCAGCAGCCCTGACGCCGGAAGCGTGGGCCGACACGGCACCAGAGGAGATAGCAGCCTACCTCCGAATCACTTGCCGCCGGTTCAAACACGCCCTCAGCCGACGGCAAGGAACACCTTACCCACTCAGCGCACTCCTCTACCCGGCACACCACCCCCACCCCGCACAACAGAAGCCCCCGGAGGGCTGGGCGTCTTTTCGGGACGCCCACCTGGCCACCCCCGACGAGGCCACCGCCACGCGGATGGGCCTCACGGACCGGGAAGCCTACGTCAGAGGCCTCAAGACGAGCCTCCAAGAGGCACACCGCTGGCACGCCCGCTCCCCGTTCTCCACGGGGACAGGGGGGTTCACCCGCCCCCGACACCCACCAGGCCAAGAAGACCAAGACAGGTCAGGGGGCCCGCCAACGCGCCCACCAGCAGGGCGCGACGCCCCGACCAAGGCCCGGGTCCAGCCACACCGCACCGCCCCACGCCCAGACCCCCGGGGCACACCAACAACACCGCCACCGCCAGCGCCCACCACCACCACCGTACCGCAGCACCCAAACCCAGCAGCCCAGTCAGCCACCACCGCCCACACACGTCCACACCATGCCAGGACCACCGTACGCGCAGAGCCAGGGGACATGGCACCACCAACACAACCACCACGCCCCCGTCCCTCCCAACCCCTACCCCCTAGTGCCCCCATGCTACAGCGACCCCCACCAGCTACATCCCCACCAGGCCCCAGCACAACCAGGCCCCGCGAACCACCCACCCCACATAGCGCACATCACCGCACCACACCATCACGTATTCCACCACCACCAGCCCCTGCCACCACACCCACCAACGCCGGGGTACCACACACAACCGGCACACCCTCCACACCACCACCACGCGGTCCAGCACCACCCGCCGCCCCCGCTACACGGGCCCACGACATACGAGCCACCGTACACCCCCATGGACCCGCGAGGAGCCGCGCACGCACACCAGCAACACCAGGGCCTAGTAGGAGCGCCCCACCACCACCAACAGCCCCCCCACCCACACCCCATACCAGCGAGCACCATCCACCAGCAGCCACCCATCACATACGGACCACAGCCCCACCCGGGGGCTCATGCGGTCGCCTCCCACCCGCACCCCGGCACCACAACCAGTCAAGAACCACAAGGGCCACACGGCGCACACACGCAACACCCACACGACCCACAGGGACGCCCGGACCCCCAGCCAGCACAACACCCACCCCCGCCCCCCCCACCCCACCACCACCAGCAGCCCCCCCACCCACACCCCATACCAACGAGCACCATCCACCAGCAGCCACCCATTACATACGGACCACAGCCCCACCCGGACGCCCATGCGGCCGCCTCCCACCCACACCCCGGCACCACAACCAGTCAAGAACCGCAAGGGCCGCACGGCGCACACACGCAACACCCACACGACCCACAGGGACGCCCAGACCCCCAGCCAGCACAACACCCACCCCCGCCCCCCCCACCACCAACAGCGCCACCCCCACACCACCCCCCCCCGCCCCCCCCCCCCGAGACCAGGCCACGGACACAACACGCGGCAGCCAGCACCAGCCAATTGACGTCGATACCCCCGCCGACACACGCCACCGCGAATCCCCCCTCCCGCGACCGCCACAAGAGACCCCATCACCGGACCCCACGCGCGACAACGACGACCACCCCCCCCAACCCACACCACCCCCCCCATCACACCCCGCACCACCAGTCGCCGCACCGGCCGAACCCTACGCCCTACACAACCCCGCAGCGGTACGGCAGCACCTCCGGGGACTCGGGGAACAGGACGTCGTGCTGTACCTCCGCACCTCCGGCACCAGCACCCCCATCCGGGCGGCCACCCTGGTCCAGGCGGCCACCCTGGGGGAAGGCGTCAGAGACTTCCTCTTCGACGCCTTCCTCCACGTCGCCCGACACGAGCGCCCCCCACGCGCCACCCCAGGCGGCGAGAGCCCGCCCCCCACAGGGAGCCGGATCTGGGTGCCCCCCATCGACTGGGGGCGACACCTGGTCGGACACCCCGTGCCGGAGCGGGACAGCACCCGGGGCCGCACCCGCTACCGCGAGCCCAACATGGCCCACCCCCCACCCGACGCCACCCCCGACAGCACCAAAGAGTGGGAGCGGGAAACATGGGTAGCCCGGATGGCCTCCCTAAGCAACTTCCGGCACCACGTCCCGGGGGACATCCCCATCCCCGACGAGCAGCAGCCAGCCCCCTCCACGTACATGACCCTCATGTACAATCTGCACTACACCCTCTCCACCACCACCTACGACGCACCCACAGACCACCCGGTGGTACACGGCACCGACTCCCTCCTCCCCGCCGACTACACCCCCCCCCCCCACACAACCCAGGCCCCGACACGTACGCCAGGGGGGACGACCCGGACGACCCCCACATCTGGGGCACGTGGGAACCCGAATCCCTGGACACGCTGCTCTCCATCCGCAGCGGCTGCCAGGGCCTTGGTAGGGCAATGTATTGCCTCGCCAAGTGGACCCAACGGACCTGGGGGATCCCCATGGACCGATGGGTGTGGGTGGTCACGCTGCGCCCCCAGCAGAGGGAAGCCCCCCGAAACCGCAAGGGACCCACCCCCCCACGCCCCACCACCCCACAACTATGCCCGTACATGGTGGCAGCCCGCCTCATGACGCTGCTATGGCCGGGCCCCCACACCCCCACCCAAAACTACCCCCACCTCACAGAGGAGGACATGCCCGGCATCCAGCGATGCTTCTTCCGGACCCTCGACTACCTCCAGCAAACAAACCCCCACGTCCTGGAGCAGATATGGCCACCCCCCGGGTAACCCACGTGCCCGCGCAGCCGAGACAACGCCGCCACGCCAGCACCAGCACGCACGGATCACCAGGGAAAACGCGCGCACACGCCCGATGCCCGAACCTGCACCCTCGTTCTCGCTACTTACAGGACCCAGCATCATACGCCCGCCCCCGAGGCCCGGGACCCTCCGCCGTCTCCCGCAGCCCTCTCCTCCGCCTCCGACTCCACAACCTCCACCACCACGACCACCACATCCACCACCACCACCACGTCCTCATCCAGCACTCCACCCCCCAGGCCGCGGGGGACACCTCCCAAACGGGCCTCCAAACCCGCCCCCACCGCGAGCAGCCCCGCCGCCGCCAAGGCCCACGCCCCGACGAAGCCCACGCCCACGACCAAGCCGAAGCCCAAGACCGCCGCCAAACGGCAACCCGCAGCCAAGCCCAAACCCAAGCCCAAACCCGGCGCCACGACGGCAGCGCGAGCCCGGCCCCCCGAGGATGTCCTCTACGACATCCGGCCCCAGCCGTCCCAGGCCTGAAGGCAGCAGCGCCCAGCGCGGCGCCCCCCCACCGTCACCGACGCCACCGCCACCACCTTCATGGCGGAGCGCGCCGCGGCCAAAGCGCGACGCGCCTCGTCCCGCCACCTCTCAAAGCCCGCACCCCAAGCCCACGGACCGCTCCCGACCAAGCCAGAGCAACGCCAGGGTCCACCAGCAGCGTCCCCGCCCCCCTACCGGCCCCCGATGACAGCCCACATGCAACGCATGCCCCACTACCGCCGCCGCCGCGAATCCCCGCCCAACCCCGAGGCGGAGACCGTACGCGCACACCCGCGGGTCCACATCCGCGTGCACCCCCACTCCCCACGCACCCCCACGGAACAGGAATATGAAGAATCCCCCAGGCCCGCCACCACCGCCGGTCCCCACGACCCCGTCACACCCACCCACGCCCACTCCTCCGCCCAGGACCGCAGGCCCGCCCAGGAACAGTGGTGGCAGCGCTGGACCCACACGCAGCTCTGGGAGCTGCGGAAATGGGCCCGGGGAGAGCCCTCCCTCGAGGGCCTGGTCCATCGGCCCCGCAAGGGGTCGGTGGAGAACTGCCGCCTCCGGCCGGCGGGGGGGTGGATGCCGCAGGCCGCATGGGAAGCCATGCTGGCCGATGCGCTCCACCCCCTGGGAGTCCACCCCCGCAACCTCCCCGCGCCCCAGGACCACCCGTATGGCCTCAGGCGCCTGCGGGAGACCCTCCAGGAAACGCGGCGAGACGGCATCCGCCTGTGGGACATCACCCAAAGCCCAGCCCCGCACGCACACACCCCCTCACCACCCCACAAGCGTCGGCGCACCAACACCGGCGACACCCACAGCACCCCAGGAGCCCTGCGCGCCACACAACACGACCCGCCTGACCCCCCGGCCAGCGGCGCCGCCATCTAACCCCGTTACCCAGCAAACCACCACCACGGGGCGCCACGCCAGGCCCCGCCCAGAAGTCACCAAACGAACCGGACGCCGAAGGAAGCCAACGCACGGGACAACGAGCACCACTACGCCCAAAGGCGCCGAACCCGGGCCCGATACCGTGGGCTCCTCTCCACCCTCAGCACGACACACACGTCACTGACGTCACTCCTCCGCCGTGCCCCCTCCCACGCCACCGCCCCACCCCCCCCCCCCTCCCGCCGCACGTCCCGACGCCGCCCAGCACCCAGCCCCACACACTGCGCCACAGCATCGCCCTAGTCCGGCTCCTCCACCATCGCGCCACTTGGCACCTCACAGTAGACCGCCGTCCTGTGGTCCCGCTCCCCCCAGCACCGCTCCCGGGGCCGCACCCGGCCCACGTCGTGTTCGCCCCCACGTCGCGGGCCGCGGACATCCTCCCGCTCCTCGCCGCCACCCCTCCCGGGCATCGCATACTGCTTGCCGCCAACCCCTCGGTCCTCAGTGAGGTCCCCATCAGGCACGCCGACGCCCTGCACTTGCGCCCGCTGCTGCCCAACCTGCACGCTGCGTACGCCCCAGGCACGCCTGTCGACCCCTCCGTGTGGGACTCCCAGTGAGGCCACCGGCCAACGGCCGGCCCGCACGCACCACCCCGCACTCGCCTCGGGCGCACGACCCCGTGGACGCCGCTACCCACACGCCCGGCCCCGCGCAACCGCCTAACCGAGCCAGAACTCAAGCACAAATCAAACCCGAGCCACACCCCGAAACCGATAACCCTTGACTCCTAACCAAACCCGCCGAGGGAACAACGTAACCACAGCCCACACCCACAGCCCACACAGCCGCCTAACCAGCCAGCTCCAGAAGCAAAGAGACACCTCACCAAACCCACCCTGACCCAAGCCCGTGTACATCAGGACGCACGAGCCGCACCCCTGGGGCGCGACCGCCGCCACAGCACCGACGACACACGCCAGAGGACACAACGCTATTGCACCGCCACACCAGCTGCCCGTGCCTGTGCCTGCAGTGTACGCGCGCCCCTGTTTTTCTCTTTTTTGTTTTCCTCTGTTTTTTTTCAAAAAAAAAAAAACACAAGTAAAAAAAAAAAAACAAAAAAAAAAACGAAAATTAGGGGGGGAGGAAGAGGGACACAACCACCCATGGCACACGCGCACCGCACACAGCACGCACACCGGTGAACAGGAGCCCAGTGGCCCAGGGGACCGCACATGCAACACAACACACCGAGCGAGCACACCGGTGAACAGGAGCCAGCTGGCCCAGGACACCGCAGACGCACCACAGCAAACCGCGCGGGCACACCGGTGAACAGGAGCCCAACGGCCCAGGACAGGGCACACACGTAGGGCGGCCGAGGGACAGGAAAGAACCAATACCCCATGGGTCGGACGCACTGGGGCGACCCAGCCGACCCACCGGGCCAGTGGCAGGAGCGGTACTCCAAGGCCACTGGTCCGAGCCCGGCCAGGCTGCACCGGAGACCATGGCAAACGTCACCCGGAGCCATGGAAGCAACCGGTGACAGGCGAGCCGGTACACAGTCCAGGAGGGGGTCACCTGCCAAGCAGAGTGGCCCCGCAACTCAAGCCACAAGGGTGAGGCGGTCGTACCGTAGACAAGCGGGAGCAATACCCCTTGTGGTGAGAGATACTCCACACGGCTGGGCAGCCCCCCAGAGCTGCCGCCCAAAGGAGGGGGCATGTGGCCCTACCCATGGACACATGTGGGGACACCCTCCCACCTGGGACACATGGACCGGGTGGCCGCGACAATGCCTTCCCAAGCACATGCGGGAGCGGCTCAAGAGGCACCTGACATAGGGCAGTGGGAGGGACAGGACGTCCCCTTGGTAAGACCTTCTTCCTGCAATGTCAAAGGAGGCATCCCGAGCTCCCGAAGATACCTACCTACCTACCTCTGTAAAGGGATAGACAAAACGAAGACTTGAAGGAATTTTCAAAAGGGATTCAGTTTCGTTGAAAAACATCATGATCGAACAAAACCCGAGTTCCAAGGAAAATCCTATTACAGATGTCTACTTTGGGGAAATCAACTACTATTAGACAGTTGAAATGGCCCTTGCAGGGTATTGTGGGCCTCAAGTATGACAAGTCGCCGCCAAACGGGCTCACAACGAGGTATGTTTTCGAACCACTACTAGTTCCGATGTAGCTTGTTGTGTTGAAGAGAGCTACTATAGGTTGATCCATCCCCAAAGCATGCCTGTGCACACATACCTGGTTGTGTCGGCCGTAACTAACCACCCGAGCTACCGCAGCTTCGAGTTTTTTACTGGGCATTTTTTCAAGCGGTTTTTCACTTTTTGTTTCGGGAAACGATTGACTGATGCGATGCAAGGTACTTGTACAGGTTGTAAGGAATTATATCAATGGCCCGCTGCAGAATAATGCCACACCGGTCATGACTCTTCTATGACCTTGCAAGCAGGGGCTACACTCGTCCTAGGCGACAGTCCATTGTGGCCTAGGGTTACTGGTGAGTTTGGTGGAGAGTTTGTGGCCAAGAGGTAAAAGAAAACGTCAAACACAAAGGACCGAATGACAGGGGGTAGTTCAATGCGGCATATCGTATCAATGCGATCATGCAAAAAGTACAGCAGAGAAACATGCCTCGCAGAGCAGAGTCAAACCGGTTGGCGCCGTTGTTTGTTAAGGAAATGCTGCGTATTTTCATCCCCTTGGTCAGTTCGGTTGCAAAAATTCGCATTATACACTCACGGGCATCCTTTTCTTTAAATCTCAGTAACTTCCGACCAAGACCCAATGGACAACTCCAACACACAACGTTTTATTAAAAAATTGAGTGGGTTTGTGCTGCGGGTAATGCCTGGAAATGATGTTGAATTTACTTTGGAAACGATCGGTGCTCCAGATTACTATAGTTCATTCTGAAAGGAGTACTACCCACACCAGATACCCATTGATGTAGTTCCGTGATAGAGCAAAATGTTAAAAAAGTTTCTTTTCAATCTTTTCTTAAGAATTAATGTTTTGCGACCAGAAATTCACCAAGCTCGGTAAATATTTATCAAAATCGTTGCGCTCATTTTTATTAAACGGACAATTTTGCCAAGTGTTCTTGAGGCCACTACCGTGTCTGATGTTCTGTAGAATTTCAGTCCCAAGTGTGCCACATACCGTCCTTTTTGTTGTTGTGCACCTGCAGTTGCAGTCGCATGAAAATCTATACACAAAGAACACATGCCCCAAGTAAACAAATGCACACTAGAGTGTCATCCATAGATTGGTGGTATTGGCAATACCGACCCTTCTCATCAGAATATGGCGGCAATATTGTTCAACATCTCCCCGTTCAAAACACGGTGCGTAATGCGCAATGGCATCTTCTGTGAGCAAGGACGAAAATATGATTGCAAAGTGAACGGCTATCAAGTGGAAACAACCAACGAAAATCTGCATGGGGAAGCACAAGACGGCTAACTAATAATGTTTCTAAATTTGCGAAGGATTTGCCTTTTTTTGGTATCAGGCACAGAGTGCATGTAAGGTGGTGTTTACTACCTGGCAAAGAATGCATGACAGATGGTGTTGACTATATGGCAAATATTCCATTTGATTTGCTGTGACTTTGCGTGAGATGGTGTTGCCAATGCACGAAAGACTCCATTGGATTTGATGTTGATTGTCATGCAAAGAATGCATGGGAGCTATTGTCGACTATCCGGCAAAGGTTCCGCTGAATTTGATGTTGAGTATCTGGTGGCAAAGATCCATTGTATTTCATATTGACTATCCGGCAAAGAATGCATGTAAATTGCTGTCGACTATCTGGCAAAAATTGCATTGTATTTGGTGTTGACTATTGTGCACAAATTGCACGGGGGTGGGTGTTGACTATGTTACAAAGAATGCATGGCCCACTAAATTTCACCGGCTTTATGCTAGTCAAAGTCAGTGCCATGGATCAATGCTGCTTTCTCTTCCTCGTCCGAAGATTTTACCAATCTATCTTCCCAAATCGGTGAACAAATCCCAGCAAATCGGCGGAACAAACGGCGGACCAATTGTTCAGCAAAACAGGTTCCCAGTGCCTTGGCTCTCACTCCTAGGCCCCAAACATACCTTCTTTTCGGTTGCTCTGTAGTTGGAGTCATGTGGAAAACAAAAATATCTCTCAATTTTGAGAAAAAAACATCATCTCGTGGTCTGTACATGGTCCTTGAGGACATGTATATTAGTGTTAGCCAGTGGTCCAGTGGAATATGCCCTAGCTTGAAATCACTTTGCGAGGGTTCAGAAGCCACAACCTGCAGGAAATCAGCAGAATGAAACGACCAAATCACAGATGCCCCACAAATCGGTTCAATTCCACGACCCATTGGTTTTTGCCCTTTTTGTCACTTGTCTTGAGGATAAAATGGGTTTTCATTACACAAACAAAGCTTGCCGGAAGAAAATGGCTTCCCATTCCCATTTCAATGTGCGCTGGGTGGGTGTGCAGCAGACCCTGTGGCTTTGGTCTGCAACGAAAACTCCGTTGCAATAGTCAATCTGATGGGACCCTGTGGTAAACCCCATGGCAGTACTAGAAGACTCTGCAATAAGCACTGAAGACTCTACAACCCCAGATTCCACTGACTTTGGGGCCAACGTGGCTTACTTGAGCATTGGTGGGTGCAGTCACCAAGAGCCCTGTAAACGAAGGGGGTCTTCCTTTGCCCTTCTGACCTTCTTCCCGTTATTCATGGTACCCGGAATGGCAGGATAAGGCTTGGGGGGATGGGGGGGCATACCCTTGCTGCCGGAACAAGGCTTTGATACATGCCACCGAAGTCTCTGAAACGCCTGCTGTCATCTATCACGTAGCACACTACCAATTTTTGCGAACATATCACTTCATGGTGGTGCACCACCTGTGCCACGATCTCCTTCACATAGGGATGCAGGTTCTAATTTGCACGAATTCGTCCGAATTCGAATTCGCCCCGAGTTCGCACGAATTCGTGGACCACTCCGAACTCGAATTCGCAACGTCAAATTCGAATCCTCCCTGATTCGCTTGATGGAATCCATGGGCACCTACAATTTACCTTCTAGGTTGCAATTCACCTGTTTACATATGGGTATGCCACTACCCGGTACCATATCGCATAAAAGATTTCCCAAAAGCTTCCGTAACCTTGCAATTTTTGTTGTTTGTTGTTGCTTGCATTTACCATGCTGAAACGATTTGACGATTTGACAAAAATAAAGCAAATCAAAAGCAAGAATTCCAAAGTTCCTTGCTTCTTTCAAATGCCTTTTGGAAAAGAATCAGCAACGAAGCATGCAAGATCACCAATCCACACACAAACCATCACATGTGAACCACTTGTTGCCCTTATTGGGCCTTCATTCATTGCATTCTTGAAAGGAATCGTTGGACTTGAAGTAATCTAAGAGAGAGCATACACGGCACCGGGAAAGGTAAGGAGGGTACCGCTGTCAAGGATACGCAAGGGCTACAAGGGGCTATGTACATAGCTTATAGGGAGGTTCGAGCAGGTGCGCTGGCTGGGTGCAGCTCCGTGCACGTCATTAGCTCCGTGCACATCGTTGTGGGTGCCCAGGGCCTCACTGCGGCTGCGTCGGGCTGCTCTCGGCTGCTTCTCCTTCCACACACGCCCGACAGTGCGTGGTTGCCAAGGGGCAACACGTTTTGACTGTCAAAAATTAGAAAAAAAAAGTCGAAAATCAAAAGTTCGGGACGGGCTTTTCTCCAAACTGGTGGACTTCTGGGGAGAATGGAAGGTACCGCCGTGTTCGGTGGAGCTAGGCGGACACAGCGGTGTGTTCAAAACTCAAAAGTAAATTTTGTTTTCGAAAACGGGTACGCGGGCACCGCACAAGAAAATCAACGGCTCAATCGAAGCGCAATCATCATAGTTTTCATTTTGTCAAGTCAAAAAAAGTATTGCATTGCACAGTTCAAAGTTAGTTTTTCATCTGGAGAAAAGACGGCGCACACGTGATCATTTTGCCGTCGCCTGCGAATTCACAGCGCGAATTCGCCCCGAATTCGCAGTACTAAGAATTTCAGGCCGAATTCGCAGCGAATTCGCGCTGCGAACGAATTCGCAGCGAATTCGGCGAATTCAAATTGAATTCGCTGCGAATCTGCATCCCTACCTTCACATTGTTGGCGAGTGCACCACGGGGTGCTCAATTGATAGGGCTTCACACGAGCTGGTCACCTGTCATATTGGCATCGTTCTTGCTTTTGATGTTTGGTGCCCCAGTGTTGAAAAATTTTTGCATTGATTTTGAGCTTATAATAAGGTCACAGAAGAGCATTGTATGGTTGTCTATGGGCTACGTTCATCCCAGAGCAATGATTACTAATTATGTTGCTGTGATTGAAGTCACCATATGCATTCTCTGTTGGAGGAAAGGCATGTCTGAATTTAGAGTGTGTGCCAGGGTTGGAACACAGCAAGAACATCCGCTGTCGCCCACACTGTTTGTTTTGTGGCTTATACCAAAAATGCAGACTGTGTCCCTACGATGCATAGGTGCGCATGCATGTGGATGGCGTAGTGTATGCAGAGATACAGATTCGGTGTAAGTAGCAGTCACAGTTTCAGTGCCCATTTTGATGAAAAGAGGTGGCAATGTGGTAGTAATTAACACCACTGGACAAACACGATCAGTTTTCTTTCAAGGACATAGGTCTCTTTAGTCCCACAAGACATCAAGTGTTTTGCAGCTCATCGCAAAGCTGCAATAAACAAAAGTCTACAATACAACAACAACAACGACACAGCCCGGTACCCTTGCTACTTGGCGCCTCTACCATGAACAATAACGATGTGCTAAGCTTTGCATTGATTCTGCCCACAACACCCGAAGATTGCGTTTATTGCAACCCACCATCAACCAGCGGCGTGGCTCAAACCACAGATTTTGGAACCAACAAAGCATTGAGGATTTTCAACACCAAAACTACTTCTCATCCTAGGTGGATCAAGGTAAAGCTACGAGCTATTGGGCCAACACCTAGTATTGGGGGGTTTCAGAGTTTTCCACAACATGATGAGAGACCGATGTTGTTGTCTTTGCTATTTTGGCAGCATGGATTCAAACATTTGTCTTAGCACGATGAGAAATCTGGCGCTATGTCACTGTCGAAGGCGTCGTTGGTCTACGTGTTGAACTAGCCGGAGCATGCTGCCTTTGAGGCCAAGCGTTTGTGGAGAAAGGAGGTTGGCTGCCGCAAGGACCACATGGTACGATACAAGCCATCAATAAGTAGTTCAACGCATTGGAAGTGTGGGGCAACTATGATCTCGGTGTGCCCCCTTGGGTGCTGCTCAATCATGGGACACACTCATATGCAACGCCTCCAGCAAGTTGGAATTGGACTTGTATGGGGGGAGTTGTCGCACGGTGCGTGCACAGTTCAATGTTTTTGGAATATGCACCCAGCTTCTACCCTGTTGAATAGCCCCCACAGAACCACACCCAGGGTCCAAATTTTCTGCACCCTGCAGCCCTTGCTGGCATACCAGGAATTTTCATTTTGTGTTCTGATGCTTGTCACAGGTCCCAGAGTCCTAATTTCTGCACCTTGCAGCTCTTGCTAGTATACCAGAATTGAGCTGAAATTGTCCACGAAGACTTGGCGTTCCAAAGGTTGGGTTGCAAGCATTTTAAGTTTATCCGGTTGTACAGAAACAGGGAAATATGCCCCGGCCTGACGCAGAAAAGCCTTCCCCAGCACAGTGAAGGGTTGTGCCCAAGCAGGAGGGGACAAGACGCACAGAGAGTGGTTTACTTTCAGTGCAGTCTCCACCACGCTCCCTCAGACCCTATGAGTGCCATGGCGTTGTCTCACATCCCCCCTTCTGGGCGAAGAACCCCTCCCCTCTTACCCCCGCACTCAGCCAATAGAATGCACCGTTTAATAGAAAGAAAGAAAAATTCGGAAAAGGAATTTTTCAAAAAGGGGGCAACCAATGGTCAACCAACAGCTGAATAGCTGTCCTGCATCCACAACAACCATGAAGAACCCAATTTTGTGGAAAAAAATCAGGCGTTCTGGATCTGGGTAATAAACAATACCCAAAAGTATGCGCGGTGCGCGCACGGATCAAGCAACACCCCCATGGGGTCAGCAAAAACGAAGCACAGGGCTTGGCAACAAAGATCAGACCAGGTTATGCAAGCTCAGGGCATGGCAGTATGCCAAGGATGACCCCTTGGGTGCACCTAGTGATGCTTGGGTGAGGCGCGTGCGGAAATCATACGACAGCACTGGTGCTACCAACAAGGCACTCGAGGAAAGTTCTCGGAATCACATGTTTTTTCTCACATGAAGCAGATATTCCCCCAAAGGTGCGGCGGAGAGCCACCAAGGAGTTCATGTGGCCGTACACAGACCAGTGTAGTTTACAGATAGCTACCCCGGGGGGTATGCATATGCAGCAATGTTCGGCAGTTCCATCATAATCGGCCGGAGCCACAGAATTGCTATGCCACACATTGTTATGCTTGTGGTTTCAGTTTGCCCTGGTGAGCTGTGTTTTGTCGACCCCTAGGGGGTCTCCATAGTACCGCACCACTAGACTACGGATAGGGGTTACCTCTCACTCTTCGGGTGAGGTAGGTTGGTGGTTGGAAAGAGTCCGGCGTCCCCACATCCCCCTGCTTCCTTGTTCTCGGAATCAAGTGTTAGCGTTGAACAGCGCCATTGTTGTGCACAGGAAAGAGCAGGGCAGCGGGCTGTTTGCACGGCACCTCGATGGGGAGGTAGGAGGTACGGTGCCATGTCATTACAGGTCGATCCAGTGCAACATATCCGGCAGTCGTGTTGTGTGCGCCGCCTTTGAAGCACCGGGGAGTGCAGACAGAGGTCCTACTGTGCACCCTCCGTACTGCCTTTCTCTTTTGCACGTGGCAACATCCCCTGCCTGGATTCACATACCTTAACCCCCCTTGTACCCTCCCCACCAATGTCATGACGACTCCCCCCCACTTGGGGAAGAACAGTCACGAAATGACGGTTCCCCCCCTGGGGGGGGGGGGTTTGCACCACAAACTGTACCATATTATCAGAGTGTAAATCAGCCTCGGCGCGTTCGGTGCCTTGTAAAAATTTTCTTTGGCACCTTCTGCGCCTAGTATTTCCTATGCTTTTTGGGTCAAGTGACCATTCCCCCCCCAGGGGGGGGGGGATTGCAAGGGGGGTATAAGGTACACAACTCAATCAGTTCAATCAAGTGTCCTCACCTTATGTACAGGCCAATGGCTGGGGCAGGCGTAGGGCAAAGTAGACTGGAGCCTGAGAGAACACCGAGGCCAGAAGCCGTGGGGACACCTGGTGAAGCAGGGGGAAAACTGTTGTGTGGGGGGGGGGGGGGGGTTGGGACAAGGCCTCGGTATCTGATTGTGTGCCTTTGGCGGCGCCTATTGGCCTCTCGCCACTGCACATTCTGACACTCTGTGGGTCCGAACGTGTTTTGGTTGTGTCAACGGAGCCCCCGATGACTTGTGCTATTTGACTACTCCGGGGGTCAGCCGTCCCAGAGACGGGCTGTTGCCCGCACCGTTGACCAGGTGCATCCAGATGCTAACTTTATTTATTGCCCATATGCCGAAATTCTTATGATAAAAGCAGAAGCCTTAGGCGAACAAGGAAATTTTTCTGAAGCCAGATGTGTGTGGGGGGGGGGGGGGGTTGGCACAGAGCCTTGGTGCTTGGCTCTGTTAGCCTGTGGCGGCGCCTATTGGCCTCTTGCCCTTGAACCTTCTGCAATGACAAGCAGGCACCCGTACTTCTGCGGGCATCCCCCTGCCTTGGGGGGTTTGGTACAAGGCCCCGGTATCTGATTGTGTGCCTTTGGCGGCGCCTATTGGCCTCTCGCCCTTGAACCTTCTGCTATGACAAGCAGGCATCCGTACTTCTGCGGGCATCCGCACTGCTGCGGGCAGTGGTGGTGGGGGGGGGGGGGGGTAGCAAGGGGGGAAGGCTCATCCCTCCGTACCGCAGTGGCCAGAGCAGGCGACGCGTGACGCCCTGGGACAGGCGCTGCGGCATCACAAGGCGACCGCTCCGTGTCTGCGGTCCATTCGAAGACGGGGGGGGGGGGGCATGCCACAGTCCCCCGAAAGGGGCTGTGGGCCCAGAACGGGCGCCCGTCGCAGAGAAAGCGCGGTGGTTGGCGCGCTGGATCGTGTGGACCGTGGGGCGGCAGACCGTCGCCCGAGGCGTTCCTGGAAGCACCACGCCCCCGCCTGTAAACCCCGCCACCCCCTGACCCTCGCGCAATGCCATGTGCCTGGCGGGCAGTCGCTGGCCCCCTCAAACGCATGGAGGGGCCTGGGGGACACCCGCAGTTGCAACGGGTCGGGGCGGTGGGGGATGGGACCCTTTCCTCAAAGGCAGAGGGTCCGCTGAGGGTTTCTGAGCGTCAGGCCAACGCAAGCGGCCACGGCACCGGGGCACCGGAAGCGCCTAAAACGCGTTTCCAGTGCATCGCATGTGAGCGTTGGTGCCCGGGCACTGACTCAAGGCAACCGCCGAAGACCCTGCAAGAAGTGCTCCTTGGGAGGAAAATGATTCAAGAACGAAATGCCGCAACTCCCTGCAACTTCAAAATGAGCAGCGACGTGGAGATCATTTTGAGGTGTCAAAGTCGGGGTCCCCCCCTCCCCCCAAAAAGTCTTCAACAGATAGCCGGCGGCGGGGGGGGGGGGGGCGCAGCGGAATCGAATCCATTCGCCCTCCCTCCCCGTGCGCCCCCCCCCCACGGGCTCTTGGTACACAAAAGGCTGGAGGTTGGAAAAGCCAGCGGTGTGCCGACTACAGAGGGCTGCATCAACCCCCCGCCCCCCGAAGTTGAAAGCCCATCCACCCCAACGCAGCCAGCCCTATCCTAAAGCCCCAACCCACCCACCCATGGGGGGCGTTTAGACTCAGATCCTGACCCTCCCTCCCCCGTAACCTTTTGGGCCCTTGGGGGGGGCCTACGGCCACCGGGCGGGGGTCCCGGGTACCCCAACATACAAACCTCAAAATGACCCCCTCATTGCACTCATCATTTTGAACACACATATGTGGGGGTGTTGGAAAAGAAAATTACCCGTTGGGGGGTCTGGTCCCAGCAGCCAGGTTTGTGGGGCTGGATGGGTCAGATCAGGGGTCAGAAAAATTCCTGTTTTGCATACAAATTTTTTTTCCCCATAAAATTCTCAGCATTTTGAGTGTACACACAAATTCGGGGTAAAACCCCACCGCATGCAACAAAAAATTTCCGGCGCCTTCGGCACCAAGTTTGGGCCAAATTAGGTCCTGACTTCCTCAACGTTTTTGACCTCCTGAGGGGGGGTGGTGGTTGGCGTCGGGGTCCGAGCCTCAATGCCCCTCACGAACCCACCTAACCCACCGGCAATGAGATCAGAGATCAGGACACAAGCAATACATATTGCAGCGGCCCTTCGAGGATAATTCGCCGTGATTCAGGACAATGTAGAGGCAGCAGGGCTGCCATGCATACACAAAAACGTGTACAGAGAGGCACCCAGGAAAAGTTTCCCGGACTTTACATCAGTTGTGCAGTCCACAAGACGCCCCCCGAATGTGAGAGAAAAAAATGCCTTTGAAAAACAAAATGAAGAAACAATTTTCTCAAACATTTGTATGCCCCTTTGGCGTTGACATACTTCCATTGCTGGGAGGTGCAGAGGCACTAACTTTCGAAAAAGAGGGGGCCGACGAGGGGTCGCATACAAACACCGGAGTTACACGGGTACGCGATTGATCTGAGGCATGGCATTGCAGGGGCTGATCTGCCACGCCGAAGCATTCCACAAACATGTCAATTGGAATCCTTGTCAGCATCACACATCATGGCATGTCACGCAGTCCTGGAGGTATTCACAGGTACTCACTGGTATTCAGGACGGGGGGGGGGGGGGCTCTGCTCTACATACATCTCGTCTGTCTTGGGGACACCGCGTCTGGTGCAGAGAGATCACTGCTCCGTGTTGCAGTCCCATGCTGCCACATGGAGGGTGATGTGGCTCAGACCCACAGGGATAGGGGCCAAATGCCAGGAAGAAAGTCGATCAAAGCACGGAACAACAACAACACCAACAACAACGACAACAACCACAACCACAACCACAGCAGGAACAACGACCACCACCACCACCACCACAACAACAAGAACAACAACAGCAATGACAACAACAACAACAACAAAAACAACAACAACAACAACAACAACAACAACAAGCGACAACAACAACGACGAAAACGACGACGACAACAACAACGACACCAACAACAACAACAACAACAACAACAACAACAACAACAACAACAACAACAACACCAACAACAACAACAACAACAGCAACAACAGCGACAATGACGGCGACGGAAACGACAACAACAACAGCCACAACAACAGCGACAATGACGGCGACGAAAACAACAACAACAACAACAACACCAACAACAACAACAGCAGCAGCAGCAGCAGCAGCAGCAGCAGCGACATCCTCGCCTAGACACACAACAGACCCATGGCTGCTGGTAGGGCAACCCAATGAGGAACCCTTACCTTGAATGCAATTCGGCTGGGTTCCCAAACATCTGCCGCTATGGGGCTGAGTGCCCCATGGAAGTATATGGGGCTGGGTCCCCTGTTGATTTATGCCCCCGTGGCCCAGTGGAGGTATGCTGTTTTGGAGCTGGGTCCCTTATAGATTTACGCCACTGTGGGGCTGGCCCCCAGTGATGCAATACATCTGACTGACGGCAGGATCTACTGCAGATACCTGGCTCACTGGAGCACCCGTCTCCACTATGGGGCCAAGTCCCCTGTGGAAGTATACCATCAAGGGGCTGGGTCCCCGGTTGATTTGCGCCGTTATGCAACTGTGGAGCTGGCCCCCGGTGGGCTCATACCAATGTGGGGCTGGGCCCCCTGTGGAGTTGTGCAACTGTGGGGCAGAGACCCGTGTGGAGCTATGCAACTGTGGGGCAGAGACCCCTTCTGATCTATGCCATTGTGGGGCAGAGACCCCTGTGGAGCTGTGCAACTAAGGGGCTGGGTCCCCCGTGGCAGTGTCACGGTGTAGCAATGCTGTGCCGTGTGCGCCTTGATGCTGGAGGCAGCATGTCCTGCTGTGTGATCCTAGGGGGAGACGCCATGCCGCGCGCATAATAGGCCCATCACCGCTGAACTGCTACCGCTACACCGCTAAACCACAACAAAAACAACAACAATAGCAACAACAGCAACAACAACAACAAGAACAGCGACGATGACGACGACAACCACAACAACGACAACAACAACAACAACAACAACGACAACAACAACAACAACAACAACATTCGTAACCAGTTCAGTCAGGGTGGTCCCGGGTACCAGCCTGCCCGAAGGCTTTATATATACACGGTTGGAAAGAGAATGCGCTGCACACAAACCCACCATCGTTCCTTGCAGTTACAAATCCGGGTCCAATTAATGAATTTATCAGATTAAGGATAAGATTTAGATGGCACAATATGCCTCGTGTGCTCCGGACAAGCCGGAGCTTGGACAAAGGGCACAATCAATCCATCTTGAGCCGGGTGTGCCAGGCAATAACACGCAATACAATGTCCAACTGCAGGCCAGGCCCGTGTCCAACAGCTTGAGCGACCTACAGCCTGCAAACCAAGCAATGGGACAGAGCCCACCTGGTGCGTAAGGGGTCGCGTCTGAACGAACAACGAGAAAGGAAGACAGACAATAGTGGGGGTGCCAAACGAGGGGTGGCGCGCACAAGGCACATACCCCCCCCCCTCCCCAGGGGGGGGGGGGGGGCATGTGTCTGGCGGACCATTATTCAACCTTGATGAGTCCCCGCAACTCACTTCGGCACCAGATTTCAGAGTGACTGAAGGATCCATTGAGCCCTCGGCTCAAACCCCCTTGCCCCTAGTGCTGAGAGTGCTCAATGCAGCTCGACCTCGGGCGTGTAAGGGGGTGGGGGGGGATGGGGGGGGGGGGCAATCTCTGCCCCTCAACTGCCGTCGGTCACCCTTCAACCGCCGTCCGTTCCCCTCCAACGGCTGTCGGTTACGGTCCAACCGCCCCTCCGGACGCCGTCAGTTCCCCTTCCACCGCCGTCACTCTCAGGCTGCCCTCAAGGCTGCCAACGACAGAAACCGCTCCGGTACAGAAGGCCCTGCTCCACCGCCGTCCCATCAATGGGACGGAGCGACATCCCCCGGCAGATCCGCGACAGACGTCCGCGAGGGCTCAGACTCAACACTCATGAGCCCCACCTCATCCCCGGGGCCTTCGCCTCCGTCACTCGCAATGGCTGCTCCGGGCCCTCCTCCCGCGCCCGTGGCGGTGAGGGCTCCAGGGCTGGGGCGGCGAGAAGCCTCCAGGCGACGAGCACGAGCAGCACCATGGCACCGTTGAGGCCAGCCACGGCCACCGCGAACGCGCTACCCCGGCCGATGGCGGGGGACAGCAGGGCCCCGGTGCCGCGGCCCAACATGTAGAACATGGAGTTGGCGCTCATCACCGCCTCCCGCCGGGCGGGCGCCGGGAGCTTCGAGACGATCGACCACACGAAGCCTTTGGCGGCCTGCGCCCCGAACAGCAACACGGGGGACCCGACCGTGTAGATGACAGCGTACGGGGCCGTGCCCATGCCGTACTCGACGAAGTAGATGGCGCTGAGGGCGATGAGGGCGTAGAACAGCAGCCCTGTGCGGTCGGGAAGCCAGTCGCTCAGGGGGACCAGCAGCAGCGGCACAACCACGAGGTTGAGCAGCCCGAGGTAGACCACCCGACCTGAAAGGACGGAATGCGCCGCGGAAAGAGTGTACATGAATTTCTTTTTTTTTGTTTACCTGCCAATCCACATCCTCCTCCACTCCGCAGGCGGGGCGGGTTTCAAGCGCGCGCACACACTGAGATCATGGCATCACATGTGTTCACATCACAACACTGTCCAGTTCATAGTGAGGCTGCTGTAGGGTCTCAAATGCGAGGAAAGCGTAGCTCGATTGTGGAAATAAGCGTAACTCGCTTTATTTTTTTTATGTATGTTGCATAACTTTCTTTTTCTTTTTTTTTGGCTGGCACCAGACTGAGTGCAGGCGATTTGGCCTCCGGTGTGCGTGGGCATTCAGACCCAGTGAGTATGTACGGCATGAATTGGATGAATTGGGTAACCTACAGCTTCATGGGGGCACATAAATGTTTTCTCGTAAAGTGCGTTTTTTTTGACGGAATTTTTTTTTGGTGTAAGTCGCGTAAACTTTTTTTCTTGGCGTAAGTCGCATATGGAAAAAAAAACCCCTTTTTAGAAAAAAAAAGCCGGGGAAACACAAGAACCACCCAACAATCGCCATTGCTACCAGAGGAGGTGAAGCATATTATTATTATAGCCCCCACGGACATTTTGGGTGCCTCCGGCACGGGTAAAGCAATGGAGCCGTGGCGTGAAGGGTGGTTTTTATACTCATCGCCGGCAGACGGCGGAAATAACGTGGAGCACAGTCAGCATGACCGCAAACAAAAAATGCAATTTGCCCTTCAGCCTTTGGCAAGTGGCATCAAAATGACTATTGTTGCCGACGCCTCTGGCTACGAAGCTCAAGCCCGCGATACCACTGGGTCCGGTTACCTCGGGCCAATTACATTCTTCACATGCAACCATAATGGCGTGGGGCCAACGATAAGAAATCGCCGAACACACGCTTGTAGATCAAAGCAGTCTTTGTGTCCGATGCCTTGGGTTTCGCACGCGAATTCGTGTTCCACGCACAAGCGTCACGGATATCCTTCGCAAAGAACTCTTCGAGCTCTCGAATAAATCGTTGGTCGTTCACCAACCGACCCTCCGTGCCCTTTGGGTATGCCTCGGGGACCTCAATACGCTTCCCACAGATGAACACCTATGGACGGGCATCATCACTTGTCGGGGGGTTAGAAGAGGAACTGGACTGCGGGGTCTGTGGAGGGGCCTTAACATTGCCCTTCATTGACTTCCCATCTAGGGGCACGTCCTCGGAGTTGGAGGCCGGGAAGCCAGGAGGTTCTCCAACTGTTGGCTCCGAGGAGGAGGCAGCAATGTTGCCCTCGGGTTCCGAAAGAGGATCCTTTTCATCAAAAAGGAGGGGGGAAGTAGATGGGGGCGGGGACTTAGGGTTGGAGGCAGGGGCGGGAGGAGATTCTACAGGCTCCCAGCTATTCACCTCCCCCTCCCACTCATTCTCCGGAATGGTGCCGGGGACTCGGACGGAGCAATCTGCATGGATGATGAGCATTGCTTCCTTGATGAATCCTTTTGGCAAAGGTGTAACATCAACGTCCTCTAGGCTTCCGCTATGGCCACCCACCTCATCACAAAGATGCAGCGATTGATAGCCACATGACCAACCATCCTTTTGAAAACCCAAAGCCGGAGCATGTGCGGCAACACCCTTTGACTAGAGGGGTGTCAACATTGGCTGGACCAAGGAAGTACCGAAAGTGGCTCCCAAATGTGGACTTTGAAGGCCCATGCTGGCACTCTGCAATCCCTTGCACAAACAAACCGATGGAGCCCTTCACGATCGTCACATAAATATGTGGCAGCACTTCCAAGCCAAACCAACGGTTGTATGGCTAGTGCCCTTACTGTCTTTGTACTTCCTCATGATGTTCAGGCGGGACACAATGTATGTCACCGCCGCAGTCCATGCTCTCGGCTCATCGACCTCATTGTGGTACAACTTCTTGTTGTGAAACCACTTATTGTGAACTTGTTGTGAAACCACGCAAAAATGTCCTTGTCGTTCAATCGATTTCCCACAACAAGAGGCTGGGTTTCATCGACGGGCATCTAACAATTCGCCATCCGGGCTGGAGCCACAGGGATAGCGGTATCCTCCTCCTGGGAAATGCCGGCATCCGACAGCTTGGCTACGTTGAAGGGAGTGGCAAGGACAAGCACCATAGCATCTTGCCGTGGAGTGGCAGCATTTGAAAGCTCACTCAGCCTGCTAGCTAGGACCAACGCCTCATGTGTCCACCTCATCGCAGTGCATGCACCACAAGTATACTTTCCGCGTGCACTGCCCCCAAGTCCAAGCGGGACGGGAAAGGTTCAACTGGTGCCACGTCCTGCTATGGAGGGCGGACTGGCCTTTGGCGGGCACTGCCACAGCATCCCCGGACACATCTGATGCTGCACCATCCATATTGGATCGGACCTCGTTGTTTCAGGCCCTTCTTGCAGGCTTTCTTTGAGGAAGACTGTTTTGGTGGTTCCGCCTGCGCCGTGACGAGGCGTTCCACATGTGCCAACTTGAAGGACTGTTGAGCAATCAATTCCCAGGAGTACTGGAACCTTGAAGCCTAGAGCCTTCACAATGTGCCACAAAGCCAAAGGACGCCTTCACACATGGCATACGTCCCGTATGTTGGGCAAGTGCAACACTCTGCGTTGGCCCGGTGGGTTGACATGAAGGCAACAAAATCACTCACCCATGCCTTTTCTGGGGCCCACAAGAGGGCGGAAGTCCTACTAATCCCCTGCATACTCGGGGGTCTCCAAACAAGGGGACAAAATTAGAAGTGGCCACCTCAAAGCTGCCTTCTCAGGGTTCCACAAGAGGGCGGAAGTGCTACGTAGCCCCTGCATTCTCAGGGGTCCCCAAACAAGGGGACAAAATTAGAAGTGGCTGCCCCACCCTTGCCTTCTCGGGGGACAAAATCAGAAGAGGCGTATCCCAAAAAAAAAAGCGTAACTCGCTTTTTTTTTGTTTTTTTGAAAAATTGTAACTCGCTTATTTTCATCTTTTTTGGCAGTAGGTCTCGTATAAAAAAAAAATTCTAGGTTGCGTAACAAAAAAAGGTCGTGTAGGTAAGGTCGTGTAACAAAAAAAGGGTAACTCAATTTTTCTTAAACAAGTCGCTTAACATTCTTGTTTTAGGTGTAGGTCGCATCACAAAAAAAATGTAAATCGTGTGCCATACATTTTCAGGTTTTTTTTCCACACTTGACTTACGCCTAAAAGAGAAAAAATAAGCGACTGGATCCAGATAAAAAAAAGTAAGCGACTTACGTTTGCCACCTCAAATTCGGACCGATTTCAAAAAATTGAATTCGAATTCGCGAATGCGCATTCCACTAGAGCCCTTGAGGAAGGTCAACCGAACTCCCCGAATTCAGGGCGAATTTGAATCCCAAGTTCGAATTCGGGAATCCGGCCCGATTCCCTAGGCTGCTGCATCATGATCTATGCTACAATCAATGCAAAGCACATGCTCTTCTTCCCCATCCCATTGCTGCGTTTTGTCACAGCCATTCAACGAGCCATTCAACTGTTGCATGCTGCATGCGTTATACTTGGGTTAGTGGCTTCCTCTGCAAAGTCCCAAGGTGCCCCATCAGAGGCTGGCTCAATGGTGGCAAACCTTCAGTAGCAATGGGCCAGGAACATGGGGGGCACTCAGGCTAAGACCCTGATGCCCCCCTCAACCTTTTGGGCCCTATGGGGGGATGGGTGGGTGGGTGGGTGGGTGGGGTGGGGGCGTCTTGGGGGGGCCTGGGCACCGGGCGTGGGTCATGGGTACCCCTACATACAAACCCTCAAAATGATCCCCTCGTCGCACTGATCAGTTTGAACACACATATGTGTGGGGTGATGAAAAGAAAATACCCCTTTGGGAGAACTGCAGAACTGGCCTCGATTAGGCCATTTTTGGCAGAAGTCTGCCCAAAACTGCGCCAAGCGGCCAGACCATAGGGCGTCTATTCCACCCAAAACCCCCCACTTTATGTGGTGCCCGCCCCTCGGAATGGCCCAAACAGACACCTAGACCGCCGTACTGGTGCACCCCTGGCCACAACGAACCAGCGCCCGGAGTCTGCTTGGCCTGCGCCATGGCCTTTTCTTTTTTGGCCAACATCAGCTTGAAAACAGCACTGAAATGGTCACCATCGCATACACTTGCGGCTCTCTCAGACCGGTTGCCTTTACTTGTGTCAATAAAGATTATTTTACCTTGTAACTCCGCGACATGTCCATGCAATGCTTCAGACATGGCCCAAAATGCCCCCAAAGCGGTGCGTTTTGGCCAATATTTGCCCCAAACCAAGAATTGGCCGTATCTTGGGCTATGTGGCTTGAAATCCAGTTTCGAGGGCACCTAGTCCACCCACAGCCTCGCACTTTGTTTTGTTTGCAACTGCCTCACCAGACCCCGAGACCCGGCTACCGATGAGTGACTCTGGCAGGTACTTTGGTCGGAGGTTGGAAACAGATGAACTCATAATGATACCCAGTCAGTTGCCAGATCCAACTGTAGTGGCAGCTCTATGGCCTCCTGATTTCCTGATTTGCTGTTGACGCTCTGCCGTCTCTCCCCAAAATGTTGCTTCCTGGGGAGCGCCCAAGGTCAGACCTGACACCCGTCCCCCCAAGCCCCCCTCCAAAACATTGAGGAGGTCCGGACTACACTTGGCCCCAACTTGGCGCCTTTGGTGCCGAAAATTTGTTTCAGAATATGGTGGGGGGTAGGTTTCGTTTCCTTGTGTGTACACTCAAGATGCTCAGAATTTTATAGGGAATCCAAGTATGTATGCAAAACAGGAATTTTTCCAGACCCCTGGCCTCCCCCATCCAGCCCCAGAAACCTGGTTGCTGGGACCCCCAACTTGCGGCCACTGGTGAGTTGTATGCTCAAACTCAGGATTTGGCAAGGGCACCTGTGGGGGTCTAAGCCCCTAAACTTGCGGCCAGCGCCCCAGGCCACTATGATTGAGTTATTCACAAAATGGATTCGTGAAGTGCTTGCTGCTTGCTTGCTGGATTAGGGGATTTATGGGGAGGAGGGTGTAGCAATTTATTTCTTTTAAAACAGACACCAAGTCCACAGAACTGTTCACCATCAAGGACCACTGTCCAAGTTGGAAGCTGAACCATGAGCATCTATGCATTGGGATCTGCCACCGGCCCTTGGGAATACAACACTTCTGGTCTGGGACCTCGCGGCAGGGGAGGGCACAAGCAGTCTCGGCATCCAAGCACGAGCAGTCTCGGCATCCAAGAGGACCGCCCTCCACCCAAGCCCCACCTTCCGCGGCCCGCACCAACGCTCACCTCGATGGACCAGCCCCACTCGTGAACGGCCTGGAAAACGGTGTTGACCTCCCACAGGCCAATATTGATGGGGATGGTGTAGCAGAACACGTAGCAGATGGCGAGCTTGCGGGTGTCCAGTGCAGCAGGCCTGCCCCCCCTCGCCAGCGGCGGCTTGGGCTTTGCTGGCTCGACAAAGAAGACCAGGACGAGGACGAGCTCCACCGCGAAGAGGAGGACCATCACCCAGCCTGGGGCGGTGTCGGAGCAGAGGGCCGTGTAGTTCCATCTGAAGGCCCCGCACAGGACCTCGATCAAGATCGCGAGGAGGGGGCCTGCGGCACATCCAAGGGCAATACCGATGCCGACCCGCAGCATGTACTTGGAACGGTGGTGGAGGCCCACGGACCGGACCACGTACCCACCTGGGATGGTGGGCCCGCCGACGGTCCCCATTAAGCAGCGGGCGAGCAACACCGTCCCCACCCACCCTGTGAGGGCTCCAAGCGCGTACAGCGCGTTTGCCAGCATGTTCACGCCGCAGAAGATGAGCAGGAGGAGTAAGAAAAAGTCACTGCCATGTCTTTCTTGGAGGGCTTGATCCAGGCCAAGCCCCCCCTTAAAACCCTTTTGTTGATGCTAAGACTAACTTAAGAATTTTTATTACTCTTTTGAAGCCTAAAGTACACTTTCTCAAAGTAACTAGGGTGGTAACCCTAGCCCCCCCCATGAAGCTCATTCCTACCACTCAACTGAGCGGAGGTACCTTCCTTTATGGAGGATATACCGAAATAAAATAGGCATTTCATGCTTTAGGCCTTGGAGGTTAAGCCTAGGGGTCTCCCACCCCAAGACCCCTATACTCAATTGTTTCTACCACTTATTGTGGTTCTACTTTTTAACTGTTTCTGAATTCAGTTGCTTGGCCTAGTCATTTTCTGTGTTGGCCTGACATCTATGCCCCACATTCCTAACCGGCACCATTTCACCCAAAAGATTGCAAATGAAGTGCCTGATGCTATCTTGGAGGCCAGAGTCAGTCCAGTTTTCATATAAAATCTTTTGTATTATCCATTTGTGTTTGAATCTTTGTGTTTATACCTGCATTGTCTATCTGCAGCCCTTCTGTGTTACACTGGATTTCAAAACTATTCATTCATTCGATCCACATCCTGTTCTTGCTCTACTTGCTGCTTTGGTTTGGGTTTTCAACTTCAAAACCTGCAGGATTTCATCAAAATATCTAGGGCATTAATCAAGGACATCTTTCCGGTAGCAGAGACAGTCCCTGGTGACCTTTGGAACCGACCCTGAGAAGAAGTGCAGCACACAAAGCTCAACAACAAGTTCATCATGTCCAATTCAAGCGTCAGGACCTCGCCCATAAGAACTGTCCAAGTACAAATGGGCAGCATGGCCCACCCTATGAGCGAACCACCTTACCGAGCTCCACATCTCAGCGTCGCATCTGGGTCCCAAGGAGATCCAGATCGCAGAAGGGCGGAAGAGAATACAACCCTTGCCACCGAGGCCTTAGCGGCCCACGGTGGAGACAGCCTACATCATCTCCACAGGCGCGTAGCAGCCTCAATCTCCCGATCCGCCTGTCCGGCATCATCCCCAACAGCGATTGGAGGCCCTGAGGAATACGAGGAACTGAGGAAGAAAATGGATGAATACATCCCCCATGAGGAGTACTACAAATCCATTCGTGGAGAAGATGGGGAGGAGCCATTGGCAGTACACGGATCCAGACCACGTACAGACCTAGGGTCCTACACGCACTCTAGCCCGCCGTCCGACAGAGCCGAGACAGCATCGCTGCCAAGACGACCAAGAACCGAGTATCCAAGAACATGTTGTCCAACCCCAAGGGCTCCCCAAGTGGGCCCGAACCGAGGTGAGGAACAACATCATCCAAGGCCAACCTACGGTGCCCTGGATCATACGGCCGAACTGCTGGCCAAACTTCTGTCTGGATCAGAAGATCCAGATGTGACGGCCCTATCGGAGGCCATTAAGGGGAAACTGGGTATTGCAGAACCCTTACCCAAGCCAGAGTTGTCCTCCCCCTCTCCCGGACTGAGTACCCTGGCCGAAGGTCTTAAGAGATCAAGGGTCTCAAGGCTGTTGCCTAAGGTCACCTGCCCCAGCCCCTTTCACCCCCGTGCCAGGACAGTGCCCATGGCTGAACTACAGGACGTGCCTGTGACAGAGACTGAGAAAAGAGGGCTGTCATCCCTGGCACCTCTTGCCGGCGTATCACCTTCTGGCCTAACTCCGGGGGGTGGGAAGACGGGCGGACCTATTGCCCAGGCGAACATCCAGCTGGAACTGCCGGAGTTCGACCCCAAAAATCTGCCCGAATGGGCAGAAGAATTTGCTGAGTTTCTTTTGCTGACTGGCCAATCCCATGTGGATGTGGCCACCAAATGCTCACTGTTGAAACGCTCATGCAAATTTTTTTTTTTTTGCAAAAACAGGTGAAACAGATTGTGAAAACCTGTTCCACCTGGGCAGAGGTACTCCAGAGGTTGGAGAAAACGTTCCAAGTCTACGAGACTGACCTCAGTGTGCGCACACCGATAGAGGAGCTACCTATGCTCCCTGAGTTTCCATCCGCTGCGCGAATCTCTGAATACGTGTGCGACTTGGAGTATCTGTTTTCGCGGATGAACGTGGGCTCCTACGGAGCCACTGAACCACACCTGTTGCTCATGAGTAACATCCCCCAACCTACGTGGGATGATTGCCGCTCTACCTCTGAGAGGAAGAGTCGGACCCAGTCGTACGATGAACTGGTGGACCTCCTGATTGAGCTAGCTCTTGAGAAAGAGAATGACTCCCACATGGAGAAATTCCTCAAGAAGCACTTGGGTCGAGGTGGTACCCCTACCCCCGAACGTGGCGAAGGGAAAGGGCACATAAATCCCAGTAACACCAACCAGGGAGGTGGTAAGGGGAGGGGTAACCTACGTGCCATGAATGAGGTTAAACATGATGCAGGTACACCCCCTCTGTTCTACTGCAAACCTCTCAATGACAAGGGGGGGCCTTGTCATGCCTCTGACTGCGATCACCGCAGTAGCTGTATGCTGCAGATGAAACGACAGCAGCATACCAAGGATGGGAAACCTGTGACCCATCAGGATGATTTCAGGTGTACCATCACCTGTGGGTATTGTGGCAAACGTCGTCACTACGAAGACGAATGTCACATAAAGAAACGCGAGAGTGATAAACTCAAGCGTCAGGAGGCCGAACGCCAGAAGACCCAAACACCCACCAAAAACCCCCAGAATGGGGATAAAGGTGGTAAACGAGGTGGCAAGGGGGGTGGCAAAAATGGACCCCCTAACCCCCAGAGGCGCTCATCAGCGCCCGTTGCTATACCCTCTCCTGCTGCTACACCCCCTCCTGCCGCAGGTGATCCCAAGAAGCGCCCCCAGGGGGATAACACTACCCCTGAGGGGAATAACTCCAAGAAGAGGCGCTTGGCCTGCATGGCCAGGTCCCTCATAGCTGCAGGGGTGGATGTCAAGTTCCCTGATGAGGAGTAGGGGGGCGGCTCCGAAGAGGAGGACTTGGTTTTCTGGATCCTCGTGAAAATCGGGGATCAAGTTTTTCGAGCGGTGCTTGACACCGGTGCAACACTTTTCATAGTGGCCCGGCGCCTGCTAAAGACTTTCAAGAAAACTAAGACCGTGGCCATAAGAGTAGGGGATGGGCGTACCATCCATTCCTTGGGGGGGGTCAATGTGACTATATGCCTGGGTGACGAAACCGTGACCCAACACTGCAGAGTGCTGGACACCGACGCCTTTGACATCGTCATTGGTACAGACTTCCTACGAAGAAACCCCCAGGTAAAAATGCTGTCTCTCCAGCGCCCCTATTCTTTGCACTGCGACTTTGGCAGTGGGCTGTTCTCCGTACCTTTGGAGCTGTCAGGACGAAAAGAGTCCGGGCTGCGCTACGCATCCAAGACTAAGTATCGTACTGAAAACTACCAATTGGCCCGTCACGTTCTTGAAAATGGACTGGCGGCCCTTCAGGTAAACCTGGATGAGATCCAGGTGGAGTTGTTTGCGAGCCAACAACAGCACATCATGCAGTTGTACTGCTCGAAACAACCAAACTATGCTTTCCGTTTCTTCTGGAAAGCAATGGGCCTAGCGTATGCTAACCCTCCCTTCTCCCTGCTCGCGAAGGTTCTAACCAAAATCGCTTATGAGGGAGGAAGGGTTGTCATGTGCACCCCTGACTTGGGCTGCTCTGGTGAACATGCTTACTGGCGCCGTATGCTAGATCGAATGACCGTGGGAAGAGTGCAACTCCCCGACGGCCCCATCTATGTGCCTGAGGACTCAGACACAGCTATGCAGGCCCCTGAGTGGGCCAGTTTCCTGTCCATCGTCGATGGATCTCTCAATCCTGTACCCCTGTGTGACCTAGACCAGGTGCTACTGAAAGAGGTCATGGCCGAAAATCGTGGCCTGACCCTTTCTGATCTCAAAAATCGATCTCCTGAGCACCTATCTGCCACACTTACAGGGTGTGAGTCTCCCGATGATGATCTGGAACCTGCAGCTGTAAAGGAGGATGCTGACGACCAGCTGTCTGAAATCGCCAGCACTATCCCTCCTGTTGATCCCAGCTGTGTTGACCTAAAACACAGTGCCTTCCTCGCCCAGCTGTTGCTAGAGGAGGTAGATCTAGAGTCAACCCCTGAACCCGCTTCCCCTGTTGGGAAGCCAGTGCTACACATGCAGCCTATGCACACAGGTGAACCCGTGGCCCGGAGTGCTGATGCTCTGGCGCGGCCTGCTGCTAATAACATGCCATTGTCTGAGCATGACACTCAGGAACTCCGGCGGCTGTTGTACCTGAAGGCCGAAGGTATTGAGCGCCAAGAGCGGCTGCAATACCTCAGGAAGACCTGGAAATCCTCCATCTGGTCTGAGGAGGACGATGATTCTTATACGCTGCCTGATCCTGAGATACCGCTAGTGTATTCTCTGCACTATGGGCAGCGATGTCCCCCTGAGTGGGACGATGGTTCTGTGCCTGCCGAAACTGCTGATCGGCAGAAAAAGAAAGAACATGGGAAGAGCAACCTCCATGCTGAGGAGGATTTCCTTCAGAAACTCGAGAGTCTTAACCTTGACCCCCGCCTGAAGAAACTGCTGATAACCTATGAGGAGGTGTTCGGCGCCTTGCCGCCTCCCCTCTCTTGTAAAAAACTGGTCCAGATGGACCTGAAACTGAAACCTGAATTTGAGAAGACGCGAGTGAGGCGTCGTCCCTGCCCCGCTCCACAGGAACAGGTTGAAGAAATCGAGCGCCAGATCCAGGAATGTATTGATGCTGGCCTCGTTGAAGAATATAAGCAGGGGGACTACCCCCATCACTGCAGTCCCTGTTTCCTGGTTGCCACACCAGGGTCGACTGCCCTACGACTGGTTGTAGACTATGGTGAGGTCAACAAGAAAACCCAGAACCACTCAGGGAGTATTCCTAACGTGGAAAATACCCTGGAGCGTATTGCCAAATGCAGGTACAAGACCAAAATGGACAAACGCTCTGGTTTCTGGCAGGTGGACCTAACCGCCGCAGCTCAGGAGCTGCTGGCTTTTATAACCCCTAAGGGCCGTGTCTTTAAGTGAAAGGTTATGCCTTTTGGGGTGGCTAATGCCCCAGCGCTCTTCCAGGAGCTAATGAACAAAATTTTGTACATACTGAGGCGCAGGCCTCTAGTACAGGAGTCGATTTCTCGGGGTGCAGAAATGGAGGCTCACATCGACGACGTGAGTTTGGGTACTAATACCAAAGAGGACCATGTCCTTCTCCTCCGTGAATTTTTCATTGTCTGTCAAGAAAACCATCTCCGAATCAAACTCGAAAAATGTGAGTTTATGAAAGAGGAGATGGAATATTTGGGTTTCGACGTGGGGTATGGTTGGTGGAAACCAGCCGCGTCTAAGATGCAGCCCCTACAGGACATGCAGATTTGCGATGACCCTAAGAAGGATCTACACGACGTGAGGATTTTTGTGGGCGCCTATAATTTCTATCAGCGTCACATCCACAATTTTACTTACTCCTCTGCCCCCCTCACTGACCTAATCAACAAAACTACTCCCTGGAGGCGGACCGCCAGAGAGAAATAGTGTTTCCAGGAGTTGAAGAAGAAGATTGCCTCCTCCAACTGCCTGGGAGTACCCCGCCCTGAGGGCGAGATAGTCCTGATCACTGATGCCAGTGATGTAGGGGGGGGTGGTACGATCTACCAATGGCAGGAGCTTAACCCCGCTGAACTAACCCACTGCCATTATCGTACTAGTGGACTGAACCGTGATGGTTCGTCGAAACATGACTATCCTACCAGTGAGTGGCGACTGGTGCCACTGGGACACTGGAATTGGAAATGGAACCAAGCGCGTTCCAATTACAGCACCTATGACCAGGAACTACTGGGCGGTATGTTGGTGCTTTCGTCACAATCCCGACTCCTGGGATCTAACCCTATTGTCTGGCTGTGTGACCAGGAGCCTGTGAAGTCTTTTCAGAAGGGCCCACCACCAGAGAAAGCAAAGCTAAAACGGTGGTGGACTTACCTGAGCCAGTTCAGGCTGACAGTGCATCATATCCCAGGGATAAAGAATGAACTGTCTGACTATATATCACGCAACAACTTCGATGCGCTTATAGGTGAGAGCTCTGAGGCGCTCGCCAGAGAGGCTTTCCAGCGTATGGATGTCCAGCTTGACCTGTCCATGCGCACTGCTGGAATCCTGGAGGGTTGGAGTCTAACCGACTATCAGTCAGAGTATGAAGAAATTCTCCAAACCCTCAGCACTGGTCTCGAACCCCGTGTCATTGACGGGCACCAGTGGTATAAAAACAATCAGTACCTCTTCTACAAGGACCGAATTGTGGTGCCTGAGGCACGACTGGATGGGTGCCTACAGTGGTCCCATCTCAGTTCTGGTCACACTGGCGCTAATCGCTCAGTGGACTTCTTCCGTGAGTGTTTGTACTCTAGTCTAACCCTGACTGAACTGAGGTCGCGTATGCAGACCATTGTGGATGCTTGTGGCTGTCATGCCAGCAAGCAGAGCGACAGTAGGGATAGGGGCCTGATCTCCAGCTTACCCATACCCTATTGTGCTAACTCTTTTCTCTACGTGGATTTCATCCACGGCCTACCACGCTTCGGCGGCTATGATACTTGCCTAGTGGTCTCATGTGGCCTATCTCGCTTCACCCGTGTGTTCCCTTGCAATAAGAAAATCACAGGTGAGCAGACTGTGAAAATGTTGGTCGAACAATGGTTCGAACCCTATGGAGCACCTAAGCAGGTGCACTCTGATGAGGATGTACGCATCCGCAGTGACACTGGATGGTACAAGCGAGTGCTAAATGCTCTCAACGTGGAGGTAACCACAGGTGTGCCCTATACCCACACGTCTAACCCTCTTTGTGAGAGACAGAACCGTGTGGTGGAGCAAAACTTAAGAATCCTGATGAAACAGGAGCGTACCAAGGACTGGGTCCGCCTAGTGCCCTGGGCAGTGCTGACCATGAACTCACAGCGGAGCTCCTCTACGGGTTTCACCCCCCACGAACTGTTCCATGCAGGACGACCTGCTTGGTTCTTCAAAACCCCCTTTCCTGAGGACTTCAAGAGCCCTGTGGGAGATTGGCTGGAACACAAGCAGTCTCTGGCTAACCAGGCTGGTACTAACCTGAGACACATTCGTGACCGTGAACTGAGCCGACGGAACGGCCTACGGCGACCTGCCAGCTTCAAGGTTGGTGACCTTGTTTTGGTACACCATTCACGCCTACCCTCCTGGGAACTGCCTACAGGACCCTTTTTTTGGACCCTATCGTATCATCAGGATAGATGGATCCAGGATCCATGTCAGGTGCAGTCCACGTCTAGGTGGTGAACTGCTGTGTGCACCTAAACAGTTGATGCACTATCACTCCCCTGACGATTTGTCTTGGGATGAGTGGCGCCTCAGCGGCAGTGAGGTCGAGCGTATAGACCCAGAGAACGCTGCCGTTCCAGAGGAGGCAGACGAACTCGAAGAGATGACTGCCGATGAGATGGCAGTCGATGGTTACTATGTGGTTGCAGGTATTGCTCGCCACGAGTATAAACAGGGCTGGAAATTCCTAACCCTGTGGGATGGCTATGGGTTATCTGAGGCGACCTGGGAACCTATTTCAGCCTTCATACAACCAGACGGGAGTATCAACCCCATCTTCCGCACCTACCTCGTTGAGAACAACGAGGGGCAGCTCCTAACCGGTGCTCAGACTATGTCCCAGCGTAAAAAGCGAAACTAATTTCCCTGTGTCAGTCTACTGACAGGTGCAGTGAGCACTCTTCTGACCCTGTCTGTGCCCTGCAGACCCATGCCTATGGTTTCCAGCGTGGGCCAGGTGGCCGCTTATCAGGATTGCAGCCACCCAGCGAGGGTATGCCTTGTTGACCATGTGTTGCATGGGGACTGCCCTGATGTAATGACCTTGGGGAGCCAACGAAGAACGGTGGCTTACTACACCAGGGGGGAATGACAAGCAAGGTGTTATGAGGCTAGGTGTGTCTTCCCTCCTTGGGGACAAGCGAGCCCACAGTTAGGACCCCTGACTGGTCCAGACCCATGGGGTTCTACCCTTCCTTACAGGGTTTACCATACCCCTATGTGTGCTACGTATGTCTGTGTGTGTCTCACTTCTCTCCCCGGCGTGGCTCCCAGAGACCGGGCTTCGCTGACGTCGGACCGAAGGTTTTAATCAGGTACTATTACCACTCCTATGGCGCCCAATTTCTGTGCTGGTGCCTATCCTTGGGGGAAGACGGCAAAAGCCCTACCTACTAGAGGGGAGGGGTGGCCAAGTGTGCTAAGGGCATACAAAACGCCCATTTTTGCTACAGGCCAAAAGCTAACGCACTCCCCTGCCCACGAGAAAAAGCACGCGGGACAGGAGACACCACTACACTACACTCACTAACGCCAGCACCGGCCTTCGAAGGCAGGGTGAGCACTCATCACCTGCACTCAACTCCTGCCAGGCCTGCTGACCCTAACCCCTACACACGCTACTTGGTGTTGCTGTCAATGAGGTCTCGGGTCCTAATGACCCCCCTGTGAAGAAGACAAGAGAACACAGCGCTGCTGAGCAATTGTGGCCTAACAGGGACGTCACAACACGTTTCCCTGCTAGGGCTTAGAGGGAAGGGGTGCTCTTGTTGTGTGCACAGCGCGGATGTCGATGGAGTCGAACTGCCCTCGCCACTCCTGGCTGAGGCACAGTCAATTGATTGTGTGATCAGCGCCCCTGTTTAGCTGGGGCAGAAAAATGGGATAGCCGCCGAAGGCAGCCGCTGCGTGCACCAATCACCCTGACCTCTCCCGCCTGTACAACAAAGGCCAATGAAGGGGTGTTTGTGGCTGAGCAACCAAGCCACACTCCACGTATTATACGCTTCTCAGTGTGACCTATAATACACTGTCCTCAAACAACCCCTGTCAAGCAAGCAAGCGTTAAGAGACTCCTCAGGTTCTCTTAAAGAACGTACCGAGGAGCCCCTGGGTAACCTAAACAAGGTTTACCGTGCGCATTTCGCGTGGCCTACCCTTTAATGCATTGTGTGCACGCATGCAGGGAAGGGAGGCGGAACCATGATAACCACTGACTCAACCAGGAGGTGAGCTCCTCCTGGGCTAACCTACCTTACCCACCATGCATCGTGTGAATGCCGAAGTGAAGCGAACGCAAAACAACCCTATTGCAAGTTATAAACAAGCCTAAGCGTTTTAAGCAACCCTACTTTAACGCTACGGCTACACACGAGCAAACACTTTCTTTTCTTACCTGTGAAGAGAGAACAAGGATGAATCTGGGGTACAGAGAAAGCGTCACAGCGTGTGAATGCCTCAATTGGGCACATGCATCGCGAGCACAGCGCATACTCTAACCCTACGTGCGCGCTGCGCGCTTCATTCGCATCGCATACCTTTCATTCCTGTTTTGACCTGTGCAGAGCAAAGGAGATGAGCGCCCGAACCCCCAACGAACACAGCGTTGACAACCCTAACGTTTTAACGAAGCAACCAACACGAAAGCAATGCATGCGTGTGAGATGACACTGGCATACCTGAGAGGTGGGTTGTCCACCGGCTCTGTGGTGTGGGTTGAGTTTGAATACTTTTCACTGAAGTTTATAAAATTTTTGATGGAACTGTGCAAAAATTTCCTTTAGAACTTTAAAAACTACGGCTCATACCTTCTTTTTCAAAAGCCGTTTACGCTTGCGCAACCTTGCTCTTGAAGTCCGCTTCCCTTGCGCTTGTCTGCGACTTTGGTTTTGGTGTAAAAATGACGATTTCTTGCGTGATTTCGTTAATTTTTAGCGATTTGACTTGTTAAATCGCTACCCCTTTCGCTAAACCGCAAGAATCACTCACTGTTGGTTACATGTTCTATTTTTTTCAGCTCCTGGAGATTTGTGTCCTCCATTGGGAGTATTGCTCCGCCCTGGCCCTTGGTCAGGACGTTTACTGAAACGCTGTTTATACAGCGATCACCGTCCGTTAGGAGCGGTCGACTGTACCCTAGTGGGCAAGCACATGTGCTCTAGGGAGGGAGTCCTGGGTTCAAACCCCACTACCCCAAAATTTTTACCAAAAGGTTTCGTCGCACGCCGGCGACTTTTGAGGAATGCCCCATCGAAGGGACATCATTCACGGTACATTACACTGTTTTTCGAGGGTACCTACAGTGTGATAGGCTTCTATGAACTGATGAGGATGTTTTTGGTAAGTTTAATGCATTTTCTGAGGTAATTTTGGGAATATTTGCGCCTTTTTCCTTGGTCCTACTAGCTTAGCTAACTAGTACTCCAGGGGGGAGTAAGAAAAAGTCACTGCCATGTCTTTCTTGGAGGGCTTGATCCAGGCCAAGCCCCCCTTAAAACCCTTTTGTTGATGCTAAGACTAACTTAAGTATTTTTATTACTCTTTTGAAGCCTAAAGTACACTTTCTCAAAGTAACTAGGGTGGTAACCCTAGCCCCCCCCATGAAGTTCACCCCTACCACTCAACTGAGCGGAGGTACCTTCCTTCATGGAGGATATACCGAAATAAAATAGGCATTTCATGCTTTAGGCCTTGGAGGTTAAGCCTAGTGGTCTCCCACCCCAAGTGCACATGAAGTGCCTGATGCTATCTTGGAGGCCAGAGTCAGTCCAGTTTTCATATAAAATCTTTTGTATTATCCATTTGTGTTTGAATCTTTGTGTTTATACCTGCATTGTCTATCTGCAGCCCTTCTGTGTTACACTGGATTTCAAAACTATTCATTCATTCGATCCACATCCTGTTCTTGCTCTACTTGCTGCTTTGGTTTGGGTTTTCAACTTCAAAACCTGCAGGATTTCATCAAAATATCTAGGGCATTAATCAAGGACATCTTTCTGGAGGCGCTTCATGGGGACCGTCTTGAGCACTGGGATGAGCACAGGCTGCATCAGCCCGGAGCAGATGGGTGTGGAACCAACAAGGACACCGACCAGGGCGTTGGAGACCCTGAAGAATTTTATGTACTGAGTGCTCGTGGGCAGGGCAATGGTGAAGGACGTGACCGTCAGTACGCTGTAGAACAGGATCACAAGGAACGAGGACAGCTTCGGGGTGGCATCCTTGGGATCGACCGGCGCGGGTGCCTCTGGGTCGCGATGGGGGTCCGGGTCCTGGCGCTTTTCGGGGGAATTGTGGTCCTCAGCATTGTGGCCCAGGGTTGTGCGCTCTGCAAAGGCAGCGTCATGAGATTGCTGCGCCATGTTTCTGACAGAAATGTGCGCTGAGAGGGCGTGCATGCCCAACGCCTCCCCGGCGGGCCCATGCGACGCATTTGGGCCAAAATCCAAGCCCCTCTTTCTTGTGCCCATCAATCACACAGTAGGTTTGCCCATTGGCATTCCTCGCACTTGAGTGTGTTTTTTGGAGATGTGCCACCAGACAGAGGTGTACTGGTGCAGTTGTGTGGGTGAGAATGGAATGTCAGTCCCCATGCGCACAATCACAGCCTTCTGCCCCCCCCCCCCCCCGCGCCCGCTCCCCTGCAATGATCCCTGGTGCAACGCATGGGGTGAGCTGTGTGGTGTGAACCACTTCTGACCATGCGCGCAATTTGAGGAGGCAAATTGTTTTAAAATCGCCGTGTAGGGGGCGTCCAGGTGGCAAGTCAAGTAGCGGACCGCTTTGGCTCAGTTCAGCTGGTTCCCGTGACCCCAATCTCTTCCCGACACAGGCACAGTATAATTCGAACAACCATCTGACAGGCGGGAGCACGCGGCCCCGGTGTGCGGATGCACTAAGTAGATTGCTGAGAGGGCACTGGGCTCGGGGGTGGTTAGGTGGGATGCAAAATATACTCCACACCATACAAAGAGGGGCAGTGGAGCCAAATTAGAGTTTCTGGGGAAACCTGGGTTTGGCTGGTTCCCGTGACCCCAATCTCTTCCCGACATACGCACAGTATAATTGGAACAACCATCTGACGGGCGGGAGCATGCGGCCCCGCCCCGCCACACCCTGTCACCACCGGCCGTACGCAGTCTAGACTGGAAAAGGCAGGATCCAAACGCTGCGGGAGGGGGGGGGGGGGGCGGGGCACAAGCAGGGTTACAGCGCACTGGGTGGTGGCTTTCCACACCTGTGGCGAAAAGTAGAGAAGGGGGAGCCACCAGTGGGCCAACCTGCCAACGGTTGGTGAAATAATAGAAAAAGGCGCACGGCCGACACCGCCAATGAGTGAAAAGTTAGTTTCAAATAGGCCGAGCGGAGGGAGACGAAAGGTCAATTATCAGGGCATTCGTGAACACCCTCAGAATCAGGCAGCCAGCGCAGCATGCCGCCCCCCAGCGTACAGGGTGGCATGTGAGCGGGCAAGACTCACAGGATGGTCGCAGGGACCAGATCTTAGTTATACACGGGCAATTCATCGCCTGTAACTTGCAAAATGGTACTGGCGCATGCAGGTGACTCAAGGGAGCGCTCCCCCTCTCGACCACAAAGATGATGCGTCCAAGCGGTCCCCTGAGCTTAATGCGGCAAAGGATGCACGCACCGGTCATGGCCCACATAGGCAGCCCTATTGCTTGTAACTCCCAGAGTGGCCCCAGAGCATGCACGAGAATGCACGCAGATACCAGCAGATACCAGTAGAGGGCCCCTGTAACCACAGAGCAGGTCAGGGGGGGGGGGAGGCAGAACGCAGTGCAGGTGCACTACAATGTCTAGAAGAAAGAGGCGGCACTGCAGGTGCGCGATGCTGCAGGTCTGCCACAGCAGCAGGGCAGTGTCACGGCGGCTGTAGCAGACCAAGAACTCCAAGTTACACAGGTTCAATATTATGCCCCCCCCCAGTGCACAACATGGAGGTGTCCACACATCGAGGCCCAAGGTCACCCGCCTCGCCCCCCTTCTGAGTGGGACAAAGCGCTAGACAAACCAGCCACAAGCGCCAGCTCCATCCAGGCAGGGCAATCATCCCCTGTGGTGGGCACACCCCATGTGTTTCGGTGTGTGCTTAGGGCAGCATTGCAACATGCGGTAAGTGGCCTCAATGTCCGCTGCCATGTGGACAAAGGAGTCGTACTTGGATGCCCGGGATGGGCAGTCTGAGGGATTGAAGCACCATGCAATCCAGCTGAGACGCATCCGAAGGCTGGACCAGCGCAAGGCGTGTGCAACACGCCGCAAGTGGCGTGCTTGTGTCGGGCTGGCTGTGCTACTCTTGTTCCTGATAGTGAACCAGATGGCGGACATGTTGTCAGCGACCAAGTGGAGGTGAGGCAGTCCCTCATAGGCCGCAGTTTTGGCGGCCATCTCAAGGGCCGCGAGCTTGGCTCCTTGCTGGGTAGTAACCCAGGGTGGCAGTGGCCAGATGCGCATGCCCCAGTTAGGCTCGCTGGTGTGGCTAAACTAGCGCCCAGACAATCCAAGTATACCCTGCCAGCGGTGCTACGGGGACTTATGGAAGAAACTCTTGCACTCGGTATCACCCCGTGGCGGGCACCACCAGCCCTCAACGTGATGGAGGAAGCGTGGTACGTTGACGCGGCCTACGACACCAACCAGTGGACGGTGGCGCTGTGGACTACAAATGGATCTCCCTCGCAAATTTTTTTCCCAGGCTCAACAAGTTCAGCGAGTGTAATGTGAGCTCTCAGGCAACAGCCTGGGTAAAGAAGTAGGGCATATAGTACAAATGAGGGCTCCACATTTGTCATGTGTTCCAACTTTACCTCGGGAACTGTCTCTGTTCACTACCTACTTGGTCTACCTCTTCTATATGCACTCCGCAGTGCCACGCCTAACGGCCTTATGTTGTTGGTGAAGCTCATGTATTCTCCTGTAATGTTGGGACCCATTAAGTCATCTTACCTTCCAAGGTGCTCCATGGTAAATAATACATAAAAGCCTCCAACCCTTGTAAATACTACAGTGTGGAAGATGGAGATTGACACAATGAGGCGCCACGTCGTCGTGACGACTGCCGCGCTCCCACCGCTGCTCGAGCAGCCCGGGGCGGCGCCACGGTAACCATTGCCCTCGCCACGCTTGCGGGCGCAGGGCCCGGGGCACGAGGACGTATGCCCCCTGGGGTATTTGGACGACACCCGGGCCATCACGCTCGAGCCCTGGCCCGGAGCGCAAGGGATCCCCGACTCGCAGGTTGTCGTGGACCGCACGGCTGTCTGACTGGTGGACACTGGCCCGGACACCAATGCCGGCAAGTCCAACTCATGGCGGATGAGCGACCGGCAGGCGCATGCAATCACCCTGCCCGGCGGCGCCACACTGGTGAGACCCGATGCCCCGGCACCAAGCCCGCCCATAGCACCTCCTTCGCCCATGAGGTGGGGGTGTGGGTCCCCAAAAGGCGCGGACCGCGGCCAGCTCCAGCCAGCTCCAGTCCCGGGAGCCGACGTCCGCTAGCTCCACTTTGTACATGGCCTTGGCGAGGGCCAGCGTGCCAATGTCCACCTCCCGCATGCCAAAGGTCGGTAGGCAACCCAACCGCCATAGAATGGTTGCCCTGCGTGCCAATCGCTCCTGCGGCACCGGTCCGGTGCCTCTTCCTGGGTCCAGGCGTACTCCTACCCCTGTATACACCCCGAGCTACTTAAACTCCTGTGCCAGCAGGATCGGCGCTCCGCACGATGGGTGCTAATCCAGGCAATACTAGAGGAAAGTGACCGCCCGCCAGACACAGGACTAGTGGGCAAGGCCCTGTAGTCGAGCTGCGCTGGGAGGCCATTCACGGGTGGTGGGTGTGGCACGTGCTGGGGCAGCGTGAAGAGCTACACCTGAGCGTGCGGGATTGGTGCGAGGTATGCCACCGGGTGCAGGAGTCGCAGCGGTACACCGCTTTGGCGGGACTGGAACGGCGCCGACCAGCTACCTTTGGGGGGCTAGGAGCGGAGGTCTGTAGGCTCGCCTGTACCCATGGCATGACGGTGGCCAGCTTGGAGACGGAGCGCTCACTGCTACGAGCTTTGCAAACCGGGGCGACGTGGACCGGAGCACGGGTCCGGAAGTATCAAATTTCGGATTTGGCCGCCTGCCCCTGCTGCAGACCCCCCCGGAGACGGAAGTCTGTCTCCTTTGGGACTGCCCGCGGTGGCAGACACAGCGAGCTGCCTAGCTCCCGCTGGTGCAAGCCGAAGCTGCGCCGTTGCCGGCATTGGTCCTCCCGTTAGCGTGGCCAGTGTGCTTGCGCGCGATGGGCCTATTACCGGCGGCGTTGGTCAGACCAGGGGAGGGGGATCAGGGGACGGGTCATGTACCGCCTTCATGGCATGTACTTGGTGGCACACATGGGAGCGGAAGTCGCAGCACGTCAAGACGCGGGCACGGGCCTCTCGGGCTTTGCAATCGCGCGCAGACGCCCTCCCGATGCGTGCCGGGGCTAACCCTGGGGACAACCGGGCGCGGGCCCATATCCGCCGGCGCCACCAACGGCACTGCTGGCTTTGCATGCCGGCCCGCCGCCGGGGTGGCCGTGGGAGGCATCCTTCGCGGCGGCGCTCCTGCAGTGAGCCGGCTGACTCCTGTGGCTACTAGGGCAGGACCACGTGACGTGGGTGGAGCTGGCCCTGGCTCCCGGCCCCTAGCGACCACCGGCTGCAGGGGGTCATGTTGTCGCTATGGACCTGGGGCCAGGTGCTGAAAATGGCCCTGGATGCGTTGCAGGTAGGGCAACCTCCGCACGGCAAGGAGGTGTGGATGGACAAATTCCTCCTGCCACAAGGGGGCTTCAGCTGTGTGGGGCGGGCGGTGCGCCCACTATTCGCGCGCCCAGACGCCATGCTGTTCCTAATGCACCAGCAGGAGGCGCACTGCCGGGCGCTATGGACGCAGCGCGGCCGGGAGCAGGGAAGTAGGATGTGTTCATATTGGATTGCCTCCCCCTAGCGGGACCAAGGTTGCAGCCCCTGCTTCCCGTGCCTGCCGCGTCGGCGGGTGCAGCACGGCCGGAAAGGGGCAGGCAGTGGGGGCGCGGGCCGCGTGGCACCGCCGTCACGGGTGGCCTTGTGTGCACGACACCGGGCCCCAGCCTGTGCCGCCCGCATGCAGCGGGGCGCCGAGCACTGCTGCCAGTGGGCACACGAAAGGCACCGCATGGACACGGCGCAGACGCGTGTGGCAGTGCGAGCGCTGTGGGCATGGCTGAAGCCCGCGCAGCCGGCAGGGGCCGGCTCGGTGGCGGCGTCCTGGGCCGCGCGGGGCTCCCCGAGCGCGCGCAAGCGCCCCCGCTCGTGATCACCTTCACCAGAGCGCGTGACGTGACGAGCACACCCGGTAGAGCGCGAGTGCGCGCGACACCCGGAGGAGCCCTCAGCAGACCCCCCCCCCCTCTGTCTCCAAAGACATCCAAACTTTAGTCACTTCCGACACTTTTTTTATCCACATGTTCTGTATTAAATTTTAGAGATTTTGCATTCTTTAAAAGTTGTTGTTTTACGACATCTAAATAAAAATTTTCCTCATCCAAAATTTCTTTTCCGTGTGCCTCGGGTGCAAACGCTGGCTCCTAGTACCCCCCCCCCCCCTTGTGTAAGCTACGCCAAAGTACCAAATTAATACGGTCCCTACGCCTACTGTAGCTTGGACACGGGCGTAGCTTGCGCGCGACATATACAACTACCGATACACACGTAAACGAGCGCATAGTGAGAGTGCACCTCAACCTCCACCCATGTTCCCAAAGGCATGCAAACACAAGAAAGCGATTGAAACATGGAAATTCAGGTTCACACCCATGTTCTCACAAGCAATGCAGCATGAGAAGCCTACAAATGTTCGGCTTGGAAACCCTTCTTGCGATGATGAGGTTGGTTCCGGGGAAGGGGACGGGGACCGAATGAAGAACTCAATCTTTTGAAGGGGGGCACAGGGCTGTGTGACCAGCTGCCCAGCCTTCATGTACTCCAACACCACAAACTGGTCCCCCTTCTCCGATGGTCCCTTCATTGTGGCATCCAGACGCTCACCGGTGGAACGTGTGAAAATAACCGGGCGTCGGGGTTCAAAAAGAGAAGATTGCACGGTGAGCTAGTGCAGGAAGGGGGAATATAATGCACAAACACCCCCAAAATCAGAGTTATGTGGGTTCAAGTGGGCAAACACTCACAACAAATGTGTACATGACCCTATGTACCCGGCAAACTGATCAAACCCATGTCTTATGTGGTTGCACTAAATTTGGTACTGAATTAAAATAAGGTACCAAATTAATACGGTCCCTACGCCTACTGTAGCTTGGACAAGGGCGTAGCTTAGATAAAGGGGGGGGGGGGTACAGGCACTATGCGCGCACCATGTCCGGTACTCTCTTTTGTACGCTGTTGGGATAATACCAGTACACAAAGTCTTACCAATAAAAACAGACTTCACAGGAGTACACCAGTAATCCTCACGCCAATATCCGCAGAAATGAGTTTCGTGCCCCTGCATCAGTTGTGTGAGTTCTGTCACACCTGCTTTTTTGAATTTCTTACATTCAACAATTTCCCCATCAGATTGACTACTGCAGGACTGCTTTGGTTGCAGGTCAGAGCTGCACATCCACCCAGCCACAGTGGGATGCAAATGGGAAGTCTGTGTGCACTCATCTTCTTCTGGCAGGCTTTGTATGTGCATGGAAAACCAATTTTCTGGGCAAGACAAGTGGCAAAAGATGCGGAAAAAAATCGATCCAGGAATCGAAGCCACGCCTAACAGTTTGCACACCGGGCATTTACCACTGAACCACTGCCTTGCACTACCAAAATTGTGCCCAAGGACCATGCAGAGAGTGAGGGACGAATCTTTTTCGGAAATGAGAGATGTTTTGGGTTTCCACATGACTCCAACTACTGAGCAACCAAAAGGAAGGTGTGTTTGGGGCTTAGGACAGAGATCCAGGGCACTGGGAACCTGTTTTGCCGCAAAATCGGTCCGCCGATTTGTTGGCTGATTTCTTGGGATTTCTTTGCCGGTTGGGTGGGGGGGGGGGGTGGCACTTTGGGTCTTGCCAATTTTTGGGATGCCTCTGTCTCAAGCTTTAGTACTATTTTCCTTGAAGAATGGTTTCTAAAAGATACATACACATCTTAGAGTGACGCCTCGAAATCAGGTGTCCCAGAACCCCAGAGGCCCCAACAAGTCGGCAGAACCAAGCGGCAAAATCACAGGAGCCCCACAAATTGGCAGAACAAATCGGCAAAATCACAGAAACCCAACAAATCGGCAGAACAAATCGGCCAAAACGGTCACTTTCTGAGTGTCTATTTTTTTTCGGTTGACCCTCAGAAATTTATTGATGGATCCACCAGCAGTCCAGGCTGCTCGGTGATTATCGAAATTTCCTGGGCTGTTCAAGTTCTGGGCTGATTCCGTGGAGCCGTGGATTACCATCAAAAGTCCCAAAGCCGCAATTTGGAGCCGAGGCAAGCGAAACAACCTTGCCGTCAATTTTATTTGCCTAGCGCAAAGCCGCAATCGTGAGCGCCGTCCTAGTTGCCTAGCTTCACAACGCCGTTTTCTTGGCAATGTCGCAAATTGGGCCCAAGGAGCGTTCCGCAACGCTCAAGACCGAAAACAAACAGCTAAAGTCCGTGAAAAACTTCATTGCTCGAACTCAGGCTAAAGTGGACGCCAAACTGACTCAAAGTCGGCTTCTCCCTACGCTTTCTCCCTCAAAGCACGAGAACGACCCATTTCACCCTTCACTCGACCTTTCCCCGTCACATGAAGAAGGCACGTCATCCAATGTCATTTCAGACGATGAACAACCCAAAAATGTCGCAAAAGATCTCTTCCCAGTCGCCGAGACAACGGCTCGCACCGCCAAAGGAAAAGGAACCCAAGAACCACAACATCAACTCCAAGCGCCCGCACCGCCAACAAGCTCCGAGAAGGTGCAAGACTCCGTGCCCAAAGGCACACACGAGAACACCGAAGGAAGCCATCCACGTGATGCCGAAGAGTTGAAACAACAAGAAGAATGTCACGAAGACCCGTGTGGAGATTCGGCAATGGACAACAACGCCGCTCTCAACGACAACGCAAGTAGAACCAATGAGGTTGGGCCCGACAACTCCCTCTCAACGCCACGTGAGGAGCAGACTACGCCAAGCGCTGTTCCGTCTCCCGAAGGAACACACGAAAAGGCCGAAGAAGGGGAAGACCCTACTCCCGATGAAGAGGATGGTAATGCCGGAAAGCCCTTCTTCAACCCTTCCCTTGCCCCGGATGGTGTCTCTGCAAATATCTTGATTAAACATAAAGGTGAGATCAACACACACGATCAACAAGCACTATGGGGAGAAACGCATGCCCATGATACCTTCGGAGTTGATACAAATCAACTCGTGTTGGAGAAATACCACAAGCAAATCATCTATGACCAAGTACACCCAACAATAGACCTTTGCGCGAGCGACGGGTGCACCTTTTTCCATGACATTGATTGCTCCGGCAACAATGCCTACTCCACAATCGGACATGACAATTTTAGGTACCTCAGAGACATCCTTCATCACCACCCAAAATTCTACATTTTTCCACACCCAAAAGATTACTACAACTCCAAATACAAATACGGCAACACGTGGACCAAGTGGGCCCATGCCATCAATGAAGCCTTGCAAGAAGCCTTTGATTCCGGTGTTGTGTACGAAGGCTCCTTCATTCTACCGGGAACGGAAGACAACCTTTCGGCGGAGACCCTCTACATGAACCCCTTGAACCCCGGCATGATCTCCCTTGCCCCTTGGGTATGTGGAGTAGACCGGCCTTCGGATGCCAACACGTACAACCCCTCACCTGGTCCCGATGGCTCCGTGCAGCTCAACTTACTTGACTCTCCTCAATACCCATATTTTTACCTTCACCTCTCCACCCGTCACAAGCACCACGCACACATTTGCTACGGCGACATCATGCAGCCTCACACTTCCCTGCAATGGGCTATAAATAAGGTGGACGGCACCGTCCAAGTGGCCGCAGTGCGCACAACGCTACGATTTGAAGTTGCACGGCATTTGCTCCCGAACTTCACCCTCCCTTCTCCAAAAGAGCTCTCCAAAAAATCCAAGCGGGAACGAGGAGAGTATAGGCGGCGCCGTGGTAACGCCCGGGACATTTTTGTCCTCGCCAACCGCCTTTTCCATTTCGAAAACGACCACATTTTGGTCAACTCCCAAAATGCTTTCTTTCCGGAGGAACGCATACAGCCTCTACAATCATCCTCCAAACATATGTTCCGCTTCGACTACACCATTCCAACCCCCCTCGCCGAGAAGCTTCTCTCTACCATCTTACAACACCCCTTGTGGACGCTTGGAAAAGTCTTTTGCATCTGTGGTTCCGATCTAGGGAAGGACAAAACTTTCAAAGTTGTCCCTTCTAAAGCATACAAACAGGCCACGCCGGACTTCAAACAAATTGACGTGTGGAAATCCCTCCTTACTAGCGAAGCCGCGCGACGGTGCGGTATCCTAGGGGCCATTCCCAGAACACACCACGAGTTTTACGTGTGCATGAACTATCACAACATCCCCTTGCTCCCCCAACGAAATTCTCTCACTTCCATGAGTTACATGCTCTTCCAAGAGATTAACCTGGTCACGTATCGGGGCACTACGGGAGCCATGATCTCTTGGGGAGGATACTCCTCGTGGCGCTCCAAACACCCGGGACACAAAATGGACCTATCCGCTTCCCCCCGAAATGTGCACAAAGATGTCCCTCCCCCACCCTCCCCAGTGAAGGCTTGCTTCAACCCCCTCCCCGAGCCTGCTGATCCAGAACTTGTAGAAGTTCACGCCCCGTCATCCACGCCAGACGTTGATGTAATGTTCGGGGTCTCCCTGCTTGGGAAAACTCGGCACATTTCCTTGTTCAGCGCCCCCATGGCTAAGGTGCGAGTCTACCGAGTAAAATATGTTCATCACGAATCCGCGCTCCTTGCGGAAGGCTTCACTGTATCACAACTCGTATTTCACCCCGAGTGCCCCGACACGGCGGCGCGCGACAACCTTTTGGGTCCCGCCAACCCCCTAGTTTCGGAAGCCCAGGATTTCCTATCACGTGTCATCGAGGCGGCGACTGCCTACGGCAGCGCGGAACAACTAAGTCTCGCGAGGGACCATTACTTGTCCACAAGCAAACCCCTCTCCCTCACAGAAAAGACCGCACAGCTCCGCCTCCAAACCGGGAAAATTTTTGACCCCATCCCGGAAATAGCAGGAGCCTTCACATCCAATGAATTTTTCTCAGAAGAAGAAGAAGCCCTGGTGATGTCCTTCAGTGCAGATGAAAATCACCAATGGCTGTCCGAGGGGCATCGCACAATGCTTCATTTCAGATTCAGGTACAATCCAGATTCAAAAGAAGTTGAACCTTTTGAACCGACCCCTCCTGAGTTTATTCAAGCGATTGGGCTACGGGCATTCTCTGCCTGCGCCCAGGTCCTGCCTTCCTCTTTGTTATGCCCCAATATGTGGTCAGTAGCTCGATACGAGCCCGGCAGTGGCCTGAGGAGCCACGTAGACGTCCCTCAGCTAGGCCCTTATGTCCTGGATTGCTCCTTTGGGTCAGGTGCGGAAATGGTTTTCGAACCGCGTCCCCTCCCCGGATCCACCCTCTTTAAGAAAAGGCAAAAAGTCTTCCTACAGCGCCGCAGCCTCCTCCTAATTTTTGGGGAAGAACGCGACAAGTGGAAGCACCAAATCCCAGCCCGCGACTATGACACAGTGGAGAAGCGGCGCATTCCCCGAGACTCCAGGGTATCCCTTGTCTTCCGTCACACTGGTGTAGGAACGGACCTCCATACGACATCCTCAGAGCCCCCTGACCCAGGGCAACATGAGACGACTTAATGAACCTGCGCTCGGCGTCACCCTTCTGTGCACATGAGACGTGGTCTGCGCTTCAAGACCACGAATACCCCCCATCACCATTCTTGCATGTTCTCAGGCATGGCAATGCCATCGCTCTACCACTCTCCCTGTGCGTAACATGAATTCCTTAACCCCTGTGACCGCCAGGTATGCCCTGACCAGGCTGATCTGCGCTCACTGTGTGCCGGACAACAAGGTCCTGTGGTTCCCCTTATGGGGAGCTCTGATGAGTCTACTGAATGCTACCCGTGCCCCTATTCTTTCTGCCCTCCTCCCACCCGTCAGTGCCGCCGCAGGAGATGTAACATGAGACGGTGTCAAGAGATCCTCGCCCGCTTGGGCGTGCACGGTGCCTCCCTCACCGCCACCGTCTCTCGCATCGCGGAAATTCTCCCTGTGGAGCAAGCACACATCAACCCGAGAGTATTGGTCCCAGACACAAGTGTCTCTACAGACCTGACTATACACCCCTCTCTTCGCGCTGCCTGTGACACAGCCCTACACCACTCGCCCAGAGCATACGCACAAGCACTGCACTCACGGATTTCTACACTAGAACTGTGCGACCCCAACCCCTCAATACAGAATGAGGATCCTGCCCACATACCAGCGCTCCTGACACCGGACTCCCCCTTGGATGCCCGCTATTCCTCCATTCGGACACCCTCCTTCCCACCCCCGCCCCCCCAAGTGCACAAGCCCTTCAAGCCTAGACGCTTGCGCCGCCCCCCCCCTTCTCTTCCCTCCGTCCCGGCCATCCGTATCGTGTCCTTCAACACGGCAAAGAGCCAAAACACGCCCGCGTCAATTTTGCATTTCCTAAACGAGGGATATGACATTATACTCCTTCAAGAGCTAAACTCTCCCCCTCTCCTCCCACAGCGGTACGCCTTCGGCAATGACCGCGCTAAAGTCTTCTCGAATGTTTGCGGCCACAAACACGGGGTGTCGGTCATTGCAGGCCCGCGCATTGCGAGATATACCAGCTGTGTCCCGCCCAGAGACAGCGACGGCCTTATCTGTGGTGCCAAAATATCCCTTCCAGAAGCAACCTCCCTGCACGTCTTCTCAGTTTACTCCCCCCCGGTGCGTACGGGGGCCCCAGCTCCGTACCGTGACACCATAGAGCGAGTTCTTGCTTCTTATTTCCACGATCATCCCAATCACATCCTGGGGGGTGATTTTAACTGCGTTCTGGATCCCGAACTTGACCAGCACAGCTTGGTCGATCTGCATGAGTGGCACTGGCTCACCGGGGAAGTGGAATACCTCCCATCTAGGTTGGTGGACACTTTCAGGTCAGAGCACCCCTCCCTCAGGCAGTATACCCGCTTCGCAAGCGACCGCTTGGACAGCGAAGCAAGACTAGACTACATCTTTGCGTCCCCTCGCCTGGTGTCGCACTTTCCCCTCCTGGATGCGTCGGTCCTCACGGACTACACCATCTCTGACCACCACCCAGTGGTTGCGGTCTTCCAGTGCCCCTCCCCGATCCTTCTGTCTCAGCCCCCACTCCCCCCTTGCATTTTTCGGAAGCTTTCTAGTGACGAAGAGCAACAATTCTCCAAAAGCGTACAGCTCATCTCCGACTGGTGCCGGGACCTCCAGGACGCCCCTGCCAGGGCCCCATTGGAAGAGATCATCGCCGCCACTGATTCTCTCCTTATGCAGGTTGGGTCTGCGTACCATAAAATCACACGTCCGAAACCGCAGCGCAAGGACCAAGAGGGCTACGGCAAGCTCAGGAAATTATTACGCTCACCCCCGCCTCCTTCTTTCCCGGCATTTCCCGAGCACATTGCGGAAGTTCAGTCCGTGGTAAACACCTTATGGTCCTCGGACGAAACCAAAGCGAAGAGAAAGCTTCACAGTAGTCTGGTCCGGGGGGTCCAGATGAAAAGCACTGTTGCTCGCACCCTCTGCCCTAAAGACCTAGAGCCTCTCGTTGTCAGAGATCCAGCTACCAAAGAGCTCCTGAGTGACCCGGCAGATGTAGCTAAAGTTTACGGGGACACCCTGCTTCATCTTGGAGGGCATCCTGATTACGCCCCCCCCCCAGGACTTCGTCGAAGAGGTCCTGTCCCACTCGCCCACATGCCCTGTTTCTGCCAGGAACGACCACATACCACCTGTGACCTGGCAGGAGTTCCTGAAGCACTTAAGACACAGTAAGCCGTCAAAAGCCGGGGGACGGGACAAAACAAACAACTACATCCTGGCCCTCTGTCCGGAACCCATCCAGCGTTTTTTCCACTCTATTTTAAACCGCTTCCTCCATTCACCGCTGCCGCCGCACTGGCTATGCGCGAAAATATGTTTACTTTATAAAAGAGGCGACCCTTTCTCCCCCTCAAACTACCGTCCTATTGCCCTCTTAAACTGTATTTACAAACTCTTGGCCACTTTTGCCTGCAAACACCTGCGCGCTCAGGCTTTTGCACACGACATCCTTTCAGAAATCCAGCACGGTGGCCTTCCCGGCCACCAATGCGCTGATCATCTGTATCATCTCAAAGCCCTTTATGCCAAATCGAAGAAGAGCTACTCGCTGTTCATCGATTTCAATAAAGCCTTTAATACGGTGCCCCATGGCACACTCTGGATCGTCCTCGAACGGGCAAATTTTTCTACTTCCACAATTTCTCTCATAAAGCAACTATACTCCTTGCCTCAAGACAGCCCCATCATCAATGGCCGCACTCCCCACGCTTACCTCCAAACCAGAGGCCTCCGACAAAGATGTCCCCTCTCCCCCCTACTCTTCATTCTCTATCTCAACTCCATCTTCGACCATTTTTTTGCCACTGTGCCCCCCCCCCCCGGGCAAATGCCCGCACTAGCCACCACGCTTACATCGACGACATCCTGATCAAAAGTGAGGACGTCGTCTACATCCAAAACAGTCTCAACTACTTCGATGGGCCAGCCAGGGACTGGGGTCTGGACATGAATGTGTCTAAAACCGAAGTCCACGCCAATGGCACAGCCCCCCAAAAAGAGTTTCTGACACCCAGGGGCTCGGAATTCCTCACATACAACAAAAAAACGGGTCGCCCGCACACATGCTATAAATACCTGGGGGTTTATCTTTTTACTTGCCACCAAGCAAGGGGCCTGTTTCACATGCTCAAGGCGGAGATCCAGAGTTATTTTGCCCGACTCTCTCCCTTGTCCCTTACGCTTAGTGAGAAGGTCCGCCTGACGAACTCTCAGCTGGTCCCAGCGCTCGCCTACTGCTTAATCACCCACTCTTTTTCCCCCAACAAGCTCGAAAAGCTTCAGTCACTCATCTGGGCGGGAGTTGCGTCTCGAAGCATCACACGTCTAGTCTCCCTCAAAGACCGCTTCGCGGCTTGCCCAAAGGGAGGGTTGGGTATGAAATTTCTACCGCACAGTGTCCACGTTGCCACTGTGAACTATGGATTACGGGCCCTTTGCGGCCTCGCCCCAAAGTCAGTTGGCCCCCTGTACGTCCAGTCTTTACTCAGCCCGAACCAGAGGGCTTCGGATCCGGTGCAGAACTCTTTTATGGAGTCCATCCATGCCCTAGGCATATCTTTCCACAGCATAGGCGCGTGGAGACCCACGGCTATTCGGGATCTAACGCCTGGTACCCAGCTAACCGTTAGGTTCAAATCAGGACAGGCCACAGGAAGAGTGACCGAGGCCACCTCCAAATGGGCCAACGTCTCGTTCCACGATGGGGTCTACTCAGTGGAGACCCACACGTCCTACACCATGCACATGCCATGCCACGCCGTCATGGATTACTCCCGCCCCTCTCACTTCCAGCTAGTCCCCGAATTTTTGCGCCCTCAAGAGACCCTCCCCGAACCCCCAGCGCCACCGCACAACGCGCACGCACTGGGGATCAGCCAACACGGCCATCTCCTTGCTCTGCAGGCACAACACTACCTAGAGAAGAAGTCTCTCGACGAATGGGGATGCCACGATGCCGCGGAGGCACTAACCAGGCCGCCGGCCCCCGGCCTACAGCGGGTGTGGCTCTATTCCGATGGTTCCTCCGGTGAGTCCGGCCATGCGGCCCCCATCACGGCCTTTCTGCCCGACGGCACAACCAGAGTCCTGTGCCTATCCTCACCGCATCCCTCTTCTCTGGGTTCAGAGTTCTGGGGGGCGGTAGCAGCCATTCGCTGGATCCACAGGGAGCTTTCCCGATACGAAGTATGTTTGTTGATTGACAACGAACAGGTGGTGTCCACCCTTCAGAAATGCCAAGTCTATAGGCCCAGCCCGTTCCAAGACGACACATGGACCGTCGCCGTACACAGCGCCCTACTTCTCATCACCAACCCCCTCCACATCATGTGGATTCAAGGTCACGCCAATTTTATTGGCAACGAAATCTGCGACCATTTCTCTAAATGGGCAGCTCACAGCCTGAATTTTACGCCAAACCTCCCCCCCCTCCCCCCCTGGGTTCAGTGGCGGTACACCACCTGCCTGTCCGCCACAAGTTTAAGGCGCAGCAATTCCGCCACCTACTGCCGCAGCATTCCCATAACAACATAGCGGTCGGCCCCAGCTTCAGCCTGTACAATAAAGCTTCCTGGTTTTCGTCCTTGTTTTTCAAACTGGCGTCCGGGTGCTACAATGTGCACGGGTACCAGTGGAGCAATATGCTTCACGACTACCACTGTTCCAGATGCGGACAGCACCATCCCTTCGACCCTCTATCCTGCCTGGCCTTCTGCAAAGCGTTAGACCAGCACGTCCAGGCATACGTCTCTTCCTGGGGGCCCCTTTTCAGCCCCATTGTCCTGCACTGGTGGCTCTCTGGACCCTCAAAGGCTGACCGCAGGAACTTCATGAGAACTCTGGTGCCTAAGTCCCTATGGTCCTGCCTCTCCCAGCCAATCCCGGGCTCCACTCGCGCCGAGCACAAGGCCATGCTTGGCCTAGCCCTAGAGGAACACGTAAAGCACCTGGACAAGGCTGTCCACCAAGCACATGACTGGCTGTGTTCGAATCCTCTCCCTTGGGACCCAATACTTTGGGCGCACGCCTCCGACCCTCTCAACCCCTTCTCGGTTTCGCACGGTGCGTTCAGTACCTCCGTCCACATGCCCCCTCGGACCCGCCCCGCATACCAGCACCCCCCACCTCTCCCCAAACACGCCTTAAAAAAACCGTCCAAGCCAGCGTCAGCCAAAGCACAACCAGCCACTCGTCGCGCGCCTAAAAACTCCAAACGCCCATCCAACCGCGCATCCGCACCACGCCCCCCTCCCCCTCGGCCATTCCCCGCCCTCCTCAGCACTCACGCCCAGGGCAACCACAAAAACACCATCGATCATCACAAACCCATCAGACCACAATCGTTTGGGCGCCCCCAAAGCGCGCCAAGACCACTCCCCCTCTCCCACCCCCACACTCCAAGGCACACTACCGTCAAACACGCCTACCTCTCCCCCCTAGGCCCACCGCTACTAGGTGCCCAGGTCCGTCTGCCCCTGCCCCCCCCCACTCCAGCGCCTCCCGGGACATCCGAAACTTTTTCCGCCCATCCAGCGACTTTCTGTCCCCTCCTCTCGACCCCTTCAGCCCTCTGCCCCTTCCTGAACCCCCCCCCTCACCCCCAGGGTAACTCAGCATTCATCTAACCTTACCAACAGAGCAACCGTGTACATATCATAATATGTTGTTGTAAATACTTTCTTTGGTGGACGTCAGCCCCAGAACAAGTTGATGCGGCCAAGAACGTTCAAAAAAAAACAAATCGGCCACATCGGCCAAATTTGGCCGCCGATTTGGCGGGGGGGGGGGGGTTGAAAGTGCGAATGCAAACCAGCAGGGATAGCACTTTAGGGGGGGTATCCGTACCGCGGGCGCACCGCGTCAGGTATTTGAACAACTTCCCTAGGAGATGGTCGATTGGGAGAGGAGTTGTAAATGGTACCTGGTGGGCTCTTGAGGCATTACCATTCCCCCTGATTCGCTCTGGATAAATGCTGTTATTTCCTGGTGGGCCTTGGATGGTCATTGTTATTTCCCCACAGGCTCTGGATGCTTTCCTGGTGGGCTCTGGATGGTCACTGTTATTTTTCTGATGGGCTCTGGATGGATGCTGCTATTTCTTGATGGGCCCTCTTGATGAAAGTGTCAGCGCTAACGTGTAAGGGCCCCCTTGGGCGAGCTCACATGCAAACAAAGTCGGCAAAGCACACAGGACTGACACCCTTGCATAAAGCCATGAGAGAAACATAGCTCTGTTCAAACAAGGGGACAGAATTGTGCAATTAAATTTTGAAACCAACAGGCCCACAAACAAGGGAACATGACAGAAGACATTGCAAAAGCAAAACAAGGCACACATGCAGATTGGGGATGTCTTGGCCCCCCAAAATGGGCGCAGTTGCCTCCAAACTAGTTGAAAGGGTCTACAAAACAACCCCAATACCCACACCGCGTGCGCACCGCGTCCGATACTCCCCCTTAGAGAGACATGGGTATTGGAAACATATGGAAACATATGGAAACATATGGGTACTGCAAAAGAATGGAAGATTCCTTGCATCAGATGATGCACCGGAGTAAAGGAATTCACGGGGGCTCAACGTCGCAATCCACTGCAGTGCTGGCACTATATATATAGAGAGAGAGAGAGAGAGAGAGAGGAAAAGAGAGAGAGAGAGAGAGAGAGAGAGAGACGGCTGAAATTGAGCAATGAGCATGGAGAAGTGCTGCACTTTTGATAGTCGTCCGACTTAAATTGGGCAGCAACTCGGAAATGGCAACTCCCTGGAAGCTGGGACTTATGATACGTTTCAGCATCAGCCCTAATTCATGTCTGGCCGTTCCTGCTGCAACGTGCGCCGTGTTTGCAGCAGTACAGATCGATCGGTGGGTGAAGCCTACCCCCCCCCCCCCTTGCGCATATACGGCCTTGTCTAAGCACGGGGTGGGCCTTGTACCGCCGTTTTGAGGAAATTTTGGGACCGCTGGTTTTGTGGTCCAAAATGGAGGATTGGGTGTCTAAAGAGCGTTTGCACAAGGAAAGAGGGGCTCATTCATGTCTGTGATGGTGCATTCTGTTCATAACAACATTGTACTACACATTGGAACCCCATGCTGCTTGTTCTAATGTGATTTAAAATTGAACTCATGGCTAACAATGTTATTCCCGGTCTGGCTGTCACATGTGTTGCGCGCATGCACGGCCTTGTCTAAGCACTCGGTATCACCCCGTGGCGGGCACCACCCGGGACGGCGGGGCTGTGGACTACAAATGGATCTCCCTCGTAAATCATACATAAAAGCCTCCGACCCTTGTAAATACCACAGTGTGGAAGATGGAGATGGCGGGTGCATAATAATTGTGCAGGGTGTATAATGTCATCACTTTCCGGTAGCCATACGGGTGCATAATAATTGTGCAGGGTGCATAATCTCATCACTTTCCGCTAGCCATACGGGTGCATAATAATTGTGCAGGGTGCATAATCTCATCACTTTCGGCTAGCCATACGGGTGCATAATAATTGTGCAGGGTGCATAATCTCATCACTTTCCGGTAGCCATACGGGTGCATAATAATTGTGCAGGGTGCATTATCTCATCACTTTCCGGTAGCCATACGGGTGCATAATAATTCTGCAGGGTGCATAATGTCATCACTTTCCGGTAGCCATACGGGTGCATAATAATTGTGCAGGGTGCATAATCTCATCACTTTCCGGTAGCCCAAAGGAGCCCCCCAAGTCGACTACAGTGGACCACAAGCCTGCTCTAGAAACCCTATAAATCGAAATGGCTGAATTCAATCGCCATCGCTATCCATCATGTATGTATTCATCATGTATTGGCTACCAAACAACTTGTTACCGAAAATTTGGGGCATGAATACATCTGTCACAATAATGCTCATGGGACTCACCACAAATTGTGATGGTGGAGCCCTTTTGACAACACAATGTACATACACCGCCCTCATCCTCTCCCTCATCTTGCATGGCGGCTGAGTAGCTTTTATCAGTCCAAGAACGAGGCGGGACAGCCTTGGGTTCTCTGAAGGTACTTCCTTAGCACTTGCCCTCAGAAGCGATCCATGTAGTTGCTCCGGCTTCTCACTCAGCATAGCTACATAACCCCTACCGCCTTGGGGGGCCACATGTGGGTGCAATGGCTACATCACCTCTGCCTTCTCGGGGTCCCCATGGTGAAGAGAGACCAATATGGCTACATTACCCGTGCCTTCTCGGGGTCCCCATGGTGGGAAAAGATCAATATGAGTACATCACGCGTGCCTTCTCGGGGTCCCTATGGTAGGGATAGATGAATATGGCTATATCACCCTTGCCGTCTCAGGTTCTCCGTGGTGCAAAGAAAAGAGGGATGAAGAAGGGGTAAAATGGTTCAAAACGGGAAAAAATGGGTGACATTTCAAATATTCCACATCCAAAATGCACAAGAAGTTAGAAAAAGCGCTGGTATAGGACCAAAAACTTGTGGAAACAGGCATTCCCCATATCCCCGTCCGAACGCCCCGTCCGAACGCCCCTTCCGAACGACCCGTCCGAACGCCCTGTCCGAACACCCCATCCGAACGCCCCATCCGAACGTCTCGCCCGAACACCCCGTCCGAACGCCCCGTCCGAACGCCCCGTCCGAACCCCACGTCCGAACAGCCCGTCCGGACGCCCCGTCCAAAAGCCCCGTCCGAACGCCCCCTCCGAACACTCCGTCGGAACGCCCCGTCCGAAGACCCCGTCAAAACGCCCCTTCTGAACACCCCGTCCGCCCGCCCCATCCAAACGCCGTGTCCAAACGCCCCGTCCGAACACCCTGTCCGAAAGCCCCGTGCGAACGCCCCTTCTGAACACCCCGTGCGAACGCCCCGTGCGAACGCCCCGTCCGCCCGCCCCGTCCAAACGCCCCTTCTGAACACCCCGTCCGAACGCCCCATATGAACGCCTCGTGCGAACACCCCGTCCGAAGACCCCGTCCGAACGCCCCTTCCGAACACCCCGTCCGCCCGCCCCGTCCAAACGCCCTGTGCAAACGCCCCGTCCGAAAGCCTCGTCCGAAAGCCCTGTCCGAACGCCCCTTCCGAACACCCCGTCTGAACGCCCCATCCGAACACACCAACCGGAAAGAGGCCATGCAAAAAATGTGCGGTACGGCTCCGCATCAAAGAATGGCCCCAAAAAATGCCCGGCGCGCTGCCGCTCCCCCTTTGCCCTATGCGTTAAATGACAATCATGGTGTCCAACGATAACACATATTGGTGCTCGCATTATTTTGCTTGGGAAAAGGCTTGTTGATAGATCTTTTTGGTGCTCTTCTAACATATTTTGTTCCTTTTTAGAAATTGCAGGAGTGATTGCCGGCATTTCCATTTACTAGTGCACCGAGACAATTCATCCAATTGAACTCAAATGTGTTGGTGGGAGGATAGCATAGGCAAGTAGCACGAATTTCTTCTCTGAAAAGATCGATTATTCAATATATTGTGCGAAAAAAAAAGTCCAATTGCACCAACGAGTCTTGTGTGAACAAATGTGAACAAAAACACCCAAGCTATTCAAAATTCGGACTTAAAATTGCAAAGACGTTTTATGGTCAGTATTTCCTTTGACTGACTCAGATTGTTCAGTTTGGGTACCACAAATTTGTTCTTGGAAATCGGGCATCCCAAAGATAGGATGCACTGTGATCCCCCGGAAACCCAACGTATGCGGCAACAACCCATAGCTCATATGTCCTGATGTGAGATGCTCTCGAATGCTGTAGGTGACCACTGTACCAGAGGCAACCTATTGTGTACAAAAAGCATTTTGTGTGCTTGCTCTCCTATCAGCTTTCGTCTTGACTTTACAAGTAAGATCACCTTTTCACATCAACAACAGGTGGCAATCACCACCCAGATCCCTTCTGCAACGACAAAACCAAGAAGAACTTAATATGAAGACAAAGTGTTCGAAGTCTCATCCTGAGACAAAGCTGACTCCATATGTATGACAGATATCGGGGCATGCAACACCAACGCATGCTTAATAGTGAAAAGAGAACACACGGAATAGACAAAGAAATCTCGAATGCTGTCCGCTATTTGCCGTTTTGTTGATTGAACCATTGAAACCTGTGATTGTACATGCTTGGTGAGGGGGTTCAAACGCAGACAAAAGGAAACAAAAAGAGTGACAATGGGACTGACAGAGGGACACAGAGTACAGAGCTCAAAATGGGAGAGACCAGTTCTTTTGTTGACCGACTGTCAGAGTGTCCAACCGGTTTGACAGAATATCCATACAGACCAGTCAGATGAATGTACTCCGGAGCTGGAATCAGGTGCACACTTAAAATGACGGAGCCCTCACCTCACAGGGTGAGTGTGTCGCCGAAGTACCCTGGGGGGTAGGGAGGGATAATCTTTTTTTTTAGATGCGAAATCTTTTTTTTAGATGCGCTAAAATTTAAGAAAAGTACTAAAATTTAAGTCAAAACAGCTAAAAAATGAGCAAAAACAGCTAAAAAATGAGCAAAAACATCTAAAAAAAAAAGATTTCGCATCTAAAAAAAAAGATTTCGCATCTAAAAAAAAAGATTCCCTACTAAAAAATAAGATTCCAACAAAACCCAAAATCTAAAAAAAAAGTCATTCGCATGTTTGAAAACGTCAAAAAAGCAGAATCTTTTTTTTTAGATGGCCAGGTAAACCCGCAGTGGAACCGTTGTCTAGCGAACCGGAAGGGGCTTGACCAGGGCCTTGACCAGTGGCAGGGCTGGGGGGGACAGTGGGGGGACGCGGTGGGTCTTCAGCAGCTACACTCAGCGTCGGTTCAGCAGGCCGGGGACCTTTCAGGATGATGTGGAAACATGTTGTGCAAATAGTTGGGCACCGTGGGTACATTGCAACAGCAGCACGCTGGAGAGCGTCGCCCAGTTCGGCCACTGACACAGTTGCATCTGCCCCACAAACACACTTGTCAGGCATGGGTTGTGGACACTGGAGTGAAAGGGGGGCAATCAGTGCAGCAAATTGTCAAGCATGGGTGTGAAAGGCAAGAAGGAAAGGGGGGCAGGGGGGTAGGAGTGAGACATTTGTTCCAGCTACCAGCATGTAGTCCCTTCCTCGATCTTGAGACGTCGGTTCCGCTGAGACTTGAAATTGTGCCCCTGGGCTCTGGCCAACATGGTTGAGTGCCCTACTTCACAAAATCCAGGCATTACCTATGATCCGTTCAAATGACCTCTCTGCATAGGTCCCCCAGCGAAGGGAAACCCCTGTTCTCTGAGCAGATGACATTGTGCACATGGGCTCTGGCCAAGGTGGCTGAGTACCCTACTTTACAACATTCAGACATTACCTGTGATCCTCTCCGATGAACTCTCTGCATAGGCCCCCCAGCTCCAAAGGGACACCCCTGTTGTGAAACACAAGTTCTGCGTAATGCACCCAAAACCTTCCACATTCATGACATCCCTGCATAGGGTACCTCCTCACCGCATGCAGCAGGCAACAAGGAAAGAGGGCCACTGGGTGCATATTGGGTCAGTCCCGAAACCCAGGTTCCCCTACTGTATGAAGTTGTGAACATGGGCAGGGGTTGGCTTGATGCAGTAGCACTCCTTGTAACCCCCCCCGTGCAACTTTTTGAGACATACATGATGATCATGTAAAAATCTTTTTTTTGCGCGGAATCTTTTTTTTTAGCACGGAATCTTTTTTTTTAGCGCGGAATCTTTTTTTTAGCGCGGAATCTTTTTTTTTAGCGCGAAATCTTTTTTTTTATGCTAAAAAATAAGATAAGTGCTAAAAATTAAGATTTCGCATCTAAAAAAAAAGCTTGGACCGGGTAGGGACGATGCCACTCATGCCCATGTGAAGCAATCACCGTCTAGCACAGCTGATGCTGTCACGCTTACCCCATAGGCAATACCTCCGCCATCCCCACTTGTCCAGGCCGAGGAGAACGGGGAGGGGGTGGCGAGACTGTGCCTCTAGTGCTCTGACTGAACGCGGGTAGCCGCGCTTGCAGCGCCGTACTTGCACTGATGTACTGTGTGTCTCAATGTGCTGGGTGGAGGCAGAGAGATTCCGGACGGTGTCGGGCATCGTCAGACGGAAAAAAACACAGCCGCAAGAGCCAGAATATTGGACATGCGCTTGAAGGACAGGGAGGCCACAGGGTAGTGTAGCATACGCTTGTAAAGTTGGTTAGCCACGCTTGGGAAAGTTTTGGGGAGCAGGAGGCGGCAGTTACAAAACCGGTACAGCCTCGGTTGGGGTTGGAAGGATACGTTTCGAGAGTAACTGACAGATACTGTTGGCGGGGGGTCCCCACTTCGAGCGCAGGCCTGTCCCCCCTCCCCCCCACTGATTCTCAACCACATCTGTCGCCGTGCATCAATAGAAACGAACAATGAAGGGATGCCATTCATGCACAAAATTGTTGCAATATATTCTTGCCGGAGCTAGCGTCAGCGACTGCTCACTGCCCCTTACATGGGGACGTGCCCATGTGCGCCTCCAGAAGAAAGTTTGAGCCGTGGGGATCTAGAAGGTCTCCCTGGGATTGCGGCAACAAATGCACCACGGAACGCTGCACAAAGACCCACCCACCGCATGCAGTGCAAAAGGGCATCAAAGCGCTGTCCCAATGCAGTGCGTGAGGCTCAGTGTGCCATGGCAGAACAGCACACTCTGGCAGAATAGAGTGCTCACGTGCTCAGGGCACTACTGGCAGCTTCGGTGCTGATACTGTTATGTGGTTGTCTCCGGTTGCTTGCCAATGGCGCAGGGGGTATTGACCCTGTCACACCGCCCGCTAAGCCCAGATTGGGTATGAATTCCTTAGGGTAGGGCGAACAATTGGACATGGGATTCGTGAGGTGTTGCGCAAATGATTGCATACGGAGAGTGGACACTTATTTGAGCACAGCACCAAAGACACACATGCGCAGCAGGCGCACTGCGCATTGCAACGGGCGCCGTGCGCAAATGCCCCACCCCGAAAAAAAGGTGGTCTCTATGGGTAGGGGCAGGCGTGCAAGCAACAATTACCTTCAGCAAGGAGCCCACATTGGGCCGCCTCCATGATCCCCAGTGCTTGTGCAAAGTCCCTGTTGTCCCACTGTCTCGTATTGGTGTGCACGTGGTGTGGCTCAGATAGTCTGCGGGTGCCATGCCCAAACACCGCTGAGATACCGTTCAATGGCACCCGCCACAGCTTTGCGCCCTGGGGGACACGTGTGCATTGCGCATAGCACCTGCGCGCCCCCTCCACTGTAGCAAACACCTCTTCGTATCGGAATGTTCTGGAGAGCAGAACCTGGACACCTCGCAGCAGAATGTAGGAACACACAGCTGCAACCAGCACCCCAGAGCAGCAGGCCAAGAACAAACAGTGCTACATGCATAGTACAGATCTGTGAAGAGTGCCATTGCTTAACAAACCTGAACAAAATCGTCACAAAAGTAAGAGGCGCTGCTGGATAATGGCCCACAGGATAATTGGTGTGGGCGGGTTTGCCCAAACGACAATGATGCAACCCCTCCAGCTGTCGTAGTAGCGGTTCCGACAGCGTAGGAACAGTGTAAACATCTTGAAAGATTGTCAGATGTAAAGATTTCTATACACTTGATACAAAATACAGGATGACACAGGATGAGATATGGCACGGTGGAGACAGACAACACATCTTCCACCCACAGACAACCCAATGCACTCGGGAAAAGGCATGTGGGTAACACAAAATACACAAGTTCAGTACACAGCGTACAGCAACAGTGTACCAGGGAACAGCAGAGAACCAGCGTAAATATTTTCTTTATGGGAACAATGTAGGTACAGCCTGCAGCTACATGCGGAACAGCAACAATAAGACAGCTGCCCCCCTCACCTGTGGAAACATTGCTTGTGGTGGCGCAAGAGCTGGAGGTATGTTTTAGCCATGCTGAGTCTAGCAACTTGAGCCATGGCTGAAAACACACCAAAGCAAGTAGAAGCGGGTCGCAGTCTCCAGCACAACATGGTGACCAGCACAAATGGCTTGCACAGGCATGACCCATGTGTCGACACCAACAGCTGCTATCATCAAGCTGCCATCACTTCATCACCAAAATTCTGTGGGCAACCCGTCCAGTGCCATCAATGGGCCACAATCGCGAATTCTTTAACACTAGCGGCTGGTGGGCGTCGAGCACAGTCGGTTGACTATGAAGTAAGCGCCGTTGGTTTCCGAATCAAATGGACGTGGCGTTTGTTTTCTCCCAGAGCCCACCAGAGGTGGTGTACAGCCATGTGGGTCCCCCATACACACCCCTTGCTGTACAACTGGTGTACCAAGCCCAAGCCGTGTGTGGGCGTCAGTGGGGGGCACAGCCCCTCTCCCCCACCAAAACCAGCTTGCAGATATTTTCATCGTACATTCATGACCCAGCACAACGTTTGAATTGCACCGAGCATCTCACTCCCTACAACACAGCACTGGGCACTCAAAGCTTCTCTCAAGCTCCGATGTTGAAAGGCTGACAGTCGGGGGGTTGGGGGGGGGGGGGGGGGGCTTCAGTTCAGTTCCGGACCCCAACCCCTGTGGCGTGGGCATGGGGCCCCAGAGGGGGTGGGGAGAGGCCAAACTTTCATTCGGGTTTTGGGGGGCATTTTTGGAATTCCCCGTTTCATTCTGAACATGTTGAATATACACGCGTGGGGCAGACTCTTCTTTTACCATTCGAATGAAAAACAGGGGGGTATTCCGGCAGAGGCACAAATGAACCAGCGAAAGCAGCCTAGCAAGCAACAGTGTAAGGCAACATCGGCGACTGCAATTCCATTGTTTGCATGCAGTCCTTCCTCCCATCCTCCATCCTTTCATTTGCATAGACACACACACACACACACACATGTGTGTGTAAATACATATGCATATATGCGCACAAACAACTTAATGAGGCCGGGTGATAAAGGGGCCCATAACTTACTCCCAACTGCACTTGGGCTTGGGATAACCACAATCCTTACAGTGGGTTGGGTGCCATTGCTTGTTCCCTTGCTTGAACCCCATACCGTATCTTGGGCGCTGAGCTCCCTTGGGGCAGGTTTGGCATGCGGTGGTGCTTCGTCATAAGCTGCAAACCGCCTGGAGCGTTGCTCCATATCACGGTCACCACTCCATTCACAAAACTCACATGTTCACAAAACTCACATGTTACGCTCCTCTCCTTCCCGTTCTCCTATGCAGGTGGTGTGGTGCACTTCTGCTTATTACAACTACTGGGCTTGCATGTGGAACATCCTCAGCAGGCACAAACTCCGAAGCACTAGACGCACTACTTGCGCGACTGATACTTGAGGAAGAGGCAGATGTGCCCAAGGAGCTCAATCAAAGTTGAGTTAGAATTCCTGTCACGCCTGTTGATTGGTGCATCTATGGAGGTTAGGAGGGCAAGAATGGACAATGATGCTTCCTTCTTCGCTGCAAGTTGGCCTCAATGTCCCGACCCCAAACATTTCACCACCGTTGCTAGCTCCTCCTCTCCAATAATGAAGTATGGTGGGGCCATAGTGTGCGCCTCTTACATGTGATCCTGCAAGGCGGAGGTGCACAACAACTTGCTACATGACTTCACTACCCACATGCAACTTCTTGTACGCAAGGTGGCATTTGCTTTGGACCTTCTAGTGCACGCCCTTTGTGTGACACAACCCATTGCAAGACCCGTAGAACAAACAGAACCGCAAAGGATTTGCCTGTTCTTCACGAGCCCATGGATGTCCAAACAAGAAATGTGTGACAACATGTGCTCGCATGCCCACCAACTACAAGTGTTGACTACTGTCCCTTTCCCAACAACATGTTTTAATTGTGGAATGCTCTAGGCGCATTCCAAGCTGCGAAAAGAAATAGTAGGAATCACGTGCGGACATGGTGCGGCCAATAGGTGTTCTGATAGCTTTGCAACCTCATCCAATTTGAAGTGCCAAAAATTGCTCACATTAGGTCGTGGCTTCACAAAGTGACAGTCTTGGCCCACTACGGTCGGCAGTTGGCTTCTTCCAACACTTCCCAAGGTTGATATTGACACGACACCAAACAATCAGCATCTGGATCCTCTACCTCTACGAAAAGGGGAAGTCAGAAGGCCTACGTAACCCATGACTTCTAAAGGGCCCCATAGTAGGGAGAATTTCCCACCCTTGCGGATTTTTCCTATCCTTGTGTATTTTTCATAACCCTGCCTTCTGGGGTCCCCATAATGGGGAGAAAGAAATATGGATATGTGCCTTCTGCCTGCTCATGGCCCCCATGGTGGGGAGAAATCCATATGCCTACATAACCCTGGGCCAACGTGGTGGGGGGAAATGAAAGATTTGAACTCACCATTCAAAATGGAGCATTTTGGGTATAAACACATTGGGTGGAACCAATTTTCCGACCCTTTCACCAAGGTCCCAAAAATTTTCCGGGTGCCGTTTGGTGCCCAAATAGGTTGTTCCCTATTGCCACAAATTGGTGTGGATTTGGGGGTTCTGGAATGTTGGAGGGGGGGGGGGGGCTGCCCGACAAGTATCCCGCCCCCCCCCCTGTTGACAATAGTATGGGAACCAAAAACTGTGGTTTGCATGTACGATCGAAAGTCACGAGTCATACTGGACCTCACGACCTCACACAACTGTCAGCATGGGCATCTGTTTCCTGGTGCTTGCAACGCCTCGGGGCTAAAATGGCGCTAGGCCAACCAAATGGCCAAACCCAATTCGGTCACATGCGAGCAGCACCAAGCACAAAATTGCTTCCATTTCGACTTGGAAATGGATTTGGGTGCATTCGACGTTGGCGTTAAAAGCATGCCATGAGATTGGAGGTCAGACCGGGGTCCCCACAGTAACATGCCCACCTGGGGCTTGGGAACTAATAAAGAGGGGGGGGGGGTGAAGGCTAGTCAGCAACTTGTGGGCACAACTGCCGTGTCTTCTGTGCAAACTTGTCTTGGCTCCTGGTCAGTTTTGTCTTTCGAGGGTGTGGGAATGGAACACACAATGTGGTTGGCGAGGGTGATTTGGGGTGTCCTACTGCGTACTACCCCCGTGGCGTCCACTCCCCTATCAAAGCTAATTGGTGCGCATTGCAGTCAAGCTTGGGACCTTCAAAGTTGGTGAGCATGTGGGGCTGTTTAATTCAATTCCACACCCCAACCCCCGTGGCGTAGGCATCGGGCTCTAGAGGGAGGGGAAGTGGGTGGGTTGGAGGGGGGGGGGGAGGCTAAAAAATTTTTCGGGTTTGGGGGGCCTTTTTGAGTTCCCCGTTTCATTCTGAGCATTTTGAATACACAAAAGTGGGGCAAACTCTTCTTTTACCATTCACCACAAATGAAAAATAGTAGGGTACTCCTACAGACACACAACTCAACTAGCAAAAGCACCCTAGCAAGCAACAATGTAAGACACAACGCACCATGGACAACCGCAATTTGATGCTTGCTTCTCATCCCATTGTTTGCGTCCGGACCCCCCCCCCCCTCCTGCAGCCATCCATCCGCAAAAATCCATAGATAAAGACATGCCTTCTGAGGGCTGTGGGGAGAACTCAATATGGCTACATAACCCCGGGTCAAGGTGGTGGGGGAAAATGAACTATTTAACTCACCATTCAAATTGGGGCATTTGGGGTAGAAACAGATTGGGTGATTCCGATCCTTTCATCGAAGACCCAAAAAACAAAATGTCCCGGGTGCCCAAATTGGCTGTCCAAGGGGGGGGGGGGGGTGGAGAGGTTGGGGTCCAGCCCGACATGTAAATGCCCCCTGTGGTGGTGAGTGCTCTTCACCGCCGACGTGGACCCCGGGGGCTGTGGATCCCAAAGTGCTAGACACATGGGGCACTGCGGTTCCAAAAGCGTCGTTCGTTAATATTGTCGGCGGAGGGCGGGTGTGTGCATGCGCCAAAGGCGTGTGGCCCTGGTGTCTGAGTGCAGAGCAGTGAGTGGGCGGGCAGGTGGGTGGTGGGGGTGGGTGGGGGTTGTGGCACTTGTTGTGTGGTTCCTTGGCTGACCGACGGGTGCATTGCACCACAGCAGAGGGTCTGCCATCAAGGACGAGTAAGTACGCCGCTGGATACTTCCAGTTGTAAGTACGTGTTGGCCTTTCAAGCAGAAACCTCGTGGTCATGGTGGTTGTCCACCCACGGGGTTGAGGTGAAGTGTGTGTGCGGGTGTGTGGGGGACGGGGAAGGGGGCTCAGGAGATGTCGCGTTGCGATGCCCCAAGCGCTTTGCGCGGCTCTACAAACGCAGCGGTCCTCTAAAAAAACATCTCGTTGACTTGCAGTTGGTGATAGGGCTGCAGCACGAAGTCACCAAAGGAGGTTGGCCGGTCACTGACTGCGGTTGCTGATGAAATCACAGCGGTTCGAGATTTATGAATTAGCTGGCAATTGTTGACAGTTGGTGGTTAACAGCCGGCGGTTGTGGTCGGTGGGGGGGGCGTATCTGCGCCGCGCGCACCTTTTGGACCATTTCGCTGGGAAACAACCCCACTTCACCCGTGCATGACAAGAGCATGCGGTCTCCTTTGGGCAGTAGCAGGGCGCCCCCTAATTGGAAAAAAAAAGAAATTGTGTCACCGTAAAAACTGTCACGTTTCGGCGGCACCCAACGGCGGTTAGAGGGGAACCGAAAGGGAGGCCGCAAGGGGGAGAGGGTAACTTCACGGTGCCGGTTGAAAGTATTCTGATGTGGGTTGGGGTAAACTGAGGTGAGGTGAGGTGTGTGTCAAACGCCAGGACCAATGATTCTTACGTCAAAAGTGGGGGGTTCACCAACAATGAGTGGGGGAAGTGCCCACGCGCCGTGAACCTGCCCCATTCTGACTGCAGCCGGGGGCACCTTCAGCAAAGGTCTGCTTGGGGTGATAGGGATCAACAATGCCGGGCTTGTACTGCAGTCCCTGCTGCATAGCACATAGGAACGCTGCGCAAGAGCAAACCGCATGTGGTGCACAGCGATATCGAGAGCACCGCATCCACCAAACGACCACTTGTACGGGACACTGCCCCTGACGCCCTGCACCCGACCAGCCCTCCTGTCGTGGGATCCCTAGCCCGTGCCGGACTTGTTGCTGGCACTGGGGCTGTGGCAGCTGGCGAACTTCCACTGCAATCCGGCGATGGGGGGCAGTTTGTGAAAGTCTTTGTAGAAGAAGGAGCCCCGGGGATGAGCTTCATCGGCTTGCAACTCCTGCCACAGCTCTTGAATGTCCTGCTGCAACTGCGTGCAAAGAAGTCAGTGCGCCCATGCGTCAGAGACGAGACCGGGGGGGGGGGGGGAGTACGCCCCGCCCCCTGTCTGAGCTACGGCCTGGCACCAACCCCTTAGCGTATGAAAACGGTCCAAACACCCACAAAACACTTCAAACCATTTGCTTCAACATTGTCACAATTGCACCAGACAAACCAGAAAACGGTGTTTCTGAGGGTGACCATCGATTAGGTTGCGAAGGGACTCAAGTTCCGCATAATGATGGCCCCTGAAGACACCGTGGCTGTGACCAGGCGTACCGTACAAACTTTTGAATTTCGCGGAACTCTAATTTTTGCGCAGGCAGATTTGATTTTGCGCATACAGCCAGAATTTGGAAAAATTTATTTACTCTGCGATTTTTTTTGGAAATTTCTATTTTTGCACCGCTATTTGAACCAAAAATTATTTCTTTTTTTTGCGTTTTCTTTTTGCGCATCTTGCGCATCCAAATTCTTTACACCTGATGATGCTCTTCATGAATGGATCCTTTTGAATGCGCCTTGGTATGATGATGGTGGTTGCCCCTGGTCCCAGGCAGCGGGGGGGGGGGGGATTGCAGTAAGGGAGGGTCCAATCCAATTGCGAAAAATTGCGGAAAATTTGTGGAAAACTGCGGAAAAATTGCGGAAAATTGCGGTGTTGTAACCAAACCAAACTGAACCTCCTGAAGCCTCAACGAGCAACATTCTGCATAGGATCCTCAGAATGTTGAAACCGATCGAATCGTCCACAAGTATCAGAATTATGACGACAAGCGGCCCTCAATATCACCATGAAATTGAAGCATAATTCACTCTTTTTTTGGGGGGGGGGCAGGAAAACATTGAAGCATCTTGTTCTGCAACAGTTGTCCGCAAAGGCAAAGGGCACCAACAAGCACGCAAAGTGGACAGGCCGAAAGCAATTGCGAAAAATTGCGAAATTGCAGAAAATTGTGAAAAATTGCGGAGCTCAACCCCCCCACCCCCGTCCCAGGCCCAAATTTCTGCACCTACTAGCCCCTGCCAGCATGCCAGGGATTTTTAATTTATAATCTGATGCTTACCAGCAGTCCAGGCTCCCAATTTGTGCACCTACCAGCCCCTGCTGGCATGCCAAGAATTTTAATTTTTTAGTCTGATGCTTACCAGGTGCTTAGGTGCTTACCAGTAGTTCCAAGATTCCCGGAGCACGGAAACAGCCACGCGATCAGACCCTTTTTCCTTGTCAATGTCAAGCACCATTTGTTGGTGCTCTAGTCCCCATTTTTTGTATTGTTTCTTCAGTTTGGGTGGCACTACTGCCTGCGCCGGGACCTTCTCCACCAACTGGGTCACCATAAAATTGCCACAGAGTGGTCCAACAGGCCGCGGCGGGGCAGGTGCGAAAGGGATCTCAACTGCTTGCACCATACCAAGTACAATCCCACCACAAAAATCAGAGATTTCTGCCCTTTTGCCTTCAGCTGCAAAGCGGGCCACAGCAGTTTCATGGGGGATAACTTGAAAAAATGAGCGCAAACTGAGCATTGTGTCTGCAAAAGAAAAGGAATACAGGGACATCCGTGCACAGAATTATTCAATTTTTGCGCATCTTTGCGCACCCTTTCACCGTTTCCAAGGCCTGGCCCTGAAAAATTATTTTATCTTTTATCTTTTTTTTTGCGTGTAAACACACTTTGCCCACAGAATTAAATATTTCCGCAGATCTTTAAAGTTTGGTCGGTAGGTTGGAGGGCACGGGGTGGGGGCTGCCATTCAGCCCCTCCTCTTCTTCTTTCTGGTCTTACTGATGCCTGGTGTGTCTCCCCACGCAGAATTGCAATTAACCGCGAACTCAGTCCACCAAAGGACAGCCAGTCCACCAAAGGACAGCCAGTTAATACCGCAGGTCCACCGAACTGCTGCGGATTTTCTCAGTTGGGGCGTGACACTATTGCCCCAGACCATTGTCCTAATTTTCGATAGCCCCAGAGAAATGCCCCACCTTTTGGCCCCAGACCTTCTTGGTCTGCTGTGGCTCACTGTGATCATTTCTCAATGCAGCGGACCAAATGGAAAAGAGAAGCCAAATGGCCAAAAGCAGCCTTTTCATCACAAAGATCAGGAGGTTCAGGATTTTCAAACAGGCCTTGGGGGAGCGTCATCCAAATGTCCCAAAAGGCACCATTGTGAGCTTCTTGAATCAAGAAGGCATTGGATGAGGAGAAGAGGAGGAGGGCTTAGAGAGCCATACGTAGCATCCTTGTCTAGTAATGATGACGACAACAACGACGACAACGTGAAAATGAGCATTGCACAAGCAGGCTGGTGTCTCTGAAGCTAAGCGGACGGCAACCGCAGGTTTGTGCGTCACAGTGGAATGTGTGCCACACTGCTCATCCGACTCCGTATGGCGTCCACTCCCATGCCGGTCGGGGCACAGGCCTCATGTGCAGTCAGTCCCAAGGCCCTGAAGTTCGGCGGTTGCTCTCCGCAGACAAGGATGTGGGTATTATGCAACCTGAGGGGCGTTTCTGCACAGCGGCCAGACAGCGGCCGTCATCGGGGTGGCTGTACCGGAACCGACCCCAAAACCACCAACCACCCAACACATCACCCGCAAATGGCCAAAAGCTCCGGATGCTTGTGGCTCAATCTCTCCAAAACCTCCAGACAACTGTCAACCAACATGGTACCTTTCTCTTGCCTGTCCGCCTCTTGCTGCTCTCCAGTCGGCACAAGGCCACACGGCCAAAGCACTGGACAACGCGGCTGAAATTGCGCACAGGGGCGGGGTACCTTGAGAAGGGGCTCCGACGACCCCCTGCCCTCCTGCAGCCAATTCCCCCCAGCCATTCCCGAACGCGGGCGAGCAACAGACGCACAACCGCCGGCAGTGACACTGCTGAGCGAGCCGATCACAAAAGAGTGCAAAGGGTCAGGGCCGCAGGCAACAACAACGACGACGACCTGGCGAACCGCCGCCGATTCGCTGACCACCGGCAGCTTCCCACGGCGCGCGACGCTGTCCCTGTGCACCGCCGGTGGCGGATCCTCCATTGGCGTCGCGGCACTGATCTGGGTCTCCGGGTACTTACCGTGGAAGGGGGCGCGGGGGGTCTTGAGCCCTGCGGCGGATGTGAGGGTGCGGAGGGCGGGAGACAGCACCGCCCGCAGCACGTGAACACAGAAGGCAACCCTCCAGACCGCCACGGCCGACGACGGGGGAGGGGGGCGTGGTGCAGCATCGGATTCCAGGGGCAACCCGGGTTTCGCTTCGGGGGGGGGGGGGGTCAATAGAGCCCCCTGACTAGACCCCCCCCCCAAAAAAAGGCTCAATTGACGGGCCCCCCAAAATCCTACCGAGGCTGACCCGTAGGCCCGGAGGTGACCCGGACCCAAAATTTGGCAAAAAATGAAAATGGGATTTTTGGAATCAGCGCGTCAAGGGGGTTCAGAAAAATCATCATTTGCCATATATTTGGTGGAAAAAAATTTGGCCATTTTCAATGCTTAAAACAGTTTCGTCGCCTTCGGTGCCGGATTTCATAATAGCTCGTTACTGGTCCTGTCAGCCCTTTTCCCGAACCCCCCAGTTTTCGGGGACTCTATTGACCCCCCCCCCCCCCCGGAAGTGAAACCCCGACTTCCCCAGCACCGGGCGACAACGCCCCGTCGGTTGTCCTCCGAATAGCGTCGCGTGTCGGCCAAGCGCCGGTAGACCCTGGCCTCCAGAGCAACAGAACCCCCGCTGTCCATCGCAAGTCAAACCACGTTGGGCCCGGACATGGCGTGAGGTCATCACTCAGGGATCACGTGCCCTTGTGTGGGGCTTGGGCTGGGACTCGAGTTTCTGGCAGCAACAGTATCCCCCCCCCCCTCCCCGTCCCCCGTGTGCAAGTCTGGGCGAAATCAGGACAACAACGGGAATGACGGGGTCGTCGTACCTGGACACGCCCGTTCTTGCGCGCGACCCATGGTACACCAAAGAGGGCCAGGGCCCTGCAGACTTCGTGGCCTCTGGACCTTTTTCCCACTGCAATCTGGACACCACTGCATCAGGGTACGTTGTTGGCCGCAGACTGTGGTCAGAAAAACGACGGTACAACGGGGTCACGGACGAGGGCTTCAGGTCACCTCAGGTCTTTGGGCCCCGTCAGAAGTCCTCTTGATCAACCCTCCCTACGCCCGCGCTTCTGGGTTTCGCTTACATCCGTGCGGAACCCTCGCGATCCAGCGCCGGCCAACATGCCCCCAAGCGGCTGTCACTGACGTCCGTGCTGAGCCCTCCCTCCGAGCCCTCCCCTTCACTGCACATAGGTTCACTAAGTCCAGACTCTAATTCGGACCCCCCTCCCCCCATCCTGAGTCCACATCCGATGTCACGGGCCGTTCGTCCGGCTCTGGTATCGTCACTCTATACCGATACTCTCCACCGTCAGTCTCTACCGTCACTCAATACCCGTCACTCCATACCGGGAAAGAGTCGCATTACAGAGCGACGGGAAAGAGTGAAGGAATAGAGTGACGGTATCAAGTCACACACACCAGAATAGACGTTCGTTCCTGTGCACAGATGAACCACGGCACAGATGAAGAGGGGAGGCCCAAATACCGGGATATTCATGCAAAGTGTACCGACTGCTGCAATTGCTCTTGCTCCGGCGGTGATGGTCCTTGTGCTTGTGACATTTCCTGGTCGACGAGCTCCGGCGTTTGCTGCACCGCAAAAACCACGCGGGCGCTCCATTCGCCTCAGAGCAGACCTCAGATACGCTGGCCCCCAGGGGCAGGTTGTCCTCCGATGGAGCAGGAAATGGGGTGCATTGCGAAACAGTCGTCATTATCTGGGCACAGACGAGACACAGAGAGAGGGAGGGAGATCAACCGGGGGCTGGGGTTGGGGCAACAATACATACGGACCCGTCCCCCCTGCGCCCCGGCCCTACGCACCGTGTGATGGGGACGAGGGTCTGCTGCGTCATGCGGAGCGGTTCTGTTGCAAGGAGGCCCCTCAACAGTTCCCAGTCCGATACCCAGCACCACCGGTCCGAACAAAGCATGGGGCTGCTCAGTGACGCCGTGGCGGTTGTACCCGGGCGAATGCTTCCCATTGTTCATTGGACATTTGGGCGCCATCGGAACAATCATTTTGAAGAGGCCATCCTCGGCGCTCGAATGTGCGGGTGACAACTCAGGCCGGAAGGGAGACACCTCCAGGGGCCTGGCGGTGTAACAAGCGTCCGCTGGAGTTTGGAGATCGCCCAGGCAATCTACCTCAACCTTGACCAAAAGCGCAAGCCTTTCTGCAATACAACAAAGCGGAGCCATCAGCATGCCTACACATGGCGGCCAACCTATGATTTGGTGACCCCGGAGGGAGGTATTTTGGGCCTTCGCTGGGCCTCAACCACCCACCCACCCCTACCCTTGTTTGCGGGGGGCAGTGGTCAGGGTTCACGTTTTGCCCTACCATGCCACACACCAAGTGCACACCGGGTAGGACAAATTGAGCCATGAAGACTACTGCTCATCTGCAGATTACTCCTTCAGCACATGATTCGGGGATCCCAGTGACTCCAAAGTGCCAGTGCAAATCCAATGTGGTATGGATGCCATAGCCTACACCGACCTTCATAAAAGAGACCTTCTGCAACGATCACTTAGCAATACCCTGTTATCGGCGTCGTTCTGCAGAAATACAGGTACGCCTTGCGCAAGCACGGCCGCGGTCCCAGAAATCCGGCCAAAACGGCGGTTCAACGCCCACCCCGTGCTTAGACAAGGTGTGCATGCGCGTGACACATGTGACAGCCAGACCGGGAATAACATTGTTAGCCATGGCTGAAAATCACATCAGAACAAGCAGCATGGGGTTCCAATGTGTAGTAAAATGTTGTTATGAACAGAATGCACCATCACAGACATGACTGAGCTCCTCTTTCCCTGTACAAACACTCTACAAACACCCAACCCTCCATTCTGGACCACAAAAACAGCGGTCCCAAAAATTTCCTCAAAACGGCGGTTCAACGCCCACCCCATGCTTAGACAAGGCCGTGCATGCGCAAGGGGGGGGGGGGGTACATGCAACGTACTATTCGGTACTCGATTGGGCAGTTTGCACAATTCAAATCACAATCAGTATTTGATGCCAAGAAAAAAGGTGCTCTCTCAAGGGAAAATCATTCACAAGCAGAGTGTTCATGTCCAAAAAAAAGAGGTATGCATCCACTATGGAACTGGCCAGGACAATTAAAGCTGTCTGAATTCAAGGGTGTGGGGCGGGGGGGGGGAAGGGGGGGCGGGGGGGGGGGGTGTGTGTATACAGACTGCTCCTCGTCTCCACCTTGGGGCCTCTGGGGATTCCAGACCCCCCCGCCTAGTACAGTCCCCATGACTATCATCATATTTGGACCGGACAGTGTAATCCTTGCACAGTGTGCTAATCTTGGACCATGCTTCCCCTGAAAAACCCTCCAAACCGCCCCCTTTCCAAACGCCCCCCAACCTGGGTAGCCTAGTTTTGCGGTGATATTCCCTACCTTCCCTGAGGCCACAGCAACATGCAAACCAGGCAACAGAAGATGCATTTTGTGGTCCACGCGTGCTACAGCGCAGGTGCCACTCTACAATGTTTTCAAAGAATGGGTTAGAGAGCATCCAACCACTGTGAGCTTGTCACATGTGTGTGCTCTGTCTGTGCTCGGTACTATTTACGAGAATCCAAGACGCTTGTGCAACAAGGGAGTTAGAAGGCTTAAGGGGGAGGGTTACGCTGCCCTCTCCCCCCTCCTCGCCCCCGCGGCCTCCCCCCTTGTGAAGCAGGGCATGTCAGAGGAACCTGGGGCAGCGGCCTATTAAGGTCTTGGATGCTCTTGCAAAGGGGTAGTTAGGACGGTCGTGGGGTAGGCTGGCTGAGCGCCTGCACCGTGTGCTTCGCGGCGCGACGGAAGGACCGAGGCAGCTGGGTTAGATCACCTCATCCAACGCCCTCCCATGCACCTTGGCGGGCACCCTGGAGCTCCTCCCATGTGCCAAGGGCGTCACCTCTGGCCCTCCACACCCTCCTTCAGCTCCTGGGGGAAGGAATCCCCCAATGGGGAGCGCCCCCCCGCCCCCCCACCCCGGCCAAGCGTACCCCCTCCCATGCCCGGTCACTGCGCCCTGCACCACCCGTCCTCTGCCTGAGGCCCCCTCAGGGGGTGGTAGGTCATAGGGCATAGGAGGGCACCAGGGAATCATATATGAGGGAGACCCGCTTGCAGCACTGACAAAGGAAGCCAATTCTGTTACACATGAGAGTGGCAACATGTGTGGATGTGGCATCCCCATCTGCTGCTGAGTCAGAGAACTTCAGCCTTTGCTTAGGTTGAGTAACTTCAGTGGATGAATGTCCGTGTTCCTTACCGAAAAGGGCGCATGCTGTGCGATGTTGCTCCATACCTGTCAAGCTGTAGTGCAGTGTGTGTGTATGTGTGTGTGAGTGTGTGTTTTGTGGCACATCATTGCAATCCATACAAAATGATGATTGACATTTGTCAAATGGGACAATTTTTCAGGTCACACTTGCTGCAACAACATGCATGGAAATCCCCGCCATCACCTGTGGTGTCAATGTCATTACCATCTCCGAGTGCAAGTGTATCCCATACATGTGCAGTGTGTTCCATTGAGGTACAAACACTCAGCTAGGTCAGCTAGGGAGGATGCTGGGAAGACCTGGGAGGGATAGCCAAGAATGGGGAATGGGAAGGATGTTGAGAGGGCCGGGGAGTACGTGGGGAGGACATGTGGAGATGCCGGACAGAAGTGGACCTGACCGCGTCCTTTTTGGTCCTCCCTGCTTCATCAGCCCCCCCCCCCCCCCGTTGCCGCCAAATCCTCCCTTCCCCTTACCCTCCCCGTCTTCTCACCAGCCCTCCACATTCTATCACTCCTTTCCCCATTCTCTACCCTTAACACATCGAAGGGAGGAAGGGGGAATCACCCAGTCCCACAACACTTTCCGCATCCAAATTGGCAGTTGACACCGGAAACCCCTGCCAACTGCTTCTGTACCCACCACAACCGACTGCCGCCATTTTACTGCTTTGCAGCACCAGCTTTTCTAACAGCCCCTGAACAGCCCTTTGGACCCCCTTTCCCTCAGGTGACTCCCAGGGTGCGGCCATGTCTTACCGAGCAGCAGTAGCTGCCACGCTGTAGCAACAGCGTAGAGATTCCGTGAAGGTGCGTTTTCCAGAGAGCGTTGAATAGGCCTCCCCCAGAAGCACTGTGTCGACTGGGGAGGACCTGGGGATAAGCGGGAGCCGGTTGTGTGCAGGGAGCCCAGCAGAGGATGTGGGGAGGACATGAGGAGGACCAGGGAGGATGTCAATGGATTCACTGCCCGCACCTGTCGTGCGATGAAGCCAGACCAATTTGTTTCCTTGACTGCAGGTGAATTAGCTAACTGCTGTGTGGGTATCTATTCCCATCAGCGCCCACCCCCATAGGCAGCGATACCCATAAGTACATGCCAACAGCCACATGCACCCCACGGGGCAGGGGGCGGGGGGACCAGTTCAGTCCCAGAACCCAATCCCCATGGCGTGAGTACGGGGGGCCGCCATGGCGTGAGTACGTGGGCTCGGAAGGGGCGCGGGGTTAACCACTTTCCGGGTTTCGGGTGCATTTTTCAAATCCCTGCTCCTCTCTGAGCGTTTTGAATATACCCATTCCTTGCGGTGCCAACTTGTGCAGCTTCGTGTACGCTCGAAGGGAATCACTCAGGATTTGTCTACTCCCCGTCACCGGTGCATGGTACAATGCCGGGCACCGTTCCTCCATTGGGAAAACCGCTGATCCCCCAGTGGCGTAGGTGGGGGTCCGCAGGGGTGGGGGATCTGGACACTGGGGATTGAGGTCCAGTAACCATCCCCGGTGCACACACCCATCGCCATCAGCACCAATACGCGTAGGCCCATGCCAACACCCTTGTGCATCCATCTGTATTCATACCCAGGGGTGCCCATACCCTTAGACAACCGATCCGATTGCTCGCCGGCTTGTGAACTGATTCAGATCAAACTCAGCTTCCGTACCTTGGGCTCTGTCCTTTGCCCCGGTGCGTGACTAAAGAGTCAGTATTGCAGGGATCATCGGGCCCGTTCAGGCCTCAGAGCCCCCCCGATCAGGCATGATCGCAAATAGCTGTGTGCTACTGAGTCGGACATGGGACACCGCTCGTTCTTACTGAGTTCCGGTGGCAACAGCAGCGGCATAAACGGCAGATAATACGGGGTGATCCCAAATAACAGTACCGATGGGCAACTCCAAGCAGTAAATCTCCAGAGCCATTGGGGGGGTTCACTTCTGTTCCGAACACCCGTGGGCGAGTAGTTGGTGAGTAGTAATTCAGCGGGTAATTGAGAAAAAGATCCAAAAACAGAAAAAATTAGCACCCCAGCCACCCACCCACCCACCCATTCCCCTCCGGAACCTCCGCGCAATTGTGTGCGTGGCGGGGGGGGGGGGATAACAAGGCGTTCCCCAGTCATTCCCAAATGAACCTGCCAAGGCACCCAAAGGGACATGGATCTGCTGGAAAAAAAAATCTCCTCCCCATTAGCACAGGTCAGGGCTGTCCTTAAGGGGGGAAAAAAGGGTTCATAACGCCAACAGAAACGAACTTTCACAGGGATGGTCTCTGCTTCATGCTCAAGACATGGACAAAACACAACACCGCGGAAGCAGTAGTGAATAATGATTAGCGATTGGTGGCGGTTGGTGGTTGGCGGTTGGCGGTTGGTGATCCCTAGTGGCTGTCCGTAAGGGCTGTCCTTAAAAAAAAAGAGTTCTTAAGGACAGCCCTGGCACCGGTTTGCGGGTCTGAAGGGTGGTGGTGGTGTGTGGGGGGGGGGGGGGGGGGGTCGGGGTCCGACCCGACACGCAATCGCCCCGATCCCCGTAGCCGATCCCACTGTGACTGTTGGGATCAGGTGTCATCCGACCTCTGCTCACAAATCTGTGCACGTCAATGCCCCCTGGAGGGCAGGCCCCCCTGCCACACACTACTGAACGGAAAGCGGGTCTGAGCACCGCATACCAAGGCCCAGCCAGAGAGGGCGTTGCGTGTGGTGTGCGCACGTTCCCCAGTCATGACCCCCCCCTCCGCAACTAGACGTGCACTTTCCTTCTCGAAATATGACCCCAAGTCGCACCACTGCGGTCATTCCAGGCTCGAACAAGGCCATCCATCAAATACATCGTGCCACATCCATTGTTTTGGGAGGCAGCAGATGCGATGAAGGCGGTGTGGGCGGTTGATGATTTCGAGGCTGGTTCCGGGACACTTCCCTCAATGATCGGCGCTGTGCGCAGGCTGTGCGCACATCCCCCCGATGCCGAGCCCATCCACCACCAACCCCCACCCCCAAATCTGTTCCCCTTCGAAGAGGACCGCGCACCGCATCGCCGTCTCCGTTGGGGGCCACGGGGAAAGAACAGCCTCGCCGCACCGCCTCACGCCCGTGCGGCATCGGGCACCGGCAGCGCCTCCAGCATGTCTCCCAGCGTCCCCGGCGCGAGCTCCGCGATGGCGTGCCCGTGGGGGTGCGCGATGCACGTGACGGTGTGCGCCGCCCTACCGCTGACCTGCCGGACCCTCGCGTCGCTGTGGGAGGCCCCGTACTGCAGGGCCCGCAGGGCGCACGCGAGGTACGGGGACTGCCGCAGGAACGGCTCCAGGGCCACGCTCGCGGTCAGCAGCTTCAGCAGCTCCGCCAAGTGCTTCGCCCCCGCCGCCGTGAGGGCGGGGGTGTCCAGCAGCGGGAACGCGTGCCTCAGCACTTGGTACTCCAGCCGCAGCCGCTGGGGCATCGGGAGGGTCAGGCCGCTGCACGCCACCATCCGCCGCAGGCTCTTGACGCACCGCAGCGGCCAGACCGGCTGCTGCAGCAGCGCCTCGGCGTACGGCTTCAGCAGCGGCCCCCCGACGCAGTGCCCCAACATGCAGCTGACGCACTCCGCCGTGCGCCAGGCCTCGTCCATCACCCGCGGGCTGTGGCCCCAGGTCTTAAGGCACACCACCAGCGCGTAGCACACGTTCTGCGCGAAGGGCAGGAGGCCGGTGTGCACCAGTTCGCAGTAGGCCCGGAAGCGGCGCAGCTCTGCGGCGGCCTGCAGCTCTTCCCACCCCGAGTCCTCGCAGAACTTCGCCAACTGGGCCACAAGCTCCTGAGGGTAGACGTCGGTGAGGGGCTGTCCCTGGCCTGCAGCCTTTGCTTGCTTCTCAAAGGCGTCCGGCATGGCTTTGGCGAAAATCTGGACATGGACGCGATATGTGCCATATGCGTGGGTGCCAGGGCGCAGCCTTACAAAAACCACCCCATACTCAGTCATATTGGGGCTGAAACCAACGGCGGTTGGAGGCTAACCGACGGCAGCCGGGGGTAACCGACGGCGGCTAAACAGAAACCGACGACGGTTGAGCGCTTGTTTTGGGCGCTCCCTCAGGGCGCCTGTTAGCGCCAACAAAAAAGAAGACCGGGTGATAAAGGGGCGCACTCATTTGTCATATGGGATTGTTGTTACATTGGTACACGGGAAACACCGCATACCCACCCTTTGGGCCCATCCGCGCACCATAGATTCGCCTTGTGAAATCCCCCAACGAGGTTTTGGTCGGATGGGCAGACACAACTGCATGGTTTACTCACCACATCAGTGTAATGCGGGCGTGGGCACCCGGTACTTGGGGCTGGATGCAGGCCGGTGACTCAAGAGCAGGGAGCCTAAAGCGGGTCTCAGGAGCAGTGGCAATGGCGATTGGCAAAGGGTCAGCGGCAAAATCAGGCGGTTGTAAGACGGTGCGCGTTGCAGACAGACGACGCAGGCGGTGGGGGTGGAACAGACCCTACGTCTCGAAAAGACGGGGGTTGCACCATCCATCACCCCTGTTATGCACAGGCCCACAGCTGCAGATCACTCACACATCCACCACTCATACCATTCACCTGGCCAACCGAACGTAAGGGGGCCGGAGTGGGGGGGAGGGCTGAACCACGGGGGGCTGTTGCAAGCCCTCTTCAAGCATTTGTCAATGAAAGCACTCTGGGGAGCGCTCAGTTCTGTTGTCAGTCATTTGCTCCGCACACGATGGGGTAGGCAGCATGGCGTAGCCATCCAGCAAAGTTGCCAAAGGTTTTAAAGGCTGGGAGCCCTTGCAGAGTAAACAGTTCCCGACATCGTGGTAGAAATCTCATGCGCGCTTGCATGTGCATGGCACAGGAAAGCATCCATTAATGCAATTGGGTCTTTTTTTTGGGGGGGGGGCGCGAATCAAGCCATGATAAGCTGCCGGAGCTTGCTCATCGGAATCAAGGATCAGAGCTGTCCAGTGCTACGATCGTTCCAGCAAAGCATCCATTGCTGCAATTGGCTTTAACATGCGCCATTGAGACCTAATGTCTGTTGGGTCATGGGTCGTGTGCGGTGCAAGTCTTGGCGTCTGTCCTTCCAGCGTAATTGATGTACAAAGACTTCGTTTAACAAAGGGCTGAGCTACATCGGATACGAGGAAACAGCGACCGGGTCCTGCCTGTGCAAGTTGCTTCTGCCCCATAACAGCAATTCTACTTCACACTTCAACCCACTTATCTTTGGCTGGGGTGATTTTACGCTGCAATGGGGCCCAAACAAAATTGCTTGCCTACCATGTGCAAGAATGGCCTTTTCTAGGCACGAAATCTCTGTCTGACTGTCGTGTTCCTGCTCGTGTTTGCCCAAAAGGGGGAGCGGGGGGGCTAATTAAGGTGAGCTAAGCGAAGGTGGAGGTGGAACCTTAGGTAGGCTTATCCTGTTTAACACAGGCCAAGTTCTTGCATTGCGTGCGCACTGCGTGCATGCTGCGCACGCACAGGCTCGGATACTCACCCAACAATACCTGTCACCTGTCTAGTAGCACGGCGAAGCAGCAAAGCCCACATGAGAACAACGAAACTGCCTTCAACTTGCCCACTCTGAACATGTCCTTCTTCCATAAAGTCCAATTGGGACAAACCCAAAATTCTTCTTGACCCCGCTTCAATGCTTTGTTCAGTGGCAAGGGAAAGCCCACATGCCCACTCTGAACATGCCCTTCTTCCACAAAGTCCAACTTGTACAAACCCCGGATCCATGATTCTTGACCCCACTTCAATGCTTTGTTCAGCAGCAACTGAAAGCCCACTTGGCCACGCAACAAAGCGTGGATTGGATAATTGGCCCGGTTTCCTCAATAGCATCGGAAGGTTGAAGGCCCAAAATAACTCTCCCTCAAAGATGCCTGGCGTGCACCCCGTGCGCTAACGCCCATGTGGGGGAGGAAATAGGGGGAAATGGTTGAAAATGGGCAAAAATGGTTGACAATTCAAATATGCCACATCCTAAATGCTTAGGAAGCTAAAAAAACCCTGGTACGGAACCAAAAACTTGTGAAAAGGGGCTGAAACTAGGGTTCAAGTATTTGCCGACATCCAAAACTTCGCACTGCGCGCATGGCATTCCCACAGCCACCTACCACCCCAGACCCTGCCCCAAACCTTGTGCCAAAGCCCTGCCAAACCCTTCCTCAAACACAGCCCCCACCACCATCTCAGCGGTTCCCAAACTGTTGTCCGAAACCTTGCCTCAAAATTTGTCCGAAGCCCCTACCCTATCCCCAACCTTGTCGGATCCTGTCACAAGCTTGTCCGAAGCCCAACACCAGACCCTGTCCCAGAACCCCATCGCAAACCCTATCCTAAACCCTGTCCCAAATACCAGACTCCCCAACCAACCGTGGGCACCAGACCCTGTCCGAAGTTAGGGTTGTACTTGCAACAAAAAGGAAAGACGAAAAAGTGAAGTGGTACGCAACTGCAGCAGTGCATGCACAGTCTGTGCGGCTGACGTCTAACTCACCTGCATCGTACACCAGTACACTGGTTTGTGGTTCATATGGACACAGGCCATAACACCCCCCCCCCCCCAAGTGGGGTGATAGAACCACCCCAAAAGACGTCATAACCCTGCCCTCAAAGGGGGGGATAGCCCCCCTCCGATTGGAGCCATAAGCCCCCCGCAGCCCAAAGGGGTGATAAAACCACTCTAAGCAGGTCATCAAACCCCCCCCTGCTAAAAGGGATGATGAAACCCACCCTAGGGGTCCAAAATGGCCAAAAAAGGCCGCGGGGGGGGGGTCGAACCACGACCACTCTCAAAACATGCGTACTTTCCAGCAACCCTGAAGTACTACACTGTGCTGAAGGCACGCTCACCCTTTGTGTGCACACTACGCACACTACGCCGACTTTTGGACCATGGACGGGACATCTATTGCTTTTTAAATTCGTGTCTCTGTGCACTAAATTGTGGCCCAAAATGGACTTCTAAACCCTCCTCATCCCTGGTACCCTGGCCCTGAATGCATGCTTGAACTGGATCACATCCAAAAAAAAAGCCCTCCCCATCCAGATTTTGTTAGGAGGGTTTTTGGGCCCAGCCCTAACCACGGCATTTTCCTACCATCATTCACTGGTTTTTGGAAACACTGCAATGGCTCATGAAGGCCTCAACCTCGCCGGAAGCCGGAAGCACTGCATTGATTCATGTTCAAGAGGGTCCTGACACACTCACAGCATGGCATAACAACATATCACGTGAACGACAAAACGCGCCTTGAGTTGCATCACAATGTTCAGTGCTAAATCAGTGTCCTGAAAGAAACTCTGGCTATGCCTGTATAGATTTACACATGCATACCCGTCAAACCGGGCATGGACGCATGGATGGGGACAATAATGGACAATGCGAAGATGGATTGTCTCACCAAGCCACCTGTCCGGTCGTGATAACAAAAGCTGTTTCTGTGGGACGTGATTGAGACTGACCATGTGACCGAGACTCGAGACTTTAAAGAGAACCAATGAGTACAAGGGGTTGCAGCGAGTGTTGGATGATTGGCAGGATTGAAAATTGTTTGTCTCTGTGGAAAGGAAGGGGCAAATATTGTAATTGCAATGATGGCCTTATGAGCATTGTGCAAAACAGCCATTGAACCCATTGAAATAGAAGACTTGGGTTCTCAGATGCACGTGGATTTGATCTCCGCCCTCAACTCGAGCCGCTGAGGCTTCCAGCAAATGTGTTGACACACTTGAGAAATGCATCGATCTGAGAAACTTCATGTGGTCTCTATGCCCATTGCGGCATGATCAAGGGCCCGGTTGGCCTGCAACCTAAGCATTACCATCGCCATACTGAATATAAATGCAGAACATCTAAGTGAGGGCAGCTCAGAGCAAGATTGGCTTCGGCAGAAGATTTTGTATCACTCGCTGTTACTTTCCATTGATGGGGGGCACACTGGCGCCTCAACGGAGGGGGTCAACCAGTGCCATTGTCATGTACACCAGATGTGGGCTCAAAGGCAGCATCTGCACCATGTTCACGCCGTTGGAGCAGGGCATTCATACATAGGAAAGCCCAGTGTCCAGCGAAAGTGACATGGACCCAAGAATGCGGGAATACATGAATGAACCTGGCCAGAAAACAGATGTGTCCCTGACACAACTGTGACACAAAATTAGAAGGTGGCCCTCACAAGCGAGTAATACATGCAAAATCAATGTTACTGGCCACCAATATATGAAAGAACATAAGCTGGTAAACATTGCATAGTGAAGCTAATTGGACCAAGGAACATCAGCATTTTGCAGAAGCAAGAGGGTGGCTGCCACTTGTCGATGGACCACCTGCTCATTGACCATTACAAACCTACTGCAAATAACTGATCCCTATACAAACACGTGGTGAACACCATTGAAGGCACCCAACTGTTGGTCCCCTCAAAAATTTCAAAAATTAATTCACACAAACTGCCACCCTTCAAGGGCATGGCCACAGTGTGATTTTGAAGCAGTTGGCCACTGGGCGGCACGGATTTCTGTAATTGGAAAAAAACGAGGTGGAAAAATCTTTTTATAAACTCCTTGTCATAGCGTTCGGCTGGTGAGCACTGTAAAACAACAGTGCCCAGAACCGAACAACATGGTTCCTCACATGCAAATGGGCATGACTTCAGAGGACAGCCCTGCCTGCTGAAACTTTCAGCAAATTTGCCCACAAGCTTGAAGGTTATAAGGTGCGTATAGTTTGCATATAAATCGGGTTGGGATCTGGATTTATGTCCCCTTAACCAAGTGGGGTAATACAGTTCCTTCGTCGAATGTTGCTCAGACAAGGCTTATCTTATGCGACACCTCAGCCATACCAGTGGTATTGAATATCAAGGAGCATAATAATATCTCACCCCTACACCCACTGCTGCCTAAGCTTTGGACGTGGAGTTGCGGGCGGAGGGGGGGGGGGGCGTGACACGTTGGAAGTGGGTCAGGCATAATGTCACACAAAAACAGGCCACAAAAAGCAATATTTGTGCCAACACCGTGCACAATGGGGTTCACCAATTCATCAATACGTTGGGTCGGCCGAATACTACCGAACAAAAGAACATGCTTCCCTTGTGAATGCACGTATACGATGCATACACTCAAGAGATTATGTGTGTTACATGACTGGACATTCTTTCCGATGCAGCCACATGCTACGCTACTGCAAACAGCTACTGATACAAATGCCCCCCACCTTGCCCACAAACGGGCAGACCCCTTGGAAACCCACGACGCGCAATCGGACGGCTCGTCATTGGATGAGTCCGCCGTACCTCACAAGGCACGTGCATGGCACACACAGAGTGCGTGGCGAAGCTTAGCTTTGACATGTGAAAGATTCTCTTGGCTATGGCCAAGTCCTAATACAACACACGAACATTGGTTACACACTTTTGACACATGAAAAAATTGCAGAAGTCAGATGGTGAAGCTTCTTGATTGAGCCATGCAAGCCCCAATACTGAGCATGCTGTTGGGTGTACAAGACGACATTTGCTGCTCGGACCATTACTTTCTGACTATGGACATGTTAAGTAAACGTTTGCATCAAGTCAAGACTTATCCAAAACGCGTGGGGAACGCCATTGCATGTGCTGACCTGTAATGCCCCTCAGATAATTTAAGGGTGTCCGCAGACACTTGCACCATTTAGGAGCATAGCAACACTGCGCTGGTGAAATTTTGCATCTCGGATGATTGGGCGCATGCATTGCTTCGGGCAGTGATATGTGTGTTTGTGTGTGCTTGTGTGTAAGGGAGGCGGGAGGGGGAAAATGATCGTGTACCAGCACTATGAACGATAATGAGTAAGTTGATCGAATGGCTTGCTTCTTCAGATGCAAATGGGCATAAGATCGGAGCTTATCCCAAACGCTAAAGCGTTCATCTATCTTCACAAGCTTGAGTACCCAGCAAAGCACCTGTACGTCACACGATAAACTCATGCTTGTACGTCACATGACACCGCCTTTATGTGTCTTCCTCAAGAATCACTGGGGCTTGCTTGTACTAGGGTGGAGCGTAGGTTTGTGCAAACAGGTGTGTGTTGAAACAGAAAGCACTCAATCACCACTGCAGGCGCGCCATGCCTCGGTTGCGTGGGTGATACGTGGGTGGCCCCTATGTTCCCATTAATGCATATATGATGTTGCCCACCAAACCCCAGTGCACCCCCATGAATGCAGGTCTCAAGCTTGTTGTGGATAGCTGTCTTTCTGATGATGCAAACCACTGTTCTGTACTGGCCATTGTTTTTTGCTACTGACACAACTACTGGCCACTCATATGACCGACTACTTTTTGAAAACTCGCTGACCAAATGGGTCCGACGGTGAACCATGGCATCGGTGCCATCATGGCACGAAGCTGGACTGGAATGGGGTTTCACCCTCCCATTGGTCCTGTACAGAGTCAAGCATTGCACACCAGAGGCGGCAAGTGCTGCCATTCGGCCACCGGGCGCAACACAACATGCATTTTGCGGTTAGCTCTGTCCAGATCTGTGAACATGCCTGCCATTGATGGCAGACCCTTGTGCTCACACAGACAAAGGCAGAAGTGCGGCAGCATCGCGCGCATTGTCCAGCATCAGGGGGCCCAGAATGGGACTAGGCTGACCCCCTTCTGTCGCAGCTGAGAACGTCAAACCGGGGCTGTCGTCACCGAGTTTGCCCATCGAAGCACGAAAAGGGGCGAACAATGCCTCTCTCTCGAAGGGCACACTGGGGGCAACTGAAGACTGCCGAACATTATTGAGAGGGAAACTCTTCTGGAAAGGAGTGGCCCAGGGGTCACCAGCGGAAACAACTTCAGACTGGCCGACGAGGTCAACACCGTCAGGGCTGCCATTCATTTCATTGGGCGACGATGACACAGAGGGCTGGACGTGAACAGCATCAGTAGAAAGCTCCGGGCAAAACAGCAGCGTTTGGGACGTCGTGGCCACAAGAAGAGGGAACAGTACATCGTTGCCCATTGAAACGTCTGGGATCGGATCAATGCTGTCATCGAACTCAGTCAGTGCCAGCGCTCCATGGTCATCAAAGATTTCCATCGGTGCCTTTTCTACACGAAGATGCTTGTTCCATGCCGCAAGAACTTCCTTGGACACATGTTGGTCAGTTCCACTGCGTTCAGACAGAGCGCTGAAGCTGATCTTCGGATCCTCGGTAACTGCGGCTGTCCAAGGAAATTTCGGCTCCACAGACATCTCCGCCAGGAAGTTGGAGGAGGAGAACCGTGGCCATCGCTGGCGTTCGCGTTGCTGCTGATCATGCAGCAAAACTGGCTCCGAAGCACGCGGCACGGCGTGTGAAATGGTCCATCCTGGGGGCTTGGAATAAACTGGATCAGCAGCCTCCTCGTGTCCCCTGTTCATCAGCGTTGGTCCACAGCCTCGAGCATCGTTGACACCTGCTGCATCTTGGTCTCGGGCGCTCCGCTTCTTCTTCGCCTCAACCTTGTCCTTTTCCAGGCGCTGCTCTTTCGCTTTAGGATCTTCTGCATACTTGACTTCCAATGGCCTGTCGTAGGACTCCAACATCCTCCCATTCAGCGCTTCAACCGCCGTCCTCGCATCCTCAAGATTCGCAAACCGAATCATACCAACGCACTTGCTCTCCCCTGTTTTGCGGTCCATCAGCACAATCAACGACTCAATGGCGCCGTGCAGAGAGAACAGTGCATATAGCTCCGCGTCACCATACGACTTGGGCAGATTGCACACGTAGATGTTGGTAGATGGTTGGTTCTGCACACCCTTGTTCTTGTCACGGTGTGCCAATCGAACGTCAATGGTCTTGTTCCCCATGCACGTGTTGTTCATGGCATTGACGGCCTTCATCGCCATCTCTGGAGTGGTGTATTGCACGAAGCCAACGCCTTTCGGGCCTGAACGACCATTCAACACCTTGCAGCTCAGAATCGTGCCGAACTGTTCAAATTTCGTGCGCAGCCCCTCATCCGTGACCCAGTCCGGCAGCCGGGCCACGTATATGTTGGTCGTTTGTGATCCTTGTTGACTTTGGCTACTCGGCTCCACTGCACCAGAGCTCTGGGTTGCGTTGCTTTCCTTGGCACATACTTCGGCACTAATGGCATGTTGGCCCTCTTCAAAGGCCCCATTGGCCATGGAAGCGGAGGAGGCACTGCAAGCATCGCCTTTACTATCGTCTGTGGAAGCTTCGTCACTAATAGCCGGGTGATCCTCGTCATTTGCATCATCAGCATCTGTTCTTGGCACTGGCAGAGGGGGCACCAGCCCTTCAGTCACCTCCACTTGGGTATTCCCATCGCTATCTCCTTTCACATTCTTGGCCGCCAGGCCCCTTGTGGCATCCGCATTGTGGGCCTCACTGATATTCTTTGGTGCCTTTTGATCACAGAGGTGCTTGTTCCATGCCTGCAGCACTTCCTTGGACACATGGAAATCGGTTCCACTGCCTTGTGGCTCCCAGCTAGAGCTTGTCTTAGACGAAGACTCCGCTTCGTTTGCTGACCACGGATACTTCGGTTGCAACGCGATGGTGTGACTGTTGGCTGGGGGCTTGGCATAAACTGGATCAGCAGCCTCCTCGTGTCCCCTGTTCATCAGCGTTGGTCCACAGCCTCGAGCATCGTTGACACCTGCTGCATCTTGGTCTCGGGCGCTCTGCTTCTTCTTCGCCTCAACCTTGTCCTTTTCCAGGCGCTGCTCTTTCGCTTTAGGATCTTCTGCATACTTGACTTCCAATGGCCTGTCGTAGGACTCCAACATCCTCCCATTCAGCGCTTCAACCGCCGCCCTCGCATCCTCAAGATTCGCAAACCGAATCATACCAACGCACTTGCTCTCCCCTGTTTTGCGGTCCATCAGCACAATCAACGACTCAATGGCGCCGTGTGGAGAGAACAGTGCATATAGCTCCGCTTCACCATACGACTTGGGCAGATTGCACACGTAGATGTTGGTAGATGGTTGGTTCTGCACACCCTTGTTCTTGTCACGGTGTGCCAATCGAACGTCAATGGTCTTGTTTCCCATGCACGTGTTGTTCATGGCATTGACGGCCTTCATCGCCATCTCTGGAGTGGTGTATTGCACGAAGCCAACGCCTTTCGGGCCTGAACGACCATTCAACACCTTGCAGCTCAGAATCGTGCCGAACTGTTCAAATTTCGTGCGCAGCCCCTCATCCGTGACCCAGTCCGGCAGCCGGGCCACGTATATGTTGGTCGTTTGTGATCCTTGTTGACTTTGGCTAGTCGGCTCCACTGCACCAGAGCTCTGGGTTGCGTTGCTTTCCTTGGCACATACTTCGGCACTAATGGCATGTTGGCCCTCTTCAAAGGCCCCATTGGCCATGGAAGCGGAGGAGGCACTGCAAGCATCGCCTTTACTATCGTCTGTGGAAGCTTCGTCACTAATAGCCGGGTGATCCTCGTCATTTGCATCATCAGCATCTGTTCTTGGCACTGGCAGAGGGGGCACCAGCCCTTCAGTCACCTCCACTTGGGTATTCCCATCGCTATCTCCTTTCACATTCTTGGCCGCCAGTCCCCTTGTGGCATCCGCATTGTGGGCCTCACTGATATTCTTTGGTGCCTTTTGATCACAGAGGTGCTTGTTCCATGCCTGCAGCACTTCCTTGGACACATGTAAATCGGTTCCACTGCCTTGTGGCTCCCAGCTAGAGCTTGTCTTAGACGAAGACTCCGCTGCGTTTGCTGACCACGGATACTTCGGTTGCAACGCGATGGTGTGACTGTTGGCTGGGGGCTTGGAATAAACTGGATCAGCAGCCTCCTCGTGTCCCCTGTTCATCGGCGTTGGTCCACAGCCTCGAGCATCGTTGACACCTGCTGCATCTTGGTCTCGGGCGCTCTGCTTCTTCTTCGCCTCAACCTTGTCCTTTTCCAGGCGCTGCTCTTTCGCTTTAGGATCTTCTGCATACTTGACTTCCAATGGCCTGTCGTAGGACTCCAACATCCTCCCATTCAGTGCTTCAACCGCCGCCCTCGCATCCTCAAGATTCGCAAACCGAATCATACCAACGCACTTGCTCTCCCCTGTTTTGCGGTCCATCAGCACAATCAACGACTCAATGGCGCCGTGCGGAGAGAACAGTGCATATAGCTCCGCTTCACCATACGACTTGGGCAGATTGCACACGTAGATGTTGGTAGATGGTTGGTTCTGCACACCCTTGTTCTTGTCACGGTGTGCCAATCGAACGTCAATGGTCTTGTTTCCCATGCACGTGTTGTTCATGGCATTGACGGCCTTCATCGCCATCTCTGGAGTGGTGTATTGCACGAAGCCAACGCCTTTCGGGCCTGAACGACCATTCAACACCTTGCAGCTCAGAATCGTGCCGAACTGTTCAAATTTCGTGCGCAGCCCCTCATCCGTGACCCAGTCCGGCAGCCGGGCCACGTATATGTTGGTCGTTTGTGATCCTTGTTGACTTTGGCTAGTCGGCTCCACTGCACCAGAGCTCTGGGTTGCGTTGCTTTCCTTGGCACATACTTCGGCACTAATGGCATGTTGGCCCTCTTCAAAGGCCCCATTGGCCATGGAAGCGGAGGAGGCACTGCAAGCATCGCCTTTACTATCGTCTGTGGAAGCTTCGTCACTAATAGCCGGGTGATCCTCGTCATTTGCATCATCAGCATCTGTTCTTGGCACTGGCAGAGGGGGCACCAGCCCTTCAGTCACCTCCACTTGGGTATTCCCATCGCTATCTCCTTTCACATTCTTGGCCGCCAGGCCCCTTGTGGCATCCGCATTGTGGGCCTCACTGATATTCTTTGGTGCCTTTTGATCACAGAGGTGCTTGTTCCATGCCTGCAGCACTTCCTTGGACACATGGAAATCGGTTCCACTGCCTTGTGGCTCCCAGCTAGAGCTTGTCTTAGACGAAGACTCCGCTTCGTTTGCTGACCACGGATACTTCGGTTGCAAAGCGATGGTGTGACTGTTGGCTGGGGGCTTGGCATAAACTGGATCAGCAGCCTCCTCGTGTCCCCTGTTCATCAGCGTTGGTCCAGAGCCTCGAGCATCGTTGACACCTGCTGCATCTTGGTCTCGGGCGCTCTGCTTCTTCTTCGCCTCAACCTTGTCCTTTTCCAGGCGCTGCTCTTTCGCTTGAGGATCTTCTGCATACTTGACTTCCAATGGCCTGTCGTAGGACTCCAACATCCTCCCATGCAGTGCTTCAACCGCCGCCCTCGCATCCTCAAGATTCGCAAACCGAATCATACCAACGCACTTGCTCTCCCCTGTTTTGCGGTCCATCAGCACAATCAACGACTCAATGGCGCCGTGTGGAGAGAACAGTGCATATAGCTCCGCTTCACCATACGACTTGGGCAGATTGCACACGTAGATGTTGGTAGATGGTTGGTTCTGCACACCCTTGTTCTTGTCACGGTGTGCCAATCGAACGTCAATGGTCTTGTTCCCCATGCACGTGTTGTTCATGGCATTGACGGCCTTCATCGCCATCTCTGGAGTGGTGTATTGCACGAAGCCAACGCCTTTCGGGCCTGAACGACCATTCAACACCTTGCAGCTCAGAATCGTGCCGAACTGTTCAAATTTCGTGCGCAGCCCCTCATCCGTGACCCAGTCCGGCAGCCGGGCCACGTATATGTTGGTCGTTTGTGATCCTTGTTGACTTTGGCTAGTCGGCTCCACTGCACCAGAGCTCTGGGTTGCGTTGCTTTCCTTGGCACATACTTCGGCACTAATGGCATGTTGGCCCTCTTCAAAGGCCCCATTGGCCATGGAAGCGGAGGAGGCACTGCAAGCATCGCCTTTACTATCGTCTGTGGAAGCTTCGTCACTAATAGCCGGGTGATCCTCGTCATTTGCATCATCAGCATCTGTTCTTGGCACTGGCAGAGGGGGCACCAGCCCTTCAGCCACCTCCACTTGGGTATTCCCATCGCTATCTCCTTTCACATTCTTGGCCGCCAGTCCCCTTGTGGCATCCGCATTGTGGGCCTCACTGATATTCTTTGGTGCCTTTTGATCACAGAGGTGCTTGTTCCATGCCTGCAGCACTTTCGTGGACACATGGAAATCGGTTCCACTGCCTTGTGGCTCCCAGCTAGAGCTTGTCTTAGACGAAGACTCCGCTGCGTTTGCTGACCACGGATACTTCGGTTGCAAAGCGATGGTGTGACTGTTGGCTGGGGGCTTGGAATAAACTGGATCAGCAGCCTCCTCGTGTCCCCTGTTCATCAGCGTTGGTCCACAGCCTCGAGCATCGTTGACACCTGCTGCATCTTGGTCTCGGGCGCTCCGCTTCTTCTTCGCCTCAACCTTGTCCTTTTCCAGGCGCTGCTCTTTCGCTTGAGGATCTTCTGCATACTTGACTTCCAATGGCCTGTCGTAGGACTCCAACATCCTCCCATGCAGTGCAACCGCCGCCCTCGCATCCTCAAGATTCGCAAACCGAATCATACCAACGCACTTGCTCTCCCCTGTTTTGCGGTCCATCAGCACAATCAACGACTCAATGGCGCCGTGTGGAGAGAACAGTGCATATAGCTCCGCTTCACCATACGACTTGGGCAGATTGCACACGTAGATGTTGGTAGATGGTTGGTTCTGCACACCCTTGTTCTTGTCACGGTGTGCCAATCGAACGTCAATGGTCTTGTTCCCCATGCACGTGTTGTTCATGGCATTGACGGCCTTCATCGCCATCTCTGGAGTGGTGTATTGCACGAAGCCAACGCCTTTCGGGCCTGAACGACCATTCAACACCTTGCAGCTCAGAATCGTGCCGAACTGTTCAAATTTCGTGCGCAGCCCCTCATCCGTGACCCAGTCCGGCAGCCGGGCCACGTATATGTTGGTCGTTTGTGATCCTTGTTGACTTTGGCTAGTCGGCTCCACTGCACCAGAGCTCTGGGTTGCGTTGCTTTCCTTGGCACATACTTCGGCACTAATGGCATGTTGGCCCTCTTCAAAGGCCCCATTGGCCATGGAAGCGGAGGAGGCACTGCAAGCATCGCCTTTACTATCGTCTGTGGAAGCTTCGTCACTAATAGCCGGGTGATCCTCGTCATTTGCATCATCAGCATCTGTTCTTGGCACTGGCAGAGGGGGCACCAGCCCTTCAGTCACCTCCACTTGGGTATTCCCATCGCTATCTCCTTTCACATTCTTGGCCGCCAGTCCCCTTGTGGCATCCGCATTGTGGGCCTCACTGATATTCTTTGGTGCCTTTTGATCACAGAGGTGCTTGTTCCATGCCTGCAGCACTTTCGTGGACACATGGAAATCGGTTCCACTGCCTTGTGGCTCCCAGCTAGAGCTTGTCTTAGACGAAGACTCCGCTGCGTTTGCTGACCACGGATACTTCGGTTGCAAAGCGATGGTGTGACTGTTGGCTGGGGGCTTGGCATAAACTGGATCAGCAGCCTCCTCGTGTCCCCTGTTCATCAGCGTTGGTCCACAGCCTCGAGCATCGTTGACACCTGCTGCATCTTGGTCTCGGGCGCTCTGCTTCTTCTTCGCCTCAACCTTGTCCTTTTCCAGGCGCTGCTCTTTCGCTTTAGGATCTTCTGCATACTTGACTTCCAATGGCCTGTCGTAGGACTCCAACATCCTCCCATTCAGCGCTTCAACCGCCGCCCTCGCATCCTCAAGATTCGCAAACCGAATCATACCAACGCACTTGCTCTCCCCTGTTTTGCGGTCCATCAGCACAATCAACGACTCAATGGCGCCGTGTGGAGAGAACAGTGCATATAGCTCCGCGTCACCATACGACTTGGGCAGATTGCACACGTAGATGTTGGTGGATGGTTGGTTCTGCACACCCTTGTTCTTGTCACGGTGTGCCAATCGAACGTCAATGGTCTTGTTTCCCATGCACGTGTTGTTCATGGCATTGACGGCCTTCATCGCCATCTCTGGAGTGGTGTATTGCACGAAGCCAACGCCTTTCGGGCCTGAACGACCATTCAACACCTTGCAGCTCAGAATCGTGCCGAACTGTTCAAATTTCGTGCGCAGCCCCTCATCCGTGACCCAGTCCGGCAGCCGGGCCACGTATATGTTGGTCGTTTGTGATCCTTGTTGACTTTGGCTAGTCGGCTCCACTGCACCAGAGCTCCGGGTTGCGTTGCTTTCCTTGGCACATACTTCGGCACTAATGGCATGTTCGCCCTCTTCAAAGGCCCCATTGGCCATGGAAGCGGAGGAGGCACTGCAAGCATCGCCTTTACTATCGTCTGTGGAAGCTTCGTCACTAATAGCCGGGTGATCCTCGTCATTTGCATCATCAGCATCTGTTCTTGGCACTGGCAGAGGGGGCACCAGCCCTTCAGTCACCTCCACTTGGGTATTCCCATCGCTATCTCCTTTCACATTCTTGGCCGCCAGTCCCCTTGTGGCATCCGCATTGTGGGCCTCACTGATATTCTTTGGTGCCTTTTGATCACAGAGGTGCTTGTTCCATGCCTGCAGCACTTCCTTGGACACATGGAAATCGGTTCCACTTCCTTGTGGCTCCCAGCTAGAGCTTGTCTTAGACGAAGACTCCGCTGCGTTTGCTGACCACGGATACTTCGGTTGCAACGCGATGGTGTGACTGTTGGCTGGGGGCTTGGCATAAACTGGATCAGCAGCCTCCTCGTGTCCCCTGTTCATCAGCGTTGGTCCACAGCCTCGAGCATCGTTGACACCTGCTGCATCTTGGTCTCGGGCGCTCTGCTTCTTCTTCGCCTCAACCTTGTCCTTTTCCAGGCGCTGCTCTTTCGCTTTAGGATCTTCTGCATACTTGACTTCCAATGGCCTGTCGTAGGACTCCAACATCCTCCCATTCAGCGCTTCAACCGCCGCCCTCGCATCCTCAAGATTCGCAAACCGAATCATACCAACGCACTTGCTCTCCCCTGTTTTGCGATCCATCAGCACAATCAACGACTCAATGGCGCCGTGTGGAGAGAACAGTGCATATAGCTCCGCGTCACCATACGACTTGGGCAGATTGCACACGTAGATGTTGGTGGATGGTTGGTTCTGCACACCCTTGTTCTTGTCACGGTGTGCCAATCGAACGTCAATGGTCTTGTTTCCCATGCACGTGTTGTTCATGGCATTGACGGCCTTCATCGCCATCTCTGGAGTGGCGTATTGCACGAAGCCAACGCCTTTCGGGCCTGAACGACCATTCAACACCTTGCAGCTCAGAATCGTGCCGAACTGTTCAAATTTCGTGCGCAGCCCCTCATCCGTGACCCAGTCCGGCAGCCGGGCCACGTATATGTTGGTCGTTTGTGATCCTTGTTGACTTTGGCTAGTCGGCTCCACTGCACCAGAGCTCCGGGTTGCGTTGCTTTCCTTGGCACATACTTCGGCACTAATGGCATGTTCGCCCTCTTCAAAGGCCCCATTGGCCATGGAAGCGGAGGAGGCACTGCAAGCATCGCCTTTACTATCGTCTGTGGAAGCTTCGTCACTAATAGCCGGGTGATCCTCGTCATTTGCATCATCAGCATCTGTTCTTGGCACTGGCAGAGGGGGCACCAGCCCTTCAGTCACCTCCACTTGGGTATTCCCATCGCTATCTCCTTTCACATTCTTGGCCGCCAGGCCCCTTGTGGCATCCGCATTGTGGGCCTCACTGATATTCTTTGGTGCCTTTTGATCACAGAGGTGCTTGTTCCATGCCTGCAGCACTTCCTTGGACACATGGAAATCGGTTCCACTGCCTTGTGGCTCCCAGCTAAAGCTTGTCTTAGACGAAGACTCCGCTGCGTTTGCTGACCACGGATACTTCGGTTGCAACGCGATGGTGTGACTGTCGGCTGGGGGCTTGGCATAAACTGGATCAGCAGCCTCCTCGTGTCCCCTGTTCATCAGCGTTGGTCCACAGCCTCGAGCATCGTTGACACCTGCTGCATCTTGGTCTCGGGCGCTCTGCTTCTTCTTCGCCTCAACCTTGTCCTTTTCCAGGCGCTGCTCTTTCGCTTTAGGATCTTCTGCATACTTGACTTCCAATGGCCTGTCGTAGGACTCCAACATCCTCCCATTCAGCGCTTCAACCGCCGCCCTCGCATCCTCAAGATTCGCAAACCGAATCATACCAACGCACTTGCTCTCCCCTGTTTTGCGGTCCATCAGCACAATCAACGACTCAATGGCGCCGTGCGGAGAGAACAGTGCATATAGCTCCGCGTCACCATACGACTTGGGCAGATTGCACACGTAGATGTTGGTGGATGGTTGGTTCTGCACGCCCTTGTTCTTGCCACGGTGTGCCAATCGAACGTCAATGGTCTTGTTTCCCATGCACGTGTTGTTCATGGCATTGACGGCCTTCAACGCCATCTCTGGAGTGGTGTATTGCACGAAGCCAACGCCTTTCGGGCCTGAACGACCATTCAACACCTTGCAGCTCAGAATCGTGCCGAACTGTTCAAATTTCGTGCGCAGCCCCTCATCCGTGACCCAGTCCGGCAGCCGGGCCACGTATATGTTGGTCGTTTGTGATCCTTGTTGACTTTGGCTAGTCGGCTCCACTGCACCAGAGCTCCGGGTTGCGTTGCTTTCCTTGGCACATACTTCGGCACTAATGGCATGTTGGCCCTCTTCAAAGGCCCCATTGGCCATGGAAGCGGAGGAGGCACTGCAAGCATCGCCTTTACTATCGTCTGTGGAAGCTTCGTCACTAATAGCCGGGTGATCCTCGTCATTTGCATCATCAGCATCTGTTCTTGGCACTGGCAGAGGGGGCACCAGCCCTTCAGTCACCTCCACTTGGGTATTCCCATCGCTATCTCCTTTCACATTCTTGGCCGCCAGTCCCCTTGTGGCATCCGCATTGTGGGCCTCACTGATATTCTTTGGTGCCTTTTGATCACAGAGGTGCTTGTTCCATGCCTGCAGCACTTTCGTGGACACATGGAAATCGGTTCCACTTCCTTGTGGCTCCCAGCTAAAGCTTGTCTTAGACGAAGACTCCGCTGCGTTTGCTGACCACGGATACTTCGGTTGCAACGCGATGGTGTGACTGTCGGCTGGGGGCTTGGCATAAACTGGATCAGCAGCCTCCTCGTGTCCCCTGTTCATCAGCGTTGGTCCACAGCCTCGAGCATCGTTGACACCTGCTGCATCTTGGTCTCGGGCGCTCTGCTTCTTCTTCGCCTCAACCTTGTCCTTTTCCAGGCGCTGCTCTTTCGCTTTAGGATCTTCTGCATACTTGACTTCCAATGGCCTGTCGTAGGACTCCAACATCCTCCCATTCAGCGCTTCAACCGCCGCCCTCGCATCCTCAAGATTCGCAAACCGAATCATACCAACGCACTTGCTCTCCCCTGTTTTGCGGTCCATCAGCACAATCAACGACTCAATGGCGCCGTGCAGAGAGAACAGTGCATATAGCTCCGCTTCACCATACGACTTGGGCAGATTGCACACGTAGATGTTGGTGGATGGTTGGTTCTGCACACCCTTGTTCTTGTCACGGTGTGCCAATCGAACGTCAATGGTCTTGTTCCCCATGCACGTGTTGTTCATGGCATTGACGGCCTTCATCGCCATCTCTGGAGTGGTGTATTGCACGAAGCCAACGCCTTTCGGGCCTGAACGACCATTCAACACCTTGCAGCTCAGAATCGTGCCGAACTGTTCAAATTTCGTGCGCAGCCCCTCATCCGTGACCCAGTCCGGCAGCCGGGCCACGTATATGTTGTTCGTTTGTGTGCCGTTGTTTTCTGGCACCGCATCCATGCTTCTCCTCTTACAAGTGCGATAATGTAGACAAGAAGAAAGATTTGTACATGAAAGCTACACAATGAAGTGGTCACACCGCTGCATCGAATGATACCAATGCATACAGCTGACAGGCTGGATCAGCTGAACACACAAGCTGTTGTATTTGTTTGAGGGTAACACACCATCAACTATGTACCCACCCCGCGAGCACACCCTGGAGAGATCCAGGGTTTGTTGATGGTGTGGTCAGGCAACAGGATACTGGGATACAAAATGCAACCACCGCCAAGTAATCTCTTCTGCAAGGTTTTGAAAGGGTAACTTGTAATCACTAGGCTCAAGGAATGCTTCTGAGGCAGGACAACAAACGGTCGCGTGTGAGAGAAGATGCTGTTCCACCTAGCAAACAAGGGACAGCCACCTCTTCAAAAGAAAGCACCATGACCATCAAATTTACTGCAGGTCCACATACTCAGCATTGGGTCGCAGGGCACCTACTATGATGCACCTAGAGGACCCAATGGCGGATGTGGTGAGCGGGGAGCTGAACGGGTTGTGGTCGTAAAACCCTGCCCTTGCAGATTCCATGGGATAAACCTGATTGTTGTTGCGGAACTGATGAAAACATTTGGCCCAAAAGCAGGAGGAGAGAAGATAACTTTATAGCCCTCGCCAACCCAAGCTCCCTACATGGCTACATGACCCTTGCTGTCTCAGGGCTTCCAAGGCTTCCAAAGCATGCAAGCATCAAAACCACTACATAAGCGTTGCCACCTTGGGTCCCCAAAGCAAAAATGCATCAAAGTGGCTGGATAACCACTTCCCCAAAGCAGAAAGAGATCAAAGCCACTAGGTACCCCTTGCCCTCTCAGGGTTCTCAAACAGGGAATGCATCAATGTGGCTGCATAAACCCTTGCCATCTCGGAGTCCCGGGGCCATGGGGGCGCGCTACCTTTGTATTAAGTATCCTGGCTCTAGCCCCAAGTTTATCCTCACCCAGGGAAGTCCCCCAAGTAGACCGCACTGGACCGCAAACCTTCCCGTTGCATAAGCAAACAACACAAAATGTCACTCGGAATGTGCTTAACAAATTATATTAAGTGATGAAGACGATCATGGGTGTGCTAGAGCTGCTCTTGGGTGTGCAGGAGTGGATCATGGGGGTGGTGGGGCTGGTCAGCGGTGTGCTGCAACCGATGATGAGTGTGTTGGAGGGCATCATGGGTGTGATGGAGCCAGGGCGGTCCTTAACGGGAAAAAAAAGTGTTCCGTTACCAAGTTTTCCCAAAAACGCCTCCCGGGCACTCCATGTGTTCAACCATTGGTTCCTAGCTTGCTGGCACTCCACGTCTTCACCCATGGGTTCTTAACTGTTCAAACATGACTTCCTAGCCCCACATGTGTGCAATCACTCATCCATATGTTCCTACCCCCACGTGTGTTCGGTGATAACATCCGCTCCCTACCTGACACCCTGCACAATCGAAGAAGAACGGGAGCAATGTTTTTTTCATCAAATGCAGTGACATAGCATTCGACCACCCGAATGTTCCATCTCCGGTGGCACAGCTGGAGTATACTCTCTAAAATTGGTACACCTGCTGGAAGTGGGACTGGACACGCTACATAAGCTCACCCTTTGTCCCTTTCACGCTCAAATCATGCCTCCTGCAAATGGCCTTGAACTCAATATGAGTCCACTCATGCATACTACCCTCTGCATTGCCTTCACCACTGCCTCATCCACGTCATACATGAACACCAACTGCGAGGCAGGGTTAGCCGACGTAGAGACCACGGCAGGAGGGTTAGGAAGGTGAGAAGAGGAGCTACGTGGCCGTCACGTAGCGCAACACTCTCTCACACGAACATGAGCTTGCCTCAACCCAATCCTCCACCATAGCACTACCAACCCATTGAGATCCGTTGAAGTGTGTTTGCACATCTTCAATCAGAGCACGAAGAAAATTCACCCGGCTGCCCTTGATGGCGCTACTCGCCACCTCAACACCCCCCCCCCCCCCAGAATGACATGACACATGCAAAAATTGCGTGCACATCACTGGCCCCAACTCAAGGGGCCATGCAACGAAGCGTGGATTGCGAGTCCCTAACTCCAACTCAAGGGGCCACGCAACAAAGCGTGGATTGCGAGTCCCTAACCCCAACTAAAGGGGCCACGCAACAAAGCGTGGATTGCGAGTCCCTAACTCCAACTCAAGGGGCCACGCAACAAAGCGTGGATTGAGAGTCCATAACCCCAGCTCAAGGGGCCACACAACAAAGCGTGGATTGCGAATCCCTAACCCCAACTCAAGGGGCCATGCAACAAAGCATGAATTGAGAGTCCCTAACCCCAATTCACGGGGCCACACAACAAAGCGTGGATTGCGAGTCCCCAACCCAAACTCAAGGGGCCACGCAACAAAGCGTGGATTGAGAGTCCCTAACCCCAACTCAGGGGGCCACACAACAAATCGTGGATTGCGAGTCCCTAACCCCAACTCAAGGGGCCACGCAACAAAGCATGGATGAGGAGTCCCTAACTCCAACTCAAGGGGCCACACAACAAATCGTGGATTGCGAGTCCCTAACCCCAACTCAAGGGGTCATGCAACAAAGCGTGGATTGCGAGTCCCTAACCCCAACTCAAGGGGCCATGCCAGTGTTTTGCTTAGCCACCCTAGGGGGGGGGGGGGGTTAATTCAGGGACCCACCCACCCAGAATTTTGGCATACCCACAGACCGACAAATGTCCCACCCCCCCCCCAGGGGGGGGGGGGGGTCTGACACCCACCCACCCACCCACCCACCCAGCTACCCAACTGAGACATGCAATACAGAAGACCAAAATTGCCGCCGGCCGTGTTACCAGCACCGTGCGTCCGGGGCATGCACACGTGACATGCAATGACAGGTAAATACACCGTAAACATGTTACACGGAACCTGCAACAGAAGAAAGAAAGAAGTGGCACTGGCTCAATAGACCCAAAGCCCCCACAAAGTCCCACCCTACCCGGGGGGGGGGGGGGGTGGTTGGACACCCACCCACCCTGAAATTCTGCCAGACCCACCCACCCACCCCCCCCCCAGGGTAGGGTAGGACGGACATTAAGCAAAACCCTGGGCCATGCAACGAAGCGTGGACCGCGAGTCCCTAACCCCAACTAAAGGGGCCATGCAACAAAGCGTGGATTGAAAGTCCCTAACCCCAACTAAAGGGGCCACGCAACAAAGCGTGGATTGGGAGTCCCTAACCCCAACTCAAGGGGCCATGCAACAAAGCGTGGATTGAGAGTCCCTAACCCCAACTCAAGGGGCCATGCAACAAAGCGTGGATTGAGAGTCCCTAACCCCAACTCAAGGGGCCACGTCACAAAGCATGGATTGGGAGTCCCCAACCCAAACTCAAGGGGCCACACAACAAAGCATGGATTGCAAGTCCCTAACCCCAACTCAAGGGGCCACGCAACAAAGAGTGGATTGAGAGTCCCTGACCCCAACTCAAGGGGCCACGCAACAAAGCGTGGATTGAGAGTCCCTAACCCAAACTCAAGGGGCCACACAACAAAGCGTGGATTGCGAGTCCCTAACCCCAACTCAAGGGGCCACACAACAAAGCGTGGATTGCGAGTCCCTAACCCCAACTCAAGGAGCCACGCAACAAAGTGTGCCCATGAGTACTCACGAGCATCGGCCATGAGCCCATGAGTACGCGTGCACGTGGTTGGACATCTTCCAAATACAATTGTTGCGTTCTTTGTCTGAATTATACATGCGCTTCCAAATGTACTGAATAATATGTTGTGTGCAAACTCCACATATTCTGTGCAAGGTTTCACATCTTCCACATCCAATATAAACCCGATACATTTTTGCAAATCTTCCAACCCCATTTGTCCAACTGCTTCCTCCACACAGTGTGCAAGAGGCTGAACATCTTCCAAGTGCATTTCTTCAAATTACCATGCATCTATATTTGAACCAAAAGATAAAACTTGAAAAAAATTTTCACTGGCAAAATGGAACCTAGTAGCAAACCCCAAAAACCTATCAAACAATGGAGCCAATGTTTCTCGTTGTAACCTAATGTTTCCCAAGACGTTACCTCAAGCCCCAATGACTAACATGAAGACACCTCTCCCGCATCGACAACTTAGTAGCTCAAGGTGTGTACCAGGGCTGTCCTTAAAGGGGGGAAAAACAGGGTTCGTAATGCTGACAGAAATGAACCTTCACGGGGACGCTCTCTGCGACATGGTCAAGACATGACAAAAACACAAAGCCACAGAAACGGTATTCAACAATGTTTGGTGATTGGCGACGGGTGGCGGTTAGCGGTTGGTGGTCGGTGGCTGTTGGCTGTTGGCGATTAGTGGCGGTTGGCAGCAGATGGCGGTTGGCAGATAGTGGCCGGTGGCGGTTAGCGTTGGCGGTTGGCGGTTGGCGGTCCTTAAGGGCTGTTGTTAACAAAAAAAAAAAAAGAGAAAAATTGGGGTTCTTAAGGACAGCCCTGGTGTGTACTTCTTTCAGACAAACGTACAACAGAAAATTTCCTCCAGAGACCTCCACCCCTGTTTACAATTCTTTGTAGCCGAACTAACACAACAGCACATGTCGCATGCTTCACGGAATTGCACAGCTGAACGGCCGCGCAAGGCACAGAAATTGTGATTGAAGAGGCAACTGCAGATTCCCGGATCATCCCCCTGCAAAGGGCCTCCCGCAACGGAAAGCAACCTTCGGCATTACAGTCCGAGAGTCGGCATCACTAGGCCACTGGGCGGTATTCCAGGCGTAAAATATGGCGGTGAAAGAGGGGGACCAGCATGAGAAGGTCAGGGGGTCAAACTTTGGGGACGTCTGAGGGTTCCATTTGGCCGTGGCTCATCGTTGCAAATTGACACTCTTGAGCCCCAAGGTCATCATAGTCACAGGGCAGAGCTGGGGCATTGCTTGGAAGGTGCCCCCCCCCCCCCCCCCCAGCCCCCAACACCCAAGGTTTGCACAAGTCCCAAATACCCCAAGTGTCAACACGGGGCTGTGGCTTAGACAAGGGGTAACTCACGGACCCATGACCGATGACCCATGACCCATGGAACATCTCTTGAATGGGACCCCTAATGGTTCTGATCTCGGAGACACGGCTCAGGGGAGCGGCACACAATGCCCACACCCACAAACGAACTCAGACCGGCAGTGTACATTCAGCCACTTCGGGAGATTCCACAACGTGGACTCGGACGGTGACACCGAAATGATTTGAACCAACAACTGCCACAAAGACCCGGTCCGTGCGGGTTGCGTGGGGGGTGAATGCGGGCCCCTGCATCGGCACCTTCGCACTGCGGTGGCAGGTCCCACGGTCGGCCCCCACAACATCAAGTGTGTGGATACCGGCCCCCTTCGAGCGCCCCGTGGGCCCCGCTCATCCAAGTTGAAGGTGCATACCCCACTCAGGCCGATCTGACCCCGTAACAATGCAAAAGGCCTGTGTCTCAGTCTCAGGGAGTGACCTCCATGCTGCGTACATCTGCAGTAGGCGCGGGGGAGGGGGGGGGGGGGGCTCGCTATGGGTCAGGTCAACGAGGGAACGCCACGTTCATACTTCTGCTCATAGAAGCGCACCCCTTGTCCGGCGTTAAATTCCCTGAAAATGAAAATTGACATGTCTGCGCAACACAACCTGTCCTTGAGCGTCAGCCCCTGCCATGCCAGCGCATAACACCCCCCCGCCCCCCCAACAGCCGGCGTGCATCTTCTCAGGCGGTGCATCAGCCGTTCCACACACTCATAAACAACCCCATTCTTTGGTGGCTCCCTGAGACCTATAGTGCCCCTTTTGTACTGAGGCGCAGGGGGGCTCGTGCAACCGCCCCTGCGGGGTCACAACCCACAGCGCCACCCTGCACCACCCACGCGGAGCCAACCCCAAGCCCCATCCAATGAATCCCAGCCAAACCCAAGCTGCCCGGCGCAAGCCAAGCCCAGCCAAGCAAAACGCAGCCAGCACAATGCAGGCCCAACTCAACCAACGGCCCCAACCCGTAGCTCCTCCAAACCCAACCAACCCCAAACCGATCCCAACCCCAACCCACGGAATGAGAGGTCAAAGGAAGGCGTGGCCAATGATCATTTGTGTGCCGCCCTCAGCATTGCACTTGTCCTGCCCCGCTCCGTGTACTCACGCATCAAGCGCTCCTGCCGAAGCTGTGCGATTAGATCCTGAAAATGACAAGAAAGAGCGCATTCAGCAACTCTGTGGATGGGCAGCAGATGCAGCCTCCACTTACGTGTGCAACGGCGAAGGCAACGTCACCATCCAGGGGCCCGAACCGCGTGTGCGGAAGCGCGGCTGACGGGGGGGGGCAATGCGTCTAGCAAAAGGGGGGGTCCATGAAGACTGGGTACCGTCCAGTGCAGCCACTGCCTAGTGCCATGTCTTTGGGCGCACCTGCTCTGTTCCATCGGCGTCGTTTGCGTCTCCAGAGATTGGGGGAGTAAAACCGCAATTTTGGGCCAGAGTGGGCTGCTGATCCAACAGCTCACGAACAGCCCCAGGCCTGGGCTTGAATAAAGGAGAGGAAAGCCCTGGGGTGGTGCAGCAAGAAAGGACGGTTGAAGGCAGTTTTGGGGGCTGGTGATCGGGGAGGGCGTTTACAAGGCCGTTGGAGGGGCACTCAGGGGTGGACAGAAGCGGTTGGGGTGGAGTCGGAAACCAGTACGGCAGCATCGCGGCCCCTCCACTGCCGAGTGTCGAGGGTTTGCCGCCGTTCCCAAAGACGTGAACTTCGGCGGGTGCTCTACACCACAAATGATGTGGGAAGCGGTGCGCAGCATCAGCCGCTTCCGGATGACCCAGGCGCTCATTGGTGGTGCCCTGCCTGGAACCGGGGGCCTGGAATTGCCAGGCACCAGGGGGCTGCTGGGAGGGGGGGGTTCGGGGCAGGCTTATGCTTAGGGAACCCGGGGGGGAAGGGGGTTTTGGGGGCCTCAAAGGCTGGAACTGACCCACCCACCCACCCACCCACCCACCCTTCAACCCACCCACCCACTTCCAGTCCGCCCCCAGGGGGGGGGGGGTCATATACCAGTTGGCCAAAACTGGCTGTAGTTTGGAGGAAGGTCGCCACTCTTCAGCACAAAAAGGAAACAATCTAAAAGTAGGGGCCACAAAAAATAGTGGATCATGTGTTTCCCTGAACTTGAACACAGTGGAGATTGAATCCAGGTTGTTGCATTCTGCAGACTATGCTGTTAACCATTCAAGTACCTTCTGTAGCTGCCAAATATTGTGCAACAGGTGCCTCGTTGCGTGAACACTATATCAAATTTTTCAGTGCCCCTGAGTCCCAAGGCTCGCACACCCAGCACCCAAGAAAATCCCCCCCCCAGGGGGGGGGGGGTCCATGCATACCAAAAACCACTGAAAAAGGCCTTTGACCCACCCAACCACCCTTTGACCCCCTCACCCCCCCCCCCCCCCGGGGGTAGGGTGTCCGACACACTAAGCAAAAGCCTGGTTCGGGGTGCAATGAGGCAGCGGAAGAGGAACATGGTCAGTGGGCCTGGCGCTGGGGCCGCATTTCCGGTTCTGGTGCGAACGCCAGCATTGACCGTGACCAATATGCATGGAATGCAAATAACATACCACTGCTCACCTGCACGGCAACCCCCAAACACACACACACAAACGACCATACCCATACACGAACACCTGGTTTTTGCTCTTTGTGTTCCCCGCGTGTTTCTCCACTTTGGGCTTCTTCTTCGAAGGCTTCGCCCTCTTGCTCTTGCTTTTCTTGCGCTTCTTGCTCTTCTTTGTACTCTTCTTCTCCTGCTTCCTGCGCTTCGTTTGATGCTTCCTTTTGCCTCCATGACTGCTACCACTACTTGCGTCGCTGCTGCTGCTGCTGCTGCTACTGTCGCTGCCGATGTCGGAGCTACTGTCACTGTCGCTCGTGGAATCGATGCCACCCGCGGTTGCGGCGGGTGATCTCATGTACGAGTGCAGCGATGGCGGCGGCATTGCTGTCTGCGGGTGGCGTGTGGAGGAGGCAGCCCGGTTCAGCGATCTGGTGTGGTCTGTAGCGACAGAGCAGGCGTGCCTGTGAAGCGAGGCTCGCATGCCCCCACTGCAAGGCCGCCGATGCCATGCCGTGACCCCCTTTCCGCAAGGCTCTGTCTGCCATGACCACACCAAAGAACGCGGGGGACGTCCGGTAGGCGACCCCACGCTGAGGCACAAAGAGAGGACATGGCCGTATCTGGGCAGCGATTGGAGGCTGAGGACAGGCGGTTCCGAGCCACTGTTGTGGGCCAAACCGACGGCGGTGGGACTTTGAGCAGGCAAAAAGTGTCTCCCATCACAAAGCACACTTTCTGCACCGATTCTGTGAAGGGCTCTGTTGAGATGAATTGAGCCGATTCCTATCGATTTCTGCGGGGGTTAAGACGAAACATCAGAGGCGGCTAATAAAGGGGCCATATGAAAATTCTGCGAAGCAATGCATTTTACAGCGCCGCATCATCTGGCATTTTGCCCATTGAATGCCCCGCGTCCCCCCCTCGCCCCCCATACTTGAATATATTTCGATTCCTTCACGTTTGGTTGCTTGGACAGCGGGCCTTCAAGAAATGTATTTTGAAAAGGGGGGGGGGGGAGCCACGCAGTCATGACTTTTTGTTTGAATTTTGGATCAAGCAACACCAGCGGTGTTGACAGAGCTGTGGGGTGAAAGGAATGTTCATGCGACCTGGTGGCGTGATGGAGGGCAGCAGACACATGATCACTGCAGTTCACTGCATGCACATCAAGATAATGCCCCCCTGTGTGACATTCCGTCTGGTTGTTGCTCCTTTACGGGGCCCTGGACAGTCACCCGTTCTTCCCTTCGCATGTTGCGTTGGGTTGCTGCTTTCTGTCGGCCGCTGCGGCCGGTGCTCTTGCTGGTGTCGTTTCCGCGTTCGCGGAGCCCAGTAGTTGGTGTGTTGGGGCTGTGCGGAATGTGGCATGGTGTGCCGTTTGCGCGTCAGCGGCGCCCAATAATTGGCGTATTGAGGATGTGTTGGTTGTTGCCGGGGTCGTTTGACTGTTTTTGCTGTCCACGCGCCTCTGTCCACAGGCTGTCCTTAGCCTGCCTCGCCCCTGCCTCCTCCGCTCCCCTGAAACGAGGGCGAAATCAACGGATGGAGTATAAAATGGGAAAATCAGTACCCCAGTCAGTGGTGTGCAGTCCATGTCGCCCCCTCCCCCCCCCTACAGCCCCGCCCGCCCTGGCCGCAGAACTCCATTTAAAGTGTGCGGAACGGGTCCCCATTGGACCCGTCCGTATTGAGAGAACAAAAAGAAGTGCTCCGGTCCACCTCACCAAGAAAGTCACACGGTGCAGCAGCCAACTGGTGCGGGATGTGTGCGGAATGGGTTTGTGTGTTGCCGAATGAGTAGTGGGTGTATGTGTGTGTGTGTGTGTGTGTGTGTGTGTGTGTGTGACGCCCAATCATTTCAACAAACTCCATAGCGTTCGCCAACATACATCACCTCTCTACAGCATTGTTCGCACTGCAGCAATGTTCGGACCCCGCTCCGTGCGGCCTGTGTGTGTGTGTGTGTGTGTGTGTGTGTGTGTGTGTGCGTGTGCGTGCGTGTGATCTGTACTATTTACGAGGTAGATCCATATGCAGCCATGAGATGGCAGGTGTATTCGGTTCAGTTTGCTGTCGCCTCTTTGCGCCTGTGATCCATCCCTTCTGCGGAATCAGAACCTCTGTGTGTGTACGGTTAGGTAACCTCGGAGCTGGCCCTTCCGTGTGCCCCCAGAAAAAGCTGGCGGCAGATTGCTTCCGTATCCGGCGTCTCTGCCAGCCCCTGTGGAACAGGGGTTGGTGGGGAGGGCGGGGATGGCGTTTTGGGCCTCCGCCGCTTGGGGGCGGGAGGCGTTGGGGGTTGGTGTGGAGACCTCAAAGAGGCTTGACGTGTCTGTGAAGGCCCAACTCGTGGGCGCTTATATGGGCGCTTCGGCTGTTGAGAGGAGCAACGCTTCCTGGATGGCTGGACTGGGGTGCATACTTTGTGGTGCCCCCTCGCACAACAGTGCCTTACCCCCCGTTGTGTGCGTGCGCAAATGGGGCACGGCGGCAGTCTGTGGGCCTCACAGAGCTGTAGTTGCGGGCGGCGAGGGACGTGCCCCGCTTCGTGATGCCCCAAAGAGCAGCATTCTTGGGCTGTTTTGCGCAGCCTCCTGCACGTGATGCACGCTGGTTGAGAGTGTGTGTCACATACAGTGGCATTTGCTGGCGCCCTGGCTACGTTTGCCTGGCGGTGCGTGCCTGCGTGTTCCTGTGTATGGGCGCTGTGGCAAACGACCGTCGCCGATGATGGGGAAAAAATCTGCTCCAAAGTTGGAGCCTGTGGCTCCACCCTTAGCTGTGAGCTGTGCACCAGATGCTGGTGCCAGGCCTGTCTGCAAGTTCCCGCACAGGGCTCTGTGCAGTCTATGCGCTTCAATCTCTGCTGCTGTCTTACGCGGGCGGTATGTGTATGGGCGCAACGCATGCGTGCGGTGTGTTCCCGCCTTGGCCACCCACTGCTCTTCGCAATACTGAACGAGTTTGCGGATGTGTGAAATCATGGCCTCCCAGCGTGCAAAATACGGGCGTTTATTTAAACCGCAGATCGCCGGTCCCCCCAGCGGCACAAGCGAGCCACAGCGGGTCACCATGCCGGCTGGGTGCAGCTGGCCTGAGGTGACCAGTCGCTGAGCGCTGGACATTGCCAAACGCAGTACCCTGCCTCGTTCTTGGAGGGACAGGGTATGTCCTGCATACTTCGCCTGAGGCGCATGGGGGAGGGTCCTTTGCGCGAACTCTTCGAAATCAATTGCCAGTTCCAAAAAGGTGACTGTCCCCGGTTCCTCCGGCCACGTCAGGGCTCGTAGCCAACCGAGTAGGTCCGCGAGAAAGCTCTTTTCCCACTTCCATTCATGCCCCTTGGGGGTGCGGAGTGTCAAGGCACCGTGTGCCACCGTTTGGGGCAGTGGCCCAACCAGTTGTTGATAGGGGTATTGCCTGACTTGTTGACACAGTCTGTACCCTGCAAAGATGGAAGGGCTGTGCGCATCTCGCTTTTTGCGTGCTGCTATAATGCACACATACATGGAGTGTACCGCGCGCAGGAAGGTGAAAGCTGCACCAGATTTTATTGCCTCCGTGGAAATTTCTGGGGCTAAACCACATCGCCGTAAGCATGCCGGCCACTGGCCGGGTGGTGGAAGCTCCGGCACCTGGGAAAGGGCCGTGTGTACAAGCGCCAACAGCGGGTCACGGACGTGGTCCCACGCGACACAATGCCAGAGGATATGTTCCTCATCTTCTGGGGACGCATTACAAAAAGGACATGCGGAGGAGGTGCGAAGGCCACGTTGATACGCGCGCAGCGCGGTCCAGGTCGCTCCAGAAAGAACCCCTCTCAATATGGTCCGCTCCAGTTCGGACCCAAAGCTGGCAATGCTCGGCTGTAGAAGTTGCCTGTTTGTGGCATAGTGCAGACCCGCAAACAGGCGAGGTCGCCGTTGTACTAGCGAGTCTAACAATTGCTTCCTAAGCTGTTCGCGGACTTCGTGTTTTACAGTCTGTTTGTCCCCGTTTAACATAAGGGGTTCACGCTGCCCTGGGACTTTCCAGCCCCACCAACCCTGCATAGGCGCCCAGCCGCATTCCTGTGCTGTTTGCACCGCGCGCCCGAAGGGGCCGCTGTTTTTGGTGTATAGTCCTGTTTCCCAGATGGCCTGGGTAGTGATCTGGTTTGGGCCCCTGTTCCGGCAAAGATGCGACAGCCAAAGCAGGCGTGAGTACTTGACCACCATGGTTGGGGAAATCCGGTGGCCTTTGCATAGCAAGGAAAAGAAAATTTCTTTTGCCCTCCCTGGGCGTGTAGGGCCCCAGATAGTTCTAATGACGCGGGTTTCGAAGGTGGCGAGATCCCGCATACGGAGTGGGACGATCTCCGATGCATGTAGGCCTGTGGCTGTGATCATAGTTGATATGATCTCGCAGCGGCGTTCATAATTGCCCTGGGCTCCATGCACACGGTCAAGGAGGCCGCAGGCACGAGATATGCGCTTCAGGATTAGCGGGCCTGAGCACGTGGCATCGGTTGTGCGAATGCCTGCACCCAGCGACCTGAACTCTGTTTCCACCGGGAAAGGCACATCCAGCAGTTCTGCCTTCACTGGCTCTGATGAGGATGAGGAGAACCCCACGGACTTTTTGGCATTGACACCCTGGCCGGTGTCTTGTAGCCATTCCTCCGTGCATTGCAAAAGGGGGGTCAGGGGGGTGCCTCCCGCTGCCAGCCCATAGGTGTCGTCAGCATAGCCCAGCGCTGTGAGTATAAAGTGCAGGACCTGAACTGGCTGATCCCCAGGGGGGAGCGCGCGCGCTGACACCGACAGGTGCTGTTTTTGGGCATCCAGCACCCGTTTCCAGATACTAGTCATCAAATTGATCAGTATGACTGAAAGTGGACATCCTTGCAATATGCCATTTGTAGCCGCAAAGAAACTGGCGCGGCAGCCCATGATTTTGAAACATCTTACTAAGGATGTATACATGCCCTTAAGGGCTCGGTGGGTTCCTGGATCCATGCCCTGTTCCAGGGCAATGTGCAGTACAATGGACTGCGGTATCAAGTCAAAACACTTGACATAGTCAAGTCCGAAACCGTGCAGGACATATTTGATAATTTTGTGGAGCTCCACGAGCAGGGCGATGAGCGCCGCCGCATCTGTGGCCCCTCTTCGTTTTCTGAAACCAAAGGCATGTGGGTGAATCCACCCCTCTTGCCACAGCATGCATTCCTCTAGTCTAATCCCTGCCCAGACTCGGTAAATTTGGGATAACACGGAGAGCGGGCGTTGCTGCATGGGCAGCATGCCCTCGCCCTTAGGAATGAGCGAAATATACCCTTTGGCCAAGGCCTGAGGCCACTGTCCTGTGTGCTCGATGACGTGCAGCAGTTCTGCTAGCATATCCATCAGCTGCATGGGCAGCGATAGCAAGTCGGCGACGCACCAGCCGTCAAGGCCGGTGGCCGTATGGATGCCCATTTTCCTGAACCTTTTGGTGAGTCGGGCGCCTGTGATGGGAGCGGCTTGCATGAGCCGACCGCGCTGAAGAAAAACCCCGTATTTGCGGACAAAGGCGGCCGCATCCGGCTCTGGGGCATGCGCATACTTCCTCATTACTTTGTCCCATGAGGCATGTAGAATGTCGTCCATTCTGTTCACACTGGAGGTGGGTTGCTGTGTCTCCGGATCCAACAGCATGACAAGGGGGGGTTGATATTCATTTTGAATCCAACGGTAAACATCCTTTGGCCTGTCCAACCAGGCTTGATTCATCTTGTGCTTCCATGCCTCTATTCGATCACGTTCTTGCTGTTTAGCGTACTTCCCGCCTAATGTACAGAGCTGGTCATACTCAGACATGGTCTGGACCAGGGTTGGCATCTGACGGATGGGGGGGAGGTTGGGGTCCGGGGCCAGTGCAATGAAGTCCTGTAGCAGTAAGTCATCTCTGACCGCCGCGCCAATTTTACGCATACGCCGGCACGCCGCTTGCCACGCGTGTTGTACCTGCTGCGGCACAGCGCCCAATCGGACGGCTCTCTGTGCTTTGCGCCTCGCAGACGCTGTGAGTCGGTTACCCTGGACACCCGCCTCCTTTCGCTGCCACTGGATGACTGTGCGTAGTGATCCCAGGGCACCGGTGATCTTGGATATCAGCCGAGTGCGTGGCCCCCCATATGCAGTTGTTTTGCTTGGGGCCAGAGTAGTTTCTCGCAACATCTGTGCTGTCCCTCTGCCACGGGGTGCAGACTTAGGTGCGAATGGGAGGGCGGCCCCTAGGCTATCCTTTGTGAGGTGATTGCATGAGAGTGCGAGCCCCACTTCCTCTGCTAGCCAAGTCCACTGATCCCAGATGGCATTGACATTCCCTTCACTGACCAGGGCTGCCCACTTCGTTTCCCAAGGCTTCAGCAGCATGTCGCTTATTTCCTGTGCCTCTTCTACCTCTCGCGGAGGCAGTGAAAAGGGGGGGAGTTTCCTCATCTTGATAACTTTCTGTCTTGGGCCATCCAGAGCAAAGGTATATCGTACCGGCGTGTGGCCTGGGAGGGAATGTCCCCGCACAGCAGAGACGTCAACAAGTGCTGAGACCTGTGCAGGCGTGGCCAGCAGTGCATCGATGCGAGTTCCAGGGGCACCATCCTTAGAAAAATTGCTGACACAGGATTTCTGGTGCAGTGTGGCGAATACATGGTCGGCATCTACTAGCCAGCCATCTGCTAATGCAGTAAGGGGGGCTGCAGGTATTTTATGAAAGACATCGAAATTGAAGTTCGCATCTGTAAATAGAAGGCAGGGGGAGGCTCCCAGCCTGCTAAGATAGCAAATGACTAACTCCCAGAATTCAGTGTTCAGCGGTGCATTGGCCGGGATGCCGTATGCTACGCATATGTTCAGGACAGTGTGCCCTTCACCGATGCCTGCGCATGTGTGCAGCCATCTGCCGGAATGCCAGAGTCTGCTGGCAATGGGGTCTCCTTCGTCCGCCTCCACTTGGCGTACATTCCATCCCTTCTTGAACAACAGTCCAACCCCCCCTTGAGGGGCGCCCCAGATCCCACCCGTGGGCGAGCCCAGTGGTTTCCCCCAAAAACATGACCAGCCATATTCTGCTGCAATTGCCTGCATGCAGCGCTGGCCTGATGCCGTTAGACGGGTCTCTTGCATCCCGACCACATCAGCCTTAAAACTAAAGACATCTTCGTGGTGCACACGTAATGACGTGACATTTGTGTTTACAAATTGGAGAGGACCTGTATTGGGTTGCCGTCCTGAAAAATGCATGCAACTCAGAGGATGTCCTCACCCTCCTCGTCCTTGGCTGCCTCTTCCGGCATTTCCTCATCCTCTGGCGTCACACATCCCTGTCGGGGGGGTAGGGTGGCACGCTTGCCTACTGGCTTGTACGTGGGGGCAGCAGCCTTGCGGATGCACTTGTGCCATTTCCGCACGGGCATCCGGGAATCCTGCGCAGGAACTGTGCACCCTTCCCAATCTGGGGGAATGCCCGTTATATCCATGTCAAAAACTGGCGACACCAGACCACTGTGCTTCAGGTGCTGGCATCTTATCACAGTGACAATGTTCGCGCCGAAAACTCTGTCGGCTTCACGCTGTGCAGCCGATTGTTGGCCTGAGACCAGACCCATTGAAACGCCATACCCTCTGACGCGTACACGGGTCACAGGGGGGGTCAGAAGGATACCAAGCAGTGTAGCTATTTCTTGTCGTGTGTCAGGGATGACAGGCCCGCCCCAAACTCGCACTCCCAGGCGGTCGGCACGGTCCCCTGCGATGAGGCCTGCAAACCACGGCTGTTTGTGTAATCTTTTCCAATGATCGGAGATGGCTTTGTTTGTGTTCTGGGGAAGTTTGACCCATACCATGTTTGCTTTGAGTGTGTCCACGTCAGTATCTTTATTCATGAAAAGGCGGTACTCAGCTCCTGTCACTTTTCCGCTATTGCAAAGCACCTGTTTCACCATAGGAGCTGGCAGCACCATGGTTACTTCGTATTTTGAGCCCCTCTTTCCCACTTGCATAGGGGGGGGGTGTGTAAGCGTGGGGGTGAGGTATGGGGACGTAAGCTCCCAGCACTTCTCTTCTGCCCATCGGGCAGCCTTCATTTTGGCATTGTCTTCACCAGTGACTTGTAGGATGGTCGGGTCCAAACAGCAAACAACTCTGATTGCCGCCTTATCCTGCGGCAGGTCCACAGGCTCATGATCTGCATCTTCAGTGCCCTCGCCAGAGCGTTCCCAGCAAAGCAGCAGCGAGTCCTCAGGCGGCGTCATTTTTACGTCCGCATCCTTCTTGGTCTCCCACTCCATACGTTGCGTGATGACTTTTACGCTGAGCGTCATGCCAGAGATGATGAGGCTGTCCCTCGATCTGCCCAATGCCGTCAGAATTCCGTGAACAGAGGCATCGTTCCGTTTGCTGCCTGTAGCTAGGACATGTGCACTGATACTGCAGATACACGCATGCTGTGACATCGCCTGTGTCGCAATGAAATGAGCTTCAGCCACCTGCTGCCCAACCAGAAGCACATGCGCAAAAGCTCCCTCGGTGTCTGCTGACACCTTCCAATCAGAAACCGCTTTACTGGGGCCAATCTGCTTCATGTCAAGCTGTGATTTGTTGTCTCCCTTGTATAGTCTCTTCCCCTGCACTGCTGTGAAGGTATGCTTGCCTTTGAGGGCCTTGACTGCCAGTCCCGTTGGTTGCAGGGGGTCTCCCAAATCTGGAATGTCCTTGACTACCAGGTGGCTCTTACCAGGCGTCTTCTTCAGAAGAGCTGCCTTGTACGAAGATCGTATATCCTTCTCTGCCGCGACCTCCCGAGCACTTGGTGCCGTTTGATCGGTGTTCGCAGCCTGGAGAGCTGTCCTCAGCTCCTTGATGGTGTGTGTCCTTGATGGTGCGTGTGCGTGCGTGTGTGTGTGTGTGACGGGTGATCAGGACGGGTACGTCCTGATCCTGCCTGTTTGTTTGCTTTCCTTCCCCGCAGTGAGAATGAAATATTCGTTTCGTCAATGGGCCATAACGGTGGACTCGGTGTGCAGGGCATTGTGGGGTGTTGGCATGTCCGCATCGCGCGTGTGTGTATATGCGTGCGCGCGCGCGTCCGTCCGTGTGTGCGTGCCTGCGTGCGCGGATCGTATGCGCTCCTCATGGCAGATTCAGGCCACCCACTGAGTAGCAGGAGTGGCCCAGCGCGATCTCGCAGCCCTGTCCTCCCAACAGAGGATCCCCTCGACGGTGGTTACCCGAAGCGGATTATGGCGGTTGCCCAGACCTGTGTGGACCTGTGCGAGTGTGTGTGTTGGTGTGCGCGCGCGCGTGCGCCTGCGTGTCGTCACATCCTTTCACACCCTTTGGCCACGGCCACATACACACACACACGCACACACAAAAACACAAACACCCACCCACCCACACACCCTCACACACACACACAAACACGTTCACACACCACCACCACCACTTTTGCGTGTCTGCTGATATCGGGCTTTCAGTGTCGCGTGTTCCTCGTTACGCTCTCGGTGAGGTCGTTGGTACATGCCGCTGATTACCTGTGAGGTGAGAGCACAACGATGTCAGGAAAAGCACCGGATCAAAAGCTACAAAGCCGCATGAGGCACGAGGTGGACAAAAGCGAACAGTCTATGAGCCAGCTCTCGATACGGTGCATACAGCGCATCAAGGCTGCAGGGTCAAAATATCACCCTCCAGCAACGTGGTCGCCCTGCGTGCGGACCACTTCGGCTTATTTCGTAATAAGCAGAAGAGAGTGAGAATAACAACGTCAAGGGAGCTGAGGAAGGGTAACAGCTCTGCTTGTGATGCTAGATGGTTGATAAGTCGGTGAACAGAACATGCGCCCAAGCAGCTTGGGACTCTGAATGGTGCATGTGGGATGTGGGATGTGGGTTGTGGGATGTGGCTGTGGCTTCCTCAAGGCGCCGTGCTTGCGTAGTGTACCCGTCGGGCCCTCTTTTGCTGTCGAAGGGCATTGTGCCAACTGCGGCGCACGGGCCATCGCCCTCAGGGGTCCAGCCGCCCACACACGCAATGCCCCCGCCGCAGCACACCTCCTTGTGCCGCAGCGCCGTCTCCACGAACCGCATGGGGTCCACCAGGGACTTGTGCGCCGCCTGCCGCCGATCGGACTGCGCCTGCCGCACCCGCTCGGCCTCTCGGTGCTGCCGCTCCTGCGCCTCGAGCTCATCTTGACGTCGCAGCCACTCCTCTCGCTCCTTCGCAATCTGCTCCGGTGAGGGCCCCGGCGCGTGTTTGGCTAGGTACGGGGCGTGCGTGTACGGCTGCCGCTGGACGGGCTTGGCTGCCTCTGCGGCGCGGATGTCTGCCAAGTGTTTGGCTCTGCTCTCGGGGTCTAACAGCACGTCGCACGCCTGCTTTGCGCGTTTGAAGGCGTCGGAGGCCTGCCATAAGAGCGCGGACGGTCGCGCGTGCGGGAGGGTCAGAGCAGGACAGAACGGGGCAGAGGCGACGGGGCAGGGGCTACGGGGAAAGAAGCTCAGGAGATGCGGCATGGGGAACACGGCCGGCAATCAATTTCCAAACTCCCAAAGGGTCGAGGCTGAATATTCGAGTGATATGCCCAGAGCAAACCAACTTTCGGAAGGTCCCCTTTGGGGGAGTGTTAGCCCCGTGCACACGCTGTGCGCCGGATTGTGGCTCCACCACAAATGGGCCGTGGACGTCATGTCCGGGTCTCGAATTCTAAAAATCTCAAAATACCCCGCCCCCCCGACTCTCTTGCTAAATGATAGGCTGCAGGCAACGGTGTCTTCACACGGCTGAGGAACGTGGCCACCATACGTCACGTCACGTCACGTCACATCACGTCACGTCTCATCACGTCACATCTCACGTCACCGCACGTCACGTCGCATCACCGCATGTCACGTGACATCACGTCACCTCACCCCATCAAGAGCAGGAAGGGGCCCAGTTGCCCTGGAGCCCCAATCCCATAGCAGGCAACAACCTTCGGGTGGGTGCTCTTGTCGGGATGCACTCGGACACTCAGCTGTTTGTACGCCCTTCGGATTGCGTCCTCGTCTGTTGTGTCGGGGGCGAGCCCCAACATGTCAAAGTAGCTCGTTGTGTTAAGAACGCGCTGCACTTCATCTTCAGGTCTTTCGGCCGGGAACATGAGAGGACCACAGGAGAACAATGCATCTGCAGAGCCACGAGGTGCAACACAATTGTTTGGATGTACATCTGCAGAAAGGACTGCCCATAATGAGGGAAACACAGCGCAGATGCCGGACCTGCTGTCAGGTCCCAAGCTCAACACATCAGTAGACCATCCACTCCCGCAACACGCCAGTTACTGACGGGTATTTATGGGGTTCTGGTGACCTGGTGACGCAAATTGGTAAATCGAGTGTAAATGGGCAATATTGCGTATAAATTGACGTAAATTTGGTCAGCAGTGTAAATTTTTTGAAGAAAGTGTAAATTGGTTGGCCCATGACAATTGAAAATAGCACATACCGGATCCTTCCCTATGGACCAAATCCCAATCCTTGCACATACATCGTAGGATACTGCAGTTTTTGTAGATTATTGTTCAATTGCATTTAGAGTATGAGAGAAACAAACACACCGCGCGCGCACCGTGCGCTCGTTTTGGTTCGTGTTTTACGCATTCTTGGCAGATTTTCAGGGTGGCAGGGACGCGGTGGCCTAAGGGGTTAGCATGCAACGACGGAGGCCTCCACTCTACCTTCCCACCAATGTCATGGTGGTTGTAGCTGCCCACACCCCCTGCCGGGGGGGTTGAGCACAAAGAGACCTCCTCCGCACGGCCCGCACCGAAGAGGGCGCCCCACAGGGTGCCCAAGCCTGTGGACCATTTGTTTTGACATGTTTCACGGTTCGAACCTCATGGGTTGCTCATTCCCGTGAGATGCCCCTTGGTTGGAGTACTCCTCCTCGTTCTCTTCACCCTCCTCCTCAGCACAAGTAAGGGATGTGCCCGATGTGGATGACCAGTACGATGATGATGTGAGTTGTAGTGCACCGGAGCAAAGAGGTGAAGGTAACCAGTGGGGAAAAAAAGGATTCAGCACCTTGAATTCTGCGGTGTTGGGCTCACAACTCCACACCCATCATTTTCAGGGGCGACGGTCTCCAGGCATGCCTCCCCTGGGGGTGTTGGGCCGGCGCCGTTGGCGCGCCTGGGGGGGGGGGGGGGACTTCCCCAACAACCGTGCGCCATCCGGGCACCATTCATTTCGAATCTACGTTAAACCGCACCCTCGACACCCTTCACTACGTATTCCGGGTTTGCCATGATGATTGCCTTGCGATACATTGTCACTTCACTCAATGCTCGCCGCATGGCTTGCACCTTTGCGCAACCAATGGTCTGTTCTTTGTGTACAAGCAAAAACCCAGACACATCACATTCTGCTCTGAATGGGAACTGGACTCCAACTCCGCTCCCCGGTTTTCGTCCGGGCTCCCATTAGAGGATCCATCTGCCCAAAGCAGTTCATATCCTTGTTGTGTTAAGTGTCCAACCAACTCCTGCACCACTTCAGTTGTGTCTTGTGTTCGCAACACCTTGCAATGTGCTTTTGCTTGCTGCGGCGTGGAAGGCGACAGTTGTGAGGCAGGCAGAATGGCATGCTTCAGTACACCCTCCCTCACATATGTGTGCCTCTCCTGTACAAAATTCTACAACTCTTGTGTCTTCTTTTCCGGCTCCGATGCCTCCTCATCTAATCGTGTTTGGCGGACGACAAACGCCGAACCGCAATTCTATGAGCTGTCGTCGCTTGCTGAAGCAACTCACCACCACGCCAACCCATTTGGTGATCATCTGTCTGGGGTTGTCGCTGTGTGTCTGGGTTATGCCCTGCATGGGTTTGGGCCACAGATAGTGCCCCACCCCAAGTCATCGTCAAATGGCAGTCTGGATCACGGGCGGTTGGAAGCGGGTCCCTGAGGGAACTTGTTCTTGTGTTGCAACGTGTTGCTTCAAGGGCTGTTGGATCCTGGTGGATGAGCAGGGGGACCCTTTAGGAGGGCTTTTTCTGGTGAAGCACCCCCCAGCCCCGAGTTGTTGAATGTGACCCTTGGTCAACCAGTGCGCGAGGAGGGCAAGGATAAAGCACACCGTCATCGTTCGGGCCGTTTGTAGACGTGTATGGAGAGGGCGCTTAGACGTAGCCTTAGTTGGCACCTCAGTTTCCATATTGCATGCTGTGCTGAACCCTGCGGGCACCTCAACGTATGCTGGGGTGTGTGTGAAACTGCTTGTAATGTGTAAGACTACAAGCAGTCCAAATGAGCATTCCTGTAACACTTCTGCATGAAATGAATGACCAAAATATAACATTAGCAATCAATGAGTGCATGCTGAGCCGTCCCTAGATCAATTTTTAAGGGCCGGTGTGTGAGAGCCGCCCTTGCACAAGCAGAGCCGAAGTCAAGGAAACCAACAGTCAAATGCAGATTCCGTGGTTAGAGAATGCGTGTTAGGCAATGGTCAGGAAAACGCGAACGTTGCGGGCAAAGAAAAACAACTCCTCGGGCCGATTTCGTGAGGCCACTACATTCGAATACCCCCGCAACATTCATGAAGGATAGGGGGGTTCAACTTGGCGCAAATGGCATCACCTTTGGGGAACAACTCTGCATGGTGTGCCCACTGCGTGCACATTTGCTACTGAAACCCACTTTGTATACCCATGGGTAGGGGAAAGGGGGCATCCAGGCGCATTTTTCCAGACCGGGAGCCAGACGGCAGGGGTTGGCTCCCGTGACGGGAGCCCTGGACGGGCCAGCAGGGGGTGAGGTGGGTGGGTGGGCCCCAGGGTACCCTAACATTGATACCTCAAAATGATCGCCACAACATGCTGATCATTCAGGTTTATATCACAGGGAAATACTTATTTTTTATACAATATTTTTCGTTTGGGCAGTGATTTTTGAGCCAGGGCTGGTCCTCAGACTGCCACTTTTTAAGGGCTCTGTCACAGGAGCCCCTTTCCCGACCCCCCCCCCCCCGCAAACCTTTTTCCCACCTCCCCATCATGACTTCCCGAGAGCAGAAAAAAAATGCACCCAAACATAATTCATCGTTGTCACAATCTTCTCTGGAGGCATCCTCATCTGCCATACCCCATGATACTGGTCTAGACCCTGAGCAGAGCGAGGCTTGCAATTAGCCCTCGGTACTTCCAGTAGTACAAAAGCGCACTATGTGCAAAGGTGTTCCGTTGGGCTGAGCGGAGAAATCAAAACCTCCGCAACATGTGGTCTACATTTGTGAAACATGGGCGATGTAAAGAGATGGTGTAGTGAAGGTGATTTGCCAAATGTGACCCTTTATCCTTTGCATTGCCCCATTCCCCTTGCGGGATCCCCAGATCCTCGGGCGGTGCGTTCCTGCGCACACCCTCCCTTGGGCTCGAACCTGTAACCTCCAGCGCATGCCATATGTAACAATACAGCAAGCGAGGTGACCTCCTAGGCCCTGCCATGGGAACTGCTCAGTCTCTTGAGACCTGATACAAGCTTCATCAATGTACCCTCCTGGACCGTCACCAGCTTCCACCGCCCTACCACAACACTCTGTCATCAGCTTGGTTCATCAACCCTTCATACACCCACACCAGCCCTCGTTCTGCACCGCCCCCACCTGGCAATGCAACCGTCCACAACCGCCCACAGCCTCGCACTAATATTCAACACTGGCGTGGTGGTGCGGCGCGGTCATATTAGACAGAAGCTTGGTGCTTCCTTGCCAGAGCATTTTGTTGCAGAGCGAAACTGATCAGCGAATGCTGTGACAGGCGGTTGAAAAAAGTCTGTTTGCTCCTTCTCTGCACTCTTTTAAGAAATCACAGAACATCACAGAATCTCACTCCAGGCAACAGGATGGGGTTAGTGGTGAGATATGCATTGTGTTCGACTCACATTTGCATGATCTGCAGGGCTCCTGTCGACGCAATATGATACAAGGAAATAACATGCGCAAACCCCACATTTGCTCGTGAAGCCAGCAAACACAGATTTGATGGTGTCACCATGGTTGGATCGACTTATGGTGGTTTCCACCAGGCAATGTTTATAAGATGCAGGGGGATCCAGAGCTTTACACCCACCCACCCGGCTGGAGACCTACCCACCCAGACCCCCCCCCCCCAATGCAACTTAGCTCTTATAAACATTGCCTGGCTTCCACACCACAATGAAAGCGGAAATCGTAGGAAGGGGATAGATGTGGTTATGGGAAGGTTCGCAGTTTGCCATGCGTTCATTGCGGCAAGGCTTTGGTTCCTGTTTGCAGCCCATCTTGATCACAGTCGAGGCGCACAAGGGTAATCGGAATGGTAACTGAAAGCACCTGCGGTCCTGAGAAGGCAAGTGTGTGCAAAGAGGGGTTTGGGCATGGTGTTGAATGTGGCGGAGGGTGCCGCCAGGCGGTGTGGATACGTCACTGTTGGTGCTTGTCAACCACCCGACCCAACTGCAGCGCCGCCTTCGCATTCTGCTCCATTGCCAAGTCGATGACATCCAGGAGGCACTCCATCATTTTGAGGGCACGTTCCGACCCAGGCTCCATTGTGGCCACGCTCAGCGCTTGGGAGAGGCTGAAGTTAACCTTCTCGGGGGCCGACATTGAGGGGTTCCTGATGAAGAATGGGAGCGGGCGGACGTAACAACTGAAATTGTTGGTGGTGTCTGGATGTTTGCTGGTAATTCCTATGGTGTTTGGATGTTTGCTGGTAAGTGCTGGTGGTTTTTGTATCTTTGCTAGTAATTCCCGGTGGTGTCAGGATATTTGCTGGTAATTCCTGGTGGTGTTGGAATGTTTGCTTGATCGCCACGAACTGCCCACATTCAGACGCCGCATGAACAGTGGCTGCAACTTGGGCACCAGTAGAACATGTGTACACAACAGTGACACCACTGGAAAGCCACGAAAGAGACATTGCTATGCAGGACAACAAACAAAAGGTTGTGTACACAGAATTTGCGGCCTCTTGCCCGAGCAGCTGTATGCATTACCCTCTAAATTAACAGATCTGGTTCATGCAACAACTCCAGAAAACACACTGCGTCCGGGACTCCCTCACTGTCATGGACATATGCACAAACGCGCGGACGTCCGGACACACACGCACGCACATGATATACAGGATATGCATACATGACAAAAAGCAAGGCGACAAAGGCCTCAGTGCGCAAATACACGCTGAGAACCACAACAAGCCACAGACAAACAGTGAAATGGTGATTCAAGAAAGTTTCCGAGCAGCTGCCAGCAACATGACCGCAAGTGCCTGTCACCCAGTACAGTGCGATGAAAAATATAGGACCGCACAGGTGCCTGCACGCAGACAGATATCCCACAGCAGATGACACGGCATTTTGCAAGTTTCAACAAAACTTTTGGCGGCTATCAGCGCCGCTAGAGATGTCAGGGGACTGGGAGAAATACTTGATGGCTTGTTTCAGGTGCATGATTGTTTCCTCGGCCTCCAACTCCCGCATCCATGCAGGGACAGCGGGGATCTCAACTATGTCCTCCGCACCTCCTGCGTCGCCCTCGTCGCCTGCACCCTCTTGCTCTTCCTCATAATCCTCAAATTCATCATCTTCATAATTCTCTCCTGCCTCTTCTGCTTCGATCATGGCATTCTCATTTGCGTGGCCGTTCAGATGAGCGACCCGGATGGGGCCAGGTTCCATTGAAATCCAGTAAGCTCCAACTGACAGGGCGGATGGCTGTTGATAAGGGGATGGAACATGCACATACTTATCAGGGGTTGACACTTCATCCACGGCGTTTGTTAGGTCTCCCCAGGATGTCCTATCTTAGCCCCTTGCACCAGCTCAGACGCATCTGGGATCCTGTGGCGGTGCATGGTATCCTGCTTGGCACTGGCGACCGCATGCACACATGCACAATGTCACAATGCTGACCGCTGTACCCCTTGCATCGCAATGATTGATCGATCGTCAGGCGTTGAGGCTGCTGCCTTGCACCACAGTTGCCAAAATGTCATTGTGATTGGTCACCCGGGGTAAACAATGTCATTGGTCGTTGTTGGTCATTATTCGTTATTCTTTGTTTTTTTTTGGATCAGATCTTGGTAAACTGGCAAAGCCCTTTTACCAGACGAGTGCTCAAGAGCATTCTTGGAATCAGGAATCAGAGCTTTCCAGTGCTACAATTGTCCCACAGCTCAGTGTGGTAGTGGACATGACATGTAATCAGGGTGAGCGAAATTTGAGGCCAGAAGATGCAGCGGGCACTGCCACGCCCATAAGCATCCCAAGGTGCTACTGGAGCACATAAAAGACTGGAGGCTGAGAAGAAACAGCATGTTGTATTGTTTACAAGAACAGCATGAGAGAGGGACAGGCAGACAACATTCAGCCATGATTGGTCACTGTCCACTGCGGGACTGGGAACACTGCTGTCCCAGTTCTGCTTGTGCTGCACAGAGCCGTATTGATTCAGGGGGTTGGGGGCTACAAGGCTGGGAGTGTTTCTTGAGGTTGGTCATTACTCGTAATTCTCTGTTGTCAGTTGTTGAGGTCTTTGTTGTATCAAAAATGAAACCCAGAAATGATTGTGGATTGGGAAAAATCCCTTCCCCTGCCTGTGCTTGACGGTCCCCTTAGCCCCCTGAGGAGACGATTCGGGGATGATTGCCAAGCGACGGCTCCCACACACCTCCACGGGAACGGGGTGGGGATGAGTCCAGTGCGCTTGACCAGCACACAATCATGGTGCGCAGTCTCAACTGACTGCTGGTATGCGATGCAGCATCATGCATCGCTGCGTTGTGAACGACCTTTGGCTTTGGCCAAATGGCAGTCTCCCCCACCGAGCGGGCGAAATTGACAATCATTGACAACCAGGAACGTGGGTGATACCGCGTCCCACACCATGTGGTACTCAGGGAAAAATGAATCTATCTGAAACCCCTTGCGGAAACACCAACATGGAGTGTTCAGTGACTCAACTGCCCCTCAGGGGTTCACACTTCCCAATGTGGCGATTCCACTCCTCCCCAGTTGCAGACACCCAAAATGAGTTCCCTCATGCATCCACCTTGGAGGTTTGCTTACCGATTTTGATTACCGATTTTCGGTGGTAACCAAGATGACGGCTCCCACGCCTCCCCCCCACTCCCGGGAAAGGACGGGGTGGGGTGCAAACCCAATTAAGATGAGCTAAGCGAACGACTAGAGGAGGGGGGGTGATGGGGGTAGCTGACACCTCCTTGCCACGTTTCTTGTCTGTATTTGATCTGACATGGGCTGCTACACCTCCTCATGCCTTACATGTTACACACAGCACCACACTTGATCATTTGATCCTTTTTAGTGCACCACACCACACCATACCACCGACAGTGCACCTCTGCAGAGCGGGGGCTTGCCAATGTCCGTGTGTGTCCCTTTTAAGGGGGAGCGAATGGCTCAAACGCCCACAAACAACCCCATGCTTTGCAGGAGTCCGGCCCCTTTCAGGGACTGCCTTTACTATGGCATACCGTACTCACCACCAAACTGCGCGTTGGCCCGGCTCTAGGGAGTCACCCCAGAAGCCCGGTTATCGCCCACACACTGGGAACAAGGAGCCTTCGTGCTTGTTGACTGCGCTTGGGTACCCCCCTTGGACTACCAATTGCGTGTACCCACACCTCATTCCAGTGCCAATAGCTTGTCGTTCCCGCGTCGTTCACGCCAGGGTCCCTGGTCCTGATACCTTTGGCAACGCTCCACGGCGTGCCCACCGCCCGCTCCACGCCTGAAAGGTAACCCACGTAGCACAGAGAAAACACATTTTGAAATACCCAAACACTTCATTGGAGTTCGGCAGTCTGTTGCATCCATGGTACAGGGAAGCAATGCCAGGCCCATGCATGGTCACAGGCATTCCCTGCGAAGCATGTGTGCGCAGGCAACGTCAGCGAACGCTTCCTTCGAATGACTGCAAGAGCCCAAAGACCGTTCCTTGCCTTGACCCCCAGGAGCAGTTCAGTATGTACATAGATATGCGTACCGGGCTGATTGACAAACTACTCTAGGATACTGTGTGCGCAGCCATCACAGAAACAAGCGCCACAGGGTCATTATTGTGGAGGGAGGTGGTAGGATTTGCCATGTGGGCGCTGGTTTCTCGCTCTGGCCTGAGCGGTGCGTTTGCGTGAGGAATGATGAGCCGCACCAGGTGGTGCCTCAGGCTCCATGGAAGGAGTGTGGCGGTGGAGGACTAGCCTGCATGTGCGCATACCATCCACATCCGCATGTCCTCGACGTGCTGCTACAGCGCAGCCTCATGGGGCCATTCAACATCCCTTAACCGGCCGATTCTGAACACATGTGTTGTGCAATCGAAAACTTCCATCACATGAGGGGGCTTGAAAATTGGGACGGTGGATGAGATGCGATTCACCATCGGCCATACGAAACTGTAGAAACTGATGCTGCTCATCCCAAACATCTGTCGGCTGTGTGGATACAGGGGTGCTTAGGCTGCGACTCCTTGATGCGGGTATTTGGTAAAACTGAGTACCAGACGAGGTAAAACTGAGTAAAATGTGGTAAAACTGAGTAGATTTGAGGTAAAACTGAGTAAAAAAAATTTTTTAAAAAATTTTTTTTATAATTTTTTTTTTTAACTCAGTAAAAAGACAATTTTTTTTTGAAAAAAACTGCACAAAAAACTGCACACTTTGATGGTAGGTGGTACTTTTGTTTAAGGGCACAAGGCCCCCGAGTCAATTCCCGGTCACTTGTGTTAGTGGCGCCCCACCCGGGCCAAACCATCATATATATATATATATATATATATATATATATATATATATATATATATATATATATATATATATTACTACACCCCTCTCCCCTTAAATCTAGCTAACAAGCAGGGAACAAGCAAGCAACAACAAGCAACAAGCACTTCTCCTCTCCGTTTTGGCCATTGCTCCGCCTCATCGCTCCGGGCTCTACTCTACTCTAGCCATCCTAGAGCCTAGGTGGTGGCCTTGCCAAATCCAAGTTTTCAGCCAAAAACTCACCGGTGGCGGCCCGGGGCGGGGGCGCCAGGTCGGGAGGTGCCCTCCCAAAACTGCGCATTTTGTGCCCCAAAACAGCCTTTTTTGGCCCAAAACGGCCCCCAAACCTAGTCAAAACGGCCAAACGAAGCGAAACGGTGGCTACACTACACGTGCGGCTTGACTTCACCGTGTCAAAGAGCCCTCTAGTGCCCTTCAACTCCACGATATGTCCGAGAAACGGCCCAAAAAGGCGCCAAAAAGCCCCAAAATCTGCGCCATGTGCACCAACAGCCCGAAACGCGAAGAACGGGCCGTATCTTGGGCTACGTGGCTCAAAAATGAATTCCAAGGGCACCTAGTCCACCCGCAACCCCCCACTTTTTGTGGTTTCCAAGCCTCAGAATCGCCCAACGAGACACGTAGAACCCCGTACCTGTGGTCACTTGGTGGAGCCGGAGGGTAGCACAGCCTGCGCACAGTTGGGGCCAACGGTGGGTCCACCAGGGTCCCCGGGGCGAAAAAAATCATTTTTTCCAAAGTTGTTCCTAGACCACTTGCGATGCTCAAACAAGTGTTTTTAGCCCGTTTTGAGCCCGTGGTGGCGCGTTATGGGCCATGGAAAATCCCATAATGCCTTGAAAATGGGCCGTTTCAAGACCAAAAATGAGTCAAAAATGGGTCAAAAACGTGTTTTTCCAAAAGTGATTGTGGACCATTTATGATGCTCAAACAAGTGTTTTTAGCCCATTTTGAGCCCGTGGTGACGCGTTTTGGGCCATGGAAAATGCCAAAATGCCTTGAAAAGGGGCTGGTTCAAGACCAAAAATGGGTCCAAAATGGGTCAAAAACGTGTTTTTCCAAAAGTGATTGTGGACCATTTGGGATGCTCAAACAAGTGTTTTTAGCCCATTTTGAGCCCGTGGTGACGCGTTTTGGGCCATGGAAAATGCCAAAATGCCTTGAAAAGGGGCTGGTTCAAGACCAAAAATGGGTCCAAAATGGGTCAAAAACGTGTTTTTCCAAAAGTGATCGTGGGCCAGTTGGGAGGCTGAAACAAGTGTTTTTAGCCTGCTTTGAGCCCGAGATCGCCCGCTTTGGCCCATGGAGAATCCCAAAATGCCTTGAAAATGGGCCGTTTTGGGACCACAAATGGGTCCAAAATGGGTCAAAAACGCGTTTTTCCAAAAGTGATCGTAGACCATTTGGGATGCTTAGACAAATGTTTTTACCCTATTTGGAGCCTATTGGGACGGGTTTTGGCCCATGGAAATCCCAATATTCCTTGAAAAGGGGCCGTTTTGGGACCAAAAATGGGTGAAAAATTGGTCAAAAACACATTTTTCCAAAAGTGATCTTGGAACATTCGGGGTGCACAAACAAGTGTTTTGAGCCCATTTTGAGCCCGTTTTGAGCGAGTTTAGTTCCTTCCGCTACGTGTATGCACCAAGTTGTACCCTTCGCACGTACTTTAGAGTGGAGCCACGTACAGTATGGGAGAGGGGTGTAGATTAGAGGATATATATATATATATATATATATATATATATATATATATATCACACAACCGCTTCACCAAGGAGGGTTGAGTACCGTATGCATGCATGCACAGAGGAGGGAGGGATCACACAACCACTTCACCAAAGAGGGTTGAGTATCGTATGCATGCATGCACAGAGGAGGGAGGGAGGGTGGGGCCAACTACTTACAAGTAGTTACAAAAGACACGCTTGAAGATCAAGTCGGCCTTAGTATCTCTCTTGTGAGGCTTGCCTCTCGGGGTAGGATTCAGCTTGCATCTCTCAAAGAGACCTTCTTTCTTTTCCAGATGCAGCTGTCTGCAAAATGCTTGGTCATTTTCCAATTGACCATCAGCATTTTGGGGGTATTGAGGAGGCAACGCATACCACTTCCGACAGATCCACACACCGGGACGGGTGTCATCAGTGGCATTGGCATTGGCAGGAGTGGCATGCGTGGCATTGGCAGCAGTACCTGCAGCAAAAGCAACAACAGCAGCAGCAGCAGCAGCAACGGGGGCCGCCCGGAATTGGCGCAATCCTACACAAATCTCGGACTGACACAAGACAGTGGTATGGAAGGTACAATGAAGAACCTTACATTCCTGGCACGCTATGGCGGGTGTGCCATCGCAAAAAAAGCATGTGTCAAGGGGGGTCTGCAGATTTGGGCGTGGGGTACAACCGAGACACCTCCCAATGCATTGACCGGGTCCGGGGTGTGGGGGCCAACTTGGAACCACTGTAGTACAAAGTAGCTTGTGCCATCTCACGCAATAACCACAATCTATCCTGTGGCACTTGCAATTCGCCTTTGACAACACGTCTAGACAAGGCACAATGCAACATCAACAGACATGCCGGATGGCAACTGACAAAATCATCCTGCCTGATGGCTACCTCACCCCTGCCGTGTCGGGGATCCCCACCGCTTCAGAGCGGGGGGCAAAATCAGAAGTGGCCCACAAGTGGGCAAAGTGGCTACCTCACCCCTGCCGTATCGGGGATCCCCACCGCTTCAGAGCGGGGGGCAAAATCAGAAATGGCCCACAAGTGGGCAAAGTGGCTACCTCACCCCTGCCGTATCGGGGATCCCCACCGCTTCAGAGCGGGGGGCAAAATCAGAAATGGCCCACAAGTGGGCAACGTGGCTACCTCACCCCTGCCGTATCGGGGATCCCCACCGCTTCAGAGCGGGGGGCAAAATCAGAAGTGGCCCACAAGTGGGCAAAGTGGCTACCTCACCCCTGCCGTATCGGGGATCCCCACCGCTTCACAGCGGGGGGCAAAATCAGAAGTGGCCCACAAGTGGGCAAAGTGGCTACCTCACCCCTGCCGTATCGGGGATCCCCACCGCTTCAGAGCGGGGGGCAAAATCAGAAATGGCCCACAAGTGGGCAAAGTGGCTACCTCACCCCTGCCGTATCGGGGATCCCCACCGCTTCAGAGCGGGGGGCAAAATCAGAAATGGCCCACAAGTGGGCAACGTGGCTACCTCACCCCTGCCGTATCGGGGATCCCCACCGCTTCAGAGCGGGGGGCAAAATCAGAAGTGGCCCACAAGTGGGCAAAGTGGCTACCTCACCCCTGCCGTGTCGGGGATCCCCACCGCTTCACAGCGGGGGGCAAAATCAGAAGTGGCCCACAAGTGGGCAAAGTGGCTTTTTTCTACTCAGTTTTTTACTGAGTAAAAAAAATTTTTTTTCCTACTCAGTTTTTTACTGAGTAAAAAAATTTTTTTTCCTACTCAGTTTTTTACTGAGTAAAAAAAATTTTTTTTCCTACTCAGTTTTTTACTGAGTAAAAAAATTTTTTTTTCTACTCAGTTTTTTACTGAGTAAAAAAAATTTTTTTTTACTCAGTTTCGCAACTGAGTAGAAACCCCACTTACTGAGTAACAAATTGTTTTTTTACTCAGTTTTGAAACTGAGTAAAAAAATTTTTTTAAAAAAAAATTTTTTTTACTCAGTTTTACCACGGACCCCCTTGATGCTTGATTATCTTTGTCGAGGTTATAATTATAAGTGAAAGGGTTATGAAAGGGTTGCCACACACTTTTGGTCATATGGCGCCTGGAGTGCTTGCTGCTGTACAATGCTGCGCACGGTTGCCTCATGGTCCTGTTCTTTCAGGCATTGTGAGACATTTAATACAAACCAAACCCCAAAGAGATTGCACAACTTGAAGGAACGGCGAACCGCATCCACACCGAGGCAGTAGGGCGTCGACGTGGAGAATGTATTCCAATGCGGGTGCATGCCTCCCAGCACCGAGTGCAGCTGCGACGCGGTTGACCGGATCGCCACTGTGCAAGAACACAGCGCATCTGATGCCTGACAGCTGTGACATCTTGCGCATCAGGCCCCAGGTGTGATGATTTTCTGTGTCTATGGGTGCCGCACCGCCAAATGGACCTCCCACCTTTGCATGCAACCTTCATGATGAGCTATGGGACACTGAACAAGAAGGTCCATTGGAGAGAAAACGAAGACTCCGATGCGGAAGCAATCCATGCAAAATCGACCCACAAAAACGTTGTGGAATACGGTGACGGTGTCCATGTGTGTCGTTCAGCAAGCAAGCACCCCCTGGTACAAGAAGAAACCCACAACCGCACAATGTCCGCAGAATAACGGAAAAGCCTTTGTTGCATTCGCCAAAAGAAGATATTACGGCATTCACTTGGTGCATGTAGCGCTGGACATGTGCGAGGACATGCGGTTTTAGGTGGATACTGCCTCATCAGTGGTTGTGGGCAGGGGCAGTTCGTGCGTAAGGGGACGGGGGGGCATAAGGGGACGGGGGGCCTGTGGGGAGGGGTGTGCATGCCTCCGCCTTTAACCCCTTTTGGGGTGGGGTTGCGGAAAATGCAACGCCACGCCTCCTCGAAATTGTAAATAATTGTGAAGAATCTTCAATTAAAACATTTCTCAGGCCTCCAACTCCAGTCTGAGTTTTGTGTCAGCGTCAGCATGATCTACGCGCTCTGAGACCAAGGGGGGCGGCCTGTTCGAATTTCCGACCCTCCCCCCTCCGGACCCCCCAAAATTTTTGAACCCATCTTTCTCCAAATTGAGATTTTGGGCAAAATGGGCGGCGCCACAGGCACCGAAAATTTTTTTGCGGACATACGGCATGCAGTAGAATTCCTTAACATCCCTATGTGTGTATACTCAAAATGTTCAGTTCGCACTGGGGATTTCGGGAGTACTCGAGGGGGGCGGGGGGCGGCCAGGCCCAGTCCTAATGCTTCTTTTTCATCAAGCCATCAGTGCTTTTGAGCGCCAGATTAGCAAGACGAGGCGCTATACAGATGTCATTTGTTGCGAAGTGGACGGCCTGCGTGGACGACCTGTGTGCGCTGCAAGCGTGCCAAGGAATGAGTGTGCCAATTTGGCGACATCCTTTCCTAGCCTGAACCCTTGCCTCTTTGTTGGTACAGATGTGGTGACTCTCTGATGTGCATCATGGTTGGCATGTTGGCGTTAGGGAAGCAACCTTCCCTGTTCCTTGAACAACCAAAGTTTGGCCTCAAAATTAGTACCTTTTCTCACTCCTTTGTATACCACAAACCCCATGTTGTACACCTCACCCCATGAACGCCTCAGGACCCCGAACAGGCCGCCCCGCTCGTCTGAGACCAAATATGACTGGATTCTCTTGAAAATGCTCACTTCTTCAATTTCATGTGCTGGAACACCAAAAACAGCGGCCTACAATTCGTCCAACTGCAGTCCATCTGTTTCGCCGAGTTTGTCTCCTTCTCTGGCACCTACTGTATTGCAAACACCGCCCCCCCCCCCCCCCCGCCATGGGATACAAAGATCCCCCCCCCCCCCGCCCCCGCGTGCAACGGACACCAAAGATCAACCCAGTTCGAAGACCTGCAGCAAATTGGTTAGGGGTTTGGGTCTAATGGGCAACAATTACGACACCCTCCTGCCCTCAAGCACAAGACACAAGAGAGAGAAACTCTTGGTACGTCGCAGCTGCACACTGCCATTTACACATTAATTGTCCCCAATCAACAACACATCCCACTTTCCCTCCATTGTTGTGACCTCAAACTTGGTACCCCATGACATTGCGTCTCCAATTAATATCGTTCGAACACGTTGTGTTCGTTGGACACGGGCTTTGTGGGACATGGGGGAAGGGGGGCACAAGCAAATTGAAAGAAGGCGAATTAGGGGTGTGGACCTTGGGGCGTGGGCGTGGGTGTGGGCGTTGGCTCTACCTCAAGTAGACAATGTGTTTGGTCGTTTGAGGCCCCATTCAGCCCTTGTCCTGCACTGCGTCTGCAGCGCCTGGTTCACAAAGTGATCCATTGTGCCGAGGGATGCTGCTTTGCTCTGCCACACGAGAGTGGAGGCTGATAGCCTTCTACACCCTCCGCTCCCGTTGAAAGCCGCTGCACGCAGACTGCGGCTGGACTTGGCGCCCACTTTTGTGGCAACATGAGGCGCACCTTCGGCGGATCCCGTCGCTGCACATTCACGGTGGTCGCGCTTGGCTGGTGACTGGCGCAGTGTACTGCGGTGTACCCACTCGCGCGGCGGCACCACGGCCACACGGACGGCGTCTCTCATGACTCCGCCTCGAGGGTCAACGGAATGCCATTGGGCTCCTGCAGTGCCCCGTCGGCATCCACCGACGTGGGGCCCAGTGCCGCCTGCACCAGCTCCCGCAGCTGCCGGGGGTCCGCACAGCCCAACACAAGCCCCATGAATCCGGCCTGGGCCTGGGCCGGCCCCGCAAACGAGCGGATGGCCCGGCCATCCGAGAAGTACTGGATCTCTAACGTGCAGAAGGGCGCCGCCCAGAGGCGTTCCCGGACCTCAACGGCGCCCACATCTGGGACAGCCCCGAAGAGCTCAGCGTCCGAGGCGCCGGCCAAAAAGTAGAGGCTGAAGCCGTACTGAGTGACGGGCTGGTGTGACAGCACAACAAATCCGAGGGCTTTCCAGAACGCCAGCGTCTTGGTGATGTCCGCCGTGCGGATCGTCACCTGCAAAGGGGTGACCGGGGCGCAGAGCACTCCACATGTACCCCGCCCCCCCCCTTGCGCAAGCACCAGCCAGGTCAGGAAAGTGACGGTCAGACCGGGTCCTGGTGCTTAGACAAGGCGGTGCAACCGCGCGACGCACGGTATCAAAAGAAGGCATGTCCCGAAAACCTGCCCATACCTCACCCTAACCACAATAATCGCAACAGGGCGGTTTTGGTGGGGCTGTGGGGTATGGGGGCAACTCTGGGCGCTCCCAATTTTAATTCCTCGGTTGTGGAATCTTTCCCACGAGTAGAATGACCGATGAAAGTGGCAGGCGCATGCTCACCGGTGGACTGGTTGTACATGACAGCCAAGCCAGGGGTAACGACATTAGTCATGGCTGAAAATCATACCAAAACAAAGAGCAGTGGGGGGCAGTAACAAGCACAATGTTGTTATGAGCAGGAGGACTCATCACAAGCATGAAACAGCCCCTCTTGCCCTCTACAATCGGCACACAATCACGCTTTGCCTACTTTCTGACCGTAAAAGCCGTGGTCAGAAAATTCGGTAAAAGTGACGGTCAGACCGGGTCCTGGTGCTTAGACAAGGCGGTGCTTGCGCAAGGGGGGGGGGGGGGGTAGCCTGGATGCCGCCTGTAGAATGGTCTTTTGCTGAGAACACCGAAGGATTTACCGGAGAAGAAACAACAAAGAGAGGAACAACGTCTTGCAATCCAGCAAAGCCAGAGCACCCGGACATAGGGGCTCCATTGGAGCCTGAAGCCTACTTTTGCCAGGCCCCATGGGTAGAGGTGGAGGTAGAACATCCGGGCAATCAGCGAACCATTATCAGTCCCCTCCGGTTGGCGGGGTTACTGATGACACCCTGGCGCCGGGGATGGCTGAGGGACTCGAACTCAGTGCCTCTTGGTCAGGCATCATGTGCTCTGACAGCTAAGCCACTTGACCCTGTTTCTGGGCCTTGGACCCCCAATGGCAGGCTATGCCCGCTGAAAGCAAAAATGTCCGGGTGAAAGTCTTTGCATCATGAATGGCATGGACACGTTCTATGCTAGCCTCCAGGCTCTAGATGTTGTCACATGGGGGGAATCCTTGCACTGCGCGCACACTGCGCGCTACTTTTAGACTATGTTCCCCCCGAAGAGCCCCCAAACACGCCCCTTGGAAACAACCTTAGAATTAGGCGACCCAAACTGGACCGGAGGGGACCTTGAGGGGGACCTTCCCGGTTCTTGTGAAGGACGAGGGGCCTTTGGGGGGGAACTTGACTGTGTGTTGGGCGGTGGAGATGGAGGGCAGTGAGGTGGCGAATCTGAACTTGGGATGGCAAAGGAGATGGACTCCATCTTGCATTGCCGATTCACCACTCTCAACCCATCTTGGTAGTATTCCAAGTGGAGGAGTCCGTCTTCAGCTGTCCCCACCACCGTGGCAGGAAGTCGCAAGCCATTGGAGCGGGTATAGAACACCCTATCCCCAATACTGAGACCCATGGAGAAAGTGGGCCTGAGAAATGAGGGGGGAAATATGGTGTCCTGTAGCAGGCGCCCTGAAAGTGTATCACCATATCAATCAACCGAGAAAAAGAGTAGGTGTGGTGGAAATGGGTAAAAAACGTGTGCAAAAGGGTAGAAATGGGTGAAACAGGGTGAACATCCAAAAATGCCATATCCCCAACGCATCCAAACCTACTACCAAAGAACAATGATGCCCAAAGTACCACAAAGTATGGGTTTCTACTACGGCCAGACGCCCAAATAGTTGCACTGCGCGCGCACTGCACGCGCACTGCGCTTAAGGCGCCCCCATGGTGCGCACACGGGGCATACTCTGTTGCGATGTCTCCGTGGATTTTACCCAGCGAAGAGGCTCTCCCAAAACCACCACTGCAGGAATTCCCAGATGGTTCCAAATGAGGACAGCCGTAGCCCCAACGAATCGCGCTTGCGTGTTGCTGCTGCCCTTGTGCACCCCAAAGTCCTGGGCTACTGGTATCCCCGTGGCCTGCAGGTCGCCCGTATCTAGCACTACGGCGTTGACCCCCCTCCCCCCCCCTGGTGCAGCCTCTTCTGGGCAACACCCAAGGTACTGTGCTGTCTCAAGTGATTGGGAGCCCTGCATAATCTCTTGTAGCCAGCCTTCGGCCAACACTAAAGAATTAGCAGCGACCATCCAAAAGGCACTAGAAACCAGCAAAAGCCATGCAGAAACCACCAAAAATTGGTAGCAACCATCCAGAAGCCATTAGGAATTAGTAGTGCAACCAAGTAGCAAACATCAAAAAGTTTTCAAGAAGAAATAGCAAGCATCAGGAGCCTCCCAGTCTTTTCAACGAGCATCCACAAACCTGTAGAACGTTACAGCAAGCAGCCCCAAAGCCTCCAGAGTACACGATTTTTAGGGGTTCCAAGGATTGACCATCTCCCCATAGTTTGCAGTGCGCACGTGGTGCAGGTATATCCCCTGTTACTTGCTGGTGGCTTATGGGTGGTTTGCTCTCACTTCATTGTCACTTCATGGTGACTTCCTTGGGGCTTCTCGGCGGTTGCTGCTGCTTGGTGGGTTCTGGGCGGTTGCTCTGAATTCTTGGCTTTTGGATGGTTGCTATGGATTCTTGGATATGTATGGATTGGTATGGAGGGCTTCTTACCCAAGGGCCACAAGCTCTCCTTGCAAACAGAGCTGGGGCAGCCAAGCAAGTTCCATACTTGGGCTGCAATTCAAACTGCACTCGGTTCCCTTGGTACATGACAGTGGATTGGGTCAGACTGATGCGATGGTAGAAAACATGGGTATCAGGGTGACCTTGGATAAAAACATAGAATGCGGAATGTGGCCATTAGTGTTGCAGCAACATGCAGAAATAAGGAGGAGTTGCAAGCACCCTACACAACAAACCACACCACAACCTGAGTACTCCCCAGCTCTACCCATGGGCTGGGTGCCGGGTGTGAAGCCCCGCACGATAGGGCCCGGACACCACCCTATGGGTGGTGTACTAACAGTGTCATGGGTGCGCACGCCCCAGTGCCAAACACCACCCCCAGGGAGCCCGCGGCCCCCTAGTACCGGCCGCCAAGGCTCCGGGAACAGTCAGCGACCCCTAGAGAGGATGGCTGACACAGCCTCCCCCTCCTGTCCCCCAGGGCGCCCCCCCCCCCCCCCCCCCCCCGCACACAGGGCCCTCTACACAGCTGTGGCACGCGCCTCCCCCACGTTGAGCACCCCCCTGCCGCCTGCCGCCGCCCGTGTGCGCCCCCTGTGCCCCGGCACTCCCTGTCACCCCCCTCCCGTGCCTCAGTGCCCCGCCCCGTGCCTTAGGTCTGGCAGCCAGCGGCGTGGAGGCCCCCATACCGGGCCTTCGGCGACGCGGAGGGACCGAAACAGGTATGTGGGGTGCGTGAGTGGGTGAGGGAGGGTAAGAGTGTGGATACAGTACGGCGGAACGGCCGTATATGCTGCAAGGTGGTAGCTAAAATGCCTCCCACGACGGGGAGGGGGCCCCCACCACCCCCCGGAATGGGCGGCGTGGCCCCGCTAGTGGAGCGGGTCGAGGCCACGCTGCTCTTGCGCGCTCGCCACCTCGTGCCGGATTTTGTTTGGGTGCATAAGAATGTAAATGCATGGTTTCAGGAAGATTTTAATTCTGCCCAGCCCCTGTGGGCACCCGTCCGGTAGGACACCCGGGTAAAGGTATCAAATATCCTTTGAGGTAAGGTATAAGGCCCCCCAACCACGGCCTGGGCAGGACTCCCCGTCCCCCCAGCCTGTGAGCCCGCGCCTTTGGGGGCTGCCGTCCCCCGCAACCGCTCTGTAGGCGGCCACCGCCTCCTGGGCAAGACTCCCCGTCCCCCCAGCCTGTGAGCCCGCGCCTTTGGGGGCTGCCGTCCCCCGCACGCGCTCCTTAGGCAGCGACCGCCTCCTCGGCAGGACTCCCGTTCCCCCCAGCTGGTGGGCCCGCGCCGATGGGGGCTGCCATCCCCCGCAGGCGCTCCTGAGGCAGCGGCCGCCTCCTGGGCAAGACTCCCCATCCGACCAGCAGGTGGGCCCGCGCCTATGGGGGCTGCTATCCCCCGCAGGCACTCTTTAGGCAGCGACCGCCTCTTGGGCAAAACTCCGAGTCCCCCCAGCTGGTGGGCCCGCGCCGATGGGGGCTGTCGTCGCCCGCAAGCGCTCCTTAGGCAGCGACCGCCTCCTGGGCAGGACTCCCGTTCCCCCCAGCTGGTGGGCCCGCGCCGATGGGGGCTGCCATCCCCCGCAGGCGCTCCTGAGGCAGCGGCCGCCTCCTGGGCAAGACTCCCCATCCGACCAGCAGGTGGGCCCGCGCCTATGGGGGCTGCTATCCCCCGCAGGCACTCTTTAGGCAGCGACCGCCTCTTGGGCAAAACTGCGAGTCCCCCCAGCCTGTGAGCCCGCGCCGATGGGGGCTGTCGTCCCCCGCACGCGCTCCTTAGGCAGCGACCGCCTCCTGGGCAGGACTCCCGTTCCCCCCAGCTGGTGGGCCCGCGCCGATGGGGGCTGCCATCCCCCGCAGGCGCTCCTGAGGCAGCGGCCGCCTCCTGGGCAAGACTCCCCATCCGACCAGCAGGTGGGCCCGCGCCTATGGGGGCTGCTATCCCCCGCAGGCACTCTTTAGGCAGCGACCGCCTCTTGCGCAAGACTCCGACTCCCCCCAGCTGGTGGGCCCGCGCCGATGGGGGCTGTCGTCGCCCGCAAGCGCTCCTTAGGCAGCGACCGCCTCCTGGGCAAGACTCCCCGTCCCCCAGCCGATGGGCCAGTGCTTATGGGGGCTGCCGTCCCCCGCAAGCACTCTTTAGGCAGCGACCGCCTCCTGGGCAGGACTCCCCGTCCCCCCGGCTGGTGGGCCGGCGCACTGCGGGAGTGGCAATGCCCAGTGCCCCCACGCAGTGTGGCAATGCATTGCTAGAGTTGCACTGCCCACTGCCCCTAGGAAGTGAGGGAGTGCATTGCAGGAGTTGCACTGCCCACTGCCCACTGGCAGTGTGGCAGTGCATTGCAGGAGTTGCACTGCCCACTGCCCCAAAGCAGTGAGGCAGTGCATGACAGGAGTTCCATTTTTAGGCAGCGACCGCCTCCTGGGCAGGACTCCCCGTCCCCCAACTAGTGGGCCGACACATTGTAAGAGGTTCACTGCCCACCGCCCCTAGACAGGAGTTGCACTGCCCACTGCCCCCGGGTGGTGAGGCAGTGCATTGCAAGAGGTGCATTGCCCCCTGCCCCAAGGCAGTGAGGCAGTGCATGTCAGGAGTTCCGTTTTTGGGCAGCGATCGCCTCCTGGGCAGGACTGCCGGTCCCCCAGCTGGTGGGCCCACACATTGCAGGAGGTTCACTGCCCACCGCCCCGAGACAGGAGTTGCACTGCCCACTGCCCCCAGGCAGTGGGGCAGTGCATTGCACGAGTTGCACTGCCTACTGCCCGCAGGCAGTGAAGCACTGCATTGCAGGAGTTGCAGGGCCCACTGCCCCTAGGCAGTGTGGCAGTGCATTGCTGGAGTTGCACTGCCCACTGCGCCCAGGTGGTGAGGCAGTGCATTGCAGGAGGTGCACTGCCCACTGCCCCAAGGTGACGAGGCAGTGCATTGCAGGAGTTCCACTGCCCATTGCCGCTGAGCAGTGTGGCAGTGCATGACAGGAGTTCGACTGCCCACCGCCCCCAGGCGGTGGGGCACTGCATTGCAAGAGTTCCGACGCCCACTGTCCCAAGGCAGTGTGGCAGTGCATTGCAGGAGTTGCACTGCCCACTGCCCCCTGGTGGCGAGGGAGTGCATTGCAGGTGATCCAGTGCCCACGGCCCCCAGGCGGTGGAGCAGTGCATTGCAGGACCTCCACTGCCCGGTGCCCCCAGGCAGTGAGGCACTGCATTGCAGGAGTTGCACCGCCCACTGCCCCTGGGCCCCTGGGCAGTGGGGCAGTGCATTGCTGGAGTTGCACTGCCCCCTGCCCCCAGGTGGTGAGGCAGTGCATTGCAGGAGTTCCACTGCCCACCGCCCCCAGGCGGTGGGGCACTGCATTGCAAGAGTTCCGACGCCCACTGTCCCAAGGCAGTGTGGCAGTGCATTGCAGGAGTTGCACTGCCCACTGCCCCCCGGTGGTGAGGCAGTGCATTGCAGGAGTTCCACTGCCCACTGCCGCTGAGCAGTGTGGCAGTGCATGACATGAGTCCCACTGCCCACTGCCCCCAGCTGGTGAGGCACTGCATTGCACAAGGTGCATTGCCCACTGCCACCAGGCAATGAGGCAATGCATTGCAGGAGTTCCACTACCCAGTGCCCCCAGGTGGTGAGGCAGTGCATTGCACGAGTTCCACTGCCCATTGCACCAGAGCAGTGTGGCAGTGCATGGCAGGAGTTCCACTGCCCACTGCCCCTAGGCGGTGGGGCACTGCATTGCAAGAGCTCCGAAGCTCACTACCCCCAGGCAGTGAGGCACTGCATTGCAGGAGTTCCACTGCCCACTGCCCCTAGGCAGTGGGGCAGTGCATTGCTGGACTTGCATTGCCCACTGCCCCCATGTGGTGAGGCAGTGCATGACAGGAGTTCGACTGCCCACTACCCCAAGGTGGTGAGGCAGTGCATTGCAGGAGTTCCACTGCCCATTGCCGCTGAGCAGTGTGGCAGTGCATGACAGGAGTTCCACTACCCAGTGCCCCCATGCGGTGGGGCAGTGCATTGCAAGAGTTCCGACGTCCACTGTCCCAAGGCAGTGTGGCAGTGCATTGCAGGAGTTGCACTGCCCACTGCCCCCAGGTGGTGAGGGAGTGCATTGGAGGAGTTCCACTGCCCACTGCCGCTGAGCAGTGTGGCAGTGCATTACAGCAGTTCCACTGCCCACTGCCCCCAGGAAGTGGGGCAGTGCATTGCAAGAGTTCCGACGCCCACTGTCCCAACTGGTGACCTGGCACCAGTATAAAAACCCTCAGAATGGTAGCTGTGGGACGGATTGCCCACACGCACTGCCACCCGTGAAGTCCGTCGTGATGCGTCGTGGTCCTCTGTGCGTCTTCCCTGTGTCAGGCCGGGCCCACCCCGCCCGCCAACCGTCCAGGACCCCTCCCTAGGCCAGAAATGCAGTCCTACATGGCAGTATTCCGTTGTTGCGCAACCTCCAGGGCAGTGTGCCACCGTGGCACCACCCAGAGAGCAGTGCGCCAATGTGGCCCCGGCACAGTGGCAGGGCACCACCGTGGTGCCGCCAACGCGCGACTGCGCCGTCGCGGCGCGACCTCTGGGGCAGAGCGCCGTCGTGGCGCCGACCGGACAACCGTGCGCCGTCATGGCGCCAGCTCACTGGCAGAGCACAGTCGTTGTGCCGCCAACATACACGTGCGCCGTCGTGGCGCGGTCTCCGGTGCAGAGCGCCGCCGTGGCGCCGCCAAGGCCCGTGGAACGGTTGCGCCAGCTTTGCCATGGTGGTTCCTCCAGGCCAATATTCGAGGCACCATGGTGGGGTCTGCACCTAACGCTCCACCAACCGTGACACCTCGTGCAGGGGTGACGTGTCGTCGGCGGTGCACACCGCCTCGCGTGTCGTCGACGGTGCTCACCGCCTCGCCCAACCACCGGGCTCAGTGGCAGGACACCGCCGTGGTGCCGCCGCCGTAGACGTACGCTGTTGTGACGCGACCTCCAGGGCAAGGCGCCACTGACACGCCACCCAAACAGCCGTGCGCCAATGTGGCGCAACAACAATGGCGGAACACCACCGTGGTGCCACCGACGTACGCGGGCGCCATCGTGGTGCGACCCACAGGGCATAACGTCACCGTGGTGCCGCCCATTCAACCGTGCGCCGGTGTGGCGCCAACTCAGAGGCAGGGCAACGCCGTGGTGCCACCAACTTACAAGTGCGTCGCCACGGCGCAACCTCCAGGGCAGCGCGCCACCATGGCGCCGCCGAAACACCCGTGCGCCGACATGACGCCGGCTCAGCAGCTCACACACATCCACCGCGATGCACCACCGTGGTGCTATAGCTGTGGCACATGCCCCGCACCCACAGAACCTGGGGGTACCTAGGCCACCGGCGGTGCGCGTGATCGTGTAGCGTGACCGTACTCGCGCCGCCGTCGGTACTCAGCCCGCCAGCAGTGCGCATAGGCGTGGTGGGCCGCGTTCTATTTAGCCCGGCGATTTTTTCCAGTCGGGGGTGATGCCCCAGGAAGACCCGCGCCTTAACGTCTCATCGGTTCTGGGACGCTAACTCGGGTGGATCCAGTACTGCCAGGCGGTCGGTGTCGAGGACCTAGCGGCAGATCGAACCGTGGCGTTGTCGTACACCGGCGCTAGGACCCGGACGGCCTGCCAGGAGGAGCGTCCTCAGGTGTGCAACGAGATCCGTCTTGCTCTTGCAGAGGTAAGACGGAGGACTCCCATGGCTGGTCTGCGCAGGACCCCCGGGGGACGACGCCAAGGCCCATCGTCCATGGGACCACGGCAGGCGCTCCTCCTCCTCCACTGTCCCAAGGCAGTGTGCCAGCGCATTGCAGGAGTTGCACTGCCCACTGCCCCCAGCTGGTGAGGAAGTGCATTGCGGGAGGTGCACTGCCCACTACCCCCAGGCAGTGAGGCAGTGCATTGCACGAGTTCCACTGCCCACTGCCCCTGAGCACTGTGGCCGTGCTCGACAGGAGTTCCACTGCCCACGGCCCCCAGACGGTGGGGCAGTGCAATGCAAGAGTTCCGACGCCCACTGCCCCAAGTGGTGAGGCACTGCATTGCAGGAGTTGCACTGCCCACTGCCCCCCGGTGGCGAGGCAGTGCATTGCAGGAGTTCCACTGCCCACCGCCCCTAGGCAGTGAGGCAGTGTATTGCAGGAGTTGCACTGCCCACTGCCCCCCGGTGGTGAGGCAGTGCATTGCGGGAGTACCGCTCTTTTGGACGCGACCGCCTCCTGGGCAGGACAACCGGTCCTCCCAACTGGTGGGCCCGCGCATTGCAGGAGTTCCGCTGCCCACTGCCCCCAGGCAGTGAGGCACTGCAATGCAGGAGTTGCACTGCCCCTGCCCCAAGGAAGTGAGGCAGTGCATTGCACGAAATGCACAGCCCACTGCCCCCAGGCAGTGAGGCAGTGTATTGCAGGAGTTGCACTGCCCAGTTCCCCCTAGCGGTGTGGCAGTGCATTGCAAGAGTTGCACTGCCCACTGTCCCTAGGCAGTGAGGCATTGTATTGCAGGAGTTCCACTGCCCACTGCTGCCAGGCGGTGAGGCAGTGTATTGCAGGAGTTGCACCACCCACAGTGAGGCAGTGTATTGCACGAGTTCATCTGCCAACTGCCCCCAGGCAGTGTGGCAGTGCATTGCAGGAGTTGCAGTGCCCAGTGCCCCCAGCTGGTGAGGCAGTGCATTGCAGGAGTTGCACTGCCGACTGCCCTGAGGCAGTGTCGCAGTGAATGACAGGTTTTCCATCGCCCACTGCCCCTTGGCAATGAGGCAGTGCATTGCACGAGTTGCACTGCCCACTGCCCCCAGGCACTGAGGCAATGCATTACACGAGTTCCACTGCCCACTGACCCCATGCAGTGAGGCCATGCATGACACGAGTTTCACTGCCCACTGCCCCAAGGCCGTGAGGCAGTGCATTGCAGCAGTTCCACCATCCACCGCCCCCAGGCGGTGTGGCACTGGAACGCAAGAGTTGCACTGGCCAGTGCCCCCATGCAGTGAGACAGAGCATTGCAGGAGTTGTAGCGCCCACTGCCGCCGAGCAGTGAGGCAGTGCATTGCAGGTCCCACTGCCAACTGCCCCCAGGCAGTGTGGCGGTGCATTGCAGGAGTTGCACTGCCCAGTGCCCCCAGGCAGTGAGGCAGTGCATTGCAGGAGTTGCACCGCCCACTGCCCCCAGGCCGAGAGGCAGTGCATTGCAGCAGTTCCACTATCCACCGCCCGCAAGGGGTGTGGCAGTGCAATGCAGGAGGTGCACTGCCCACTGCCCCCATGCAGTGAGGCAAAGCATTGCAGGAGTTCTAGTGCCCACTGCCCCCAGGCAGTGAGGTAGTGCATTGCAGGAGTTGCACTACCCACTGCCCCCGGGCAGTGTGGCAGTGCATTGCAGGAGTACCGCTCTTTAGGCAGCGACCGCCTCTTGGGCAGGGTTCCCCGTTCCCCCAGCTGGTGGGCCGGCGCATTGCAGGAGTTCCACTGCCCAGTGCCCCCACGCAATGTGGCAGTGCATGGCGGGAGTTGCACTGCCCACTGTCCCAAGGCAGTGTGGCATTGCATTGTAGGAGTTGCACCGCCCAGTGCCCCCCGGCAGTGAGGCAGTGCATTGCAGGAGTTGCACTGCCCACTGCCCACTGGCAGTGTGGCAATGCATTGCAGGAGTTCCACTGCCCACTGCCCCCAGGCAATGAGGCAGCGCATTGCAGGAGTTGCACTGCCCACTGCCCCACCGCAGGCACTAAGGCACTGCATGACGAGAGTTGCGTTTTTAGGCAGGACCGCTTCCTAGGCACGACTCCCCGCCCCCCTAGCTGGTGGGCCCACACATTGCCCCTAGACGATGTGGCAGTGCACTGCGGGAGTTGCACTGCCCACTGCCCCCAGCTGGTGAGGCAGTGCATTGCAGGAGGTGCACTACCCACTGCCCCCAGGTAGTGAGGCAGTGCCTTGTAGAAGATCCACTGCCCACTGCCCCTGAGCGGTGTGGCGGTGCATGACAGGAGTTGCACTGCCCAGACCCCCCAGCCGGTGGGGGAGTGCATTGCAAGAGTTGCACTGCCCACTGCCCCCAGGCAGTGAGGCAGTACATTGCAGGAGTTCCGCTCTTTAAGCGGCGACCGTCTCCTAGTGAGGACTCCCTTTCCCACTAGCTGGTGGGCCTGCGCATGGCAGGAGTTCCAGTGCCAACTGCCCCCAGCTGGTGAGGCAGTGCATTGCAGGAGTTCCACTCCCACTGCCCCCAAGCAGTGAGGCAGTGCATTGCGCATTGTAGGAGTTCCACTGCCCACTGCTCCCAAGCAGTGTGGCAGTGCATGACAGGAGTTCCACTGCCCACTGCCCACTGGCAGTGAGGCAGTGCATTGCAGGAGTTCCGCTCTTTAAGCGCCGACCGTCTCCCAGCGAGGACTCCCCATTCCCCCAGTTGGTGGGCCTGCGCATTGCAGGAGTTCCAGTGCCGGCTGCCCCCAGCTGGTGAGGAAGTGCATTGCAGGAGTTCCACTGCCCACCGCCCCCGGGCAGTGTGGCAGTGCATAGCCGGAGTTGCACGGCCCACTGCCCCCAGGCAGTGAGGCACTGCATTGCCGGAGTTCCGCTCTTTAGGTGGCGACCACCTCCTGGGCAGGACTCCCCGTCCCCCTAGCTGGTGGGCCCGCGCATTGCATGAGTTCCAGTGCCCACCGCCCCCAAGCAGTGAGGCAGTGCTTTGCAGAGTTGCACTACCCAATGCCCCTGAGCAATGTGGCAGTGCATTGCAGGAGTTGCACTGCCCACTGCCCCAAGGCAGTGAGGCAGTGCATTGCAGGAGTTGCACTGCCCACTGCCCCCAGGCAGTGTGGCAGTGCATTGCAGGAGTTCCACTGCCCATTGCCCCTAGGCAGTGAGGCAGTGCATTACAGGAGTCCCACTGCCCACTCCCCCCAGGCATTGAGGCAGCGCGTTGCAGGAGTTGCACTGCCCACTGCCCACTGGCAGTGTGGCAGTGCATTGCAGGAGTCCCACTGCCCACTGCCCACTGCCCCGAGGCAGTGAGGCACTGCATTGCAGGAGTTGCACTGCCCACTGCCCCTGGGCAGTGTGGCTGTGCATTGCAGGAGTTCCACTGCCCAGTGCCCCCAGGCAGTGAGGCAGTGCATTGCAGGAGTTGCACTGCCCACTGCCCCCAAGCAGTGTGGCAGTGCGTTGCAGGAGTCCCACTGCCCACTGCCCGTGGGCAGTGTGGCAATGCATTGCAAGAGTTGCACTGCCCACTGCCCATAGGCAGTGAGGCAGTTTTTTGCAGGAGTTGCACCGCCCACTGCCCCCAGGCAGTGTGGCGGTGCAAAGCAGGAGCTCCACTGCCCACTGCCCGCAGGCAGTGTCGCAGTGCATTGCAGGAGTTGCAGTGCCCACTGCCCACTGGCAGTGTGGCAGTGCACAGCACGAGTTCCGCTCTTTAGGCAGCGACCGCCTCCTGGGCAGGACTCCCCGTCCCCCCAGCTGGTGGGCCCGCGCATTGCAGGAGTTCCACTGCCCACCGCCCCTAGGCGGTGACACAGTGTATTGCTGGAGTTCCACTGCCCACCGCCCCTAGGCAGTGAGGCAGTGTATTGCTGGAGTTCCACTGCCCAGTGCCCCCAGGCAGTGAGGCAGTGCATTGCAGGAGCTGCACTGCCCACTGCCCACTGGCAGTGTGGCAATGCATTCCAGGAGTCCCACTGCCCACTGCCCACTGCCCACAAGTGCAGTGCGGCAGGGCACACACAGTGCAGTGCAGTGCACAGCACCAAGCAGTGCGCCACCGCACACAAAATACTGATGGTGCAGCGCAGCACACACGGTGCAGTGGGCCCAATAGACCCTGTGTGACCGTGCACAGGGGTTGGCAGAGCAGTACCGGCCAAGTGCGACTGTGCACTGGTCCCGGCTGTACAACAACACACTAGCACGCAGCGCGCACTGAGACACACAGCCCTCCCGTTTACCTGTACCTGTGGGTAGACATCTCGGCCATTGCCTTCTGGTAACAGTGCCTTCGGCACACCACACCACAACACTGTGCCATTGGGCCTGAAATGGGGCAAATTGGTGCCCATGTAAAGCGATATACAAAAAGTTTGCACGCTGTGTGCAGGCTGCACGCAATACCCTCAGCCCAAGGCTTGTCCTAAGCCAGCCAAGGCTTCGGCAAAACAAGAGAGAAGTCAAAGAAACCTTGGCTGAGGTTCGTTGGACAAGCAGGTTTGCTGCCCGCCCAGCAAATGGTGCACGCCGATCAGCGCACTGACCAGCTGTCTTACCAGCACCTGCACCCACTAGGCTTTTGATCAGGCGCCAAGTGACCACAAGGCGGGCTTCAGCAGCAGCCACAACAGCGGTTGATGGCAGTTGGGAAATCGGTTCAGGGCAGTTGTACACGGTCACGAAGGTGCTTGGAGGGCCACTTGAGGCATCTCCGAGGCCACCAGCCATGGGGGAGGGAGCCAGTCCGTCCCCTCTTGCAAGTCAAGCACTTGCACACTCTTCATCCTGCTACGAGGACACACAAACACGGTGACGCTGCACGGGCAGACCTGCCCAAGGGTCGTCTGCTGCCGTGCGGCGTTTGGCTCCAGGGATGGGCCGCGGAAAGAACTCTCAAACGTGTGCTGCAGCAGCTCCACTGTCATGCCGTCATCATCAGCGGAGTGGCACATGAAGCCGATGTCGCCGAACTGATGAGGGGAGCTGCACTGGTAGCCCCCGTGCCCCAGGGCTTCGGCTAGGCCTCGTACATCCGGATTCATGAAGCCGCACTTCCAATAACAGCCGGTTGATGGGTGGTCTGCGGGAGCAGCGGTGCCACCAGAAGGCGTGTGAAGCTCCAGAAACTGGTCGCTGTGCTGCCTGGGGAAAGTGAAGCGTTGCACTGTGCCATTTGGCGATGACAAGGCGCTGTCTTTGGGTATCATCCCCAGCGCACTGCAGTAGAACTGCGTCTGGCACTTGGTGGAGGTGCGCAGCTGGACGCCACGTAAACTGGCCATCTTGCGACTAATGCTGGATGATGATAGTGTGTGATTTGAGCCCTGAGTGTGTGACAGAGCTGGAGCTGCAAAACACATCCAGCGAGTGGATTGGGACTACAACAGGGCAACAGCGTTCTCAAACTGTAGATGCTTAGTTCCGTTAGAGTCTCTGCTCCCAATCACAGACCAGCGAGACATGTAAAGTGGTATCAGGAATCCCAACGTCATTGCGTTGGTACTTCGATCTTTCCAACTTCTCAATTCTCCTGTCACCTTTGGGCTGAGCTGGGGATCTGCATTTCATAACACACAGCCCCGATGCACGCCCCCATTCCCCTCAGAGCAACACACACGCCCACGTCCCCACACCACCAAGAGGGATGCCCACCGTCCAGAACAACACACGCCCCGCAGAGCGACACACGCGCTCAAAAGCAATGCATGCTCCCGACGCCCTCAAACGACACACGCCCCAAGCACTGCCCACCAATGATCACATTGTGAGTTGAGGTTGGTGGGACAGGGTTGTGAAGCAACAGGACTCTCTGCCTGCGTTGTATTATGTCATGGCTTCTGCACATGGGTGTTGGGTTTTTCTTGACTGTCCGGTACTATTGATAACTGTTTGAGATTGCTCCGGAGCTTCACACCCAAAGTCTGAGACAATACATTGTCGGCCTACCACCTACCCGCCATCCTCACTCAGAGGGCGTATAGGGTTGATCGACTATGTAAACAATGCCCCTTCCCTTGGGCCAATCCTGCCTGCTGGCTGGAAGAATTGAGGAATGGTAGTTGCGGTTAAGGTAGACTCAGGCGGACTGCCCCTCAAGTGTGGGTGCAACAAAGTGCCGCAGGCACCTCCGCGTCCTCAAGTACCCCTCAGTCACCGCTGGGGTGCCTCGTCCATCCCACCTTGTGAGTCAACCGTGATGTGGAGAGAGTTGAACAAATTTCGGGCATGCGCGTAAGCCGTCCGTTGACAGTGCTTGGCAGGGATCAGTAAAGTAGCGATCTGACGGCCCCCGGTCTTTTGGGCCTTTATCCCACTGCTTGATCGTGTGTGCGTTGGAAATCAGGTCATAGAGCTTAGGACCCACACGCTGCAGCCCAACCTCCTGAGAGTTCACAGGAACCTCGTCACACTCAAGGTTAGGTTAGGCTAGGGTTAGGGTTAGAGCCATTCCGTCATCTGTAACCGTCCACTTTGGGCACGGGTACGGGCACTCGAGCTGTACCGCACCCTCGGCCCCAATATCACCATCCCAACTCTTGCCTTCCCTCGCCCTCTCCATCTTGCCTCCGCTATATCACCATTTCCGGCACTAGTCACCATCACACCGCAGGTAATAAGAGCTGAGAGCATTACACTCTTTCAAAGGCAGTACATCCTCCACAGGCTGGAGCTTGAGATCCATCGCCTCTGCCTTGCATTGATCAGGCACGTCGATGCACACGGCACCTGATGCATGCGTCTTGGCAGGGCCATGTCCATGAGCGGTCATGGGAGGACCTTGGACATCAGTAGCGAGGCCGTACATGCTCCTTACCCACTTGGCATTATTCGCTTGGCCCAGTGCTGTGGATGTCGCAATGGCGCTGTGGGACACTTTGTACAAGAAGAGCGGCCTCGTGGCCACATATGTCTTGACCAAGCGATAGATGAGGCTGTCTGCACGGGCATTGGGAATGCGGCGGATGTCCAATTTGTGCGGCAGATCTGACTGCCATTCTGCTGTGGGCCATAGGGTCTGCAGTAGGTGCCGCATGCCACGTCGGTGGATCAGGTAACACTGCGTCCCGTACACACGATCATCCGTACGTTTGAGAACGAGAGTTCCGTTGGCGAATCGACTGCTGAAGACCTTTCGCGGCCACTTCTGAAAAAGCATGCAAGTCAGCTGCACTACCTCCCAACGACCTGCAGACTCCGTCTCTACTTGCTGCAACACGGCCTCGAAACCTTTGTCTTGCCAGAGTGGGAGCAGCTCAAGGGTCAGGTCATCCTCGGCGATTAGCACATAGTTTCTGCCGTCCACATAAGCCTTTTGCACTGCCTTCAGATGCGACAGAAGGCACCCCATCTCGCCCTGGGTCAGGCGTTGTGCATCCTTGCGGTGAATGATCCCTGAGGCACTGACCACGGAAAATGGAACGCCGTCTGAAATAAAGCCGTCAAATTGTAGCGGCGCCTTGATGCCTCCCCCCAATTCATGCACCTGAAATGCATCACCCTTCACTGCGCCAATGCGGATATGTGTGAAATTGTGAGCCTTCAGCATCAGCGCCATTCTGAGGTGTCTCTTGCAGCTGCTGTCAAGATTGATCCAATACACTGGGGGCAGTGCCTGCCCATAGGGCTCTCTGCATCGCGCAGGCGAGTGGAGACACAGCTGACATGCATCGACTGCCAGCAAGAGGACGGGCAGCATCCACCATAAGTACAGCATAGATCACGAAGGAGAGCAAGTTGAGGTCCTGTCATAATTACAGATCATCTCAGCGAATGAGCATCATACCATAAACGGAAAAAAATGGACACTGAGACGCACATGGGCTTTGGTTTCAGTGTGGTGGGTCGCCTTGAGTCGCTGTATGTAACCAACACCACTGCTTGCTACAGCTGCATCCACTTGCATCTTGTCTCTGTCAACCTGTTACGTGTGGTAACCCCAGTTCAGACCTCAGCACATCACCCTTGAGCAATGAGCCCTAATCTAAACAGTATGAAATGCTGCTTCCATCTTTTGGGGCACAAAGCAATGGCGGAATGGGGAAGACAGATTCACCGCCCAATTTAAGCAAACGGAACAGCGGATTTTAGGGTGTCTCCTTTTTGTGCTTGCACATGCCAGCGGTGTTGATGCCTTGTGCCGCAGATGCCTTATTTGCATCAAGGGGTACACACTGTACAGAACACCTGTTAGTTAACACTCATAGTGTCTGGCACTTTCGGTGATAGATGTTGATAATTTTGACATGCACCAGTCTCATGACTATAGCTGCGCAAGCAATAGCAATAGCTGCGCAAGCACGGCAATGGATCTGCGGTTGCACAAACCAAAGAGCCCAGACTGTTGGGATGTCCACAAAGACCTGCGGTGTGACACATGAAAGCTGGGGGGGGGCTCAGCATAGAGGGTATCCCCCAAATGAAGACCGGCTCTGCAGCCCCAAAAAACAAGCAAATTCTGAGCACATGGGGCTTAACCCCAAAGCCGACCACGCGGGTTCTTCCTGGCGCCTACGTTTGTTGTGCGGGTGCTGCGCGCGGCCGGCTTCCGCTAAAGCATCCGCTTCATCATTACCCTTGACATTCAAATGAGATGGCGTCCAAAGAACGACCACGTGTGACCCGGCAGCCCGCCTCAGCTGCCAAATCTCCTGCCACAGGTCCCGAGGCCCTAGCCCTATCCCTTTTCCCCTTGAGCGCCATCCATGCCGCTCCCACTTCACCGACCATTCCGTTATTCCCTTGAAAACATACTCTGAGTCCAAAACTGTAACCAGGCGTCCTCCCACTCCCCTGTTACGCAATGCGTGCAACACCCCCCTGAGCTCCACTCGGCTCACGCTCTGCCGCTCCGGTGTCGGAATGGCCGCTGCATGATTCCAGTCGGAGTACTGCCCAAACCATACCCCATACCCTGCCTTCCACCAGCTCCACCAGAACCGTCGGTGTATGCGACCGTCCAGCCCTCCCCCTCGAAGACCTCCAGGTTTTTTGAACGGAATCTCTGTATTTACCCCATTTATGTTCCTTAGCATTCCCAGGTGCAAACGCCTTGCGTGTGGGGAATACCCGCGGCGCCGGCTGTCGCTGCTGGAACATCCCACCCTCAAACCACAACAAGAGTTGAGTCAGCAGGTGCTGCAGGTCTACCCTGGATAGCGAGAGGTCCGTTTCCGCTCTCCACACTTCCAGAATTCCCAGCCACCTGGCCACAAAATCATCCACGGGCGGTTTTGCGCCCCAGGCGCGCTTCATAGTGCAATGCCCACTAGGCCTTCAAAGCGGCCCAAAGGACAAGTCGTTGACTACTGCTCAAAGACAACAAAGGCTCGTGTTCCAACATTTGACGCCCCTTCATGAACCCCTTTTGGGAGGGGGGTATTATTTGTGCAAAGACGTCCTGCAACTGCAGGAGTATAACAAACGACATCCACTCCATCACTGCATTTTGTAGTGCGATACGACGCATGTCCTTCGCCTTGGACGCTTGTGCGAACTTGGGTATGCTAGTCATCACGGAGACTGACCACACATCCGAGACTCGCCCATTCCGCAAAAAATGTTGCATTGTTGAAAACATGTGGGGTACGAACACATCCGGAAACTGTTGATACACCTCCGGCAGAAACCCATCCTTGTCTGCCGAGGCCCCCCCCTTCATCAATTCGAAGGCCGCCAAGACCAGGTCCTCGGAAAAGGACCTAAACAACAACGGAAGCGCCGTACACAGTTTTTTTTGCAATGGTAGGCTGTTAACATAGCGCAGACATCCCCCCCCCCTCCACCACCCATCACCCCTGACCAAAAGTCGCGCAGCAGGTGCGCTACTTTCCTGGGACTGGAGTGAACGGTGCCCGAAGAGTCTATCCCTCGATCCGAAGATTTCCTATCCCTCAGCTGGCGCACCAAGTCGTGGAGGGCGGTCCGAGGTCGTGACCGCTGTGTAAACTGATCGCACAAATGGCTGCAATTCTAATGACAAGTGTATCCTATCAATCTTGCGGGAGAGAGACGGATACGCGAACCCAGTGACCGCATTGTCCCGATGTTCCCGGTGCAGGTGCACCCAGACATCCTCGACATCCAGCTCTACCAGGACCAAAGACTCACACCCCTGCGCTTTGACTGTTTCTGGGAGCTCACGTGGGAGGTCTGCGGAGTCCACCCCAGGGATGATCACACTGTTAGGATCAATAAAACTAAGCATCGGAAGCTCGTGGGACACCGACAAATGAGTTTGCACCTGATCCCATTGCCGCTTTCTAGCCCCCGGCTCGCAGTCCATATGACCTACCAGGACTTGTAGCTTACCACCATCCACATTGAGAAATTCCGCCACAATGATATGTGTGGACAGAACCTCCAATTTGACTAGCTTCCACTCATCCGTTTTCCATATGACCGCCGAGGAGCCATGCTGCATGCCCTCCTATAGGGTGGCCAGCCCGTGTTGCTACAGCCACCAGCGCTGACCGTCCACGACCTTTGCGTCCTTGAAGTGTGTTTCTTGCACTCCGGCGATCTCCACTTTGTGGCGCTCCAAACAACGGAGGATTTTATGCTTCCTTTGGGGATGTTTTCGCACGGCTCGGGCACAACGCGGGCACAACGCGCACCCGGCACCAATTCTTACGCTGTTTATCCCAGGAACACCCCTGAAAACCACCCACCTATAGAAGCGTGCATGATCCATTCAAAACGGCATGGGGGGTGCAGAATTCAGGACCCTGGTACCCGTGGCAAGCATCATGGTACCCGTGGCAAGCATCAGACTAAAACAAAAACTCCCTTGTGTACCAGCAGGGCCTGTAGGGTGCTGAATTCAGGACCCCGGGCCCCGTAGCTACCAGTGGTGAAAAACAGCCGACTTTTCGCACAGCGCGCGCACAGCGCAAGCACAACGCACAGTGCGCCCCCTTTGAGTGGACCCACGGTCCTTGATTCGTACAAACCATCCATTGACATTCATAGTCGCAAAGGCCATCCTTCTGCATGGCCACTGAGAGAGCTTATCGAATGCGCTCAATCATCACCAGCGCTCTTCCTCTTGATGAATTTCAAAGCCGGCGCATTGTTCTGACTGAGCTCCATGGGCGTGGCTTCTTCCTGGGGACCTCACCCTACCGTAGCTTAGACAAGGGCCTGACACATACAACTACCGACACACACGTGAGTGAGTGCATGGTATGAGTGCACCTTAACCTCCAGCGACGTTCCCAAAGGCATGTAAACATTAGAAGGTGTTTGAAACATGAAACTTCAGGTTCACACCCATGTTCCTACAAGCAATGAGGCATGAGAAGCCTACAAATGTTTGGCTTGGAAACCCTTCTTGCGACCATACACCATGTAGAACAACTGTCCATGCTCACCACTTGAAGATCCCTTTGAAGATGCCTATGCCTGAGGTTTAGGGGCTGGTTTGGGCTCGGGCAACTTCAAATTCTTGGGAATGAAAATTTTTTTTGAGTTCTGGCATTTAATAGTTCGGCCATCAAGGCAGACAATGTACATAGGCGGCTGGGCTTAGAAAGTATGTACAGTAAGGGTTGCTTGGCCACTGGATGGGATGCGGGTCGGGCACTTCTCCACAAGGTAGAGCCCAATGGGGGTGCATACCCTGTTTGCACTGTACACTCGATGCAGGAGGTGGGGCTTGCCACGACCACCAAGGTCAGCACCTTTAATGTAAGAACTGATGGAACATGCAGGAGTAGAGAAAGCAGGAAGCTCATTGTGCACAATCTGCAAACTCACACACATGGGCGACGGGTAAGCGGCAGTAGGGGGTTCACTCGTGGAGTTCCTTGATAGGGGACCCCGTGAGCTGGATAAACGGGGTGTCCTCATGGGCTCTGTCGGGGAAAGCAGTCAGCTGGACCACGCTAGGACTCTTGGGAAGGCGCCTCTGGCGTTTTCCAGACCGGGCGTCCGGAGACAGTGAGTGGTGGTGCTTCAGTTGCAGGACCCTAAGTGCCGTTGTTTCGTCAACCAGGTGACGGCCTTTCTCCCTCCATGCCACCTCCTACCAGTGATCTGTCTGACCCAGTGGACCCATAGGCATGTCAGGTGACGTTCCGTGCAGAGGGCCGACCATTGGGAAAAAATGTGGCGTTTTTGGGCACCAACCGAGGCATATGCCTCATTGAGGCGCGGGCACACCAACGTCGCGTGCGAGTGGCGGATCGCTCGTGAGGTGGATTGGAAGGCTCTGTCATACAGTATGCCTGCCTCTTCTGTGGATCTGTTGAGCCACTGTTCATGTGCCCGCATGCGATATACCATCATGGAGGCCCACGTGGTGTACCTCTGATGGGATAGGGCCATATGGTGCAGTGTCGCCCCCCCCTTATAGTGCGTACTTGTCGCTGGTAGACCCCCAACGGGAGGAGAACAGTGACAGCTTTGGGGCATAAGCCTGCGTGAACGAGTGATGAGCGAGCAACTCCTGAACCATGGTCGCTTTGGCATATAGCGCACCCTAGAAGCAGCAGGCGCGGAAGTTTTTCCGAACAGACAGCATATGGGGCTTCCACGCCGCCAGCATGGCCTGCACCCAGGCCGTGACCTGGCAAGACAGTGAGACTATGAGGGCGTAGGACCCGTGGGAATGCATCAGTGCGCACTGCCCGTCCCTCATGAGTGCATTTTGGTGGGAGACAGAGCGCATCAGGAAAGTTCCATTGCCTTCGGCAGCGCACCTGGAAGAGAGGTTGATAGTCAGCCACGCAGTCCCTGAGGCAGGCCAGCAGTCAGTCAGACAAAAACACACAGTTTGGGTTTTTTGTCAGTGGCAGACACGGCAGCAAGCAGTGGGGACTCCTTTGCCATTCGCGTAGCATACCCCAAGGCATGATATTTGATGTCCAACCCCTTGTGAAATCATTATTTTGCCCAATAACACCATCCCCCAATGGTTTTTTTGATTTTGAGGCCTCTATCCCCTAAAACTGGATATCACTTTTTTGAGGGGGGGGTGGGGGGGGGGGGTGGGGGGGGGTCAAAAGTTTTTGCTTAGAAGGCTCCAAGCAGTGGGGAAGCATCCTGCTAAAACACAACAGCTGGTCGAATGGTAACGCAGCAGACCGTAGAGAAAATGGTCGGTGGTTCGAATCCTGTTCGGTGCACTCTTTCTGCCGCCAGCGGCGGCGGCGGCATATTCACCCGACCGGGGTTCGAACCGCCGACCAAAAAATCCACAGACCGCTGCATTACCATTCGGCCACTGCTTGATTACTAGGACCCCCAAAAAGGGGGGTATACAGCGCCCGCGCCTGCGCTTGATCCAACAACCTCTCTTCGAGGTGATTTCTTGGGGTTCTTGGCGGGGGTTCATGTGTGGGGGGAACAGGAGAGAGAGGGGCCTGGGGGGCAGGGGTGCGAGAGAGGTACCCCCCCCCGTGTCCAGGAACCGGCAATGTTCGACCGCGGAACCAGGGGTTGGTTCTTGCGCACCAAAATTCGACCGCGGAACCAGGGGTTGGTTCTTGCACATGACCGTGAGCAGCCCCGTACCGCGGGGGGGAAAAAATTTCCGTCGCGTTGCGCCGCGGCATGCGCACCCTCTCCTTTCCCACACTTAACCACATTGACAAATGAAAACCAAAGAACTGAATCTCAGCCGACTGGGCTGTAGTGTGCCTTCCAACGTGCATGGATCTAATGTTCAACTGTGTTTAACCGACTTTTGTTTGTTTCCTTGTCAGGGGCTGGTTGCTTCGGGGAAGGGGTCGAGAGCAGGGGGAGGGGTGTAAGGGGTATGTGCAACTGTGACTGACTGAAAGGGTCCCCCTGACAGCACACATGAAATGTTGTCCTGTACACCTGAATAGCTGTCCCACATCCGCCAGAACCATGAAAAACCCATTACCCTGGCAAAAAAAAGTGATGTGGAAAATTTGACCGCGGAACCAGGGGGCGGTTCTTGCGCAAGGTGGTTCTTGGACACGGGGGGGGGGGGGGGATGCATGCACCTGGATATGGGTGGGAGGGCTCAATGCAAGCAAGATGCGGAGAAGGGTACACACAGCGCCACCGCCGTAAGGTTGTTGGAGGATGCAGGAGGCCCTGGCAATCAGGGGATGACTAGGCCTGTGGGCTTAGACCAGGGGTGGCACCGGACATGGGATTGGAAAATGTACACAGGATCCCCCCCCCCCCCCCCCACTTGACCAGTACCCGGCTCTACGCAACGGTATGCTCATACCCCCCCCCCCCCCCCGTCGTTCCGTGCCCCAGGAAAGACGGTCCCCCACCACCCCCTGGGGGACGGTCACCAAGTGACCGTCCCCCACCCCCCATGGGGGACCGCACTACCACCGTAAAGAATTCAGCACAAGATACGTTCAAAGGGCTGCCAATGTACGGAGACCTACTCCTTGACCGGCTCGGCGTAAAATTTCTTGGTCCTGCTCCACTTCACCTTGAAATTTTGCACATGCTCTCCACTTTCCACTGGAATGCTTTGGGCAGCACTCTTGGGTGGTGGTTTTGCCTTCTTGGTAGGAGGCTTGGCAAGCGCAAGCAGATTTTCGGGAACCCATTTCCCTTCGGGAACGTCCCTTGTGAAATACAACTTGTTCCCAAAACTGTGTCCCATACCCCATACACCACGGGCACTCTTCACCCACACAACCTCCGTGTCAGAATTCAGGTCACTATCATCATCCGTCACATTTGTCCCAGGGGGAAACATGGTTGTGCTGTCAAGTTCCATTTCAGCGAAAGTAAGCAAAATGTCCCGCCATGAGTGCAAGGGATACAAGTGGCAGTGCCCCACAACACAGTCACCCATACAACAACACAATGAGCCGTAACAAAAAATTTTGGGTTGACCAAGTGACAGTCCCCCACCCCCCCCTGGGGAACGACAAGGGGTGGGGAACGACAAGGGGGGGGGGGTACCTACGTAGCCAAGGTGGCGGTCCTCCAGCACCCCTTGGGGAACACAACAGACCCGTGACACGAAGAAAGACATGCAAACATGAGGGCGTGTGTTCCACAAAATGAGCTGGAAACTGCCTGTTGGGATGCGTGTTCAGCTCTACTGAGAGACAAGCTCTGTGTACCACTTTTTCTGGCGCGAGTATTTGACTTTGAAGAGCTGCAAGTGCTCCACAGGTGCCACTGGACTGGGCTCTCCAGCTGCAGGCTTGGCTGCAGGTTTGGCTGCACTCGTGGTTGAGGGTTTGGCACTAGGCACTAGGCTGGCAGCGGGTTTGCAGGGGGCTCCAACCCCCTGTGGCAAGCAGTCTGAACCTGTCCAAGATGGTGAAGGAGGGTTTGAAGGAGGGTCAGATGTTTGTGAATCAGAATCAGAAGAATCTGTGGAGGCCTCTCCAAAATATTCTGTGTCCAACAACTTGGCACATGTCAAGCTGCCTGGGAAATAGGCAGCCTTGAGCCTGAGTGGCTGCCTTGATGTCCTCGTCAGAAATCAGTTCCCATGCGTCCCTGACCCACTTCACCATCAAACGGTGAGGAATGCTGGGAGCTTTATCCTTCTCACCCAAAGCCTCAACCATGGGGGCAAGCCACTCCAGAAAAAAATGCCCCACATGCCGCCCAAACTGCTGATTTATGTTCTACCTTATTGTACCCATGTGCAAACGCCGTGCCATTGGGCAGGCCAATGTACATAGAAAAAGCAATGTGCTGCAGACTTCTGTACACTGATGGCTGCATATGATAGCCCGCACCATCCATAGCATACAGGTGCCATCTGGGTTTCTGGTTGCGCACACCCTCTTTTGCAATGTACAACATTGTGGCCTCCGTGCTCATATGTCATGGACCGGTAGTCAGCACCACTCTCTGAGGGACCCAGAATCTTGGCACGCACAACACTGCCTCCTGGAAATTGGAAATTGACAACAGTACCAGCTGAGTACGTGCCAATATGATAGAGATCCATAGCTGAAATTAAAAAAAAAGTATGTGTTCTGCATGATACAAGGCACAGTGTAGTGCCTTGGAGGCAAGAAATTTGAAGGACACAGCAATGCACCAGTACGACTGCCTTGTCCAACCAGCGAACACACAAGAGAAGCTCAAGTTCAACCTTCTAATTAGATTTGTAAACTCAAAGTCACGGTCCCCCCCCCCCGGGTACTAATAAAGGGCGGGTGCTACTCAAGAGGGGCCAGGGGGGGGGTCACAGGCCTGTGTGTTGGTTGCCAGAGGGCAAGAGGTGTTCAGGATGAGCAAACAGAAACATTGCGAAAAGGGAATGCGGATTTTCATAGCATCACGACTTTTTCCTTTCTCTTGCCACATCGTCACTGGCGAAATACACAGAAAGTGTCTCGGTATCGAGTGGTTAAGTAGGATACTGGCTGAAGTGCTCTGCTCCCATTGCAAAGGGACACACACAATGGACAGTGTAGGCACCGGGCTGGTGCCGCAAAAAGTGTTGCCAAATCATTGAGGTGCACAACAAAAACACAGCGTTCCCTTAATGGAGGTATGCTTGAGCAACACAAAGAGAAGGAGCATGGTCTTCAACTGGCAGTCTTCTCAGTGTTGTTCCCTCCATTTGTCCTGGTGCTGCCCACTGGTTTGCGCCGGCCCATCTACAGCCGTGCTCAGGTTTGGCGAGACGCCAAGATGCATGTGGCGCCACAGCGGAACATATCTTTCCTCATACGAAATGGGTCGATTTGCCCCATGCCCTGCTGGTCGTTTCGGCACCGCAGTTTCCTTGGAGGGCCTGTCCGGACCGACTGCACTGCGGCGCAGCCCACCAAACATCCGTCGACAGGGAACGGCCGCAAACCATATTCAAGTCATAGAACGGGACGACAGCAAAGGGAAAGGACTCACAACAGGTGACCTCAGACTGATCACCATGTTGCGCGGATCATTCTTTGGTTTGTTGCGACGCTCGGAGGGCCGATGGCTCAGGCAGACATCGGCACCACTGCCGGGACAGTCCATGCGTCCATACCCTTCAGTATCTAATGAGGGGCTGTGGGCCTAGGCAGGCCTTGGCAGTGCCAAAGCGTGTGACCACACCACGGCGCGCATACAAGCCACTGGGCAGGGCCAGGCCCAGAGAGGTGCCTGCGGCGCACCCACCGCACTCACCCACACTGGACACCCCGACACACATAGCCACGCCGGTATCTTCCGCCTGTTTGCCCTGGCAGCAGCTCCGCAGGGCGGTGGGACTGGCCAGTGTCGGGTCTGCCAATGCCGATCGTTGTCTGCTTCAGTCTTGCGCCGGACGTGGGTGGTTTTACGCGGTTGCCTGGTCGGTTTTCCTTCTGTCGAAAGCCGTTCTGAGTACAGGGATGTCTCCTTGTCCCAGGTCCCAACTCTCGGGTCAAGGTTTAGAGCTGTCCACTTGTAAGATGATCCAACCGATGACTGTGGCCGCGGATCTGGCACGTGATGAAATGATGCGCTGACTCTGATACCAGAGCATGCAGTGGGCAACTGCTGCCACGCCCGCAGGGTTCCCAGTGTGCACATGAGGCACCAAATGGTGTTACAGTTCCCTGTTCATTGCCCATGACCATATCCTCTATGAAATTGGCAAAACTGAAAGCTCTTTTGGGGGGGGGGGGACCTGACTTCGGCAAGCCAGCGAAGCCTGTTCACCAGACGGTACTTGAGATAGCTCTTGGGATCAGAGATCAGAACTGTCGATTGTCCCATGGAACGCCATGGTAGCGGACATGGCACGTAGTGAGGGTATGCTGGATCTGATAGTGGGAAACAGCCACGCCCATAGACTCCCCCATGCTCTGACGCAGAAAAAATGGAAGGCTGATAAAGACAGCGGTGTGCAGAAGCGGACAGCATTGACAGAATGAATGAAGCGGTTGTCTGTTCTTTTTCATCTGGGGACAGATGAGTGTGACACGGGATGCACCTGCATGGAATGGAGGGGAGGGTTGGAGGAATACAGCGCATGTGACGGGTACTAGCAGTGCATATACAGTCCTTTCCGGGAGTTCAGTGCAGAGGACGACCCTCCCGCATGTCCGTCTGCACACTGGCCCCCGAACTCTGGTCCGACCTGTTGGTGTTGGGTCATGGACCCTGGACACAGCAAACATACAATGGGTAAGGCAAGAGACAAGGCATCTCGGTCCGCCCCGAGGAAAGGAGGATGCTCTTGTACGTGACGACTGCCAACAAAGGACGGAGGAAGCAACAAAGATTGGGGTACAGAGCGGATAGAGACTGCGCGTTTGTGGGACGCACACGTGGTACGTGCACTATGCAGACCACCTGGTGCTGTCCGAAACCAGCTTGTCTCCCACCATCAAAGACGATGAGCCACACCCCACCCACCCACCCCACACCCACGCACCAGAAGAGAACAAAGGACACGGAAGGAAAGCACACACTCACAGGCACTCACACGCGTTCACATAACACACACAATCTGCGAAGTTTGTGATCCTTCCAGTCTGCCCGGGACAGCCGGCGGTGGTATGTGGCGATGGGACTACGTGTTTTCAGTTGCCCAACGATGCCGCACACGTGATATTTACAGCGAGGGCCTGAGGGACGGTCCCTGCTCCCCTACAAGCCCTTCAAGGGAGAGAAGAGGCTGCTGCACTCCGTTGTACCGCGAGGTCAACGAAGCATCAGTCAGCCATACAGCGCCGTTGCACAACTGCCAACGACCGTTGCACTGACCGCTGGAGTTACATGACCCTTCCAGGGAGCAGCTACACGGCGGGCTCTGTGTAGGCGGAATCCAACATTTGTGGCTGCCATCGGTCACTTCATACTTCATTTTTTTTGCGACGCCCGAATCGGCGATGGCCTGGGCATACAGAGGCATCAATTGCCTCAGATCATGTGTCTCGGGCATTCAGCATCCAATGACGAGCCGGGGGTTAGGCAGGGGTTTGGAGGTGCCGAAGCGCCATGGGAGCCTTGAGGCATGGGGCAATGGAAACACTCGGAGCGGAGAATGTACGGCTACGGCCGACTGGGCTGGACATCAACGTACAGACGCAGAATACATAGGACAGGGGCTATATATGTTGAGCGTGCAATGCGACGCCTCTACTTCGCGATGTTGTCGGACCAATTTCGCGATTGGCGCTTCTCTCTTAACGCCGGCAGCACATTTGGGGGGGGGGTCTGCCAGTGCCCTGCGCAGCGTGCAGCCGCTCCTGGTCGTGGCACAGGGAACGGGGTGTGTTCCGGGGAGGTAAAGCCCAGGGCCCGGGGCTGTCGTCGCCGAGGCGCCCCAGGCCTTGCGTCGTGGTGGCGAGATGGCCCGATGCATCGTGCACCCAGAGGCCCCGATAGCGTCCCCCGCCCCCCTCCGCAACCCACCCCCGACCCCGCGCACGGCACGGGCCCCAGAAACCGAAGATGACACACGTGCCCAGACGAGGTCATACGTGAGTGGACGCTGGGGCCGATGACGCATGTTGGGCACGAGACCATCAGCCATGGCTCCCGATCGCGTCGCAGCCTTTCAAAATGGCTTCGCACTGCAAAGCACCCCAAAAGTGCTGCGACGGGCGGGCGCCTGCACCAACCCCACCGCACTGTGCTGGTGCGTGGACGTGAAGGGCATTGCAGGGGGTCTAGACCCATCCGCCATGCCGCCCCATCAGACCAAAGCCACTCACAATGGCTTCCAAGCACAACGCTGCGATAGGCTGAAGCAAGTCTCACATGCCTCCCCCCGGCCCTCTTTCCGTGTCCTCCTACACACATTCGGGCTCACATTCGTGTGACATTACATTTTGGACCACAACAACGGCGGTCCCATGGACGGGGTCGCTGCGTTTAGACGAGGCCGTGCTTGCGCGTGGCTGAGGGGGGGTGGGGTGGGCACGCTATTGGGCAAGCCACACCCCAATTGACAAGGGGAATGGGAGGGGGGGGGGGGGGGGACGAGGGGGCGGGGGGGTGTTGGCGAAGGAGGAACTGTGGACTTGATGCAGGGGAAGAGGGAGGGAAACAAGCAGGGGGTTGGTCAGAAGCTACGGCACAATGCCTCATGAATAGCTGCCCCCCCCAAAATGGGCCTGAGGGCCCGACACGCACACGGACACGTCCGCACCACGTCCCCCATCGTAGATCGGCAGCCGGTGGACGCAAACGCAGAACAGGGGACGTGCAGTGTTCATGGACGCGCGGATGGGGCTCCTCAGGCTATGCCAATCAACGAAACGGACCGAAGGAAAGGGGAGGGCCGCAGTGGCTCAACTCCCGTCTGCCCGGTCAAATCACAGGCCTCAGCAACCGATGGTGGATCACCCCCCGCGCGCACCCCGCCCTCCCCATGGGGTCTGCCGTTGAGGGCCGGGCGTGTGCCGGTCTGAGCGGGGCGTACCCGAAAGGGGGCCCGCCGTGCGTCCCCCCCGAGGACTGGCTTCGGGTTGACCCCATTGTCCCGGCCCCAGGGACAATGGGGTCTACGCCGGACCCCCGGGACTTCGTGATGCGGTGCCCTTTGCGGTGTTGTAGGCCGTACGGGGTAGCGTCCCCAGGTGTGGGGCGTCCACGGTCCATGGCACGAGTGGCTGCCACAGGGAACGTCCGCCCATGCGCTCGCAGTGTGCGTGTGAAGTCTGCGCCCCTGGAGCAAGGTTGGGTGCGTGGGGGCGGAGCCGCCCGGCAAGGAAAAGGAAAAGGAAAAGGAAGAAATCCTTCCACATTGACACATGCAGAATGCTTACAATTACCCTCCAGACGCCGTCGCTTACCAGCCAACCGCCGTCGGTTGCCTGTCTCTCTGTAATCCCTGTCTCTCAAAAGGAAAACAAAGCAAACCTGGATCCTCACGGACGGCCCTGCCTGGGGGCATGGCGTTCGGGTGCAGGTGGCATTCGTGGTCGACCCCACTACAGAGAACCAGGTGGGGGCATGGCCCGCGGCTGGCCTCCGCCACCGAAATCACGATCACATGGGGTGTGGCGAGTCCGAGCGAGCCATGCACGGGGCACAGCAGGTGCCTTCCGACTGTTGGGTATGAGTGGCTGAGTAATGCGGATTGCTCCAGGGCTGATTCTGAATCAAATCAGAGGCCCTTTCCCACCCAGACACTCTGGGGGGCATGCCTGCCCCTAGCCCACATTCAGCAGGCCGCACTGCGTCACCACTGCAGTGGTGTAGGAGGGAGGGCTGGGGATCGAGGGGGGGGGGGTTGCTCCTGTTGCTTGATCCAACGGGGAGTGGTATGGCTCCATGCGCACCCCCAGTCTACTCCACTACTTGACACGGCAGCGCAGGTAGACTGTGTCCCGATGCCGGGGCATTCAGAGGCCGAACTGGCGGACGGGACATGGTGACGTCGCGCAATGTCAGTGCCGCGACTCAATAAAGCAACATACAACCGAATGAATACTGCTGCGGTCCTGACCACTGGTGGGCGTGCGTGTGGGGGTAGCCGAAGGAGGCGAGCTACCACTGGTAGCCTGAGAGCCTCTGTCCGGTCGAGAGGTTACAGCACACCGATGGTTCCGGGTGTGAATCCCGCCTCCACCGGCGCTGGAAGTGAAGCTGCGGCCTGTGACAGGTGATGGTTGGGCCAGTGGGGTAGCGTGTCGGCGAGTGGTGCTCAGAAACAGGGCTTGTACCCCAGGCAGCCTCATCCCTCGCGAAAGGGTATTTCGGGGAGCGTGTCCCGGGACCCCTGAGGAGTATGCACAGCGGGATGGACGGCTCCAGAGGGGTCGACGTCCCGGGCCTCACGTCCGCCTCAGGCGCGGCAGCTGGATCTGGATCTCGCAGAAGTCGCCCTTCAAGGGCTGCCTGTTCTTCAGGGGCCTTTTGGAGTAGCGGCTCAGGCCCAAACTGTCTTCCCACTGCCTTAACTGGTCCTGCAGCCCCAGGCGGAGGTTGATGCAGGGCCGGATTTGCTGCACAGCCTCGACAGCCTGAAGAGACAAGGGAGGGAGGGGGGTAAGAGAGATTGGGGCCCGCCACTGTGCTCCAGCCGCGCCTGCCTTCACACGGCCATCGTTGCAATCTCCTTTCGAATCATGTCTTGGCATTGCGCCCATGCGGCATTGTCCCATCGCCTATTCTTCCCTGACCTCCCTCTGGATGGGATATGAGTCTGGCCTTTAGTTTGGCTTCCTTGTCCTCTTCCCTGTCCTGCGTGGCTGGGATAAGGGCACTGCCTTGATGGAGAGACGGGGTGGTGGGGGCAACCTTGCGGTCAAGCGTGTGCTTCAATGGGCCCTGCCCCTGGCACTTTGTCCTTGTGTTATGGGCCGTGGGGCCACTTTGCTCAGAAATCGTTCCGCACAAGATAGTATGAGGTCGGCTTGCACACATCTAGTGCCTCTTCATCCGTGCCCACCGTCACGCCATCCCCGACAACAGCATTGACCGTGCCCAGTGAGAGCCCAGTGCATTTGGAACCAAACTGCCTCCCGGGTGACATGCAGTACAATAGAATTGTACAATTATTCGGGGTTTCTCTTCCCCTGTGGCATACCTGCGCTGCACCTGCGGCGCGCCAAGATTACTCGGACGACCTCCAGACGCCAGTGCCCTGTTACGCGGCCTCTGTCTGAGTCTTCTCTGGGCTGCAGCCCATTTGGCACCAGAATCCCGCCCTCTCAAGGCGCATTACGGTGTGAATACATTCCTTCCAGAGCGCCTTGCCGCTCTCTGGCTTGCTCCTTTCAACAGGAAACCTCTGCCCATTATGCACCTCCACTTGTCACGCCGTCCAATTCATGTCGGCAGCGTGGAAAGATGCACGTGCTACGGTTCTTGCTACTGCCGTCCTGCAGCACTAGCAGCCCACACTAGTTCTGCCGGTGCTTGGCCTTCCAGTCATTGCTGCCTCTACTCTGCCTTTGCTGTTTGGCTGACCCCCACATAATTTTGTCGACCCACTGATTGACGGGCCCTGAACAGCCATTCCAAAATGTTGGTTAGCTGGAATTGATCACGCAATCATCACCGTCCAACGAGACATTTCGGACTCGATCGGGCGTGCAGGTCATCATGCATGGGCCAGGCACTGAGGTAGTGCCACTGCTTGTGTCGTCTCAGGATGCGCCCAAACCACGCCCTGGTCACAACAGCAGGAGGCGTTGTTTCCGTCGTTTTCAGTGCTTTTACTGCTGTTCTCGCAGGGGGGGGGGGGGCAGTCTTCCCACTGAGGGGCACTGGGCGACGTCCCTTGATGTGCCCCCATGTGTCGTGCCGGTCCTGCTACTTGGGAAATTCGCACATCGGGGTCGGCGAGGTCCTGTGCCCAGGACACCGTCCGGCGGTGTGCACAGACAAGCGGCCGGGTGGGGGATGGCGGTGGGCAGGCGGGTGTCAAATACCCAGGCGGAGGCACTCTACCTAAATTAGTAGGGCCCGCAGTGGGCTCAAAGTCGCCATAGTTTTGCACATCAACGGGGAACAAAGTGATGGTGAGGACAAGAAGGGTGGGGGCAGAGAGCAGCACAGTGGGCGCCACTGACTAGAACGGCAGCATAGAAGACACATGGACATTGGAGCAGAGGCGAGCGAGGGTGCAGAGGAACGGAAAATACTGCTGCTTGGGGAGTGGTGGTATTGAAGGCAATACCAGTGCTGCGGGGGCCGCGAAGGTCAGGTGTGGACCCACGACTGTGCTCCAGCCGTGCCTGCCTTCACACGGCCTTTGCAATCTGAGTTCACAGCGTGTTCGATCTGCAATCCACTGCGGCATCCGAATATTATGCTCCCTCACCTCCCTGGCTGGGGTCAGAGCGTTGCCTGTGTGGTCGTCTCTGCTGCTGTGGCAGGGCTGTCCTTAAGGGGGAAAACAAAGAAAAGGGTTCGTAATGCCAACAGAAACGAACGTTCACGGGGACGCTCTCTTCATGGTCAAGACATGGCCACAGAAAGAGTATTGGTTGGTGGTTGGTGGCGGTTGGCGGGTGGTGGCGGTTGGCGGTTGGCGGTTGGTGATCCTTGGGGCTGTCCTTAAGGGCTGTTCTTCACAAAAAAAAATGGGGGTTCTTAAGGACAGCCCTGTGCTGTGGGAGTTACTGCCTGGGTCACGCTGTTCAGTGGCCGGAGTTGGGGTCGTGGGGAGGGGGCAAGGCTGCCGGGCTGCCGGGTTTCGGGAGCATTTGTACTGGAGACCAGGCGGGACCTCGGATTTTTGACTTGGCCATGCTTTGGCCCTGCTCGGGTGGGGGGGTGGATGCCTCTGCGAAAGGGCGGGGCCAAAAGGGGGGTGACACCCCGAAGGTCAGCAACGCGAAAGCGAGCGTCACCTGTTCGAAGGACAGCTGCTCGTCCAGCATCAGATAGCCCACGACCGTCGCGGCCGAGAGATTGACCCCCCGGACGCAGTGGACCAGCACGTTGCCCCCAAGCGCCAGCGCCTGCCGGACGAAGTCGCAGGCGGACGACAGGCACTTGAGGAACAGGCAGTCGTCCTCGTGGGGGATGCACTGCACGTGGTACTCGATGTCCTCCGGCCACGACGGGGGGCTGCCGCTCATCGAGACGACATGTGTGATCTCCAACGCGTCCACGAGCTGCTTTTGGGTGGCGGCGCGGTTCGTCCCAATGAAGAGGCCGTGCCGGACCTGCAGGAGGTGTAGTCAGCCCAGTACTCAGACCCAAAGAGAGTACGCAGTGCTCTCTTCACTTGGAGGGGGTTGTTGCACCGCGCGCGCACCGCGCCCGCACCGTGGCAACTCTTAGTGGTCAAACACCGGTGCACCATCCCAAGATGCACCCACCCAAACAGCCCATAGAGCCCTAGAAAAGCTCAGTTGCAAGCACAAGACCTGTCTGCCTGGATTTTTCTTTATGGTTGACAATAAATCCCAGAGGCTTCTGGGTAGTCGTTGTTCTTTCCTGGAGGCCTCTTGGTGGTTGCAATTGTCACCGGGAAGGTCAGATATGCCCAAAGTTTGCAGCGCGCGCGCACCGTGGCAAGAGCGCCCTCTTGGCATCGATCGGAGGCCAATCTGAGCCAACCGACGGCGGTTGCGGTCCAACCGACGGCGAGTGTGGGTCAACCGACGTGGGCCAACCCACGGCGGTTATGGGGCAACGGACGGCCGACGTAAGCCAATCGACGAATCAACGGCGGTGAAACTGGACGCTTTCGAACGAAACGCCTCCCCGTCCGGCAACACCCGCCCTGCGGACCTGCTGGACCTCCGGCAGCTGCTTGTACGAGACGGTGCGGCACTGCTCCGGGGCGCTACTCCCACATGAGACCCCGGTCACTTGGAGCTGGACCTTCGAGCGCGAGCGGGCGCGCTTCGGCCTCGGCTTGGGCTTGGTCGGTGGGTGGGGGATGTGGGGCATCTCCGCCGGAGGAGACGGCCTGCGATGACCCGGGGCTTCGGTGGCGGGGGGGCTGGGCTGCAGCGCCTGCCGCGTCGGCTCTGACAAGGGTCTGGCGCCCGGGGGCTCAGACAAGGGCGGGGTGGGCTCGAGGAGGGCACTGGGGCGCTCGGGCACGCCGGAACTGGGCCCCAGTGCCATTGCCGGCCACAAGGCGTCGTCCCGGGGCCTGGCGCTCTGGAACCAATGGGCCACGGCCTCATCCTGAGGGAACTCGAAGAGGGAGTTGAAGGAGCTGGGGCTCAAGACAACAGTGAGCAGTGACAAGGGGCTGTCCATGTTCCACCTGCGGGATGAGGGCATTGGGACGTGCTGGGTCATGCCCCCAGTAAATTCGGCAATGAGCTACCATCGGCCGTTGGCTGTCCTCTCCGGCCGTCCGCAACAGCCAACCGCTGTTGGTTATCCTCCAACGGCCTTCCGCACAATGGAGTCCTTTTGGAGCCGTGCAAACGTACCCCCTGTGGTCCGCCTGAGGCAGTGCAATGGCACTCCAAGCTTGGGAGGATAGGACACAATGGAAGGGTGTCGTTGTGTTGTCACATTGTTTTGGCATGTAGTGGGCAGAGTGGCAGCTGTCATGAATGGTACGTGTTTGCAGACGACACCAGCTACAAACACCAAACGCGCCATGAAAACCACAATAGTTGTGCACACCAATTTTCAATTGACGTTACGTGCTACTGTTGAACAAGTGTCCCAGACTTAGCACCAGATTCTTTTCACAGGGAAGCTCCAAAGCAGACCAGAAAGTTGCCACACTACCAGCCAAATAAGCCTCAAAACCATCCCTGTAGAGGACACAACACCATTTTTTTGTGTGACATTTATTGTGCTCCACACACAAAAAAAGTTTCCATATATTCACAAGCAACGGATGGTGGTGTGCTTTTGACAACAAAACGCACAAACATCAACCTCATCCCCATCCTCTTGCGTGGCAGTCATATTGGTTGCATAGGGAGTGGTCCACCCTTGAACGTCAAAACAGAGCTGCGTTTTCTACTTGACTATCCATCTTTGTCACAATACATTGGCAGAAATCCCAGGTGTCAAGGAGCAAACCCACACAATATTACCCAACATCCCTGGAAGAGGGGTGAGAAAAATGGCACCAAAAACGTGGTTGTTGTGGATTGCTTCCTTGGCTTGTTTACTAGAAAGAACGGGAGAGGGTCTATTACTACAACACTCTGCCCATAAATTTGTGCCAGCAAGCAACAACAAGCAAAACGCAACAAAATATCTCCAAACTATTTCACCAAGAACTCTGTCCCAATGCGTTGGGCTCTACTCTACACTAGCAATCTCGCGCATTGATGTGTGCCATCTGAAATCCAATACACGCCTTGTTGCGGTTTGCGGCCCAAACCTGCATTGTGTTTGGCCACAAACAACCTCAAGCATACCTGAAGTGCCCCCCTTTTATTTAGCCTGGTGACACAACATGTTTCCCACCGGACCAACGACCCCTTACGCAGCACGCCCCGCAATGCCAACGGGCCCCGTGGTACTGTACCCTACGGGAACCCCACGCTACCTGGGACCAACGCCCCGGTACACTCACATTCATACTCATACCCCCAGCAGCAATTATTATTATTGAATCAGCAGCTCGAGCCCCCCACACAGCTGGCATATCCGGCCTACTACCTCGGTGAGCCGCGGTACGGGCGACCCCTGCCGCCCCCATCGGCGCCGCAACCCGATGAACAGGACCTAGAGTTGGCGTACCTACGAGGCCACATAGCCGGCCTGGACCGCCGCCCTGGGGTGGAGCATCCCACGCTGCCCTGAGCTGCCACGAGACAGCTCACTAGCTCGTGAGGTACGACCGGGTCATGATGGCAGAAAGCCCCAATACTAGGGCACCCAAGTCAGGGCCCCTGCCTGCAGCGGACCCGCAAGACATCCGCCGCCTCGCCCCCGACTAGCGGGGCGGCCACAGCGGGTTATGTAGCCATGTCACCCCAATTTGGGCCCTTGCTGATTTTGTCCCCGTGTCAAGCACTAGGGACACCCAAGAAGGCAAGGGCTATGTAACCACTTCGGCCAAGACTGGGCACTTCTGATTTTGTCCCCGTGCAGAGCACTGGGGACCCCCGAGAAGGCAGGGGCCATGTAGCCATGTCGCCCAGATTTTGCCCGCCGTGGATTTTGTCCCCATGTCCACCATGCATGTGTGCGCGTGTAAATGATGCAGGCAGACTTTCTTGGGGGGAACGGGGCCTTCGACTCCTTTCCCAAATAGTGTCACTTTGCGTCTACAACATGCATACAATGTCTACAATTAACAGACCGCGTCTACTTGGGGCGAACAGTGTCTACAAACTACAGAAAGCCATTGCCATGTGCACTCATGAATGATGTTAGCAGACCGTTTTGGGGGAAGGGGGCATTCTAGGACTTTTGGGGGGGAAGGGGGACCTTCGGTATTGGCACTTCGCGTCTACAACAATGTCTACAATTAGCAAACTGCCTCTACTTGGGGCAGACAGTGTCTACAAACAAACAACTATACACCGTGATGCACACATGCACGGGAAAACACCTCAGGGGCCTCGTTCTCCCCACATCTCCCGAAAACCTGCGTGCCAAACCCTCACACTGGTGTGGGTTCTTCGAACCCCAAGGATGCTTGTGTTGTCTCCTGCTCCATTGGAAACGAAGATGGAGCACCCCGAGACAGAACCCATTGGTTAAGGGGTCCATGTAGAAGAAAAAGGTTGCCTTGGGCCTGGGTCTAGATCGATGCATAGCGGCCGCAATAACGACCCCCCAGCCACCCCCAGCCCCCAAAATGTTGCCAACATGAGGGGGTGTGATAGGCACGGGGGGGGGGGGGGATAGCAACGGGCCATACGGCGACTCCCTCCCACTTTCTAGCCACTTTCAGGGGAGTAGAGGGGGGGGGGGGTTGGGGGGATGGCCGGAAGGCGGGGCTCCTAGACCCCAACATATATCGCAAAACGACAGCCTCATCGCGCTGATCATTTTGAGGTATGTATGTTGGAGTAAACAAAACTTTCAGTAAATTTTCACCCCAAACATGGGGGACTAGACTTTGGGAAGGGGGAGGGTCAACTTTTTTTTCATGAATTTCATGTATGATTGAATTCTCCATAAAATTCTGAGTATTTTGAGTATAAACACATGGGGGTGAAAAAGCGTTTTAACCCCCTCCCATAGCAAAAACAAATTAACTTTCCTGTGCCTTTGGCGCCGACGGCCGGCACTTCCGTGCCACTTTGGGGGGGGTGGGGGGGGTCAGCGTCAAGGGCCCGCCCCCCCTTGGTGAGAGGTCAAAATCAAAAAATCCATGTTGTCTCCCTAAATGATGATTTTAATTGCACACATTGGGGTATGATGTGCAAACAACCACCAAAAAGGGGGGGGGGGCAAAAGGTCAGGTGTGGACCTGCCACTGAGCTCCAGCCGCGCCTGCCCCATGGCCTTCATCGCCTTCACAGTTCCGATTTGTTCGTGTCACGAGGATAGTTCCAACCAGTTCATGTCCCTCAAACGGGGGGGGGGGGTGTATGGTGTGTGCGCATGCGCTTAATCCAACAACCTTGTTTGGCTGCTTTTTGCAATTCCATTCACTTTTGCTGCCATGAAAGCAAACAATGGTTGGTTCAATGT